>CM042051.1:28193750-29606875 GCA_023525745.1 Arctium lappa | reverse complement strand
GAAGAAGTTTTTGCACCTGTGGCTAGGATAGAATCAATCAGATTATTCCTAGCCTATGCTTCTTACATGAACTTCAAAGTCTATCAGATGGATGTAAAAAGTGCTTTTCTCTATGGCTCAATTGAAGAAGAGGTATATGTCTGTCAACCACCAGGGTTTGAAAACCCAAGCTATCCAGACAGGGTATACAAATTGAAGAAAGCTCTTTATGGACTGCATCAAGCTCCAAGAGCATGGTATGACACTCTGTCATCCTATCTCTTGGAAATTGGCTTTGAAAGAGGAGTCATTGATAAGACTCTATTTATCAAGAGAAAGAAGAAGGATATCTTGCTGGTCCAAATCTATGTTGATGACATTATCTTTGGATCTACAAAATACAACATGTGCAAGGAGTTTGACGAACTAATGCATCAAAGGTTCAAAATGAGTTCCATGGGGGAACTTACTTTCTTCCTTGGACTCCAAGTTCAACAGAAGTCAGATGGCATCTTCATCTGTCAATCCAAGTATGTGCAGGACATTCTAACCAAGTTCGGTTTCTCAGATTCAAAACCTGCCAGCACACCTATGCAGACACACAAGCAGATAACTGCAGATCTTGAGGGGGAGGATATGGATGTGCATCATTATAGATCCATGATTGGCTCTCTCATGTATCTCACAACATCAAGGCCAGATATAATGTTTCCAGTCTGTGTATGTGCAAGATTCCAAGTTAGGCCAAAGCAATCTCACTTTCAAGCTGTCAAGAGGATATTCAGATATCTCAAAGGGCAACCCAGATTGGGACTTTGGTATCCTCATGACTCACCCTTTGACCTAATAGCATACTCAGACAGTGATCTAGGTGGGGCAAACTTGGACAGAAAATCTACTTCTGGAGGATGTCAGTTTTTGGGTGCTAGACTAGTTTCATGGCAGTGCAAGAAACAAACCACAATGTCCACATCTACAACAGAGGCAGAGTACATAGTAGCTGCAAGTTGCTGTTCTCAAGTCTTATGGATTCAAAATCAAATGCTGGACTATGGGGTAACCTTTCTACACACTCCCATTTTTATTGATAATAGCAGTGCTATCAGCATTGTGAATAACCCTGTCAAGCACTCTAAGACAAAGCACATTGAGATCAGGTATCACTTCATAAGAGACTGTAATGAAAAGAAACTTATTCAAGTTGTAAAAGTTCATACTGACAACCAGTTTGCTGATCTATTCACCAAAGCTTTTGATGTGGGTAGATTCACTTTCTTGGTAACAAGTGTGGGAATGATCAACTCTGAATAAGCATCCTCTCAAAAAGAGGTTAAATACTTGAATATTATAGATTCTTGGTGTTACTAATCTTCCTTTGCAGGGCATACATAGCAGTACTCAATTCAGCCTAAGGTTCAAAGAGTAAGTTTAGTTAATACTGCTAGTTAGTTAATACTGCTAGTGGTTAATACTGCTAGTGGTTAATACTGCTCGCAGTTAATACTGCTAGTTAGTTAATACTTCTAGTGGTTAATACTGCTCGCAGTTAATACTGCTAGTTAGTTAATACTGCTAGTGGTTAATACTGCTCGCAGTTAATACTGCTAGTTAGTTAATACTGCTAGTAGTTAATACTGCTCGCAGTTAATACTGCTAGTTAGTTAATACTGCTTGTCCGTTAATACTGCTCTAGGTTAATACTGCTTATGTTCCGAATACTATAAATACCCTTTGCCCGCCTAAAAGTTCATAACGACTCTTTGCATACTGTTCACTTGTGCTCTAAACCCTTTCTCTCTCAAGACTCGAAGTTTTCAGGCCAGTTTTTCACTAAGATCAATGGCATCCATGGCATTCATCGATGAACACAATGAGATCGCGATGCTACAAAAGCCAAAGCAAGATGCAGGATTTCATCAGATTGTGGATTTCCTCAAGTCAAGCCATATTGCTCATGCTCTTACTGTATCGCCTTCAGTCTATATCGAGCATCAAAGGCAGTTCTGGGCAAATGCCACCATTGTCGCTGAGAATGGTGTGCAAATGATCAAGACAAGGGTCTGTGAAAAACCACTAATAGTTACTGAAGAGGTTATTCGCATCAGTTTACGTCTAGACGATGCCTCTGGTATAACTTCTATCCCAAACGATGAACTGTTCTCTAATCTTACAAGAATGGGATATGGAGGCCCATTGGGTGTTTTTAAGTTCTCAAAAGCTAAATTCTCACCCTAATGGAATTTTCTTGTTCATACCCTGATGCATTCCATCTCTAAAAAGACTACTGGATGGAGTGAGTTCAGCAGTCCCATTGCTTATGCTTTGGTCTGTTTGACCACTGCCAGAAGGTACAAATTTTCACAAATGCTTTTCAATGATCTTCTTTCAAACATGGGAAACAAAAAGAGCTTTTATATGTATCCCAGGTTTGTTCAAGCAGTAATCAACCATGAATTGACGGATATTCCTCATTCTGCTGGAATATATGTACCTAAACCCCCCAAAGGCAAGGTTTTCTCAAATATGAGAAGATCTGCTGGGGACTCGGAAGGAGTTGACACCCCATTGTTCTCTACAATGATGGTGGTGTCCCAAACCAATGAAGGTATGGCAGCAGGGTCAAGGCCCCCATTAGACTATCCTACTGCTAGCCAATCCCAACCTTCCCACTCTAAATCTATCCCCCAGTCCCTTCTTGAAAAACCAACCTCACCTATCACCCAAACATACAAGAGGAAACAGGTAAAGAAGGCTCCTTCCCTTCTTGTACCATCAACCCCCAAGCCTTTAAGCCCTCTAAGGGAGAATTCTCCTTTAGGGAATATCAATAGGGAAACCAAAGGGGTGTCTCCCAACCCCAAGGAGGTGCTCTCTGAGGAGGAGGAAGAGCATATGGGTGATGAGGCTGCCACTACTCCTGCTAGCACAGAGGAGGAAAGTGGTAACATCAATAAGACCTCCCCCATGGCAACTATGAATGAGCAATCATTCAAAGGTCCCTGGTGCCAAGAAACCACGGGGGTGGACAGTGCTTCTGCTAGGCAGAAGACTTCCACTAATAAAAGATCCCATGGTCCTTCAATAGGGGGTAACACTCCTGGAGAAGGTGAGGACAGATATGACTATGATGAATTGATGGAGACAATGGGTAACATCAACCAAGATGTCATCAAACAAGGCAAAGAGATAGAAGAAATGAAGCTGGTAATTCTGTCACAACAAGTACAGATTGCTAAGCTGAAGAAGATGGTGATCAGTCTGGTACAGAGGAAGAAGAGAAAGCAATTTCAACTAAGGAGAAGGAAATCTGAGAATGATGCTCCCAAAAAGGGGGAGATCAACATGGAAGAAGCCACAAGAGAGGGGGAGCTTGATGGAGAGAAATTTGATGTTGAGGGGGAGCAGGAAGCAGAAACAGAAAGAGAGTCAGTGCAAATAGAAACACAAGAAGCAGCATAAACGGTTACTACTGCTGACATAAATAAAGCAGCAGAAACAGTGAAAGAAGTATTAACAGATCTTGAGATTGCAGAAACCTTACTTAAAGCCAAGAATGATACTCCCAAGGTCACTTCAAAGACCAAAGGAGTAATCATCAAAGAACAAGGTGAAGTGATCAAGAAAGATAACAGTAAGAAGGCAATGAACAAAGACAAAGGAAAAGCAAAGATGGTGGAATCTGATCAACCAGTCAAGAACAAAGGTTGGTTGAATCAGATGAAGCCTTAGCCAGGAAGATGCAGGAGGATATTGAAAAAGAAGAAAAAGTTCAGGTTGAAAAGGACAGGGAGATGGCAAAGGCTCTAGCTGCTGAACTGAATGAAGCTTATCAACTGAGTCTGGCAACTGAAATTGCACAGAAGAAAGCTGCAACTATGAAGAAATCAGTGGTGAAAACAGTTGTAAAGAAGAGACAACCCTCAAAGACTTTTCTAGGTACCCAAGAGAGAAACAAGATGATTATATTTCTCAAAGGTGCTGTAGGAGTCAGAAAGGAGATGTTCTCAAAGATGTCCTTTGAGAAGATTAAAGAGCTATATGATTCAGAGATGAGAAAGCTTCAGGGAAATGAAACTGCTAGGGTGGAGATGGAGAAGAGGATGAAAGAAAGTAATGACTCTGATTTTCAAAAGCCATTTCCAGATGAGCAAGAAACACCACCTAAGAAAGAAGCCACTCTGGGGGAAAGTCTAAGGACTTTAAAGAGAACAAAGATGATGGCTAGGAGAAAGTCAATCAAGAAGCCTAGAATAGTTGAAGGAGAGGCTGAGAAGGTTGCTGAAGAAGAAGGGGCACCTGAGTCATCTAAACAGAAAGAGCCATCAAACACAGACGATGTAAATTTGTATATGGTAGTGATGGACAAAGTTCCTGAACCAATTTCAGCAGAACCTGTTGGTATAAAGCCTCCTGAGGTCATTCACTCGGATACATTGACAGTGGATGGAAAGGAATACATAAGGCTGAAAAGGAAGGATGAAAAGTATGAGGTGTTCAACACTTGGGCAAAAATTGTCAGAACATGCTCTAGGTCAGATCTTGAAGAGATGTTTGAGATAGGAATGAAGTTGTATGCAGATCTACTAAAAGCTCCAGAGATTTAAATTACAAAACTGGTAATGGAGTATCTGTGTATGATGTTCAAACCTGAAGAAGTAGAGCATGTGATCAAGAATGTCTTCAAGTCAGTCAACAGTTGGACTCTATATGAGTATATACAGTGACTTTGGATCTGAATCATACTGAATACTTCCTAGTGGATAGAGTGTACAATCATAGCAGATTGAAGCTTCATGCCATGCTGAAGAAAAAGCTAGGGTGTATTCCAGATTCAGAGATGGCTAAATACTTGATCCAAAGAACCATCAATCAGAGTTTGGGATTGGATGCAAATACTGGAATGTAGGCCATTATGAAGTTTTGGGAGCATCTTGAAGAGAATCTGAAGAACTTGACTTCTTTTCCTAAAAGCCAAGTTAGGGGGAGATTGTTGGGAACTGAAGAAAAGCTTAAGTATGGTTAATGCTACTGGTTCAGAGTTACTACTGCTAGAAGACTTCAAGGTTAATACTGCTGAGTATTACTACTGCTAGTAGAATTAATACTGCTAGTCATAGTTAGTGCTGCTTGAACAAAATTAGTACTGCTTAGCTAGTTAGTGCTGCTTAGTAGTTAATGCTACTAGAAGAGATTAATGCTGCTGAAGATTAATACTGCTTATATGATAGAGATTCGCATGGAAGGATAACAGCTGGATGGACTGAAGATTATGGAAGGCTTAGAGATATACATGGAAGATATACTGAAGATATTTTTATTTATTGTAATTATCTTTTGATTAGTATATGTATAGAATGTATAGAATAGTTTAGAAAATTAATTATTCATTCTAAGTTCTAGAGAAAAATCAACCTCAAGGCATAGATCCTATTTCTAGAGTAGTAGAATTCTTCTTGAAAGAGTCTGTTCTTCAAGATTGAGGTTGAGTGTGTAATCTTGTGATTTTAATCATTCAATACAAGTTTACAGTTTGTTATTCATATTTACTGTTTGTGATTACTGTTTCATTGAATATCAAAGTGTTATTCCGTAAACTTCTTTGATATTGTTTCTGAGAATTAATTCTTGTTGAGAATTCGATACGGACACCCCTCCTCTATCAGACCTTAGAATTTTGATCTTCTTGTCTAGTTGGTTCTCAACCTTGGCTTTAGAAGCTTTAAACATGTTGAGAGCTTCATCTTTGGTATGTATCAAATAAACATAACAGAACTTACTGCAATCATCTAGAAATGATATATAATAGTTTTTTCCTCCTCTAGTTGGTGTTGCCTTAAAATCACACAAGTCCGTATGGATTAAACTAAGTACTTCATTGGATTTTTCAACAGATTTGTGGGGGTGACTTGAGTTTTTAGATTCTACACAAGTCTCACACTTTGTCATCTTGCTCATTGAACATTTAGGTAACATGTTAATATTCATCATCCTTTGTAAGGAGCGGAAATTAACATGTCCCAATCGAGAATGCCACAAATAGGATAAGTCTATCATGTACATAGAAGTAGCAGCAGCACTAGGGTCGGCTTTCGTTTTATTCATATAATTAACATTGTTATTTACAGTGCTTAGCTTAAAAAGCCCCTCATGTAGGTAGCCCTTGTTAACATAGACAGCACCTTTAGTGATGCCAAACTTGTCTGATTCTATTACAACTTTGAACGCTTTGATACTAAGAACAGGGTCAGATATCAAATTGTTAATTGCTTATCTCAGGTACATGTAAGACATTTGAGAGCAAAAGCTCTTTCCAGGAAGTGAGCTTGAGGGTCACGCTTCCTTTCCCTTCCACCTTTGATGTAGTAGCATTCCCCACGAACATTGGTTCCTCGTTGTAGACTTTCATATAGGTAGTAAACGTATCATGGCAGTTGCATATATGCCTTGATGCTCCCGTATCGAGCCACCAATCAACAGCATTGGTCACCATGTTTGTCTCGATCACGCCAACGAACCTATATTTTCTGAATCAACAATGTTTGCTTGATTGGAAGGTCCAGCACCACCACTTCCTCCTCCTTGATTCTTTTTGAATCGACAATCTTTGGCTTTATGACCACCCTTTCCGCATACCCAACATAGTATGACTTGTTTTTTAAAGGACATTTGAGAGGAAATAGGGGTTCTTTGCATTGAATGGAGGTTTCACCATAGGACCTTTACCTTTGAACTTCAGAAATCGTTCGAATCGATAATATGTTTAATTTCCCCAAGGCCCAAGGCCGAATCTTTTGACCATTAAATATTATGTAATTCCTCACAAAAGACCAATGAAAACTCAATCCAAGTGCCTTTCTCCAATTTGTTAACTAGAGTAAGTTTGAACTTATAAACTTACAAAAGTTTCCAAAAGTTTGCTATGTGGGACAATGTGGTAGACCAATACCCCACATTTTCTATTCAAACTCCAACAATACCCACATTTGAATAGAAAATAAGATAATAGAACATAGAAAATTATTTTGCTATTCATGAAGCTAAATACGACATACATCGGGAACAGTGTCCTTTGGACTTGAATTGTCCGTAGTGAATACAAATCGGATCTACTTCGTGGGTAGTGAACTTAGTCTTGAACTAACCACTTTGTATAGTAAATCGAAACAATAAGTATCACATACATCATATTTATACGTCATGGGATCTCCAATGTTGCTAGGTTAGGTTTCCGCCAAAGCCTTATCTTTTGATCATGTTGGGTCTGAATGTGCTAAGGATAGATACTACTGCTACTTGAAAGGTATTACTACTACTTGTAACATTACTACTGCAAGATGAAAGATTACTACTGCTAGTAGAATTACTACTGCTTGAAGAGTTAGTGCTGCTACTTAAATAGTTAGTACTGCTTGGAAAGTTAGTACTGCTGAAGAATTACTAATGCAAGCATAGTTAGTACTGCTGAGGATGTTAATGCTGCTGGATAAGGATGAAGTTAATACTGCTTATGAAGATAATGACTTGAAGAGAAAGAATAGGAGCTGGAGATAAAGATGAAGATAATTATGGAATGAAGATCAATTTTGTTTTGATAATTATCTTGTAATTAATTCTGTATATATAGTCTAGGAGTCCTTGATAGAGATATAGTTTTTTATACAGTTTTTGATATACGTTTGTTTTTAGAGAGAATTAACCTCAAGGTTCTTAGAAGTCCTTTCAATATAGAAGTATTGAACTTCTGTTGAGCCTGTTCAACAGATTGAGGTTTTGTTTGTAATCATTAAGTTAAATCAATATAACTTGTGATTCTCATTCTGATACTGTTCCATTGATTTACAGTTAAAGTGTTTTTCCGCGACTCCTTTAACATAGTTTCTGAGTTTGTGTTAAATTCTTGTTTGAATTTCGATCCTGACAAGTGGTATCAGAGCCATCAACTCAAAAATCAAAAATCATCATGGACGTATCTCATGACAGTGTTCTTGTTTCAAAGGTACCCATGCTCAAACCCAATGAGTTTGACATGTGGAAAATCAGAATCAGGCAGTACATTCTTCTTACAGACTACTCAATGTGGGATATCATTGAGAATGGTCCCTCTGATGGAGGAAAGATGGATGCAGATGGCAAGAGACCTCCACTAAAGACTGATGGAGAAAGAAAGATGAGGCAGACAGAGATGAAAGCCTTGAGCACTCTGCTCTTGGCAATTCTTAATGAGTATCAACATCAATTCTGCAATTGTTCTGATGTTCAAATTCTGTGGAATGCATTGGAGAAGAGATTTTTAGGTACTAAAAGCACTAAGAGGAATCAGAAGGTAATTCTCAAACAACAATATGAGAATTTTATTTCCACAAAGAATGAGTCCATGACTCAAACCTTTGATAGATTCAATAAGTTGATTTGAGAGTTGGCCACTGTTGGTGTCAAGATGGACCAGGATGATGTCAACAGAAAATTTCTAAGATCTCTTGGTGAAGAATGGGTGATGTACACTGTATCCTTCAGACAGAATGATAATCTGGAGGATAAGGAGCTTGATGATCTCTATAATGATCTAAGATTATTTGAAGTAGAGATTGAATCTAAGAAAAGGCCATCTGGATACACTCATAATGATGCCCTCCTATCATCTGATTCTACTTCTAATACAGAATCAGTTAGTGTTGCTTACAGGATGGGTCCAATGATTCGGTTTTGGAGGCATTCCTTGCTAGTCATGCTAAATCTGCTCTTATCAATGATGATCTGGAGCAGATCAATGCTAATGATCTTGAAGAGATGGATATCAAGTGGCAGATGGCAATGCTCACCATGAGAGTCAAAATATTCATCAAAAGAACAGGTAGAAACAATTTTGCCATGAAAAGAGAAGATGGTGTTGGATTTGATAAATCCAAGGTGGAATGCTACAAATGCCATAATCTGGGACACTTTGCCAGAGAGTGCAGAGGAGGAACTGCCCAACAGCATGGAAGCAATAATCAACAACCAAAGTCCACCAACTATAACAGGAATTCGTCCCAAGCTCTTGTCTCACAAGAAGGAATGGGCTTTGATTGGAGTGATCAAGTAGAGGAGGCCATTTAGAACCAAGCATTGATGGCAGAGATTTCAGAGTCATCAAGCACTGCACTTCCCACAAAGGTAAAATCTAACCTTTGCTCTAAAACCTGTCTTGAAACTGTTAAAAAGTATAGGGATCACAATCAGAGCATGTGTGATGACCTTAAAAGGTTAGAGAAAGATAGAAGAGAGTATGTGTTGATAGTTGAGAAGTTTGAAGAACAAATAAAGGCATATCAAGCCAATGAACTTCAACATTCTTATTATCTCAACTATTGGAAGTGGGAGAAGAATGAGTTAGAGAGTAAGCTAGAGAAGTCTAGAGAGGAGTGTGAAAAAGTTAAGAGTGAGTTTGAGAAGGCCAAACTAGACATTGAGAAATATTCCAATACTTCTAGAGCAATGGACTCTTTACTTAAATCTCAAATTCATGACAAACTGAGAAGTGGAATAGGCTACAACACCACGCCTCCACCATACAACAATAACTACATTCCATCCACCTCAAATATCTTAGAAAGACAGAATAAGGATAACTTACCTACAGGAGCCACAGAAGTAGATCCCTTAGACAAAGTAGTGGTTGAGGCAGATTCTGAAGAAGAAGACTCTAAGAGTAAGAATAAGGAAGACCATAAAGATATTCCCTTAGAAAACCACATTCTTACAAATGAGAAGGGAGGAAAACCATTTATCAAAAGTGATAAAGTGGAGATGTCCAAGACAGAGAAAGAGACTATTAAGAGTGAGAAAACTGAGACCTCCAGGAAAGGAAAGGAAAAGGTACAAGGAATCCACTACATGCAAACCTCTGTTATAAATCCATGTACTTTTCAACAGAACAAGCCCCATAAACATGATAAAATAAGGGGAAATTAGAGAAACAGAAATAATCAGTGGGCTCAAAAACAGGGAATTGATCTTAGCAAAATCAATAGACCAAAGCCCTGTTTTATCTGTGGCAAATTGAATCATCTTGCCAAATACTGTTATTTCAATCCTATTAACCAAATTGTTAGTTTTCAAAGACAAACACAAAATTCTTTTGGTTATAGGAAACAATCAAGAAATCACATGGCTGCTAATATGAGAATAGTACCAATGAAAACTGGGACTGCAAAATCTCATATTCAGAATAAGTTTGCTAAATCAAAAGAAAATACTCCAAGCAAGTCAAGGAGTAACTCACAGAAGAAGAAAGCAAACAACTTTGTCAAGTTTTGGGTTCCAAAAGTCAAGAAACCTGTTAGTACTGCTACCTCAAATAGTACTGCTAACAAAAATAATGCTGCTGATAGCAATACTACTGCTAACCAAGTTAGTACTGCTAACAAGGATAGTGCTGCTACCAGTATTAATGCTGCCAAGCCTATAATTCTGACAAAGTATTCCAGCCATGCGATTCCTAACTCTGATCATCTCATCCAGACTAAAATTACTGATTATAAATATTTTGATGAGAAAGGCCAACCCAATACCACTTTGGCTTGGGTTCCCTCCAGAAACTAACTGTTTTATCATATGTGCAGGGCAACCAACAGCTCAAGAAGAAGAGCATCTGGCATGTAGATAGTGGTTGCTCTAGGCACATGACAGGTAACATGGCCTGCCTTCAAAACTTCAAAAAGTTTGATGGAGGACATGTTGCATTTGGTGACAATCTAGAAGGAGGTAAGATCAGTGGAAAAGGTATGATATCAAAAGGTAAGATGTCCTTTGAAGATGTATACTATGTTGAGCAACTGAGATACAACCTGTTGAATGTATCACAGGTCTGTGACAAGAAACATAGTATACTATTTACTGAATCTGAATGTATTATCCTTGCTCTCTCCAGGATTCAAGGTAGTTGATGAAAATATGATACTACTTAGAACTCCTAGAAAGAATAATGTTTATTGTTTGGATTTATAGAATGTATCATCTGATTCATCATTAAACTGTTTATTTTCAAAAGCTTCCTTGGATGAATCATCTCTTTGGCACAGAAGGATGTGTCACATGAATTTTAAAACAATGAACATTCTTGTGAAAAACAACCTCAAAAAGTTTTCTCATGTGATGATCATTGTGTTGCCTGTCTTAAAGGCAAGCAGCATAAAACTTCTCATAAGTCCAAAGAAATAAATACAATCTCTTCTCCTCTTCAATTATTGCATATGGATCTCTTTGGTCCTACAAATGTGATGAGTATTGGTAAGAAATCCTACTGCTTAGTCATTGTTGATGACTTCTCTAGATTCACTTGGGTATATTTTCTGAGGACCAAGGATGAGACAAGTGGACTGATCAAATCCTTTGTTCTTAGGATTGAAAACCAAACTAATCTAATGGTTAAAGTCATCAGATCTGATAATGTAACTGAATTTAAAAACATTGACTTAAACAGCTTTTATGAGGCTAAAGGTATTGAGAAACAATACAGTGCTCCTAAAACTCCTCAACAAAATGGTGTAGCTGAGAGGAGAAATAGGACACTAATTGATGCTGCTAGATCTCTGTTGGCAGATTCAAAGTTACCAATTACTTTCTGGGCAGAAACAGTTAATATTGCCTGTTATGTCCAAAACAGGGTTCTAGTAGTCAAATCTAAAGGCAAGACACCTTAAGAACTTTTTAACAAGAAGAAACCTTTTATTGGCTTTTTCAAACCTTTTGGGTGTCCTTGCACTATTCTCAACACCAAATCTCACTTAGGTAAGTTTGAAAGTAAAGCTGAAGATGGATTTCTTGTTGGATACTCATCTCAGAGTAAGGCTTATAGAGTATTTAATAGTTCTTCAAGGATTATAGAGGAAAGTGACAATGTCAAATGCAATGAGAACACACCAAATCAAATTGGTACAGGTCCTGATTGGTTGTTTGACATTGATTCACTAACTAATGCATTGGGTTTTAGTAATGTGCAAAATGCAGGAACAAGCTCAGAAAAGGTACAAGCACAGAGTTCAGATTTTGTGTTGTTTCCAATACCTACAGCAGATCCTGTTGAATTTTGCAAGCAAGAAAAGAAAGATGATTCAGAATTAGAAGATTCTGATCCAAATCAAGATGAAGATGCTAAAGCAGATGAAGAGGACAAAGGTGATGGAGAGAATAAGAGTGATAAAGAGGATGCTCATAATTCAAGAAATACAGGTCCTGAGATGCCCATACTGTCAGAAAAGGACACTGATGATGAAAGTTCTTCAGTATATGGTGGAAGCACTCCAGAAAAACATGATTCCAATCTTGAAGTCAATCTTAATGAGGAGGCTGTAAATTATACAAGAACTCAGAAGAATCATCCTCCTCAGTTAGTGATTGGTGACATCAATTCCCCAATGATCACAAGGCAACAAAGCAAGTTAGGGGGATTGAAAGACATACAGACAGGCTTGTTATCTTGCTTTCTATCCCAGATTGAACCCAAGAAGGCTATGATGCAATGAAAGACCCAAGATGGATAGAAGCAATGCAAGAGGAGCTACTGCAGTTTGTGCTGCAAGATGTATGGGATCTGGTGGATCTTCCAAAGGGACAAAGAGCAATTGGCACAAGATGGATTTTCAGGAATAAGAAAGATGAGAGATGAATTGTAATAAAGAACAAAGCTAGACTAGTGGCACAAGGGTACACACAAGAAGAAGGAATAGACTATGAAGAAGTATTTGCTCCAGTGGTCAGAATTGAGGCAATTAGGCTGTTTCTAGCCTATGCTTCTTTCATGAAGTTCAGACTTTATCAGATGGATGTCAAGAGTGCTTTCCTATATGGAACAATTGATGAAGAAGTATATGTTTGTCAACCTCCAGGGTTTGAAAATCCTAACTATCCTGACAGAGTATACAAATTAAAGAAGGCACTCTATGGACTACATCAAGCACCAAGAGCATGGTATGACACTCTGTCTACCTATCTCTTGGAAAATGGTTTTGAAAGGGGAATAATAGACAAGACTCTGTTCATCAAAAGGAAGAAGAAGGACATCCTACTTGTGTAGATCTATGTGGATGACATCATCTTTGGATCCACAAAAGATTATATGTGCAAGGAGTTTGAGGAGCTAATGCACAAAAGATTCAAGATGAGCTCTATGGGTGAACTTACATTCTTCCTTGGGCTACAGGTTAAACAAAAAACAGATGGTATCTTCATCAGCCAATCCAAGTATGTGCCGGATATACTCACCAAATTTGGATTTTCAGATTCAAAGCCTGCAAGCACACCCATGGAAACACACAAACAGATCACTGCAGATCTTGAGGGGGAGGATGTAGATGTTCATCACTCTAGATCTATGATTGGCTCCCTCATGTATCTAACAGCTTCAAGGCCAGATATTATGTTTGCTGTCTGTGTGTGTTCCAGATTTCAAGTAAGACCTAAGCAATCACATTTTCAAGCAGTCAAGAGGATCTTCAGATATCTCAAAGGACAACCTAGGTTGTGTCTTTGGTATCCTCATGACTCACCATTTGATCTACTTGCTTATTCTGATAGTGATTTGGGTGGTGCAAACTTGGATAGAAAGTCTACATCAGGAGGATGTCAGTTTTTGGGTGCAAGACTAGTGTCATGGCAGTGTAAAAAGCAAACCACAGTATCCACCTCTACAACTGAAGCAGAGTACATAGCTGTTGCAAGCTGCTGCTCACAAGTGCTATGGATTCAAAATCAGATGCTGGAGTATGGTGTTACCTTTATGCACACTCCAATCTTCATTGAAAACAACAGTGCCATAAGCATTGTCAATAATCAATGAAGCACTCAAAAACCAAGCATATAGAAATAAGGTACCATTTCATTAGAGACTGCAATGAAAAGAAGCTAATTCAGGTTGTGAAAGTACACACAAGTAACCAATTTACTGATCTATTCACCAAAGCTTTTGATGTGGGTAGATTCATATTCTTGGTCACAAGTGTGGGCATGATAAACACTGAATAAGCATCTTTTGATCTTCTTTATGTACCATTTCTGCATAGATTCCTTTCTGCTTACTTTCTCATATTATATTGTGCATGGTGTTGCTAACCTTGTGTGTTTAAGTGTTTTAGATTGCTTCAACTGGATACTTGGTACTTCTAGTTCAGTTAATACTGCTCTGTATATTACTCATGATGTCAGTTCCAATATGGTTAAGTATGGTTACTACTGCTAGGTGGTTTATACTGCCAGTACAAAGATACTACTGCTTGCCTTATTTCTACTGCTAATCAGAGTTACTACTGCTGGTATGTGTTAATACTGCTAGTCTGTGTTAATACTGCTAGTCTGTGTTAATACTGCCAGTATGTGTTACTACTGCTACTATGAGTTAATGCTGCAGGCTTGTTAATACTGCTAGGGTACTTAGTACTGCTTCTAACTGAAACCTCCACATATAAATACCCTTTGTGACCGCCAAAATACAAACGGCTCTTTGAACTTCCATTGCTTCTCTTTCTCTCTCTCTCGATTTCTTGCTTACCAGTGTAAACCCTAGTTGCGATTCGAACCCTAGAATCAATCAGAACGATGGCAGGACTAGAATTCTTTGATGAACACAATGAGGTTGCTATGCTGCAAAAACCCAAACAGGATGAGGGTTTTCATCCGATTGTGGATTTCCTCAAATCGTCGCACATTGCCTATGCCCTCACTGTCAATCCCACAATCTATGTGGAACATCTACGATAATTTTGGGCAAATGCCTCAATCCAGACAGTGGAAGGAAGACAGGTCATCCAATCAAGGGTTTGTGATAAACCCATTACCATATCAGAGGACAACATACGCATTCATCTTCAATTAGATGATGCCTCAAGTATGGGGTATGAAGGTCCCACTAATGTATATAAGTTTTTCAAGAACAGATTTTCACCTCAGTGGCGATTCTTTGTTCATACCCTACAACACTGCTTTTCACGAAAAACAACTAGATGGAGTGAGTTCAGCAGTACCATAGCTTATGCTCTGGTCTGCTTAGCTACCTCTAGAAAGTTTAATTTTTCTCAAATGATCTTCAATGATTTAATGTCAAATATGGATACCAAATCCAAAAGCTTTTATATGTATCCAAGATTTGTGCAAGAGATTCTACTAAAGGAATTGATGGATCTACCCTCTCTTGAAGAGGTGTATGTACCAAAACCTTCCCAAAGGGAAGGTGTTCTCAAACATGAAAAAGCCTTCCAAGGACTTTTCTAGACAAGAGACACCATTGTTCTCCACAATGATGGTTATGTCTCATTACCATGGTGAGGCATCAGGGTCACAACCCACATCTGACCACCCAACTGATGACCTACCTACACCATTCAGTTCCATTAATCCTCAGATCCCTATTGTCAAGCCAATATCCCCAATCACCAAAACATATATAAGGAAAAAGGTACAAAAGGTTCCTTACCTTCTTGTATCTTCACCCCCAAAGCCTACAAGCCCTCTGATGGAGCATTCTCCATCAGAGAATATCCAAAGGGAAACCATAGGGGTGTCTCCCAACCCCAAGAAGGTGCTCTATAAGGAGAATGATGAGCATGCGGGTAGAAAGGCTCACACTACTGTTTCTCCACAAGGTGTAGGACAGGACAGTGTGAACGTCTCTAAGACCTTCCCCACGGCAACTTTAGATGAGCAATCATCCAAAGGTCCCAGGTGCCAAGAAACCACGGCGGTAGAAGGTGCTTCTGCTAGGCAGAAGGCCTCTACTAAAAGATCCAAGGATCCTTCAAGGGTGGTCAACACACCTAAAGGAGGTGAGGACATATATAACTATGAGGAATTGATGGAAACTATTGCCAATGTCAACCTGGATGTACTCAAACAAGGTGCAGAAATAAAGGAAATGCAAAAGGTGATTATCTCCCAACAGGAGCAGATTGTTAAACTCAAAAAGATGGTTCTTAAGCTGGTGCACAAAAAGAAAAGAACACAGTTTGTATTGAAGAAAAGGAGCATTCCTCATGATGCTTCCAAAAAGGGGGAGAGTCAAGCTGAAGCTGAAGTTGAAAAGCAAAGCCCTGTTAGGATGAAAGTTCAGTTTGAGGGGGAGACTAGTGTTGAAAAAGAAAGGGAGATTGGTGCTAAAAGTGTGAAAGAAGCAGTAACTACAAAAGAAGTAGAAACTACATCAGCAGCAGTAACTACAAAAGAAATAGAAACTACATCTGCAGCAGTAACTACACCAGAAGTAGTAACAACAGCAGTAGAAACAGAGAAAGTTACAGCTGAAACAGGTATGTCTGCATAGGAAATAGCAATTGCAGAGACTCTAGTAAAGGCAAAGAATGACACTCCCAAGGCCACTCAAAAGGCCAAGGGAGTGGTCATTAAAGAAGGAGGATCAGAACAGAAAAAGAAGAAGATCAGTGAGGAAGAGATCAAAAAGAAAGGGAAAGAGAAAGTGGTTGAGTCTGAGAAACCAATGAAGAAGCCGAAACAGATTGATTTGGATGAAGAGTTAGCAAAGAAACTGCAAGAAGAGATGGAAAAGGAAGAAGAAATCCAATCTGCAAAAGACAGAGAGATTGCTTTAGAATTGTCTACAAAGCTTAATGAAGAATTTCAAAAGAGTTTGAAAACTGCTGTTGCTGCTAAGAAAGTTACAAAGAAGGCATCAAGACAAAGGCTGACATTAAAGACAAGACAAAGACAACCTTCAAAGACATTCCTGGCCAATCAAGAAAGAAGAAAGATGATCAACTTCCTGAAAGGGTTTGTTGGAGTCAAAGAAGGGATGTTTACCAACATGTCTTATGGCAGAATAGAAGAACTTTATAAGAAGGAAATGGCCAAGCTACAAGGGGATTTCATTCAAAGGGTTGAGGTTGAAAGAAAGTCGAAAGAAAGACACGATCTCAACATACAACAGCCTTTCCCTAACAGTGAAGAAGGCACTCCTATCAAAGACAAGGAAGAAGTAAATAAAGAAGAGACCTTAGCTCAGAAAATTGGAGCTATAAAAAGAATGAAATCTATTGCTACCAAGAAACAGGCAAAGAGGCCAAGAATTGAAGAAGTTGAAAAGGAGAATGAAAGTGAAAGAGCAGAAGCAGAAGCAGAACCTACTGTTGCACCTTCAGCAGAGCTAGAGCAGAATTTAGAGCAGTCCAATCAACAATCTAATGAGCAGTTCCATTTGTACATGACTTTGACAGATGAAGAATCAGTGCAAGCTGACCCTATGTCTATGAAAGCACCAGAAATTATCTTTTGAGATATTCTGAAGGACAACAGAAAAGAATATTTCAGATTCAAAAGAATGGGTGATCAGTTTGAGGTTTATGCAACTTGGGGCAAAGTGATCAGAAGTTGTTCCAGAGCTGACTTGGAGGAAATGTACAAAGTTGGAATAAAGCTGTATGAGTCTGTGTTGCAAGAGACTGAAATGAGCTTAATCAAGATTTCCATGGAGTACTTATGCATGATGTTTGAGCCTGAAAGAGTGCAGTACAGGATCAAAGATTTACATCATGAATATGGATTCAAAAAGATTGATGATTGGATGTTATTTGAAAATTGTGGAGTCTACATGATCACAATTGACAAAAGCTATCATGAGTACTACTTGGTTGACAAGATCTATGACCACAGCAAAGCTAAGTTGGAAGGGATGTTGAAAGCCAAGCTGGTATGTACTAAAGGATCAGAAATAGCCAGAATAGTGATCAGAAGGACAATTAATCAAAGTCTGGGACTGGATCCAAATCTTGGGAATTAAAGTTGCAGTTTTGAAAGCATCATGAAGACCTTATGCTGAAGAACTTAAATTCTCATTCTGAAAAGTTAAGTTAGGGGGAGATTGTTAGGTCTGAATGTGCTAAGGATAGATACTACTGCTACTTGAAAGGTATTACTACTGCTTGTAACATTACTACTGCAAGATGAAAGATTACTACTGCTAGTAGAATTACTACTGCTTGAAGAGTTAGTGCTGCTATTTAAATAGTTAGTACTGCTTGGAAAGTTAGTACTGCTGAAGAATTACTAATGCAAGCATAGTTAGTACTGCTGAGGATGTTAATGCTGCTGGATAAGGATGAAGTTAATACTGTTTATGAAGATAATGACGTGAAGAGAAAGATTAGGAGTTGGAGATAAAGATGAAGATAATTATGGAATGAAGATCAATTTTGTTTTGATAATTATCTTGTAATTAATTATGTATATATAGTCTAGAAGTCCTTGATAGAGACATAGTTTTTGATACAGTTTTTGATATACGTTTGTTTTTAGAGAGAATTAACCTCAAGGTTCTTAGAAGTCCTTTCAATAGAGAAGTATTGAACGTCTGTTGAGCCTGTTCAACAGATTGAGGTTTTGTTTGTAATCATTAAGTTAAATCAATATAACTTGTGATTCTCATTCTGATACTGTTCCATTGATTTACAGTTAAAGTGTTTTTCCGCGACTCCTTTAACATAGTTTCTGAATGTGTGATAAATTCTTGTTTGAATTTCGATCCTGACAGATCATTAAATATTATGTAATTCCTCACTAAAGCCCAAAGAAAACTCCTTCCAGGGTCCTTCTCCAACTTGTTAACTAGAGTAGGTTTGAACTTGTAAACTTACAAAAGTTTCCAAAAATTTCCTATGTGAGACAATGTGGTAGACCAATACCCAACAATTTTTATTTATTTATTTTGGAGGATATGATATTAGCCAAATAAAGAAGTTGATCCTTTTGGTCTTTTTAAATTCATATTTTTCATCCAAACACGTTTTGTTCTTTATGTATATATTTGACTGTCCTTAATTAGCTACATCTACACACTTAATTAAGTCGTCAGAATTGAAATTAATTAAGAGATCAGATCAGAGAGGTGTATTGTTCGAAGATGGTTCGCGCACCACGTTTTGACAACTACGGAATGAAGAAAGGTGCATGGAGCGAAGAAGAAGACATCAAATTAAGAGCCTTCATTTACAGATACGGTCATCCTAACTGGTCAGAACTTCCCAAGTTGGCCGGTATATATATCATCCACTTCTCAATTTCTTGAAAGAAACTTCATATAAATTTACACACAGGATTATATATGTATATACGTATATATAATCAATGTTTATTTGTTAATTAATTTCTCTTGTGTAGGTTTGTCTAGATGTGGGAAAAGTTGCAGGTTGCGATGGATGAATTATCTACGCCCCAACATTAAACATGGGAATTTTACAAAAGAAGAAGAAGATGCCATTGTTGCTTTACATAACAAGCTTGGCAACAAGTAAGTTCAAACTATTTCACCCCTACAACACCTTTTAGATAGATTTTTTGAGATTAGATCTTGTTGACTAAATGAAATTTATTTTGTCATACCCACAGATGGTCAATGATTGCCGCACGATTGCCGGGAAGAAGCGACAACGAAATAAAAAACTATTGGCATACGCATTTGAAAAACCGGTCGATTCCAAAAGATCATCAAATCGAGTCAAAAAAGGAACAGGTTGGGAGTTTCGAGCCGGCAAAGGCTTATAATGAAGGATGTATGATGAACATAGCAAACTTGATAAACAACCAAGATGGCATCCGGCGTGTATCTCAGTCGGCAAAAGGGTGGAACGATTTTGCTCAAATAAACAACCAAGATGAAGTTGGAATTTTATTGGCGGTGCTATCATCTGAATCGCCATCGTCTTCTTCAACAAGTGAACCTTCACCATGTTTGTTAGGTGGCTCAGATAATAATTATGCAGTTCCAAGTGATGTTACTTCACAATCTTTCCAACACATGACCGAAGGTTTCTGGACTGATCCTCCGTTTTTAACGGACAACGAAAGTATCATATCATCAAGTGATAAAGTGTTCTCACCATTGGGATCAACCGATGGTTTCATCTCCCAGGATTCTTTCCAGGAGGACCTCATGGATGATGTGATTTTGTGGTCAACGATGAGTTCATATTTTTGATCTAAAGCCAATTCATATATATTTTTGTTCGAAATAAGCATTTGTATCGAAAGTTTCAACAAAGTTCATGATTAGTTAACACGATCGAGGGTTTGGATAATCTCAACTAAATTGAATAATTTCACAGCCTGAAAATGGATATATATGCTTCAAAAAGACTTAACAAAACAACTTGTTCCAGCAGTTAATTACCTCTAGCAGGTCTTATCCATGGTTGGTGGGTGATCTTAATATAATTCTTGGTCGTCAGATTTAGCAAATTGCATATGAAAGTCAGTTCATAACTGAAGATGATGTTAATTACGAATTAAATATTGTTGTGGAGTTATCGTGGGGTTGCAAATAGAACTATTAAATACTTCAAAAAGTCTATAAACCTACATTTTGGTGCTAGATTCTTTTGGCAAAATGTTTCTTCCTTTGCGATTAAATCTACCTTAGTACTCCAAGTTCATTGGCATAATATAGACAAGCTTCTCAATCGCAGGGTCAAACTTAATATATTAAAGTTATAATATAATAAAACTCTAAAACTATATGTTAAATATGAAAATGTCAAACATCATTTAGAAGTGGACTCATATTTTTTTTAATGCGATGACACCATATTTTTTTTCATACAACATGTCTTTATCTTTTTACGAAAATTCAATATCGCCTATGTGTTTTTAGCCTAATTCCACATGTTCGAGGGATTTTTAAAGTTTTTTTTACTTGATTTAGAACGATTTTTAAGTTTATTTTATCGATTTTGAGATATTTTATCAATTTTTTTGATTAATTTCAAAAGTCTTTTTTTGTGGTTTTTTGTTTGATTACAAAGTACGATTGCACCTTCTAATAATACGATTGTACCTTCTAAAACGACACGGTTGCACCTTTCACAATCAAAATTTTTTTTACCTTACGGCAGAGGAACAATACAGTGGCACGTGCCACCGTTGGCGCCACGACAAGTCCGCCCCTATATCGTTTATCAAAGTAGAACAGTAGATGCACAAGTATTATCATAAAGACCAAATCAAACAATTTCAAACATATTTAAACCTAATCAAACAATTTCAAACATAATTAAACCTAATCAAACAATTTCATACAAATTTACCTAATCAAACAATTTCAAACACAATCAAACAATAGCATAATACTGTAACAGATCAACAGTGTAATTGCATTCAAAAATTAAAAGTGAAAATCGGCTTAGATATTAGATACAAAATTAAAAAGTGGCTTGGATATTGATTAAAATTTATAAATTAATTATAGAGACTATAGCTTGGACTAGACCTTCACAAGGTGGGGGGCCAAATATATATAATATTTTTCTTACATTGAATTCTCAAAATTTTAAACTTGGCTGTAAATTAAGAAAGTACTTTTAGTCGGTTAAATCTGTTTTCAAGTTTTTTAAAAATAACTGATAACCAAATCAAATAAGGTTTGGTTTAATCAGTTTTGGGTTACTCGATTTTCGGGTTACTCGGTTCGGTACCTGATTAAACCGAATAAAAATTTATATATTTTTGTTTCACACTTGCTCAAATAATGTTCACAAATTAAGTGTCCGTTGCTTATAATATATGATTGTATCATCCATTCATATTCAATAATTGATTTATATTAAGTAAAAAACATCATCTATCAAAAATCAATATCTACCAAATGACATTTTTTTTCCTTATACTATGTTGTAAACTGAGCAAAAAAATGTAATATGATAATAAAAAACATTATTTACTATCAGTAAAAACATTATATAGCATTAAAATATGTAAAATAATATTAGTATAACATGTATTTGATTTATTTTTTATGAACTTGATATATATAAAATATTAGTAGAATGTGTTATTCGGGTTATTCGGTTTAACCGAATTAGAAAAAATTTAACCGAAAACCGAAACGAATAAGGATCTTTATTCGGTTAACCGAACCATTTAACCGGAAAACCGAATAATCCGAAACCGTTTTACCCAAATTTCATTCGGTTTGGGTGAGCTATTCGGTTTCGGTTATTTTTGACACCCCTATGGCCAAGGCCCCTTCAGCCCTCCGTCTCTGAATATATATATAGAGAGATAGAAGTGAATAATCAAACGAGAATGATAATTATTTAAGAAAACACGACAACAACAAATCATGTGTAAAATCACATGTGATTTTACATTAACGGCAAAAATGGATGTGAGAGACTTTGGCCGCGACATAAGTCGCGAGGCAAAATCACGTGAATGATATATGATTTTGTATATGTGAATCATGTATGAATTTGTACATTAACGGTCGTTCTCGTGTTTTCTTAAACAGTTTGCGTTCAACCAACTTTGAACAAAAAAAGAACCGGAGAACCACTAAAAACGGATAAAAAAAATATATCAAAATGGATGTTAAATTAAACATAATAAAATGATCGATATATTGGTGTAATTTGTTTCACTTTAGTTTATTTGCATATTTCACCAATTTTTAATTTAAAAATTAGGATGAGATATTTTTATTTTTTTAAAGAGGTTGTTAAACCATTCATATCAATGAAAAGTCAAACTCCTTTCTAAAGTGTCACATTAGTTTTACAATAACATCTCACACATCAATGGAAGCCCAAACTTCTTTCAA
Organism: Arctium lappa; assembly: GCA_023525745.1. Lineage (NCBI taxonomy): Eukaryota > Viridiplantae > Streptophyta > Magnoliopsida > Asterales > Asteraceae > Arctium > Arctium lappa. The sequence continues at coordinate 29,584,329 of CM042051.1, read as the reverse complement.
AGTGGTCTCCGGCCACTGCCCCATCCCCAACTACTTTATAATTTATTTTTATATATTTTAATATATATTTATAATATCACAACATATTTGTGGGGGTGACTTGAGTATTTAGATTCTACACAAGTCTCACACTTTGTCATCTTGCTCATTGAACATTTAGGTAACATGTTAAGATTCATCATCCTTTGTAAGGAGCGGAAATTAACATGTCCCAATCAAGAATGCCACAAATAGGATATGTCTATCATGTACATAGAAGTAGCAGCAGCACTAGGGTCGGCTTTCGTTTTATTCATATCATTAACATTGTTATTTACATCGCTTAGCTTAAAAACCCCTCATGTAGGTAGCCCTTGTCAACATAGACACCACCTTTAGTGACGACAAACTTGTCTGATTCTATTACAACTTTGAACGCTTTGTTACTAAGAACATGATCAGATATCAAATTCTTGTTTATATCAGGTACATGTAAGACATTTGAGAGCAAAAGATCTTTCCAGGAAGTGATCTTGAGAGTCACGCTTCCTTTCCCTTCCACCTTTAATATAGTAGCATTCCCCACAAACATTGGTTCCTCGTTGTAGACTTTCATATAGGTAGTAAACAGATCATAGCAGTTGCATATATGCCTTGATGCTCCCGTATCGAGCCACCAATCAACAACATTGGTCACCATGTTTGTCTCGATCACGCCAACGAACCTATTTTCTGAATCAACAAAGTTTGCTTGATTGGACGGTCCAGCACCACCGCTTCCTCCTCCTTGATTCTTTTTGAATTGACAATATATGGCTCTATGACCACCCTTTCCGCATACCCAACATAGTATGACTTGTTTTTTAAAGGATGTTTGAGAGGAAATAGGGGGTTCTTTGCATTGAATGGAGGTTTCACCATAAGACCTTTACCTTTGAACTTCAGAAATCCTTCGTTGATGAACTTCTCTTTGGAAGATTTTCCCGTCACCATGTTGGCGTTGGGCTCCAAAGAGATAGCATCCACCATTTCTGTTTTTCTATTGTCCTCCTCAACTCAGAGTTTCGATACAAGTTGATCAAAAGTCACCTCCTCGGTTAGATGCTTAAGATACAACTTGAAATCCTTCCAAGTAGGAGGCAATTTCTCAATGATTGAACTAACTAAAAAGTTAGAATTGATACCCATCCCTTCTACATCGAGTTCATGAGCCAAGACTTGAAGTTCTTCCACTTGTTTGAAAACAGATTTCGAATCGTTGATTTTGAAGTTTAGGAAATTTCCCATCGCAAATTTCTTAGAGCACGCCACTTGGGTCTTGTATTTGGTCTCCAACGATTCTCATATCTCCCTTGCGGTATTGAACATGGAGTATATATCATATAGAGAATTGTCCATCGCATTTAAGATATGGTTTCGACAACTATATTCATTGTTCGACCAATTATCGACAGCCCATTGAAATTCCGCTATTTGTCTAGCGGTATGAACATTTTGTCCTTCACTCGCAGGAGGATTTGTTGGTGCCTGTTCCGTGAGAACATTTGCAACTCGCAGTGTGATCAAGTAAAACAACTTTTTTGTCGGGTTTTTCAATGTGTTTTTTCAATATCGTTGATTGATCCATTTGTTTCTATTATCTAGGAACAAATTTCGTCTTACATTGTTAGAACCAATCCAACGATATTAATGAAAACAACTCTAAAATAAGAAATTTTAACGAAATTGAACCAAAGTTAGGGAACAGAATTGGAACCTTAACGATGATATTGAATCCTTAAATAAATTGAGAGATAGAAGCCTGCGTTGGTAATCGGACGTCATCTTGAGGATACGACTATCTAATATTAATCCAATTCCATCGAATCGATAATACGTTTAAGAGCCCCAAGGCCCAAGGCCGAATCTTTTGACCATTAAATATTATGTAATTCCTTACAAAAGACCAATGAAAACTCCTTCCAAGGGTCTTTCTCCAACTTGTTAACTAGAGTAAGTTTGAACTTATAAACTAACAAAAGTTTCCAAAAGTTTCCTATGTGGGACAATGTGGTAGACCAATACCCAACAATTTTCTATTCAAACTCCAACAATACTCACATTTGAATAGAAAATAAGATAATAGAACATATGAAATTATTTTGCTATTCATGAAGCTAAATATGACATACATCGGGAACGGTGTCTTTTGGACTTGAACCGTCCGTAGTGAATACAAATCGGATCTACTTCGTGGGTAGTGAACATAGTCTTGAACTAACCACTTTGTATAGTAAATCGAAACAATAAGTATCACATACATCATATTTATACGTATATCTATTCTTACGGTTGTGTTTATTTCGTCGTGAACAATATCCTTTCTTCATGAGACTTTTAGAGAACTTAGGCATCTCGGTTCTCAAAGATGCGACCTCACACCAATCTCATATAGGTAATGTCAATCAGGAACATTCCCTAGTATTCCACTGTAAGAGCTATTGATATTTTTAAGAATAAATATTCAACCATTAAACTTCTACGGAAAACGCAATGTAAATCAACATAGGAATAAGCATACCTTGTGTTTGTAACTCTTGAGTCTTCCTTGACTAGTTGCCCTATTGAACCTAGGTCATGGGATCTCCAATATTGCTAGGTTAGGTTTTCGCCAAGGCCTTATCTTTTGAACATTAAATATTATGTAATTTCTCACTAAAGCCCAATGAAAACTCCTTCTAAAGGGCTTTCTCCAACTTGTTAACTAGAGTAATTAAGTTTGAACTTATAAAGTTTCCAAAAATTTCCTATATGGGACAATATGGTAGACCAATACCCAACAATTTTTATTTATTTATTTTGGAGGAGATGATATTAGCTGGTCGCTTCTTCAACAGTTAATTATGCCAAATAAAGAAGTTAATCTTTATGGTCTTTTTAAATTCATATTTTTCATCCAAACACGTTTGTTCTTTATATATATATTTGACTGTCCTTAATTAGCTACATCTACACACTTAATTAAGTCGTCAGAATTGAAATTAATTAAGAGATCAGATCAGAGAGGTGTATTGTTCGAAGATGGTTCGCGCACCACGTTTTGACAACTACGGAATGAAGAAAGGTGCATGGAGCGAAGAAGAAGACATCAAATTAAGAGCCTTCATTTACAGATACGGTCATCCTAACTGGTCAGAACTTCCCAAGTTGGCCGGTATATATATCATCCACTTCTCAATTTCTTGAAAGAAACTTCATATAAATTTACACACAGGATTATATATGTATATACGTATATATAATCAATGTTTATTTGTTAATTAATTTCTCTTGTGTAGGTTTGTCTAGATGTGGGAAAAGTTGCAGGTTGCGATGGATGAATTATCTACGCCCCAACATTAAACATGGGAATTTTACAACAGAAGAAGAAGATGCCATTGTTGCTTTACATAACAAGCTTGGCAACAAGTAAGTTCAAACTATTTCACCCCTACAACACCTTTTAGATAGATTTTTTAAGATTAGATCTTGTTGACTAAATGAAATTTATTTTGTCATACCCACAGATGGTCAATGATTGCCGCACGATTGCCGGGAAGAAGCGACAACGAAATAAAAAACTATTGGCATACGCATTTGAAAAACCGGTCGATTCCAAAAGATCATCAAATCGAGTCAAAAAAGGAACAGGTTGGGAGTTTCGAGCCGGCAAAGGCTTATAATGAAGGATGTATGATGAAAATAGCAAACTTATTAAACAACCAAGATGGCATCGGGCCTGTATCTCAGTTGGCAAAAGGGTGGAACGATTTTGCTCAAATAAACAACCAAGATGAAGTTGGAATTTTATTGGCGGTGCTATCATATGAATCGCCATCGTCTTCTTCAACAAGTGAACCGTCACCATGTTTGTTAAGTGGCTCAGATAATAATTATGCAGTTCCAAGTGATGTTACTTCACAATCTTTCCAACACTTGACCGAAGGTTTCTGGACCGATCCTCCGTTTTTAACGGACAACGAAAGTGTCATATCATCAAGTGATAAAGTGTTCTCACCATTGGGATCAACCGATGGTTTCATCTCCCAGGATTCTTTCCAGGAGGACCTCATGGATGATGTGATTTTGTGGTCAACGATGAGTTCATATTTTTGATCTAAAGCCAATTCATATATATTTTTGTTTGAAATAAGCATTTGTATCGAAAGTTTCAACAAAGTTCATGATTAGTTAACACGATCGAGGGTTTGGATAATCTCAACTAAATTGAATAATTTCACAGCTTGAAAATGGATATATATGCTTCAAAAAGACTTAACAAAACAACTTGTTCCAGCAGTTAATTACCTCTAGCAGGTCTTATCCATGGTTGGTGGGTGATCTTAATATAATTCTTGGTCGTCAGATTTGGCAAATTGCATATGAAAGACAGTTCATAACTGAAGATGATGTTAATTACGAATTAAATATTGTTGTGGAGTTATCGTGGGGTTGCAAATAGAACTATTAAATACTTCAAAAAGTCTATAAACCTACATTTTGGTGCTAGATTCTTTTGGCAAAATGTTTCTTCCTTTGTGATTAAATCTACCTTAGTACTCCATGTTCATTGGCATAATATATACAAGCTTCTCAATCGCATGGGTCAAACTTAATATCTTAAAGTTATAATATGAAAATATCAAACATTATTTAGAGGTGGACCCATATTTTTTTTCATGCGATGGCACCATATTTTTTTCATACGACATGTCTTTATCTTTTTACAAAAATTCAATATCGCCTATGTGTTAGTTTTAGCTTAATTCCACATGTTCGAGGGATTTTTAAAGTTTTTTTTACTTGATTTAGAACGATTTTTAAGTTTATTTTATCGATTTCGAGGTATTTTATTATTTTTTTGATTAATTAATTTCAAAAGTCATTTTTTTGTGGTTTTTAGTTTGATTACAAAATACGATTGCACATTCTAATAATACGATTGTACCTTCTAAAACGACACGGTTGCACCTGTCACAAACTTAATTTTTTTTACTTTACGGCGGTGGAACAATACAGTGGCACGTGCCACCGTTGGCGCCACTACAAGTCCGCCCCTATATATATCGTTTATCAAAGTAGAACAGTAGATGCACGAGTATTATTATCATAAAGACCCAATCAAACAATTTCAAACATATTTAAACCTAATCAAACAATTTCATACAAATTTACCTAATCAAACAATTTCAAACATAATTAAACCTAATCAATCAATTTCATAAAAATTTACCTAATCAAACAATTTCAAACACAATCAACCAATAGTATAATACTGTAACAGATTAACAGTATAATTGCATTCAAAATTTAAAAGTGAAAATCGGCTTAGATATTAGATACAAAATTAAAAAGTGGCTTGGATATTGGATTAAAATTTAAAAATTAATTATAGAGACTATAGCATGGACTAGACCTTCACAAGGTGGGGGACCCAAATATATATAATATTTTTCTCACATTGAATTCTCAAAATTTTATACTTGGCAGTAAAGAAAGCACTTTTGGTCGGTTAAATCGGTTTTTGGTTTATTCGGTTTGGATTAATCGGTCTTCAAGTTTTTTAAAAATAACCGATAACCAAACCTTATTAAACCGAATAATTAAGAATTTATATATTTTTGATTGACACTTGCTCAAATAATGTTCGCAAATTAAGTGTCCGTTGCTTATAATATATGATTGTATTATCCATTTATACTCAATAATTGATTTATATTAAGTAAAAAACATCATCTATCAAAAATCAATATCTACCAAATGACATTATTTTTCCTTATACTATGTTCTAAACCGAGCAAAAAAATATAATATGATAAGAAAAAACATTATCTACTATCAGTAAAAACATTATATAACATTAAAATATGTAAAATAATATTAGTATAACATGTATTTGGTTTATTTTTTATGAACTTCATATATATAAAATATTAGTAGAATGTGTTATTCGGGTTATTCGATTTAACCGAATTAGAAAAAATTTAACCGAAAGCCGAACTGAATAAGGATCCTTATTCGGTTAACCGAACCATTTAACCCGAAAACCGAATAACCCGAAACCGTTTTACCCAAATTTCATTCGGTTCGGGTGAGCTATTCGGTTTCGGTTATTTTTGACACCCCTAGGGCCAAGGCCCCTTCAGCCCTCCGTCTCTAAATATATATATAGAGAGAGAAGTGAATAATCAAACGACAATGCTAATTATTTAAGAAAATACGAGAACAACAAATCATGTGTAAAATCACATGTGATTTTACATTAACGACAAAAAATGGATGCGAGAGACTTTGGCCGCGACTTAAGTCGCGAGGTGTTAACGCACATATTTATTGGATTCAAGATCATCATTATCTGAAGATGGAAAACTGAAGTCAAAGCTGATAAAGTCGTCTCAACAAATAGTCTAGGGTCCTTTTGTAATAAATAGTCAAAGTATGTTTACGCATTTTCGTTATTAGTCTTTTAATTTTGTTAATAGTTGTTTTTAGTTGTTGGGCCCAAGCCAAGCCTAGCCAAGCCCATTAGTCTAATTAGCCTTAGTATAAATTAGATTTGTTTAGAGTTAATTAGGTTAAGAGAGAGCTTAATTGAGAAATTATTATTGAGAGTGAGGTTGGCTTGTGGTTTGCGTCGTGAACAAGAGAAGCAGAGAGAAAGAGGTTCATCAAGAACATATGTAACCTGTTGAATCGTTTGATTAATCAATACCAGGTTTGCATAATTGTGTTGATTTTATGTTTGCTTGTTTGAATGATTAATTATTGGGACACACAATTGGTATCAGAGCAAGTTACAGATTGAATTGAATATTTTTTGTTCGGTTATGTTTTTCTGGAAAAGATTCATAATCTTTAGTGTGTGATTGTTCATTCAAGTTGGTATTGGTTGGATTGTGTTTGTTTTGCCTATTATCGTGATTGGGTACTGTTTGATTTGAATATTGCATCGTTTTTTATTATCAATTTGATGAATTTGCTGTTCTGGGGTCGTTCACGAGTCGACACTGCCATCAGAAATCAAATATCTCTTAAAGTGGTTTTTATTGAAATTAATTGATTGGAATCTATTCTAGTTGGTTAATTGAACGTTTTAGCAAAGTTTGGTAGTTTAATTCGAGAAATCGAGTGTTTTCTAGGTTGTTTTTGGTTTCTGGGTCGACAATCCTCAAGAACATATCGGTCGATTTTACCGGTCGACCGCATTCTATCGGTTGATTTTACCGGTCGATCTCTTAATATATGTCGAAGACCTCTATCGGTCTAAGCTAATATTGGTCGAATACCTCAATCTGTCTAAGCTAATATTGGTCGAAGACCTCTATCGGTCTAAGACCAATACCGGTTGAAGACCTATATCGGTCGAACTTTATCGGTCCACTGTTTTTACCGGTCAAGCAAAGTACCGGTCGTAACATCTTATCGGTCGTTGCAATTTCCCGGTCGAACAAGTGTCCGGTCGAAGCAACATCTCGGTCGAGAAAGGTACCGGTCAAGCTAGATCCCGGTCCATCTTACTTTGCGCGACCCTCTTCTCACGCAAAGCAAGCTTTGCGCCACTCAAGTGAAACGCAAACCTCTTCTTCGCGCCACCCACTGCTCGCGAAAACTCTGTACTTTGCGCCACCTGCTTCTCACGAGAACTTCTACTTTGCGCCACCCGTGTCTAGCGCAAACCTCACTTTGCGCCACGACCTCTCGCGCAAACCTCCATTTCTTTTGCAGGACCCCCGTGCTAAGTCTGCGTAGGGGGACAAAGTTCTGTTCGTGATCAAAATTTTCTGAATTTCATTCTAAGATTTTCAGTATTGTTTGATTTTATCTGGACTAACGGTCATTTTTCAAGTTCTTATCTTATATCTATCAGAATGAATTCTAGTGAAACTCCTTCAATCAGTACGGATGAGAATCCACCAGTACTTTTCAGAGGAGAGTATGAAAAATGGAAAAATCAGTTCCTGGATTTCATTGACAAACATTCATTAAAGGATCTTATTAGACTATCTCTGAGGGAAGGGAGTATGACAACTCCAAGGAAAGTTTTTACTGTTATAAAGAAGAATGGAGAAAGAGAAGAAAAAGAGCTTCCATTACCACTTGATATGTACTCAGACGAGCAAAGAAAAATATATGAAGCTGACAGATTAGCTCGATCTTTCCTAATGAAAGGAATGTCAGAAGAGATTTCAAAAGAGATATTTTTTACATTAGATAGTAAAAAGGTTACAGGAAAACTGTTATGGGAACATATTGAGAAGATTGAGACAGGACCAAAGTTGTCTTCAAGAGTAAAGTTTCTGGAATTTGAGAACTCTGAACTAAAAGAAAAGATTTCTGCCTTGGAAGCTCAAATCCAGAAACTAGATTCTGTTGAGATTAATGAGAAAGTTAATGATTTGGAGAGTGCAAATGCTGATCTTCAAAAGAAGATATCTGATCTGGAGAAAAAGATAGCCAAAGAAAGATCTGATTTTGAGATTGATAAGAAAGCATTTGTAAAGAAATTCTCAGATTTTTCGAGAAAATGTGCAGACAAAAAGAAGGCAGTTGAGCTGAAATGTTTAAAGCTTTCTCAACAGACTTCGGAGTTTGAGAAAAGTAATTATTCTGGAAAGGGAAAAGTTTGCCAAAGACATGAAGGTCATTGACAGAAAAACGCTGGATTCTTTAAAGAAATATCCGGCTAGAGAAATAATGCTGAGAAGGGATTTGAAGAAGAGAGAAATTTCTTTGAAACTGAGATTAGAAAACTGACTGTTAAGCTATCTGAATTATCTGAAAGTGCCTTGAAAGATCAAAAAGTGAAGTCTGAGTTCACGAAGAAGATTGACCTGCTTGTTCAAGAAAGAGACAACTTTGCTTCGACGATTAAAGTGCTTGAAAAGTCTGCATCAAGTTCAAATCAGAATAATGTTTCATCAAAAAGGTCAGTTGAATCATTTGATCAGATTCGTAGTACTAACCTTTTCTATGATAGAAATATAGATGGTTCAGATACATTCAGAAGAAGAAGAAGAAGATACGAAGAAAAAGAACTGGTCTGGAAGAAGAAACCAGTTGAAATTGAGAAGAAAGACGAGAAAGGAAAGAAGTCATGTGTACATAACCATAATGCTGAGAAGAACAATGCGCATAAAGGTAAACCTAAACATATCTACACGAGAGATCAATTAATCATGTTGTCAGGTAAGGAATTCTATTTTTCTTACTGTTGTACACATGATCTTGTTCATAAAACAAGTGATCATTTCTGGTATGGTTCTTACTCTGTTATTCCTATAAGAACTGCAACTAACAAACATGGACCCAAATACCAGTGGGTACCAAAGAAAAAGGATGAATCTGTATTGCAGGCACTTACTGTCAAAGGGGAATAAGAGAGTAAAGGTTTCTAAGTACATCAGCTTAGAACCCATACTTCAACGAAGTTTGACTTCTAAACACAACAGTTTAGGACTCGTACTTCAGTGATCAAAAGACCTTACTCATGTGCTGATATGAGAATTGTACTCCAATACTCGATTGAGAAAATCAACCATCAAGGGGGAGTACATATTTTGTCTGAAATTTTATGCATCCAACAGATATGATGATCAATATCTGAGGGGGAGTTAATGCATATCTTTTACACTGATAATTTTTCTGATGCATAATTTCAGGGGGAGTAAAGGTGATGACTTCTGATTATTTCTGATCAGAACTCGTACATTAATTGTTTTACTGCTTTATGTCATTTAATTTCAGTGAATAAAGTTACTTTGACTCGATCTTAAGACTTTTGCAGATTGAGATATGCTTACAAGATCATATCTTTATGACTTTAAGCTTGACTTCGTGAGATGTAAGACCACACTCAAAAAGTATAATCCCTTATCTTCATCTCATTTATGGTTGAAAGAAGGACAACTTTCAATCATAAGAAAACATGTTCTTAAATGTTCAAACCACTTCCCGATTCTCAAACAGATTTATTGAATTGGAAGTGTGCTTTTAAATGTTTTCTGCTTCATCATTGAGCTTTAACTGATCAAGTTAAACCACCTGAGCATCTTATGCTTTATAGGATAACATGGGATCAGTGTTAGGACTTCAAAGAAACTTCTATGGATTCACGTTAACCAGTGTTTCCTACCCAAGAAGTTCATCCTTTAGTGATTGAGTGTGAGGAGTTAAAAAAGAAATGAGTGTGGGATGTGTGATGAGAGATATTGTCAAAGAGAGTTTGGTTAGGTGTGAGTTTAATGATAAAAAGAAAGAGGGTGAGAGATCAGAGTAAAAGAATATTAAACTCTGCACCAACTAGTTTCTGAGTCGGGCAGCCACATTTCTAATGCTTCACATTTCTTTGGTGAACATTATTGAAACAGGCACCTAGCCCATGCCAACTCTTGACATTACCCCACCAGCTACTCATTTTCTTCTCAACAAGAAGATGTTTCATTTTCAAAGGGGACGCAGCACATATGCTATCTGATTTTCATTTGGAAAATCTGGATATTGAAAAGAAGGAAGTTTGCCCCACCTTCACACTTCACTAATGCACATTGAGTCTGTGTTTAACTGTTTTCTCAGTGGTTTACACTTTTTGAGCCTTATAAGCAATTATCATATGCTTAATTTATTCCATCACTTGCACGAACACACAAAGAATTTGTTTCTTTGTCATAACGTTCATAGAAATTGCCTTTGTGGTGTTTCGATGATTGAATGGAAGCCCTGGGGGAGTGAACATCCTAAAAGATTCTTTATATTGTGTATTCGTTACACACAGTGACTTTGTGTTACTGACAGGCAATTTTAACTGATTCATTTGTTGATTCAGGTGTTACACTTCTTTTTCTATTTTGTCTGGATTTGCAAAGATCTGGATGCACATCTTTATGAATTGACGGATAATCAGTGATTTTGTTGGCAAGATAAGTGGTGGACATCATTTCTTGAAGAAAAGTTTTGATGATCTCTTTGCTCTTTTCATCAAAAAGGGGGAGAAGCGTCAATGTCAATCAAGAAATGGGGAGATCAAAAGTTTTTGAAAGAATGAAAGAATTCTGAAGATTTGCTGAATTGAAGAATTTTTCTTTGAAGATGATTTGCTGAAGCACTCCGTGATGAAACTGAAGATAATTTCTTTCCAAGAGATTTTATTTTATCATCATCGATTGGGGAGATTGCTACTTCTGAAGATAAAGTTCTGAAGACAAAGAGGAAGATTGCATTTTCTGAGCTTAAAGAATGATCTTGATCCAAAGGGGGAGATTGTTAACGCACATATTTATTGGATTCAAGATCATCATTATCTGAAGATGGAAATCTGAAGTCAAAGTTGATAAAGTCGTCTCAACAAATAGTCTAGGGTCCTTTTGTAATAAATAGTCAAAGTATGTTTACGTATTTTCGTTATTGGTGTTTTAATTTTGTTAATAGTTCTTTTTAGTTGTTGGGCCCAAGCCAGTCTAATTAGCCTTAGTATAAATTAGATTTGTTTAGAGTTAATTAGGTTAAGAGAGAGCTTAATTGAAAAATTATTATTGAGAGTGAGGTTGGCTTGTGGTTTGCGCCGTGAACAAGAGAAGCAGAGAGAAAGAGGTTCATCAAGAACACTTGTAACCTGTTGAATCGTTTGATTAATCAATACCAGGTTTGCATAATTGTGTTGATTTTATGTTTGCTTGTTTGAATGATTAATTATTGGGACACACACGAGGCAAAATCACATGAATCATATATGATTTTGTATATGTGAATCATGTATGAATTTGTACATTAACGGTCGTTCTCGTGTTTTCTTAAATAGTTTGCGTTCGACCAACTTTGAACAAAAAAAGAACCGGAGAACCACTAAAAAACGGATAAAAAAATATATCAAAATGGATGTTAAATTAAACATAATAAAATGATCTATATATTGGTGTAATTTGTTTCACTTTAATTTATTTGCATATTTCACCAATTTTTAATTTAAAAAATAGGATGAGATATTTTTATTTTTTTAAAGAGGTTGTTAAACCATTCATATCAATGAAAAACCAAACTCCTTTCTAAAATGTCACATTAGTTTTGCAATAACATCTCACACATCAATGGAAGCCCAAACTTCTTTCAAAGTGGTCTCCGACCACTGCCCCATCACCAACTACTTTATAATTTATATTTATATATTTTAATATTTATAATATCACAAAAAATACTAAATATGATTTATTTATAATATAAATAATAAATAATAAATTAGTTATAAAATATAGAACATAATTGAAATTTTATTTTGTTTTTTGTTTTCTTTTTCTATATTTTTTGTAAATATAATTCACGTATTTTAATTTTAGCAACCAAATTAGTAATTTAAATAAAAAATGTTCCATAAAAAATATTATTTATTTAAAATAAATTGTGCATAGAAATTTTATAAAAATCCTAAATATTAATGTTCAAACAAATTAATAAATGAATTAAATTTAATAAAAATATTAATAATTAATGTTTAAATAAACTAATAAATGAATTAAATTAAATAAAAATATAATACTTTATCTAGTTGGCATTGCATATGGTATTGTTAATTTAACAAATGTAAGAGATCTTGCAATCTATATGAATATGTCCTGTCACGCAGTGGATGTTCTTATAACCGCCTTTTTAACCATAGCCATTGGATCTTTTTAATCTAATGGCTTGGATGGGTTCCTCAGTTCTTTCATTTTTCAGGGTTCTCTCCCGATCTATCACCCATATATATATATATATATATATATATATATATATATATATATATATACATATACACCCACACATACACACACTTGTAAAGCTTTCTTCTAATAAAGAGAGAGAGAGGTTCAGAGAGAGGTTCTGAGAAAACCTCAAAAAATGAAAAACTGAGCAACATCCTAGTAACCGTTCATCTGGATGGTATGTACCTGTGCATACATGTAATTGAAGATGTTTTTTTGCTTTTTATACACGTGTGCATTATGGACATGTGTATTTGCACGTATGCATGTTACAAATTACTTGTATGTATAGGTGCATACCATCCAGATGAACGATTTTTTATGGTTTTCCTGAACCTAACCTTTTATATATATATATATATATATATATACTATTTGGTCATATTTTAACAAAATTATAAACCAAATTTGTTAGAAATCAAAAAAACAATTTATTAAGTATTACGTATTAATGATTAATCTATTAAATTTAAAATTTACAAATAGTTATTGTATGTATAACTTCTTAAAGCATTTTGAACTTCATTAAACCAATAAATAAGTATGTTCAAATACAAGATAATCAGTAAGCTAGCCCACTAAAACAATCTCCAACCAATAATAAACATGGTCAAATATATATATATATATATATATATATATATATATATAAATATATATATATAACACTTATATTGATATATTTTTTTCATATTATTTACTAGGTCTTAAAACTATCAAAAATATATTCACCCATTATTAATGCCAAAAATCGTCCAAGGATGACTTAAAATTGGTGTGGAGCTTTAACAACTAAAGTAATCGATCGATTGACAAATCGTACGACAAGGATAAAAAGTAAATAAGAGACAGAGATTTTGGTGACGCGGAAAACCCCGTCGTGGGTAAAAACTACGAACAATAACAGAGATCGTCAAGTGCACTATATACGTCAAACAAGGACGTCGTCCTTTAGAAGGAGCGATCGAAAGTACAATTGACAATATTACAAGTAAAAATAAACAAACTGTAAGATTGTGGAACGTGTTGTGACTAACGGTTTTGATGACGATCGTCTGTTATGACCGTTAGTCATAAAGATGTTTTAAACCTGAAATAAAGATTCATAAAGAAAACAGTCGTAGATAATAAATGACACATAATCGTTACTTACGTTATAGAGGTCGTAAGATATTCGGTGGTCGTCGGGAGATTTCCTGGGAATGGTCGTAAGGAACTTACGACCGTCGTCATAGTGACGACCATAGTTCTTGGTGCGTGTGGTCTTCAGGACCTTATCTTAATACAAGAATGGTCTTAAGATTGAAGACGTTCGGTTTCTTGCTTCAGTCACGACTTGTGAAATTTTAACCAAACACCCATCACTTGTAATTTCTATGTCGTCATTCAAACATAAAAGTCAGCCTTTCGTTTTAATATAAAATTGCATTAATTTCCAATATTGGTTTATAATAAAATATTGCATCATGTTGTATCAAACGAGTACTCAAGTAGATGTAATTTACGTATAATGTATATGTATATGTATATGTAGTGTATATAGTGTACACATATCATGCATGTATATATAGTATATACAAATGTGTAGTATACGTATAATGATCATGTATAGTTCATATTCATCTTTTAAATATGCACCATATATCGTTACATACATACATACATGGATATATAGTAGCTACACATACATATATACACAATATATATATATATATATATATATATATATATATATATAGAAACAGAGGCTTAATCAAATGAAAACTCGGTGTTTGTGATAACCGTGAGATCCAATGTAAACCAATCATTTTATTATATTTATTGTTTTCAATTATTTAACAGTTAAGGGTATATTAGTAATTTGATTAATATAAATTAAAAATATAATTTTTTCCTTAACAGTTTCAAATCATTGATTTCAATCCAGATTACATTTCCTATTTTATCTCAATTGATTAATTTTGAAAGTTATCGCATTTTCTTTTCATTTCCATGGAGATATCCTATTCAATTCTCAGTATAGTCTACAAAATAGTTGCTGAAGGAGTAAGAAGGTGTATATGTGATACGTACGTGATGAACAGAGGCAAGGAGTCGGTGTTTGTATCAATGTCTATCAGTTCTGATGAAGGGTTAAAAACTGATATGGGTATTAAATTATAGGAGGATCCAGATGATTTTGGTACTAGACTTCCACCACACAGCCTAGTCGAAGGGTTAGGACAAGAAAACAAATTCCGTGTGTGCTCATGCAAGTGTAGAAAGAATGAAGCACATGATGATTGCTTTTATAAGGCTCAACATTGTGTAAACCACTGAGACAACAGTAATTAAACACAGACTCAAAGTACATGATCGAAGTGCAAAGGTGGGGCAGACTTCCTTCTTTTTCAATATCCAGATTTTCCAAATGAAAATCAGATAGATAATATGTTGTGTCCCCTTGAAATATGAAACACTTTCTTGTTGAGAAGAAAATGAGTGGTTGGTGGGGTGTTTAGCAAGAGTTGGCATGGGCTAGATGCCTGTTTCAATAATGTTCATGAAGAATTGTGAAACATTAGTAATGTGGTTGCCCGACTCAGAAAGTTGTTGGTGCAGAGTTTGATATTCTTTTACTCTGATCTCTCACCCTCTTTCTTTTTAATCATTGAGCTCACTTCTAACCAAACTCTCTTTTTCATTTTACCTCGTCACACAACCACACTCATTTCTTTTTGACTCCTCACACTCGATCACTAAGGATTAACTTCTTGGGTAGGAAACACTGGTTAACGTGAATCCATGGAAGTTTCAGATAAGTCCTACACAGTGAACCCATATTTTCCTATTAAAGCATAAAATTGCTCCAAGAATGGTTTAACTAGAACAATTAAAGCACAAATACAAATGTCAAATGTTTGTATGCTCATAAATGTAATCATGAAGATTTGAGCATTTTTAAACATTGAAGACTTTTTCAAACAAGATAATTGAATGAATGAAATGAATACAAGAAACTTGTTTGAAAATATGACATTGTATGAAAATGATCAGAATCAAATGATATAGCAATTAAGGCTTAGTTCAGCAAAAATTGAATGTTGTCTATACGAACCAATATATAGACATTCTTGAAAGAACGTTTTAAAATGAAATCACGCTAAAAAATCAACGAAGTTCAAACGGGGTGTCTTACCATCGATAATATGTTTCAAATTAGAGACATGGTAAGAACAATTTCAACAAAAATTAAACCGGTGTGTGTGAATACTTGTAAGTATATGGAAAAGATAATACACAAGTATTTATCTTTGGAAACACACGGTTTGTTAATGTTTAAGCACAATTAAAATGAAAACATTTAAAATCACACTTCCAAATCATGAAATCTGTTTAAAAATCGGGAAGTGGTTTGAACATTTTAAAGAACATGTTTTCTATGATTGAAAGTTGTCCTTCTTTCAACCATATATGAGATTAAGATAAGAAATAAACCTTTTGCTCAATCTTAAATCTCATCAAATCAAGCTTAAAGTCATAAGAATATGATCTTGTAAGCATCCTCTCAATCTGCAACAATCGTAAAATCCGTCAAAGTACAAAATTTATTCACATTTATTGAAAATTAAAATGACATAAAGTAGTAAAACATTGAATGTACAAGTTCTGATCTGAAGTAATCAGAAGTCATAATTCTTACTCCCCCTGAAAATATGCATCTAAAATATGTCAGTGAACTTTTGGCTTTCGACAATCTTTTGCAAAATGTCCAAGCTTACCACAGTTGTAGCACTTGGTAGATTCTGGCTGTTTCTTCTCTCCTGCTCTGTAGAGCTTCTCATCAGATCTCTTTTCCTCTATTCTTTTTCCTTCAACTTTCTCTTTATGTTCATAATTTCTGGAACCAGATTAATATCTTTGACTGTTCGAGCTTGGATTTTTGTAGAACTTCTTTTGAAAAGCCTTAGTCAACATAAGCATAGCCTGCTTCAGATTCTCACAGTCATCAGAGTCAGATTTATCCTCACTTTCAGCCTCTTCTGATTCAGAAATTATGACTTTCTTTTTCTTCTTCAAGCTCACCGACTTCTTCTTCACCACAAGAGCAATAAGATCAACAGCTGTCTTCTCAGTCTTTTTATTTTCTTCTTTTATCTCATCCACCTCTTCTTCATTCTTCTTGAGAGTTTCATAGACTTCATGAAGTGGAATTTCATTCAGATCTTTCATCTATCTTATGAATCTTTTCCACTCTGGTTGGAGGATACTGAGAAACTTGACATTTAGCTCAATTTGTGACTTCTTCACTTTGTTCTTGCTTAATTCATTCAACAGTGTCACAAATCTATCATAAGTAGTTTCCAGACATTCTCCTTCTTTAGCTTTAAACTCCTCATAATTGTTGAGACAGTTAGAGATCTTGAGCTGATTACCAATCTTTGAACCTAGCATCATTTTCTCTAATTGATCCCACATTTCCTTTTCAGTAACATTGTAGCTATCAATCTTGACATAGATTTCATTTGGGATGCCTTGAAGAATGAATGTTTTTGCCAGTCTATCAGCTTTTCTTCTTTTTAATTGCTCTTCAGTGAATTCATCTTGTGGTAATGGATACTCTCTCTTTTCACCTCCAACAGTATGAGTCTTCATAGGAATTGTCATGATTCCTTCCTTCAAAGATTTCTTGATAAGTTCACCCAATTCATGTCTTTCTATGAAATCATTGAACTGGTCTTTCCATTGCTCATACTCTCCCTTGAAGAGTACCAGTGGCTTTACGTCGGTTCCAATTGCAAGAGCTTCTCTTGATGTCATCCTGTTTGAAAAATATTCAATAAGAACTTGACAAACTGATCGTTAGTCCAATAGAAATCAAGTGAAAATACATAATACTTAAAAGAAAAACATAAATGAAATTTCCAAAATTTCTCCAAGTATGAAATTCACAAGTAAAGAAGTTCACACAAAATTCGCAAGAAATTCCTTCAAAAATAGCAACCAATTAGAATTCGCAACAAATAACCTTCAGAATTCGCAAGAAAATAAATTTGTAAGAATTAATCTTCAGAATTCGCAAGTATTACAAACAGAATTCGTAATACTCAAATCTACAAGTCCTGAGGAATTCGTAATAACATGAGTACAAAATCTTCACTTTTCGCAAGTTTTAAGACTGCGAATCCTATCCTTGTAAAAATTTTCAAGAAAAACTTTTCTCACACTATAGAATTCGCAAGATTCAAATATGCGAATTCTATACTTTTCTCAAAAACTTATACGAATTCTTGGCAAACAAGGTTTATGCGAATTCTTAGAAATTCGCAGATATACCAATTGAAATCTTAAAGAATTCTCAAAGCTATGACTTGCGAATTCTGGAGAATTCGCAATACAAACACCTGCGAATTTTGCACTTGTAAAATTTCAGAAATCAACCACAATACGAAATCTAATATAAATCCTGCGAAAGTTTTAAGATTTCTGCGAATCCTTTGAGATTTTTGCAAAACCCTTTAAGAACCCTGCGAAACCCAGACATTCTGCGAGTTCTTCATGTAACTTGCGAGTTCTTCAGATCTGATTGCGAGTTCTTCAGTCTTCGAATGAAAAATGTTCTGATTTACTCAAAAACACATCTAAACATCGAATTACACCTTGAAACTTTGACAATGTGTTCTCTAGAACATCTAAAACATATTACAACCAAAGAATTTCAACAAACTACACTTAAAAATACAAATTGATCCAATATACAGTGTTCGAACTCGTGAAACTCAAAAACAACAAATTAATCAAATTGAGGAAGAATTACAGTGCAATTCGTGAATCAATCGATACAAACACAATGTAAATCACAATTCGATCATTAATCAACCAATTACAACTCGAAAAACACATACAAACTCAGAATCGAATTTGGACTTCAATGAAACAGTGCGAACTCTGATTTTTCTTGATTTCGATCTTGGATTTGCTCTGATACCAATTGTTATTCCCAGATCTGTTCAAGTTCTTATCTAAATTCAATCACACGAACAAGATTTATCAAATTACCTGTTTGATTAACCACAAGATTCAATTACAAATGAATTGAATCACTTTCTCTCTCTACAAGTCTCTTTCTCTCTCTAAAACTCTCTCTGCGGATCTAGAACCTGTTACATGCAATCTCAGTTCACACACTTACTTTCTGATTGTTTCACAAAGATTACAAGGCAAGAACTATTTATACTAACAACTAATAACAAGGAAATAAAAACACAAACTACTTTGACTTTGACTTTTATTGAATTTGACTTTTATTGAATTTGACTTTGACTTTGACTTTGCTTGAGAGTTGATTTTCAGCTTTGACTTTTTTTACTTTTATCTTCTGTCTTCTATGATCTTTCATCCAAAAAATATGTGCTATAACAATAACAAAACATCCCCTATGGTAAAACGACTCATAAACAAGCATTCACCTAATACTTCAACTCAAAGATACCAAAATGGAAGGATTTCTACTTTAATAATCAAGATGACACATACATCTAATACCACAAGATTAGGAAGGTGCACTATATCAGATGACATCCCGAAATCCGAACCGACCACAAGTTGATCGTCTGATCCAATAGTCTCAACCCTCAAGAACTTTCCTAGTCTTCAAATACGACACCCTCCACAAAAAGGGATTTAAATCTATGAGTTTAGTGAGTTTACAGTTTTCTAGTATATTAATTCAACAATTAAGCCAATTCACATTATTCTAAAAGATTTACGACAATAAAATCTTTATAACAATTTCATGCACGCTAAAAATTTTACTACGACCACTAGGTAGTCATGCGATGTAACACTCGAAAAATCGAAATAATTTAGAAATAAAAGTAGAGGGGAGAAAATAATTCAAACGCAAGTGAAAGGTGAAAAGTGAAAGAAGGATAAAAGGTTGAGGGATTAAAATGTAAACTTCAGGAACTAAATGTGTCAAGTCCTTGAATTTGATGCATGAAACATGGAGGGGGGAACGGTTTACGCCCCCAAATCGACGTAGAATTTTAAATGTATACAACGATTTCATTTGGAGTCGATACACTGCAAGTTTGATATCGTTTTATTCGTCTCTGAAATTCGAGCGAGTTCAATATTGGTGCGAAGCGAAACGATCGATCGGTTTGGGAGAAAACGGTGGCTGAAAGTGTGACGTTTCGGTGTTGTCGCGGCTGATTACGGTGAGTTTTTCCGTTCGTTTTCGCAAGTAAAAGTTTACGTTTGGTGTGTTATACTTGCTTTACGTTTCCTGGAAGTTTAGGGTCGTAAAAACGACCCGTAATCAGTCGTTTTGTTCGGAAACACGATTTGGAGAATTTTTGGTAAAAATCTGGACGTTTAATCGCGAATTCCGGGTGCTACGGTGCACCGTTTTCGTGAATATTTGGATTGTTAGACGAGGGTTTATGTTCGGTGAATTAATGCAAAAAGAATGGTGGAAAAAGGTGGAGAAACGGGCTAAAAACGTCATTGTCGGCGTTTGGCCATGCTACGACGGTTCAGGTGTCGGTCGCGGTTCAGGCGTCGGCCGTGGTTCGAGCTCAGTTCAGGCGCCAGTCGTGGTTCGGTTGCGGTTCAGGCGCCGGTCGCGGTTCGGTCAGATCCTGCTGATCCGTGGGTTTCAGCCGGGTCTTGGGCCATTTAATTAAATTATTTTGGGCTTTTCTCAAAGTAATTTAAAGTCCCAACAGATTAATTACTTATTTTAGGATATCTTGGTTAATTGAAGCCCATTAGATTATTAATTATTTGGCCTAAATTATTTGGGTCATTTAATTAATTTGAAGGAGACTAATTATTGGGGTTAGGAGTTTAATTATAAATTCCTAGAATGGCTTTAATAAATCATTTAGTGGATTTATTAAATTGAGAATGGTGACGTAAATGATTTATTAGGACATTAATTAATATTTATTAATTAATCATTCCTAAGGGGAGAATATCGTAAATCATTTAATTAGATTAATGATTTAATAATGCGATTTTAAAGTGTCGTTTTGGAGTCAAATAAATAATTGGGACGTTTTAAAATAGGAGATGAAGTTTATAAAATTATAGAAGGAGTAAATGGGCGTTTTAAGACGTCGATGAGCCGAGTGCTCTGGGGTTGACCGAAGGTTGACCATAGTTTACTTTTGGGTGAAATACGTCGTTGGTAGAATATTTTTGGTGCATGTCGTGTAGGTCACTAAGCGGAGTTTATTGCTTGGACGCATACACTTTCAGGTGAGTTTTCATGAGACTTTTCTGGGATACATACATACGTAAATAAAAATTATGTTGGCATGATAATTATGTGGAGTTATGTGGAGCATGATGATATATTTTTTTATATGCATGTTTACATATATATAAATATGTTATTTATTTGGAGTTACGTATGTTATGCATGAGGAGATATTTTATGTACATGTTTACAGGTGAATATTTCATGTACATTATTTTTATGTAGGAGATTGCATACTATTGTTTAATTGGTTTATAAACATTCATTTTTAGCATGCTATATATATTTTGGAGTTGATTTCATGTGACACATTTTGGTGTCGATTTGGGGTATGGGATCGGGCTCGATATGTCACGTTTAGGGGTGTTACGACCCCGTAATGGGAGCCGGACGGGTGTGAGTCGTGCGACCCAGGGAATGCTAGTGACAGAGCGGACCTACCCAGTGAGGAGGTTTATGAGATCTCATTGGTGTCAAATGTTTTCTAAAAACAATATGCATACTATTTTATTGGTGCTTGATATTTTTATGCTTGATGGAGTGTGTGTATTTAAGTGCACGTAAACCAATAACTCACTTAGCTTTTTAGCTAACTATTAGTATGCATCTCAGGAGCCAGTGGTTCAGGTCTGGACAAAGGGAAGGGTGTTATCCCAGTTTAATCTAGTTGGTAAACAATCAATTAAGTAATCAAGCAACACAATAATAATCAAGAGATATAAAGATTAATAATAACGTACCAATCCCTTGAATAAACAATGAAACCCTTGAGTGTTCTTGATACCCTTTGAATACAGAGAAAACTTACGGCTACCTATTTAGAAAATTATCAGAGTTCTAACCTAAAACTAAACTAAACATAACTTTAAATACCCAGGCCATATGGGCTTTAACCTTAATGGGCTTTCTAATGGGCTTGGGCCCAATTGCTAATAAACTATTAACTTATTACATAATAAACCCTCTAATTAATTTTAGCACAATTGCAGTTTAAACCCTTAACTTTAACTTTAATCTTGAATACAATTTATTTGATCCAACAATCTCCCCCTTTGGATTCAAGATTAAAAAAAATTGCAATTGTCCTCGGGTCTTCACTTGTCTTCACTTTTCTTCAGATATGTCGTTGATAGCTTCAAAACTTGTAGCTTTAAAATCTTTAAATTCTTTAAAATCTTCAGATCTTCAGATTGTATTCTCCCTTTTTGTATCTTCTCCCCCTTTTTGATGAGTGGTGAGAATCATCATCATCAAAACTTGGCAAAACAATCTCCCCCTTATCAAGACAATCTCCCCCATTGTGTATGATCACGTAAGCACAGTCTTCATCATGTAACGAGCCCTGGAAATAAGAGCAGTCTTTCCAGATGGAAAGAGTAATTATTTCAATCTTTTCAGATTAAAATAGAAAGTAGTAACCATTCGAATCTTTTCAAATTCAAACGGTTTAAGAGTTGTAACCCTGAATCAACAAATGACTCAGTTAGAATGCCTGTCAGTAACACAAAGTTACTGAGTAACACAAAGTTACTATATAAGGAGCTGGTTTGATGTTGACTCCCCAGGTCTTCCATTCAATCATCGAATAACACATGGTTATCTATGAACGTTCTGACAGAAAACAAATTTCTGTATGTTCGTGCATGTGTATGAAAGAATTAAGCATAGATGATTGCTTTTCATTTTAGGCTCAAAGTATGTAAACTTGTTGAGACAACAACAAATTATACAAAGACTCAATGTGCATGAGAAAGGGTTCGAAGGTGGGGCAACTTTCCTTCTTTTTCAATATTAGTATCTTCCAAATGAAGAACTAATAGCGTATGTGCTGCGTCCCAGAAAATGTGAAACATTCTCTTTTTGAGAAAAGAATGAGTAGATGGTGGGGTTGTATGCAAGAGATGGCATGGGCTAGTTGCCTATTTCAATGATGGTCACCAAAGAATGTGAACCAATCAGATAATGTGGCTGCCCGGCTCAGAAAGAAGTTTGTAGCAGAGTTTAATATTCTTTTACTCTGTTCTCTCACCCTCTTTCTTTTAATTCTCACTTCTAACCGATCTCTCTTTTCCATTTTACCTCGTCACACACCATCACTCAAATCTTTTTACCCCTCTCCCCTCAATCACTCAGGGTATACTTCCTGGGTAGGAAACACTGGTTATCGTGAATCCATGGAAGTTCTGTTAAACTCTCACACTGAATCCCATGTATTTTCCTAATAGAAAATGTTGTTCAACAGTCTTTTGTACATGTAAGCACAAATACCACTTGTTACATGAAAAATAAGACTTTCGGAGATGTCAAAACAGTTATGTATGACGATGCAATTCTCCCCCTCAAACTAAAAGAGTTTGACAATTAAGCTCATATCATTTTGTCATGAAGAACAATATGTTGGAGAATCAAAAACGAATGTTGTTTATATGAACAATATATAAACATATTTGCAATGAAAGCACATGAAATGACGTTTGATTCAATCAACAGTGAATACAAATAACGTGAGTATTACCATAGAAAGATTTAACTTTTGATACATGGTAATAACAACGGCAAATAGAATGTTCTGAACCGTTATGTGTATGAATACTTGACAAAGTATATTGACAAGATAAAACGCAAGTATTTATCTTTAAGAACACACGGTCAGATAATCTTTTAAGTATCCAAAAATCTGTTAATATCACAGATATTCTCCGTTAACCCTTTTTTTTTAAGATTAAGAAAAAAACAGAAAAATAAGGCACTGAAGTGTGGGTTCTAATCCGATGTGATTAAAAGCCATATGCCGTTGAGGTACGGGTTCTAAGCTGATTTACTTAGAAGCCATCTTTTTGACAATTAAGTCCGGGTTTTGAACTGTGTTGTTCAAAAGCCATAGTTCTTCCTCCCCCTTAAACATTGGGTGCCTGCAACACAGATTTAGCCTGTGGTACCCACTGGTATTTGGGTCCTAATGGGTTAGTTGCAGTTCTTGTAGGAGATATGAAATAAGAACCATACTAGTTATTTACATAATTTTTTCTGACAAAATCATTTGAGCCACAGTAGGAACAACTAATTTTCTTTTGTGCTAACCTGATCAATTGATGGATTGTGTAAACCAGATCAGGTTTGCCAAAAGTTTTACCTTTTGTAGCATAGTTCCATTTAGCATTTGATGTATGCACAAATGATTCTTCTTTCTTCTTCTCCTTCGAGGATCCTTTAACTCTCCAGATCCAGTTTCCTCTTTCTTTCTCATCATCCCTTCTCCAGAAGATTTTCTTTCGAGACTTAGTCTTCTTTAAGTTACCTGAACCATCAACATTTTTGTCATAGAAAAGGTTAGAAGGACGAATCTGATTAGTAGATTTAGAAGTAAGACTATCATCTAAATCATAGAAAGGATTATAGAAAACATTTGAAAAATGTGAACTTGAAACTGTTTTTAATGAACTATCTGAATCAGCTAGATCGTCTCTCGGTGATTGAGCTATTGACTCTGGCGTGTTGTGCTCAGTCAGCTTCACCTTGAAAACGATCTCTTAAAGTTCCTTTATCTTTGAAGACAAGTTGTTTCTTTCCTTTTCAATCAGATCAAACTTCTTATGCAACTCATATTTTGCATTCTTCTCCTTCATGATGTTTGTTGACAATTCAGATAGTTTTCTTGTCATTTTGGCTATCTCGGTCTCAAATATCTTCCTTTCTTCAGAAAAGTCTGTATTTTTATCCTTCAGCTCGACTTTCTTCTTCTCATTCTCAGTCTTTTCTCTTTCAAGAATGATAACCTTCTCAAAGTCTGAAACTTGTTGAGAAAGTTTAACACATCTAAGCTCTAAAGATTTCTTTTCTTCGAAGGCTTTTCTGGAGAAGTCATAGAATTTGTTAGCAAATTCTTTTCTTTCTTTCTCAATCTTCAATATTTCATTTTTAGCTATAGTATTGTCTATGTCTTGGGTTGCCTTTTCTTTCAGCTTTTCAATCTCAACCTCTAGACTGAGAACTTTATCTTTAAACTTATCTCTGTCCGCACAGAGTTGAGAATTTATCTGTCTTAGTCCTGTACTAGTATCTCTTGCAACACTTGTACTTCTTCTAAGATCCTCAAGTTCTCTTTGCATTGCATCCTTTTTAGACCATGTAGAGCTTGATCAACTTTGCTTGAAGATCGAAGATCTCTTTTTCTTTAGACTCAATTATTCCTGCAAAGTCAATTAAATAATCAGAATCTTTTGAATTTCCTTTTAAAGCATTGATCTGAATAAGAAGAGATGAGTTCTGAATCTGTAAAGCCTTGTTCTCAGCTTTGAGCATTTTGTCCTCTTTGTCATACTCATCAATCATGCGAGATGATGTTGATAACCGTCCAGCAAGTTGTTTAGCCTTTGCTTTTACTTCAGAATGAGTCATGTTGTTAAAATCAAGGTTGTGACCTTCAGACATCATTAGCTGATTCGACATCCTAGTTGTATGGTTAGTAATCAAACTTTTCTGCATCTAGACAACCAACTAGATGAGATCGTTAGAATCAAAATAAAAAAAATTAAAAAACTATACTAAAAAAAATTAAATTTTTTTTTTCGGGTCTTGAAACTATCGGTCGATCGGATGAATAGTGACCGGATGAATAGTGTCGACCGGATGAATAGCGTCGATCGGATGAATAGTGACCGGATGAATAGTGACCGGATGAATAGTGTCGACCAGATGAATAGTGACCGGATGAATAGTGTCGTCCGGATGAATAGTAAACTCGATGAATAGTATGTCGATGAATAGTAATCTGTGAATAGTAATCGATGAATAGTAATCTGTGAATAGTAATCGATGAATAGTGAAATCGCAAAACACAGATTTAATCCTAAAAACTTGATTCTTTAGACTCTGATACCAATTGTTATCCCAGTTTAATCTAGTTGGTAAACAATCAATTAAGTAATCAAGCAACACAATAATAATCAAGAGGTATAAAGATTAATAATAACGTACCAATCCCTTGAATAAACAATGAAACCCTTGAGTGTTCTTGATACCCTTTGAATACAAAGAAAACTTACGGCTACCTATTTAGAAAATTATCAGAGTTCTAACCTAAAACTAAACTAAACATAACTTTAAATACTAAGGCCATATGGGATTTAACCTTAATGGGCTTTCTAATGGGCTTGGGCCCAATAGCTAATAAACTATTAACTTATTACATAATAAACCCTCTAATTAATTTTAGCACAATTGCAGTTTAAACCCTTAACTTTAAATTTAATCTTGAATACAATTTATTTGATCCAACAAAGGGCAAGGCCTAGATAGATTTATTATGGTTGTGTTATTTGATGCTTTGCTAGTTAAAAATTATTTACTATGTAATTGGAGTGGTTATGTAACATAGTCCGATATGGGACGGACTAATGTTGGATACTTGTATTTAATTTAAGTTAAGACTTTCGCTGTGGTTGTGGTTGTGGTTTTGATTTATTTTTATGGTCATATCCGATGACATAAGGTAATATTTAGGAGGGATGATGTGACATTACCCAATGGGTGGATTTGGGGGTGTTACAGATTGGTATCAGAGTCGTAGTTTAAGAGAATTAGGTTATGTTTATAGCCTAAGCTTAAACTGAACGGTGTAAGAGGTGTGGAGATCAGGAAAGGAGTAGGAGTATATGATCTGCTTATGATCAATTGGTGAGGAGTTTAAGGAAGAAGATAAGTTAATATTCATTTGATTTGAGGTGTTAAAAGGTTAAGGTTGAAAGACAAGTGCCTTTATGAGGCTATGATGTGCTAGTTTTGTGAGCAAGATTCACGCTTAACTAAAGATCTTTGGGGGTTGGGGGTGAAAGTTAAAAGCCAATAACAGTTCTACCGAGGTGCAGTCTCGTAGTACTATGGTCTGGTAAGAGGAACATTATTAATAAAGGAGAGAGGTATGGTTTTGGACCTCGAGAAATCTATTCTCGATTTTACACCCGTCTAATTGTATGTAGACTCATAGGGGGGGTTTATCACCTATCGAGCTAATAAGGAGTTGTTAGCATGTTGCTAAGAGAGAAGTGTATATGGTTGTACATTATGATGTATTTTCATATTTTAGGAGTTTTGGTCGAGCATTTATAGCTGACCTGGTATGGTATGGTTAATATGGTGGTTTTGTTAGTGGAGGTGTTTTGGACATACTTGGCTATATCATTACGTCGTGGTGGATAGACGTATTTGATAGGATATATACATGACTTCTTCTCAACATATATATGATTATGGTGTTTTTATCTTGTATCATAGAATCAGGAGTCTATTGGAAGATTGAAAAGTTGTTTCTTTTAGCATGTGCCTTTGTGTTATGATGTCTATTAAGACTATGGAGTAGGAGAAAATATGGGGACTAACGGTGCCTTATTGTATCAGTATGGTGTCTAGAGGATCAAGGAGGATTGAACTCATCGAGGAATGTGCCAACTATGCGGTACTACCGGTGGGACGAGGTCGAGGCCGCGTACGAGGTCGCGGTGATGGTCATACGGCTAGCTTGAGTGCCACCCCGTCTGTAGGTGCTAGTATAGCCACAGGGACAGGCCGAGGAAGTGGGAGGACACAAAGAGAGAGGTGGAAACCCTATGACTGAGGAGACAATGGACGATAAGGTGACACAAATCCTTCAGAATACCCTACCTGGTATGATAGAGGCGATGTTAGAGATCAAGCTATGGAAACAGGTAGAAGAAGGGGAGACTGAAAATAAAATACTGAGATAGGAGACCAGGCGGATACTGAGGCAAGAAACCAGGAGAAGAGTAAGGTGACTAACAACAGAGAGGACAAGATACTGGTTTCATCAACTTAGGAGAAAGAATGCGGTTCCAAGGGCTTCAGTAACACGCATCTAACAGAGTTTAAAGGGATTGAGGGTGCGATGACCCTAATGAATTCGATAAGTAAGATGGAGGGTTGTTTCAAAATATGCAAGTGCTATAAGAACCAGAAGCTGACATATGTGGCCACTACCTTTGTAGATTTTGCACTTAATTGGTGGTAAATTTAGTGCGAGATTAAAGGAGACAAGGAGATGATCATTGTGACTTGGGGACAGATGAAGGATCTCATGATGGAGAAATATTGCACCCAGTCAGAGGTGAAGAAATTGGAGTCCAAATTCTTAAGGCTAGAGCAAGGGACGTCTTCAGTCCAAGAGTATGTTAATGACTTCATGGAAAAGGTCAAGTTTGTAAGCCACCAGGTGGCGTCAAAACAGAGGAAAATAGACCGTTTTAAGGACGGTCTCCGGATAGAGATAGAGCAATATGTGAACATGAACGCACTAAAGACGTTCGTTCAAGGAGTGGAGATGGTGATAATTGCCAAGGAGAACAATGTTGAGGCAACAGGTGAAAGGAGAGATAGTAAGAGAAGTGGGAAGGTATGAGTAAGATAGTCAAGAAGGCGAAGGTAGGTTCTTCAACAATGAAGATAAAGGGAGGAGGAATCATGGTTCCTCGGTGTAGCAAATGTGGATGAAGGCACAAGGGTGAGTGTCTGGCTAGGAGCTTATCCAGCTACAGGGTGTGGAAATCTAAGGCATACGGTGCGTGAATGTACAGAAAGGAAGGCCTGTTATGAGTGTGGTGCGGAAGGGCATCTTCGTTATGAGTGCCCTAAGATTCAGAAAGTAACACTAAATAGTGTGAAAGCATCAGCTGAAGGTGCGGGAAAGAGTTTCAACAAAAAGAAGGAGGTGCCCAAGGGACATGGCCGAGCGTACAACATGACATTGGAGGAGGCTAGGGAGACCCCTGACGTCGTATCAAGTATGTTCCCTATTAACAATGTCTATGCTCATGTATTATTCGATTCGGGTGTAAATGGTAGGTTTGTGTCTACTGTTTTCCGCCACTACTTGAACGAAGATGCCTGTAGATTAGAGAAATATTACACTGTAGAAACGGCTGACGATGGTCAAGTTAAGGTAGAAGAGATAATTGATGGTTGCACGATCTATATAGAAAGGAGTTGCCTGTTAGACTAATGTTGATGTGTTTAGGAGGTTTTGATGTGGTCTTAGGCATGGATTGGTTATCCGACAACCATGCTCAAATCG
Source organism: Arctium lappa (assembly GCA_023525745.1). Lineage (NCBI taxonomy): Eukaryota > Viridiplantae > Streptophyta > Magnoliopsida > Asterales > Asteraceae > Arctium > Arctium lappa. The sequence continues at coordinate 29,555,270 of CM042051.1, read as the reverse complement.
TATGCAATAAGAAGTTGATCAAGATTTAGACCCTAGAGGGAGAGACGGTTCACTTCTACGGGGATCGAAAGAAAGAGGACACTAAAGTGATCACGACCTTGAAGGTGAGAAAATGTCTTCAAAATGGGTGCATAGCTTACTTAGCTTATGCTATAGACACCAAGCTGGAGGAGAAGACGGTAACAAGTATACCTATAGTAAGGGAATACCCAGAAGTGTTCCCGGAGGAATTTCCAGGGATACCACCAGAACGTCAGGTGGAATTATGAATTGACTTGTTGCCAGGCGCAACACCAATAGCAAAGACACTATATCGGTTGGCTCCGACAGATATGCAAGAATTGATGAAGCAACTCCAAGAGCTATTGGATAAGGGGTTAATACGACCGAATTCGTCACCATGGGGAGCACCGATATTGTTCGTCAAGAAGAAAGACGGTTCGATGAGGTTGTGCATCGATTACCGGGAGCTAAATAAGATCCAGATCAAGAATAGGTACCCATTACCAAGGATCGATGACTTATTTGATCAGCTTTAGGGAGCAAGTTATTTCTCAAAGATTGACCTGAGGTCTGGTTACCACCAATTGAAGGTTCGAGGGGAGGATATACCAAAGACGACTTTCAGAACTCGTTATGTGCACTATGAGTTTCTGGTAATGCCCTTTGGGTTGACGAATGCACCAACTACATTCATGGATCTGATGAACAGGGTTTGTGGACCCTACCTAAATAAGTTTGTCATAGTCTTCATTGATGACATTCTTATCTATTCGAGGAGCAAGGAAGAGCATGAGAAACATTTGAGAGCGATTCTCGAGCTGTTGGCTAAGGAGAGGTTGTATGCCAAATTCACGAAATGTAAATTCTGGTTGCGAGAGGTGCCATTTCTTGGTCATGTGGTTAACGTAAAGGGGATCAAGGTAGATCCAACCAAGATCGAGGTAGTTATGGATTGGGAGTCTCCTAAGTCAGCATCAGAAATACGAAGTTTTTTGGACTTAACAGGCTATTATAAGAGATTCATCCAGGATTTCTGAAGATAAAGGTAGTCAAGTTTGGTTGGGGTCAGAAACAAGAAAAAGCCTTCCAAACGCTTAAGAGATGGTTGATTTGTGCACCAGTATTGTCCTTACCAAAGGGAACGGAGGATTGTGTTGTGTAAAATGATGCTTCAAAAATCGGACTAGGGTGTGTATTGATGCAAAAAGGCAAGGTTATTGCCTATGCATCACATCAACTAAAGGAGCATGAAAAGAAGTATCCGGCACATGATATGGAGTTAGTTGTAGTGGTTTTTGCACTGAAAATTTGGAGGCACTACCTGTATGGAACGAAATGTCTGATCTACATGGATCATAAGAGCATGAAGTATCTCTTCGATCAAAAGGAGCTAAACATGAGGCATAGAAGGTAGATGGAGCTATTAAAAGATTCCGATTGTGAGATTGATTACAACTCGGGTAAGGCGAACGTGGTCACCAACGCACCAAGTAGAAAGGAGAGGATTGAACCGATTAAGATTCATATCATGTGGATGAATATTCAGGTAGATCTGATTGACCAAATACGAGGACCTCAAAAGGAGGCCCTATTGGAGGACAACATCAAGAAGGAGAGGATGGTCGGGCAGGTCAAACTGCTGACCGTCGGGTCAGATGGTGTATATAGGTTTGGGAATCGGGTTTGGATTCCTTGCAAAGGAGATCTAACAGACGTAGTGTTAGGTGAAGCTCACAAAGCCAAATACATTATGCACCCAGGCAGTGATAAGATGTATAAAAGTTTAAAAGAGAATTACTAGTGGCCTGGTATGAAGAAGGAGGTAGCAAAATATGTAGAGAAACGTTTGACATGCCTACAGGTGAAGACGGAACATCCAAACCGTCGGGTATGTTACAACAAATGGAGATTCCAGTATGAAAATGATAGAGCCTAAAGAAGACAGTTCCATGCTTAAGTTTGGAACGTTTGTGTCTTCTATCCCTGACACTTTTTATGCTCAGTGCTCTTCTTCATCTTCTTCTAATCCCATCCCTGAGGAAATATCTAAAGGCTCTAAGCCTGTAGATAAAGGAAAATCCATTCTCCATCCTCAGAAGGCTACCAAGAAAGCAAAGTTGAAAGTTCCTTCTAAACCTTCAGCAAATCAATTTTCTATCCCTATGATAGAAATCTTTGATCTCTGTCCTCCAAAGCTGAAGATTGATCTTAAGCCTAAGAGATCTGAAGAAATGAAAGTTCCTCCCAAATCTCATACTAAAGGCATTCTTGAAGTTGGCCCTGCTCATCTTAAATTCTCATAACCTACCACCTTCAAATATAGAAAATGCTATCATTGTGGATTTACTGACCATATTGCTAGCAAATGTCCAACTGCCACTAAAGCTGATAAAACAACTAAAGTGAAGATGAATGCCTCCAAGGCTGAGAAATCGACCAAGGTGAAGAATACCACTAAGGTTAAGAAATTAACCAAAGTGAAGGTTACCACTGAAGCTGAATCTTCATTTGTTGTGAAGATTGTTGAAGCTTCCATCTCCACTAACCCTAAAGGACCCATTGAAAAGTGGGTACCAAACAAAGCTTAATCTTCCTTATGTTTACAGGGATCAAAGGGCATCTGGTATCTTGATAGTGGATGCTCCCGACATATGACAGGACAAAAAGACCTGCTCACTAAATACAAAGAAGAGAAAGGTCCCTCAGTGACCTTTGGTGGAAATGGAAAAGGATATACCCGAGGGTTTGGTGTCCTCAGCAATGGGACAACCACCTTCAGAAGAGTCGTGTATGTAGATGGACTGAAGCACAATCTTCTAAGCATCAGTCAGCTATGTGACAAAGACTATGAAGTACGCTTTAGCAAGAAAGCATGTTCAGTGGTCAATGAGAATGGAAAACTTGCTCTTAGTGGTCGTCGTAAGGAAAATGTCTATGTAATAGATATGGACTCTTCTACCACTGAGAACGTATGTTTTCTTTCTAAAGCCTCCTCTGATGTCAACTGGCTATGGCACAAAAGGCTCTCTCATCTAAACTTCAAAACCCTGAATTCTCTCTCAACTAAGGAACTGGTTTCTGGTCTTCCTCAGCACTAATATGCTAAGGAATCTCTATGCTCAACATGTGAAAAAGGAAAACAAACAAAAGCTAGTTTCAAATCTAAACAAGTTTCCTCAGTGACAAATCCTCTTCAACTCTTGCATATGGATTTATTTGGCGCTGTCAACATACAATCTATAGCTGGAAAGAAATATACACTTGTCATTGTAGATGAATACTTTCGTTGCAAGAGTGATACTCCAGAAGAACTAATATCTTTCGTTAAGAAGATGGAAGTGCTGAATAATCTTACTGTTCGTTCAATAAGAAGTGATCATGGAACTAAATTTAAAAACAGTTATCTGAACAATTTCTTTGAGAACAAAGGAATTTCTCACAATTTCTCCTCAGTAAGAACACCTCAGCAAAACGGAGTCGCTGAAAAAAGAAATAAAACGATCATTGAAGCTGCTAGATCAATGTTCAACGATTCTCATCTCCCTACTCAATTTTGGGCTGAAGCTGTGAATACTGCATGCTTTACTCAAAACAGATCGCTGATAGTAAAGCAATTTGGAAAGACAACTTATGAACTATTTCATTGAAGAAAACCCTCTATCAGTTTTCTTCATAACTTTGGTTGTCAGTGCTTCATTCTAAATAACAAAGATCTACTTGGAAAGTTCGATCCAAAAACTGATGACGGAATATTTCTTGGATATTTCTCTATCTCCAAAGCCTACATAGTTTTCAATAAACAAATACAAACTGTAGAAGAAACAATTCATGTCACGTTTGATGAAACTCGCTTAGCGAACTCTAAGCCAATCGCTGACAATGAAGAGCTAAATGCTTGGATGTTTTCTCATTACAGAGAAATAAAACCTTTCCTCTCAAACCACCAGCACTCAGATCCTCCAGCTGCTGGTGATGATCCAAACATCATACCTCCTAATGCTGAATCCACCTCATGGGTTTCAGCTGAGCCTCTAAACACACTCCCTCCATCAGATCTTCCTTCGTCTGAAAACCTCTCAGAAAATAATGGTCTGTCTAACACTCAACAGTTAATAGCTGATGAACCTCAAGCTTCTTCATCAGTGAACATTCCTATTGTTGATCCAACTCCTGAAGTGAGCGATCATACTCCTGCTCAGCGATGGACAAGAGATCACCCCATAGATCAAATTCTTGATGATCCCGATGCAGGTATTCAGACTCGACGAAGTTCAGGTAATATCTGTCTGTTTTTCAACTTTATTTCTTTAATAGAGCCAAAGAAGACTGATGATGCCCTCAGAGATCCAAAGTAGGTCAACGCTATGCAAGAAGAGCTGACTGAGTTTACTCGAAACAAATTTTGGAATGTCGTTCCTAGACCATCTGATAAAACTGTTATAGGCACCAAATGGGTGTTTAGAAACAAGTTAGATGAACATGGAACTGTAACCCGTAACAAGATAGACTTGTTGCTCAGGGATACAGACAAGAGGAAGACATAGACTATGATGAAACCTTTGCCCCTATGGCTAGGCTCGAAGAAATTCGACTCTTCCTAGCTTATGCAGTTTACAAAGACTTCATTATATATCAAATGGATGTAAAATCAGCATTCCTAAATGGAAAACTGAATGAAGAAGTCTATGTAGAACAACCTCCAGGGTTCTATGACCCTAAGCATCTAAATTATGTTTATAAATTGGATAAGGCTCTCTATGGTCTAAAACAAGCCCCTCGTGCTTGGTATGACACTCTCTCATCTTTTCTTATCTCTGAAATTTTGAACGTGGTAAGATCGATAACACCTTATTTTTCAGGAAGATAAAAGGTCATATTATCCTTGTGTAAATATATGTCGATGACATAATATTTGGTTATATTAACCCATCTCTATGTACTCGTTTCGCTGAAAGAATGAAGAAAAAATACAAAATGAGTATGATGGGCGAGCTAACGTACTTTCTTGGTCTTTAGATTAAGCAATCTGAAAAAGGAACTTTTATCAACCAAGGTAAGTATGTTAAGTATATGCTGAAGAAGTTTGATTTAACCCAAATTTCAGTGATGAAAAACTCCAATGGCACCTCCTCTGACATTAAATAAGGATCCATCTGGAAAACTGTAAATGTTACTGCTTATAGAGAAATGATAGGCTCCCTGCTGTATCTTACAGCGAGCCGACCTGACATCATGTACTCTACCTGTTTATGTGCACGCTATCAATCTGAACCCAAGGAATCCCATCTGATCGTTGTCAAGCGAATCTTCAGATATCTGAAAGGAACTCCTAACCTCGATCTTTGGTATCCCAAAGACTTAGGGTTCGATCTAATTGGATATTCAGATAGTGATTTTGCAGGTTGTAAACTCGATAGAAAGAGCACCACTGGTGGATGTCAACTTCTAGGAGGAAAGCTGGTAAGCTGGACAAGAAAGAAGCAAAATTCAGTGTCCACCTCTACAGCTGAAGCTGAATACGTAGCCGCTGGAAGTTGTTGTGCTCAAGTCTTATGGATCAGAAATCAACTATTAGACTATGACCTTCAGCTATCCAAAATTCCAATATATTGCGACAGCAGTAGTGCTATCGCTATAGTAAATAATCCAATGCTACATTCAAAGACAAAGCACATAGAGATCAGATATCATTTTATCAGAGATCATGTGATGAATGGTGATATTGAACTTCACTTTATCCATACTGACTATTAGCTAGCTGATTTATTCACCAAACCACTTGATGAGACAAGGTTCAACTTTCTCATCAGTGAGCTTGGAATGTTGAATCTTGAAGAGTGATTCTTCATCTTTCACGCATTATGTTAGTGACTCTAAGTTCCCCTTTATCACGTACTCTCTGAACAAATATCTCTGACTCTCAGGTATGTTCTCTCACTCTCAATCACTGAATGTTAATTTAGTAAGACGTTTTTCAAAATCAAAACTTTAATCACTGATTATTCTTCAAATGATTAAAAGCTTTTTGATAAACAAAATCTATCACTGACACTTCACATCAGTGATCCTTTTTGAAAAGAAAATCAATCTATGACTTTTATCAGAGGTTCTTTCAAAAAGAAAACCTATCTCTGACTTTTCTTCAGAGATAATTTCAAAAAGAACAAATGAAACGTTTTTTTCTCTCTCCTATTACGTCATTTGAACCGACAATCCACGACATGCCTTTTTCTCTTACACGTTCGTCTGTTGCCCTTCTATCCAATCAAATTCGTAAAACGTGTCCATGTCATGATGAGCATTTGTTTTCCCGCCTCACTCATTCTCTCCATCTCTCTCTTTCATATAAAAATAATGCCTTTTCATTCTTATCTTTTTTACGCTTTCTGCAATACTTCTCAAAGCAAGAAAAACTCTCAACGCATTCAAGCAAACAAAAACCCATTCAAGTCTTTGGATCTTCATCTTCTCAAGATCAACAGGTTTTTGTTTCTCATGTTCTTAAACTTTTTCTTAAAATCCTGCATATTTCTTTATCATGGATTTTACAAAGTTTTTCAACATTAAAATCATTTCTTTTGATTTTATCTTGTTTAAAAACTTCTGGTTTTCTTCATGTTCTTTATTCTTCACAAAGAACACTGCTTTAATCTGAAAATAACTTGGTTTTTCTATGTTTCTTTCTCAATACAAAAACTGGTAAAAATTTTATTTATTTTTGGACTCTAAACCTTTCCTTCTATTCTATTCTATTTTTCTTTCTATATTCAGAAATGGCCCAAGCGTCGCTTATTTCTTCAAAAAACGTGAAGTTCAACATCTCTGAAGGTTAGACTTTGAAGTTGACAAATACCCACACTTGGTGGAAGCTGCTGCATTTCTGAAGCAGTCTTACTTGGCCTACGCTCTCAATGTGGATCCAAAACCTTCCAACACAATTCTGCAACAGTTTTGGTTCATAACTGATGAAGCCACCATCACCAACAAGAAGGGTCAAGTGGTTCCCGCTATTTCATTCTCTACTGTACTAGGATCAGGTATGCTCATTGCCTATGGTCTCAGGAAGGCACTACGACTCCCTGAGAAGACAACAGCTGGATTCGATGCCCTCCCTACTGACGCTGAACTCATCCAGTTCCTAGATGACATGGAGTACTGCTGGGACAACAAGCCGCGCTCTACCATCCCCAACAAGCGCCTAACAAAGATCCAGAAGGCAAACATGCCTTCTCAACTGAACTACATCTTCTCACACATCATTCAACATGAGTGGGAAGATTGGCTCCCTGGATCAGGCGAGCAAAGTTCAGCTCCAGATAGGCTATTCAGTAATCGCTGGCAAATATTTCGACTACGCTGGCGCTATCTTTGATGATCTTAAGTCAAAGATAGAGAAAACGGAGAGGGATCCCAAGATCCCATATGTACGCTTTATCTTTGCGTACTTACAGTTTCTATACGTTGACAAGAACCCAACTTCTCAAGATGGTACTTTTTCAAAGGTTGGTCAGCGTTCGCTGGAGGTCAAGCCGGTCGACAACGATGTAACTCTCTCAATTCTATGCACTAGTATGTCTCTCCACTCTTCGCTTTCAGTGGACATGCAGGGGGTTCCTTCTTCTGCTATCCCTGCCGCTACCACCTCTCACACACGACCATCAGCTAGTCTTCATGGTCCTTCCAAAAAGGCCAAAAAGACTAAGGAGATCGCCCCTACTAGTTCTATACCTGAAGTAGTTTCTCAACAAACTACTTTGGATGCTTTGTGGGTATCTACTGCACAACTTCCGCAACCACCACATCATCCATGCCAGCGATGAAAATCGCTGCTGCAACAACAATGACGCCACCAATCACCTCAGTTCTTCAACGACCTCCTAAGGTAATCTCCACTGTCCAAATTTCTTCAATCCCCATTACTCATCCTTCTATTTCTTTGGTCTCTAATCCTCCATCTCTTTCACAACAACCTTAGTTTGCACCATTAGGACCTGATAATCAAACGTTTGAAGAATCTATGCATTTCTACAACATGTTTGAAAACTCAGGTACTCCTATAACCCTAAACACCACTCCCATCTCACCATATAAGCCTGAGCATCGTTGTGCTCATCAGCTAACTTTACTTGCGAGTCCTACTTTAGCTACTGTTGACGCTCACGTCAACATGCTTGCTGAAAAGGTGGAGTCTCTCACCACCTCGGTCAACGAATCCACTGGCGCTGTCAATCTCGCTGGTGCTGACCTAAAGAAGTTGACTGATGCCTCCTCTTCCAAAGCTGACTCTTCTCAGCTCACAGCTGTTCAGGAGGACATCGTAAAAATCAAGGAAGACCTTGTCGGGACTCAGCAACAGGTCTCTCTTATTCAGAGATTGCAGAACAAGCTCAGAGATGACTTTAAGGATCTTTCTCTTAAGGTTGACTTCTGCACATCCATGCTTCAACAAGTACTCCTCAAGCTGACTGAACCAGCTCCAATACCAACGCCTTCCTTTATAGAGAATGATCGCACATCTCTGAACGTAGCCGTTGAATTTATTCATTAGGCTACTTCAGATATTCCTGTCATTGAGGTTCGTCTCGTGAATTTGGAGGCTGAAGTCCGATCTTTGGCAACTGCAAAAGCTACACCTTCAACCGCTGAAATCCCCCACGCTCATAATGACAAAGAGGGGGAGAAAGAGCTTCATGAAGAAAATATGGAGGAAGTTGTTGCCGAAGTCCAGACGGAAGAACCTCCCTCTCATGTTGAGGGGGAGAAGGTTGCTGACAAAGCCCCTCCATCTTCAGTACTTGATCAAGCTCTTGAAGAAGAAGAAGAGGAGGAGGACGAAGAAGATGAAAAAGATCTTGATCTGCAGGATCAAGGAAAAAAGCAACAAGATGATGATAATGACGACGATGAGGAAGACCAATCTCTCTGGTTCTCAGCAGCGAACGTCACTTCAGCGACAACTTCGAAAGGATCTGTTACAGTAGGGGGAGAAGTGGAACTTCTTCAGGTACTCCTTCCCAAGGCAAGCAGAAGGGTATAGTTGCCGAGGGAAACCTGAACTTAGTTTCACAATCTGAGGGGGAGCATCCTTCTCAGGTATGTCTTTCTATTGTACCCATATCTTTCTATACCTTTCCCACCCCTGTCTCTTTCTAAGCCTTTATCTTTCTCTTTCCTAAATATACACTAACTCCTTTTTACTTCTTGTCCAGACAGTTCTCTCCCCTGCTTAAGGGAACTGAACTCCAAATAATCCCAACTTCTACAGCTGAAGAACAAATTATCCTAATCTCATTCAATGAGATTAATGAAGAAGAAGAAGAAGAAGAAGCCCTGCTCCACCCAGGAAGGCCCTCTAGACCAGCTCATTGGTCAGAGGAAGAATTGAACAGAAGAAGAGAGATGATCTCTCATCTGGAGAGTCAACGGCTGAAGATCCCTCTTCAAACTCCATCTACAGAGCTCGACTTCCTAACTGAAGCTGAAATTGAAGAATCTGTCAGAGTAGAGAAACTGATCGATGAATGTCAAAAAGATGCTTCTCTAGCTCTTAAGGTTCAGTCTTCTCATGTCAAAGATAAGAACCTCAAAAACAACCTCAAAAAGTTTTCTTGTGAAAAACAACCTCAAAAAGTTTTCTCATGTGATGATCATTGTGTTGCCTGTCTTAAAGGCAAGCAGCATAAAACTTCTCATAAGTCCAAAGAAATAAATACAATCTCTTCTCCTCTTCAATTATTGCATATGGATCTCTTTGGTCCTACAAATGTGATGAGTATTGGTAAGAAATCCTACTGCTTAGTCATTGTTGATGACTTCTCTAGATTCACTTGGGTATATTTTCTGAGGACCAAGGATGAGACAAGTGGACTGATCAAATCCTTTGTTCTTAGGATTGAAAACCAAACTAATCTAATGGTTAAAGTCATCAGATCTGATAATGTAACTGAATTTAAAAACATTGACTTAAACAGCTTTTATGAGGCTAAAGGTATTGAGAAACAATACAGTGCTCCTAAAACTCCTCAACAAAATGGTGTAGCTGAGAGGAGAAATAGGACACTAATTGATGCTGCTAGATCTCTGTTGGCAGATTCAAAGTTACCAATTACTTTCTGGGCAGAAACAGTTAATATTGCCTGTTATGTCCAAAACAGGGTTCTAGTAGTCAAATCTAAAGGCAAGACACCTTAAGAACTTTTTAACAAGAAGAAACCTTTTATTGGCTTTTTCAAACCTTTTGGGTGTCCTTGCACTATTCTCAACACCAAATCTCACTTAGGTAAGTTTGAAAGTAAAGCTGAAGATGGATTTCTTGTTGGATACTCATCTCAGAGTAAGGCTTATAGAGTATTTAATAGTTCTTCAAGGATTATAGAGGAAAGTGACAATGTCAAATGCAATGAGAACACACCAAATCAAATTGGTACAGGTCCTGATTGGTTGTTTGACATTGATTCACTAACTAATGCATTGGGTTTTAGTAATGTGCAAAATGCAGGAACAAGCTCAGAAAAGGTACAAGCACAGAGTTCAGATTTTGTGTTGTTTCCAATACCTACAGCAGATCCTGTTGAATTTTGCAAGCAAGAAAAGAAAGATGATTCAGAATTAGAAGATTCTGATCCAAATCAAGATGAAGATGCTAAAGCAGATGAAGAGGACAAAGGTGATGGAGAGAATAAGAGTGATAAAGAGGATGCTCATAATTCAAGAAATACAGGTCCTGAGATGCCCATACTGTCAGAAAAGGACACTGATGATGAAAGTTCTTCAGTATATGGTGGAAGCACTCCAGAAAAACATGATTCCAATCTTGAAGTCAATCTTAATGAGGAGGCTGTAAATTATACAAGAACTCAGAAGAATCATCCTCCTCAGTTAGTGATTGGTGACATCAATTCCCCAATGATCACAAGGCAACAAAGCAAGTTAGGGGGATTGAAAGACATACAGACAGGCTTGTTATCTTGCTTTCTATCCCAGATTGAACCCAAGAAGGCTATGATGCAATGAAAGACCCAAGATGGATAGAAGCAATGCAAGAGGAGCTACTGCAGTTTGTGCTGCAAGATGTATGGGATCTGGTGGATCTTCCAAAAGGACAAAGAGCAATTGGCACAAGATGGATTTTCAGGAATAAGAAAGATGAGAGATGAATTGTAATAAAGAACAAAGCTAGACTAGTGGCACAAGGGTACACACAAGAAGAAGGAATAGACTATGAAGAAGTATTTGCTCCAGTGGTCAGAATTGAGGCAATTAGGCTGTTTCTAGCCTATGCTTCTTTCATGAAGTTCAGACTTTATCAGATGGATGTCAAGAGTGCTTTCCTATATGGAACAATTGATGAAGAAGTATATGTTTGTCAACCTCCAGGGTTTGAAAATCCTAACTATCCTGACAGAGTATACAAATTAAAGAAGGCACTCTATGGACTACATCAAGCACCAAGAGCATGGTATGACACTCTGTCTACCTATCTCTTGGAAAATGGTTTTGAAAGGGGAATAATAGACAAGACTCTGTTCATCAAAAGGAAGAAGAAGGACATCCTACTTGTGTAGATCTATGTGGATGACATCATCTTTGGATCCACAAAAGATTATATGTGCAAGGAGTTTGAGGAGCTAATGCACAAAAGATTCAAGATGAGCTCTATGGGTGAACTTACATTCTTCCTTGGGCTACAGGTTAAACAAAAAACAGATGGTATCTTCATCAGCCAATCCAAGTATGTGCCGGATATACTCACCAAATTTGGATTTTCAGATTCAAAGCCTGCAAGCACACCCATGGAAACACACAAACAGATCACTGCAGATCTTGAGGGGGAGGATGTAGATGTTCATCACTCTAGATCTATGATTGGCTCCCTCATGTATCTAACAGCTTCAAGGCCAGATATTATGTTTGCTGTCTGTGTGTGTTCCAGATTTCAAGTAAGACCTAAGCAATCACATTTTCAAGCAGTCAAGAGGATCTTCAGATATCTCAAAGGACAACCTAGGTTGTGTCTTTGGTATCCTCATGACTCACCATTTGATCTACTTGCTTATTCTGATAGTGATTTGGGTGGTGCAAACTTGGATAGAAAGTCTACATCAGGAGGATGTCAGTTTTTGGGTGCAAGACTAGTGTCATGGCAGTGTAAAAAGCAAACCACAGTATCCACCTCTACAACTGAAGCAGAGTACATAGCTGTTGCAAGCTGCTGCTCACAAGTGCTATGGATTCAAAATCAGATGCTGGAGTATGGTGTTACCTTTATGCACACTCCAATCTTCATTGAAAACAACAGTGCCATAAGCATTGTCAATAATCAATGAAGCACTCAAAAACCAAGCATATAGAAATAAGGTACCATTTCATTAGAGACTGCAATGAAAAGAAGCTAATTCAGGTTGTGAAAGTACACACAAGTAACCAATTTACTGATCTATTCACCAAAGCTTTTGATGTGGGTAGATTCATATTCTTGGTCACAAGTGTGGGCATGATAAACACTGAATAAGCATCTTTTGATCTTCTTTATGTACCATTTCTGCATAGATTCCTTTCTGCTTACTTTCTCATATTATATTGTGCATGGTGTTGCTAACCTTGTGTGTTTAAGTGTTTTAGATTGCTTCAACTGGATACTTGGTACTTCTAGTTCAGTTAATACTGCTCTGTATATTACTCATGATGTCAGTTCCAATATGGTTAAGTATGGTTACTACTGCTAGGTGGTTTATACTGCCAGTACAAAGATACTACTGCTTGCCTTATTTCTACTGCTAATCAGAGTTACTACTGCTGGTATGTGTTAATACTGCTAGTCTGTGTTAATACTGCTAGTCTGTGTTAATACTGCCAGTATGTGTTACTACTGCTACTATGAGTTAATGCTGCAGGCTTGTTAATACTGCTAGGGTACTTAGTACTGCTTCTAACTGAAACCTCCACATATAAATACCCTTTGTGACCGCCAAAATACAAACGGCTCTTTGAACTTCCATTGCTTCTCTTTCTCTCTCTCTCGATTTCTTGCTTACCAGTGTAAACCCTAGTTGCGATTCGAACCCTAGAATCAATCAGAACGATGGCAGGACTAGAATTCTTTGATGAACACAATGAGGTTGCTATGCTGCAAAAACCCAAACAGGATGAGGGTTTTCATCCGATTGTGGATTTCCTCAAATCGTCGCACATTGCCTATGCCCTCACTGTCAATCCCACAATCTATGTGGAACATCTACGATAATTTTGGGCAAATGCCTCAATCCAGACAGTGGAAGGAAGACAGGTCATCCAATCAAGGGTTTGTGATAAACCCATTACCATATCAGAGGACAACATACGCATTCATCTTCAATTAGATGATGCCTCAAGTATGGGGTATGAAGGTCCCACTAATGTATATAAGTTTTTCAAGAACAGATTTTCACCTCAGTGGCGATTCTTTGTTCATACCCTACAACACTGCTTTTCACGAAAAACAACTAGATGGAGTGAGTTCAGCAGTACCATAGCTTATGCTCTGGTCTGCTTAGCTACCTCTAGAAAGTTTAATTTTTCTCAAATGATCTTCAATGATTTAATGTCAAATATGGATACCAAATCCAAAAGCTTTTATATGTATCCAAGATTTGTGCAAGAGATTCTACTAAAGGAATTGATGGATCTACCCTCTCTTGAAGAGGTGTATGTACCAAAACCTTCCCAAAGGGAAGGTGTTCTCAAACATGAAAAAGCCTTCCAAGGACTTTTCTAGACAAGAGACACCATTGTTCTCCACAATGATGGTTATGTCTCATTACCATGGTGAGGCATCAGGGTCACAACCCACATCTGACCACCCAACTGATGACCTACCTACACCATTCAGTTCCATTAATCCTCAGATCCCTATTGTCAAGCCAATATCCCCAATCACCAAAACATATATAAGGAAAAAGGTACAGAAGGTTCCTTACCTTCTTGTATCTTCACCCCCAAAGCCTACAAGCCCTCTGATGGAGCATTCTCCATCAGAGAATATCCAAAGGGAAACCATAGGGGTGTCTCCCAACCCCAAGAAGGTGCTCTATAAGGAGAATGATGAGCATGCGGGTAGAAAGGCTCACACTACTGTTTCTCCACAAGGTGTAGGACAGGACAGTGTGAACGTCTCTAAGACCTTCCCCACGGCAACTTTAGATGAGCAATCATCCAAAGGTCCCAGGTGCCAAGAAACCACGGCGGTAGAAGGTGCTTCTGCTAGGCAGAAGGCCTCTACTAAAAGATCCAAGGATCCTTCAAGGGTGGTCAACACACCTAAAGGAGGTGAGGACATATATAACTATGAGGAATTGATGGAAACTATTGCCAATGTCAACCTGGATGTACTCAAACAAGGTGCAGAAATAAAGGAAATGCAAAAGGTGATTATCTCCCAACAGGAGCAGATTGCTAAACTCAAAAAGATGGTTCTTAAGCTGGTGCACAAAAAGAAAAGAACACAGTTTGTATTGAAGAAAAGGAGCATTCCTCATGATGCTTCCAAAAAGGGGGAGAGTCAAGCTGAAGCTGAAGTTGAAAAGCAAAGCCCTGTTAGGATGAAAGTTCAGTTTGAGGGGGAGACTAGTGTTGAAAAAGAAAGGGAGATTGGTGCTAAAAGTGTGAAAGAAGCAGTAACTACAAAAGAAGTAGAAACTACATCAGCAGCAGTAACTACAAAAGAAATAGAAACTACATCTGCAGCAGTAACTACACCAGAAGTAGTAACAACAGCAGTAGAAACAGAGAAAGTTACAGCTGAAACAGGTATGTCTGCATAGGAAATAGCAATTGCAGAGACTCTAGTAAAGGCAAAGAATGACACTCCCAAGGCCACTCAAAAGGCCAAGGGAGTGGTCATTAAAGAAGGAGGATCAGAACAGAAAAAGAAGAAGATCAGTGAGGAAGAGATCAAAAAGAAAGGGAAAGAGAAAGTGGTTGAGTCTGAGAAACCAATGAAGAAGCCGAAACAGATTGATTTGGATGAAGAGTTAGCAAAGAAACTGCAAGAAGAGATGGAAAAGGAAGAAGAAATCCAATCTGCAAAAGACAGAGAGATTGCTTTAGAATTGTCTACAAAGCTTAATGAAGAATTTCAAAAGAGTTTGAAAACTGCTGTTGCTGCTAAGAAAGTTACAAAGAAGGCATCAAGACAAAGGCTGACATTAAAGACAAGACAAAGACAACCTTCAAAGACATTCCTGGCCAATCAAGAAAGAAGAAAGATGATCAACTTCCTGAAAGGGTTTGTTGGAGTCAAAGAAGGGATGTTTACCAACATGTCTTATGGCAGAATAGAAGAACTTTATAAGAAGGAAATGGCCAAGCTACAAGGGGATTTCATTCAAAGGGTTGAGGTTGAAAGAAAGTCGAAAGAAAGACACGATCTCAACATACAACAGCCTTTCCCTAACAGTGAAGAAGGCACTCCTATCAAAGACAAGGAAGAAGTAAATAAAGAAGAGACCTTAGCTCAGAAAATTGGAGCTATAAAAAGAATGAAATCTATTGCTACCAAGAAACAGGCAAAGAGGCCAAGAATTGAAGAAGTTGAAAAGGAGAATGAAAGTGAAAGAGCAGAAGCAGAAGCAGAACCTACTGTTGCACCTTCAGCAGAGCTAGAGCAGAATTTAGAGCAGTCCAATCAACAATCTAATGAGCAGTTCCATTTGTACATGACTTTGACAGATGAAGAATCAGTGCAAGCTGACCCTATGTCTATGAAAGCACCAGAAATTATCTTTTGAGATATTCTGAAGGACAACAGAAAAGAATATTTCAGATTCAAAAGAATGGGTGATCAGTTTGAGGTTTATGCAACTTGGGGCAAAGTGATCAGAAGTTGTTCCAGAGCTGACTTGGAGGAAATGTACAAAGTTGGAATAAAGCTGTATGAGTCTGTGTTGCAAGAGACTGAAATGAGCTTAATCAAGATTTCCATGGAGTACTTATGCATGATGTTTGAGCCTGAAAGAGTGCAGTACAGGATCAAAGATTTACATCATGAATATGGATTCAAAAAGATTGATGATTGGATGTTATTTGAAAATTGTGGAGTCTACATGATCACAATTGACAAAAGCTATCATGAGTACTACTTGGTTGACAAGATCTATGACCACAGCAAAGCTAAGTTGGAAGGGATGTTGAAAGCCAAGCTGGTATGTACTAAAGGATCAGAAATAGCCAGAATAGTGATCAGAAGGACAATTAATCAAAGTCTGGGACTGGATCCAAATCTTGGGAATTAAAGTTGCAGTTTTGAAAGCATCATGAAGACCTTATGCTGAAGAACTTAAATTCTCATTCTGAAAAGTTAAGTTAGGGGGAGATTGTTAGGTCTGAATGTGCTAAGGATAGATACTACTGCTACTTGAAAGGTATTACTACTGCTTGTAACATTACTACTGCAAGATGAAAGATTACTACTGCTAGTAGAATTACTACTGCTTGAAGAGTTAGTGCTGCTATTTAAATAGTTAGTACTGCTTGGAAAGTTAGTACTGCTGAAGAATTACTAATGCAAGCATAGTTAGTACTGCTGAGGATGTTAATGCTGCTGGATAAGGATGAAGTTAATACTGTTTATGAAGATAATGACGTGAAGAGAAAGATTAGGAGTTGGAGATAAAGATGAAGATAATTATGGAATGAAGATCAATTTTGTTTTGATAATTATCTTGTAATTAATTATGTATATATAGTCTAGAAGTCCTTGATAGAGACATAGTTTTTGATACAGTTTTTGATATACGTTTGTTTTTAGAGAGAATTAACCTCAAGGTTCTTAGAAGTCCTTTCAATAGAGAAGTATTGAACGTCTGTTGAGCCTGTTCAACAGATTGAGGTTTTGTTTGTAATCATTAAGTTAAATCAATATAACTTGTGATTCTCATTCTGATACTGTTCCATTGATTTACAGTTAAAGTGTTTTTCCGCGACTCCTTTAACATAGTTTCTGAATGTGTGATAAATTCTTGTTTGAATTTCGATCCTGACAGATCATTAAATATTATGTAATTCCTCACTAAAGCCCAAAGAAAACTCCTTCCAGGGTCCTTCTCCAACTTGTTAACTAGAGTAGGTTTGAACTTGTAAACTTACAAAAGTTTCCAAAAATTTCCTATGTGAGACAATGTGGTAGACCAATACCCAACAATTTTTATTTATTTATTTTGGAGGATATGATATTAGCCAAATAAAGAAGTTGATCCTTTTGGTCTTTTTAAATTCATATTTTTCATCCAAACACGTTTTGTTCTTTATGTATATATTTGACTGTCCTTAATTAGCTACATCTACACACTTAATTAAGTCGTCAGAATTGAAATTAATTAAGAGATCAGATCAGAGAGGTGTATTGTTCGAAGATGGTTCGCGCACCACGTTTTGACAACTACGGAATGAAGAAAGGTGCATGGAGCGAAGAAGAAGACATCAAATTAAGAGCCTTCATTTACAGATACGGTCATCCTAACTGGTCAGAACTTCCCAAGTTGGCCGGTATATATATCATCCACTTCTCAATTTCTTGAAAGAAACTTCATATAAATTTACACACAGGATTATATATGTATATACGTATATATAATCAATGTTTATTTGTTAATTAATTTCTCTTGTGTAGGTTTGTCTAGATGTGGGAAAAGTTGCAGGTTGCGATGGATGAATTATCTACGCCCCAACATTAAACATGGGAATTTTACAAAAGAAGAAGAAGATGCCATTGTTGCTTTACATAACAAGCTTGGCAACAAGTAAGTTCAAACTATTTCACCCCTACAACACCTTTTAGATAGATTTTTTGAGATTAGATCTTGTTGACTAAATGAAATTTATTTTGTCATACCCACAGATGGTCAATGATTGCCGCACGATTGCCGGGAAGAAGCGACAACGAAATAAAAAACTATTGGCATACGCATTTGAAAAACCGGTCGATTCCAAAAGATCATCAAATCGAGTCAAAAAAGGAACAGGTTGGGAGTTTCGAGCCGGCAAAGGCTTATAATGAAGGATGTATGATGAACATAGCAAACTTGATAAACAACCAAGATGGCATCCGGCGTGTATCTCAGTCGGCAAAAGGGTGGAACGATTTTGCTCAAATAAACAACCAAGATGAAGTTGGAATTTTATTGGCGGTGCTATCATCTGAATCGCCATCGTCTTCTTCAACAAGTGAACCTTCACCATGTTTGTTAGGTGGCTCAGATAATAATTATGCAGTTCCAAGTGATGTTACTTCACAATCTTTCCAACACATGACCGAAGGTTTCTGGACTGATCCTCCGTTTTTAACGGACAACGAAAGTATCATATCATCAAGTGATAAAGTGTTCTCACCATTGGGATCAACCGATGGTTTCATCTCCCAGGATTCTTTCCAGGAGGACCTCATGGATGATGTGATTTTGTGGTCAACGATGAGTTCATATTTTTGATCTAAAGCCAATTCATATATATTTTTGTTCGAAATAAGCATTTGTATCGAAAGTTTCAACAAAGTTCATGATTAGTTAACACGATCGAGGGTTTGGATAATCTCAACTAAATTGAATAATTTCACAGCCTGAAAATGGATATATATGCTTCAAAAAGACTTAACAAAACAACTTGTTCCAGCAGTTAATTACCTCTAGCAGGTCTTATCCATGGTTGGTGGGTGATCTTAATATAATTCTTGGTCGTCAGATTTAGCAAATTGCATATGAAAGTCAGTTCATAACTGAAGATGATGTTAATTACGAATTAAATATTGTTGTGGAGTTATCGTGGGGTTGCAAATAGAACTATTAAATACTTCAAAAAGTCTATAAACCTACATTTTGGTGCTAGATTCTTTTGGCAAAATGTTTCTTCCTTTGCGATTAAATCTACCTTAGTACTCCAAGTTCATTGGCATAATATAGACAAGCTTCTCAATCGCAGGGTCAAACTTAATATATTAAAGTTATAATATAATAAAACTCTAAAACTATATGTTAAATATGAAAATGTCAAACATCATTTAGAAGTGGACTCATATTTTTTTTAATGCGATGACACCATATTTTTTTTCATACAACATGTCTTTATCTTTTTACGAAAATTCAATATCGCCTATGTGTTTTTAGCCTAATTCCACATGTTCGAGGGATTTTTAAAGTTTTTTTTACTTGATTTAGAACGATTTTTAAGTTTATTTTATCGATTTTGAGATATTTTATCAATTTTTTTGATTAATTTCAAAAGTCTTTTTTTGTGGTTTTTTGTTTGATTACAAAGTACGATTGCACCTTCTAATAATACGATTGTACCTTCTAAAACGACACGGTTGCACCTTTCACAATCAAAATTTTTTTTACCTTACGGCAGAGGAACAATACAGTGGCACGTGCCACCGTTGGCGCCACGACAAGTCCGCCCCTATATCGTTTATCAAAGTAGAACAGTAGATGCACAAGTATTATCATAAAGACCAAATCAAACAATTTCAAACATATTTAAACCTAATCAAACAATTTCAAACATAATTAAACCTAATCAAACAATTTCATACAAATTTACCTAATCAAACAATTTCAAACACAATCAAACAATAGCATAATACTGTAACAGATCAACAGTGTAATTGCATTCAAAAATTAAAAGTGAAAATCGGCTTAGATATTAGATACAAAATTAAAAAGTGGCTTGGATATTGATTAAAATTTATAAATTAATTATAGAGACTATAGCTTGGACTAGACCTTCACAAGGTGGGGGGCCAAATATATATAATATTTTTCTTACATTGAATTCTCAAAATTTTAAACTTGGCTGTAAATTAAGAAAGTACTTTTAGTCGGTTAAATCTGTTTTCAAGTTTTTTAAAAATAACTGATAACCAAATCAAATAAGGTTTGGTTTAATCAGTTTTGGGTTACTCGATTTTCGGGTTACTCGGTTCGGTACCTGATTAAACCGAATAAAAATTTATATATTTTTGTTTGACACTTGCTCAAATAATGTTCACAAATTAAGTGTCCGTTGCTTATAATATATGATTGTATCATCCATTCATATTCAATAATTGATTTATATTAAGTAAAAAACATCATCTATCAAAAATCAATATCTACCAAATGACATTTTTTTTCCTTATACTATGTTGTAAACTGAGCAAAAAAATGTAATATGATAATAAAAAACATTATTTACTATCAGTAAAAACATTATATAGCATTAAAATATGTAAAATAATATTAGTATAACATGTATTTGATTTATTTTTTATGAACTTGATATATATAAAATATTAGTAGAATGTGTTATTCGGGTTATTCGGTTTAACCGAATTAGAAAAAATTTAACCGAAAACCGAAACGAATAAGGATCTTTATTCGGTTAACCGAACCATTTAACCGGAAAACCGAATAATCCGAAACCGTTTTACCCAAATTTCATTCGGTTTGGGTGAGCTATTCGGTTTCGGTTATTTTTGACACCCCTATGGCCAAGGCCCCTTCAGCCCTCCGTCTCTGAATATATATATAGAGAGATAGAAGTGAATAATCAAACGAGAATGATAATTATTTAAGAAAACACGACAACAACAAATCATGTGTAAAATCACATGTGATTTTACATTAACGGCAAAAATGGATGTGAGAGACTTTGGCCGCGACATAAGTCGCGAGGCAAAATCACGTGAATGATATATGATTTTGTATATGTGAATCATGTATGAATTTGTACATTAACGGTCGTTCTCGTGTTTTCTTAAACAGTTTGCGTTCAACCAACTTTGAACAAAAAAAGAACCGGAGAACCACTAAAAACGGATAAAAAAAATATATCAAAATGGATGTTAAATTAAACATAATAAAATGATCGATATATTGGTGTAATTTGTTTCACTTTAGTTTATTTGCATATTTCACCAATTTTTAATTTAAAAATTAGGATGAGATATTTTTATTTTTTTAAAGAGGTTGTTAAACCATTCATATCAATGAAAAGTCAAACTCCTTTCTAAAGTGTCACATTAGTTTTACAATAACATCTCACACATCAATGGAAGCCCAAACTTCTTTCAAAGTGGTCTCCGGCCACTGCCCCATCCCCAACTACTTTATAATTTATTTTTATATATTTTAATATATATTTATAATATCACAACATATTTGTGGGGGTGACTTGAGTATTTAGATTCTACACAAGTCTCACACTTTGTCATCTTGCTCATTGAACATTTAGGTAACATGTTAAGATTCATCATCCTTTGTAAGGAGCGGAAATTAACATGTCCCAATCAAGAATGCCACAAATAGGATATGTCTATCATGTACATAGAAGTAGCAGCAGCACTAGGGTCGGCTTTCGTTTTATTCATATCATTAACATTGTTATTTACATCGCTTAGCTTAAAAACCCCTCATGTAGGTAGCCCTTGTCAACATAGACACCACCTTTAGTGACGACAAACTTGTCTGATTCTATTACAACTTTGAACGCTTTGTTACTAAGAACATGATCAGATATCAAATTCTTGTTTATATCAGGTACATGTAAGACATTTGAGAGCAAAAGATCTTTCCAGGAAGTGATCTTGAGAGTCACGCTTCCTTTCCCTTCCACCTTTAATATAGTAGCATTCCCCACAAACATTGGTTCCTCGTTGTAGACTTTCATATAGGTAGTAAACAGATCATAGCAGTTGCATATATGCCTTGATGCTCCCGTATCGAGCCACCAATCAACAACATTGGTCACCATGTTTGTCTCGATCACGCCAACGAACCTATTTTCTGAATCAACAAAGTTTGCTTGATTGGACGGTCCAGCACCACCGCTTCCTCCTCCTTGATTCTTTTTGAATTGACAATATATGGCTCTATGACCACCCTTTCCGCATACCCAACATAGTATGACTTGTTTTTTAAAGGATGTTTGAGAGGAAATAGGGGGTTCTTTGCATTGAATGGAGGTTTCACCATAAGACCTTTACCTTTGAACTTCAGAAATCCTTCGTTGATGAACTTCTCTTTGGAAGATTTTCCCGTCACCATGTTGGCGTTGGGCTCCAAAGAGATAGCATCCACCATTTCTGTTTTTCTATTGTCCTCCTCAACTCAGAGTTTCGATACAAGTTGATCAAAAGTCACCTCCTCGGTTAGATGCTTAAGATACAACTTGAAATCCTTCCAAGTAGGAGGCAATTTCTCAATGATTGAACTAACTAAAAAGTTAGAATTGATACCCATCCCTTCTACATCGAGTTCATGAGCCAAGACTTGAAGTTCTTCCACTTGTTTGAAAACAGATTTCGAATCGTTGATTTTGAAGTTTAGGAAATTTCCCATCGCAAATTTCTTAGAGCACGCCACTTGGGTCTTGTATTTGGTCTCCAACGATTCTCATATCTCCCTTGCGGTATTGAACATGGAGTATATATCATATAGAGAATTGTCCATCGCATTTAAGATATGGTTTCGACAACTATATTCATTGTTCGACCAATTATCGACAGCCCATTGAAATTCCGCTATTTGTCTAGCGGTATGAACATTTTGTCCTTCACTCGCAGGAGGATTTGTTGGTGCCTGTTCCGTGAGAACATTTGCAACTCGCAGTGTGATCAAGTAAAACAACTTTTTTGTCGGGTTTTTCAATGTGTTTTTTCAATATCGTTGATTGATCCATTTGTTTCTATTATCTAGGAACAAATTTCGTCTTACATTGTTAGAACCAATCCAACGATATTAATGAAAACAACTCTAAAATAAGAAATTTTAACGAAATTGAACCAAAGTTAGGGAACAGAATTGGAACCTTAACGATGATATTGAATCCTTAAATAAATTGAGAGATAGAAGCCTGCGTTGGTAATCGGACGTCATCTTGAGGATACGACTATCTAATATTAATCCAATTCCATCGAATCGATAATACGTTTAAGAGCCCCAAGGCCCAAGGCCGAATCTTTTGACCATTAAATATTATGTAATTCCTTACAAAAGACCAATGAAAACTCCTTCCAAGGGTCTTTCTCCAACTTGTTAACTAGAGTAAGTTTGAACTTATAAACTAACAAAAGTTTCCAAAAGTTTCCTATGTGGGACAATGTGGTAGACCAATACCCAACAATTTTCTATTCAAACTCCAACAATACTCACATTTGAATAGAAAATAAGATAATAGAACATATGAAATTATTTTGCTATTCATGAAGCTAAATATGACATACATCGGGAACGGTGTCTTTTGGACTTGAACCGTCCGTAGTGAATACAAATCGGATCTACTTCGTGGGTAGTGAACATAGTCTTGAACTAACCACTTTGTATAGTAAATCGAAACAATAAGTATCACATACATCATATTTATACGTATATCTATTCTTACGGTTGTGTTTATTTCGTCGTGAACAATATCCTTTCTTCATGAGACTTTTAGAGAACTTAGGCATCTCGGTTCTCAAAGATGCGACCTCACACCAATCTCATATAGGTAATGTCAATCAGGAACATTCCCTAGTATTCCACTGTAAGAGCTATTGATATTTTTAAGAATAAATATTCAACCATTAAACTTCTACGGAAAACGCAATGTAAATCAACATAGGAATAAGCATACCTTGTGTTTGTAACTCTTGAGTCTTCCTTGACTAGTTGCCCTATTGAACCTAGGTCATGGGATCTCCAATATTGCTAGGTTAGGTTTTCGCCAAGGCCTTATCTTTTGAACATTAAATATTATGTAATTTCTCACTAAAGCCCAATGAAAACTCCTTCT
Source organism: Arctium lappa (assembly GCA_023525745.1). Taxonomy (NCBI): domain Eukaryota; kingdom Viridiplantae; phylum Streptophyta; class Magnoliopsida; order Asterales; family Asteraceae; genus Arctium; species Arctium lappa. The sequence continues at coordinate 29,531,492 of CM042051.1, read as the reverse complement.
AAAGGGCTTTCTCCAACTTGTTAACTAGAGTAATTAAGTTTGAACTTATAAAGTTTCCAAAAATTTCCTATATGGGACAATATGGTAGACCAATACCCAACAATTTTTATTTATTTATTTTGGAGGAGATGATATTAGCTGGTCGCTTCTTCAACAGTTAATTATGCCAAATAAAGAAGTTAATCTTTATGGTCTTTTTAAATTCATATTTTTCATCCAAACACGTTTGTTCTTTATATATATATTTGACTGTCCTTAATTAGCTACATCTACACACTTAATTAAGTCGTCAGAATTGAAATTAATTAAGAGATCAGATCAGAGAGGTGTATTGTTCGAAGATGGTTCGCGCACCACGTTTTGACAACTACGGAATGAAGAAAGGTGCATGGAGCGAAGAAGAAGACATCAAATTAAGAGCCTTCATTTACAGATACGGTCATCCTAACTGGTCAGAACTTCCCAAGTTGGCCGGTATATATATCATCCACTTCTCAATTTCTTGAAAGAAACTTCATATAAATTTACACACAGGATTATATATGTATATACGTATATATAATCAATGTTTATTTGTTAATTAATTTCTCTTGTGTAGGTTTGTCTAGATGTGGGAAAAGTTGCAGGTTGCGATGGATGAATTATCTACGCCCCAACATTAAACATGGGAATTTTACAACAGAAGAAGAAGATGCCATTGTTGCTTTACATAACAAGCTTGGCAACAAGTAAGTTCAAACTATTTCACCCCTACAACACCTTTTAGATAGATTTTTTAAGATTAGATCTTGTTGACTAAATGAAATTTATTTTGTCATACCCACAGATGGTCAATGATTGCCGCACGATTGCCGGGAAGAAGCGACAACGAAATAAAAAACTATTGGCATACGCATTTGAAAAACCGGTCGATTCCAAAAGATCATCAAATCGAGTCAAAAAAGGAACAGGTTGGGAGTTTCGAGCCGGCAAAGGCTTATAATGAAGGATGTATGATGAAAATAGCAAACTTATTAAACAACCAAGATGGCATCGGGCCTGTATCTCAGTTGGCAAAAGGGTGGAACGATTTTGCTCAAATAAACAACCAAGATGAAGTTGGAATTTTATTGGCGGTGCTATCATATGAATCGCCATCGTCTTCTTCAACAAGTGAACCGTCACCATGTTTGTTAAGTGGCTCAGATAATAATTATGCAGTTCCAAGTGATGTTACTTCACAATCTTTCCAACACTTGACCGAAGGTTTCTGGACCGATCCTCCGTTTTTAACGGACAACGAAAGTGTCATATCATCAAGTGATAAAGTGTTCTCACCATTGGGATCAACCGATGGTTTCATCTCCCAGGATTCTTTCCAGGAGGACCTCATGGATGATGTGATTTTGTGGTCAACGATGAGTTCATATTTTTGATCTAAAGCCAATTCATATATATTTTTGTTTGAAATAAGCATTTGTATCGAAAGTTTCAACAAAGTTCATGATTAGTTAACACGATCGAGGGTTTGGATAATCTCAACTAAATTGAATAATTTCACAGCTTGAAAATGGATATATATGCTTCAAAAAGACTTAACAAAACAACTTGTTCCAGCAGTTAATTACCTCTAGCAGGTCTTATCCATGGTTGGTGGGTGATCTTAATATAATTCTTGGTCGTCAGATTTGGCAAATTGCATATGAAAGACAGTTCATAACTGAAGATGATGTTAATTACGAATTAAATATTGTTGTGGAGTTATCGTGGGGTTGCAAATAGAACTATTAAATACTTCAAAAAGTCTATAAACCTACATTTTGGTGCTAGATTCTTTTGGCAAAATGTTTCTTCCTTTGTGATTAAATCTACCTTAGTACTCCATGTTCATTGGCATAATATATACAAGCTTCTCAATCGCATGGGTCAAACTTAATATCTTAAAGTTATAATATGAAAATATCAAACATTATTTAGAGGTGGACCCATATTTTTTTTCATGCGATGGCACCATATTTTTTTCATACGACATGTCTTTATCTTTTTACAAAAATTCAATATCGCCTATGTGTTAGTTTTAGCTTAATTCCACATGTTCGAGGGATTTTTAAAGTTTTTTTTACTTGATTTAGAACGATTTTTAAGTTTATTTTATCGATTTCGAGGTATTTTATTATTTTTTTGATTAATTAATTTCAAAAGTCATTTTTTTGTGGTTTTTAGTTTGATTACAAAATACGATTGCACATTCTAATAATACGATTGTACCTTCTAAAACGACACGGTTGCACCTGTCACAAACTTAATTTTTTTTACTTTACGGCGGTGGAACAATACAGTGGCACGTGCCACCGTTGGCGCCACTACAAGTCCGCCCCTATATATATCGTTTATCAAAGTAGAACAGTAGATGCACGAGTATTATTATCATAAAGACCCAATCAAACAATTTCAAACATATTTAAACCTAATCAAACAATTTCATACAAATTTACCTAATCAAACAATTTCAAACATAATTAAACCTAATCAATCAATTTCATAAAAATTTACCTAATCAAACAATTTCAAACACAATCAACCAATAGTATAATACTGTAACAGATTAACAGTATAATTGCATTCAAAATTTAAAAGTGAAAATCGGCTTAGATATTAGATACAAAATTAAAAAGTGGCTTGGATATTGGATTAAAATTTAAAAATTAATTATAGAGACTATAGCATGGACTAGACCTTCACAAGGTGGGGGACCCAAATATATATAATATTTTTCTCACATTGAATTCTCAAAATTTTATACTTGGCAGTAAAGAAAGCACTTTTGGTCGGTTAAATCGGTTTTTGGTTTATTCGGTTTGGATTAATCGGTCTTCAAGTTTTTTAAAAATAACCGATAACCAAACCTTATTAAACCGAATAATTAAGAATTTATATATTTTTGATTGACACTTGCTCAAATAATGTTCGCAAATTAAGTGTCCGTTGCTTATAATATATGATTGTATTATCCATTTATACTCAATAATTGATTTATATTAAGTAAAAAACATCATCTATCAAAAATCAATATCTACCAAATGACATTATTTTTCCTTATACTATGTTCTAAACCGAGCAAAAAAATATAATATGATAAGAAAAAACATTATCTACTATCAGTAAAAACATTATATAACATTAAAATATGTAAAATAATATTAGTATAACATGTATTTGGTTTATTTTTTATGAACTTCATATATATAAAATATTAGTAGAATGTGTTATTCGGGTTATTCGATTTAACCGAATTAGAAAAAATTTAACCGAAAGCCGAACTGAATAAGGATCCTTATTCGGTTAACCGAACCATTTAACCCGAAAACCGAATAACCCGAAACCGTTTTACCCAAATTTCATTCGGTTCGGGTGAGCTATTCGGTTTCGGTTATTTTTGACACCCCTAGGGCCAAGGCCCCTTCAGCCCTCCGTCTCTAAATATATATAGAGAGAGAGAAGTGAATAATCAAACGACAATGCTAATTATTTAAGAAAATACGAGAACAACAAATCATGTGTAAAATCACATGTGATTTTACATTAACGACAAAAAATGGATGCGAGAGACTTTGGCCGCGACTTAAGTCGCGAGGTGTTAACGCACATATTTATTGGATTCAAGATCATCATTATCTGAAGATGGAAAACTGAAGTCAAAGCTGATAAAGTCGTCTCAACAAATAGTCTAGGGTCCTTTTGTAATAAATAGTCAAAGTATGTTTACGCATTTTCGTTATTAGTCTTTTAATTTTGTTAATAGTTGTTTTTAGTTGTTGGGCCCAAGCCAAGCCTAGCCAAGCTAGTTGTTAGTCTAATTAGCCTTAGTATAAATTAGATTTGTTTAGAGTTAATTAGGTTAAGAGAGAGCTTAATTGAGAAATTATTATTGAGAGTGAGGTTGGCTTGTGGTTTGCGTCGTGAACAAGAGAAGCAGAGAGAAAGAGGTTCATCAAGAACATATGTAACCTGTTGAATCGTTTGATTAATCAATACCAGGTTTGCATAATTGTGTTGATTTTATGTTTGCTTGTTTGAATGATTAATTATTGGGACACACAATTGGTATCAGAGCAAGTTACAGATTGAATTGAATATTTTTTGTTCGGTTATGTTTTTCTGGAAAAGATTCATAATTTTTAGTGTGTGATTGTTCATTCAAGTTGGTATTGGTTGGATTGTGTTTGTTTTGCCTATTATCGTGATTGGGTACTGTTTGATTTGAATATTGCATCGTTTTTTATTATCAATTTGATGAATTTGCTGTTCTGGGGTCGTTCACGAGTCGACACTGCCATCAGAAATCAAATATCTCTTAAAGTGGTTTTTATTGAAATTAATTGATTGGAATCTATTCTAGTTGGTTAATTGAACGTTTTAGCAAAGTTTGGTAGTTTAATTCGAGAAATCGAGTGTTTTCTAGGTTGTTTTTGGTTTCTGGGTCGACAATCCTCAAGAACATATCGGTCGATTTTACCGGTCGACCGCATTCTATCGGTTGATTTTACCGGTCGATCTCTTAATATATGTCGAAGACCTCTATCGGTCTAAGCTAATATTGGTCGAATACCTCAATCTGTCTAAGCTAATATTGGTCGAAGACCTCTATCGGTCTAAGACCAATACCGGTTGAAGACCTATATCGGTCGAACTTTATCGGTCCACTGTTTTTACCGGTCAAGCAAAGTATCGGTCGTAACATCTTATCGGTCGTTGCAATTTCCCGGTCGAACAAGTGTCCGGTCGAAGCAACATCTCGGTCGAGAAAGGTACCGGTCAAGCTAGATCCCGGTCCATCTTACTTTGCGCGACCCTCTTCTCACGCAAAGCAAGCTTTGCGCCACTCAAGTGAAACGCAAACCTCTTCTTCGCGCCACCCACTGCTCGCGAAAACTCTGTACTTTGCGCCACCTGCTTCTCACGAGAACTTCTACTTTGCGCCACCCGTGTCTAGCGCAAACCTCACTTTGCGCCACGACCTCTCGCGCAAACCTCCATTTCTTTTGCAGGACCCCCGTGCTAAGTCTGCGTAGGGGGACAAAGTTCTGTTCGTGATCAAAATTTTCTGAATTTCATTCTAAGATTTTCAGTATTGTTTGATTTTATCTGGACTAACGGTCATTTTTCAAGTTCTTATCTTATATCTATCAGAATGAATTCTAGTGAAACTCCTTCAATCAGTACGGATGAGAATCCACCAGTACTTTTCAGAGGAGAGTATGAAAAATGGAAAAATCAGTTCCTGGATTTCATTGACAAACATTCATTAAAGGATCTTATTAGACTATCTCTGAGGGAAGGGAGTATGACAACTCCAAGGAAAGTTTTTACTGTTATAAAGAAGAATGGAGAAAGAGAAGAAAAAGAGCTTCCATTACCACTTGATATGTACTCAGACGAGCAAAGAAAAATATATGAAGCTGACAGATTAGCTCGATCTTTCCTAATGAAAGGAATGTCAGAAGAGATTTCAAAAGAGATATTTTTTACATTAGATAGTAAAAAGGTTACAGGAAAACTGTTATGGGAACATATTGAGAAGATTGAGACAGGACCAAAGTTGTCTTCAAGAGTAAAGTTTCTGGAATTTGAGAACTCTGAACTAAAAGAAAAGATTTCTGCCTTGGAAGCTCAAATCCAGAAACTAGATTCTGTTGAGATTAATGAGAAAGTTAATGATTTGGAGAGTGCAAATGCTGATCTTCAAAAGAAGATATCTGATCTGGAGAAAAAGATAGCCAAAGAAAGATCTGATTTTGAGATTGATAAGAAAGCATTTGTAAAGAAATTCTCAGATTTTTCGAGAAAATGTGCAGACAAAAAGAAGGCAGTTGAGCTGAAATGTTTAAAGCTTTCTCAACAGACTTCGGAGTTTGAGAAAAGTAATTATTCTGGAAAGGGAAAAGTTTGCCAAAGACATGAAGGTCATTGACAGAAAAACGCTGGATTCTTTAAAGAAATATCCGGCTAGAGAAATAATGCTGAGAAGGGATTTGAAGAAGAGAGAAATTTCTTTGAAACTGAGATTAGAAAACTGACTGTTAAGCTATCTGAATTATCTGAAAGTGCCTTGAAAGATCAAAAAGCGAAGTCTGAGTTCACGAAGAAGATTGACCTGCTTGTTCAAGAAAGAGACAACTTTGCTTCGACGATTAAAGTGCTTGAAAAGTCTGCATCAAGTTCAAATCAGAATAATGTTTCATCAAAAAGGTCAGTTGAATCATTTGATCAGATTCGTAGTACTAACCTTTTCTATGATAGAAATATAGATGGTTCAGATACATTCAGAAGAAGAAGAAGAAGATACGAAGAAAAAGAACTGGTCTGGAAGAAGAAACCAGTTGAAATTGAGAAGAAAGACGAGAAAGGAAAGAAGTCATGTGTACATAACCATAATGCTGAGAAGAACAATGCGCATAAAGGTAAACCTAAACATATCTACACGAGAGATCAATTAATCATGTTGTCAGGTAAGGAATTCTATTTTTCTTACTGTTGTACACATGATCTTGTTCATAAAACAAGTGATCATTTCTGGTATGGTTCTTACTCTGTTATTCCTATAAGAACTGCAACTAACAAACATGGACCCAAATACCAGTGGGTACCAAAGAAAAAGGATGAATCTGTGTTGCAGGCACTTACTGTCAAAGGGGAATAAGAGAGTAAAGGTTTCTAAGTACATCAGCTTAGAACCCGTACTTCAACGAAGTTTGACTTCTAAACACAACAGTTTAGGACTCGTACTTCAGTGATCAAAAGACCTTACTCATGTGCTGATATGAGAATTGTACTCCAATACTCGATTGAGAAAATCAACCATCAAGGGGGAGTACATATTTTGTCTGAAATTTTATGCATCCAACAGATATGATGATCAATATCTGAGGGGGAGTTAATGCATATCTTTTACACTGATAATTTTTCTGATGCATAATTTCAGGGGGAGTAAAGGTGATGACTTCTGATTATTTCTGATCAGAACTCGTACATTAATTGTTTTACTGCTTTATGTCATTTAATTTCAGTGAATAAAGTTACTTTGACTCGATCTTAAGACTTTTGCAGATTGAGATATGCTTACAAGATCATATCTTTATGACTTTAAGCTTGACTTCGTGAGATGTAAGACCACACTCAAAAAGTATAATCCCTTATCTTCATCTCATTTATGGTTGAAAGAAGGACAACTTTCAATCATAAGAAAACATGTTCTTAAATGTTCAAACCACTTCCCGATTCTCAAACAGATTTATTGAATTGGAAGTGTGCTTTTAAATGTTTTCTGCTTCATCATTGAGCTTTAACTGATCAAGTTAAACCACCTGAGCATCTTATGCTTTATAGGATAACATGGGATCAGTGTTAGGACTTCAAAGAAACTTCTATGGATTCACGTTAACCAGTGTTTCCTACCCAAGAAGTTCATCCTTTAGTGATTGAGTGTGAGGAGTTAAAAAAGAAATGAGTGTGGGATGTGTGATGAGAGATATTGTCAAAGAGAGTTTGGTTAGGTGTGAGTTTAATGATAAAAAGAAAGAGGGTGAGAGATCAGAGTAAAAGAATATTAAACTCTGCACCAACTAGTTTCTGAGTCGGGCAGCCACATTTCTAATGCTTCACATTTCTTTGGTGAACATTATTGAAACAGGCACCTAGCCCATGCCAACTCTTGACATTACCCCACCAGCTACTCATTTTCTTCTCAACAAGAAGATGTTTCATTTTCAAAGGGGACGCAGCACATATGCTATCTGATTTTCATTTGGAAAATCTGGATATTGAAAAGAAGGAAGTTTGCCCCACCTTCACACTTCACTAATGCACATTGAGTCTGTGTTTAACTGTTTTCTCAGTGGTTTACACTTTTTGAGCCTTATAAGCAATTATCATATGCTTAATTTATTCCATCACTTGCACGAACACACAAAGAATTTGTTTCTTTGTCATAACGTTCATAGAAATTGCCTTTGTGGTGTTTCGATGATTGAATGGAAGCCCTGGGGGAGTGAACATCCTAAAAGATTCTTTATATTGTGTATTCGTTACACACAGTGACTTTGTGTTACTGACAGGCAATTTTAACTGATTCATTTGTTGATTCAGGTGTTACACTTCTTTTTCTATTTTGTCTGGATTTGCAAAGATCTGGATGCACATCTTTATGAATTGACGGATAATCAGTGATTTTGTTGGCAAGATAAGTGGTGGACATCATTTCTTGAAGAAAAGTTTTGATGATCTCTTTGCTCTTTTCATCAAAAAGGGGGAGAAGCGTCAATGTCAATCAAGAAATGGGGAGATCAAAAGTTTTTGAAAGAATGAAAGAATTCTGAAGATTTGCTGAATTGAAGAATTTTTCTTTGAAGATGATTTGCTGAAGCACTCCGTGATGAAACTGAAGATAATTTCTTTCCAAGAGATTTTATTTTATCATCATCGATTGGGGAGATTGCTACTTCTGAAGATAAAGTTCTGAAGACAAAGAGGAAGATTGCATTTTCTGAGCTTAAAGAATGATCTTGATCCAAAGGGGGAGATTGTTAACGCACATATTTATTGGATTCAAGATCATCATTATCTGAAGATGGAAATCTGAAGTCAAAGTTGATAAAGTCGTCTCAACAAATAGTCTAGGGTCCTTTTGTAATAAATAGTCAAAGTATGTTTACGTATTTTCGTTATTGGTGTTTTAATTTTGTTAATAGTTCTTTTTAGTTGTTGGGCCCAAGCCAGTCTAATTAGCCTTAGTATAAATTAGATTTGTTTAGAGTTAATTAGGTTAAGAGAGAGCTTAATTGAAAAATTATTATTGAGAGTGAGGTTGGCTTGTGGTTTGCGCCGTGAACAAGAGAAGCAGAGAGAAAGAGGTTCATCAAGAACACTTGTAACCTGTTGAATCGTTTGATTAATCAATACCAGGTTTGCATAATTGTGTTGATTTTATGTTTGCTTGTTTGAATGATTAATTATTGGGACACACACGAGGCAAAATCACATGAATCATATATGATTTTGTATATGTGAATCATGTATGAATTTGTACATTAACGGTCGTTCTCGTGTTTTCTTAAATAGTTTGCGTTCGACCAACTTTGAACAAAAAAAGAACCGGAGAACCACTAAAAAACGGATAAAAAAATATATCAAAATGGATGTTAAATTAAACATAATAAAATGATCTATATATTGGTGTAATTTGTTTCACTTTAATTTATTTGCATATTTCACCAATTTTTAATTTAAAAAATAGGATGAGATATTTTTATTTTTTTAAAGAGGTTGTTAAACCATTCATATCAATGAAAAACCAAACTCCTTTCTAAAATGTCACATTAGTTTTGCAATAACATCTCACACATCAATGGAAGCCCAAACTTCTTTCAAAGTGGTCTCCGACCACTGCCCCATCACCAACTACTTTATAATTTATATTTATATATTTTAATATTTATAATATCACAAAAAATACTAAATATGATTTATTTATAATATAAATAATAAATAATAAATTAGTTATAAAATATAGAACATAATTGAAATTTTATTTTGTTTTTTGTTTTCTTTTTCTATATTTTTTGTAAATATAATTCACGTATTTTAATTTTAGCAACCAAATTAGTAATTTAAATAAAAAATGTTCCATAAAAAATATTATTTATTTAAAATAAATTGTGCATAGAAATTTTATAAAAATCCTAAATATTAATGTTCAAACAAATTAATAAATGAATTAAATTTAATAAAAATATTAATAATTAATGTTTAAATAAACTAATAAATGAATTAAATTAAATAAAAATATAATACTTTATCTAGTTGGCATTGCATATGGTATTGTTAATTTAACAAATGTAAGAGATCTTGCAATCTATATGAATATGTCCTGTCACGCAGTGGATGTTCTTATAACCGCCTTTTTAACCATAGCCATTGGATCTTTTTAATCTAATGGCTTGGATGGGTTCCTCAGTTCTTTCATTTTTCAGGGTTCTCTCCCGATCTATCACCCATATATATATATATATATATATATATATATATATATATATATATATATATATATACATATACACCCACACATACACACACTTGTAAAGCTTTCTTCTAATAAAGAGAGAGAGAGGTTCAGAGAGAGGTTCTGAGAAAACCTCAAAAAATGAAAAACTGAGCAACATCCTAGTAACCGTTCATCTGGATGGTATGTACCTGTGCATACATGTAATTGAAGATGTTTTTTTGCTTTTTATACACGTGTGCATTATGGACATGTGTATTTGCACGTATGCATGTTACAAATTACTTGTATGTATAGGTGCATACCATCCAGATGAACGATTTTTTATGGTTTTCCTGAACCTAACCTTTTATATATATATATATATATATATATATATATATATATATATATATATATATATACTATTTGGTCATATTTTAACAAAATTATAAACCAAATTTGTTAGAAATCAAAAAAACAATTTATTAAGTATTACGTATTAATGATTAATCTATTAAATTTAAAATTTACAAATAGTTATTGTATGTATAACTTCTTAAAGCATTTTGAACTTCATTAAACCAATAAATAAGTATGTTCAAATACAAGATAATCAGTAAGCTAGCCCACTAAAACAATCTCCAACCAATAATAAACATGGTCAAATATATATATATATATATATATATATATATAAATATATATATATAACACTTATATTGATATATTTTTTTCATATTATTTACTAGGTCTTAAAACTATCAAAAATATATTCACCCATTATTAATGCCAAAAATCGTCCAAGGATGACTTAAAATTGGTGTGGAGCTTTAACAACTAAAGTAATCGATCGATTGACAAATCGTACGACAAGGATAAAAAGTAAATAAGAGACAGAGATTTTGGTGACGCGGAAAACCCCGTCGTGGGTAAAAACTACGAACAATAACAGAGATCGTCAAGTGCACTATATACGTCAAACAAGGACGTCGTCCTTTAGAAGGAGCGATCGAAAGTACAATTGACAATATTACAAGTAAAAATAAACAAACTGTAAGATTGTGGAACGTGTTGTGACTAACGGTTTTGATGACGATCGTCTGTTATGACCGTTAGTCATAAAGATGTTTTAAACCTGAAATAAAGATTCATAAAGAAAACAGTCGTAGATAATAAATGACACATAATCGTTACTTACATTATAGAGGTCGTAAGATATTCGGTGGTCGTCGGGAGATTTCCTGGGAATGGTCGTAAGGAACTTACGACCGTCGTCATAGTGACGACCATAGTTCTTGGTGCGTGTGGTCTTCAGGACCTTATCTTAATACAAGAATGGTCTTAAGATTGAAGACGTTCGGTTTCTTGCTTCAGTCACGACTTGTGAAATTTTAACCAAACACCCATCACTTGTAATTTCTATGTCGTCATTCAAACATAAAAGTCAGCCTTTCGTTTTAATATAAAATTGCATTAATTTCCAATATTGGTTTATAATAAAATATTGCATCATGTTGTATCAAACGAGTACTCAAGTAGATGTAATTTACGTATAATGTATATGTATATGTATATGTAGTGTATATAGTGTACACATATCATGCATGTATATATAGTATATACAAATGTGTAGTATACGTATAATGATCATGTATAGTTCATATTCATCTTTTAAATATGCACCATATATCGTTACATACATACATACATGGATATATAGTAGCTACACATACATATATACACAATATATATATATATATATATATATATATATATATATATATATATAGAAACAGAGGCTTAATCAAATGAAAACTCGGTGTTTGTGATAACCGTGAGATCCAATGTAAACCAATCATTTTATTATATTTATTGTTTTCAATTATTTAACAGTTAAGGGTATATTAGTAATTTGATTAATATAAATTAAAAATATAATTTTTTCCTTAACAGTTTCAAATCATTGATTTCAATCCAGATTACATTTCCTATTTTATCTCAATTGATTAATTTTGAAAGTTATCGCATTTTCTTTTCATTTCCATGGAGATATCCTATTCAATTCTCAGTATAGTCTACAAAATAGTTGCTGAAGGAGTAAGAAGGTGTATATGTGATACGTACGTGATGAACAGAGGCAAGGAGTCGGTGTTTGTATCAATGTCTATCAGTTCTGATGAAGGGTTAAAAACTGATATGGGTATTAAATTATAGGAGGATCCAGATGATTTTGGTACTAGACTTCCACCACACAGCCTAGTCGAAGGGTTAGGACAAGAAAACAAATTCCGTGTGTGCTCATGCAAGTGTAGAAAGAATGAAGCACATGATGATTGCTTTTATAAGGCTCAACATTGTGTAAACCACTGAGACAACAGTAATTAAACACAGACTCAAAGTACATGATCGAAGTGCAAAGGTGGGGCAGACTTCCTTCTTTTTCAATATCCAGATTTTCCAAATGAAAATCAGATAGATAATATGTTGTGTCCCCTTGAAATATGAAACACTTTCTTGTTGAGAAGAAAATGAGTGGTTGGTGGGGTGTTTAGCAAGAGTTGGCATGGGCTAGATGCCTGTTTCAATAATGTTCATGAAGAATTGTGAAACATTAGTAATGTGGTTGCCCGACTCAGAAAGTTGTTGGTGCAGAGTTTGATATTCTTTTACTCTGATCTCTCACCCTCTTTCTTTTTAATCATTGAGCTCACTTCTAACCAAACTCTCTTTTTCATTTTACCTCGTCACACAACCACACTCATTTCTTTTTGACTCCTCACACTCGATCACTAAGGATTAACTTCTTGGGTAGGAAACACTGGTTAACGTGAATCCATGGAAGTTTCAGATAAGTCCTACACAGTGAACCCATATTTTCCTATTAAAGCATAAAATTGCTCCAAGAATGGTTTAACTAGAACAATTAAAGCACAAATACAAATGTCAAATGTTTGTATGCTCATAAATGTAATCATGAAGATTTGAGCATTTTTAAACATTGAAGACTTTTTCAAACAAGATAATTGAATGAATGAAATGAATACAAGAAACTTGTTTGAAAATATGACATTGTATGAAAATGATCAGAATCAAATGATATAGCAATTAAGGCTTAGTTCAGCAAAAATTGAATGTTGTCTATACGAACCAATATATAGACATTCTTGAAAGAACGTTTTAAAATGAAATCACGCTAAAAAATCAACGAAGTTCAAACGGGGTGTCTTACCATCGATAATATGTTTCAAATTAGAGACATGGTAAGAACAATTTCAACAAAAATTAAACCGGTGTGTGTGAATACTTGTAAGTATATGGAAAAGATAATACACAAGTATTTATCTTTGGAAACACACGGTTTGTTAATGTTTAAGCACAATTAAAATGAAAACATTTAAAATCACACTTCCAAATCATGAAATCTGTTTAAAAATCGGGAAGTGGTTTGAACATTTTAAAGAACATGTTTTCTATGATTGAAAGTTGTCCTTCTTTCAACCATATATGAGATTAAGATAAGAAATAAACCTTTTGCTCAATCTTAAATCTCATCAAATCAAGCTTAAAGTCATAAGAATATGATCTTGTAAGCATCCTCTCAATCTGCAACAATCGTAAAATCCGTCAAAGTACAAAATTTATTCACATTTATTGAAAATTAAAATGACATAAAGTAGTAAAACATTGAATGTACAAGTTCTGATCTGAAGTAATCAGAAGTCATAATTCTTACTCCCCCTGAAAATATGCATCTAAAATATGTCAGTGAACTTTTGGCTTTCGACAATCTTTTGCAAAATGTCCAAGCTTACCACAGTTGTAGCACTTGGTAGATTCTGGCTGTTTCTTCTCTCCTGCTCTGTAGAGCTTCTCATCAGATCTCTTTTCCTCTATTCTTTTTCCTTCAACTTTCTCTTTATGTTCATAATTTCTGGAACCAGATTAATATCTTTGACTGTTCGAGCTTGGATTTTTGTAGAACTTCTTTTGAAAAGCCTTAGTCAACATAAGCATAGCCTGCTTCAGATTCTCACAGTCATCAGAGTCAGATTTATCCTCACTTTCAGCCTCTTCTGATTCAGAAATTATGACTTTCTTTTTCTTCTTCAAGCTCACCGACTTCTTCTTCACCACAAGAGCAATAAGATCAACAGCTGTCTTCTCAGTCTTTTTATTTTCTTCTTTTATCTCATCCACCTCTTCTTCATTCTTCTTGAGAGTTTCATAGACTTCATGAAGTGGAATTTCATTCAGATCTTTCATCTATCTTATGAATCTTTTCCACTCTGGTTGGAGGATACTGAGAAACTTGACATTTAGCTCAATTTGTGACTTCTTCACTTTGTTCTTGCTTAATTCATTCAACAGTGTCACAAATCTATCATAAGTAGTTTCCAGACATTCTCCTTCTTTAGCTTTAAACTCCTCATAATTGTTGAGACAGTTAGAGATCTTGAGCTGATTACCAATCTTTGAACCTAGCATCATTTTCTCTAATTGATCCCACATTTCCTTTTCAGTAACATTGTAGCTATCAATCTTGACATAGATTTCATTTGGGATGCCTTGAAGAATGAATGTTTTTGCCAGTCTATCAGCTTTTCTTCTTTTTAATTGCTCTTCAGTGAATTCATCTTGTGGTAATGGATACTCTCTCTTTTCACCTCCAACAGTATGAGTCTTCATAGGAATTGTCATGATTCCTTCCTTCAAAGATTTCTTGATAAGTTCACCCAATTCATGTCTTTCTATGAAATCATTGAACTGGTCTTTCCATTGCTCATACTCTCCCTTGAAGAGTACCAGTGGCTTTACGTCGGTTCCAATTGCAAGAGCTTCTCTTGATGTCATCCTGTTTGAAAAATATTCAATAAGAACTTGACAAACTGATCGTTAGTCCAATAGAAATCAAGTGAAAATACATAATACTTAAAAGAAAAACATAAATGAAATTTCCAAAATTTCTCCAAGTATGAAATTCACAAGTAAAGAAGTTCACACAAAATTCGCAAGAAATTCCTTCAAAAATAGCAACCAATTAGAATTCGCAACAAATAACCTTCAGAATTCGCAAGAAAATAAATTTGTAAGAATTAATCTTCAGAATTCGCAAGTATTACAAACAGAATTCGTAATACTCAAATCTACAAGTCCTGAGGAATTCGTAATAACATGAGTACAAAATCTTCACTTTTCGCAAGTTTTAAGACTGCGAATCCTATCCTTGTAAAAATTTTCAAGAAAAACTTTTCTCACACTATAGAATTCGCAAGATTCAAATATGCGAATTCTATACTTTTCTCAAAAACTTATACGAATTCTTGGCAAACAAGGTTTATGCGAATTCTTAGAAATTCGCAGATATACCAATTGAAATCTTAAAGAATTCTCAAAGCTATGACTTGCGAATTCTGGAGAATTCGCAATACAAACACCTGCGAATTTTGCACTTGTAAAATTTCAGAAATCAACCACAATACGAAATCTAATATAAATCCTGCGAAAGTTTTAAGATTTCTGCGAATCCTTTGAGATTTTTGCAAAACCCTTTAAGAACCCTGCGAAACCCAGACATTCTGCGAGTTCTTCATGTAACTTGCGAGTTCTTCAGATCTGATTGCGAGTTCTTCAGTCTTCGAATGAAAAATGTTCTGATTTACTCAAAAACACATCTAAACATCGAATTACACCTTGAAACTTTGACAATGTGTTCTCTAGAACATCTAAAACATATTACAACCAAAGAATTTCAACAAACTACACTTAAAAATACAAATTGATCCAATATACAGTGTTCGAACTCGTGAAACTCAAAAACAACAAATTAATCAAATTGAGGAAGAATTACAGTGCAATTCGTGAATCAATCGATACAAACACAATGTAAATCACAATTCGATCATTAATCAACCAATTACAACTCGAAAAACACATACAAACTCAGAATCGAATTTGGACTTCAATGAAACAGTGCGAACTCTGATTTTTCTTGATTTCGATCTTGGATTTGCTCTGATACCAATTGTTATTCCCAGATCTGTTCAAGTTCTTATCTAAATTCAATCACACGAACAAGATTTATCAAATTACCTGTTTGATTAACCACAAGATTCAATTACAAATGAATTGAATCACTTTCTCTCTCTACAAGTCTCTTTCTCTCTCTAAAACTCTCTCTGCGGATCTAGAACCTGTTACATGCAATCTCAGTTCACACACTTACTTTCTGATTGTTTCACAAAGATTACAAGGCAAGAACTATTTATACTAACAACTAATAACAAGGAAATAAAAACACAAACTACTTTGACTTTGACTTTTATTGAATTTGACTTTTATTGAATTTGACTTTGACTTTGACTTTGCTTGAGAGTTGATTTTCAGCTTTGACTTTTTTTACTTTTATCTTCTGTCTTCTATGATCTTTCATCCAAAAAATATGTGCTATAACAATAACAAAACATCCCCTATGGTAAAACGACTCATAAACAAGCATTCACCTAATACTTCAACTCAAAGATACCAAAATGGAAGGATTTCTACTTTAATAATCAAGATGACACATACATCTAATACCACAAGATTAGGAAGGTGCACTATATCAGATGACATCCCGAAATCCGAACCGACCACAAGTTGATCGTCTGATCCAATAGTCTCAACCCTCAAGAACTTTCCTAGTCTTCAAATACGACACCCTCCACAAAAAGGGATTTAAATCTATGAGTTTAGTGAGTTTACAGTTTTCTAGTATATTAATTCAACAATTAAGCCAATTCACATTATTCTAAAAGATTTACGACAATAAAATCTTTATAACAATTTCATGCACGCTAAAAATTTTACTACGACCACTAGGTAGTCATGCGATGTAACACTCGAAAAATCGAAATAATTTAGAAATAAAAGTAGAGGGGAGAAAATAATTCAAACGCAAGTGAAAGGTGAAAAGTGAAAGAAGGATAAAAGGTTGAGGGATTAAAATGTAAACTTCAGGAACTAAATGTGTCAAGTCCTTGAATTTGATGCATGAAACATGGAGGGGGGAACGGTTTACGCCCCCAAATCGACGTAGAATTTTAAATGTATACAACGATTTCATTTGGAGTCGATACACTGCAAGTTTGATATCGTTTTATTCGTCTCTGAAATTCGAGCGAGTTCAATATTGGTGCGAAGCGAAACGATCGATCGGTTTGGGAGAAAACGGTGGCTGAAAGTGTGACGTTTCGGTGTTGTCGCGGCTGATTACGGTGAGTTTTTCCGTTCGTTTTCGCAAGTAAAAGTTTACGTTTGGTGTGTTATACTTGCTTTACGTTTCCTGGAAGTTTAGGGTCGTAAAAACGACCCGTAATCAGTCGTTTTGTTCGGAAACACGATTTGGAGAATTTTTGGTAAAAATCTGGACGTTTAATCGCGAATTCCGGGTGCTACGGTGCACCGTTTTCGTGAATATTTGGATTGTTAGACGAGGGTTTATGTTCGGTGAATTAATGCAAAAAGAATGGTGGAAAAAGGTGGAGAAACGGGCTAAAAACGTCATTGTCGGCGTTTGGCCATGCTACGACGGTTCAGGTGTCGGTCGCGGTTCAGGCGTCGGCCGTGGTTCGAGCTCAGTTCAGGCGCCAGTCGTGGTTCGGTTGCGGTTCAGGCGCCGGTCGCGGTTCGGTCAGATCCTGCTGATCCGTGGGTTTCAGCCGGGTCTTGGGCCATTTAATTAAATTATTTTGGGCTTTTCTCAAAGTAATTTAAAGGCCCAACAGAGTAATTATTTATTTTGGGCTTTTCTCAAAGTAATTTAAAGTCCCAACAGATTAATTACTTATTTTAGGATATCTTGGTTAATTGAAGCCCATTAGATTATTAATTATTTGGCCTAAATTATTTGGGTCATTTAATTAATTTGAAGGAGACTAATTATTGGGGTTAGGAGTTTAATTATAAATTCCTAGAATGGCTTTAATAAATCATTTAGTGGATTTATTAAATTGAGAATGGTGACGTAAATGATTTATTAGGACATTAATTAATATTTATTAATTAATCATTCCTAAGGGGAGAATATCGTAAATCATTTAATTAGATTAATGATTTAATAATGCGATTTTAAAGTGTCGTTTTGGAGTCAAATAAATAATTGGGACGTTTTAAAATAGGAGATGAAGTTTATAAAATTATAGAAGGAGTAAATGGGCGTTTTAAGACGTCGATGAGCCGAGTGCTCTGGGGTTGACCGAAGGTTGACCATAGTTTACTTTTGGGTGAAATACGTCGTTGGTAGAATATTTTTGGTGCATGTCGTGTAGGTCACTAAGCGGAGTTTATTGCTTGGACGCATACACTTTCAGGTGAGTTTTCATGAGACTTTTCTGGGATACATACATACGTAAATAAAAATTATGTTGGCATGATAATTATGTGGAGTTATGTGGAGCATGATGATATATTTTTTTATATGCATGTTTACATATATATAAATATGTTATTTATTTGGAGTTACGTATGTTATGCATGAGGAGATATTTTATGTACATGTTTACAGGTGAATATTTCATGTACATTATTTTTATGTAGGAGATTGCATACTATTGTTTAATTGGTTTATAAACATTCATTTTTAGCATGCTATATATATTTTGGAGTTGATTTCATGTGACACATTTTGGTGTCGATTTGGGGTATGGGATCGGGCTCGATATGTCACGTTTAGGGGTGTTACGACCCCGTAATGGGAGCCGGACGGGTGTGAGTCGTGCGACCCAGGGAATGCTAGTGACAGAGCGGACCTACCCAGTGAGGAGGTTTATGAGATCTCATTGGTGTCAAATGTTTTCTAAAAACAATATGCATACTATTTTATTGGTGCTTGATATTTTTATGCTTGATGGAGTGTGTGTATTTAAGTGCACGTAAACCAATAACTCACTTAGCTTTTTAGCTAACTATTAGTATGCATCTCAGGAGCCAGTGGTTCAGGTCTGGACAAAGGGAAGGGTGTTATCCCAGTTTAATCTAGTTGGTAAACAATCAATTAAGTAATCAAGCAACACAATAATAATCAAGAGATATAAAGATTAATAATAACGTACCAATCCCTTGAATAAACAATGAAACCCTTGAGTGTTCTTGATACCCTTTGAATACAGAGAAAACTTACGGCTACCTATTTAGAAAATTATCAGAGTTCTAACCTAAAACTAAACTAAACATAACTTTAAATACCCAGGCCATATGGGCTTTAACCTTAATGGGCTTTCTAATGGGCTTGGGCCCAATTGCTAATAAACTATTAACTTATTACATAATAAACCCTCTAATTAATTTTAGCACAATTGCAGTTTAAACCCTTAACTTTAACTTTAATCTTGAATACAATTTATTTGATCCAACAATCTCCCCCTTTGGATTCAAGATTAAAAAAAATTGCAATTGTCCTCGGGTCTTCACTTGTCTTCACTTTTCTTCAGATATGTCGTTGATAGCTTCAAAACTTGTAGCTTTAAAATCTTTAAATTCTTTAAAATCTTCAGATCTTCAGATTGTATTCTCCCTTTTTGTATCTTCTCCCCCTTTTTGATGAGTGGTGAGAATCATCATCATCAAAACTTGGCAAAACAATCTCCCCCTTATCAAGACAATCTCCCCCATTGTGTATGATCACGTAAGCACAGTCTTCATCATGTAACGAGCCCTGGAAATAAGAGCAGTCTTTCCAGATGGAAAGAGTAATTATTTCAATCTTTTCAGATTAAAATAGAAAGTAGTAACCATTCGAATCTTTTCAAATTCAAACGGTTTAAGAGTTGTAACCCTGAATCAACAAATGACTCAGTTAGAATGCCTGTCAGTAACACAAAGTTACTGAGTAACACAAAGTTACTATATAAGGAGCTGGTTTGATGTTGACTCCCCAGGTCTTCCATTCAATCATCGAATAACACATGGTTATCTATGAACGTTCTGACAGAAAACAAATTTCTGTATGTTCGTGCATGTGTATGAAAGAATTAAGCATAGATGATTGCTTTTCATTTTAGGCTCAAAGTATGTAAACTTGTTGAGACAACAACAAATTATACAAAGACTCAATGTGCATGAGAAAGGGTTCGAAGGTGGGGCAACTTTCCTTCTTTTTCAATATTAGTATCTTCCAAATGAAGAACTAATAGCGTATGTGCTGCGTCCCAGAAAATGTGAAACATTCTCTTTTTGAGAAAAGAATGAGTAGATGGTGGGGTTGTATGCAAGAGATGGCATGGGCTAGTTGCCTATTTCAATGATGGTCACCAAAGAATGTGAACCAATCAGATAATGTGGCTGCCCGGCTCAGAAAGAAGTTTGTAGCAGAGTTTAATATTCTTTTACTCTGTTCTCTCACCCTCTTTCTTTTAATTCTCACTTCTAACCGATCTCTCTTTTCCATTTTACCTCGTCACACACCATCACTCAAATCTTTTTACCCCTCTCCCCTCAATCACTCAGGGTATACTTCCTGGGTAGGAAACACTGGTTATCGTGAATCCATGGAAGTTCTGTTAAACTCTCACACTGAATCCCATGTATTTTCCTAATAGAAAATGTTGTTCAACAGTCTTTTGTACATGTAAGCACAAATACCACTTGTTACATGAAAAATAAGACTTTCGGAGATGTCAAAACAGTTATGTATGACGATGCAATTATCCCCCTCAAACTAAAAGAGTTTGACAGTTAAGCTCATATCATTTTGTCATGAAGAACAATATGTTGGAGAATCAAAAACGAATGTTGTTTATATGAACAATATATAAACATATTTGCAATGAAAGCACATGAAATGACGTTTGATTCAATCAACAGTGAATACAAATAACGTGAGTATTACCATAGAAAGATTTAACTTTTGATACATGGTAATAACAACGGCAAATAGAATGTTCTGAACCGTTATGTGTATGAATACTTGACAAAGTATATTGACAAGATAAAACGCAAGTATTTATCTTTAAGAACACACGGTCAGATAATCTTTTAAGTATCCAAAAATCTGTTAATATCACAGATATTCTCCGTTAACCCTTTTTTTTTAAGATTAAGAAAAAAACAGAAAAATAAGGCACTGAAGTGTGGGTTCTAATCCGATGTGATTAAAAGCCATATGCCGTTGAGGTACGGGTTCTAAGCTGATTTACTTAGAAGCCATCTTTTTGACAATTAAGTCCGGGTTTTGAACTGTGTTGTTCAAAAGCCATAGTTCTTCCTCCCCCTTAAACATTGGGTGCCTGCAACACAGATTTAGCCTGTGGTACCCACTGGTATTTGGGTCCTAATGGGTTAGTTGCAGTTCTTGTAGGAGATATGAAATAAGAACCATACTAGTTATTTACATAATTTTTTCTGACAAAATCATTTGAGCCACAGTAGGAACAACTAATTTTCTTTTGTGCTAACCTGATCAATTGATGGATTGTGTAAACCAGATCAGGTTTGCCAAAAGTTTTACCTTTTGTAGCATAGTTCCATTTAGCATTTGATGTATGCACAAATGATTCTTCTTTCTTCTTCTCCTTCGAGGATCCTTTAACTCTCCAGATCCAGTTTCCTCTTTCTTTCTCATCATCCCTTCTCCAGAAGATTTTCTTTCGAGACTTAGTCTTCTTTAAGTTACCTGAACCATCAACATTTTTGTCATAGAAAAGGTTAGAAGGACGAATCTGATTAGTAGATTTAGAAGTAAGACTATCATCTAAATCATAGAAAGGATTATAGAAAACATTTGAAAAATGTGAACTTGAAACTGTTTTTAATGAACTATCTGAATCAGCTAGATCGTCTCTCGGTGATTGAGCTATTGACTCTGGCGTGTTGTGCTCAGTCAGCTTCACCTTGAAAACGATCTCTTAAAGTTCCTTTATCTTTGAAGACAAGTTGTTTCTTTCCTTTTCAATCAGATCAAACTTCTTATGCAACTCATATTTTGCATTCTTCTCCTTCATGATGTTTGTTGACAATTCAGATAGTTTTCTTGTCATTTTGGCTATCTCGGTCTCAAATATCTTCCTTTCTTCAGAAAAGTCTGTATTTTTATCCTTCAGCTCGACTTTCTTCTTCTCATTCTCAGTCTTTTCTCTTTCAAGAATGATAACCTTCTCAAAGTCTGAAACTTGTTGAGAAAGTTTAACACATCTAAGCTCTAAAGATTTCTTTTCTTCGAAGGCTTTTCTGGAGAAGTCATAGAATTTGTTAGCAAATTCTTTTCTTTCTTTCTCAATCTTCAATATTTCATTTTTAGCTATAGTATTGTCTCTGTCTTGGGTTGCCTTTTCTTTCAGCTTTTCAATCTCAACCTCTAGACTGAGAACTTTATCTTTAAACTTATCTCTGTCCGCACAGAGTTGAGAATTTATCTGTCTTAGTCCTGTACTAGTATCTCTTGCAACACTTGTACTTCTTCTAAGATCCTCAAGTTCTCTTTGCATTGCATCCTTTTTAGACCATGTAGAGCTTGATCAACTTTGCTTGAAGATCGAAGATCTCTTTTTCTTTAGACTCAATTATTCCTGCAAAGTCAATTAAATAATCAGAATCTTTTGAATTTCCTTTTAAAGCATTGATCTGAATAAGAAGAGATGAGTTCTGAATCTGTAAAGCCTTGTTCTCAGCTTTGAGCATTTTGTCCTCTTTGTCATACTCATCAATCATGCGAGATGATGTTGATAACCGTCCAGCAAGTTGTTTAGCCTTTGCTTTTACTTCAGAATGAGTCATGTTGTTAAAATCAAGGTTGTGACCTTCAGACATCATTAGCTGATTCGACATCCTAGTTGTATGGTTAGTAATCAAACTTTTCTGCATCTAGACAACCAACTAGATGAGATCGTTAGAATCAAAATAAAAAAAATTAAAAAACTATACTAAAAAAAATTAAATTTTTTTTTTCGGGTCTTGAAACTATCGGTCGATCGGATGAATAGTGACCGGATGAATAGTGTCGACCGGATGAATAGCGTCGATCGGATGAATAGTGACCGGATGAATAGTGTCGACCAGATGAATAGTGTCGTCCGGATGAATAGTAAACTCGATGAATAGTATGTCGATGAATAGTAATCTGTGAATAGTAATCGATGAATAGTAATCTGTGAATAGTAATCGATGAATAGTGAAATCGCAAAACACAGATTTAATCCTAAAAACTTGATTCTTTAGACTCTGATACCAATTGTTATCCCAGTTTAATCTAGTTGGTAAACAATCAATTAAGTAATCAAGCAACACAATAATAATCAAGAGGTATAAAGATTAATAATAACGTACCAATCCCTTGAATAAACAATGAAACCCTTGAGTGTTCTTGATACCCTTTGAATACAAAGAAAACTTACGGCTACCTATTTAGAAAATTATCAGAGTTCTAACCTAAAACTAAACTAAACATAACTTTAAATACTAAGGCCATATGGGATTTAACCTTAATGGGCTTTCTAATGGGCTTGGGCCCAATAGCTAATAAACTATTAACTTATTACATAATAAACCCTCTAATTAATTTTAGCACAATTGCAGTTTAAACCCTTAACTTTAAATTTAATCTTGAATACAATTTATTTGATCCAACAAAGGGCAAGGCCTAGATAGATTTATTATGGTTGTGTTATTTGATGCTTTGCTAGTTAAAAATTATTTACTATGTAATTGGAGTGGTTATGTAACATAGTCCGATATGGGACGGACTAATGTTGGATACTTGTATTTAATTTAAGTTAAGACTTTCGCTGTGGTTGTGGTTGTGGTTTTGATTTATTTTTATGGTCATATCCGATGACATAAGGTAATATTTAGGAGGGATGATGTGACATTACCCAATGGGTGGATTTGGGGGTGTTACAGATTGGTATCAGAGTCGTAGTTTAAGAGAATTAGGTTATGTTTATAGCCTAAGCTTAAACTGAACGGTGTAAGAGGTGTGGAGATCAGGAAAGGAGTAGGAGTATATGATCTGCTTATGATCAATTGGTGAGGAGTTTAAGGAAGAAGATAAGTTAATATTGATTTGATTTGAGGTGTTAAAAGGTTAAGGTTGAAAGACAAGTGCCTTTATGAGGCTATGATGTGCTAGTTTTGTGAGCAAGATTCACGCTTAACTAAAGATCTTTGGGGGTTGGGGGTGAAAGTTAAAAGCCAATAACAGTTCTACCGAGGTGCAGTCTCGTAGTACTATGGTCTGGTAAGAGGAACATTATTAATAAAGGAGAGAGGTATGGTTTTGGACCTCGAGAAATCTATTCTCGATTTTACACCCGTCTAATTGTATGTAGACTCATAGGGGGGGTTTATCACCTATCGAGCTAATAAGGAGTTGTTAGCATGTTGCTAAGAGAGAAGTGTATATGGTTGTACATTATGATGTATTTTCATATTTTAGGAGTTTTGGTCGAGCATTTATAGCTGACCTGGTATGGTATGGTTAATATGGTGGTTTTGTTAGTGGAGGTGTTTTGGACATACTTGGCTATATCATTACGTCGTGGTGGATAGACGTATTTGATAGGATATATACATGACTTCTTCTCAACATATATATGATTATGGTGTTTTTATCTTGTATCATAGAATCAGGAGTCTATTGGAAGATTGAAAAGTTGTTTCTTTTAGCATGTGCCTTTGTGTTATGATGTCTATTAAGACTATGGAGTAGGAGAAAATATGGGGACTAACGGTGCCTTATTGTATCAGTATGGTGTCTAGAGGATCAAGGAGGATTGAACTCATCGAGGAATGTGCCAACTATGCGGTACTACCGGTGGGACGAGGTCGAGGCCGCGTACGAGGTCGCGGTGAT
Organism: Arctium lappa; assembly: GCA_023525745.1. Taxonomy (NCBI): domain Eukaryota; kingdom Viridiplantae; phylum Streptophyta; class Magnoliopsida; order Asterales; family Asteraceae; genus Arctium; species Arctium lappa. The sequence goes on along the minus strand of CM042051.1, from coordinate 29,506,653 downwards.
GGTCATACGGCTAGCTTGAGTGCCACCCCGTCTGTAGGTGCTAGTATAGCCATAGGGACATGCCGAGGAAGTGGGAGGACACAAAGAGAGAGGTGGAAACCCTATGACTGAGGAGACAATGGACGATAAGGTGACACAAATCCTTCAGAATACCCTACCTGGTATGATAGAGGCGATGTTAGAGATCAAGCTATGGAAACAGGTAGAAGAAGGGGAGACTGAAAATAAAATACTGAGATAGGAGACCAGGCGGATACTGAGGCAAGAAACCAGGAGAAGAGTAAGGTGACTAACAACAGAGAGGACAAGATACTGGTTTCATCAACTTAGGAGAAAGAATGCGGTTCCAAGGGCTTCAGTAACACGCATCTAACAGAGTTTAAAGGGATTGAGGGTGCGATGACCCTAATGAATTCGATAAGTAAGATGGAGGGTTGTTTCAAAATATGCAAGTGCTATAAGAACCAGAAGCTGACATATGTGGCCACTACCTTTGTAGATTTTGCACTTAATTGGTGGTAAATTTAGTGCGAGATTAAAGGAGACAAGGAGATGATCATTGTGACTTGGGGACAGATGAAGGATCTCATGATGGAGAAATATTGCACCCAGTCAGAGGTGAAGAAATTGGAGTCCAAATTCTTAAGGCTAGAGCAAGGGACGTCTTCAGTCCAAGAGTATGTTAATGACTTCATGGAAAAGGTCAAGTTTGTAAGCCACCAGGTGGCGTCAAAACAGAGGAAAATAGACCGTTTTAAGGACGGTCTCCGGATAGAGATAGAGCAATATGTGAACATGAACGCACTAAAGACGTTCGTTCAAGGAGTGGAGATGGTGATAATTGCCAAGGAGAACAATGTTGAGGCAACAGGTGAAAGGAGAGATAGTAAGAGAAGTGGGAAGGTATGAGTAAGATAGTCAAGAAGGCGAAGGTAGGTTCTTCAACAATGAAGATAAAGGGAGGAGGAATCATGGTTCCTCGGTGTAGCAAATGTGGATGAAGGCACAAGGGTGAGTGTCTGGCTAGGAGCTTATCCAGCTACAGGGTGTGGAAATCTAAGGCATACGGTGCGTGAATGTACAGAAAGGAAGGCCTGTTATGAGTGTGGTGCGGAAGGGCATCTTCGTTATGAGTGCCCTAAGATTCAGAAAGTAACACTAAATAGTGTGAAAGCATCAGCTGAAGGTGCGGGAAAGAGTTTCAACAAAAAGAAGGAGGTGCCCAAGGGACATGGCCGAGCGTACAACATGACATTGGAGGAGGCTAGGGAGACCCCTGACGTCGTATCAAGTATGTTCCCTATTAACAATGTCTATGCTCATGTATTATTCGATTCGGGTGTAAATGGTAGGTTTGTGTCTACTGTTTTCCGCCACTACTTGAACGAAGATGCCTGTAGATTAGAGAAATATTACACTGTAGAAACGGCTGACGATGGTCAAGTTAAGGTAGAAGAGATAATTGATGGTTGCACGATCTATATAGAAAGGAGTTGCCTGTTAGACTAATGTTGATGTGTTTAGGAGGTTTTGATGTGGTCTTAGGCATGGATTGGTTATCCGACAACCATGCTCAAATCGTATGCAATAAGAAGTTGATCAAGATTTAGACCCTAGAGGGAGAGACGGTTCACTTCTACGGGGATCGAAAGAAAGAGGACACTAAAGTGATCACGGCCTTGAAGGTGAGAAAATGTCTTCAAAATGGGTGCATAGCTTACTTAGCTTATGCTATAGACACCAAGCTGGAGGAGAAGACGGTAACAAGTATACCTATAGTAAGGGAATACCCAGAAGTGTTCCCGGAGGAATTTCCAGGGATACCACCAGAACGTCAGGTGGAATTATGAATTGACTTGTTGCCAGGCGTAACACCAATAGCAAAGACACTATATCGGTTGGCTCCGACAGATATGCAAGAATTGATGAAGCAACTCCAAGAGCTATTGGATAAGGGGTTAATACGACCGAATTCGTCACCATGGGGAGCACCGATATTGTTCGTCAAGAAGAAAGACGGTTCGATGAGGTTGTGCATCGATTACCGGGAGCTAAATAAGATCCAGATCAAGAATAGGTACCCATTACCAAGGATCGATGACTTATTTGATCAGCTTTAGGGAGCAAGTTATTTCTCAAAGATTGACCTGAGGTCTGGTTACCACCAATTGAAGGTTCGAGGGGAGGATATACCAAAGACGACTTTCAGAACTCGTTATGTGCACTATGAGTTTCTGGTAATGCCCTTTGGGTTGACGAATGCACCAACTACATTCATGGATCTGATGAACAGGGTTTGTGGACCCTACCTAAATAAGTTTGTCATAGTCTTCATTGATGACATTCTTATCTATTCGAGGAGCAAGGAAGAGCATGAGAAACATTTGAGAGCGATTCTCGAGCTGTTGGCTAAGGAGAGGTTGTATGCCAAATTCACGAAATGTAAATTCTGGTTGCGAGAGGTGCCATTTCTTGGTCATGTGGTTAACGTAAAGGGGATCAAGGTAGATCCAACCAAGATCGAGGTAGTTATGGATTGGGAGTCTCCTAAGTCAGCATCAGAAATACGAAGTTTTTTGGACTTAACAGGCTATTATAAGAGATTCATCCAGGATTTCTGAAGATAAAGGTAGTCAAGTTTGGTTGGGGTCAGAAACAAGAAAAAGCCTTCCAAACGCTTAAGAGATGGTTGATTTGTGCACCAGTATTGTCCTTACCAAAGGGAACGGAGGATTGTGTTGTGTAAAATGATGCTTCAAAAATCGGACTAGGGTGTGTATTGATGCAAAAAGGCAAGGTTATTGCCTATGCATCACATCAACTAAAGGAGCATGAAAAGAAGTATCCGGCACATGATATGGAGTTAGTTGTAGTGGTTTTTGCACTGAAAATTTGGAGGCACTACCTGTATGGAACGAAATGTCTGATCTACATGGATCATAAGAGCATGAAGTATCTCTTCGATCAAAAGGAGCTAAACATGAGGCATAGAAGGTAGATGGAGCTATTAAAAGATTCCGATTGTGAGATTGATTACAACTCGGGTAAGGCGAACGTGGTCACCAACGCACCAAGTAGAAAGGAGAGGATTGAACCGATTAAGATTCATATCATGTGGATGAATATTCAGGTAGATCTGATTGACCAAATACGAGGACCTCAAAAGGAGGCCCTATTGGAGGACAACATCAAGAAGGAGAGGATGGTCGGGCAGGTCAAACTGCTGACCGTCGGGTCAGATGGTGTATATAGGTTTGGGAATCGGGTTTGGATTCCTTGCAAAGGAGATCTAACAGACGTAGTGTTAGGTGAAGCTCACAAAGCCAAATACATTATGCACCCAGGCAGTGATAAGATGTATAAAAGTTTAAAAGAGAATTACTAGTGGCCTGGTATGAAGAAGGAGGTAGCAAAATATGTAGAGAAACGTTTGACATGCCTACAGGTGAAGACGGAACATCCAAACCGTCGGGTATGTTACAACAAATGGAGATTCCAGTATGAAAATGATAGAGCCTAAAGAAGACAGTTCCATGCTTAAGTTTGGAACGTTTGTGTCTTCTATCCCTGACACTTTTTATGCTCAGTGCTCTTCTTCATCTTCTTCTAATCCCATCCCTGAGGAAATATCTAAAGGCTCTAAGCCTGTAGATAAAGGAAAATCCATTCTCCATCCTCAGAAGGCTACCAAGAAAGCAAAGTTGAAAGTTCCTTCTAAACCTTCAGCAAATCAATTTTCTATCCCTATGATAGAAATCTTTGATCTCTGTCCTCCAAAGCTGAAGATTGATCTTAAGCCTAAGAGATCTGAAGAAATGAAAGTTCCTCCCAAATCTCATACTAAAGGCATTCTTGAAGTTGGCCCTGCTCATCTTAAATTCTCATAACCTACCACCTTCAAATATAGAAAATGCTATCATTGTGGATTTACTGACCATATTGCTAGCAAATGTCCAACTGCCACTAAAGCTGATAAAACAACTAAAGTGAAGATGAATGCCTCCAAGGCTGAGAAATCGACCAAGGTGAAGAATACCACTAAGGTTAAGAAATTAACCAAAGTGAAGGTTACCACTGAAGCTGAATCTTTATTTGTTGTGAAGATTGTTGAAGCTTCCATCTCCACTAACCCTAAAGGACCCATTGAAAAGTGGGTACCAAACAAAGCTTAATCTTCCTTATGTTTACAGGGATCAAAGGGCATCTGGTATCTTGATAGTGGATGCTCCCGACATATGACAGGACAAAAAGACCTGCTCACTAAATACAAAGAAGAGAAAGGTCCCTCAGTGACCTTTGGTGGAAATGGAAAAGGATATACCCGAGGGTTTGGTGTCCTCAGCAATGGGACAACCACCTTCAGAAGAGTCGTGTATGTAGATGGACTGAAGCACAATCTTCTAAGCATCAGTTAGCTATGTGACAAAGACTATGAAGTACGCTTTAGCAAGAAAGCATGTTCAGTGGTCAATGAGAATGGAAAACTTGCTCTTAGTGGTCGTCGTAAGGAAAATGTCTATGTAATAGATATGGACTCTTCTACCACTGAGAACGTATGTTTTCTTTCTAAAGCCTCCTCTGATGTCAACTGGCTATGGCACAAAAGGCTCTCTCATCTAAACTTCAAAACCCTGAATTCTCTCTCAACTAAGGAACTGGTTTCTGGTCTTCCTCAGCACTAATATGCTAAGGAATCTCTATGCTCAACATGTGAAAAAGGAAAACAAACAAAAGCTAGTTTCAAATCTAAACAAGTTTCCTCAGTGACAAATCCTCTTCAACTCTTGCATATGGATTTATTTGGCGCTGTCAACATACAATCTATAGCTGGAAAGAAATATACACTTGTCATTGTAGATGAATACTTTCGTTGCAAGAGTGATACTCCAGAAGAACTAATATCTTTCGTTAAGAAGATGGAAGTGCTGAATAATCTTACTGTTCGTTCAATAAGAAGTGATCATGGAACTAAATTTAAAAACAGTTATCTGAACAATTTCTTTGAGAACAAAGGAATTTCTCACAATTTCTCCTCAGTAAGAACACCTCAGCAAAACGGAGTCGCTGAAAAAAGAAATAAAACGATCATTGAAGCTGCTAGATCAATGTTCAACGATTCTCATCTCCCTACTCAATTTTGGGCTGAAGCTGTGAATACTGCATGCTTTACTCAAAACAGATCGCTGATAGTAAAGCAATTTGGAAAGACAACTTATGAACTATTTCATTGAAGAAAACCCTCTATCAGTTTTCTTCATAACTTTGGTTGTCAGTGCTTCATTCTAAATAACAAAGATCTACTTGGAAAGTTCGATCCAAAAACTGATGACGGAATATTTCTTGGATATTTCTCTATCTCCAAAGCCTACATAGTTTTCAATAAACAAATACAAACTGTAGAAGAAACAATTCATGTCACGTTTGATGAAACTCGCTTAGCGAACTCTAAGCCAATCGCTGACAATGAAGAGCTAAATGCTTGGATGTTTTCTCATTACAGAGAAATAAAACCTTTCCTCTCAAACCACCAGCACTCAGATCCTCCAGCTGCTGGTGATGATCCAAACATCATACCTCCTAATGCTGAATCCACCTCATGGGTTTCAGCTGAGCCTCTAAACACACTCCCTCCATCAGATCTTCCTTCGTCTGAAAACCTCTCAGAAAATAATGGTCTGTCTAACACTCAACAGTTAATAGCTGATGAACCTCAAGCTTCTTCATCAGTGAACATTCCTATTGTTGATCCAACTCCTGAAGTGAGCGATCATACTCCTGCTCAGCGATGGACAAGAGATCACCCCATAGATCAAATTCTTGATGATCCCGATGCAGGTATTCAGACTCGACGAAGTTCAGGTAATATCTGTCTGTTTTTCAACTTTATTTCTTTAATAGAGCCAAAGAAGACTGATGATGCCCTCAGAGATCCAAAGTAGGTCAACGCTATGCAAGAAGAGCTGACTGAGTTTACTCGAAACAAATTTTGGAATGTCGTTCCTAGACCATCTGATAAAACTGTTATAGGCACCAAATGGGTGTTTAGAAACAAGTTAGATGAACATGGAACTGTAACCCGTAACAAGATAGACTTGTTGCTCAGGGATACAGACAAGAGGAAGACATAGACTATGATGAAACCTTTGCCCCTATGGCTAGGCTCGAAGAAATTCGACTCTTCCTAGCTTATGCAGTTTACAAAGACTTCATTATATATCAAATGGATGTAAAATCAGCATTCCTAAATGGAAAACTGAATGAAGAAGTCTATGTAGAACAACCTCCAGGGTTCTATGACCCTAAGCATCTAAATTATGTTTATAAATTGGATAAGGCTCTCTATGGTCTAAAACAAGCCCCTCGTGCTTGGTATGACACTCTCTCATCTTTTCTTATCTCTGAAATTTTGAACGTGGTAAGATCGATAACACCTTATTTTTCAGGAAGATAAAAGGTCATATTATCCTTGTGTAAATATATGTCGATGACATAATATTTGGTTATATTAACCCATCTCTATGTACTCGTTTCGCTGAAAGAATGAAGAAAAAATACAAAATGAGTATGATGGGCGAGCTAACGTACTTTCTTGGTCTTTAGATTAAGCAATCTGAAAAAGGAACTTTTATCAACCAAGGTAAGTATGTTAAGTATATGCTGAAGAAGTTTGATTTAACCCAAATTTCAGTGATGAAAAACTCCAATGGCACCTCCTCTGACATTAAATAAGGATCCATCTGGAAAACTGTAAATGTTACTGCTTATAGAGAAATGATAGGCTCCCTGCTGTATCTTACAGCGAGCCGACCTGACATCATGTACTCTACCTGTTTATGTGCACGCTATCAATCTGAACCCAAGGAATCCCATCTGATCGTTGTCAAGCGAATCTTCAGATATCTGAAAGGAACTCCTAACCTCGATCTTTGGTATCCCAAAGACTTAGGGTTCGATCTAATTGGATATTCAGATAGTGATTTTGCAGGTTGTAAACTCGATAGAAAGAGCACCACTGGTGGATGTCAACTTCTAGGAGGAAAGCTGGTAAGCTGGACAAGAAAGAAGCAAAATTCAGTGTCCACCTCTACAGCTGAAGCTGAATACGTAGCCGCTGGAAGTTGTTGTGCTCAAGTCTTATGGATCAGAAATCAACTATTAGACTATGACCTTCAGCTATCCAAAATTCCAATATATTGCGACAGCAGTAGTGCTATCGCTATAGTAAATAATCCAATGCTACATTCAAAGACAAAGCACATAGAGATCAGATATCATTTTATCAGAGATCATGTGATGAATGGTGATATTGAACTTCACTTTATCCATACTGACTATTAGCTAGCTGATTTATTCACCAAACCACTTGATGAGACAAGGTTCAACTTTCTCATCAGTGAGCTTGGAATGTTGAATCTTGAAGAGTGATTCTTCATCTTTCACGCATTATGTTAGTGACTCTAAGTTCCCCTTTATCACGTACTCTCTGAACAAATATCTCTGACTCTCAGGTATGTTCTCTCACTCTCAATCACTGAATGTTAATTTAGTAAGACGTTTTTCAAAATCAAAACTTTAATCACTGATTATTCTTCAAATGATTAAAAGCTTTTTGATAAACAAAATCTATCACTGACACTTCACATCAGTGATCCTTTTTGAAAAGAAAATCAATCTATGACTTTTATCAGAGGTTCTTTCAAAAAGAAAACCTATCTCTGACTTTTCTTCAGAGATAATTTCAAAAAGAACAAATGAAACGTTTTTTTCTCTCTCCTATTACGTCATTTGAACCGACAATCCACGACATGCCTTTTTCTCTTACACGTTCGTCTGTTGCCCTTCTATCCAATCAAATTCGTAAAACGTGTCCATGTCATGATGAGCATTTGTTTTCCCGCCTCACTCATTCTCTCCATCTCTCTCTTTCATATAAAAATAATGCCTTTTCATTCTTATCTTTTTTACGCTTTCTGCAATACTTCTCAAAGCAAGAAAAACTCTCAACGCATTCAAGCAAACAAAAACCCATTCAAGTCTTTGGATCTTCATCTTCTCAAGATCAACAGGTTTTTGTTTCTCATGTTCTTAAACTTTTTCTTAAAATCCTGCATATTTCTTTATCATGGATTTTACAAAGTTTTTCAACATTAAAATCATTTCTTTTGATTTTATCTTGTTTAAAAACTTCTGGTTTTCTTCATGTTCTTTATTCTTCACAAAGAACACTGCTTTAATCTGAAAATAACTTGGTTTTTCTATGTTTCTTTCTCAATACAAAAACTGGTAAAAATTTTATTTATTTTTGGACTCTAAACCTTTCCTTCTATTCTATTCTATTTTTCTTTCTATATTCAGAAATGGCCCAAGCGTCGCTTATTTCTTCAAAAAACGTGAAGTTCAACATCTCTGAAGGTTAGACTTTGAAGTTGACAAATACCCACACTTGGTGGAAGCTGCTGCATTTCTGAAGCAGTCTTACTTGGCCTACGCTCTCAATGTGGATCCAAAACCTTCCAACACAATTCTGCAACAGTTTTGGTTCATAACTGATGAAGCCACCATCACCAACAAGAAGGGTCAAGTGGTTCCCGCTATTTCATTCTCTACTGTACTAGGATCAGGTATGCTCATTGCCTATGGTCTCAGGAAGGCACTACGACTCCCTGAGAAGACAACAGCTGGATTCGATGCCCTCCCTACTGACGCTGAACTCATCCAGTTCCTAGATGACATGGAGTACTGCTGGGACAACAAGCCGCGCTCTACCATCCCCAACAAGCGCCTAACAAAGATCCAGAAGGCAAACATGCCTTCTCAACTGAACTACATCTTCTCACACATCATTCAACATGAGTGGGAAGATTGGCTCCCTGGATCAGGCGAGCAAAGTTCAGCTCCAGATAGGCTATTCAGTAATCGCTGGCAAATATTTCGACTACGCTGGCGCTATCTTTGATGATCTTAAGTCAAAGATAGAGAAAACGGAGAGGGATCCCAAGATCCCATATGTACGCTTTATCTTTGCGTACTTACAGTTTCTATACGTTGACAAGAACCCAACTTCTCAAGATGGTACTTTTTCAAAGGTTGGTCAGCGTTCGCTGGAGGTCAAGCCGGTCGACAACGATGTAACTCTCTCAATTCTATGCACTAGTATGTCTCTCCACTCTTCGCTTTCAGCGGACATGCAGGGGGTTCCTTCTTCTGCTATCCCTGCCGCTACCACCTCTCACACACGACCATCAGCTAGTCTTCATGGTCCTTCCAAAAAGGCCAAAAAGACTAAGGAGATCGCCCCTACTAGTTCTATACCTGAAGTAGTTTCTCAACAAACTACTTTGGATGCTTTGTGGGTATCTACTGCACAACTTCCGCAACCACCACATCATCCATGCCAGCGATGAAAATCGCTGCTGCAACAACAATGACGCCACCAATCACCTCAGTTCTTCAACGACCTCCTAAGGTAATCTCCACTGTCCAAATTTCTTCAATCCCCATTACTCATCCTTCTATTTCTTTGGTCTCTAATCCTCCATCTCTTTCACAACAACCTTAGTTTGCACCATTAGGACCTGATAATCAAACGTTTGAAGAATCTATGCATTTCTACAACATGTTTGAAAACTCAGGTACTCCTATAACCCTAAACACCACTCCCATCTCACCATATAAGCCTGAGCATCGTTGTGCTCATCAGCTAACTTTACTTGCGAGTCCTACTTTAGCTACTGTTGACGCTCACGTCAACATGCTTGCTGAAAAGGTGGAGTCTCTCACCACCTCGGTCAACGAATCCACTGGCGCTGTCAATCTCGCTGGTGCTGACCTAAAGAAGTTGACTGATGCCTCCTCTTCCAAAGCTGACTCTTCTCAGCTCACAGCTGTTCAGGAGGACATCGTAAAAATCAAGGAAGACCTTGTCGGGACTCAGCAACAGGTCTCTCTTATTCAGAGATTGCAGAACAAGCTCAGAGATGACTTTAAGGATCTTTCTCTTAAGGTTGACTTCTGCACATCCATGCTTCAACAAGTACTCCTCAAGCTGACTGAACCAGCTCCAATACCAACGCCTTCCTTTATAGAGAATGATCGCACATCTCTGAACGTAGCCGTTGAATTTATTCATTAGGCTACTTCAGATATTCCTGTCATTGAGGTTCGTCTCGTGAATTTGGAGGCTGAAGTCCGATCTTTGGCAACTGCAAAAGCTACACCTTCAACCGCTGAAATCCCCCACGCTCATAATGACAAAGAGGGGGAGAAAGAGCTTCATGAAGAAAATATGGAGGAAGTTGTTGCCGAAGTCCAGACGGAAGAACCTCCCTCTCATGTTGAGGGGGAGAAGGTTGCTGACAAAGCCCCTCCATCTTCAGTACTTGATCAAGCTCTTGAAGAAGAAGAAGAGGAGGAGGACGAAGAAGATGAAAAAGATCTTGATCTGCAGGATCAAGGAAAAAAGCAACAAGATGATGATAATGACGACGATGAGGAAGACCAATCTCTCTGGTTCTCAGCAGCGAACGTCACTTCAGCGACAACTTCGAAAGGATCTGTTACAGTAGGGGGAGAAGTGGAACTTCTTCAGGTACTCCTTCCCAAGGCAAGCAGAAGGGTATAGTTGCCGAGGGAAACCTGAACTTAGTTTCACAATCTGAGGGGGAGCATCCTTCTCAGGTATGTCTTTCTATTGTACCCATATCTTTCTATACCTTTCCCACCCCTGTCTCTTTCTAAGCCTTTATCTTTCTCTTTCCTAAATATACACTAACTCCTTTTTACTTCTTGTCCAGACAGTTCTCTCCCCTGCTTAAGGGAACTGAACTCCAAATAATCCCAGCTTCTACAGCTGAAGAACAAATTATCCTAATCTCATTCAATGAGATTAATGAAGAAGAAGAAGAAGAAGAAGCCCTGTTCCACCCAGGAAGGCCCTCTAGACCAGCTCATTGGTCAGAGGAAGAATTGAACAGAAGAAGAGAGATGATCTCTCATCTGGAGAGTCAACGGCTGAAGATCCCTCTTCAAACTCCATCTACAGAGCTCGACTTCCTAACTGAAGCTGAAATTGAAGAATCTGTCAGAGTAGAGAAACTGATCGATGAATGTCAAAAAGATGCTTCTCTAGCTCTTAAGGTTCAGTCTTCTCATGTCAAAGATAAGAAGTTAAAGAAAAATCCAGTGGAAGTTCAGGTTGCTCTACTTAAAGAAATTGAAGAGGAGCGCTCAAAAGAAAAGGAGGTCAGCGATAAAGCACTTGAATGGTGTAAACAAAAAATCGATTATCGCTCTGACCCGATGAATATCATAGCCGTTGTCATCTCTGGAAGAAAGAAGAAGGACCGAACTTCTGTAACAATGTAGATAACCAGAGAGGATGGAAGCTCAAAGGCAATGTTTTTTTCAAGACTTGAAAGCTTCGGCAACATGGAATGGTTAGAGTTTAAGGATGCACTGAAGTAATCAAAGTTAACTTACAGAGGTTATGTTGAAGGGATCAATGATGCTCTCATCAACAGAGTCGTTGTTGTATTAAAAGTGCCATTTGCTCTTCCTTCTAAGCCAAGGCAAATCAAAATAAAGCCTGCCTCCTACTCCTCTGAAAATGTCGTTGCAATCAGAAACGACACCTCCATCAAATTTTCAAAGGAAGCACTGTTCGGACCTCCTCCTGATCTCTCAGTTCTAGACCTATCACTGCCTCCTGGTGGACCATATATTCCTGGTCAAGTACTTAAAGATCCTTTTGGAATTTTCTTTAGAGATGATGAGGAACAACTTAGATTCCAAAGAGTCTCTGAGATCCCTATATGTCCTCTTAGTCATCTCAAGGATCTCTTATGCTTATGTTGTGACTTCTTTCCTTTAGCTGAATCGATCAAGACAATCATTAGTCAAGAATCTTCAGATCAAAGGCAAAGAGGAGAAGAAGTACCTGACTATATGATCAATCCTACAAAGTCTTCTCTAGATAGCTGATAGATTAATTTCTTAATTCTTGTAATCTATTAGTTAGACTTACAGTAGTTAGTTCTTCACTTGTACTTTATATTTTCATATCTTCTAATTCTTTCTTTGAATTAATGAAAATTTCAGTGAAGTACTTAACCCTATCAGTACTGTAAAAGATCCCTCAAAATAGTAATTGGGACATTTATGTTATGAGTCTTTATTATTTCTTATTTTGAATTAAAGTAATTTTCTTCAGTTACTTTGTCATTATCAAATAGGGGGAGATTGTTGATCCAAGCTCTCTCAGTGATTTGATAAAGACCCTCTTTTATACTTAGTGAAAATTACGTTTAAACAATATGTATTAGTGTTTCATCATCAGCGATCAGACTTAGCATGTTCAGTTACCACTGATGATCTTTCTTGTAAACATTCATATGTATTAGTGTTTCACTATCAGCGATTAAATACTGAGTATGTTTAGTATTGCTGATAGTTTCTGATGTAAATAGTTAAACGTAATCCCTGAAGACAAGTTTCGCGTCAAAAGATGTTCATAGCTGAATCGAAGACGAAGCTGTTGAACAAAGACAAGTCTACTAGTGACCTGATGCGCATATTAGTGAAGAAAGACAAATCTACACATGTGAAGAAACCTGAGGAAAAGCTTCAGCGATAGCTGAACTTCTTTGTATCTCTGAAGGAAGAGATATTCAGCGATCGATGATCACTTAGCTTATACCTCAAGTCTATTTTGTCTTTCCCTTGCACACCCAGTACGATGTGTCAGAACGGACATATCTCTGCTACAATTCGTACAACAACTCTGTCAACTACACTGTTCATGATACGGCCGAAAGCATGTCTCCCAAAGTCAGACCCTCTTTGCCAATCAATGAAGGACGCGTGTAGAGTACCCTGCCATGCATTTAATGCATAGGGTATAAATAGAAAGATAACAACTCTATCTGAGTGTGGCCCTAAGCCTTCATTTTTCTAAAATATAGAAACCCTTGCTTTCTATACCTCTCAAATCCCCATTCTCTATATTCTTGTGCAACCATCTTTGTGTTTTCTTAAGTTTGTTTAGATTGAGATCTACTTAATCTTATTCCGCAACAAACTTGTAAGTTGTATTTGATTTATCAATAAACAATTTATTAAACTTTAAATTCTGCTTTTGTATTCATCCCCCCCCCTTTCTACAAACTTGTTAAGCACCTTCAGGACAAACAGTATTTAAGTGCACGTAAACCATGAACTCACTTAGCTTTTTAGCTAACTATTAGTATGCATCTCAGGAGTCGGTGGTTCAGGACTGGACAAAGGGAAGGGCAAGGCCTAGATAGATTTATTATGGTTGTGTTATTTGATGTTTTGCTAGTTAAAACTTATTTACTATGTAATTGGAGTTGTTATGTAACATAGTCCAGTATGGGACGGAGTAATGTTGGATACTTGTATTTACTTTACGTTAAGACTTCCGCCGTGGTTGTGGTTCTGATTTATTCTTATGGTCATATCCGATGACATAAGGTAATATTAAGGAGGGATGATGTGACATTACCCAATGGTGGATTTGGGGGTGTTACATGTGAAGTAGCCAAAAATGGCCCATATGTAAACCAAACAGTAAAATTGCATTTTCGTTGACCAAAACAATGATGACAACCAATGAAAATATTCTCAACAAAACCCTTCAAACAGACCATTATAGTCCCAACAAATACTTACTCACACCATTTATATAAATCTTTTCCCGCACTAAAATAGTGTGCAAGAAAACGCGTGCGTACAGAACTCAAGGGAAACCTATGCAACCGAACGTTATCAAAATCTTCACATCAAACAACAAAATCGCATAAAATAAAATTCTCAATAAACCTGTATGCAAACACATGCAACAAAGCAAATTTATGTGTTTCAAAATTTCACCTTGGTCCAGAAGACGACAAGAAATAAAATCGCAACAAAACTCAGATGCAAACATATGCAATAAAGTAGCTTCATGCATTTCAAAACTTCACCCAAAAAATGGTTGCCCTTCTTCTACTTTGAACCTTGGTGCCTCATGCCCACATTAGAGGCATGTCCTTTCTTCAGAGTCTCTACACCTCCACAAGGCAAGTTGAGGATCGCTTCATCTTTGTGCCTCTTGCTTAAACGAACCTCCATACAACTTATACTCATTCTTCTTAAAAATAAAAAAAATAATGAGTGAATCTTTAAATTAATGTTTTCCGTGTATTTACCAATATATCATTTAAGAAGTTTATTTCAATTTATTAAGTTAAAATTTATATAAATATTAATTAAGTTGAAGTCAAAATTTAAATGGTTTTTTATTCAAAAGAAAAGTTAAATGGTTTTTTATTCAAAAAAAAAAAAGTTAAATGATTTTTTAACATGATTTTTTCTATCTATATGTTATCATAGATTTTTAATTTGGCATGAAGTTTGATGTATAATTGTATAAAATCTTGGGAATTTAATTAAAATGCCCTAAGTTGAAAAATCAGTACCCAATATGTCCCAAATCTTGCTATTTTTGCTAAAATACCCCATATGTCCGCGTTTTTGAAAAAACGCGGACATAGGCTTGAAACGAGGGTTATGTCCTCGTGTTGTCCGCGTTTTACTGTTACACGCGGACTTGGTCCGCGTTTTGCTTCCATTCACCGAGATACGGTCCGCGTTTGGCTTCAATGCACGGGGACGACGCTTGACACGGGTTGGGGCCGCGCTTTTCACTGTTACACGCGGATCTGGTCCGCATTTTTCACTATTACACGCGGACTTGGGGGCCGCGTTTTAACATATCTTGATAAACCTTCAAAGATCAACGGTGGGGATGAGTATTTTATTAGGGTTTTAGATCACAACATCCATATAAATAATTGAGGTCCCCCCATAACCCCACCACCATCACTCTCAAAGGGATCTCTTTCACTCTCTCAAATATATCGTGTATTACACACGCTCGGATCTCGGCTCGGTTGGTTAGCATTTTTAAAAGTCGGATATGGGTCGACCACTTTCTTCGGTAAGTTTCCTTTAACCGCGTTTTAATTTTATATTTTAGTGATTATGTGTTAATTTTAAAGTATTGCGTTTATGTTGATAATATGTTAGAGGTTGCGTTAATTTTAGTTTTACAGATTACGTTGATTTTAGAGATTGCATTTTTTTTTATAAAATTATTGTAAAGATTGCGTTAATTTTATAAAAAAAATTGTAGATATTGTGTTAATTTTAGAGATTGCGTTTTTTTTATAAAAATATTGTAGAGATTGCGTTTTTTTAGGGATTGCGTTTTTTATATAAAATTATTGTAGAGATTGCGTTAATCTTAGATATTGCGTTTTTTTTTATAAAAAAATTGTAGATATTGCGTCAATTTTAGAAATTGCGTTTGTTTTAGGGATTGCGTTAATTTTATAAAAAATATTGCAGAGATTGCGTTAATTTTATAAAATTATTGTAGAGATTGCGTTAATTTTAGAGATTGCGTTTTTTTATAAAAATATTGTAGAGATTACGTTAATCTTAGGGATTGCGTTAATTTTATAAAAAAATTGTAGAGATTGCGTTAATTTTAGAGATTGCGTTAATTTTATAAAATTATTGTAGAGATTGCGTTAATTTTAGAGATTGCGTTTTTTTTATAAAATTATTGTAGAGATTGCGTTTGTTTTAGGGTTTGCGTTTGTTTTATAAAATTACTGTAGAGATTGCGTTAATTTTAGAGATTGCGTTAATCTTAGAGACTGCGTTAATTTTATAAAAAAAATTTGTAGAGATTACGTTAATTGTAGAAATTGCGTTAATTTTATAAAATTATTGTAGAGATTGCGTTAATTTTAGAGATTGCGTTTTTTTATAAAAATATTGTAGAGATTGCGTTAATCTTAGAGATTGCGACCGCTTTTTGGGATGATGTTTGGCTTGGGGATTCTCCTTTTAAAATTCAATTTCCTAGAGTTTACGCTTTAGAATTGGATAAATCGGCGAATGTTAAGTCTCGTTTGGAGTTAGGGTGTTGGGATGTGTGTCTTCGAAGGCCGCCGAGAGGTGGGGTTGAGGTTGTCCAATTTAGTGAACTACAACAAATCTTGTCTACCTTTGTGCCCTCCAGTCAAAAGGATAGATGGGTGTGGTTGTTAGAAGGGTTGGGTGACTTTTCAGTGGCTTCAGCTAGGCGTTTAATTGATTCTAGTCATTTGGAGGTGGACTCTCATCCTACTAGATGGAATCGACTTGTTCCCATCAAAGTTAATGTGTTCGCGTGGCGGTTGCATCTCAATCGGCTCCCTACTCGGATAAATTTGGATAAAAGAGGTATCGATGTTTCGTCTCTTTTATGTCCTAATTGTGATATAAGAGTGGAGGACTGCAGTCATCTTTTCTTTTCATGTCCTCTCGCTAAAGACTTATGGACTCTTATCGGTCGTTGGTGGCGTATGGATATCCCAAATATCCATACTTATTCAGATTGGATATCTTGGATCGACTCAATTCACTTGAAGAGGGAGGTGTTCTTGTGTTTTGAGGCCGTTACGCTTACCACTTTATGGTCTATATGGGTGTTTCGGAATGGTATTCTCTTTGGCACCCCGAAGCCAAGGAAGGCGGTGCTTTTTGATAACATTATAACTCGTGCTTACTTTTGGGTTAATCATAGAAGTAGCAATTTGTCTTTTAATTGGGTAAGTTGGCTTACTAATCCTTCCCTTGCCATTACTTCGATGTAATTGTTTTCTTTTTTCTAGCTTCTTGCTAGTTTTATAAAATTCTGCCGTTCAAAAAAAATCGCTAAAAACTTCTAATATAATTCAGCCTGATTGCTTTCTCACATAGTACTAAGGGTGTTCGTGTTCTGGTTTGGGTGGTTTCAGGGACGGATCTAGAAATTTTTTTATACGGTAACACCATAAAATATAAACAAAAAATAATTACAAAAAACACGGTTTTTAGCGACATGTCTTCATCTTTTTAACGTTCAATATTTCTTGATGTGTTTTTATCTTCATTCCACCATTTTGAGGGATTTCTTAAAGTTTTTTGCTTGATTTCGAGAGATTTTTAGGGTTTTTTTTATCGATTCCGATAGATTTTTTCGATTTTTTGGTTGATTTCAAGAGTTTTTTTCGGTTTTTGGTTGATTTAGAAAGGTAGCACCTTCTTGAAGTTTCTGAAATAATACGGTAGCACCTTCTAAAACGATACGGTTGTACCTTTCACAAACCTAAATTTTCTTACCCTTCGCCAGAGAAATGATACGGTGGCACGTGCCACCGTAGCCACACGGCTAGATCCGTCCCTGGGTGGTTTAACCCCTCAAACCACAAACCAAACCACAAATAGCGGCTTAAGAAATTCTCAAACTGAGCGGTTTGATAGCAAGTGGCTAAACCGGTCAAATCGGACCACAAAAAGACGGTTTGGTCTGACCGGTTTAGACAGTTTGGGCCTTTTATGGGTTTTAAAGTTAAAAAACAACATCTATATCCAAAATGAAATTTCTACCGATATAACATTATTAAAATATAATATTCTCAATTATGAAAAAACATCTATGTCTCAAAATTAAAAATTAAAATTGAGCAAGTTGGAAAAAAAGTTAAATGGTTAACCAAGTATATATAGTCGAATTTTAGACAAATATTGAGCAAGTTGAAAGAGGATTTGGTATTTTGAATTTGATTTTTTGCGGATTTCAGAATTTTGTCAATGTAGATATGTGGTCATTTGAGAAATGAAATCTAAAAACATTATTTTTTAGACGGATTTATTTTAATTGGGCCATAAAGATTAAGCTTACAACATGAAACAAAAATATAATTAATACATGCGTATTTTTGGGGTCGGTCTGGTCCAGACCGCTCAAAAAAAATGTTCAAACCGCAGACCAGACCGGACCAAGTGGTTTAACTATTTTTCAGACAGGACCGGACCACTAGACCGTTCAAATTAAACCACCAAAGAGGGTCTGGTTTGACATGGTTTCACCGGTAATTTGAGTGGTCCAACGATTTTTTTGAAGACCCCTACATAGTTAAACAAATTTCCTAGAGTTTTGTCCATTTACGTATAAATTTCCAGTGCTTATGTATATTACCTATAAACTTGATGAATTTATTTGAAAATATATATTCGTTTAAACATTTTTTTAACGCTTTACAAACATGAACCAATAAATATGAACCAATAAAGAAGTTTGATAAATTATTAATTTGTATCTGCAACTCAATTTTTAAATGTATCGGAAATTAACATAGTTAGGAAGTTGTTATAATCAATTTTGTATTACACAAATAATAAATTGTTGCAACAAACTTGGTTTTTAAAAGTATATCTAATCATTTCTTAAAAAAAAACACATTTACTCATCATTTCGTTCGTAAAAATAACATAAAAAAATAAAAAATCAGTTAAACTAAAGGTATAAAAAGAAATTCTAAAAAATTATTTTAATTAATGATTTTACATATTAATGTCAAATATATATATATATATATATATATATATATATAAACAAACGTAAACGAACATAAATGAACGAATATTAACGAACAAATGAACGAACGGGATCATTGTTCATGTTCGTTTATTTAACTAAACGAACAAAAAATGTGTTAATGTTCGTTCATTTATTAAATAAACGAACATAAACGAACTTGCCGTCGAACGATTCACTGAACGTTCGATTCATTTACAACCCTAACACCGTCAGACTTTGAAACTATTATCCAGTGGCATGCACCCGCACCACCCCCTATATTTTCTTTTTTAAGATTTATTTTCGACCCCACAATATTAAATTAACTTTATCTTAACTTTTAGTTTGAGAAATCGTCCTTTCAAGTGGGCCTAGGCCAGTGGGGCGACGACCCAGAGCATCAAAAAATCTATGGGCATCAATTTTTTAGCCCAATTTTGTATAGGTAGGTTCATTTTGGGGCAAAAAAATGTAACAGTTAAAAAAAATCAAGCCCAAAGCCTGCTTCCTTCAATTGACACTCTCCTCTCTCACTCTCTCAATCGGCCTCTCGCTAAATGGTAAAACGCACATTCGACTCTCAGGCTCTCATCCTCTCACTCTCTCAATCGACGCTCTCCTGTCTCCTCTCACTCTCGGATCTCTCTGGTAATCTCGTTCCATCCAACCATCTTCATCTCATCGACTACTCACAGTGGACCTGTGGTCTGTGTTCCAGACTCACCTTGCCCTCTACCGTTCTGCAGATCTGCCACTCTCGATTGAAGCTTCTGGCTTCTGGTAACTTCAATTCTTCAACTTGGTAAGTTTTTAGTCTTGTAGGTGATTTATGAACTGATTTAGCCATTTAGGTTTACTAATTTAGTGTTTTTTTAGGTTTATTTTTTAGTGGTCTTGCTGCCATAAATCGACTACGATTTAGTCGATTATTACCCATAAAATAATATACAGACTACGATTACTGCCCTAAATCAACAATAGCAGTAGTTTATTTTCTACGAATTATATGCACAAAATGGAATTCGTCTAGTCTCTGAATCTCATCTCTCTGCCTTTCTGGCTCTCGATTTAGTGTGGTAAATTCCTAAGCTCTGATTTCTAGGGTTATGTGTGTGTTTTTATGTGTGGTTTCTTGGACATTTGATTCACAATTCTATATACATCGCTTCTTTCATTGGGATGTAGGGTTTATCATGCAATTAGGGTGGTTTTACAAGTGTTTTTGCTTATTTAGTTGAATCTTTTGCTTATTGTAATCTAATCATCCAAAAGCTATTACATAGTTTTGAATATGAGACTGAGATTCTGTAGGTTTATAGTTCATGCTTGTTTGTTTGCACATTAATATTAAGAACAATCAAAGATGCTGGTAACTAATCTATTTAATTAGCAAAGTTAGCTTAAAGTAATTAGAAATTGAAAGCCATGTCAAAATTGGTTATGAGGCTTCTCTCACCTCTCACCTCTTGCTTCTGAGTTCTGATATACTTCAATGGAAATATGGAACCACAACTCTCAACCTCTAAGTTCTTCCTAGAATCTAATAATTCACAATTGTTGGTGACCAACATCAACGTATTCTCACACCGGTTCTGTTTTGGTTGGTAACCGATATCACCTATGACCTACCTTGGCTACGTTCCAAACCCCTTCAATTAGTTTATTTTGTTTTGTATGTATATGTAAAAATATATAGGGGGCATTTTTTTGGCTTTCCGCCATGGGCATCCGAAATCTCAAGACCGGTCCTGCGTCCTTTAAAATCATTACTTAAGATCTTAAACAAATTTTTTGTATATTTGATAGTGGGGTTGACCGTTGACTTAATAGCTTGCTAATTAGAGGTGTACAAAAACCGTCAACCCGTAAAACTCGTTCAACTCAAACCGCTAACAACCCAATTATCCAACCCATCAATACCACTAAACCGTCAACCTGCAAACCGCCAAACCGCCAAAAGTATATATATATATATATATATATATATATATATATATATATATATATATATATATGTATATATATGGTTTAATCAAATGACAACTAGGTAGTTTGTGGTAACCGTGAGATCCAACCACAACCAATCATTTTATTTTATTTACTTTTTTTTATATAGTAATTGTTGAGGGTATATTGGTAATTTGATTATTTTTTGTTTAATATATAATTATTTTATCTTACAGGTTTATATCAATCAAAATCAATCAAGATTACGTTTCTTTATAATACTCAACTAATTGATTTATCAAAATCAAACCTATTCAACATTCACGTTTCCAATTTTTTTTGCAGGTCTAAAGAAAAGATGGACGAAGAAGAAGCTGTTGGAGGAAGAAGGACCTGTTCAAAAAAGGTGGTTGCTTGTGTTTGCCGAAGTTGGTTCCCCTTAGTTGGTTTGTGGTTTAATGTGATCATCTTATTAATCCCATTTTGACATCCATGGTGGTTCACTGTTGGGATTGAATAAAGACATTACAATATGAATCGAAATGGGATGCAGGGATCATCACAGTGAACCACCATGGATGTCAAAATGGGATTAGTAAGGTGATCACATTGAAACACAAACCAACTAAGGGGATATCTTCCCCATGGTTTTCTTGTATATGGTTTCGTGTATCTGGTTTCACCATTAATAAGGTGATCACATTGAACTACAAACCAACTAACAGGTATAGAAACCACAGTGAACCACAACCTATCGAATCAAATAATGAAATAGGGAAAATAGTTACAAACAGTTCCCATGTTTATTTAATCACATTGAACCACAACCTGAGAAACTTGTGGTTCAATGTGTAATCAAAGAAATTAAATGTATTTCCTTCTCTGTTGGAATTGATATGATCCCGTAATTTTTGATGTGACTCAAAATAGATCACTATGAATCACCAAGCAAAATGACTTATTTACCCTTTTTTGGGTATAAACTGGTAATTAACAGCCTGTTATTTATGGTTATATAATAATAAATTTCCAAATTTTTTAAACCATTGATTATGATTTTGTGTGGATGAGATTGGATCCTACAGTTACACCAAATAGTTAATTCTCCCATGAAGGACCCCTATATATATATATATATATATATATATATATATATAATACATTTTACTTAACCAAACAAAGAAACCGAGGCTTGTAGACGAACCGAACGAACACGAATGGAGACTTGTTCGTGTTCGTTCGTTAAGATTAACCGAACAAATGAATAAACATGAACGGTAAGATAAACGGATTTTTTGTGTTCATGTTCGTTAGTTTAAAAAATGTGTTTTATGTATTCGTTTATATTCGTTCGTTAAGATGTTAAACGAACGTAAACGAAAAAACATAAATGAACGAACACAAATGTACAAAAAAACAGCCATCATTAATCATCATTTTCTTCCTAAATGACATAATAAAATGAAAAACCGGGTAAACTTGTGAGTTGTAACTTTCGTTTTGTATATTTTTTATGGTATTTATCGTATTTCATTCCTTAATTTTATGTATATTACCAAACCACTTAACCCGTCTAACCCGCCACAACCCGTAAGGATTGGGTTGGATTATACTTTTGAATGAGTTGGGTTTGATTGAGATTTTCCAAACTGCCATAATTATGTTGAGTTGTAAAAATGTCTCAAATCGCCCCAACCCAACCCGCACACACCCCAATTGCTAAAGATAATATGATACCAAATGAATGTCAATTACCATTGTACTGTCATATTTATAATTCGAAAAAGAAAAGGCTAAAAAGATACACGATAATAATAATTAGGACATGTCACATTTTTTTTTATATTTAAAAATTAAACTTCTACTTCATATAAAAAATAAAAATTAATTATAATTTTTAAACATTTCATTCTTGCATGATTTTAATTGAACAAAAAAATCAACACACTCAAATTTGTATTTAAAAGTTTTAAAAGTAATGTAGATTCTTAAAAAGCAAAAACTAAAGAAATGAAGGGGGAAAAACAAACAAACCAACCAAATAAAACAAACAAAAACTCTACAAATACTTTTTCTTGCTACATTACTTTTAACTCATCAACTAAAAACTTGTATAAAATTCCACAATGTTAGTTCTTATAAGAACCTCTATTATAAGTGTCATGTATTTTTTTCAAAATCAATAGTTATTATATCTTTATAATGAATATCAAATATTGAATCAAAAAACTAACAAAATGTCACTTCATACCAAACTCAATGTAAGAACCAAAGTTTTTGTACAAGAACTCAAATGATGTGAGGTTCTTATAAAAATTCTCTTCAATGACCGTTCTTACAAAGTACTTCACATTTTGCTTATAAGAACCTCTTATTGAAGATGCTCTTACAATGATAATTTTGAAAATTAGTTCCTTAAAATAAGGATTAACTCAGTTTTTTCCAATTAAGAGCCAATAGAATACCTTGAAGTCCATTATAACCTACCTAGATCCAATATATAACTCAATTATGGTCCATTATTGTTCATAATACGTCCGTTCATATCCAATATAATAGACCCAATATGATCCTTTGTGACCAAAGTAGATCGAACCATCAAATATGAACCATTAAGACGCAATGCGAGTCATGGTGCACCATATACACCCACCATGGTCTATTAAGGGCCAATAAGAGCTATTATTATCCACTTATGTACATGTTTGCTTATAAGTGAAACATTTTAACTCTATGAATATGACCATGGATTTCGAAATCGTTAGAAAAATTAAAAAAGAATCTTTTTAGCGAAGGTTATCGACAATTTAAAAAAAATAAACTTTCTAATGGAATTCCAACGCCATTTTCAGAAAAAAAATGTAAAAATTTAAATACATTATAGTGACAGAAAACCCGCAACTTAAGAAAAAAAAACATTCCGATAGATTGCCATGACCATTTCCAGGCAAATGAAAAAGATAAATTCACTTAGATACTATCGATATTCGATAGTCTTGTTAATACTCGGAATTGTTCATAATCTGTCGTTACCCCCATAGACGAATCAACAACGGATATTTTCTCGCAGCTAATCCATTGGTTATCCGTTCAAAAAAGTGTCGTTATATTTAGACGTTATTTGTTATCGCTATTTTCCGAGTAACCCATTGGTAATTATCTACAGAATATACTACCGGTAATATCCATTAGTTGTGCAAGGTAGAAATATAGTTTTATTTATTTACTCTATATAAATTGGTGTGGATATATAATTAACAAATCCGTTAGTTGAACAAGTTTAATAGTCGGTAGACATATCATCTATAACTAATTACTATAAATTAAAAGCACTTGTTATAATTCTAGAAAGTCTAGTAGTTGCACAACATTATCAACTTGAACATTTTTATAAATTGAACATTTTTATAAATTAAAAGCACTTTTTTTTGAAAATTATTATTATTTTTACTCTATTTAGAAAATATGGTTCTCATCTTTATGGTTTAAAATTTATTACTTTTTTTATTCATGTGGTTTACAATTTATTGTTGTTTTAGTCTATTATACTTAACAGTAAACACCACTGACGAAGTTATGCATAGAGACGAAAACATTAATGAATTACAAACTACAACGACAAAATTAAACTATAATTTCGAAAGTACATGAATGGAAATTGAAAATCACAACTTCTAACTAACCACAAGAACGAAAAACGTAGTTTACTCTTATATATTTATGAGGGATCGGAGCAGGTAATACTATTAAATTAATATGGTATATAATATTATAGGGGTGTTCATCGGTTAAATACAGTAAATTTAAGTGGATTTGATCCGATCCAATAATCTAACGGATGTATTCTGCCATCTGATCCAATCTAGTTAATATTTGACATCATTAGTTTCATCCAATGGATGTTACTATTGATTATCTATTGGATCTGAATGGATCGTCCAATAATTTGATACAATTTTCAACCAATCATTCATATATTTTCAAAAAAATTATTAAAAACCACTACGTATATATATCAACTAAAAAGCAATATCGCAAAATGCTAATAATTATATATACATATTAATTGAATGGGTCATTGGATCATTAAATTGGATCGATTCAGTTTTATTGGATGCTAGACTGTTATTCAAGAATTGACCGATTCTATTTGGATGTTAAATTTTGTATCAGACTGATCTAATTACAATTAGATATCTGATTATAATTGATCGATTTTAATTAGACCGGTCTGTTTTAAGTTAGATTGTATACTTTATACATACCACTAGATAATACTATAGTGATTGGATTCTTTTGAAAGAAGATTGAATCTATGACTTTCTATATTTGATATTGATAACATTATTCCTCTCACATTTTTAAAGGCCCACCTGTACACTTGCTTATTTGCTTTTAATCCTTATATAACTTTAGAATTTAATTGCAAATTGAATTTTTCATTGAAAGCATGGCAATATTTGTTTGATGGCTTTAATTTTTTTTACATATATTAATTCAATTATTCACATATATAATAAACCATTTTTAAAGAGGTAAAATATTCTACATGAATAGAATAAGAGTATGAAAACAACAGTGTGTTCACATGGTCTAGAATAATGAGTGAAGTCAAGGGGAATAACACAAGCTGACTTTTAAGATTGGTTCTTCTACATGATCTTTAGTCTTGTAGCTTATATTTGGAAAAGTTATATGTCAAAATAACCATTCTAACATTATTAAAGGGCTATTTGTTTACCTCTTGATGGTTCCATTAAGAGGTAACATCTGAATCGCTAAGAGGTAAATCTTGTTTGGTAAAATAATGGGTTGCATCTTAATGGTTCCAAAATCCTCTGAATGATTTTGTATCATGACCCACCTTAACCATTAAGTGCCCTGATTTGTTTATGAACAATTAGCAAACAACCATATTTCATTTTACACTGTATCATAAAAACCTCTTAATCATTCAGATCACTTAATCATTATGTACTAAATTATTCAGCAACTGCCAAACATCCCCTAAATCTATGTTTTTAAATATAAATCTTAATTCAATATTTAATTTACTAAAAATATCTGATTGTTAATTAAACATTGAAGTTATTTTCTTAAAGACGTAAATAAGAAACCTTTACAAATAGTAAGAAAAATGATGATTGACATAGAGTAACAAGTGCTAAAAAACACGGCAACAAAATGAATATACTAACAAATAACAAAATGGATTTTGTAAGACGTTCAGCCGCTCTTTGACAACATAATAGAGTACTTAAAGCATCTACGATGAAGGTTTTTGTTGTAGTTCTTATAAGAACATCCATTATAGGATGTAGGTTATTGTGGAATCAAATGTTCATATAAGAACCTAGGGTTTGAACAAGAACTCGGGTTCTTGGTGAAATTCTTGTGTTTTGTTACTATAGTTTGTTTTAAAAAAATGTATAAAACATATTTATAAAATATATAAGTTAGAATTTATTCAAAAAGTATAATGTAATAAGTATAAAATGTATTTTTATTTATTTTGTTGCATTTTTTTTTTCTTGTAACTTTTTATTAATGAGTTTTAGAGTAAACTATAAATTTGGTCCTTGTGGTTTGTTAAAAATAACACTTTTCAACCCAGTAGCTTTGAAATTATAAGATGACCATTGTGGTTTGCAAAACCAGATTTGGTTCGTCTAACAACCGTTAAAAAAGTTCCATTAAATGAAGATCATTTTCATCCTTATTGATTATTTGTCTTTTATGAAATAAAAAATCATAGCGACCAAAATCATAAAACCGATTGTGATTAGATAAAGGATAAAAAAAATCAATAACAAGACAAAAATACCCCTAATTTAACGGAATTTTTAAGCGTTGTTAGAAGAGGGATCAAATATGGACATCTCATGCAAATTACGATGGCTATCTTATAATTTCAAAATTGTCAGAACAAAAAGTGTTATTTTCAATAAACCATAGGGACTAAATCCGTAGTTTACTTAAATGTTATTTTAAATAAGCATCTATATTATTTAATTATCCACAAAATAGACAAAGTATATAATTATTTCATTATATATTTATATTATTATCTTTAGACTATTTTTCAAATATTTTTAATTAAATGTTTATTAACTTATAATAAAAACTAAAAATTATAAAATATATTTTCTATTTTTAATAAATATGTCAAAGATTTTATATATAGATGACATCATATATTTATTTACACTCCTTTCTAACGCCTCATTTTAGAAAATTAAAAATAATGCCATTGAGAACCAAGAAGGCTCTATAATATCACAAAAAATTCCAGATACTCAATCTCCAATTCTATTACTACGAATTATTTATTGTGACTTTTTATTAAGATGAATACTTATGTAATTTTTGAACCTTTTCAATTGCAATACAAAATTAATTTTTTTTCAAATATGTTAACAAAATATATGAATAAACAAACTAAAACTAATAAGACAAAAATAGATATATTTTGATTTTTGTTTTAATAGTTTTATAATTTATACACACACATATATATATATATATATATATATATATATATATATATATATTATTAAATTTATAAAGGGAGGGTCATGTTAAACAAAACTAATCACATCTGGTTCAGACGTGGATCCAAAAAATTGATATAAAATAGTGAAAAAGATAACGAATTAATTGTGAATATCTTGTGTGATCATATTTGATGAAAATAGGATTTTTTTTTAATCAAAAGTGTATCTAGGAAAAATTATAAATTAATCAAATTGAATAAAATAAATAAATCTAAAACATATAATGCAATTTTTAAGGGATTTAAATAGTGTTTTTGTTACAGTTATAATTGCAATGGAATATTTGATCCAATTTAAAATTGTAATTATCCTAGTTTCTAAAATTGTTTTTCATTTTGTATTTATTATCTTTTTTTAATTATCCGATTATGTGGTTCATATTGTTTCTCGCCTTATCACAAGTTGACCGCATTCTAGTTTAAACATGCCTATAAATTTGTATAATCATATATAAATAATGTTTTGTTTTATAAATAACAAAAATGGAAGTGTGGTTGATATAAGAACCTCTGTATATTGTGGAGTTTTATTGAGATTCTTATTATATTAAGGTGACGATGATGTGACATAAAAATATGGAAAGTAAGGTGCTTGTAAGAGTTTATTAACGGTATTGCTATATGCACATCAACTTATATCAAAATCAAGTCAAATTATATACTGAAAATTAATGGAAAAAGTAAGTTTTGATATTGACGTACATGAGAAAAAAAAGTAGTAGATAAATATTTGCTTAGCCTACCACATACTTAATTAATAGGATTTTATTTACGGGATCAATAACTCTGTTTCATATACATTGAATTAATAATGTTACAATAACTAATTGTTAGAACGAAGTTACACGACCCATTATGGTTTACCGAGGAAGTTGACTAACTTTCACTAGAAATAGATCGTGATATTAATCTTTTTATATATTAAAACTTGTTACATGTGACACTTTTCAAAGATGTTTTTGAAAAAGGTTAATATGACGATTTTCTTCTTTGTCATATTAGATTGTCTAACTTTAAAATTTTGACCTATTTCGCATAAATTCGTTCTAACAACTTCTTATAACGTTATTGTATATGATGCATAGTTGTTAGTAGTGTGTCCCAATAAGTAATCATTCAATCAAGTAAGTCAATAAACAATACGATAATGTAAATATGATATTGATTATCAAAAGATTCAATCAATTACAATTGTTCTTGATTAGAAATCAAAACCTCTATCTTTCTGCTTCTTGTTCACGGCGCACCACCCACACCAAGCCTCCAATAATTATTTTTCTAATTAAGCTCCTTGACCTAATTTACACTAAACAAAACCATTTTATACTAAGGCCTTAATTAACCAAATGGGCTTGGCTTGACAAGGGCCCAACAACTAAAACAAATAACTAAATTAAAAGACAATAAATGAAAATACGGAAACATACTTTGACTATTTATTACAAAAGGACCCTAGACTATATGTTGAGACGACTTTATCAACTTTGACTTCAGTTTTCCATCTTCAGATAATGATGATCTTGAATCCAATAAAACTGTGCTTTAACAATCTCCCCCTTTGGATCAAGATCATTCTTTAAGCTCAGAAAATGTAAACTTCCTCTTTGTCTTCAGAATGTAGCAATCTCCCCAATCGATGAGAATATCTTTTGGAAAGAAATTATCTCTAGTTTCAGCTCGGAATGCTTTAGCAAATCATCTTCAAAGAAAATTTCTTCATATCAGCATATCTTCAGAATATCTTCCATTTCTTGATTGACGCCTCTCCCCCTTTTTGATGAAAAGAGCAAAGAGTTCATCAAAACGTGTCTTCAAGAAATTTCTTGCACCATTGATCTTGCAAACAGAACCACTGATTATCCGTCAATTCATTAAGATGTTCATCCAGATCTTTGCAAATCTAGACAAGTTAGTAAATGAAGTGTAACACCTGAATCAACAAATGAATCAGTTAAAATTGTCTGTCAGTAACGAATACACACTATAAAGGAGCTTTTATGATGTTCACTCCCCCAGGGCTTCCATTCAATCATCGAAAAACCACAAAGGTAATTTCTATGAACGTTATGACAAAGAAACAAATTTTTTGTGTGTTCGTGCAAGTGATAGAAAGAAATAAAGCATATGATGTTTGCTTATGAGGTTCAAAAGATGTAAACCACTGAGACAAGTAGTTAAACACATACTCAATGTGCATGAATGAAGTGTGAAGGTGGGGCAGACTTCCTTCTTTTCAATATCCAGATTTTCCAAATGAAAATCAGATAGCATATGTGTTGTGTCCCCTTTGAAAATGAAACATTTTCTTGTTGAGAAGAAAAATGAGTAGCTGGTGGGGTAATGTCAAGAGTTGGCATGGGCTAGGTGCCTGTTTCAATAATGTTCACCAAAGAAATATGAAGCATTAGAAATGTGGCTGCCCGGCTCAGAAAGTAGTTGGTGCAGAGTTTGATATTCTTTTACTCTGATCTCTCACCCTCTTTCTTTTAATCTTTAAGCATACAACTAACCGAACTCTCTTTTACAATATCTCTCATCATACATCCCACACTCATTTCTTGTGACTTCTCACACTCACTCACTAAGGGATTAACTTCTTGGGTAGGAAACACTGGTTAACGTGAATCCATAGAAGTTTCTTGTAAGTTCTAGCACACTGATCCCATATTTTCCTATGAAGCACATGATGCTCAGATAGTTTAACTTTATCAGTTAAAGCTCAAAGAAGAATCAGAAAACACTTAAAATCACACTTCCAAATCAGGAAATCTGTTTGAGAATCGGGAAGTGGTTTGAAAATTTAAGAACATGTTTTCTTATGATTGAAAGTTGTCCTTCTTTCAACCATAGATGAGATGAAGATAAGAAATTATACCTTTTAGAATGCATTCTTACATCTCACGAAGTCAAACTGAAAGTCATAAAGATATGATCTTTAAAGTATCTCTCAACCTACAAAAGTCTTAAGGTCTAGTCAAAGTAACTTTATTCACAGAAATTGAAATGACATAGAGCAGTAAAACACTTAGTGTACGAGTTCTGATCAGAAATAATCAGAAATCATCACCATACTCTTTTTACTCATAAGCTCCCGCTCAAAACATGCATCAATAACAAATTATCAGTAAGTACAATGCATTTAATTATGCTCCCCCTCAACATAACATTGACCATCTAGAAGATACTTCTCACACTCCCCCTGAGATCATGAACAAACTATTAAAGAGCAGGTATCATGCAGAAATAATAATAAAGAAATGATAAAGAAACACAATAAGAAACTTTAATAGGTAACCACCGATTAGGTCTTAAGATTTAACATACCAAGTCTTGAGACCAGAAAATTAAATCTCTTTTCGTTGAAAGGTTTGGTAAACAAATCTGAAAGCTGATAATCGGTTTTTACAAAATAAAGTTCAGTTGTCCCATTTTCTACATTATCTTTTACAAAATGATACCAGACGTCTATGTGTTTGGTCTTAGTATGCTGAACAGGGTTAGCGGTAATCGCAATAGCGCTCTTCGAATCACAATAGATCAGGATTCTATTTAAATGAAACCCATAGTCTCGCAGTTGGGTTCTCATCCATAAGACCTGAGAACAGTAGCTAGAAACAGCTACATATTCCGCTTCGGCCGTTGATGTGGATACACATAATTGCTTATTCGAAGCCAAACTGACGAGTTTATCTCCGAGGAATTGTATATGACCCGAGGTGCTTTTCCTGTCTAACATGCAACCAGCATGATCTGCATCTGAATAAGATGTTAGTTCAAAACTTGTATCCTTAGAATACCACAGACCAAGATCTGCGGTCCCCTTCAGATAGCTGAAAATCCGCTTTACAGCAGACAAATGGGATTCTTTAGGATTGGCCTGATATCTAGCACATAAGCATGTAGAAAACATTATATCCGGCCTACTAGAAGTAAGATACATTAAGGAACCTATCATCCCTCTATAAGTCCTAACATCAACAGCCTTTCCCGAAAGATCGATGCTAATCTTAGTACCAGGTGCCATTGGGGTACCAATCGGTTTACAATTTTCCATTTTGAACTTCCAAAGAATATCCAGAATGTATTTAGATTGATTGATAAAAATCCCCGTTGAAAATTGTTTGACTTGCAATCCGAGAAAAAAATTCATCTCTCCCATCATGCTCATCTGAAAACGTGACACCATGAGGTTTGCAAAGTTCTTACAGTACTTAGGATTTGTAGAACCAAAAATAATATCATCCACATATATTTGTATAAGAATGATATCGCTTTTATCCTTTTTAATGAAAAGAGTGGTATCAACCGTACCTTTTGTAAAACCTGACTTGACCAAGAATTGAGATAGAATATCATACCAGGCGCGAGGAGCTTGTTTCAGTCCATAAAGAGATTTATCCAAGATGTAGACGTGGTTCGGCTTATCTGGATTTACAAACCCTTCTGGCTGTGAGACGTAGATTTCTTCCTTGAGTACTTCATTCAGAAAAGTTGTCTTCACATCCATTTGATAGACGGTGAAGTTCTTGTGGGCTGCGTAGGCTAAGAGCATCCGAATCGCCTCTATACGTGCCACTGGAGCATAAGTCTCATCGTAGTTTATCCCTTCCTCTTGCCTATATCCCTTGGCAACAAGTCGTGCTTTGTTTCGGATAACGATGCCATCTTCATCTTTCTTGTTTTTGAACACCCATTTCGTACCAATGATGGTTTTACCTTGCGGTTTGGGTACGAGTCTCCAGACTTTCAGTGCTTCAAATTGATTCAGCTCATCTTGCACCGCAGTTACCCAATCTGAATCGGCAAGGGCCTCAGATACGCGTGTAGGCTCGATCTTGCTCAAAAAGGATTCATACATACATAGATTTGATGTTGTAGACCTAGTTTGCACCGGTGAAGAAGGATCTCCAATAATTTGATGTACCGAGTGCTCTTTGGTCCACTTATGTTCATGAGGGAGTGGATTAGATGTAGATTGAGCATTGTCCGCATCTAGGAATCCACTGGTATCTCCTTCAGATGGTTCAGAATTAACGGGGGTTGCAGTTGAAGTAGTCGTTGGAGAAGTTGTAGTAGGTACAACTTGGTCAATCTGTTGATCAGTCCTTACAGTACATCCTATTGAGTCAGCTACTTCTGTCTCGGCGTTGTTGGTCACAACTTCAACTGTCGGAGTAGGCTTTTGAACTGGAACTTCTTGCCGAATCGGGGAATTTGATTCAGTAGAGATATCGGAAGTGGTCAGATGAGTAGTCATCGAGTCTTCTATCTTGTCAACCACAACAGAGTTAGGCAACTTAGATCCAAGAAATTCATCATAGAACAGTTCAAATAATAAATCCAAATCAAATAAATTAGAAGTAGACGACGAAGCGCCACCTGATTTGTTCTTTTGAGGTGCAGGTTCTGGACTGGTTGGTCCAAAAGCTAGTACTCCGGTAATTACGGGTTCTGAACTGACGTGCTCAGAAGCCATGTCCTCATCAAATGTAACATTGACGCTCTCCATCACAGTCTTCGACTTCTTCAAATAAACACGATATGCAGACCATGTAGATGAATAACCAACGAAGATGCCTTCATCCGGCTTAGCACTGAACTTGTTCAGATTCTCTCGGTCATTTAGAACATAACAGGTACAACCAAAAACATGAAAATATTTAATGGTTGGTGTTCGGTTGTTGATCAACGCATACGGAGTCTTCTGAAATCTGCGGTGTATCATGGAGAGATTCTGAGTGTGACACGCAATCGATACATCTTCAGCCCACAAAAATAAAGGTAAGTCAGATTGGTTGAGCATTGTCCGAGAGGCCTCGACAAGTGTACGATTTTGCCTTTCGACGACTCCGGTCTGTTGAGGCGTGCGAGCAGCAGAGTATTGATGTGATATCCTGACCGATTCGAGATATTCTTCAACTATCTTGTTCTTGAACTCTGTGCCGTTGTCAGTCCTGAGAATCATGACTTGTTTTTGCAGATTGACTTGGGTCGTCTTCAGAAACGTAATGAGAACATCAAGAGTCTCATCTTTAGATCGTAGAAACTTAACCCAAGTGTATCGCGTATAGTCATCCACGATAACTAGCACATACTTCTTTCCTCCTAAGATTTGCGTTCGCATAGGACCGCACAAGTCCATATGCAACAACTCTAAAGGAGAGTTGGTACTCGGTTCAAGCTTTGGTTTGTGTGGGGCTCTCTTCATCTTGCCCTTTTCACATGTTGCACATAGATGTTCTCTTTCATACTTCAGTTCTGGAAGACCTTTCACTAGCTTGCCACTGACCAGCTTGTTGATGTACCGAAAGTGAGGTGAGAAAGTCGTCGATGCCATAACTAGCTTTGTTGCATCGAGGCCTTTGATAGTAGACATACCTGATTGTCAGCCTGGACCTTTGACAAGTTGATGGTGTAGAGGTTTGACTTGCGAGTGCCGACCAAGAGTTCTTTCCTTCTTCAGTGCGTACTGAACATGTCTTGGCCTTAAAATTAACCTCTAAGTCTTTGTCGCAGAATTGGCTAATGCTGAATAGGTTATGCCCTAAGCCTTCAACGTAACTCACCTTCTTGATCGTAAGATTTTCATGTACAACATCACCATATCCCAGAATAGGTGAAAACTGATCTTTCCCAAAACGAACTATGCCGCAGTATTTGTCAGTAAAATTAGACAACATACTCTTCTACCCTGTCATATGTTTGGAACACCCGCTAACCAAATACCACATATGACGGGTCTGCACAAAACAAATCAGGAAAGAAGAGGTTTAGGAACCCATTTAAAAATGGGACCTCCACTGTTAATACTCGATTTTGGCACCCATTTAAAATTGGGTCCGCTTTTTCTTTGAAAACCATAAGCATGATAAGACGCATGATAATGATAAGATGAAACATTATATGAACCATACCAAACATCAGAATATTTACGAGAAGCATAATCACATTCACCATAATTTAAAAACTTTTTATTACTAGATGGAGCTAACTGAAATAATTGCTTTATAGAGTATTTCTTGCGAGAATCAACAAGATTATATTTAAAAGTAGCAACATTCACACTCAAATCATGTTTACTAGAAGTCTTTTTATTCAAAATAAAACTAGAACTAGATTTAGATTTCTCATCTATCTTCTGTTTCGGTATCCATGTAGTCTTAACTCCAACCCTTTGCTTTCTCAAATCTGAAACATTTGAAACTTTAGAGTTAGAATGATGAGAATTAAGAGAATGCTTCTTCTTTGGCTTACCAGTGAGGATCAGTTTCTGTGAAAGCTGAGATTTTTGTTTCTTACCTTTTGCTTTCTTTGATTTCACAGAAACTGATTTATCAACTTTCGTTGATGTTTCACCTTTGTCAAAAACACTGGGTAATCCAAAGGAATTAACAACACAAGATGAATGATCAGGAAGTTTAGAAGAAAAATCAAACTGAGAAACACAATCATTTAAAACACCTTCAGAGTTTAAGAAATTAAGCTCATTATCAAGTGAACCAGATCTGTCATCCGAATTTAAAGCTTTGAAGATTTTAGGAAAAATAGAAGTTTTGAACACTGTTGAAAATACTGTTTGTTCTAAGTCCATCAAAATTATTTCTTCTATAAGAGTATTCTCGAGTTTAGAAATTTTACTTTCCAAAACTAGAGGAGGGTCGTAAAGCTTACCTTCGATGGGTTTAGCCTCCAACTCTTTTATAGAATAACTCTCAAAATAATCATTTGAAAGAAATTTGATTTACTAGATCTATAACTGTTATTCAACTTCTCATAGCGAAATGGAAGTTGAACTTTAGTTGTGTTCTTTCTTTTATCATATTCCTTGGCTTTATCTTTTTCCGACAGACTAGTCCAAAAAGGATTGAGTTCCGGATGTTGAGGAGCCAATAACATAAACCCAAAGTCATAAAGTGCAGGCACTTCAGATATAACCTTTTTGAGATGATGTGGGTTTTTGTAACCAAGACCCCAAGTATCAGGTTTCTCTTTAGGTTTGTCCAAATGAATAGTGTGTTCAGTTTGACCAATAGTATGTAATTTTTCTTCCAAAGCATTCACCTTTTCTATTAAAGATTTATTCTCTTTTGAAGTAGAAAAGTATCTTTTAGCAAGCTCTATAGACTTCAACTCACATTCTTTGTACTTTGAAACAGTTTCAGATAACTCTTTATGAATTATAGTCTTTTCTTAGCGTTGGTGTCTATATTTTTGTGTAAAGTTTCAATCAATACATTTTTCTCAGCAATATCATTACTAAGTTTATGTATAGATTGATTTTTATCATTTGTGACACCTTTCTCACGCTTCAGTTTAGACTCTAATTCTTGGAGTTTAGACATCACGGTATGCATTCGGTTCAAAAAATCAGATTCAGTTAAGTCACATACCTTACATTATCTCAATCATCAGAATCAACTTCAGCTTTTGACTGGTTCTTTCCCATCAAGCACAGATGTGCTGTCTCGTCCTTCTCTCCTTCTTCAGATTCTTCGTCCGAATGATCGAGCCAGTATTCATCCTCGGCCATTAATGCTTTTCCAACCTCTTGTTGCTTGGCTAGAAGAATCTTATTCTTGTAATAGTCAGAGTTTTGGACTTTTGATTTGCGACAGTCCTTGGCAAAATGACAGAGTCTGCCACATTTGTAGCACTTTATTGGTTCTTCCTTCTTGGTCTCTTCAGTTCCATCCTTCTTCTTGTCTTCTGGTCTCCTTTCTTCAACTTTCTCTTTATGCTTGTAGTTGTTCGGACCAGACGAGTACCTCTGACTATTGGAGTTTGGCTTTTTATAGAACTTATTTTGGAAAGCCTTGGTTAACATAAGCATGGCTTCCTTCAGTTGCTCACAATCGTCAGAGTCAGACTTTGCCTTGCTATTAGCCTCTTCTGATTGAGATTCTATCACCTTCTTCTTCTTAGGTTTCTTGACCACAAGAGCAACTGGATCAGCAACTGCTTTGTCAGCCTTTTTCATCTCAGCCTTGATCTCTTCCACTTCTTCCTCATTCTGTCTGAGGATTTCATAAACTTCATGAAGAGGAATGTCGTGCAGATCCTTCAGCTGCCTCATTTGTCTGGTGAATCTCTTCCACTCAGGCTGAAGGTTGCTGAGAAATTTCACATTAAGCTCCACGTGAGATTTGTTGATCTTGTTCTTGCTCAGCTCGTTCAGTAATGTGACGAATCTGTCATAAGTGGTTTCAAGTGATTCTCTAGCTTTAGCTTTAAATTCTTCATAATTATTCAAGCAGGTGGAAACTTTGAGTTGATTGCCAACTTTAGATCCAAGCATCATCTTCTCCAATTGATCCCACATTTGCTTACCGGTAGCGTTATAACTATCAATCTTGACGTATATTTCATTCGGTATGCCTTGGAGAATGAATGATCTTGCCAGCTTGTCACCCTTGTGTCTGTTCAGCTGATCTTCCGAATATTCACCAATCGGTAATTTATACTCTGTCTCTTCTTCTTGGCCATTTGCTCCAGCTACAGTAAGAACCTTGGTCGGAGGTGTCATGATTCCTTCTTTCAAAGATTTCCTTATAAGATCTCCCAACTCATGTCGATCGATGAAGTCCAAGAATCTGTTCTTCCATTGCTCGTACTCCCCTTTGAAGAGTACCAGTGGCTTCACATCTGTTCCAATGGCAAGAGCTTCCCGAGACATTCTTACTGATACGATTAGTAGTCTAACTTATCTGATACGATACAATCAACTGGATGAGATCGTTAGAAATCAAGATAAAATCACACAATACTGAAAATCTTAGAATGAAATTCAGAAAAAAATCTGATCACGAACAGAACTTTGTCCCCCTTTGCAGACTTAGCACGGGGGTCCCTTTGGACATTTAGAGGCCATATTACAGTTTGCAAAAAATTGAAAAATCGAACTGTGCAAACCTGGAACAAAATTCGCAAAAGTGAACAGTGAATAGTGTGAACAGTACTTGCGCAAAGTGAAGGTTTGCGTATCAAGGCCGTTGTGCAAAGTGGAGGTTTGACCGGACACTTGTTTGACCGGACACTTGATTAGACCGATAAAGCTTAGACCGATATAATGCTTAGACCGATAGTATACTTAGACCGATAGTGTGCTTAGACCGATAGTGTCAAAGACCGATAGTGTGCTTAGACCGATAGTGGATTAGACCGAGATATATCTTCGACCGAAAATGGATTAGACCGATATTAGCTTAGACCGATAGAGGTCTTCGACCGGTAAGAAAAACCGATAAAAAGCAATCGACCGATAAAAAGCAATCGACCGATAGCTCTTATGACCGGGGTGGACTGTGTGTGTACAGGTCAAATGCTATAGACCGATTAAAGGTATTCGACCGGAAGTGGAAGACCGATATGTTCTTGATCCAGTATCGACCGAGAAACCAACAAATCATCCCATAAATCAAACAAAAGTTCGAATTAAACTGCCAAACTTTACCAAAACAATCAAACAACCAAATAGAACAAATTACAATCAATTAATTTCAATAAAAACCATCTATGAAGGATTCGATAGAAGACACAGTGCGTTTTTTGAGAACGAACCCAGAATTGCCAAAAACACCAAATTGATAACCAAAATCGATGCAATATTCAAATCAAACAGTACCAAATCAATAGAATATGCCTATCAATTACAACCCAATATATAAACACTTGAATGAACAATCACACGATAAAAAATTATGAATCTTTGACAGAAAACAAAACCGAACAAAACTCATTCAATTCAATCTGTAACGAGCTCTGATACCAATTGTGTGTCCCAATAAGTAATCATTCAATCAAGTAAGTCAATAAACAACACAATAATGCAAACCTGATATTGATTATCAAAAGATTCAATCGATTACAATTGTTCTTGATTAGAAATCAAAACCTCTATCTCTCTGCTTCTTGTTTACGGCGCACCACCCACACCAAGCCTCCAATAATTATTTTTCTAATTAAGCTCCTTGACCTAATTTACACTAAACAAAACCATTTTATACTAAGGCCTTAATTAACCAAATGGGCTTGGCTTGACAAGGGCCCAACAACTAAAACAAATAACTAAATTAAAAGACAATAAATGAAAACACGGAAACAAACTTTGACTATTTATTACAAAAGGACCCTAGACTATATGTTGAGACGACTTTATCAACTTTGACTTCAGTTTTCCATCTTCAGATAATGATGATCTTGAATCCAATAAAACTGTGCTTTAATATTAGTTCTATAAACATACAGCCCCGTTAAACACTATATTAAAATGCCTAAAAACTTGTATGTCCAAAAACGATTTTATTATGGTGCAGTTTGATTTTGAAGTTGTATAGAAAAACATATACCGACTCTACTACAGAAATAGGTTTTTTAAACGGTTATTTTTGACATTTTTAAATGGTTACAACCGTTTGAACGACACCGTTTGAAAAAGTCTAAGCGCTTTTTACATGGTTTTTGAACCGTATAAAAAAGTCACTTTTTTACACTGTTTTTAAACTGTTTAAAAGAGTAAAAAAAAGGTTCAAAATGCATACCTTTTTACACGGTTTTGAAAAAAACCGTGTAAATTGTGTATTATTTTACATGGTAATGCCTAAAGAACCGTGTAAGAAAGAATACATTTTATATGGTTTTTTCTTTAAAACCGTTTAAGAAGGTATACAACTTTACACGGTTTTTTGACTTTTTTTTAAAACTATATAAAAATGTGTTACTTATATATATATATATATATATATATATATATATATATATATATATATATATATATATATATATTAAAATTCTTAAACGGTTCTTGAAAAAGACCGTTCTAGAAAAACGGTTTTTGGAAACCCCCTTTTTTCTCTCCACGATTCCACCCCTGTTCAATTACATTAAATTCAATTTTACATTTATCACCTTTACAATTAATTATTTAATTTACTTTATATCATTTTCTTTTTCATTTTTCATTTTACACCCTTATCATGTTAACACAAATAATCGTATATGAACAAAAATAGAATTAAAAAATACGTTTCTTTTTTTACAAATTATACCATTATAATCGTCTCATCAATACCTTCAAAACGAGCCAAATATTAAATATTTTTTAATTTAACCGTACTATTAAAAACTATGAATATAGATATGAATTAGTTTGTTTTTTATCCATAAGTTTTATTTTTTTTTCACCGTTAACATTTTAAAAATACATAATCGTAGATCAACAAAAATATATTAAAAGTACGTTTCATTATTATTATAAATTATATTATTATAATTTTTTGGTCAATAATTTTAATATAAAGTAATTATTGAATATTTTTATGCGTAGCATAAATGTGTAACATTATATATATACTATCTATATCTATACTATTATATTAAAATTATAATATTAAATTTAACATCCTTACAATTTGTTATTTAATTTAATTTATATCCCTTACTTTTTCATTTTTAATTTTACACCTTTGTCATATTAACGTAAATAATATTATATGAACAAAATGCAATGAAAAAATATGTTTATTTTTTTTACAAATTATACCATTATAATCGGCTCGTCAATACCTTCAAAACGAGTCCAATATTGAATATTTTTTAACTTAACCGTACTATTAAATGTCATAAATATCTGTGAATTAATTTGTTTTCTATCCATACGTTTTTTTAACCGTTAGCGTATTAAAAATATATAATCGTTGATCAACTAAAATATATTAAAAATACGTTTCATTTTTATAATAAATTATATCATTATAATTTTTTCGTCAATAATTTTAATATAAACTAATTATTGAATATTTTTATGCGCATAAATGTGTAACATTATATATATATATATTACTTATATATATACTATATAATTACAATTTTAAAACGGTTCTTGAAAAAAGTCAGTTTTTGAAAAACGGTTTTTGAAAATCCATTAAAATTAAATGTTACATTTACCATCCTTACAATTAATTATTTAATTTACTTTATATCCATTATTTTTTCATTTTACACCATTATCATATATGAACAAATATGCAATGAAAAATACGTTTCTTTTCTTTACAAATTATACCTTTATAATTGTCTCGTCAATACCTTTAAAACGAGCTCAATATTGAATATTTTTTTAATTTAACCGTATTATTAAATATCATGAATATATACGAATTAAATTGTTTTATATAAAATTCTAAAACGGTTATTGTACAATCTTTTGTACAATAACATTTACCACACTTAACCACAAGGGCTGTGGTGTGGTGATAAAGGCTTGGGAGTTCATAACGCTCAACCCGAGTTTGAGCCCCACTAGCAGCACTTGTGGCCACTGAGGATAAACTCAGGGCTGCACACTTTAGCAGCTGGACCAAAGACCCTAATTGTCAGAGATTAGTCTGGGCCATAGGCCCAGGATACCCTTTCCAAAAAAACATTTACCACACTTACAATTAATTATTTAATTTACTTCATCTCTACTACTATATAAAAAAACTAATACGGTTATTGTACAAAATACGGTTATTGTACAAACTTGTGTACAATAACACTTATCACCCTAAACTTTTGTATAAAAACACTTCTCACCCTTATAATGTTACATTTATCACCCTTACAATTACTTATTTAATTCATTTTATATCCCTTAGTTTTTCATTTTTCATTTTACACCATTATCTTATTAACA
Source organism: Arctium lappa (assembly GCA_023525745.1). Lineage (NCBI taxonomy): Eukaryota > Viridiplantae > Streptophyta > Magnoliopsida > Asterales > Asteraceae > Arctium > Arctium lappa. The sequence continues at coordinate 29,466,030 of CM042051.1, read as the reverse complement.
CAAATAATCGTATATGAACAAAAATGTAACGAAAAAATATGTTTTTTTTTACAAATTATGTCTTTATAATCGTCTCGTCAATATCTTTAAAACGAGACCAATATTGAATATTTTTTTAATTTAACCGTACTATTAAATATCATTAATCTCTACTACTATATAAAAAACTAATACGTACAAACTTTTGTACAATAACACTTATCATCCTAAGCTTTTGTACAATAACATTTATCACCCTTATAATGTTACATTTACCACCCTTACAATTACTTATTTAATTCATTTTATATCCCTTATTTTTTTCTTTTTTCATTTTACACCATTATCATATATTTACACAAATAATCGTATATGAACAAAAATGCAACGAAAAAATATGTTTCTTTTTTTTACAAATTATGTCATTATAATCGTCTCGTCAATACCTTCAAAACGAGCCCAATATTGAATATTTTTTTAATTTAACCGTACTATTAAATATCATGAATATCTACGAACTAATTTGTTTTCTATCCATACGTTTTATTTTTTTCCACCGTTAGCACATTAAAAATACATATTCATAAAATATGTTTCATTCTTATTATATATTATATCATTATAATTTTTTTTTGTCAATAATTGTAATATAAATTAATTATTGAATATCTTTATGGGTTTAGGGTTTCATAAATTGTGATTCTTAGATCATGTTTGATTGTTGATGACATGTCTATAAGAAAGTAACATTAATTGTTCGTTATTTACTTACATTCCGCTGTATCGTGCGGGTATATGCATAGTATCCCTAAAAATTTAAAACGGTTATTGTACAATCTTTTGTACAATAACATTTACCACCCTTACAATTACTTATTTAATTTACTATATATCCCGAACTTTTTCATTTTACTCCATTATAATATTAACACAAATAATCGTATATGAACAAAAATGCAATGAAAAAATACGTTTTTTTTACAAATTATACCATTATAATCGTCTCGTCAATACCTTCAAAACGAGCCAATATTCAATATTTTTTAATTTAACCGTATTATTAAATATCTACGAATTAAATTGTTTTATATAAAAATTCTAAAACGGTTAATGTACAATCTTTTGTACAATAACATTTACCACCTTTGCAATTACTTATTTAATTTATTTTGTATCATTAAAAATTCTAAAACGGTTATTATATAATATTTTGTACAATAACATTTACCAACCTTACAATTTACATTATCACCCTTACAATTAATTATTTAATTTACTTTATATCATTCCTTTTTCATTTTACATAATTATCATATTAACACAAATAATTGTATATGAATAAAAATGCAATAAAAATATACGTTTTTTTTTTTACAAATTATACCATTATAATCGTCTCGTCAATACCTTCAAAACGAGCCCAATATTGAATATTTTTTAATTTAATCGTACTATTAAAAACTATGAATATCTATTAATTATTTTGTTTTCTATCCATACATTTTATTTTTTTCACCGTTAGCATATTAAAAATACATAATTGTAGATCAACTAAAATATATTAAAAATATGTTTCATTAGTATTATAAATTCTAATATTATCATTTTTTCGTCAATAATTTTAATATAAACTAATTATTGAATATTTTTATGGGTAGCATAAATGTATAACATTCTATATATACTATCTATATCTATACTATTATATTAAAATTGTAAAACGGTTATTTTCAAAATTCAATGTTACATTTAACATCTTTACAATTAGTTATTTAATTTAATTTATATCACTTACTTTTTCATTTTTTTCATTTTACACATTTGTTATATTAACACAAATAATGGTATATGAACAAATTGCAATAAAAAAATATGTTTTTTTTACAAATTATACCATTATAATCGTCTCGTCAATATCTTCAAAACGGGCCAAACATTGAATTTTTTAATGTAACCGTACTATTAAATATCATTAAAATCTATGAATTAATTTGTTTTCTATCCATACGTTTTTTTTTCTCCTTTAGAATATTAAAAATACATAATCGCAGATCACTATCATGAAATATACCCGCGCACGATGTGGCGCGAAAAATCGTGAAATCGAAGGAACAATTGGCAAATGTATGTATCCGCTCGCGAAACATCTTGAAATCAAAATGACGACAACGTTTCATTTTAAGTTTGTATTTCTTCGTCCTTATCGATACTTTAGTTTATGATTCACATATAAGTGCACCAAACGACTCAAGCACCGTGTTTTCATAGACTAAAGTATCGATAAGAACGAAGAATACAAACTTCAAATGAAAACGTTGTTGTCATTTTGATTTCGAGATGTTTCGCGAGAGAATACATACCTTTGTCAATTGTTCCTTCGATTGCAAAATTTTTCGCGCCACATCGTGCGCGGGTATATGCCTAGTATATATATATATATATATATATTAACAACCATTACATACCAAATGCCCAAACATTTTTCATCAATTCACATATAGAACTCTAAATCTTATTAAAAGCTAATAACCATTACAACTATCGTATACATAAAATTTCTACCATCATTATACATATAAATAGAACTATAATTCCTACTAAAAACCAATAGCCATTACAATAATATCCACAAAAGTATGTTTTTTCAAAGACATCATCAAACATTAATCCTTAGTTCTACCTCTCAATTGTTTGTTAACACCCAACATGCCTTTATTCCTAGAACTAGCAACATTCTCCTTGCACTTCAATTCATCGATCTCTTATCCTGAAAACAAATAAAGGGCTCTATATATAAGAACGTCACATTTTTTGAACATATAATAGGAGTTTATATTGCAAATACATAATAAGAAGAATAACTATGTTATTCAAACATATAAATACATCGGCCACTTGTAGTGGAGTGCATAAAACACATTCCTTTACCACATTTTACCCTCCGTCATACATTTTAAACTAAATGATCAGGCCACATGACAAACTATCTGATCTATTTGTTCAATTGAAAAAACAGTGGTGGTCGTCCATATGTCCTATATATATATTTATAGAAGTTGTGTTATCTAAAAAAATGTTTTGTACAATATATAAATGACTGAAATTTAACAAATAAGTACCATTACAATAATATCCACAAACTTATGTTTTTTCAAAGACATCATCAAACATTAATCCTTAGTTCTACCTCTTAATTGTTTAACACCCAACATGCCTTTATTCCTAGAACTAGCAACATTCTCCTTGCACTTCAATTCATCGATCTCTTATCCTGAAAACAAATAAAGGGCTATATATATAAGAAAGTCACGTTTTTTGAACATATAATAGGAGTTTATATTTCAAATACATAATAACAAGAATAACTATGTTATTCAAACATATAAATACATCGGCCACTTGTAGTGGAGTGCATAAAACACATTCCTTTACCACATTTTACCCTCCGTCATACATTTTAAACTAAATGATCAGGCCACATGACAAATTATCTGATCTATTTGTTCAATTGAAAAAAACAGTAGTGGTCGTCCATATGTCCTATATATATTTATAGAAGTTGTGTTATCTAAAAAAAATGTTTTTGTACAATATATAAATGACTGAAATTTAACAAATAAGTACCTTGTGATGGGAATGATATTGCTTGTACATTGCATATTGGAAAATTCGCTTGATTACATAATATCCACATTCACAGTCCTCCTTATGTTGATTACACTACATTGTAAGGAAATTTATAATTAGAAAAACTAAAGTATGAATAGATTGTCGGGATAAATGAATTCAACCATGTTCAATTTCCAAAAGACGGGAGTGGAAATTACGGCATGAGAAGACCTTTCACATTGATTGTATTTTGTAATAGCCCTAAAAAGAAACTATAAATACCTTTATTTCAATAATCAATTAATAATAAAAATAAACATAAATTTTATATCAATGTAATACATTACTTAGATTTCCATCATCTTTTTGATCAAATAAGTTTCGGCTTTCTTTCCATCCGACATCTTCAAATCCAATATATAGACTAAGCGATGTCTAGGTGGAATGATTAGCAACGACCAATGATGCCTCAAAAGGTTAAAATAATAATGTTAGTAAAACTTATAGCGTAAACTATATATATATATATATATATATAACTCACCCGTGTACGTACGGTGCCAAAAAGATATATATATATATATATATATATATATATATATATATATATATATATATATATATATATAACTCACCCGTGTACGTACGGTGCCAAAAAGAAATCTTTATCTATGTTGTGCATCATAGTTTTGAATATTGTCTCCATGACAAAGGAACCATCTCGTTCAATCGTAGGTTCATTAATTGCTCCCAGGGCAATGAATGCATAACAGTTCTTTGAATTTTGTGATATTATCATATATAAATCCCTAAAAAAATTCAATATGATTAAACTGAATATTGTGAATATTTATAGACACAATAATAAGTAGACATATATAAGTACTAACGTACGCGATGAACCATGTGATAATATTTTGATCAAGCCACCCTTTGTTATTAATAACTCTAAGTCACAATATTCGACCGTTATTGATATACTTGAAGGGCCAAAGACCCCTGCCTCGACTTGAACCTTAACCCCGTTCTTCACCCATTGTGCATTGGAACGTAGGCGTCTAAATAGGTCGTTCATCACACTTGGACGATCTTGTATTTATTTAGGCAAGGGATTCAACTTTTTAGCCAACTTTTTCTTTCTGTGACTCAGTTGTAATGACTACTCTCTTTGAATGGGCTTCGTCTTCTTTTTGTACCTACATTAGTTATACATTTGACTAAGTATCTTATACCATCAGGATGATATATATATATATATATAGTTAAAGCTTGAGTGTATACTTGATGGGGAATAAGATCTCTCCTTGGTGGCACTTAGGTTGACTTGACTATTAAGGGAATAGGAGCACTCTTTGATGGTATCATATCACGAGCAGGGACATTTGTGTTGGTGGTAGGAGTGTTAGAACACAAATATGTTGGATTCAAGATCATAAAGTTTGAAGACCAAAAGATCAAGAAGTCAAAGCTGGAAAGTCAACTCTTATCAAAAGTCAAAGTCTTTTGTTAATAAATGTCAAAGTCAATGTATGTGTAATTTGTTTCCTTGTATTTGATAGAGGGTATAAATACTTTTGTTTGTTTTTGTAATCATAATGTACACACGCATATTAGAGAAGAGCATATTGGTATATCATTCTAGTGAGAGAAAGTAGAGAGAGAAAGTTGTAAATTTGTAATCTTGTGATTGGGATTAATTCATATGAGTTTGGAATTATCATCTTGAGTATTTTGTTATTGATTAGAACTTTATGAAATAGGGAATAACAAGGAGCCTATTAAAAAAATGATAATACCAATAAACATGATGTTTACGAATAAAAAAAATCTTACTGCAATTTAACTTGAAAATTAAAACATATGTGTACCTGTTGTAAGACCATAAATTCTTGCTCCCATTGGATTAAGTAGCCACGAGCTTGGACTAACGTTTCAATACTCTTATTCGACAAAGGCACGAGTAGTGCAAAACCCTCACATCCATTATAGCCAACTCTACCAAAATTTTAATGAATCCATCTTCCAAGGGAACACCATGAACAATACTGCAATCCGCTAAAGGATAAGCCATACCCTTAGCAACAAGGGCTTTGGCCTTCCCGCAACAAAAGACCAAATCGCATTGGGTAACATGTTGCAAACATATCATATTAACATTATGATTTAAATAAAGGTTCGATCAAAAATCCAAAAAGTCAGTATGTATAAATGAAGAGTTACCTCAATGGATACAATCTCTAGAATGCATGCAGCTGAGCCAATACTACGTTTGCGTAACCCCGGGATTCCATCAGGGCTAGCATCATTCCTCCCCAATTGTGCTACCAAAAACCATCTACAACTGTTGTTGTAAATTCTGATTATTCTCCTTCCATTCTCTTCTTTCCTAGTCCATTCGTTCCTCCCATTCTCTTTTCTCCTGCTCCCAACTCTCCTCCCATTCATTTTGTTTCTGTTGCATTTCTACACGAACTGCTTGGGGAAAATCTGCATCCTAGGTTTGCTTTCTCATTTTGTTTTCTCTTCTTATTTCCCTAGCCTATGCCAATGTAACACCCCAAAAATTTCAAAATAACAGACGAATTAAAACTTCCAAAACTCCCATAAATACATAACTTGAAATAACAATTCTGTAAAGTTTAGAAGAGAAGAAACACTACAACATGTATCAGAGTTCTAACGGAACTATCTAGTCCCACAAGCGGGGACAAAGTCAATCGGGTGTTACGAAAACCACTAAATCTGCTATCTTCTCAAAATCGGATGACACCTCTAACGCTGTTGATAACACTAATGTTTGGTGTTATTTTGATACCATGATCCGAGTAGTTTTGGCTTGTTTTCAAGCAAACAAGCGTTGATCTTATGCTTTCATCGAGGTTTTTACAGCATTCCAGAAAGGATATCATTCATAAAGAAGTGGTGTTTTCATTGTTGAAAACCGGGATCTCGTGGCGAAGTTAGAATTTCTAAGGAGGAGCGAAACAACAAGTTGCACAACATGTCCTGCGGCCTCCAAGCCGCGGCCATTTTTTGACACGTGGGTTTATCCCGTGGCCTCAAAGCCGCAGGGAATGCCGCTGAACTCGTTGTTTCGACCTCTGCAACACTTATTCGAATTTTGAGCTAGGGTTACATAATTTTCTAACTGACGACGGATGATAAAGGACAAATCTAGAGAAGGAGATAAACGGTTTTTGACATGAAAAGGTGGGAGATCTTGGTGGAAACACATATTGAAGCATATTGCAAATATGTATGATTGGAGGGTTGATATCTCAGGGAGTTTTTGTACTTTTGGGCATTTTTCCTTTAGAACAATGTTTGGAATTCCAATTTCTTCTCTTAGTGTTTTGATCTTCAATACCCCTAACATGAAGTAATCCTTTCATGTTGGGGGTTGGATGAATTTTGGGTAGATAATCTTTAAAGCATTTGATTAAACTTTGTATTGGGTTGAATTGTTTTCAATGAAGCATATGATTTAGATTTTACTGCGTTCATTAGCCTGATCAATTGATGGATGCTTTCTTGATCTTAAAGTTATATGCCTGGGGTGTGAATTGGATAGAGATATACCGATTCAACTCTAGAGTTGTTTAATCTTGTTTTGATTGTTATTTGGGAATTAGTTGTTGAGATCGAGAGATGAAATGTTTATTCCTAATTACATGTTATTATAGCTTGAGAGAGTATAATAACTACCCTTGTGATTAAATTCATCGATAGTTGAACCCAATGCCTTGTTAATTATAATGTTTTGTGATGAAATCAACCCGAGAGGAGTCCAACCCCCAACAGTCTTTCTGAATTCAGTCTATTCTTGTTTCTAAGAATTGTTTCTCATTAGTTGTTGCCTTTTATTTTGGAGTCTTTGTCATTGCAATTATAAGTCAAACTTCCATCGTTTAGTTAATAGTCAATATAGTTATTGTGATACTTAGTACCTGTTCCTTTGGTTCGATACTCGTACTTACGTATGTATTACTTGAGTCGACACCGTACACTTGTGGTCCGATTAAGAGGGTGTAAAAACCCACCTATCAAGTTTTTGGCGCTTTTGTCGAGGAACCTGTCTTGTACTGATAGCACTACCAGTTAAAAAAATTATTATATTGGACATATTTTATTTACTGCTTTTCTAGTTCTACTATCTCTAAAACTAAAGGTTCGTGCGTTGTTGTATTGCAGGTTACTATTTGGTTTATGCCATGAAGGAGACTCTTTAGAGACCTCGAGCCCATCGAATCTTAGATAGAGAAAACTGCACGCCAACTGAGACGAGAAGCCAAAAACCGAAACGCATGGAGAATGGAAGACCACCGACCTAATGGCGATCAACAAGACAACAATAATCCTCCACCACCACCACCATCGGCTCGAGTACCGATGAGAGCATTTGCCACTCCGAATGTGGCAACGGTTCATAGAGGAGTACAATCACTGACTGTTGCCACAAACAACTTCGAAATCAAACACGATACAATATATCTTGTGCAAGCCAACCAATTCAAAGGATCGACATCGGAGTATCCGCACAATCATGTACGTGCATTTGAGAAATATGCAATACATTCAAGATGAATGGTATACCGGATGATGCTATCAAGCTGCAACTTTTCCCGTTTTCACTTAGAGACCGGGCCGCTACATGGGAGGAGTATTTACCCGTTGGTCAGATTCACACCTAGGCGGAGATGGTGTCGGCCTTTCTCAACAATTTTTTCCCCATGGGCCGTACGACTCAACTCTTGGGGGAAATCACACATTTCTCTCAATGGGACCAAGAGTCATTATACGACGCATGGGAAAGGTACAAGGCAATGTTGAAAAAATGCCCACACCAAGGGTTGCATGGGTGGATGATCATCCAAACATTATTTGGAGGTTTACACCCTCAATACAAGAATGATATTACTGCCGCCGCAGGTGGATCTTTTGTGAACAAAACTTATGAGGAGGCACTAGAGCTCATAGAGAATATGTCTAAACATAGTTATTCTACTCCATGTTCATCCGTTAGATGTGTAGCTAATGTTCCAGAGTCGGATGAATTGAAGCTCACTTAGGCACAGTTGGCCATCATCACCAACCAATTGAAGGGAACCTCTATTCAGACGCCACAACCTATTGATGGGGGTATGTCAAATCAATACTCTCAATTCGATCAACCGGAGCAAGTGCAATTCCTCCAGAATAGGTATAACCAATCGAGGAACGATCCATTTTCCAACACGTACAATGAGGGTTGGAAGCGGCATCCGAATTTCTCATGGAGCCAGGCAAAAAATTCTCCAAAAGAGACCATGGGGAAACAACAACAACAATTCGGTAACCATTCTAACTTTGCTTCATATTCTAATTCTAATAAGATGTATCGTCCTCCAGGTTATAATCAAAGGAGACAAGAGGAGGGGCAAGCTGCGGAGAAAAAGTCGGGACTTAAAGAGATGATGATTAAGTTTGTGTCGAAAATGGACACAACGGTTGAGGCATCACTACATCAGTGAGCACTCTGACTACCATATTAAGTACGGTGAAAGTGGCGACTGATCAGAACACCGCATCCATTCAAATTCTGGAGCAACAAGTGGGCCAAATCACGGAAGCTTTGCAATCCCAGATCCAAGGCCAATTTCCTAGCCAAACGGAACAAAATCCAAGGGAGGATTGCAATGCCATCCAATTGAGGAGCGTTAAGGTACTTATCAAGGACCCGACTCGGGAGCCAATATTAGAGGAGCAAAAAGTTTCAGAAGTGGTAGCGGAAGAAGAGGAAGATGAGAAGGTTGATGAAGATATAGAGATAGAGACAAGAGATAGTGCAAAGGAAAAACCGGTGGAAAAGATTCAGAAATCAATACCAAGGCCAGTAGAAACCAAGAATCCTATATCCTAACAACCTTAAATCGCATAAGGATGGGGTTCAGTTTCATAAATTTTTAGAAGTTTTTAAAAAACTGCACATTAATATTTCTTTTGCAGATGCTTTAGCTCAAATGCCCTCGTATGTGAAGTTTTTGAAAGATATCCTGTCAAATAAAAGAAAATTCGAGGAGCACGCGATAGTTGCACTTACTGAAGAGTGCAGTTCCATTATCCAAAACAAGCTTCCTCAAAAGCTTAAGGATCCAGGGAGTTTCACTATCCATATTCAAATAGGAACTTCTGAATTCGGTAAGGCACTATGTGATTTGGGTGCGAGTATTAATTTGATGCCATTGTCAATTTTCAAGAAACTCGGTTTGGGAGACGTTCAAGCGACTAATCTCACTTTGCAACTTGCGGATAGATCCATCAAATATCCGTGTGGCGTAATTGAAGATGTGTTGGTAAAAGTGGACAAATTCAAATTTTCGATAGATTTTGTTATTTTGGACATAGATGAAGACAAAGAAGTACCTTTGATTCTCGGAAGGCCATTTTTAGTGACTAGAGGGCCCCTCATCATTGTACAAGGGGGAAGTTTAAATTGAGAGTCGAGGAAGAAAGAGCAACTTTCAATGTATTTCGAGTGGCGAAAAATAGATTAGAAAGTCATGAGTGCTACCAGATTGATGTGATGGAATTATTGATGCGAAATACACTCGTATATCAAAGCACCGATGATCAGTTCAGAGACACTCTGACTGGAATTGCCATAGATCAAGAAAGCGAATGTGTGATACAACTTAATTCATTACCAGCGTATAGAGGACATCGAAGACCGATAAAAGAGGACTTGGGTGAGCCAATCACCAAATCTCAACATTCATCTAAGGTGCCATCACAACTAGAGCTCAAACAGTTGCTGATACATTTACAGTATGCTTATTTGGGTGAGAACTCGACACTACCGGTCATCATTGCGTCTAATCTCACCAGTATAGAAAAAGAGAAACTACTACGAGTTCTACAGGCACATCAATCGGCAATCGGGTGGACTATTGTGGATTTGAAAGGGTTGAGTACAACCTTTTGTATGCACCACGTCAACTTAGAAGAAGGACATCAATTGATAGTCCAACATCAATGCCGTTTGAATCCGAAGATGAAAGAAGTAGTCCAGAAAGAAGTACTCAAACTTCTTGATGCTTGAGTGATTTACGCGGTGGCCGACAGTCCAGGGGTGAGTCCCGTGCAAGTAGTACCGAAAAAAGGAGGTATGACAGTCGTGAAAAACAATAACAATGAGTTAATACCTTCCCGAACGGTCAACGGATGGATAGTGTACATCGATTACCGGAAACTAAATGACGACACTCGCAAGGATCACTTCACTCTACCGTTTATTAATCAGATGTTGGAGCGATTATCTGGTCATGCCTACTATTGCTTCTTTGATGGCTATTCGGAATACAATCAAATCCCTATAGCACTTGAAGATCAGACTAAGGCGACGTTCACATGTCCATATGGGACATTTGCTTATCGAAGGATGCCATTTGGGTTATGTAATGCACCAACGAAATTTCAGAGGTGTATGATGGCAATCTTTTCAGACATGGTTGAATGGACGATAGAGATCTTCATAGGGGTGTTCATAGTTCGGTTCGGCTCGGTTAGTAGGAAAAATATGAACCGAAACGTACTAGACGAATACTTGGTTAACCGAACCGCGTGATTAACTGAACCGAACTGAACTGAATTGAAGTATGTCGGTTACCCGCGGTTCGGTTCACGGTTACCCGAATTTATAGGAAATGTTATTTGCAATATAAAAATAATACCAAAATAGTAAACTAAAACCAGTTAGATAACAAATACTTATAAATAATCCAAGAACAATAAATTAAAATAAATTTTATTGTTTAAAATATCCACTCTTCCGTTGATGACTTGATATCGACTCATTCAAAGCTTCACTGCTTATACCACTGAATTTAGTCATCCACCGTAATGGATGAGAAAACTTGGGGAAAGTCCTTCAAATTTAAAATAGCAACAAAAAAAAGTTAAAAACATCCATTAAACAAGACAAAAGAAAAAAATGTACAAGTATAAAAACATATAGAATTACAAATCATACCGACTTTAAAGTTTTCAAGATCTTCTAACTTCTCCTCAATATCAATAGGATCATTTTTGGACCTAAGCCAATTTTGGGAACATACCAATGCCTCAACCAATGTAGGGGTTAACGAGCTTCGAAAGGTATCAAGAATACGTCCTCTGGTACGAAATGAAAATTTGGAAGCAACAATTGAGGCTGGAATTGCCAAAATGTCCCTAGCCATTGTTGCCATAGCCGGTAACCTTGATTCATTTTTCTTCCACTAATCCAGTATATCAATTGTGTTGTCTAGAGACTCACATTGTTCACCCAAATATCTATACAACTCAGATTTCACACCTACAATGGTTACACATAATTAATGACAAAATCAATTGATGAAAAAAACAAAGTATGATGATGCAATAAATAATAAAATCAAATAAGAATAATTTACCTGTACCACTTGAGGTCTTTCCAACAATCTTTTGTACTCGTAGCTCAAAAAAGTGGTCAGGTCATCATCAACGTCTAAAACAATTTCTTGTCCAGAAAGATGGAAATTGGTTGCACTGTTTTCATTTACTACTCCAACTCCAAGTGAATAATGATTAAATAACGCTCTCAATACTTTCTCTATTTCATGGTTCAAATATTTAGATTTTTCTTTATCATAACTTTTTTCGAAAATGAATGACACATAACCTAACTTGTGTCTTGGATCAAGAATTGGCCCGACAAATAAAATCATGTTTATGTTTGATTTATTGCTCCAATATTTATCATACTTCACCTTCATTCTAGCAGCCATCTTTTGAAGACCCACATCTCTAACAGACATCTTATTTTTAATTATTGCTCTAATGCCAAAGACTTCATGGAAGTAACTATTGCTAGTGACGTATAAAGAGCCAGAAATATGCAAAGTAGAGGTATAAAAACCTCTTAAAAAAGGCAACAAACATTTAGCGTAGTCCCAATCTTCTTCTGTGGGCATACCTTTTGATGATTGAAGTTCAGATCGATACTTACTATCTTGTTCCTCCAACATATCAAATGCAACTTGAAACTTGATAGCGCTTTCTAGCATCAAGTAAGTCGAATTCCACCGGGTTTCAACATCAAGGCAAACGAGACTTTTACTCTCAATTTTCATTTTCTCAATAAATGCCTTAAAGTGTTGGATCCTAGAAGGAGACGACCTTACATATTTCACAACGGATCTAATTCTAATAATTGGGTCTTCTAATTCTTTTAACCCTTCTTTCACGATAAGACTTACGATATGGGCACAATATCTCATATGCAAATACTGACTGTCCAAGACACTATTCTTCCAAGTATTAAGCCTTCTTTTTAAGTATCGAATACATAGGTCATTTGAACTAGCATTATCTACGGTAATCCTAAAAACCTTGTCAATACCCCAATCAAGCAAGTTCTTGTCCACATATTTTCCAATTATTTCTCTACAGAATGACCAAATATTGGACAAAAGTTTAATATCCTTTTATGTATGGTCCAATCTTGATCAACGAAGTGAGCTGTCAAACATATATAGCTAAGATTTTGCCTAGAAGACCATAAATCAGTTGTTAGAGAAACTTGTTGTTTGGTCTTAGCAAAATACTTCTTCAAACTTTCCCTTCCGACATATACAAATCCAAACAATCTCTAGTTATAGTGGTTCTTGACGGGATCTGAAACTATGGTTGCAACATGTTTACAAAATCACGAAACCCTTCATGTTCAATAGTTTTAAAAGGTAATTCATCAAGAATGATCATTGTAGCACAATATTTTCTACATGCGTCTTGGTCGAATCTCCAAGGAACAAACGTAGAAGTACTATCTCCAGAATTTTGGACAAAAGATTTAGCTTGGAACATCAATAATTTTTGTTTCTTAACTATGTTGTACGGGTACTTTTTGCAACGATTAAGATGATTATGTAATGAACTAATTCCATTCTTACTAGGACACTTAAGTACTTGAGAACAATAGTCACAAGAGGCATAATCAGAATTAGAAGTATCCCTAGTGAAATGATCTCATACCGCAGATTTTTCATGAGTATCCCCTTTAACCTTTCTCTTTTATTTCTGATTTCCTTGAACTCCTTCATCATTAGATTGTTGTGTCGTTGGAGGATTGACACTTTCACTTTCGCTTACACTTGCACTTGCACTTTTAGGGGGAGCATGATCAACATTAACTTCAATATCAATAGGAGCCTTGTCCATTACTCCTATAAACCATACAAAGATAAACATTATAGGAATAAAGGGAGTAATGAAAACTTTACCATATAAAGTAAAGTTACAAATAGGATTACTTACATGTTTGTCAATACAATGTAGCTAATATAATCTTGAAAATATAATACAAAATCTATAAATTGCTAAACCTAAGATCAATAAATTATAAGGGCAAAAACCAAAAAATCACTAAACCTAAGAAATTATCAATAAGTTCCAAGAAAAAAAAAATCAATAAACTTAAATTTTCTTAACAAATGGGGAAAAACACTAAGCCTAATTTTTTTTAATAAATGTAAAACACTAAACTTAAGGTTTGTAAACAAATACCATCACAAATCATCTTAAAAAACTAGCGGAGAATAGGAAAAGAATTGAAACAATGAAGAATAAGAGAAAAATGGAAACTTAACTACTAAGAGCGACGACCGACGAATACTTTGGGATGACTTCACTGAATTGTGATCGTATAGTGATCGAACTTCAAAGACTTGACGGATTATGAAGGATTGAAAGTAAAACGGCAAAAGCCAAAAGGAAATTATTCAATTAAAACTGAAAACTTGGAAATTGTAATTGAGTTATGCTTTCAAAAGTCTAAAAGCCTAAAATGTCGTTTCCAAATTTTAAAAGATTTTAAACGATTTAACCTAATTAAGATTTAAAACACAATTATTTCCTAAATAAAAATAATAATTATTAAATAGGTAAGATAGAATATAATATTATTAATTATAGTATATATATCTGTTCGGATCGATTACCCGTGGATACCTATAAATTAAAACCGAAACCGACCCGTTAATATCGTTTTTTCCGGTTTTTGGGTTTTCTGGTTTTCGGTTTTTTCGATTTCAAATCAAACGGTTCTGATCGGTTTCTCGGTTTTCCGGTCTTTTTGAACACCCCTAAGTTTTGCTATTCAACTCACGTTTGCGGCTATTTCCAGGAAAATTAAAGTCTAAATGGTTGGGCCCATTCCAAGTGGTCGAAGTTTATCCATACGACACAGTCAAGTTGCAAGGAACGGATGGGAAAAAGTTCAAAATAAATGGTCAGAGAGTCAAGCCCTATCTACGAGGAGAACCATTTAGAAATTCAAGATTTTCCTTGACAAGCCTACTGAGTAAGCGAACCCAAAAAGTTGTTCCATGACGCTAAATACGGCGATGGGTGGGACGCAACCGCTAAATACGCTAAATACGGTTTTATTTCTTTTTCTCTTTGTGTCTTTTTTTTGTTTTATGATTTATTGCTTTGGAGTGAACTTACGTGGATGTTGGGAGTTCTTTTGATAAGTGCAAGTTTAGTGGTGTTTGAATAACAGCAACTTGCGCGGGACACCCCGTGGTCTCCAAGTCGCGGACTAAACCGCGACCAACAAGGCGCAGCCGAAGCCGCGTAAGTCGTTGTGTTCCAAGGGTTTAGAGACACGCACGAGATATCCCATGACCTACAAGTCGCGGCCTAAACCGCGGGAAACCCACGACAGTAACCCTAGCGGCAGGGACGAATTACTCCATTTTTTTCTCCTCAAGTTTGCACATCTTCTCTCTGATAGTCGATTCCCACTCCTTCCAACAAGTTCCTTTGAGTCTTTTTTGAAGATTTTTCTCAGGTAAGCATCTCTTTTCACTCTATTATCTTGCCCTCTTCAATTTTTGCTAAGGTACGTACTCCCCCTTTTCAAGTCATGGTAATTGATCATTATTGGTTTGATAGACTTGTTGGAATGAGTAAATGATTCTTGATGTATGATTCTTAGTGTATGATGCTTGATGTGTTAGATGATTATTAGTGGATTTTGGCATTTGATATAGCATGCAAAGTGCAAATTGGGGATTTGATTGTGGTGAAATTTTTTGGATTTTGGGGCGTAGTATAACCCGATATTTCACTCATGAATACATGTTTTGATTTGCATGTATTGGATTAGGGTTACCTATTTGCATCAAAAATTTGTGGAATTCTTTATTTTGTGAGTTTGGGCTTCAATTTCGTTGTGCAAAGTGGGGTTGGTATATTAGTCGTATACTTATACTTGATGAATCAGTGCATTATCTTATTTGAATAATTTTTATTGTTGGGTGTCTCCAATTTGGGTTTCAATCTAGGGTTGGGGTGACCACAATTTCAAAGCGTTGTGTCACATAGCTTTCAATATAGGTTTGGGATGAACGAAAATTGGATTTTAAACTCATACCGTGTATGTGTTTTTGCAGGGATCATGAGGTGCCACCCGAGCAAACTGTTTGACTTCCCGAGGTACGATGAAGTCACCGCGTCACAAAAGGCTTGACTCGCTAATGTTGCACACGTTGACACACCAAAAAGGCACGCAAGGATGGCGTAGAAAAGGTGTCAACCGTTTGCCGAGAGGGGAATCAAGCTGTCAGGGTTGCCAGCCGGATCTAGAGTGGCCACCATCATCGAGCAACAACATTGGAATCATTTTATCCGAACACCTCCCAAGTACAACGACGAGATAGTTCGGGAATTCTAAGCCAATATAATCCTCCCAATTTACCATAAGCGCTACATCGTGATGGTACGAGGGAAGAAGATGCGCATTTCTTTGGATGACATTTGTGTGTATCATCAAGTCCCTCGACGACCGGACCTGGGTATGATATACGACATGACGACATACGATGCCTTTCACACTGAGCTGAGCCCCATCATAGCCGGATCCTTGAGACGGAATGGAGAAAATAGGTGGAACAGGAGCATGAACGAGATTTTCAAGAGTAATTTGCATACGGACATGGCATTCCTAATGTTATTCTTGAAAAGCATCCTCAAGCCATCCTCGCATAACACCACCACGGATCCTTAGGTTGCTCACGTTATCTTTTCTCTCCAGTAGAATCTTCCTATGGACATTGGTCACATCATCTGGATGGAGATTCTGGATGTTGGCGTTACTATTGATGGGATTCTACCCATCCCGTCCTTGATCACACATTTTTGCAAGGAAGCGGGTGTAGTGCTGTTGGAACTCAGTCACCGAAGGCATATTTTGCACTGCGACATTACCACATTCAAATCCGGGCAACTGCAAAACTGGACAAAAAACGTGTTGATGAGGCGAACAAGTGGCGAAGGCAACATGGAGTAGAGCATCTTCCAGCGGAGGAAGAGCTTTTAGAGGGAGAGTCTAGCGACCCAGATTTCTATCCAGCAGCGCCCCAACCAGTATATGAGGAGCACATTGGAGATACACCACCTTAGGCAATGAGGATGATGAACCAGATGACGCGAGAATTTGAAATGATCAACACCATATTGGATGGATTCGAGGAGAGGCTGAGTCAGATATCACCGGTGTCTTTAGGATCTCAGCGTGGTGGACGGCACGTGCGGGGGCGTCAGACTAGTGATGCATCTTCATCACACTTCGAGTGATCATGGGTTGGTATTTTTTTTAGACTTCTTTCATGATTTTTTGTTGAATGCTTTAAATTTGGATGACTGTAACTATTCGCGTGATGATACTGCTTGTTTTAGTTGTAATGCTTCAATCTGATTCTCACACTGTTGGGAACTGAAGAATTTACCAAGTATGATTAATGCTGCTAGTACAAGATTACTACTGCCAGAGGACTTCAATAGTTAATACTGCTGAGTATTACTACTGCTAGTAGAATTAATACTGCTAGTCAAAGTTGGTGCTGCTTGAACAAAGTTAGTACTGCTTAGCTAGTTAGTGCTGCTAGTGGTTAGTGCTGCTTAGTAGTTAATACTGCCAAGCTGATTAGTGCTGCTTATAAGATGAAGATTCGAATTAGAAGAATGACAGCTGGATATTCTGAAGATATTCATGGAAGATATACTGAAGATATTTTATTTATTGTAGTTATCTTTTATTCAGTATATGTATAGAATTGATAGAATAGTTTATAAATAATCAATTAATTCTAAGTTTTTGTTTTTAGAGAGAATCAACCTCAAGGCATAGATCCTAATTCTAGAGAAGTAGAATTCGTCTTGAAAGAGTCTGTTCTTCAAGATTGAGGTTGAGTGTGTAATCTTGTGATTTTAATCATTCAAATACAAGTTTACAAGTTGTTAATCATATATACAAGTTTGATATTGTTTCTGAGTATTTATTCTTGTTGAGAATTCGATCCTGACAAGTGGTATCAGAGCCTGTTCTCTCAGAAACATCTATATATTCATCATGGTTAACTTTGCAGAATCAAACAGCACTCTGGTCTCTAAGGTTCCAATGCTCAAACCCAGTGAGTTTGACATGTGGAAGATCAGAATTAGGCAATACATTCTTCTCACTGACTACTCAATGTGGGATATCATTGATAATCGTCCTTCTGAAGCAAGAAATATTGGACCAGATGGGAAATGACCTCCACCAAAGACAGATGGTGAGAGGAAGATCAGACAAACAGAGATGAAGGCCTTAAGCACTCTGCTCTTGGCCATCCCCAATGAATATCAACATCAATTTTGCAACTGCACTGATGCTCAGATTCTCTGGAATGCTCTATAGAAAAGATTTGCTGGAACTAAAAGCATCAAAAGAAATCAAAGAGATGTTCTAAAGCAACAGTATGAGAACTTCACTTTTTCAAAGAATGAGTCTATGACTCAACCTTTTGTTAGGTTCAACAAGCTCATTGGTGAACTGGCTACTGTAGGAGTGAAGATGGAGCAAGATGATATCAACAGAAAGTTCCTCAGATCTCTTGGGGATGAATGGACTATGTACATTGTCTGATATAGACAGAGTGACAATCTGGAAGAGAAGGAACTTGATGATCTATATAATGATCTAAGAGTTTTTGAAACTGAGGTAGAAACCAAGAAGAAGCCCACTGGGTATATCCACAATGCTGCACTTCTATCAGCATCTATTGATACTACTGCCAACCCTGAAGCAGTTAGTGCTGCCAGTGGAGTGAATTCAGAAAAAGGCACTGAAACTATCTTTGAAGCCTTTTTGTCCAGCCACAACAACAATTCATTGATTAATGATGATCTGGATCAACTTCACCCTGATGACCTGGAGGAGATGGACATTAAATGGCAGATGGCCATGTTATCTATGAGGGTGAAGAAGTTTATCAAAAGAACAGGGAGGAACAACTTCTCTCAAAGAAGAGAAGATGGAGCTGGTTTTGACAAGACAAAGGTGGAATGTTATAAGTGCCACATGAAGGGACACTTTGCTAGAGAGTGCAGAAGTGGTGTTCCAAACAACAACCACCAACAAGCTCAGAATGAAGGCTATAATCAAAACAAGAACCCTGCTCAAGCCCTTGTTTCTCAACAAGGAATGGGGTTTGACTGGAGTGACCAAGCTGAGGAAGCCATTCAGAATCAAGCCCTTATGGCAGAGGTGTCTGATCTCCCCTCTGAGGTAATTTCTAATCTTTGTACTCAATCTTGCATAGACACTATCAAAAGGTACAGGGATCACAACCAAAACATGTGTGATGACCTCAAAAGATTAGAAAAGGACAGAAGAGACTATGTGTTGATAGTAGAGAGATTTGAAGAACAAATCAAAGGCTTTCAAGCTAATGAACTTCAACACTCTTATGACACAAACTATTAGAAGTGGGAAAAGAATGAGTTAGAGACCAAACCGTCTAAGTCCATAGAAGAGAATGATAGGCTGAAAGAGGAACTATCTAAGGTTAAGCTTGACATAGAAAAGTTTTCATATGCTTCAAAAGCAATGGATTCTCTTCTAAAGGCTCAGATTCATGATAAGATGAAGCCTGGTATTGGATACAACAATACACCCCCTCCTTACAACAACAACTATATCTCTCCTACTTCAGACTTGTTAGAGACCAAGGAGAAAAAGGACTTGTCTGAGGAAGCATTTAAGGTAGATCCTTTGGATGAGGTAGTTGTTAAGGATTTGACTGAGAAAGAAGCCAGTGAAAATAGGAATAATGCTGTGAGT
Source organism: Arctium lappa (assembly GCA_023525745.1). NCBI lineage: Eukaryota > Viridiplantae > Streptophyta > Magnoliopsida > Asterales > Asteraceae > Arctium > Arctium lappa. Next base: position 29,446,280 of record CM042051.1, on the reverse strand, counting down.
AAAGAGATACCATTAGAAAACAACATTATCACCAATGAGAGATGTGGAAAAATCTGGGTCAAGTCCAAGGAGATAGAGAAGACCAAAGGAAAAGATAACAAGGTCCATTACAAACAAACCACTGTTGTGAATCCTGGACCTTGTAAACAGTGTGCTTGCAATAAATCTAAGAGCCTAAATTCAGGTATAAAAAGAGGTAACCAAATAAACTGGAATAATCAATGGGCTCAGAAACAAGGAGTTGATCTGAATAAAATAATCAGACCAAAACCTTGTTTCATATGTGGTAAGTTAAACCATTTGGCTAAGCACTGTTTCTTTAACCCTATTAACCAATAGATGAACTTTCAAAGATTTGTGCAAAAACCTGTTGGTTATATGAAGGCTGGAAAGAAACATGTTGGGAAGAAATCTGTTGAAACCAAAGGCCCCATGAAGAATAAGGTTTTAAAAGAAAGTGTTTTAATATGGGTGCCTAGAAGCACTAAAACTATTAGTACTACTGACAGCGATAGTGCTGCTAGAAGCATTACTGCTGCTACCAGTGTTAGTACTACTGATAATTTTAATACTGCTAACACAGTTACTGCTGCTAACACGGTTACTACTTCTAACAAGGTTAGTACTGCTAAGCATGCAAGTGCTGCTAATGCAGTTAGTACTTCTAAAACCAGTACTGCTTCTAGCAAGTGTGTTTCCAAACCAATCATTGTGACAAAGTACTCCAGAAATGAGGAGTCAAAGTTTAAAAATCTTGTCAAGAAAGAATGTAAATATTTTGATGAGAAAGGGGTACCCAAGACCACTTTGGCTTGGGTTCCTAATTCATACTAACTGATTTATCTTATGTGCAGGGCAACCAACAGCTCAAGGGAAAGAGCATATGGCATGTTGATAGTGGTTGCTCTAGGCACATGACAGGCAACATGTAATGCCTTCAGGATTTCAAGCATATCAATGGAGGACATGTTGCATTTGGAGATAATCTTACTGGTGATAAAATAAGTGGAAAAGGTAATGTTACAAAAGGTAAGATGACATTTGAGGATGTCTACTATGTTGATCAATTGAAGTACAACCTGTTAAGTGTATCACAGGTTTGTGACAAACAACATAGCATATTATTTACTAATACAGAGTGTATGATCCTTGCTCCAGGGTTCAAGGTAGTTGATGAAAGCATGATACTACTTAGAACTCCAAGAAAGGACAATGTTTATTGTCTAGATATGGACAATGTGTCTAATGATTCATCCCTGAACTGTCTTGTTTCAAAAGCTTTTGTGGATGAATCCTCTCTATGGCACAGAAGGATGTGTCACATGAATTTCAAGACAATGAACAAACTTGTTAAAAACAACCTTGTAAGAGGTTTACCTTCAAAAGTATTCTCATGTGATGATCATTGTGTTGCTTGTCTTAAAGGCAAACAACACAAAACTTCTCATAAGACCAAAGAGCTAAATACAATTTATTCTTGTCTCTAGTTATTACATATGGATCTGTTTGGTCCTACAAATGTTATGAGTATAGGCAAGAAATTTTACTGCTTGGTTATTGTTGATGATTACTCTAGATTTACCTGAGTATATTTTCTAAGGACTAAGGATGAGACAAGTGGACTGATCAAATCCTTTATCCTAAGAATTGAAAACCAAACTAATCAAAGAGTAAAAATCATTAGATCAGACAATGGAACTGAATTTAAAAATCTTGATCTAAACACCTTTTGTGAAGAAAAAGGAATTGAGAGACAATATAGTGCCCCTAGGACTCCTCAACAGAATGGAGTTGCTGAGAGGAGGAATAGAACACTAATAAAGGCTGCTAGATCTCTAATGGCTGATTCAAAACTGCCAATTACCTTCTGGGCTGAAGCAGTTAATACTGTCTGTTATGTCCAAAACAGAGTTCTAGTGGTCAAGCCAAAGAACAAGACCCCATATGAGCTTTTAAATAAAAGAAAACCTTTTATTGGATTTTTCAAACCTTTTGGGTGTCCTTGTACAATTCTCAATACCAAATCTCACTTAGGTAAGTTTGATAGCAAGGCAGATGATGGATTTCTTGTTGGGTATTCATCTCAGAGTAAGGCTTACAGAGTTTTTAACTCTTCTTCTAGAATAATTGAAGAAAGTGACAATGTCAAATGCAATGAGAACACACCAAATCCTATTGGGTCTGGTCCTAAGTGGCTGTTTGACATTGATTCACTAACTAACTCTTTTGGTTTCAGTAGTGATGATTATGCAGGTTCAGGGTGTGGAAGATCAGAGACTACACAAGTTCAAGATAGTATATCTCAATCTGTGATCTTTCCCATACCAACAGTGGATTCTGTTGAAGACTGTGAAAAGGAACCATCTACTGGACCAAATCAGAGTGAAGAAGAAAGTAGAGATGAGGAGAGTCAGGAAGATAAAGACCCAGAAGTAGCTGCTGTAAACACCTCAGTGGAGTTGAATGACTCAAATCTAGAGGTGGGACTTAATGAAGAACCTAGTCATCACACCAGAATTCAAAAGAATCATCCTTCACAGCTGGTAATAGGAGATATATCTTCTCCTATGATGACTAGAAATCAAAGCAGGCTTCAGGAAATGCAAGACCAACAACATACAGTGCTTTCTTGCTTTCTATCCCAGCTTGAGCCTAAAAAGGCACATGATGCTATGAAAGAGTCCAGTTGGATAGAAGCCATGCAAGAAGAGCTACTGCAGTTCAAACTGCAAGATTTTTGGGATCTGGTAGACCTTCCTAAAGGCCAAAGAGCAATAGGAACAAAATGAGTCTTCAAGAATAAGAGAGATGAAAGAGGCATAGTCATAAGGAACAAAGCAAGGTTGGTGGCTCAAGGGTATACACAAGAAGAAGGAATAGACTATGAAGAAGTATTTGCACCTGTGTCTAGGATAGAAGCAATTAGTTTATTTCTGGCTTATGCTTCTTATATGAAATTCAAAGTCTATCAAATGGATGTCAAAAGTGCATTTCTTTATGGCTCAATTGAAGAAGAAGTATATGTCTGTCAACCTCTAGGGTTTGAAAACCCAAGCTATCCAGACAGGGTATACAAATTGAAGAAAGCACTTTATGGACTACATCAATTTCTAAGAGCATGGTATGACACTCTGTCATCCTATCTCTTGGAAAATGGCTTTGAAAGAGGAGTCATTGATAAGACTCTATTCATCAAGAGAAAGAAGAAGGATATCTTTCTAGTCCAAATCTATGTTGATGATATTATCTTTGGATCCATAAGAGATAACATGTGCAAGGAGTTTGAGGAACTAATGCATCAAAGGTTCAAGATGAGTTCCATGGGGGAACTTACTTTCTTCCTTGGACTCCAAGTTCAACAGAAGTCAGATGGAATCTTTATCTGTCAGTCCAAGTATGTGCAGGACATTCTAACCAAGTTTGGTTTCTCAGATTCAAAACCTGCCAGAATACCTATGGAGACACACAAGAAGATAACAGCAGATCTTGAGGGGAGGATATGGATGTTCATCATTATAGGTCCATGATTGGCTCTCTTATGTATCTTACAGCCTGTAGACCAGATATTATGTTTCCAGTATGTGTATGTGCAAGATTCCAAGTTAGGCCAAAGCAATCTCACTATCAAGCTGTTAAGAGGATATTCAGATATCTCAAAGGACAACCCAAATTGGGACTTTGGTATCCTCATGACTCACCATTTGACCTACTTGCATACTCAGACAGTGATCTAGGTGGAGCAAACTTGGACAAAAAATCTACTTCTGGAGGATGTCAGTTTTTGGGTGCAAGACTAGTTTCATGGCAGTGCAAGAAACAAACCACAGTGTCCACATCTACAACAGAGGCATAGTACATAGCAGCTGCAAGCTGCTGTTCTCAAGTCTTATGGATTCAGAATCAAATGTTGGACTATGGGGTAACCTTTCTACACACTCCAATTTTTATTGATAATAGCAGTGCTATTAGCATTGTGAATAATCCTGTCAAGCACTCAAAGACAAAGCACATTGAGATCAGGTATCACTTTATAAGAGACTGCATTGAAAAGAAACTTATTCAAGTTGTAAAAGTTCATACTGATAACCAGTTTGCTGATCTATTCACCAAAGCCTTTGATGTGGGTAGATTCACTTTCTTGGTAACAAGTGTGGGAATGTTCAACTCTGAATAAGTCCCTTCTCAAAAAGTGGTTAAACACCTGTATATTGTTTTTGTTTGGTGTTACTAATCTTCTTTTTCAGGATATATATAGTAGTACTCAGTGTATCACAAGCTTAAAAGAGTAAGTATGGTTAATACTGCCAATACAGTTTTAATACTGCCAGTGCACAGTTAATACTGCTAGTAGTTAATACTGCTCGCCGTTAATACTGCTTGTTAGTTAATACTGCTAGTGGTTAATACTGCTAGTGGTTAATACTGCTAGTGGTTAATACTGCTCTCATTTAATACTGCTAGTAGTTAATACTGCTCGCCGTTAATACTGCTTGTTAGTTAATACTGCTAGTGTTTAATACTGCTCTCAGTTAATATTGCTAGTAGTTAATATTGCTAGTGTTTAATACTGCTCTCAGTTAATATTGCTAGTAGTTAATACTGCTCGCCGTTAATACTTCTTGTTAGTTAATACTGCTAGTGGTTAATACTGCTCTCAGTTAATACTGCTAGTAGTTAATACTGCTCGCCGTTAATACTGCTTGTAGGTTAATACTGCTCTAGGTTAATACTGCTTATGTCCCGAATACTACAAATACCCTTTGCCCGCCTAAAAAGTTCATAACGACTCTTTGCATACTGTTCACTTGCGCTCTAAACCCTTTCTCTCTCAAGTATCAAGTTTTCAGGCAAGAATTTTCAAAGATCAATGGCATCAATAGCATTCATCGATGAGTACAATGAAATCGCGATGCTACAGAAGCCCAAACAGGCCGCTGGTTTCCACCAGATTGTGGATTTCCTCAAGACAAACCACATTGCTCATGCTCTCACTGTCTCGCCATCAATCTTTATCGAGCATCAAAGGCAATTATGGGCACATGCCACCATTGTTACTGAGAATGGTGTGCAAATGATCAAGACAAAGGTGTGTGGCAAGCCCTTAACAGTTACTAAAGAGGTATTTCGCATCAGTCTACGTCTAGACGATGCCTCTGGTATAACTTCTATCTCTAATGATGAACTGTTTTCTACTCTTACAAGAATGGGGTATGGAGGCCCATTGGGTTTGTTCAAGTTCTCAAAAGCCAAATTTTCACCCCGATGGCGTTTCTTTGTCCATACCCTTATGCACTATATCTCTAAAAAGACTACTGGATGGAGTGAGTTCAGTAGCACCATTACTTATGCTTTGGTGTGCTTGGCCACTGCCAGAAAGTACAATTTTTCTAAAATGATTTTCAATGATCTTGTCTCAAACTTGGGAAACAAAAAGAGCTTTTATATGTACCCCAGGTTTGTTCAAGCAGTTATCACCCATGAATTGACGGATATGCCTCATTTTGATGGGGTATATGTACCTAAACCCCCTAAAGGCAAAGTTTTCTCAAATATGAGAAGATCTGCTGGGGACTCGGAAGGAGTTGACACCCCATTGTTCTCTACAATGATGGTGGTGTCCCACACTGATGAAGGTATGGCAGCAGGGTCAAGGCCCCCATTAGACCATCCCACTGCTAGCCAATCCCAACCTTCCCACTCTAAATCAATTCCCCATTCTCTTCTTGATAAACCAACCTCACCAATCACCCAAACATACAAAAGAAAACAAGTAAAGAAGGCTCCTTCCCTTCTTGTACCTTCCCCCACTAAGCCTTTAAGCCCTCTAAGGGAGGATTCTCCCTTAGATAATATCTACAGGGAAACCACAGCGGTGTCTCCCAACCCCAAGGAGGTGCTTACTGAGGAGAGGGTTGAGTATATGGGTGTTGAGGCTGCCATTACTTCTGCTAGCACAGAGAAGGATAGTGGTAACATAACTAAGACCTCCCCCATGGCAACTTTGAATGAGCAATGATTCAAAGGTCCCAGGTGCCAAGAAACCACGGGGGTGGATAGTGCTTATTCTAGGCAGAATGCTTCCACTACAAAAAGATCCCATGATCCTTCAATAGAGGGTAACACTTCTAGAGAAGGTGAGGACAGATATAACTACTATGAATTGATGAAAACAATGGGCAACATCAACCAAGATGTTCTTAAACAAGGGAAAGAAATTGAAGAGATGAAGTTGGTAATCCTGTCACAACAAGTTCATATTGCCAAATTAAAGAAGATGGTGACAAAGCTTGTACAGAAGAAGAGGAGAAAACAATATGTGTTGAGGCAGAGGAAACCTGAAAAAGATGCTTCCAACAAGGGGGAGAATAAAGAGAATGAAACAGAGAAGGAAAGACATTCTGAGGAGAGATTTGATGGTGAAGGGGATAAGGAAACAGTTGAGGGGGAGCAAGACGCAAGAACTGAAATAGAACAAGCAGCAGCAGAAACTGTTAATACTGCTGAGATAAAAGAAACAGTTAATGCTGCTGAGATAAAAGAAACAGCAGGGCTTTTTGTGGAGGAACTGGAGATTGCAGAAACACTAGTTAAAGCAAAAAATGACACTCCTAAGGCTACTCAAAAGGCCAAGGGAGTAGTCATCAATGAAGGAGGAATTCAACAGAAGGAAACAGAAAAGGCAAAGGAGTCAAAAGGAAAAGAAAATGAGAAGATGGTTGAAGATGAACTACCTGAAAAGGAGAAGTCCTAGATTGAAATGGATGAGGCAATAGCAAAGCAGCTTCAAGACCAAATGGAAAAGGAGGAACAGTTGCAAAAAGAAACAGACAGAGAACTTGCAAAGATCATGGCCAGAAAGTTGAATGCAGAATATCAGAAAAGCATCAAAGAAGCAGCTCAAGCCAAGAAACTTCAAGTCAAAAAGATGCAAATTCAAAAACAGAAAAGACAACCTTCCAAAACATTTTTGCCCAATCAGGAAAGAAGAAAGATGATAAATTTTCTGAAAGGTGCAATTGGTGTCAAATGGGGAATGTTCACCAAGATGGCATACAATCAGGTTGAAGAACTGTACCAGAAAGAGAGGTCTAAGCTTCAAGGGGATTCAGTTCAAAGGGAAGAGGCTGAGAGAAGAATGAAGGAAAGGCATGATCTGAATATTTAGAAACCATTTCCTGAGGAGACCACACCTTCAAAAGATAAAGCTGAAGAGATGAAGGAAGAACATGAGGGTGTTGGTGTAGAAGCTAAATATGGGAAGAGGGTGAAGACAATTGCTTCCAAAAAGCAGTCTAAAAGGCCTAGAGTAAGAAACAACAGAATATACAGCAGAGCCTTCAGATATACCTTTAGCAGAATCAGTACAAATTCCAGAACAGTTCAATAAGTAAACTGATGAGGGTATGGATCTCTACATGACAATAGTAGAACCTTTGAAGGCTGTTCCAATCTCTATGCAAGCTCCAGAGATCATCTTTTGGGATATTCTAAGAGATAATGGAAAGGATTTCTTCAGAATCAAAAGAGCTGATGGTTCATTTGAAGCATTTTCAACATGGGGGAGAGTTATCAGAAGCTGTTCAAGAGCTGATATAGAAGAATTATACAAAGTGGGGATGAAACTCTAGGAGTCTGTGTTGAAAGGGAATGAAGAAAATCTTCTCAAAGTGGCAATGGAATACTTATGTATGATGTTTGATCCAGAGAAGGTGATGCATAGGATTAAAGATCATAATCATGAGTTTATATTCAAGAAGATTGATAAATGGATACTATTTGAAAACTGTGGAGTATACATGATTACTATTGACAACTGTTATCATGAATACTACCTGGTGGACAAAATCTATTAGCATAGCAAGGAGAAGCTAGAAGGGATGCTTAAAGCTACACTGGTATGCACAAAGGATTCAGAGATGGCTAAAATTGTGGTGAGAAGAACTGTAAATCAAAGTCTGGGGCTAGATCGAAATTTGGGCAACTGAACCTGAGGTGTTGAAAGCATCTTAAAGATCAGATTTGAAGAACTTGACTTCTTTTCCTAAAAAGTAAAGTTAGGGGGAGATTGTTGGGAACTGAAGAATTTACCAAGTATGATTAATGCTTCTAGTACAAGATTACTACTGCCAGAGGACTTCAATAGTTAATACTGCTGAGTATTACTACTGCTAGTAGAATTAATACTACTAGTCAAAGTTAGTGCTGCTTGAACAAAGTTAGTACTGCTTAGCTAGTTAGTGCTGCTAGTGGTTAGTGCTGCTTAGTAGTTATTACTGCCAAGCTGATTAGTGCTGCTTATAAGATGAAGATTCGAATTAGAAGAGTGACAGTTGGATATTCTGAAGATATTCATGGAAGATATACTGAAGATATTTTATTTATTGTAGTTATCTTTTATTCAGTATATGTATAGAATTGATAGAATAGTTTAGAAATAATCAATTAATTCTAAGTTTTTGTTTTTAGAGAGAATCAACCTCAAGGCATAGATCCTAATTCTAGAGAAGTAGAATTCGTCTTGAAAGAGTATGTTCTTCAAGATTGAGGTTGAGTGTGTAATCTTGTGATTTTAATCATTCAAATACAAGTTTACAAGTTGTTAATCATATATACTGTTTGTTTACTGTTGCATTGAATATCAAAGTGTTATTCCGCAAACTTCTTTGATATTGTTTCTGAGTATTTATTCTTGTTGAGAATTCGATCCTGACACACACATTGGGGATAATGTGTGGGTAAGGTTTGGGGTTGTTTAATCGGGCACACTAATCATACTCTTTCGTTTTGCATGTGTGGCAATGTTCTTTGATTATGCCTAAATATTTTTTTGTTAAGAACATGATTGACTGTAAGCCAATTCTTGGGAGCTGAAACTGACCATTGTGCGGAGAATCTTAAGATAGTAAGATAAGTACTGAGGGAAGACTACCAGGAAGAATCATCTTGCGCCTGTACGTTGATCTTTTGAATTTTTGAGAGAGACAATTTCATTTCTAATCCTATGCACTCCTCTTTATTCTTAAAGATTGATAATAGTTAATCTCGCTATTATTTTTGTATTAAGTAGTAAAGACTATCATCATGATAGATATTATATATCACTTTATTTATTGTGTGAACCATAAGAATCGATGCCAGGTTTGAAGCTATCAAGTCCCTATATGTCAATAGCCCTTTATTCTTGACAACTTAAACCTTCTATTTACCTACTGTACCATTCGGTTCAAAATCTAGCCGACTTGCACTGAGGATGTATCAAACTCCAACATGGCTTGGGTGAGTAAAAAAAAGTAACATAAGAAAAGATTGTCGGAGCATTGAAGTAACCATGAGGGAATTAAAAAGGACAATGAATAGAACTCAAAGGTAAAGATGGACTCAAGAAAAAGAAACCTACTTGCTTCCTTATTTCCTATAACCATCTAGACCCTTTGAATACCTGGTGATTCTATTGGAAAACAAATTTGAGTAGATTGAATATATTGCCTTCTAGGTCTTACTACTTAATTCCATCCTGAGATTATTTTGCACACAATTGAGCGTTGTTTCGTTTCAACTTTTCATGCAGATTTTAACTTGAGTTTCATTGTTCATAAATTCCCTTTGCATGAATTTTTATGTGTGAAAACCTAGGACTCAAGCGATGAGAGTGCACTGTAAGGTAGAGTGGAGGCGAAATGTTTTCCCTGACGTATGTCTCTTTGGTAACAACTTAGTATGGTTGGAGCTATCTGAAGTTCAACTCCCAATGGTTTTTGATTTCAGCTAACTGACATGGAAGTACAATCAAAGTTGGGCTTTATCGTTTCTTCTTAGTTGAGTGTAAGTAGGTTGGGTGTGCCCGCTTGATTGTCATGTGATGTAGTTTTTATCTTGAATTTGTGTTTTTAAGTTTTATGTTATCACTAATTTTCTTCGGGACAACCAACGCTTGGTTTGGGGTTGTTGATAATACCAATTTTTGTTAGTGTTATTCTGATACCATGATCTGAGTAGTTTTGGCTTGTTTTCAAGCAAACAAGCGTTGATCTTATACTTTCATCGAGATTTTTACAGCATTCCAAAAAGGATATCATTCGTGAAGAAGTGGTGCTTTCATTATTGAAAACCGGGATCTCGTGGCTAAGTTAGAATTTCTAAGGAAGAGCAAAACAACAACTTGCACGACATGTCCCGCGGCCTCCAAGCCGCAACCATTTTTTGACACCGCGCGGTTGATAGGTTGCGGGGAAAGTCGCGAAACTCGTTGTTTCAGCCTCTGCAACACTTATTCGAATTTTAAGCTAGGGTCAGGGGTTACACGGTTTTCTAGACGATGACGGCTGGTGAAGGACGAATCTGGAGAAGGAGATAAGCGATTTTTGATAAGAAAAGGTGGGGAGATCTTGGTGGAAACGCATATTGAAGCATATTACAAATGTGATTGGATGGTTGATATCTCAGGGAGTTTTTATACTTTTGGGCATTTTTCCTTTAGAACAATGTTTGGAATTCCAATTTCTTTTCTTAGTGTTTTGATCTTCAATACCCCCAACATGAACTAATCCTTTCATGTTGGGGGTTGGATGAATTTTGGGTAGATAATCTTTAAAGCATGTCCTTAAACTTTGTGTTGGGTTGAATTATTTTCAATGAAGCATGTGATTTGGTTTTTATTGCGTTCATTAGCTTGACCAGCAGATAGATGATTTCCTGATCTTAATTGCTTTGAGAAAAGTTTTATTGAGATTCGATGTTAAGGTTATAAGTCTGGGGTGTGAATTGGATAGAGATATACCGATTCTACTCTAGAGTTGTTTAATCTTGTTTTGATTGTTATTTAGGAATTAATTGTTGAGATCGAAAGATGAAATGTTTCTTCCTAATTACATGCATGTTATTATAGCTTGAGAGAGTATAATAACTACCCTTGTGATTAAATCCATTGATAGTTGAACCCAATTCCTTGTTAATTATAATGTTTTGTGATGAAATCAACCCAAGAGGAGTCCAACCCCAAACAGTCTTTCTCAATTCAGTCTTTTCTTGTTTTTAAGGATCGTTTCTCATTAGTTGTTGCCTTTTATTTTGGAATCTTTGTCATTGCAATTATAAAGTCCAACTTCCATTGTTCAGTTAATAGTCAATATAGTTATTGTGATACATAGTAACTGGTTCCTTTGGTACGATACTCATACTTACATACGTATTACTTGAGTCAACATCGTATACTTGTGGTCCGATTAGGAGGGTGTAAAAGCCCACCTATCAGTCGTCCTATCGGAACTTCTATTAAGCTCCACTCGCCACTCAGATCCATCTAAGACCTGATATACATGTCGAAAATAAAAGGTGTTAGGCTTAACGCCTAGTGAGTTAAAACAACTTCATCATATAAATCAGAGAACATTTAAAATGGATATTTTACTCCCAAAACGAATGTCCCTAAATGTGAGTCATGAAAAGGCTTAGTTTATATATCACATTGCTTCCAATGTCATACACCTGTTTTAAATAATTATTCAACATCCATATTTCCCAAAACGCACGCACGAGGTATTTCACCAAAATACTAATTGTATAAATAAATCGATACTCGAGAAATAACACCTAGACCCGGTTCCGTCAAATGTGGTGGAAACACAAAGTTAATCCACCGATCAATGTTCACGAGATTCATTTCGAATCATGGATCCCCGTATATGGCTCCTTTGAGCAACCAGTGCAAGATACCCAAATGACCCTAATGTCTACTCGACCTTTAGATGAGTGTCACCACAAAAGTTACAAGTACCCGTATCCGGCTCACCATGGGCACCACCGTAAGACTTAGCTCCGTATACGGCTCTCCAAGAGCACCACCGCAAGCTTACATACAAACATGACTTGGGGACCTCTCACTAGACTCAAACATGGATATTAAAACTCTATGATGAACAAACCGACTCCTATGCCTATGGATCCAATGCCGACTCCAATGCCTATTGATTGTTAAATATAAAATATAAAAAATATGTCGTATATTAAAACGATATATGAAATAACTTTAAAAAAAATTAATCATAACTAAACTTATATCTTATTGAACTCGACTCTCTTTTACATTTTTTAAAGAAATTACCCTACAATTATTAAAATTATGTTACATGCAAAAAGATTAAAGCATATGGATTTTGTTAGGGATGTTTGAGAGAAGAGGAGCGACCAAAAAACTTTTGAAGCAACTCCAACAGATTATTTAAAATTTCATTAAAGTGAAGAATCAAAATTCAAAATATGTAAAAAAGAATCACATTCAATTTCAACAAAAAAAAAATTGAGGTTACATCATTAATTATAGAGTGAATTACATAAATGGTCTCTCGTAAAAGTACATTGATGGTCCAAAAATCGAGGTTTTTTAGACTAAAATCGTCCCTCTCACTGACGTCATTTGAAGAGGTGTCGTTTGTGGCTTACAAGCAATTTATGTACTAGAGGTGTCGTTTGATTTATGACCCCTCTCCCCTCAATCACTCTAGCATAACTTCCAGGGTAGGAAACACTGGTTTACGTGAATCCATGGAAGTTCTGTTTAAGCTCACACAAATCCCATGTAAGTCCTAACAACAACCATGTGCCCCTCACGTGAGGGGTATTTTGGTGTTTTTTAGTCGTCTTCATCCTAACAACATTGATGACCAAGAACAATGAAATTCAAGAAACATTGGAAACATTTCTGATGTCCCAATACTGATTTCTGAAACTGATTTCTCAACCCTAGAAATGAAAAAAAAATCCTAACGACCCGATATTGGTTTCTCAAACCCAAAAATGAAATTCAAGAACAACAAAACCTAATATTGATGAAATCAAGAACAATAATGAAATTAACAATCAAATCCAGAAATGAAAAGCATCAGATTCATATACAAGAAACAACCCAAATACAAATACATATCCAATCTCTAAAATTACAAACAAAAATAAAAAGCCAAAACCAATCTAATCTAGATCTCTCGATCGAAGCCCTAAACAAATGTTAATCCCTAAACAAAAAATTGAAACCCTAACCAAATCTAACCGGAATATGTGGATCGAAACCCTTGCAGAGGAAGGGTCTGGTTTTCGACTTCGAGTTCCACACTTTGCAGACGAAGGGTTTGGTGCAATCGTTCGTTCGTTCATCGCTCAGAGAAGGGCTGCTCGTCAGTTGTTCACCATCGATGTAACATAGTCAAATCTGGAAGAGCAAATAATTTAAAATTTTCAAATAATGCCTCAAAGGAAGATAAAATCTTTTACAACAACTCCATACTTGAAGTATTTATCTAGGTTTAACCATAAACAAAATAAATAAAGTCTTACGTAACGAAAGATCAAAGGTCGGGTGTTACTAAAACCCAATTGAAAGTTGCTATTTTCAAAAATAAAGGCGGAAGACTTCTCCAAACTAATCTCACTCGTGCATGCAACTAACACTCATCATTTCACAAAAAACACTAGTACCATTCCCCAACCTGAACCTGATGCACATGCGGACAAATAAAAAGGTTAGGCTAACGCATAGTGAGTTCAAGAGTTTTCAACATGAACAAATATATTTGTTAAAAGGAAAGAATGCAGTTTAAATCATTATCTTTCAAAATGATTTACTTTAAATATTAACCGATTCATTTTTCCAATAACACACACTTTTTATAGACAAGTGTCCCAACATAGGCATTCCTCTGTAAGGAAACTTCAACCCCAAACTCACCCAAACCGTGAAAAGTAATTAGACTCCCAATTTATAAAAACACGGATAAAACTTTATTTCCCGAAACACCCAAAACACGGTCGGGGCATGATACTTAACCCTTAAATCTTGAATAAAAATCCATATATGCAAAACGTCAACAAAAACATAGATAATAAAATATTACAATTTAATATCCATATAACACATTCCGGTGATGGGGGAGACCCGATTCCGTTGTACGTGGCAGAACACAAAGTTAAGCCACATAGCCACGTTGTCGAACTAAACCTCAGATCGTAACTGTATTGCCTGCTCTTGCCGAGCTACACCTCCAATCAGACTGTATTCCAAGTCCTAAAAACACCATATCCCCCATTGCCTGCTCCGTCAAGCTACACATCAAGGATACACGATCTTATTGCCTGTTCGTTCTCTAATGGTGTTTCATCATCAGGGTACTCATTAGACCCCTAGTGCCTACTCCCTAGCATTCAATATGGGAGACTCAACTCCTTACTTGATAACTCATGATGTCTAACCCTCGTCTACAAGAATTAGAACATCAAATCACGAAACCCATGGTCCTGAAGTACAACCCATAAAGGTTCATCTCTACAAAACAACCGGGACAACAACAATGCCAACACGACATAATTCCCAATGTGAGAATATCAAGACTCCTCACTCTTAATTATGACTAACTTACATGCCTATGGATCCAATACATTATAGTCTAAACACATAAATCCAAATAAATGACACATGTACTCAAAACATGCATTCTCTAAAATAAAGAACAGTAAATGCAACTCACACTAAAGTACCACATTAAGTTATTAAAGCCGGACAAATGTCCTCAAGACCCGACACAAACGAAAATCGAGCTTTAAGCCCAAAATCAAATGACCATATGTTAAAATCCACGAAATGCAATAAAATGCTACACCCAATGTTTATATAGACACATGCTCCAAAATACATGAATAAATTCCAATATAGTTTAGATTGAGACAAATCATTTTCCAGACAAGGTTACTTTCAATTGGACTTATTCTTTCAATTGGTATTTTTGTTTATCTCCTATTTTGCAATAATCCTATTGACTCTTTCAAAACGTCCCATAACATAAATCAAACATTTCCCATAACACACATAAAATGCAATTACTCCAAGGGATATACACTCGTATGATAAATCATTAAAATATCAATATCACATGTTTACTCAATAAAATACTTGACTTACATCTTTTCCCCAAAACCAAAAGGTTTACATCTTCTGAAATGTTCGCAAGGTTGGGAATGACCAAATGTCACTGACTCACACGTTGGTAATTGTTTTTAAAACATTTCACGACACAAAATACACGTAATACCAACAACCATAAAAATGCCGAAAAATCTCTATTGATACATTTATCAAAATACCCAAAAATCCCAAAAATGGGTGTTTTACAAGTTTATAAAGTTAAAGCATTCAGATAATCAAAACTTATCAAATAACTCAACAGTTGATAATTTCATGTAAAACATATAAACATTTAAAATTTGACATTTTGGCATGTACACCGTTTTCACAAATCAACTTGAACTCACCTTACTAGATTTAGGCTAAATCTAGATTTTACTCCACTTAGGGTTTCCTTGAAAAAACTTGAATCCTCCAAGCCAAAACTTCCAAAAACCTAGATTCATAAATATCCGACCATAAATATTCATTTTCAATCATATAAAATTGTTCCCCAAACATTTTCATCAAGATCTCATCTTATCTCTAAACCCTAGCTTCCATAGTTGAAGAGAAGAGAAGATTATCTTTACCAAAGCTTGAACCCATCAACATTACTCTTCTAGATCTCCAAAATGAACCAAAAACTCTAAATATTCAAAATGGTGAAAATGGTTGAATTGAATGTAAGAAACTTGGTGAGGAAGATGAAGATGGAGGGATTATAGTTCTAGCTTCCAAATCTTGCTAGATGATGAAGAATCATTAATTTTAGGAGGAACCCCCTTACAAGTGAGTTAGGGTTTGATTTGGGAGGATGGGGGTCAATTTGGGAGAGAAAAGGGGAAAGGATTTAGGGTTTTGGTGAGAAATGAAGTTTAAAGGCTGATATCCCCCTATTAAGTGCGCGCACATGAGTGGTGGCGCGTCTCAACTCGCGCGGAGAGGCGCGCCGCCCTCTACATAGAGCCCCACGCGGATCACGGCACGACTCGACTTGCATGGGTAGGCGCGCGGAACACTGTTCCCTCTTTTGTCTTCTTTTCGATCTAAGTTTTCGGGGTGTTACAATCGAGTTTGAAAACCAAAACCGTCGAGCGATAAGTAACAAGAAGAACAAACAATTTGGATAGGCAACCGTAAGAAAAAACGATTTTGATGAGCACAACAACAAGGAGAAGAACCGATTTTGATGAGGAAAACTCTTGAAAGAAAAAAGAAGAGAAGGAGAAGAAAATTTTAGAGGGAGGCGGCGGTTTTGGGAGGTAAGAATGGTTTCCTTTCCCTAATATCCATGTTTTATTTTAATTAAAAAAAAGAAATAAAAATATTAATTTAATTATATATTTTCAATAAAAGAAACAAGGGTAAAAAGACTAAAATATTCCTCACGTCAGGGGCACATGATGATGTTAACGGATCCCAGACTAACGGTGTTAGTGAGAGGGACGGATTTGGGCTAAAAAAACTCGATTTTGGACTACCAGTGTACTTTTAGGTAAAAGTGAAAAACATCTCACGAGGGACCATTTATGTAATTCACTCGTAATTATATAATAAAAATATTATATACTTATAAGCGCATTTCCAACCCATTTTTGTGTTTTTTTTGGTCGATTCTCTTTCATGTTACATCATTTTAATAATCGTGGGTTAATTTATTTAAAAAATCTAAAATAATGTCGAGTTCAATAAAATATAAGTTTGCTTATAATTACTTTCTTTAAAAAATATTTCACATATCGTTTTAATATGCATTAGATTTTTTTTATATTAAATATGTTGTATTAATAACCAAATCTCGCATGTCTTTAATTTTTTTTTATTAAAAATGAAATTTAGTAAAAGCGAGAATATAAATTATTTTATTATAATTTTGGTCGACAAAACTTAAACATAAATTATTAATTAATTGAAATTTTGATGTTTTATTAAATAAGTTAATTTTAAATAAAGTGATAATTATTTATTAATTATATAATATAATTATTATGTTTTACAAAATGATATAATAATAAAAGAGTAAATTGCAATTTTTTGTCCTTGTGGTTTGTTGTTTGTAAAAGGACCAAACCAAGCACTTTTGCATACTACGAGGGTTTTGTACCACCCTCAAATTTGGAAAGAGCAACTAATTAAAAATTTCGTATAATACGTCAAATAGAGATAAAATTTTCTTTTAATGAATCAATACTTGAATTACCTCAAATAAAATTCTAGATTTAGCCTCAACAATTATTAACTCAAGTCTTACACAAAGACTAAATAAGGTCGGGTGTTACTATACCCATACAAGTTGTTATTCCCAAAGTGTAGAAGGTTTCACCCAATAACTACTCTATTCTTGTGCATTTAACTAGCACTCATTTCTTCACAATGTCGCTAGTACCATTCCCCCAACCGGAACCTGATGCACATGCCGATAAATAAAAAGGTTAGGCTAACACCTACTGAGTTTAAGAGTTTTATCAATAATGTAAGATGGAAAAGCGGAAAGATTATTATTTAAATCACAATTCTCAATATGCAAAGAAATTAGAATAGAAAATGATGTATTTCCCAAAGCCCACTTTATGTGATAAAAATCTTACAAAGAGACACCCCATTATCATGGCACCAAACTCAATACTCACATGAAATATCATAGGATTAAAATCCAAATACCAAAACATGGAAGTAATTCATGTATTCAAAACCTGGATATATATAGGGGTTCTAATAAGTCAAAGTCATAAAATGTGGTTACTCGCCAAAACCCAAACAATATTAAAGCATAGATATCAAAATATCCAAAAATAATGTTTGACGACAATGGGGGAGACCTGTATCCGTTGAGAGTGAAGGGAACACATGAGTATGTCACTCGTACAATGTTAATCATATAACACTTTGCGACTAGACATCCAAATGTTCCTACGACTCCTTAAAAAGTTTCACCTCAAGACTTGGTTGATCTTAGTGTCTATTCCCACAAATTCCACCTCAAGGACCAACACACTTAAGGACTACATCCAAGGCATTACCTTCAAGCAGCAAAGGTCCTAGTGCGTACCTCCAAGGTAGCACCTCCAGACTCAACCCTCCTAGTGCCTACTTGAAAAGTTTAAGGTCACAAAACATGGGTCCCAAAGTCCAACCCCGTAATACCAATTCGACCATCAAATAAAAATTGACTTACGTGCCTATGGATCCAATGCCAAGCTGTCTAAAATTACATAACTCCAAAAGAATGTCCAACATTCTCAAAACATGTAACCTACAAATAAACATGTCTCAAATATATGTAATTACAAAAGAATGTCCAACACTCTCAAAATATATAATTAACAATAAATATGCTTCAAAAGCATACAATTTCAAAAACCCATCATAGAGCAGAATAAACGAACTAATGTCCCTAAGACTCTTTTAAGTCAAGATCAAACTAAGAGCTCAAAAACTCAATTGACCATCAAATAAAGGCCATCAAACAATAAAACGCATTTAACCGACGTTTATGCAAACATATATTTCAAAGATATGATTAACTCAAAAACTCGTCATTGGTTGAGACTAACCATTTTCCAAATGAAATCATACCATTATATTTCCAAAATGTCTAATAACATGATAAAGTACATTTTCCAAACGCTTTATAAAACCAAATATACAAAACATGCATAAACCATCAAATGGATTCCATTTATACAATAAATCACCAAAAGAACACATTCTTAAGATTTTACTCATCAAAATATTCAAAAACCCAAATATAGACATTTTACAAGGTTTATCAACCAAAATTTACCGAATACGAGAATTCCATCAAATACTCAACACATTTGATATTTATCAAGTAAGAACATTATTACTTCAAAATACACATTTTTGACATGTACATAGTTTTTACAAAGCAACTTGAACTCACTTTGCTAGATTTTGGCTAAATCTAGGTTTTTACCCCAAACTTGAGTTTTCTTGGTGAGGAATTGAATCTGCAAACAACACCTCCTAACTCTTAGATCTAACATTTGCAAAGTGTTTATTCACCTCCAAATATCCAAAACCTAAGGAAAAATGGAAAGGAGAGAAGGCAAAATGAAGAACACATCAAACTCTAGCTTAAAATTGAGAGAGATGAGGAGGTTACCACGAAAAAATACTCTCCGACCTTCCAATAAATTTCAACACTCACAATCTATCCTTGAATAGCTCTCAAAAACGAAACCATAGCAACTTGAATCACCAAAGACGAAGTAGAAATGAGAGAGAGATGAAGGAATGAAGATGAATGGTTGAAAATCACGACTTTTAGTGGTACCCCTATGCGACATTGCCATGACATTGTCGCATGGAATAGTCGCACAAGGTGTATCGAAGATGCCTTACCATGTGCGACTTTGTCTGGGCGATTGTGACACTGTCACAGTCGTCGGACATTGTCGCCGAGCCTGTACCGGGCCCCGAAACTCTACTTTTCTCACACGAAACACCCCTGATACTCTTAGGAACTAAAAGCAATAAATTCCTAGCCCAAAACCGCAACTTAGAAACCACAAAGACACACGGGGTGACTTTCTTTACTTACCGAAAATTACGGGTGTTACAGGTTTTCTGGCAATAAAAATTATGTAAGTACTAAATGTACGAAAAACAACAAACCACAAGGACCAAATTTGCAATTTAATCTTAAAATAGTATATAGGGTAAATTATGGATTTGGTCCCTGTAGTTTGGTGGTTTTTACAAAAATGGTCCATAAACTTCATTTATTACAAATTAAGACTCGTATATCGTTTTGTAACGAATTAGACTCTCTTTGTAACGACCATCCAGTTCCTCCATTATCCTTGAGGGCATTTTCGTCTTTTTTCCTTTTTTCTCTTTACTCGAGGGACTAATATCGTAATAACCACACAAACCACAGGGACCAAATCCATAATTAATTCGAAAAAATAAAAATTATTAAACTTTTTCGTATTTTAAGTTTATTAAATTAATTAATTATTATACCTTAACATATATTAATAATTATTTTTTAAGTTTAATTTTAATTAATATATTCTCTTTCAAGAAAAAGTATATTACCTATATATATATATATATATATATATATAGGGCTGGAAAATCACATTCATCAACTATTAGATTAGTTGATCCAACAAATGTGATTAAATGAACATTTACAAAAATATTTTTCAAATTATAAAGACCATCACCCTGTCTTTTTATTCGAAAAAAAATGAAATACAATAAAAAAAAATTGAGCAAAATAAATTATACCAAAAAAGCAATCATAAATGTTCTCAAACTAAATTTTTTAAATTAAAAAAACCACACACAAATTTTTATTCGAAAAAGACAAAATACAAACAAAACTGGAGAGAAATAAATTACAACAAAAAAATCATAACCTTTCTCGTTAATTTGATATCCATATTGATATATTTTTTTCATTTTTTTTCGTGATCTTCTAGTTTTTCATATATTTTGCGTTCTCACACACAGAGAGAGAGAGAGAGAGAGAGGGAGGGAGGGAGGGAGAGATGAGTTCAGGAGAAAACATTAAATAAATGAAAAAGTGGATGAAAAAAATATATCAGTATGATGTAATTTATTTTGCTCGATTATTTTATTATATTTCATTTTTTTTCCAAATAAATATAGGTGATGAGGATTTTTTTAATTTAAAAATAGGGTTGTAATTTTCATTTAATCAGATCCGTTGAATCAACTAATCTATTGGTTGATGAACGTGATTTTCCCCTGAATTACTCAGTATATACATATGTGTGTATTAATGTGTGTGTATATGTATATAGATAATATATATTATTTTTTTGAAAAAGAATATATTTAGTTAAATTAAACTTAAAATATAATAATCAATATATATTAAAGTAAAATAATTATTTAATTTAATAAACTTAAAGTATGAATTTTTTAATAATTTAAAATTTTCAGACTTAATTACGGATTTGGTCTTTATGGTTTGTGTGGTTATTACAATATTGGTCCCTCGTGTAAAGACCAAAAGGAAACAGGACGAAAATGCCCTCAATGATAATGGAGGAATTGGATGACCGTTAGAGGAGGGACCAATTCGTTACAAAATGACGTACGACGAGTCCTGACCTATGATAAATGCAGTTCAGTTACATTTTTGTATAAACCACCAAACCATAGGGACCGAATCCGTAATTTACTATAATATATATTTTGTAACATGGGGAACATGATTGGGTAATATTTTGTTATTTGCACTAATTTTTAAAGTATTATGTAGTGGGTAGGATTGGATATGCCATCAACATCTAAAAGCTTTTTATGATTGATATTTTATTTTAGGTAAAAAACTAAAAATAGACAAAAATAGGTTACCCAACCTTCACACCTGTTTAAGTTGTATTCAAGCAAATCAATTATCAACGATATACTTGTATTCTTACAATCATATCAAACACAACCCTTTTGTCCAATTCAAATCAAATTAACTCAACATAAATGACCAAATATGAGACAAGATGATGAGTAGAAAAATAACTTGAGAAAGATAATGTTAATCATTTTAATCATTATTGATGATAATACTTAACCATTATTGATATTTTATGCTAGTTAATTGGATTGAATTTGGATGAAAATGATATAATTGATATGACTTCTGAGATCATAAATTGTTGTCATTGAAAAAAAAAATTTGTTCAAACATATAACCAAAAAGTGTGAAAACACTGATCTTTTCTTATTTATTTTCTCTTTATTGTTTAATTGTCTCTAAGTATGACTTGAAGGCAAGGCCGGTTATTTGCATAATCAATTCATGGTGAAACCATTTTATAGAGTTGTGTTATTGAAATTATAGTTTCGTGGAACCGAAAGAAGCTGAGCAGAATTCCCTGAATGAATCTAAAAGATTGGAAAAATATTATAGGTTAAGAGTTCATTTTCTTCACGATATTAATATTAATATTTATTTTAATTTAGGGTAAATTACATTATTGGTTCCTATGGTTTACTCGCGAGATCACATTCTAGTCCCTAAATCAAAATAATTATGAAAAATGTCCTTGTGGTTTAAATTCTCTCACAAGTGGGTCCCTCCGAGCTTTATTTTGTGACACCAAGGGTCCGTACCACTAACTCAGTTTAATAACTTCCATTAACTCAATGGGTAGTTTGGTCTTATTACTTTTTTTTTTTTTGCTTTTTTCTTTCAAAAGTAATAAGGATATCTTATAATACTATACAATATTTGATTTAATAATATATTATATATATACACATATATCCCATATTGTTAGGTACCGTAGGACAGTAGAAGGGGTTGAATACAATTACATAAAAAATCTACTTAATTAAATTCTTATTGATTTGAAATCAAGAATTATACGAAGATAACAAAATTGATGTGGAATAAGAAAATATTTGGAAATCTATTCTAACAAATGTTCTAAATGACGTGAGGCGTGGCGTGGCTGTCAAACCTCAAGCCTTACGAGTTATGACGAGGCCACGACGTTTTTTAAGGCGTGCCTTAAGGCGACATAGATACTCTCTCTCTCTCTCTCTCTCTCTCTCTCTCTCTCTCTCTCTCTCTCTCTCAGACTTGTGTATGTTAGTGTTTTTTTAGTAATACCATAAAACAAATTAAATTCATATAAAGTAATAAAACTAAAAAAAAAAAGAACCACTGGTACCGAATATATAGAGCTTATAAAAAAAGATATCAAGAGTGCAAAATCAGGATTAAATATCTGAATCTCTACTCACTACATTCAAAAAAATTCAAGGAATTCGTGTTTGACTCTTACTGTACGAGAATGGGAGTAAGTATTTACCTATCTAAGGTTTTAGTCTTAAAGTTTCATTTTTTTATTTAATATAGATTTAAGTCTCATACATAATTATCATTTATCCCTCAAGTTATATATTAAGAGTAACCCTACACCATACAAAATAACGCGCCATAACGTGCCATAACACACCGTAACGTGTCATGACGCATTACAATGCAAGTCAAACCTTAGAGTGGAGCCACAAGGGTTAACGTGGCGATGGACCCAAGCCTTGCTGACATAACAAGCCATAACGAGGCCATAACGAGTTACTTAGAACCATGATTCTAACAATCTTTTCACTTAGAAAACAGGAACACAACTAACACTTAGAAAAGTTATGCCTTTAAGGAGCTACCAATTTTTGCTTTATCACGTTGAGAGTTCTTCTGAAAGCGTAACCTTGTATGGGAAGAGAGTTATGCTTTAAATACCACTATGTGAATTAAATGCATGAGGACACTTGTCACTTGGGGATAAGACGCTCAACGTTGACTTCGAGAATATTGAAACATTTTTTTCATCGTACAAGAGAAAGTGACTTGTTGCTGGGGCTTATATTCGACATTTTCTAAGGGATCATATCAATAGCACATTAGGAAAAACATGCTACTTTAGGTGCTTTAGAGAACGTCCTTGTCAAGTTCAATGTTGGTGAGATTTGGTCAGACACTCTTGCAGGAGAATTAGACTGTTCTGCTGATAACAAAAGGACAATCCGAACAGATATAAATCGGCAAAATGTAGTTTGGTGTGGAATTCGGATAGTGCGTCTTGATCCACATCGATTGATACACTTTCTTGTGGATATCGGCTAGTCTTCGATTCGTATTTCAAGTGTGGGACAAACTATATAGAAGAACCATTATACAATTGAGAAACAAATGCTACAGAACAAAATAGAGATATATCAGAGAGTCATCACCAAATCATCAGTGACCCAACAATCTCCCCATATTTGATTGATGACATTTGATACTTAAACATAAATTAGGTGCAAGGAAAACTTAAATCTTCTTTAACCCTTTTTACTCTTTTGGTTTCTCTTTCGCGAGGCCATTCTTTTTTATTTGTGGATTTGTTAATGTATTTGACATGTATAAAAGAATGAAAGAAATAAAATTATGTACAATAAAAAAATTGAAGGGAAAATACTTGTATTTACTTTAAGCTAAAAAGTTACAAGTACAAAAGGGTTTATATTACAAAAATATAAAAGATCCGAAAAGGGAAAGAGGGGAGCTCATCATTCCCTCTCTTGAGCTCATTCACCACTAGGGTGTAGAAGCTTTTTTCATCTTCGCCGAACAAAATGACTTTCAGAATGCCATGAAGGAACAAACTATCACCACTATGGACATCTCAGAGGTTCTAAAAAATTGGGTATGCCAAGAGCGTCTTCGAAGAAAATTCTATAGATTGGATTGTGGATAATGGTTCCTGCTGGATGAGTTTCTAGGGTTGGAATCGATAGATCAAGAGAAGAAACATCTAGAACTTTCCCTTCCTTATCCAACTCTTGAAACACCGATCCTCGCATCGCCGATTTGGTTTTGAGTTTGGTAGTGTTAAGAGAAAGCTTTTGAAGTTTATAGAGATGCTCGGTTTCAGTGGATAAAAACTTCAGATTATAGGACTTCGGAATGTTCGTCAGCTTTTTGATTAGATAGTTGATATGATTGATGATCGTATCTTAGTGTTTGTTCTTACTCTTCAAATGTTGGATCAATTCAGCCTATTCACTTAGCACATTTGAATGTGGCCAACTCAGTTTTTCGGACCATATATTCGGACTTCCAGAAGTATCGATCCTAGATAAGTCGAGATGATTTTCGGACCAGATATTCAGACGCTGGTAATGGGGGATGGATAGTATCGACCAACAATTGACCCATTATACCACTTTATCCTTGCCTTCCTTGTTTCCTCCTTATCTTCTTTGGTCTTTATTACCTTTACCAACTTGGATTTTTGCGCAACCAACAGATCACTCATCTCAGCCTTGTCTGCCTCTTCCTTAGCCACCTACTCAACTAGGCGCTGGTTTTCTTCAAATTTCTTTTGACTCTTAAGAGCTTGTTTGGCTTCTTCTTTCGGAATACCTAGTTCAAGGATGAAGGAGGGTGGAGCTTGATGTTTCAGAACATCGGATTTTGCGGCCTTAGCCTGTTTTCTCTCGGCCTTCTTTCTTTTGGCATCAGTAGCTTCTTCCTTCGGTGTCACCTTCTTCTTGCCTTTATCTTTGACACTCCCTGTAACACCCGGATTTTTGGGTAAGAAGAATTTCATATTTATCTTATTTCGTTTCCATTAATGCTTTTAAATTTTGGCCTAGTGCGTTAAAGTTTGATCTATAATAGAGCGTCGTAGGAGGCACGAAAACCTAAAATTATGAAAACAAAATTTTGGCCACGGTATACTTGATGCTACAGTGCCCGCTACAGTGATATAAGGCACAATAGCACTAAAGAGTGAAGCCTCGGTACACTTGGCGCTACAGGCATAGTAGTATGTCACAGTCGCACCAATTGGTGCGACAGTGCCCACGACAGTGACATCTGACACTATAGCATGTCAAAATAGCACCAAAGAGTGAAGCCTCGGTACACTTGGCGCTACAGTTGTAACACCCTCGAATTTGGTAAGAGCAACTAATTAATTTTTTTTTCATCAATGCATCACAAGAAGGGTAAAAATCCTTTTTTTATAAATTAAAACTCAATATACTCCAAGATAACATCCTATAGTTAATCTCAACAACTAAAGCTCCAATAATATACAAGGACTAAATTGGAGTCGGGTGCTACTTAACCCCAACACGAGATGCTCTTCACAAAACCCCAAGCAGAAGACTTCAACAAACTACTCACATCTCGAGCACACAACTAGCACTTCTCTCTTCTCAGTGTCACTAGGACTATGCCCAACGAAGCCTGTTGCACATATCGACAATTAAAAAGGTTAGGCTAACGCCTAGTGAGTTCAAGAGGTTACATGGGTAGATATATCATTAAAAGAAATGAACCTCATTTAAAATCATAATCTTTCAATTGATTAACTTTAAACTTGGAGACGAATCTTTTCCAATATCATGCATTTTCAAAGATGGACACCCCATTACAAAACATTCTTTATAAAATGATGCAACTCAAACTTACTCGAAACGATAATATGAATTGACTCCCATTTTAAGAATCGTGGATAAAGTGTTGTATCCCAAAACTCCCAAGCACGGGTGGGGCAAAATACACAACCCATAAATCATTGTTAAAACCCACATGTACAATACGTACGAAAACATGGACACTAGGCCCAATACTCACGCGACCATAAAATGGAAGGAAACCAAATATCAAGAGACAGGAATGATGTATTTCATTCAAACCTTAATATACGTGGAGGAAGATCCAATATTAAGGTCCTCATTTACTGTCAACAACATTAGACCAATGATAATAAAGTAAAACGTCAATATCTTTAAAATACAATTAGCCGACAACGGGGGAGACCCGTATCCACTGAGAGTGGAGGAACACAAAAGTATGCAACTCTTGCAATGTTAATCGCATGACACCTCACGACATAAAAGCTCAAGTGTCCTTACGGCTTGTTAACAAGTTTCACCTCAATAGACGGTGGACCTTGGTGAACAGTACAAATAACTCCACCCCGAAGGCCCTACACACTTAAAGACTACCTCCTAGGCATTACTTCAAGTGGCGGAGGTCCTAGTGCCTACCTCCCATGTAGCACCTCCAGACTCAACCCTCTTAGTGTCTACTTGTAAAGTTTCCGGTCGTAAAACATGGGTACCGGAGTCCAACCCCGAAATATTCAATTGACCATCCAAAATCGACTGACTTACGTGCCTATGGATCCAATGCAACACAGTCTAACATTACATGACTACACAGGAATGACCAACACACTCGAGCATGTAATTAACATCAATATTCAAACCATAACCGGCTTTACATGGAGCCATTAAAATCCAGACAAGTGTCCCTTTGACTCTTTTGAGTCACACTGAGCTAAAGTGCTCAAAACTCTTTTTGACCAACGATTAACGATCATCAAATAATCAATGCAAATGACTCAAGCCATGCAACACCCACTCCAAAATACATGGATAGACTCCAACACAATTTAGATTAGGACAGATGATTTTCCAAATGGATTTATACTTCTATTCTTTTCAAAACATCCCATAACCCAAAATCAAGTCTTTTTCTCAAGCAAACACTAAAGTGTTCTTTTTACGAAATGATCTCTATTCATTCAATAAATCGTTAAAACACTTTAAAATGACTTATTTACCAAGATGCCCAAAAATCCCAATGTGGGTGTTTTGCAAAGTTTATAAAGTTAAATACTTCAAATAATCAACTCACCAAATAACCCAACAAATAATGATTTCATGCAAAACATATAACCACTTTAAAATGAACATTTTGGCATGTACAACATTTTCACAAATCAACTTGAACTCACTTCGCTAGATTTAGGCTAAAAATCTAGATTTTACCCTAACTTGAGCTTCCTTGAAGAAACTTGAATCCACAAACAAATCCTTCCAAAAACCTAGATTCACAAGTTTCCAACCATAAATATACTCATTCAACCAATTAGAATCGATTCCCAAACATATTACATCAAAATCCCTAATTTGGCCATATTAAACCCAAATTTTTGACCTAATTTCTCCAAGATCATCAAACCCGAAATTTGATAAACCAATCACTAGGAAATCGTCAAGAGGGCATTTATATCTTATAATAAGGTTTAGAAATGGGAAGGATGCACTTACCACTTAGGTTTTCATGAAAACCTAGAAACCCCAAAAATGGAGCTTGAGGTTGAAGATGACGATGGTGTAACCCCCTCAAATCTGGAAAGAGCAACTAATTTAAATTTTTCAATAATACCTCAAAGTAGGATAAAATCTCTTACGACAAGTCCATACTTGGAATACAATTCTAGGTTGAACCATTAACAAAATAACTAAAGTTTCGCATAAAGACTAATTAAAGTCGGGTGTTAGTAAAATCCCAATCACAGTCGCTATCTCCAAACTGCGGAAGACTTCATCAAGCTACACTCTCTCGTGCATATGACTAGAACTCATCCCTTCACATCATTACTAGTACCATTCCCCAACCGGAACCTGATGCACATGCCGACAAATAAAAAGGTTAGGCAAACCATAGTGAGTTCAAGAGTTTTCAACATGAATAAATATATCGTTAAAAGAAAGTAATGCAATTTAAATCATGATCTTTCATAATACTTTACTTTAAATACGGAATGACCCATTTTCCAATAACATGCGTCTTTTAAGGACAACGTCCCAATACAAAACATTCTTTATAAAGTGATGCGGCCCAAAACTTACTCAAACGTGTATAGGAAAGAGACCCCCAATTTGTAAAAACGTGGATAAAACTTTATATCCCAAAACACCCAAAACATGGGTGGGGCATAAGACTCAACTCATAAGTCACGGAAAATAATCCATACAAATATAATATACCACCGGAAACATGAAACTAAATTTCAATACTCACGCGACCATAAAGTGGAATGAAATCCAAACGTTAAAGTATGGACAATCGAATACCCAAAATGTTGTTGGCCGACAACGGGAGAGACCCGTATCCGTTGAGAGTGGAGGGACACAAAAGTATGTCACTCATACAACGTTAATCGTACGACACTTCACGACATAAAAGCCCAAGTGTCTTTACAACTCCCTTCAAGCTACACCAAAAGAGACAGCTAATCTTAGTGAATATTACCATGAATACTACTAAAGGCCCGACACAGTCGGGGGTTAAACCAAGGCATTTCTCTGACATGGCAGAGGCCCCAAATGCCCAACTACACGATAGCACAACCGGACTCATCCCTCCTTGTGTACACTTGAAAGGTTAATGTCATAAAACGTGGGCCCCAAAGTCCAGCCACGTAATACCCAATTAACCATCAAATAAAACTGACTTACGTGCCTATGGATCCAATCCAACACAGTCTAATATTACATGACTACACAGGAATAACCAATGCAATCGAGCCTGTAGTTATCATTAATATGCAATAAGATGCATTAAGATGTAAATCGTAAATGGGCTCTACATTGAGCCATTAAAACCGGATAAATGTCCCCATGACTCTTTTAAGTCAATACCGAGTTAAAGTGCTCGAAATCCTTTTAACCAACAAATAAAGGTCCTCAAATGATAAAACACATTTAAACGACATTTATGCAATACATTCTTCAAAAAACAATATCAACTTAACACATAAATTTATTGGGACAAATCATTTTCTAATTTAAAACCCTCATTATATTCCACAAATATTCCATGACATGACGACATGTAATTTCCAAACGATTTCTAAACCAAAAACACCAAAATCATGTTAACGACAAATAACTTTCATTTATGCAACAAATCGCAAAAAGAATATATGTTTGAGGTTTACACATCAAAATACCCAAAACCAAAGATAGACATTTTATAAGATTTAACAACCTAATTTACCAATTATAAATTTTTTGTCAAATACTCAACACATTTGATAAATATAAATTAAACACATTATTACTTCAAAATACACATTTTGGCATCTACATAGTTTTCACAAAGAAACTTGAACTCACCTGGCTAGATTTAGGCTAAATCTAGATTTTCCCCCAACTTGAGCTCCTTTAGAGAAACTTGAAACCTCAAGCCAAAACTTTCAAAAACCTAGACTCACAAGTTTCCAACCATGAATAACCATATCCAAGTGTTTAGAATCATTTCCCAAGAATCTTGTATCAAAATCTTCATTTTGGCCAAAAACCCTAGTTTGACCTAACTTTTCTCAAAATCTTCCAAATCGAAATTGGAGTAATAAAACACTAGGAAATCATCAAAGAAGAATTTAGAACCCTTAAATGAGTTTAGAAATGGAGGGGATGAACTTACCACTTAGGTTTTAGTGAAAACCTAGAGAACCCTAAAATGGAGCTTGAGGTTGAAGATGAAGATGGAGATGGTGAACTCTTGATCATAGCTTCCAATTATACCACTTGATGATGTTTTGCCTCCATAATGCCAAGGATTACCCAAAATCACCATATATGTTTTAGGTTAGCTCTAGAGAGTGTTTGGGAAGAAGTGGGAATGAGAAATGAAGAAGTGAGCTGAAAAATCGGATTTATCAGCACCCTGTACCCTTTGTGCGACATTGATAGGCTATAATGCCCTGTTACTCTAAGGGATTTTAAGTAATGTTTTCCTAACAAAAATCCCACCATTTACATGTTACAAAACGTCCGGGTGACCTTTACTTACCGAAAATTACGGGTGTTACAATCCTCCCAACCTTAAAAGATATTTCGACCTCGAAATCTGGATTCCTATTAAACGTTGCACGCATAATAGGTTGTCTCTAATCCACTTACTAGAACCACAACCATAACCTTATGATGATACTCATGACAGTCGTCCCCTTGGGCACATTACACTTATATTCGAGTGAACGCTTAACTTACTAAAGTAACATTTAACCACGAGACTACGATTGTCTCCCAACCTTGGGTGACAGTGTGACCTCAATCTCTCTCTGGCAAATCCGTACCAGTCCATCATGATTCTCGATCCGTATTGCGATGATGAACACCAACCCAAAGAATTCACAAAATTCCTTAATAATTTACCTTTGATATTGGTAAAGCGTTCCTTGCAAGTACGCACCGATACGCTTTCCGGGGGTTGGTCAATTCAAGTCCGGCGATTTCGTGACTCCCAAACTGAACATAAATATCAATCATCTAGTCGATATACCCTTTACCAATCAGAAAATTTTAATCGTTGATACTTAATTACTAACATCTAACATCCTTAAAGTTACCGCTTAAATTGCAAGACACAGGATTCATCGAGAATGTTCTGAAGTACCCCAACGATCATTGTCCTTGAATCGAATGTCAACACCTATCCTTAAAATGACTATACCGCAAACGTGGGGGTACCGTCAATTATTTCATCCCGGATTTGCATTGTCGAATTAAAGTTGACACTTATCATGCACTAAAATTCCAATCCTACATCTCTAACAACGAATCACAATATTTCCTTTATTCGCGAAGGTTCTTTAAGATGGTACACCACCAACGCATAACAGGTCGTCAACTAATAGTCCATCAAATCAAATCCAACCATGCACAAGCAGCCACGCCAAGATTTAACCCAAAGGTTCACTGAAGCGGAAAGATCACCACTTAATTAACTGGTAGGAAGCATGAATCTAATACCTCAATCATTCATGCGTGCACCAATTCATAAACTGAAATCCATAATTCAAAACTGACCGCAGGTTAGACCATCTGCCGCTTCAATTCCCAAGGAATCCTTTAGTCCCTAACTACAACTCTTTTCACAACAGAGAATTAAATCTATAGCTCTAATGAGTTCAAGGTTTTTCAACTATATGACTTAACAAATATGCCAGTTGAAATTTTATAAGACTTTTAAACACAAACTCTTTATAACAATTAAGCATACATGTAAAAATTCACTACTACTTACTCGGTAGTTGTGCAAAGTGGTCACAAACGCCACACATACAAAACCATTTGGCCATTACCCAAGCTAATAATGACAATAACAAAAAATGCGCAACAAACTTTTCAAATGAACCACAATGGTCCTAACATGCATCAATTTATGTTGTAAACGTGAAATAATTTTATGTATTAAAACAATGTGCAACAAAGCATGTGTACAAGACTCTCAAAGAAGAAGTTTATGTAATCAAGTTCCAAACATTTCTCATTTAGCCACAATATGACATGGAAGAATACTTACCAATAAGACCAGCATGCTTGAGTTCATTTCTAAAAATTTAACAAGGCAAAACGTGCATGTGATTGGTCAGAATGTAAAACAATTTAGACCGGCTTTAGACTTTAAATCGGTCCGCCAATATGTTCTATGTTTTAAAATAGTGACTACAATGTCATGCATGCCAATAAACCAGAATAACGTATTTACCTGAAACAATAACATTAAAATCAACAACCGAAGAAGGTATAAAGCAAAAGTTCAACACGAACCATCATAGGTCTTTCAGATGTTTACTCACACCAAAGTATAAATCAATTCAACTATCATGTAGGGCACAAAAAAACACACTTGTATAAAAACTTAAAAGTGAAATAATGCAACATCAAGACTCTCAAGACATCTCTTGCGGTTGCGAAAAGACATGTGCAAAAGCCGTATGAGACATGACATTCCATAAACTCGTAAATTTACACGCACTGTAATTAAAGCCCACTCATTTCAAAGTTCGCTCGTGCGTTGCAAAACGTCGTAAAATAATACTCTATAAAACTCGACAAAACCTCCATAAAGCTTAATAAAACACAATGACACCCAAACAATCAAATGGTGCCAAAATTTTCGTTTTCAATAATAAAATAGCATAAGATAAGATTATGACTAAATGTCATAATTCAAAAAAATTTCCTTTTATTGGAATACAATTCTAGGTTGAACCATTAACAAAATAACTAAAGTTTCGCATAAAGACTAATTAAAGTCGGGTGTTAGTAAAATCCCAATAATAGTCGCTATCTCCAAATTGCAGATGACTTCACCAATCTACCCTCTCTCGTGCATATGAATAGCACTCATCCCTTCACAGTATTACTAGTACCATTCCCCAACCGAAACCTGATGCACATGCCGACAAATAAAAAGGTTAACCTAACGCCTATTGAGTTCAAAAGTTTTCAACATGAATAAATATATCGTTAAAAGAAAGTAATGCAATTTAAATCATGATATTTCATAATACTTTACTTTAAATACTGAACGACCCGTTTTTCAATAACATGCGTCTTTTAAGAACAACGCCCCAATACAAAACATTCTTTATAAAGTGATGTGACCCAAAACTTACTCAAACGTGTATAGGAAAAAGACCCCCAATTTGTAAAAACGTGGATAAAACTTTATATCCCACACCACCCAAAACACGGATGGGGCATAAGACTCAACTCATAAGTCACGGAAGATAATCCATACAAATATAATATGCCACCGGAAACATGAAACTAAATTTCAATACCCACGCGACCATAAAGTGGAATGAAATCCAAACGTTAAAGTATGGACAATCGAATACCCAAAATATTGTTGGCCGGCAACGGGGGAGACCCGTATCCGTAGAAAGTGGAGGAACACGAAAGTATGCCACTCATACAACGTTAATCGTATGGCACTTCATGACATAAAAGCCCAAGTGTCTCTACGACTCCCTTCAAGCTACACCAAAATAAACAATTGACCTTAGTGAATATTACCATGAATACCACCAAAAGCCCGACACAGTTGGGGGTTAGAACCAAGGCATTGTCCCAACATGGAGGAGGCCCCAAACGCCCATCAACATGATAGCACAACCAGTCTCAGCCCTCCTAGTGTACACTTGAAAGGTTAAGGTCATAAAACATGGGCCCCGGAGTCCAGCCCCGTAATACCCAATTGACCATCAAATAAAGACTGACTTACGTGCCTATGGATCCAATGCAACACAGTCTAACATTACATGACTACACAGGAATAACCAATGCACTCGAGCATGTAGTTATCATTAATATGCAATAAGATGCATTAAGATGTAAATTGTAAATGGGCTCTACATTGAACCATTAAAACCGGATAAATATCCCCATGACTCTTTTAAGTCAATACCGAGTTGACATTTATGCAATATATTCTTCAAAAAACAATCTCAACTTAACACATGAATTTATTGGGACAAATCATTTTCCAATTTAAAACCCTCATTATATCCCACAAATATTCCATGACATGACGACGTGTAATTTCCAAACGATTTCTAAACCAAAAACTCCAAAATCACGTTAACGACAAATAACTTTCATTTATGCAACAAATCGCTAGAAGAATATATGCTTGAGGTATACACATCAAAATACCCAAAACCAAAGATAGACATTTTATAAGATTTAACAACCTAATTTATCAATTATGAAAATTTTGTCAAATACTCAACACATTTGATAAATATAAAGTAAACACATTATTACTTCAAAATACACATTTTGGTATGTACAAAGTTTTCATAAAGAAACTTGAACTGACCTTGCTAGATTTAGACTAAATCTAGATTTTCCCCCAACTTGAGCTCCTTTGGAGAAACTTAAATCCTCAAGCCAAAACTTTCAAAAACCTAGATTCACAAGTTTCCAACCATGAATAACCATATCCAGGTGTTTAGAATCATTCCCCAAACATCATATATCAAAATCTCCATTTTAGCCAAAAACCCTAATTTGACCTAACTTTTCTCAAAATCTTCAAAACCGAAATTGGAGTAATAAAACACTAGAAAATCATCAATGAAGCATTTACAACCCTTAAATAAGTTTAGAAATGGAGGGGTTAACTTACTACTAATGTTTTGGTGAAAACCTAGAAAACCCTAAAATGGAGCTTGAGGTTGAAGATGGAGATGGAGATGGAGAACTCTTGATCATAGCTTCCAATTCTACCACTTGATGATGTTTTGCCTCCATAATGCCAAGGATTTGAGCCAAGAATTACCCAAAATCTCCATATATGTTTTAGGTTAGCTCTAGATAGTGTTTGGGAAGAAGTGGGAATGAGAAATGAAGAAGTGAGCTGAAAAATAGGATTTATCAACACCTGTACCCTTTGTACAACATTGACAGGCTACAATGCCTTGGTCAATGTCACTGGTCATAGTCGCACTCAGCAACCCTCCTTCTATTTCTTCTTGCTACATTGTCATCTGCGACTATGACACTGTCATAGTCGTCAGGCATTGTAGCCATGCCCGTACCAAGCTCCGAAACTCGACTTTTTCAATGCCAATACTCCCGATAATCTATGGGATTTTAAGTAATGTTTTCCCAACAAAATTCCCACAATTTACAAGTTACAAAACGTCCGAGTGACCTTTACTTACCGAAAATTACGGGTGTAACAGATGGAGATGGAGATTCTTGGTGCTTACTTCTACCCTTTGATGACACTTCAATACTTGAGGATGGAGGAATTTGATGGATTAAAACTACCATAGATGGGTTTGGGTGGTCTTGGGAGAGTTTAGAGAGAGTTGGGAGTGAATGGTGAGGTGAGAAATGAAGCAAGAAGCCAAAATCCCGAATTTAACAACATGACAATCTCCTGGTGCGACATTGCAATTGTCAGGCGACATTTCCCTGAGCAATGTCGCTGGTCATAGTTGCCAGCCTCCCCCCTTGTTCTAACTTTTGCTGCTACATTGCCCGGTGCGACTATGACACTGTCATAGTCGTCGGGCATTGTAGTCGTGCCCGTACCAAGCTCCAAAACTCGACTTTTTCTATGCCAAGACTCTCGTTACTCCAAGGGAATTTAAATAATGTTTTCCCAACAAAAATCCCACCATTTACAAGTTACAAAAACGTCTGGGTGGACTGTACTGACCTAAAATCACAGGTGTTACAACAGAGCCCGCGACAGTGACATCTGGCACTGTAGCATGTCACTTTCGCGATCAGGGCCCAACCTCATTAAAACCCAAATTTTTCTCCCTTTTTCATTTTCAATCTCATTTATTACTCCCATTCTCTCTCTACCGATAGAAACCCTAGTTTGGAGCCTTCATTGCTATTCTTGGAAGTTGTTGGAAGCATTAAAGAAACTTGGAAGCTAGTTTGTGCAGATTTGTTTGGATATTGAAGCTTCTCTTGTTGCCCTAGCCATTTAGAGTTCCTTGGGGTGTTGGGTTGTGATTAAAACCCCAATGTGAGTTCATTCTTATTTTCTAAAACCTTATACATGTCAAACTCACTTTTTAGACTTGTAATCATCTCCTTATTCATATTTTTGTTGTTAAAAAGGATTTGACCTAATTTACTATTTTAGGGATTTTTAGGGTTTTACACCATTTTATGATATGATGGAGTATTACATGTTTTGACCGATAAAAGGTGTTTGGTCTTGTACACTTATGGCTAAACATAGAAATAAATGCATTTTAACCATTATTATGGTTCCATTATATGATGGGGTTTGCTAAATAAAGGTAATTTGAGAAAATGGAAAGTATGATTGGCTATTGGTATTAAATGATGTTTATTGACAAGTCTTTGTCAAATGGTGAAGTTATTTTATGACGTTAAGCAAATCATTTTGTGATAATATTGATGTAAGCCATATGTGTGATTATGGTTTGAGTCACCAATGAAATGGTGACAATCTTTACACTATTACTATTGGATCCGTAGGTATAGAGTCGACTTAATTTTGGGATAACTCCCGTTTGTAACTAGTTAGGACATTGAACCCTCGGAAGCAAACTTGGTACGGTTATGTGGGACCGGATACTAGCCATGGGTTTTAAATTTAAATCCTAGTGAATGAGTATGACTAGGATCATTGGGTGCCCTCCCCCACATTTGAGTACAAGTCAGCGAGTTCGTGGCCTTGATTCTAGTTGGTGAGCTCAATAACTTAGAAAGTGGCTTAATTTTGTGTTCCGCCATGATCCTTGGAAATCGGGTCTCCCCCGTCATTAAAAGATGTGTTTTGGACCGGAATGGCCCTTATGTGGTTGTTGTTACACTTTATAAATTCAACTCAATGAAAGATTTCTCATTTATTTCAATTAAATCATTTCCATAACATTGATATAAACTTTTTTTCTGATAGGCATAAAGCCTAACACTTGTTTCTTAAATGACATGTATAATAGGTTCCTCTAGTGGTGGGTCACGTCCGGTTTAAGGGTAGAGTGTTGGGATATTATGACATTTTGCTGATAGATTCTTTTGGAGACCAAGCATACGTGAAGATAGATATTTTTTGGAAATTTGGGTTAACAACCGATATAATTTGGATATAGATTTGTTTAGATTAGTTTGTTGTTATTCTAATTTCCATTTACTAGGTTGTAAACGCTAATATACATTGTCCCCATTTTGGGTAGTTTCCAATCTATTATATACGTCATATTGCCAAAATTTCAAATTTCAAGTTTACCACAAGTTTTAGGGTGTTACAATTTGGTATCGGAACTCTAACTTAAGTGAACTAGGCATGAATGTAAGAGGTCTAGACTTAAGCTGAGATATTAAGCTATGATTCGTGAGATTGGGTAGAATTTCTAAGATGTGACGGTCTTAGAGTCGACGAAAACTACGTTAATTGAGCGTTGTGGTAATGGTAACGAGAATCCTTACGTATCATATGCTCATAATTTCACTTAGCTAATGTTCTTACGAAGATGTTTTACGTGAGTGTGCTTGGTCTACCGTTGTTGTGACAATTGATGAATGTAGTAGTATGTTTCCTTCGTGTTTAATTTTATTAATCTTCCTCTCACCCGTATTCCTTGTCGTGTGTGTCAGATCAAGGATGGTTAGTACGCGTGGTAGACCGCGTACACGTGTTGACGGGGTTGAGGTGACCGCTTCAACGGCTGTTCAACCTGAGAGAATTGAGGTCATTGTTCATCCACCCATACCACCATTATTGGGCGGAGGGCCTAAGGTTATACCAAGGGTCGAACTAGCCTCGTCTAATCCTGTCATACGCAAAGTGACCCCTCAGTCTAAAATGTTGGCCACTATGATGTTGGAGATGAATGAGGCCTTGGCCAAGCAGCAAGAATTTCTGCTGAAGGTAATCGAATAGCGAGACGTGAGCAATCGTAGGAATGAAACGGTTGTGGAGAATTTTGTGGTGGTCGGATCCGGATGTAACACAACCGAGGAGCCGACAACTATTGACGTAAGGTAGGGCAGGAGGGCTTGCTTCTACAAGTTTTTCTTGTGCAGTAAGTGTAACACCCCGACTTTCGAAAGGTATCACTTCAAGTAAATACAGAAACCGATATATAAAGGAAAAATAAGATATTTAATTTTGGACTTGAATACTGGATTTTATAATTTAGATAGATGAAGGATTCAATTACGAGTCCAACGGTTCTTTCCGGAGCGAAAACGGAGCTATAACGAATAAGTTATGGCCAAAACAGTAAGCGAGAAGAAAACCGAGGTTTGAGTTGCCGCGAGGTTTGAGCTGCCGCGTAACTCAATGTTCTGGAGGAAACGGGTGACTTATGCCGCGACTTGGGGTCGCGGCATAACCCGCGAAACACGCTGTTGAGATAAAATCCCAATGTTCAGCCATTAGACCTCATTTCTCAACCTCAAACCCTAACTCTCTTCCCCTTTTCCTCTCCCAAACCGACCCCAAACCCCAAAGTCGATCCCTAACCTATTTTGAGGGTTTTCCTCCCCAAACCACATGATTCTTCATCATCTAACTAGTTGAGATCATGAACCACCTTCATCTTCATCTCCTTCACCAAGTTCTTGGGGGTTTCATCTAGACCTTTAACCATTTGAAGATTTGAAAGCTTATGGTTCGTTTTGGAAGATCTACAAGTGTTTTGGTTGGTGATTCAAGCTATTGGTTGAGGTAATCTTCTCTTTCTTAAAGTATGGGAAATTAGGGTTTTGGGTATAAGTTGAGGTTTTGGTGTATAATGTTTGGGGAATGTTATGTATGGTTGGATATGGTTATTTATGATTGGAAATGTGTGGATCTAGGTTTTGGAAGAATCGTGCTTATGGATTCAAGTTCTTCAAGAAAGATCTAAGTGGGGAAAAATCTAGTTTTAGCCTAAATCTAGCAAGGTGAGTTCAAGTTGATTTGTAAAACCGGTGTACATGCCAAAATGTCTATTTTAAAGTATTTATGTGTTTTACATGAAATTATCAAATGTTGGGTTATTTGTTGATCTTGATTATTTGAAATATTTAACTTTACAACTTTGTATAACACCCACATTTGGGATTTTTGGGCATTTTGATAAATGTGTTACAAACGAAGGTGTTTTGAGGTCTTATTGCATAAGTAGATCTTTGGTCAAAGAAAATACACTTTTAAATGTTTATCGGTTCCATGCATCATCCTGAAATGGAGTGTTTTATAAAGTATTACTTGCACTTTTATGTGAGGTATTTGAAAGAGCGTTTATAGTCTCATTTTATGATTTTCATTCTTATCAGCAGTTAAATTTGGAAAATGCATATTTTGTGTTATGAGTTCATTTGGAAAATGGGTTGCCTCAACTAATGTTGAGTTTTGAACTAATCTTACTTTTAGTCGCGATGTTTACATATCCGTTGGTCGAGTGCGTTTTATTGTAATTTATTTCATTTACCAATTGGTCAATGGGTTGCTAAGCCTGCGGCTTGGTGTTTTTAATTGATTTGGGGTCTTTGGACAATTGTCCAGTTTTGGTAGATCGATTTCGAGCCTTGTTGGGCCTTATGCGTATTATTTGGCTTATTGGATGCATTTGGGAGTCATGACCCCGTATTTGGTTTATTATTGTTCCGGCGTTGGGACGATTGGTTTTCCACGTCGAGGCATGTTAGGTTCCGGGTGAGGTTTAAGTCCTACATGTTGCACGTTAGGTTCCGGGTGAGGTTTAAGTCCTACGTGCTACGCACCAGGTTCCGGGTGAGGTATAAGTCCTGCGTGCTCAAGTATTACGATATTGGATGAGGGGCTCGACATAGGAACCCGACGGGGTTGAACTCGAGTTTCCATGGGTGTACGTTTAAAGCTACTAAGCCTGACATCCCTTGCGTGTACTTTGTTTATATGACTAGTCATAACAACATAAAATGGGCTTACTTTGTGGACCGTCACATTTTATGGAATCGGGAATCCCCCGTCACCGAAAGGTGTTGTTTTTGGGTATTGAGTTTTATTATCCAAGTTTTCGATAACGTTTTGTATATTTGGGTTTTACCCTTGATTTATGGGTTGAGTATTATGCCCCACCCGTGTTTTGGGTGTTTTGAGATTTAAGGTTTAACCGTATCTTCTTAAATGGAGAGTTCAATTTATATTTACACTTTGCGTGAGTTTTGGATTAAAGTTAATTTATGAATGGACGGCTTACATTGGTGTCATTATCTTCGAAGTACTTGGTTTTGGAAAATGTCTAAATCGGTGTTCTTTGTCTAAATTGCATATTATTGGAAAATGAGTCTTTTTCTCTTGTAAGACGTATCATATTTTTTTTTTTTTTTGGAGAGGGTATCCCAGACCACATTGGTCCCAGACTAATCCCTGGCAATTTAACGTATCATATTGAAGGGCTATAACTTTAACTGCATTCTTTCTCTTTTAAACGAATATTTTATTTATGTTGAAAAACTCTTGAGCTCACTAGGCGTTAAGCCTAACCTTTTTATTTGTCGGCATGTGCATCAGGTTTCAAGGTTGGGAGTTGGTCCTAGCAATCCTATGAAGAGTCGAGCCTTAGCTTTGTGCAAATGTAAGTAGTTGGTGAAGTCTTCCGTAACGTTGGAGATAGTAACTATTATGGGGTTTTAGTAGCACCCGTCCTTATCATAGACTTTTGTATATAATGAATGGTTGTATTGAGGTTAAGTCATAGTTTGTGGTTGAAGACGATTTATTTATTGATGTATTTAGTAATTTTTAATAAGTTGTTATTTCCAGATTTAAGGGTGTTACAGTAAGCCATTGGAGTTCTTCGGGTCTGATAATCCAGTTGCTTGTATAAACTTGATACAAGATATCGAGCAGGCCTTCGATTCGTCCGAGTGCGAGAAGGGTCAGAAGGTGAGATTTGGTTCTCAAATGCTTAGGGGCCCGACACTCACCTAGTGGAACGTCACCAAGTCCACTCTCTCCAATACTGTTCTGACTCAACTGTCTTGGGCCGAGTTCAAGAAGAAAGTCTTGGAGGAGTACTGCAATGACAGGGCCTTGGACCGCATTGAAGATGAGTTCCGAGATCTCAAAAAGGGAAATCTATATGTGAAGGAGTACACCAAACGGTTCATGGAGAAGTTGGGATTGGTGGGGCATGTGGCCCCAACTGAGAAAGAACAGATTAAGGCCTACCTCAAAAGCCTACCGGTGGACATGATGTCTATGGTCCGCAACTCTAAAGCCTCTAATCTACGTGAGACAATAGAAGAGGCGCAGATCATGGAAGGTGTCTACGCTAGGGGCAAGGAAGAGAAAGCAGTAGTAGTGGGAGACAAGAGGAAATAGGAGAACAACCCCGAGCCTCTCAAAAGGCCAAGACCATTCAACGGGGGAAGAAGTTTTGATAACCTCAGAGGGGAGCGGTGGTGCCCAAGATGCCGAATCAAGCACCACAACAACTGCAAATCCAACCCCACCTCATGTGCCAAGTGTGGGAAGTCTGATCATGCAACCAGAGATTGCTCAGTGAAAGGAATTGTATGTTTTGAATGCATGATGTCGGGACATTTCCGAAAGGATTGTCCGAAGTGGTTGACGAGGAGTGCCCCGGAGAAGAAAGAGAACCCTCCTAGGGTTCTCGGCCGAGCTTTTCAGATGACAGCTGATAAGGCTAAGGCATCGACTGACGTGGTATCGGGTACGTTTCTCCTAAACTTCGTACCTACATGTGTGTTATTTGACTCGGGTGCCAGTTTCTCTTTTGTATTCGATGTTTTCCGTCATAAACTTGTCATGCCCACTAGTAGTTTAGAAGAGGCTCTAGTGGTATAAATAGTGAACGGTAGTTGGATAGTGATTTGTGTAACACCCCTCAATTCTGACAATAGCATCTAATTTAAAATTTTCTATTTACATCGATAATTGATTCATCTAAAATCATAATTTAAGGTTGAACCTCAATACACACCTTTCATTCCATGTATATAGTTAACAATAAAAACGGGTTCTACTAAAACCCAATAGCAAACACTATCTCCAAATGGCGGATGACTTCACCAACTTTTTACCCTTGTGTAAAGCTTATGTGCACTCATTAGTAGTGCCATCTAGGCCTTTTTAGTAGTTTTTTATAGTTCTTTTTCTTCCATATCCCTACATTTGAGTCTTTTTTATTACTTGTTTTTATCATTTATCTGTTTCTTGGAGCTAGAGCTAGTGGATAATCTGTTTTATTACTTTGAATGGCTAATTTTGTGTGTTTTGACAGCTTTTGAATATAACAGACCCAATGCTGCAACATTTCTGAAGCATCTGCAGCTGTTAACAAATTTTTGGGAGAACGATTGGGAAGCTGGATGATAGAAGACATTGGGCTGGATTTTTGCTGACTAGAAGTCTCCATTGCAGTTTGAGGAGATTTGACCCCATCTTTTGATACTTTTGTAACCATTGGATATTAACTCTTGGGTATTTAACTTTTGTACTTATTAGTACTTATGGTACTTTGTTAGTTGTTAATTACACTTTTTGCCACTCCCTTTTAGTACAAAAAGGGAGATTGGGGTTGTAGTTTAATCATCTAATCCTTTATCTCATCAGCTAAGAAATCTAAGG
The DNA here is from genome assembly GCA_023525745.1 of Arctium lappa. Taxonomy (NCBI): domain Eukaryota; kingdom Viridiplantae; phylum Streptophyta; class Magnoliopsida; order Asterales; family Asteraceae; genus Arctium; species Arctium lappa. The sequence continues at coordinate 29,404,131 of CM042051.1, read as the reverse complement.
TTGGCACCATTAACCTTGTGATTTTGTACTTTCACTTTAGAATTCCATGTAACCTTTAAGTCTTCATCTCTTGTTCTTCCATTTATGCTTTATTTTTAGTTCTTTATATTACTTGCAATTTACATTCAAGTCATTTATATTTATTGTAATTTATATTTCCGTCATTTTATTTCTTGTAATTTATAATTCCGTCATTTAAATTCATGTATTTAATTTATGTACTTTATCGCTTTATGTATTTACATTTTAGTATGAGTAGCTAAATCCATTAGGTTGGGTGTGAGATGGATGAGTGAGATTTCAAAGCAAAGAAAGGTGGGCGTTGTTTCGCAATAACAATGTTCCATCATTTCATTCAAGTTTTATAAAATCCAACGACACTTCTTGACAAGTTGATCGCTTTAAAAGTGTGAAAGTGCTATGGCCTAGAGATAAGTCATAATATGCACGTCAACTTGAATGATATGAGAATCCGACTTGAGAGAGTGATTGATAAAGAGATTTATCGCCTCTATTTTTCATCTTGATTTATTCTTGACGGGTTGGTCGCTTGTTAAAAGTGTTAAAGTGTAGAGGATTCAGAGATGAACCCCTTCGAACACTCCAACTTGGATGATATGGGAATTAACTCGAGAGAGTAGTTTTTATACAAAGAGATTTGTAAATCCATATATTTTGAGGACTCTACTCTTCATTATCAATAGTTGGAAACTGTATAGAGATATGTTCAATTGAATCTAAACAGTAGTGGAGGTATTGAAGTCCGAGAGAAATATCCTCAAAATAGATGGTGGATCTGTTTATGCTGAACTCAAGTTGCAGCATACCTGCAGCATAGTCTGCTGGAATTTGTGTTTGAGTCTCACCTAAAAGTCTTACACCCTTTTTACCTTTATTATTCTGTATCTTAATCAACTGTTAACCAACCAAACCAAATCAAGTCTTTAAATTAGCCATCTGAAATCTTTTCTTTCTCTAACTTCTTATTAAACTTTTACTCCAATCTCTATGGGACGATATCCGGTACTTTACCGTTCTATTACTTGAAAAATGATATTAGATATCATTATATACTTTCTTTGAGGTTTAATTAGCACACGTCTATAGGTGTATTCCAAGCACTATCAAAAGCTAAGGCTCATCCCTTCATAGCACTGCTAGGACCAAACCCCCAACTGAAACCTGATGCACATGCCGACAAATAAAAAGGTTAGGCTAACGCCTAGCGAGTTCAAGAGTTTTCAACATGAATAAATATTTAGTTAAAGGGAAGAATGTAGTTTTAATCATGATCTTTCAAAATGATTCAACTTAACTATGAAAATGACTCATTTTCCAATAACATACGTTTTAATGACGAATGTCCCAATACAAAATATTCTTTATAAAATGATGTCGCCCAAGACTCACTCAAACGTGAATATAAACGGACTCCCAATAATAAAACGTGGATAAAACTTTATATCCCGAAAAACCCAAAACACGGGTGAGGTATAATACTCAACTCATAAAAATCATAAGAAGACAACCCATATAATATAGTATGCCATTGAAAACATGTGACTAAGATTCAATACTCACGCAACCAAAATAATAAAGTATGGACAATTAAATATCTAAAATACTGTTGGCCGACAACGGGGGAGACCCGTATCCATTGAGAGTGGAGGAACACAAAAGTATGCCATTCATACAATGTTAGTCATATGACACTTCACGACACACAAGCCCAAGTGCCCCTACGACACCCTTCAAGCTACACCAAAAGAGACAGTTGACCTTAGCAAATCTTATCACGAATACCGCCAAAGGCCCGGCAACATCCGAAGACTACAACCATGGCATTACCCCGAATGGCGGAGGTCCCAAACGCCCATCATAATGATAGCACAACCGGACTCAACCCTCCTAGTGTACACTTGAAAGGTCAAGGTCATAAAACATGGGTCCCGGAGTCCAACCCCGTAATACCCAGTTGACCATCAAATAGACTGACTTACGTGCCTATGGATCCAATGCAACACAGTCTAACATTACATGACTACACATGAATGACCAACGCACTTGAGCATGTAATTATCGTAAATATGCAATAAAATGCATTAATATGTATATCGAACATGGGCTATTCAAAGAGCCATTAAAACTGGGACAAATGTCCACGAGACTCTTTTAAGTCAAAACCGAGTTTAAATGCTCAAAACTCATTTGACCAACAAATAACGTTTTCCCCAAATAATACTATGTATCTAAACATCGTTTATGCAGACACATACTTCAAATATGTGATTCACCCAAAACTCAACACGGATTGGGACATATCCTTTTCCAAATGGGTTTATGAAATCAAGTATACTAAAGATGCATATATCATGAATTAGACTTCATTTGTACAAAATCACTAAAGATGTATAAATCATAAAATAGACTTTATTTGTACAAAATCACCAAAAATGCATAAATCACATTATTACTTGTCAAAATATCAAAATCCCAAACATGGGCATTTTATGAGATTAAAACAACCCAAGTTTATCAAATATGAAAACTTATCAAAATACCCAACACATTGACAATTACCAAGTAAAACATATTTTTACTACAAAATACTCATTTTGGCATGTACATAGTTTTCACAAAGCAACTTGAACTCACCTTGCTAGATTTAGGCTAAATCTAGGTTTTACCCCCAAAACTTGAACCACCATTGATGAAGGCTTGAAATCTCCAAGTAATCTATCTAGATATTAGATCCAAAACATATACAAGGTTTCCTTCAACGCACAACACATCAAAATCACACCCAAGTTGAGGGATGAAAGGGAAAAGGGTGAAATCATCAAATCCTAGCTTAACATTGAGAGAGATGAGGAGCTTACCACCATAAAATACTCTTGTATTCTCCAATATACTTCAAATATCTTTCTATATCCTTGAAGATCTATCAAAAACAAAACCATAGCAACTTGAATCATCAAAATCGAAGTTGTGATGGAAAAGTTATGGAGAAATGAAATTCTAGGGCTGAAAATCAGATTTTATGCTCGACAGGGTATCTCGCGACTTACCACGCGACTGCAAGTCGCGGAATAAGTCACCCGCTTCCCCTAAATCGTGGCACAAGTCACGGTATGCATTGTCCGCCCTGTTTTCTTTTCGTTCATTGTTTTGGCCATAACTTCTTCGTTATAGCTCCGATTTTGCTCCGAAAAGAACCATTGGAATCGTAATTGAATCCTTCATCCACCAAGACTATAAAATCTAGGATTCAAGTCCAAAATCCTATATATTATTTTTCCCTTAAAATTACCAATTTCTGTGTTAACTTGTAACGATACTTTTCGAAATCGGGGTGTTACAATTTGCGACGTCTTGAAGGGTTGCACGCTTGATGTTGAAGGGAAGAAATTCTCGATCAACTTGATGCCTATGGTTATTGGCGGATTTGATGTGGTAGTCAACATGGATTGTTTAGTGGAGAACCAAGTCGAGATTGTGTGCTTCAAGAAATTGATCCGGCTACCCGTTTTGAGTGACGAGATGGTGGTGATCTATGGAGAAAGGAGGAAGGGTGATGTAGCAATTATCAATATGGCTAAAGCGCGAAAATGCCTAGTGAAGGGATGTTCATTCTTTCTATCGTACGTGATAGATGCTAATCTTGAGAAGAAGAACTCGAGGACGTAAAGGTGGTATGTGAGTTTCCCGATATTTTCCTGGATGATTTACCCGGTTTACCACCTGATCGTTAAGTTGAATTCTGAATTGACCTCATACCGAGAGCAGGTCCGATTGCTCGAGCCCCATATCGGTTGGCGCTATCTGAAATGCAAGAGATGATGGCTCAACTCCAAGAGCTTCTAGAGAAGGGTTTTATAAGATCGAGCTCGTCGCCTTGGGGAGCTCTGGTCTTGTTTGTCAAGAAGAAGGACGGCACAATGAGAATGTGTATCGATTACCGTGAACTGAATAAGGCAACAGTGAAGAACAAGTATCCGCTCCCGCGAATCGACGACCTGTTCGATCAACTTCAAGAGGCAGGTTGTTTCTCAAAGATTTGTGTTCGGTGTATCACCAAGTGAAGGTGAGGGAAGACGACATCCCGAAGATGGCCTTTAGGACACGTTACAGTCATTAAGAATTTCTTGTAATGCCATTCGGTCTAACTAACGTGCCGGTGTTGTTTATGGATTTGATGAATAGAGTGTGTCGACCATTCCTCAACAAGTCAGTCATTGTGTTCATCGACGACATACTCGTGTATTCTAAGAATGAGATGGAGCATGGACAACACCTTTGGGAAGTCCTGGAAGTGTTGAGGAAGCAGAGTTTGTATGCCAAGTTCTCCAAGTGCGACTTTTGGTTGGAAGAGGTTCAATTCTTGGGCCACGATGTCACTACTAACGGGGTGAAAGTGGATCCCTATAAAATTGAAGCAATGATGAATTGGGAGCCTCCCAAGAATCCATCAGAGATACAAAGCTTCTTGGGTTTAGCGGGTTATTACCGGAGATTCATCCAAGACTTCTCCAAAATTGCCTCGGCATTGACCGCTTTAACCAAGAAGAACGTAAAGTTTGTTTGGACCGAGGCACAGGAAAAGGCGTTTCGGACCTTACAAAAGAAGTTGTGTGAAGCTCCGATTCTATCTTTACCTAAAGGGTCAGAAGACTTCGTGGTTTATAGCGACGCTTCAAAAATGGATTTAGGGTGCGTCTTGATGCAAAGGGGTAAGGTGATCGCATACGCGTCAAGACAAATCAAGGTTCATGAGAAGAATTATCCTAGCCATAACTTGGAGTTGGCGGTGGTAGTGTTCGCTTTGAAACTTTGGCGGCATTATCTCTATGGTACGAAATGTACGCTCTGCACAGATCATAAGAGATTGAAATACGTCTTTGATCAAAAAGAGCTGAACATGAGGCAAAGACGGTGGCTCGAGTTACTCAAGGATTACTATTGCGAGTTGCTTTACCACCTCGGTAAGGCAAACGTGGTGGTCGATGCATTGAGTCAGAAGGACTATAGAGGAAACATTCAGGCTACCCTTTCAAGAATCGAGCAAGTGTCGAGCCTTGTTGAGAGAATCAAGGCGTCTCAAGTAGAGGCCTTGATGGAGGAGAATCTCAAAGAGGAAGTTATGACAAAGTAACGGTTACTCTTGATGGAAGATAGTTGTGGGGTAAAATTGTTCAACGGTCGCGTGTGGGTACCCAAAGTTGGAGGCAATCGGAAACTTCTTCTTGAGGTTGCCCATAAGTCCAAGTATTCCATCCGGGGAGTAAAAAAATGTATAGGGACTTAAAGCTACATTATTGGTGGCCGGTGATGAAACTTGAAGTAGCACGTTACGTAGAGCGTTGTATGACGTGCTTACAAGTGAAGGCCGAGCATCAACAACCGGATCGGAGTCTCCAATCCCTAGAGATTCCCGAGTGGAAGTGGAAACATATTACCATGGACTTCGTGATTGACTAAGCTACCTAGAAACTTGCGAGGTCACGACACCATTTGGGTAATAGTCGATCGGTTGACCAAGAGTGCTCATTTCTTGGCCATATATGAGACCCTACCGATGGACAAGTTGGCAGAACTTTACATCAATGAAGTGGTTTCAAGGCATGGGGTGCCCTTGTCTACTGTGTTGGATCGCGATAGTTGGTTCACTTCGAACTTTTGGGATGGCTTGTAGAAAGAGCTTGGTACGCGAGTGAAAGTGAGTACGACTTACCATCCCCAAACCGACGGTCAAAGCGAGAGAATGATCCAAACACTAGAAGACATGAGAATATCTTGCGTTATTGACTTTGGGGTAGTTGGGACTCTCACCTACCTTTGGTGGAGTTCGCTTACAATAATCGCTACCACTCGAGTATTGGGATGGCACCGTTCGAGGCCTTGTACGGACGTAAGTGCAGAACCACCCTGTGTTGGTTTGAAGTGCGTGAGAAGCAATTCGTCGGACCCAAAATTGTGCAAGAAACGACCGATAAAGTGAAGAGCATTCGAGAACGGTTAAAAGTGGCTCGAGATCGGGAAAAGAGTTATGTCGATAAGAAGAGGCGACCAATTGAGTTTCAGGTGGGTGAGCGTGTGATGCTTAACGTGTCACCTTGGAAAGGCATTATCCTATTTGGAAAGCGTGGGAAGTTGAGTCCCCGTTTCCTTGGACCATTCATGGTGCTTAAACGTGTAGGTTTGCAATCTTACCAACTATAACTTCCACCGGAAATTAGCGGGATCCGCAACACGTTTCACATTTGTTATATCTGGAAGTGCTTGGCGGAGGAGGAGAGCATCATTCCCCTCTCAGAGATAAGAGTGGACAAGGGAAACCGTTGTGTAGAGGAACCCGAAGCCATTCTAGAGCGGAAGATAAAGGAACTTCTCCACAAGAAAGTCACCGACGGTCAAGGTATAGAGGAAACATTACAGTGGTACGAATGTGACGTGGGTATAGGGCCCGCTACAATGACATATGGCACACTAGCATGTCACAATAGCACCAAAGAGTGAACCCTTGGTACACATGGCGCTACAGTGCCCCGCTATAGTGACATATGGCACAGTAGCATGTCACAGTCGCACATCAAAGCAATCACACCCTTTATTCACACTCATTCTGCTCCACTCACACCCGAAAGAAATCTAGCTCATCTCTCATAGGCTTTCTTTCTCCCTATAGTTGGTCAACAACCAAATCTAGTTAGCAAGCAAGGTCATTAATACGCTAAAATGGCAATTTTGGCACGACACTGCCCGCGACAGTAATATTTGGCATTGTAGCATGTCACAATAGCACCAAAGAGTGAAGCCTCGATACACTTGGCGCTACAGTGCCCGCGACAGTGACATCGGGCACTGTAGCATGTCACTGTCGCGATCAGGGCCCAACCTCATTAAAACCCAAACATTCTCCCTTTTTCATTTGCAATCTCAGTTATTACTCTCACTCTCTCAACCCATAAAAATCCTATTTTGAAGCATTCATTGTTATTCTTTGAGGTTGTTGGAAGCATTAAAGAAGCTTGGAAGCTAGTTTGTGTGGATGACTTTGGATCTTGAAGCTTCTTTTGTTGCCCTAGCCATCGAGAGTTTCTTGGGGTGTTGGGTTATGATTAAAACCCCAATGTGAGTTCATTCTTATTTTCTAAAACCTTATACATGTCAAACTCACTTTTTAGACTTCTAATCATCTCCTTATTCATATTTTTGTTGTTAAAAAGGATTTGACCTAATTTAATATGTCGGGGATTTTTAGGGTTTTGAACCATTTTATGAAATGATGGAGTATTACATGTTTTGACCTATAAAAGGTGTGTGGTCTTGTACACTTGTGGCTAAACATAGAAATAAATGCATTTTAACCATTCTTATGGTTCCATTATATGATGGGGTTTGCTAAATAAAGGTGTTTTAAGAAAATGGAAAGTGTGATTGGCTATTGGTATTAAATGATGTTTATTGACAAGTCTCTATCAAATGGTGAAGTTATTTTATGAAGTTAAGCAAATCTTTTTGTGATAATATTGATGTAAGCCATATGTGTGATTATGGTTTGAGTCACCAATGAAATGGTGACAAGCTTTAGACTATTACTAGTGGATCCATAGGTATAGAGTCGGATTAATTTTAGGATAACTCCCGTTTATAACTAGTTGAGACATTGGACCCTCGGAAAGCAACTTGGTATGGTTATGTGGGACCGGATACTAGCCATGGGTCGTAAATGTAAATCCTAGTGAATGAGTATGAATAGGATCATTGGGTGCCCTCCCCCACATCTGAGTACGAGCCGGAGAGTTGTGGCCTTGATCCTAGTTGGTGAGCTCAATAACTTGGAAAGTGGCCTACTTTTGTGTTCTGCCACGATCCTTGGAAATCGGGTCTCCCCCGTCATCGAAAGATGTTTTTGGACCATAATGGCCCTTTTGTGGTTGTTGTTACACTTTGTAAATTCAATTCAATGAAAGATTTCTCATTTATTTCAATTAAATCATTTCCATATCATTGATATAAATTGTTTGTTCTCACAAGGCTTAAAGTTTAACACTTGTTTCTTAAATGACATGTATAACAGGTTCCCCTAGTGGCTGTCGTGTCCGGTTTAAGGGGAGAGTGTTGGGATATTATGACATTTTGGTGATAGATTTTTTTGGAGACCAAGCATACGTGAAGATAGACATTTTTGGGAAATTTGGGTTAACAACCGATATAATCTGGATATAGATTTGTTTAGATTTGTTTGTTGTTATTTCCATTTTCCATTTACAAGGTTGTAAATGCTAATATACATTGTCCCCATTTTGGTTGGTTTCCAACTATTATAGACGTCATATTGCTGAAATTTCGAATTTTAAATCTATCCTAAGTTTTAGGGTGTTACTCTCCCCCTTATTCAAATCATTGGCGAGACCATAATGATCCCCCTGAATCTGTCCACCGGTTCCTACCTCCTTATCGGTTTTCTCCGTTCAGCCAATGGATATCGATCCCAAAGGTCCGAGTCTCTCCCCCTCAGCGACAGATGGGAGAAGCACTAAGAGCTTCTCAATTATTTTTTGTTATTTTTGTTCCTTTATTTTAACATAGAATTTCTTAATTTACTTTTTTTATTTTCTTTGTTTTAAACTTAAGTATATAAATTTTTAATGATTTTTTATTTCCTAAATTTTTAGAGACTATTTAAAGTATGTAATTTTTTAATTACTTTTTTGTTCCCTAATTCTATATTACTACGATAATTAACTTGTATAATTGTTTTTCTTAACTTATTCTTTAAATTCAAACATGAATTTTTTAATTTATTCTTTTATTTTGTTCTTCAATCTACATTCTGTCATCAATAGGTAATGTCCTCTTCTGGTTCATTCTATTCGAGAGTTCTAGGTAAAAAACATTAGATCAGTAACTTTGATCTTTTTTTTTTCTTTTGTAAAGATTTCTTCTATGAATTTCTTTGATTATTTTATAGAATTTAGGTTTCCTTTAATCATTGTTGATATTTTCAATATGTTTTTTTGGAACATTTATTATTTTAACTGTTAACGTCTTTTTAATAACGGTAGATTAATAAAAATTTCTTTTCGATGTGTGTTTTGTAATTATCAATAGAGATTGATTGATTCTATATAAAATATAATGTCTCTGACTAAAATTTGAATAAGATATCTCAAATTTCAAAAAATAAGAAAAGATGAATAATTTGTTCAAAATCAAAACGTAGTCATTGACCGGTTTATTATCAAATAGACGTTGGAATATAATAAAAAAATTTATGAATTATTAAAAAAATTAAGGCTCACATTTAGATTTTTACACAGGACCTGCAAAATCTTAGGACTGACCATCTCATCAACCTGGTTCAACCCACATCATTTTCATGAAAACAAATATGTTACATTCATGTAACACCCCAAAAATTGGGACAAACAAAAACTTCCAAGAAACGGAAGTGTGGTATAAATTACAAGGTTTGCAATTTAACGGAAAATAAACAACAACCATCTAATCTAATTTCTACATCGAAATAAGATTACAAAAAGGACGTCATCTCTACTTCCAACGGAATCTTCTCCAAAAATGGTTCCTAAAGATGTGTCCCCAAGCTCACACTAAATCCGCTTAAGCCTTCTTAGGGGTGGCGCCGCTAGAACCTGAGATACATATTGACATCAAACAAGTGTTAGGCCAAAAAGCCTTGTGAGATTGAACAAGATATGATCAAAAGTTTATATGAGACGTGTATGGCATTTATTCAAGAAGTTAATCCACAACCGGAGTCAATGGGGGGACCCATAGAACTAACCAAATTCCACCCAAAGAGTCGATATACCTAAGTGTCAAGCTACCATGAGCAACACTAAACGGCCCGGCACATCCGAGGACTACAACCATGGCATTACCTGGATGACGGAGATCTAAGTGCGTACCATTAAGGTGGCACCCAAGACTATATCCTCCTAGTGTATACTTGACTTGGTTCGTCCAACAATTTCACGTAGGCCAAAGGCACATTTACGTAAGTGAAAGGTATGTCAAACCATCATAGGCAACTCGTGCACTCAACGCCACATATATCATTAACAAGCTTTACGCAATATTCATAGTATCTATAGTATCCCACATAATATTGGTGGAATAAATCTCAACACCATGGCTAAGAATGTATATAATCGTCAAATACTTCATGGATAACTGAAATCACAAGTTAGACCGAAATCCTAAAATATAAACATTTTCACGTAAAGATGATATACCAACATTTAGTTTACAAGTAAGTCATCTATAAACTTTAAAGTTCCAATATCCTATTTCTCATGAAAACCCAAAAGTTCTCCAAATATAGAGATGTAAACATTTCACCATTAAATGGAGATTTCTACAAGATAGAGCAACATAGAGATGAAGGACACATAATGACATGTATCTAGTTTTAACAAAAGGTTTAAAAAACTCAGAATCTAGGTTTTTTAGTGAAACCTATAAAATAGAGGAAACCCTAGATCTTTGGGGAAGAAGATGAAGTGGGTGCTTGAGATCTTGATTTCTTCACTCTAGGAGTTCAACAACACCCAACAAACACCATAAATGTTTCGCAACTGATCTTGCTTGTGGAGTAAATGAAGAGGGAGAAGAAGGAAGAAGTGAGTTGGAAGAAAATGGGAAATTGAATGAGGGTCTTGGGGTCAAGACCCAAAAATTCGACCAGGGGCTCTCCCGCGGTTTCCCATGCGGCTTGAAATCGCAGGGAAAGTCGGGGCGCGCTACTTTGTTCGAACCCACAACGAGTTGTGCGACTTCCCACGCGGCTTGAGGCCGCGGGAAAGGTCACACAAGTCACTGTTTGTTGTTTCCTTTTGGTTTATGCTGAAAACACACCAGAGGTTTGACCATGACTTGACTCAAACGATAACCATCCAACTGTAGTGCATCTAAGGTTTTTTTTGGGAAAGGGTATCCTAGGCTATGCCTAGACTAATCTCTTGGCAAATAATTGACTATAAGACATCAACCCCCTGATTAAACCTCAGTGGCCACAATTGTTGTGTACGCCTTTATTCGAACCCTGGGTAGATGAGATATTCCACCACATCCCCCAATGCCTTAACCATTACGCCACAACCCTTATGATTTAGTGCATCTAAGGTTAAACATAACCGAATCCAGCGAACCAAACACCCCTTACTTTTCATTTTATTTTTTAATAATATCCCTTTTGTGATGAAAGACGAGCATTTGATGAAGAACAAGATCCGGAATAGGCGGCCTGGCCCAATTGGCCCCTTTTGAGTGTTGAACATGACGTTTTTGCCTGATAGGTACATTGCATCAGCATATGTACGTCCGCTTCCAGATACGTTGACTATCTTTATATTCTAGATTGGTCCCTCTATTATCATCAAATTACTATTTTGACCATCCTTCAATTAATGACCCTACGGGATAAATATTGTATTAATAATCTATTTATTATTATGCATCATTTTCTTCCATCTCTGTTCTTATTAAGCCTTTTTAGTTATTATACTAACAAATAGAAGCATTGAAATGAGTATATTGTTCCGGTCTTAAATAAATAGAAGCGTTGTCAACAGGGGCGGATGCAGTAAGGAGGGGTAGGGGTCCTGAGCCCCCTACCAGCTCTGCACGTGACGGCTATTTTTTTTTACTTGTGTTTTATTTTGGTATAGCTTCTGGGACCCCAACAAAATATATCAAAGGCCCCTTAACCCCTTTCCAATTCTTGAAAATAGAAAACACTTCTTGGTCTAGCGTCGGCGACGCTGTTGTTCTCGTTGTTCGCCTCATCGCCTATTCCTCGGGTCCCCATCAATTATTTTTTCTGGATCCGCCACTGGTTGTCAATGGTTATATTCCATACTTTGAGGACCCATATGACAAATAAACATAGTGCATGTGGTAAATTTGAAAAAAAATCTCCCAGTTTTCACCAGAAATAATTAATTAGCACCACACATTTAAATTAAATAGACAATTATGAAATGCAAGCTGTCTCTTAATTAAAGAAAGAAAATTATACTTATTTATACATTAATATATACGGTATATCCTTGTTTCAAATGAAAAATATACGGTATATCCTTTTTTTAGGGAAATTAATTAAAATGCCCGTATTTTAATCGCATATTACCTAAATGCCCAAAATCTCTTTTGGTTTGCCAAAATACCCAATTTGTCCGGGATTTCACTATTCATCCCGGGATAGGCCGGGATTTCACTATTCATCCCCTACCCCGGGATGAATAGTGAAATCCCGGATAAATTGGGTATTTTGGCAAACTAAAAGAGATTTTGGGCATTTAGGTAATATGAGATTGAAATACGGACATTTTAATTAATTTCCTTTTTTTTTATACACAGATTACAACTTTTCTTTTATTCAATATTTTTCATTACAAAATTACATCATTTTTTTTAAAGACAACTCCGTACATGTTCATCAAAACAAAATATGAATCAATAGGGTTCCAAGTTTTCCAATTGAACCAAAAAAACAATTTTTTTTGTTAGGTTTGAACCGATATTTTATATAAAATTTTGATTATTTCCTTATAATAAGTATATGTTCCACAAATCCAAAAACAGTGAAATTGCATTATAAAGATTTGAAGACTTGCATTGCTTGATCACTGCAATTGCTGGGTGGATTAAGACTGAAGAGTTAATAGATATATATAGATAGTATCATGCATTAATGTCTACATTAATAAATATATTTATATAGGGATTTATACGAAATGAACGTTCAGCGAACCGTTTGACGGGAAGTTCATTTTATGTTCGTTTATTTAAAAATGAACGAACATAAAAATATTTTTTTGTTCGTTTAGTTAAATGAACGAACATGAACAATGATCTCGTTCGTTCATTTACGGTCGTGAATGTTCGTTCATTTATGTTTATTTACGGTCATGAATGTTCGTTTATAAATATATATATATAAACGAACATTAAATAACGTAAATGAACGAACATTTCACGAAAGAGATTAAGTTTACCCGGTTTTTTATTTTGTTAATTATGTTATTTTTTACGAACGACATGATGAGTAACGATGATTGTTTTTTTTTTCCATTTGTGTTCGTTCGGTTAAGTTAGACGAACGAACATGAACAAGCCTCCATTCATGTTTGTTCGATTCGTTTACAGCCCTACATTTATAGATAAAAAAAAGTTTTTTAATTTCCCAAAAGAAAAGTAAAGAAATAATCAAATATCTCAGGTTTATAAAAATCAAACTCGAAAGCTGCTGATCATTAATTTTAATGAGAGAGTGGTAGAATCCACCTGCAGCGAAGAGAGAACTGGACATGCTAATAGTAACAAATATGAAATTTCTATCTATCTATATATATATATATATATATATATATAACTAGTTTGAAATGAAACTGATTGAAATATGTTTAATAGATAAGAAGAGAGAATATTAATGATTTAATTAAGCTAGGCAAATAAAAAGTAAGCGGTTGTTTCTTATGGTCTACTTTTTATATTTATATATATTATCCATCACACGTTTTGGTTCGTATATATATATATATATATATATACAAGCTTACATATATATCGAGAAACGTACTTGAGTCTTGATTATTTAGCCACAGAAAAAGATCTGCAGTGGAATTAAGATGGTTAGGGCACCATGTTTTGACAAATATGGAATCAAGAAAGGTGCATGGAGTCAAGATGAAGACAACAAGCTCAGGGCGTATATAGAGAGATCCGGCCACTCTAACTGGCGTCAACTTCCCAAATTGGCTGGTACCACCCGCTTTAATTCCAACTTCTTCAATATTTCAAATTAATTACTGATTTTATTTTATATATATACACACTTGCTTGATTATATATATATATATATATATATATATATATATATATATATATCGTGGTTTCTCTTATTTAGGTCTTTCTAGATGCGGAAAAAGTTGCAGGTTGCGATGGATGAATTATTTACGTCCAAACGTGAAACATGGGAATTTTACAAAAGAGGAAGAAGATGTCGTTGTTGCCTTACATAACAAGCTTGGGAACAAGTAAGTTCAAATAATTTGAACCCTATATAGCTAGATCAAATTTTATTCAATGCCAATATTGGTGATTGATGATCATGATCTATATATATAAATGATAATGTTCTGTTGTTATATTTATAGATGGTCAAGGATTGCTGCACAATTGCCTGGAAGAAGCGACAACGATATAAAAAACTATTGGCATACGCATTTGAGAAATCGGGTTCAGAAAGATCAAACTGTGTTACAAACTATGGAAGATGGAAATGTTGAAACCAGTAAGGGTAACCCTAAAGCAGGATGTGTGGTAAGAATACCAAACTTAAAAAACCAACAGGAAGTTGAAATTTTATTGGCAGTATTATCATCATCATCACCATCACCATCATCATCATCATCTTCTTCTTCTTCTTCTTCTTCAACAAGTGATCAAAATGAATCATCACCTTCGTTGAGTGTCGCTGATGCAAATGTTACACCACAATGTTCTGAAGAAGCGGCCCGAAGTTTATGGATGGAGCAGTTTTTACGGGACGAGGAAAGCATCATGCTATCAAGTGATAAAATGTTCTCACCTTTGGATTTAGTCGATGATTTCATCTCCCAGGATAACGTTATGGATGATGATGTACTTTTATGGTCAAACTTGGATTTATATTATTAATCCAAGGACAGTAAATTCGTAATTAAGTCGAACATCTATTAATTTTGTCACGTTCTCGTAAATCATTTCTTAACTCTGTTAATCATGAATAAAGTATTCTTGTTGAAGGGTTGCAAATGGATTTAGTACTTTATTAATACTTATTAGTTTTTTCCTTTAGTCATGGTGTTATAAATTCATAATATCCAAGTCTACTTTCATATACCGACAAAATTCTTACTTGTTAATTATTTATATAGCTTGCAATTAATAAAAAATGCATAACATTAACGAATTCTTAACACAAGATCTCATGTTCAATGGCCAACTTCCCATACAAAATTGCCTTCTTCTCGAACTATGTCTCTTTTTTTCTTGGGCTTTCTTGTGGGTCCCTCGATCTTGTTAGTTGTGGTTTTTTGTGCCCTTTATGTTGCTTAAGGGGCTGATTACCCGGGTAAGCACTTACCAAGTTACATTAACTTACCGAATGAATATGACAAGGATCAAAGATCTAACCCGGTAAAAGTTATATAAGATAAGGACCGAGACTTACCCGTAAGTGAAGGCGAAGATTTTTACACTACAAGATAAACGAGTTTTAGAGAAACCTTCAGAGAAGGTTTTGGAAGTGTATCCAAAGATATGTTTTAGGGAATGAATTAGGTGACAAAAAAAAATTAAGTGTAACTAAAAATAGGATGAGTTTTAGAGAAGGATTTTTAAACATATTATACGGTATTGAAAGCGTTTCTAAAAGCATTAGAGACACTTTTAAAAAAAACTTCTCTAAAAAATAAGAATGACATTTAGTAACGCTTTTATAAGCTTCTCTAAAAATATTTTTTTTCTTTTTTATATTTTTTTAGTGTTAAATAAATATTTAGGCATGCTTTTGAGAAGCGTATCTGAAAGTTTAGAAATAAGCCCTATTTCAATCGTTCACGCTTTTGAGAAATCCCGTTCTTCTTCCTCATCGCGGCCAGCGATCAACGCCGATCTCATCTTCCTCGCCAACGATTAGGTCTCTACTCCGTCTCCAAACACCCAAACCAATCGATTTAGCCGACGATCAGGTCTCGATTTCTCTCAATCTCTCTCGATTTTGTAGTTTTGTTACCTGTGGTTTACGATTTTTCTTCTGTAAGTTGAAATAAAAAAATTTCTAGGGTTTATTACAGTTTATAGAATCCATTTGATACTTCCATCTGGTTCTTTCTCAAAGATACAATTAAGCAATGGAATTATGTAAGTGTATTCTGTTTTGCGATTATCAATTTTGAGATTGTCGGATACCTAACTTCTAAAATTCCATACAAACATTTGAACATCTGATAATTCAGTTCTAAAATTGAGAGACTTGATTGGAATAAATCCAATGACAAACAAACTGAGGGCAGATCGACCAATCAAAACTAAAATCAAGCATAATCAAAGAGATTCTTGTAATCCAACCAAAACGTCTATAAATGGACCAAGGCACCTTGTTTCGGCACATGATAAGTTATAATTCTGATGATTATCTTAACTACTCTGCGTGGCATGAAATTGGACTGCAGAATTACTTTATCAGGCACTACAGGTTTACATAAAATACGACGACACAAAAACTTAATTTGAAACATCCAACACTACAACACTACAGGATGAGTACATGAAGACGATTGCTACAAAACGAATCGGATCAAGAGTCGAGAGAACAATCAAGTAAATAGAGTAACTCAAGCAGAAGACTGAAATGAACTGGACAATTGAAACTAGGATTGAATTCAACTTCAAACAATTCCTGAACTTTCTGGATTTTCAATAATATCCTTGAACTTCTTGGATTTTTTAACGATCCTTGAACTTTTTGTATATTAAGAGACGATCCCATTATTGTAACTTCTTTCATTATGGACCTTGAATTTACCGTAAACTGCATAATACACTGAACTTCTTGGAAATAGTAGAGTGACCTTTGAATTTGCAGAAATATCTCAAATTTCTAAATTAGCATATGATCCTTTGAACTTTTGTGAAATGATCCCTGCAAATTTCTAAATTAGCATATGATCCTTTGAACTTTTGTGAAATAATCTGATAGGAGTGGATGCCAAGATTAGAGTATTGTTACCCTACAACTTTCGAGAGGCTTCAGTCTCTCCCTATTCAATTTGCAGAGAACTGAATTATAATAATTTAGCTGCCTCCAAAAAGTAAACAATGAAAGTATTTAAACTAGAACTAAAATTGTTAAGTGTTTGCAAATTGTTGAGAGTGTTTGTTTATTTTATTTTATGTTGACAGTGAAATTTTAGTTGTTGGTAACTTGGTTATGATTATATTGAGTATTTTACTGAAGTAGGTATTGACAAGATGGTGTAGATCATGTACATGTATGTAGTTTGATATTTAGTACGGTATTCAAAAGTGTTCTCATGAATGATATGTTTGTCATATGTGTTTCATGGTCTTTCTATCATTTCAATAAAATTCAGCTATGTCCATTATTGAATTACTTAGATTGACACATAGAAAAAGTCCCATTCTTGTATGATAATCGTGACTATAAAACATCATCTTCATTTGTACCCATAGGTTCTACCCTAGACCTAAGTATTAGACTAGAAGGTATTTAGTTGGTATTCTTTGTATAGTCCAAGGGACTAATATGTAATATTTGTGTTTATATAATTCAATGCATGAGAAGGGGAAATGGCAGATTGGTCATAACCCTTTTATGGTATCAGAGCAAGTCTCACAACCGCTCGCTTCCCCTTCACTGCAATCTGGTCGGTCTCCCCTGCCATCTGATCGGCCACCACCCTCTCTTAGCCGCTCACCCTCATCTGAAATTCTAATCCCGCTGCTCCTCTCTCTATGACCGGCGAGAGCAAGCCCCCCTCCCCCCCCCCCCACCTATCGAATCCATCCCGCCACCACCATTACCAACATCAAAAATCACATACCTCTTGTTCTAGGTACCGAAGAAGGAAATTATAACAATTGGGTTGCCCTATTTAAGGTTCAATGCACCGTTTGTAAAGTTCTTGATCATATAATCCCGCCCGATGCCGCCCCTTCAGAACATGATGAAGAATGGCTTTGTCTCGATGCCATTGTTTTACAATGGATTTACAGTACAATCACTACCAATCTGTTAACCACTATTCTCCATCCCGATAATACCGCTCATAAAGCGTGGCAAGCTCTGCAAGGAATTTTCGTCGATAACAAACCTACTAGGGCCATCTACCTTCAACAAAAATTCTCTAATACGAAACTAGCGGCGTTTCCGGATGCAACCGCTTATTGTAGAGAATTGAAATTGCTTTCTGATCAGTTGTCTAATGTTGATGCTTCTATCACGGATCAATCCTTGGTTCTTCAATTGATTACCGGGCTATCTAGTGAGTTTGATAACCTCGCTACTACCCTCCAACAGAAAGATGTTATGCCTTCCTTTACGGCTGCCCGTACTGCCTTGCTCACGGAAGAGTCCCGCAAAGCACAGCAACAGCCTACTGCTGCTGCCAACGCTGCTGTGGTTCAGCCCCCCACTGCAGGCCCGGAACAGCCTGCTGATGTCTCCAACAGGTTCAATCAGCGAGGTACTGATCAGTATCGGGGGCGCGGTCGGGGAGGACGTCACCGCGGCCGGGGTAGGGGTCGCGGACGCAACAATTTTTATGGTTCGGGAAATAACTCTACTGCTCTCGGGTATCCTTCACAGCAGTCTTGGCCTTACCAGCCATGGGGCTACTCTCATCCACAATGGGCGGCTCCACCGTGTCCATACCCGACTATGCCTATGATGCGCCCTCCGGTTCGAAATCCGGGAATTCTTGGACCAAGTCCATCAGCCAATTATGCAGCATATACTCCTACAAACATTGAGCAAGCCCTTCACACTATGACATTGAATCCCGATCAGAATTGGTACATGGACACCGGCGCAACAAATCACATGGCTCATTCGGCAGGTATCTTAAATTCTTATGTTAATAATGGTACTAAATTTATTCTTGTAGGCAATGGTTCCAAAATCCAAAAAACCGGTGTTGGCCATACCACCCTGTCTCCCCCATACCCACCCTTTTATCTGCCTAATATACTTGTTTCACCATCCTTGATTAAAAACCTATTATCGGTTCGCCGTTTAACGACTGATAACAATGTGTCAGTTGAGTTTGATCCTTTTGGTTTTCTTGTGAAGGATTTCAAGACCAAGCGCCCTATTCTTAGATGTGACAGCTCCGGGGACCTCTATCCGCTGTCAGTTCCTTTCGTTCAAGCTGCTTTTCCCTCCACCTTTGCTGCTCTCTCTCAAGATTTGTGGCACCATCGTTTAGGTCACCCAGGTTCTGATTTACTTCGTATTTTGAATAAAACTAAGTCTGTTTCGGTTTCCAGTTTTAATAAAGAACAGTTATGTCAATCGTGTGTTTTTGGTAAACAAGTGAAATTACCATTTTATGATTCATCTTCTTACACTAGCTTACCGTTTGATATAATTCAGAGTGACTTATGGACCTCTCCCGTCCCAAGTACGGGGGGTCATCGATATTATATCTTATTTTTGGATGATTTCACTAAATTCTTGTGGACATTTCCATTACAATATAAATCCGAAGTTTATTCAGTTTTCCAACAATTTTCTATCTTAATCAAAACCCAGTTTGAAAGGCAAATCAAAACCTTTCAATGCGATAATGGCACCGAATATAACAACCGTCAGTCTCATCTATTTTGCAAAACCAACGGGATGCAATTTCGTTTCTCGTGTTCGCACACCTCATCACAAAACGGTAAAGCCGAGAGGAAGATTCGCTCCATTAATAATATCATACGAACTCTTCTTACTCATGCGGCGTTACCTCCTTCTTTTTGGCACCATGCCTTAGAAATGGCCACATACATTCTCAATATTCTCCCATCCAAAACCAAAGCTAACCATACTCCCACCTACATACTTTACCGTACCAAACCGTCATATTCCCATCTCCGCACCTTCGGGTGCCTTTGCTATCCGCTCCTACCATCCACCACTATTCACAAACTCCAAAACCGTTCCAAACCATGTGTCTTTCTTGGCTATCCGGCCAATCATCGCGGCTACAAATGCCTCGATCTTTCATCTATGAAAATTGTCATTTCCCGGCACGTTCTTTTTGCCGAGAATGTTTTTCCGTTTAAATCCCACACTTCGCTACCTACTTATGACTTCCTTCACGAGAAAACCGATACCGACCTTCATCCTTCTCTCCGGTTTCCTCCTCCACAGCCGACTCCTGTTGAGTCTGGTGTCTCTCCCACGGTTCCACCACCACCGGCTACTCCCGCCCGGTTTGGTCAGGTTTACACCCGCCAACCTGCACCTATTCAGCCACCCTCTACCACTACTGATAGTTTTTCCACACCACCATTTACCCCACCGACCTCACCCCAACAGCCGACTTCACCTCAACAGCCCTCTCCCTCCACCTCATCAACCACAACATCCACATCCACTACTCCCCCAACACCACCCCCACCCCCACCACCCCACCGCATGCAAACCCGGAGCATGACCGGGCATGCTAAACCACGTATACCGTTTAACCTACATGCTTCATCTACCATTGAACCCCTTCCGAAAAACATAGCCGAAGCTCTTTCTAACCCTCATTAGAACCATGTTATGCAAGACGAATTTTCTGCCCTTATCAATAATAAGACTTGGGATCTCGTGCCTCGACAGTCAAACATGAATGTGATTCGGTGTATGTGGATATTCAAACAAAAATTGAAATCGGATGGGTCCTTGGAACGGTATAAGGCTAGACTCGTTGGGGATGGTCGGTCACAACAAATTGGTGTGGATTGTTCGGAAACATTTAGTCCGGTAGTTAAACCGGCAACCATTCGCACGGTTTTGTCTCTTGCGTTGTCTTACAACTGGGACATCACACAATTGGATGTTAAAAATGCGTTTCTACATGGACATTTATATGAGACAGTTTTTATGAACCAACCCCCAGGTTTCCGTGACAAAAACTTCCCGGATCATGTTTGTCGGTTGAAAAAATCATTGTACGGTCTTAAACAGGCACCCTGGGCGTGGTACCAACGTTTCACCGATTATGTGACCCATCTTGGTTTTCGGCCCAGTTCGAGTGATCATTCACTCTTTATTTATCGACACGGTATCAACACAACCTATATCCTTTTATACGCTGATGACATTCTCATGGTTACCTCGTCTCCAAAACTAAAACACCACTTTATGAGTCACTTGTCTTCGGAATTTGCGATAAAGGACCTCAGGCCTCTCTCTTATTTTTTGGGCATAGCCGTCACCAGAACTAAGGATGGCCTGTTCTTATCACAATCCCGGTATGCTCAAGATATTCTCGATCGGGCTAACATGAATAATTGTAACCCTGTTCAGACACCTGTTGATACCGCCGGCAAGCTCGGTGCCGCGTCTGGTGACTTACTTGATGATCCTACGTTTTACCGTAGCTTAGCCGGTGCACTTCAATATCTTACTTTCACGCGTCCGGATATCTCGTATGTCGTCCAACAAGTGTGCATGTATATGCATGCCCCCCGGACGCCTCACTTTCTTGCATTGAAACGTATCCTACGGTACGTAAAGGGTACGATAGATCTCGGGCTTCTGATGCAACCTTCTCGGCAGTTTACTTTGGTTGCTTACACCGATGCTGATTGGGCCGGCTGTCCTGACACCCGACGGTCTACATCTGGTTATTGTGTATTCTTTGGTGATAATTTACTTTCATGGTCCTCAAAACGACAGACCGTTGTGTCTCGTTCCAGTGCCGAGGCGGAATATCGTGGGATCACAAATGTTGTAGGTGAGATCTGTTGGTTACGAAACCTTCTCTTGGAACTGGGGCATCCCCCCCGTCGTACATCGTTGGTCTACACAGACAACGTGAGTGCCATCTATTTATCGGGTAACCCCGTTCAACATCAACGTACCAAACATGTGGAGATTGACATACACTTCGTTCGCGAACAGGTTCGACGCGGACAGGTACGGGTCCTTCATGTACCGTCTCGCCTTAACTTTTCAGACATCTTCACCAAAGGGCTGCCACGCATTCTCTTTACCGATTTTCGATCCAGTCTCAGCTTGCGGAATCTTCCACCTTAGACTGAGGGGGTGTATTAGACTAGAAGGTATTTATTTGGTATTCTTTGTATAGTCCAAGAGACTAATATGTAATATTTGTGTTTATATAATTCAATGCATGAGAAGGGGAAATGGCAGATTGGTCATAACCCTTTTACTAAGCCATACATCAAACTTGCTTTTTTCCAGTTGGGACAATAATATGCTATAAGGTTTTTTACTAGATTCCAGTTGATTAACTGATGTGGTAATGTAACTAGTAAGAAACAGTACCTGCGCGAAGACACGAGCGTTCCAATCTTCCTTTTCAGAAACATTGGATTTAAGGAGGTCCATTCGGGTTTCAGCAACAACTGGATTACCCTTCCAGTAAGCATATGGTTCCCTGTTTATCCATCTGGTCCTCCTGTTTCCTTCCTCTAGGTCCTTCAACAAAGATCCCCATGGCCTTAGATTAATTTCAGGCCTGCAAAAATTTTTGGTTTAAACTGCATTATGGAGATGTTTAAACTTGCATCAGATCTTATGGGATTGAAGAAGGGAACATGTGGTCATTTACCACCCCCAGAAAGACTAATCTGGGAAAACAATATCTACAGTGGAATCATCACTGCAGTAACGAAATAATGGTGGTGGGGCAACTGCATTAGGCCCATGATAGTATTTCTTCAATTTTCTTGGGCGGTCTTTTGGAAATTACTTCATATAAAATATGTTATATGAAGTATGCACGAATATTGACAGTAATAAGTTGTCTAGTAAATGCGTTTAGGCTGGTCGAATCCCATCCTCTATTTCAGGTTATTGAGTTAAATGATCTTCTCACAAGTGTTTCTTAAATCCATGACTTTCAGACAAGTTTCCAAGCATTGATGCGTATGTATATCCATATATGTAAATGACATTCTTCTATTAGACAGTAACATTCTCAAATCCATCTAAAGGTGATGGATTTAAAAAAACAGAAGCTTTATCACGTCAGAAGCTTTATCAGGTCAGAAGCTTTATCAAGTAATATTTTATAAATGCGGCTATATGTTGAACATCTTTAAAGGATTTTATAAGAAATTTGAATATAAATGGAAGCAATGGTACAAATGGGTTGGTGAGTAGGGAGGAACCTCTGTCCAACAAACCATAGTGAAGATGTCTATAAGAAATTTGAATTATAAATGGCAGTAGAGTAGAGATACAAATGGGATCAGTGAGTAGGCAAAAACCTCAACAAAAAATCCTTATTGTGGATGATGTTATGTTATCCAAGTGAAAAGGACATCTTTGGTGGTGCAAGGAATTTGACATAAATTGAAGGCATTTCAAACTGAAAATGGACAACTAGACACAACCCACACAATACGATAATAAAAACCATTTTCAATTATTAGGAAAATTTCAGAGTTGTTCTGAAGAAAACAAATCAAAATGATTACACCCCTTAAAATAATGCGCATTTTTTTACTATGGTAAAACAACAACAAACAGTAGACCAACCAACTGTTGTTACAAAGGCTTTATGAAATGCTTGCCTTTTGTATTGAGGGCATAAAGAGAGGATTATGTAGACCTTTAAAGTGAAATGCCACTCTGTTCAAGTGTCGACTGCTGCAATGGCTCCTGGAATTCAGGATTGATGGGGAACAACTGAAACTGAGCATATTGTGCCAGTAACTTGATCGATCAACACCAACACCACTGATGCTTCATCTTTATCATGCCCGTGTTCCTATTCTGTTATAGCATTCTTGAACCTACTCATGGCTAATGTTCTGATTACTTCATATGTGATTGCTTGGTCTTTTAGTTCAACGACGAAGCTCGCTTTCCATTTGTAAAGAAATACAAAACTATCATTCATCCTGGAGAGGTAAGAATCATACACACGTGGAGTTACTGAATTCTATGAATAGATGTCTTCTGACAGATTTATATGTGGTGGTATATTATACTCCATCTGTCTTCTGACAAATTTAGAACATGTTTTACAATGATTGCAATTTTATTTTCCTGGAAATGTTTTAAATTCAAATATCAATTTCTGCTCATTTAATCATCATAAAAATAGTTACATTTCGTTATGTAACGTTAAGACTGTTAGATTAGATCAATGTTTTTTAGTAATTAATTTTCATTCCATATTTTAAGGTTGCCTTTTGGTGAGATCGAGGTTCTTAAAGAGAACTTAGAGTTTTGTAAAGAGACAGATAGGCCTTGAACATGTAGAAATTTTGTCTCCAGAGGATGTTATCAAGGCTTGTCGCCATGCTTCATTACTAAAGCAAACTCCACCATCACCAGGATCTCCTACACAACTATATTCTTGACCAAGGACGTTATGTAATATTTGTCGCCTTTTTCTTAATTATTTTAGGGCAAAATGCCACGAAGTTTGTCTTTTATTTTTCTTTTTGTTAATTTTTCATCGTTATTTATATTTGTATTTAGATATGGCTTGAAGATCAAGGATTAAGAGACCAGAGAAGAGTAATGGAACCTGCTTGCTTTCCGGCTATCCTAAAGGTGCATTTTTTTTTACTTTTAAATCTAGTTGAAATGTTGAATATTAGTAGCAAATACCTCAATAGTGAGAAAATAGGAATTTTGCCCAGCTAAATTAATAGTATCATTAATAATTTGTAATTATGAGTATGGGAAAATGAGTATATTTAACTTACACTTGCCAAAACAAGCATTGCAATTAACATGGAATAATTGAAGTACATAAGCTTGCATTTCTTCTATATATCCTTCATCAGTTAAATGGTTTCCTCCCTGCCCTTCATCTGAAAGCTACAAGAGTTTAGTTAGAAGAACAACTACCCCAATGACAAATATGATTTATTTGTAGAAGTTCAGATGAAAGGTACATAACAAATAATTAAGGCATTCTTGGTTTCAAACAGAAAGTTATAAGATGGAGTAAAAGATTAATTACCCTAGTTCAATTTTTTTCAACTATTTGCCATCATTGTCGTTTCTATTGCAATAACTTGTGGGCAAAGTGAAAACAATCCTCACCTAGCTAGAACTCTTGTGTTGCCTAGGGTCATGATGATGGTGATATGGAGAAAAAATATGAGATGAGGATGAAGACGATGAAAATGTTGAAGATGAAGAAGAGAACGGCGGTGACGACCATGTATAGGTATGTTTTCGTATGTCCTATCTTGTATAAATAGGGTCTCTAATGGCAATTGTTGAATAAAGATGCATATGTATTCATCACTTGGTAATTCATTAATTTGATTTTTTTTTAAACTTTGGTTATCGATATTTTATAATTATATTCTTCGGTTTTCTAAAGAAGTTTAAGTTTTGTTCTCTCTCTCTCTATATATATATATGAAGTATCATTTGATTTTTTTTTACACTATACAGGGGATTTATCACAAGAATCAAGTGGGTGGATGCTTGCTTAAGCGGAAATAAGAGTTCATTAAAATTTAAAATATGTAAAGTGTAGTTAGATTAAGATTATGCAAACAAATAAGGATTAAAAATTTAAGATTATACAAGGTAATTACTGTAACCCAAAAGTAAGTTCACCTAAGTTATATGTTTTCTTTCTTATGTCTCACTTCACATTTTTTTGAGGATGATGGTGTTCTTCGGTGCATGGCTTTCAAGAAGTTCAAAATAACAGAGTAACACTACTTAAATCGAGTTCACATTTCTCATTTGACTAGCAATACCCTTCCACACACACACACACAAACAATCTCTGCAATAATTAGGGTTATTCTGTTGATGAGAAATTATCCCTATTCATTTTCCTTTTAGTTTGGATCAGCAAAGCAACCTTCATATAACTTAGAATTTACTAACAGAAAGGGTTAATTCTATTTTTATTTACACCTACAGACGGGAATCAGGCACATCATAAACATTGATCCATTTACAGGTAGCCGTTGATGGTATGATCATTTTCAAATTCAATTGGGGCATAATCTGAATATTTATTGATTATTCAGTTGCTCAGCCTACCGTCATGTTGTCTCAGGTTAATTATATAACTGACATAAACTAACAGATATATTTCACGAATTTTATTATCAAACAAATGTTACCTTGAGCAAGTGAGAGGACAAGAGAGAGTTACATATTAGTTCTAGTTTTGGTATTTCAGTTTGAAATTATTGGCTTATATATCTTTACAAACCTGGTGTTTTTGTCTAAACTTCAGGGTTCCAAGGATATTATTTCAAATGGGCTATTACTTCTTTAATCACCATAGTCTAGACACAGATGTTCTATCCAGGCTAATTAATCGTTAATATTCAGCAACTTATAACCAAAAATAAAGAATTGTGGGTACTTGTATTTTTTTTTTACTGTTGTTAAGTAGGCTTGGGAGAGTCATTACAATCAAGCCAACTGTCTTCATGTAAATCCATGAGGTTATTATTTATTTTATGTGAATTATATGAAAATCTTGATTTTATAAGGACAGGGTGTTCTCCGTGTATTCACTAGTCACTATGGAGGAAGTTGGTTTCCACTATTCACGTAAGCAATCCTTCCATTTACTTAGAAATGTTCATCTCCATTAGTTTATGCTATTACAGATGGTCCTCTATAATGTTAAATGCAGTGCTAGTAAATTAAAGAAGAAAGAGGAAAACTATTGGATGGTTGGATTGAATTCAAGCAAGTAGTACTAACAAGAAAATTACATTTTTTTGTGTGTATTTTGCTGTTTTCTTGCCAATTGTTGTTTGAAACTAATATTGTGTTTCATTATTCTGGTCGTCCGTAAACCAATTCTCACCCTGTTAGATCATTCAATCCCTCTTGCATCATCCGACTTGGGAGCAGAAACTCTTGAGAATGAGTTCATCGTTAGCAACATGCATCTATCCCAAGTAAACTCATCATCTCTTTTTATAGCATTCCATGCAACGTCTTCATGTAAATCCATGAGGTTATTATTTATTTTATGTGAATTGTATGAAAACTTGATTTTATATGGTATTTGGGACTTAGGGGTACGATGAATCTAAGGGCCCCTAAACTGTCAATAATAGATTTGTGATTTATTGAACTAGGCAATTGAAGTCTGAATACCTTTCGCGATATAGCACCGGCTCTTCTGGTTGATTGAGTCACGCTGAGATGTCTGCTAGACTTGCCTCAACAGAATCCGATCTTGCTTCAACTAAATCCGAGCTTTCTTCAACTCAATCCGAGCTTGCTTCAACTCGATCCAAGCTCTCACATATGAAGGGTGAAATGGCGGAGTTGCGTCAAATGGTGAGCTCGATCGTGTCTTGTCAACCACTTCCGACTTTTGCAGCTTCACAAAATGTTCAAGACTATGGTTCCAAGACTCGAGATCGGTAGACATATAATATGATTTTGGATAGATTTAGATTCATGTAAGAATTGAGATTGAACTCTAGGTTGTTTTGGGATATTTCATCCATGTTTTTCGAATGAATTGAGATAGAACAAATCTATGAAATTTCATTGTTTTGGGAATTTTTATAAAATTCTTGGCATACTATTATTAATTATTTCATTATAATTATATAATTATATATAGGTGAAATATGGATGAAATTTATATATTTGTATATAACCCATTTAGAGAAGGATTTGATGCTTTAAAAGTGTATATGAAGGGTACCTTTAGAGAAGGATTTGATGCTTTCAAAGTGTATCTGAAGGTTACCTTTAGAGAAGGATTTGTTGCTTTAAAAGTGTATCTAAAGGATATCTTTAGAGAAGGATTTGTTGTTTTAATAGTGTGTATCTAAAGGGTACCTTTAGAGAATGATTTGTTGTTTTAAAAGTGTATCTAAAGGACACCTTTAGAGAAGGTTTTGAAAAGTGTTACTAAAACCAAGAGTTTTAGAGAAGGTTTTCAATATACCTTCTCTAAAAGTATCTTTTAGTTACTTTACTAAACCGTCGCAAATAGTTGAAAAACGTCACTAAAAGATACTTTTATAGAAGTTTTTGAAGAGAAATTGGTTAACCTTTAGAGAAGCTTTTAAAGCGTATTTAAAGCCTCAACAAAATGTATCTAAAAGTAAATAAATTGAATACACTTTCAAATCCTTCCCTAAAACCTTTAGCTACCCTTATATAGGGAAACTTTTTGACGGAAGTGAAAAGCTTCTCTAAAGCCTTTAGAGAAACTTTTAGAACTTTCAAGTACAATATAAAACCTTCTCTGAAGGTCATTTTTCTTGTAGTGTTACCGCGGTTAGTGCTTACCAGAAAAATTGTTACTAACCACAAGGTTGTGGTGTGGTGGTAAGAGTCTGGGGACTTCATAGCGGTTGCCCGGGTTCGAGCCCCACTCGCAGCATTGTGGTCACGGGATGAATGTCCGCGGGCCATAGGACTGTTTTCCAGTAGATTAGTCCGGGCCCAAAGTGGTCTGGGATACTCCTTTACCAAAAAAAAAAATTGTTACTTACGGTACCATTTTAGTGGACTATAGTTTTACTCGGTAAGTAAGTGATAATGTTGAATTTTACCGGTAAACGTTAGTAAATAGCACCTAAGTTTTTTATTAGGATTTGATATAACTTTTTGATTTACAATTTGATTAAATGTTCTGATACAAGTTTTGAATTAAGTTTTTTCACAAATTTGTTGGAATCACATCATAATAAATGAGTGCATAATTTTATTGTTGATGTTATTGAATTTGTATAAGTATATACACAATGCTCTTCATTCAATAAGAAAATATAAAATTAAACAAAACGTTAAATTTTTACCCTTGAGTTTAATGAAGATGGTGGATGGCCATTAGTGCAATGACCAAATATGTGAAAACTGCATATCCTCGGTTGTTCTGCGTAATAAATGATTTAATGAAGCCTAGGGATCAATTCCATAAAAATATGCAAACTGTAACAATACAAACTCGCAGAAATAACGTATAATTGACTCTAATATAAATCAATGTCAAACGACCCCAAAACAACAATTCACATATCAAGGTTTGCGGAAACAACCTATTACATAACTGAGATTTAATACATAATTAACTAAATCCGGGATCTCGCAACAATCTTCTCCTAAGTCACGCTTCTCGCCTACAACTTCTCTTTGCCCTTGCTAAAACCCTCTGTCGGATACTTTTCTGAAAAGGTTTTAAGTTTTTTTTTTTTTTTTGGAAGGAGTATCCCAGACCACTTTTTTAGTTTGGAAAGAGCGACGGTTAGACCGAAAGGTCTAGTGAGTTCCCTCTAATACAGTTCACGTCAAAGCCACATAAAAGATTTATCGAAATATAAACAATTTCAGCTTTTAAAATAAAACATCATACTTACAAACACGCTTCTGGCACACACTACCGTCACGCGGAGGTAACAACGTGTCTGGCTCATACTGCCTTATTTAGGACACACCCCCATTGGCTTATACAGGACACCCCCCCGGGGTATGAGCACAGGCGGGACACACCCCCCGACTTGGCCATCTCGCTAACAATAATGTATGTATACATTTCCACATCAATCACGATAAAAACATAACTCGCATTGAATGGTAAAACATAACTCGCATTTAACAAAATCTCGCATATATAAAATATAATGTAATCATCAACGACGATTGGGTTAGAAAAACTCACCTACTTTGAAATGATTCCCTTACGATCCTGATGTACACTCCAACACCTATACTGATCACCTAAGGGAGATACAAGTTTTAAGTTTCGGAAGAAAACCCAACTAAACAACTCTACCCACACCTCCTTTCTCTCTCGCTGCCGACACTCGAAAAAATTACCGGGGTTACCCGACTCCCGGGTCTTCCCCGGTCTACCCCGCCTCCCGGGTTCATGCTCTCCCCGGGCGCCCCGACTCCCGGGGTCCCCGCCCGGGTCCCTCTCCCGCCTCCTGGGTCTAACACCTCCCGGGACACACACACCTCCCAAGTTCCCCCGACTCCCAAGGTCATGGCCTGGGTTACACCTATATCTCCCCCCCCCCAACCCGGGACTCCCGTCTCCCGGGGCCCTCACCCGGGTGCGTCCCAGCGGTCTCGCCGAGGATGCTCAATATCGAACGAAACATTGTTATTCCATGAGATCAATTCTAAAAACACATAGGGAAGATTTATAGCAATGATTTAAGTGAATACCCCTAATTGAAGGTTCATCGATTGGCTATTCCTCACTCTAATTCACCAATAACAAAACCTCCAAGGGTTTCCAAAACACCCAGACATCTTACAAAAGTTTATGGGAAAACAATTCTAAAAACAGAAGAGATGATTAGAGTTAAGAGTTACCTTGGTGAATCAATTCCTTCAATCCAAAACCTCCTTTTCAAGAGCACTCGCAAATGCTTTCTCCTTCAAAGAGCTTCTCTGATTTCAAGCCGACTCTAGATAACAATGAAATTAGGGAAAGGGGAGAATTAGGGTAAAAACCCCTTTTCTCCTTTATTTACAACTACCCCCTTCACTATAGACTTTGGAAACCTATCACCCAACCTCCAACTTTATTACTTTAAACACGGTTATTACAATATCTCATCCTCAAAAGAATTTCGTCCCCGGAATTCCATCTTTGAACAAATTGGAGTATTGGGACCTCATATCCCATACCACTTTCCATGTTGTCTCTTATGGTATCGCCATTGCACTTTCACAGGGCGGATCTCTTTTGATCTTTAACTTCTTAACCTTACGGTCAATGACTCCCTCATACCCTATGATAAAGGTTTACTTCTTATTCACTTGCATACCTTGTAAAGGTGTCATCGCCCCAACTTCCAACAAATGCTCTCAACTAGAGGCGTGAAACACAAAGCGAATTTTACAAATTATCATCGAACACTTCCAAATCATACACTATCTTTTCAAATCAGTCTATTATTTCACCGGACCCCAAAACATGGCCCAACGCTAGCTTCCCTCGAACGCACCACTTCATTCTATGGGGAAGACTTCTGTGTCAAGTTGCGCCCTCTCAACTTGAGATTTGCAAGGCTCGCGTTCTTTCAATCATATCAACTTAACTTCACTCAATTGCCCGAAACAAATGGACCAAAACCAAAGTCGTACTATCTGAACATACCAAAAAGAACATACCATCCGTAACATACCACCGGGGCCAACCGTACCAGATATGGTCCGCTTTGTCCACACACCCGGACTCACGATTTTTAAAACGCGCCTCTTTAAAGTTTTCACATACAACCTCACTTCTTTACCCGAACGGACTTATCCGGAGATATTGCCACAATAGCTCGTATCCCTGACTAGGATAATAACCCCTCAAAACGCCAATTTAACACGATGTCAACCTTAGACACCACCATGAACCCACCGATATGAGTTTCTTCATCAAGTATCCTGTCATAGCAAAATCACTTCCCTCAACACCACCTACGCCTGGTGCGAAAAGCACTTTCTTTCCCGAACCACAATGGTCACAACTCAACGGTGCAGCACCACTCATACGCATTATACATACGTCGCTCCAAACACCATCACCCCAACGATAAGCGTCAATTTTATACATATTTATGACAAATTTCACTAAAATTAGTGTTGGTTGAATGGTTAAAATACCCCTTTTTATCTAGTGTTTTATATATTTAAATGTATTATTACATTAAATTAGAAAAAGAAAAAAGCTTTTTATTATTATTGCATTAGATTAATGAAAAAAGAAAAAAAAATATATTTTCAATACTTATGTTATGATGGGCCTCGTGCAGCAACTAGAGTAAAGAAAGAAAAAAATAATTTGAGTTGTGGTTTGTTTGTTTGACAGCCTAGCCACCAGAAAAAGAAAAAAAAAAGAAAAGAAAGAGAGAGAGACAACCCAACCCAACCCAGCGTCCAACAGGCCTCATCTCCTTCGTCCAAGCACCGCGACTTCTTCTGCACCAAACTCTCGCCAAAACTTGCGATAGCTGTTGTGTTCGGGAAAAAAATCCAACAACGCGAGTTTTCGGTGAGTAAACCTGCGCCCAAACCTACGATACTCACTGTCTCTCGCATCAAAATGAAACCGGGCGAGTTTTCACGCGGGTTTAACCCGCGTCCTAAGTCACTATCGACTGTTTTTTTCTAACTTTCGAGTGGTTTTCAATTGGGAGTATAAAAGGGGTCTGGTAACTGTCCATTGGGCGGGGGGGGGGGGGAATCACTTGAGAAATCAATCGGGAAATAGAGAGCAACTCGAAGAGACGACTTTCAGAATTGGTGGGTCGATTTTTGGAGGAAATTTTTAGGGTTCTTCATAATTTTTTATCTTCAATCTCATTGTAAGTACATTTAGTTTCAATACTTAGATATGAGTAGCTAATTTCTTTGTTTTTAGTAGTGAGTAAGTAAACATTTGGATTGGTTGGTGTTGAGACTTGTTTGAATTCATGTTCATTGTCAATTTATTAGTGCAAACTTTGATTTTAGTGTTAAATCTTTGTCCGGTTTTCGATTTAGGAAGGATCCCCTATTTTATTCAACTCGATTTGGATTTGCTAAATGAAACGGGGAATCCGTAATTGTTCTTTGTTTCATTGAAGTTGCAAACAATACTTTTATCAAAAGTTTAGTTGATTGTTTAGTATTGTAAGTTTGTATTTTCTAGTTTTCATATTTGGGCGTCCGAATATTAACTAGAAATGGTGTTTGCTTAATTTTAATGCGATTAGCAAATTGTTGCCAAGTTCGTAACTTGTTTTAATTTTAGCTAGTTAGGGACTAGGTATTGAGCTTCTCATTCTAGTCGGCGCTTTGTGTCAAACGGAACATTGGTGCGTATCATTGTTTGAACCATTTTGAATTGGTGTGAATATATACTTTTATATACAAGTCGATGATACACCGTCTAATGAAAAATGTGTTTGCTTACTACTAGAACTCTTCATTTAATTGTTTAAAGTTCTAAATTATTTTTCGCATGCTTAGTTTAATTATAAAACTTCCACCCCGCCCCTCTTTTTATAATTACGATGTTTTTAATAAAGTTGCACGTGAATCCGTCTTGGACTTACGGTTAACATCGAGTCCCTGAGGAGACGACCCTACTTATCACTATCACAATTTATTGTGTTTTAGCGGTAATAGGCTATATTTATAATTAATTTTTATTTTCCGGACTCGACACCCGTCAAAATTTTGGCGCCGCTGCCGGGGACTCGACAAGTTTAACTATTTATGCCTAGATCTTTTCGTGCAGGTTTACCTCTACCTATAGATCTCGAGATCGAGAAAACCTCTAAGAAGTTAAGGAAACAAACTAAGCTTCGAAAGAAGCAAGGCGAGTCAACTTCTTCATCGGTGGTTAACATTTGGAAAGACATTTAGTTGTCTACCGATTCAGAGAGCGATAAGAAAGATTTGCATTTTGAAGAAGAGAAACCTCATCTGGAAAAGGAGGAACCGGGCAGGACCAATGTCGACGAGCAACCCCTTTGCATAACATATCTGGCCGAAGAGGTAAGTGCCAAATTTAAGACTGGTTTAATTCACTTACTACCTCGTTTCCATGGTTTAGCCAGGGAAGACCCATACAAGCATATGACCGAGTTCCACATGGTATGCTTGGGAATGAAGCCGCAAGGCACGACCGTTGAGAATCTCAAGCTGAAGGCATTTCCATTCTCCCTAGTTGACGCGGATAGGGAGTGGCTTTTCTATCTACCGCCGGGTTCCATCACCACTTGGCCACAAATGGCGCGCGCATTCCTTGAAAAGTTTTTCCCCGCATCCAAAGTCGTCGGCTTAGGAGATAGATTTGCGAGATCAAGCAGAAGGACATGGAGTCACTCTACGAATATTGGGAGCGCTTCAAGCGACTTTGTGTAAGTTGCCCTCAACATGGATTTCTGAGCAATTACTAATCCAATATTTTTATAAAGGTTTGCTACCGATGGAGAGGAAGATGATGGATGTCGCGAGTGGGGGAGCTATTGTGAACAAGACGCCGACTCAAGCGAGGACTTTGATAGACACCATGGAGGAAAACTCCAAACAATTTGGAGCTCGGAGTGACATTGGACGAGGCGCTAGTGAGGTACATGTTAAATCTTTAGAAACTAAAATTACTGATTTGACTAACCTTGTCAAGCAGCTAGCTATGGGAAATGTGCCTCAAGTTAAGGCCTGTGGATTTTGCTCATCGGTACGTAGCACATCCAACCGATGCATGCCCGACCCTCTATGAAGAAGAAGAACAAGTAAATGCCATCGGGGGTGGCAACTTTCAGAATTCACACAACCGGGCTCCCGATCCTTTCTCGAGCACATACAACCCCGGTTGGAGGCAACATCCCAATTTGAGCTATGCCCCAAGGCAAGGAAAAAGCCAAGGTCAACAATTTCAGCAAAAAGCTCCATTTCAGCAGGCCCAACAGTTCCAACAAGCTCAGCAATTCCAAGTACCACCCGGTTCTCAACCGCAACACCAACCGAAGGTATCATTCCAACCGGGTGCCCAACAACAACATCAAGTGTCATCTCAAGCTCCTAGTAGCTCAGGTATGTCATAAAAGTATAGTGAGATCTTTAGCTACTAACATGGCTAAACTTCAACAGGAGTCCCAGAATACTCAAGCGAGCATTCAAGATCTTCAGGCCACCATTGGCCAGTTGGTGAACAAAGGAAAATTGCCTTCCTAAACGGAGACTAATCCGAAGGCCAACGTGAACGCCATCATTTTGAGGAGCGGAAAAGAGCTTAAAGATAGTAGCAACAAGAAGAAGATGAAGGTTCATGATGACGAGGAGGAGTTAGAGGTCAAGGCGTCTAGTTCGGGTGAAAAGGATGTCAAAGATGAGGATACAAAGAAGAAGACACCCAAAGTGATAGTTCAAGCACCGCCATTCCCGAGTCGGTTCGAGAAGACAAAGCGAGAGAATGAAGAGAAAGAGATACTAGAGACATTCCTCAACGTCCAGGTAAACATTCCTCAACGTCCAGGTAAACATTCCTTTATTAGATGCTATTAAGCAAGTACCTAGATATGCAAAAATTTTAAAAGAGCTTTGCACTAATAAAATAAAGTTAAAATGAAATGAAAAGATAAGCATGAGTCAAAATGTGTCCGCCGTTTTGCAAAGGCGTTTACCACCAAAATGCAATTAATGACCCGAGCATGTTTACCATACCATGTAAGGTAGGAATGTCTCAGTCAATCAAGCCATGTTGGACTTGGGGGAATCAATCAATGTTATGCCATATGTCATTTACTCATCTTTGGATGTAGGCCCCTTAAGGGGTGTTATTGTGAACAAGACGCCGGGACGAACAATGATCTAAGTGTGGAGGAATTTGATAAGCGTCAATTTTATACATCTTTATGCCAAATTTCCCTAAAATTAGTGTTGGTTGAATGGTTAAAATACCCCTTTTTATCTAGTGTTTTATATATTTAAATGTATTATTACATTAAATTAGAAAAAGAAAAAAAAGGTTTTTATTATTATTGCATTATATTAATGAAAAAAGAAAAAAATATATTCTCAATACTTATGTTATGATGGGCCTCGTGCAACAACTAGAGTAAAGAAAGAAAAAATTAATTTCAGAATGTCGATTGGGAGGGAATCACTTGAAAAATCAATCGGGAAATAGAGAGCAACTCGAAGAGACGAATTTCAGAATTGGTGGGTCGATTTTTGGAGGAAATTTCTAGGGTTCTTCATAATTTTTTATCTTCAATCTCATTGTATGTACATTTGGTTTCAATACTTAGACGGGTGTCGAGTCCGACAAATAAAAATTAATTATAAATATAGCCTATTACCGCTAAAACACAATAAATTGTGATAGTGATAAGTAGGGTCGTCTCCTCATCAGGAACTCAGTGTTAACAGTAAGTCCAAGACGAATTCACGTGCAAGTTTATTAAAAACATCGTAATTATAAAAAGAGGGGGTGGAAGTTTTATAATTAAACTAAGCATACGAAAAATAATTTAGAACTTTAAACAATGAAATGAAGAGTTCTAGTAGTAAGCAAACACATTTTTCATTAGACGGTGTATCATCGACTTGTATATAAAAGTATATATTCACGCCAATTCAAAATGGTTCAAACATTGATACGCACCAATGTTCCGTTTGACACAAAGCGCCGACTAGAATGAGAAGCTCAATACCTAGTCCCTAACTAGCTAAAATTGAAACAAGTTACGAACTTGGCAACAATTTGCTAATCGCATTAAAATTAAGCAAACACCATTTCTAGTTAATATTCGGACGCCCAAATATGAAAACTAGAAAATACAAACTTACAATACTAAACAATCAACTAAACCGTTGATAAAAGTATTGTTTGCAACTTCAATGAAACAAAGAACAATTACAAATTCCCCATTTCATTTAGCAAATCCAAATCGAGTTGAACAAAATAGGGGATCCTTCCTAAATCGAAAACCGGACAAAGATTTAACACTAAAATCAAAGTTTGCACTAGTAAATTGACAATGAACTTGAATTCAAACAAGTCTCAACACCAACCAATCCAAATGTTTACTTGCTCACTACAAAAAAGAAAGAAATTAGCTACTCACCCAAATTCTTACATACAGAAAAGAAAGCTTCCACAACTCAATGCTTTCGTACTCCACCAGTTCCAACTCACATAATTATAATGAAACATACTTCATTTCACCATCGCATCCACCAACTGTCCAACCACAATTGTAATAATTCCAAGCTTCACCCACTCAACATGGAGTGGCCATGCTTACCACAAACTATTCCAAATCGCTTAACACTGGAAACAAGCTCACCTAGAACCCTTTCCACATAATACCAAGTCTGACTCACTCCGAGCACTACATTCCACCACCCTTTTTCCGTTTTCTTCTCAAATACAACAAACATGCCTCCAAAAATTGGCTCACTAATGGGTGCAAACCTTAGACCAACCGCACGATTTAAGTTTCTCAACACCAGAACCATAACCTACACCCTAATCTCCTTCTCACACCCTCACTAGGGTCCATATCTGACTATGGCAAATCTAAAACATAGATCCCCATTTCCACGTCTCTTGTCAAACTTCTCCTTCTTAGCTTACCCACTTTCCCGATGATCCCAAATGTGCCGAAAACACAATTACATTACTATACTTAGCCAAACGGTTACCCACGATTCTCGTTCGAGTTATTCAACCAAGCCCTTCCAAGACCATCCCCAATGCTCGAAGGCGCCGCACATTTCTCGCTCCACAAACAGAATTGACCTGTCCGCTAGAATTCCTTCACACTCAAGGACTACTTCGACAACCCCAAAGATCTTCTTATCAACTACAAAACATCACGAACTAAAACATTCGACATTTCCTTCAATATTTTAGCGGTAAAAGATAAACCCGTCTACAACTCATCCCAACCCAGAGCACATAGTTCCTCTCTTAGATAGCCACCCACTAACATCCGAAAAATATTATCAACTTAGCACTACCACGATGCAAACAATACACCCACACCTTTTTAGCAACATACATGCCATTTTTAAAAAAAAACTCCCCAGAAATCACAGAGCAAGGATTCCCACCTACGCTCCTCTTATATCAATAGCACAAGCCCACTACCTAACCTCACAAAAACTCCTTACCACTTCAAAGACTTGCATGACTACTATGACATAACAATATCACCCACTCAACATGTTCTTGCTCCTTGGCGACTCATCGCAATCTGCCAGAACCAAGCTTGAGTAATTTATAAGATTTAATGTACTACCTTGCTAACCAGAATGCTCAAACTACAACCACAACAGTTGTGTTAAAAACTCCACTCCTATATGAACCATCAAAACCTTATAGGGGTTTCCCTCCCCAAACTAGCGATCTTCCATTTTCCATAATGCCCATACAAAGTGGTCCAACATCACGCCCGATACACACCTTTCCCTGGACAACTCCTTACTTCCTCACGAAGATTTAGCAAAATACCCATAGCTACCTCTTAAATCTTTAGTGTTTCGACAATGACTTGTTGGTCATTGACTTCAGCATCTACGGTCAACACGGTGATACTTTGACACTGCCTTTGACCACTAGGATTCCCAACGGAACCTACTTCTTCCAACGCATCACACAGACTCTGTCCCCCTCCACCTTCACTCGCTGAAGGCAAAAGGCTAACCTGCTATGTAGTCAAATTACCAGACCACTTCAGAACTCCGACTCGATGCTCATAACTTTTCATCGAAGTACCACAACACTACTTATCAACATGCTGATATAAGAAGTATCTTGACGACTTCGAATTACACCCAGACATAACTACACGTCGACAACCACATCTCAAGCTACCGCACAAGAAGATAGGATACTACCGAAGGAACGTTCCTATCAACAATGACTGAGACCTCCGTTATTCACTGTCCTTCCCCGAAGGAAACACCAAGATTAATATTTGACCATCAACGACTCAAACGACACGCTTACACTCTCTAAACCCTTCCTCATTTTTAGTTGCGACATTTCTCACAACCTAGAGAGTTCATAGCCTTCATGCCTGAAAATACCAATAACTTAAAACTTTTGACATGTTTGAAAATTTTGACAAGTAACATAGTACGATGCAAGCCTGAGTCCATGCAACACAACACCGCCATATTTGAATAACCATTCTCAATGATTTCAAAGATCGTTCACACTCAATCCTCTCGATAAAATAAACCTTGTCCGACCAAAATCGACGTTGGCAAAAATGAAAAATACTTTCAAGGAATTTACTCATGCGATTATAGGAATACGACAAATTACATACACAGAGCAATTTGGTCGGCTCTCACTTATAAAACCATGCGATCAAATGTTGTTACGATTTCCACAACAAAAGTTAATTAACTTTTAATAAAAGAATAAGATAATCCTCCCACAACCAAAATTTGAAATTTATCACCCAACGAAATAAACTTGTCTTTTCAGTACAAACACACGCTTACACGCGTCTTCACGTTTTCCAACGAATGCCTCGCAAGGCACACACACGGGCCAAAATATATGACATGAAGGACACCAACAATTTTTTCAAAACATAATGCATGAGACTCACTTTACATTGAAGGTTATTCACTCTAGCAAGGTCAACAGTTTGCACTCACAACAAAATATCACAAACTCCCTACTTTCGACCAACCAGTTAGGATCCTCACATTTGCCACAATCCCAAACACCAACACTTCCCAACATCTTTGTATGTCCAACTGCCAGTTACCACCATGAATGATGATTCATAGTTCATGCGTTCTCATATTGACCGAAATAAACTTACCAACATTAGCTCATTTCCATCATGTCCTCACTCATCCTGTCCTCAATCCATCCTGTCCTCACTCCATGCTCATTTCCATCCTGTCCTCACTCCATTTTATTAGTCACACTGATATCATCTCTCAACCACCCCTGTTACCCTTCAATTAACTACAGATTCAAAAGGCTCATTTCTATCATTCGATTCTTGGGTTAAAACTCTCCTGATTCCCATTGATCGACATAACCACCTCTAAACCGGAGACTCCCTTGAAGCGAAGAGCTCACCTTCCATTGTTATTCTTCCCTTTATGGACCCAAGAAGTTCTTCCTCAAGACGAAATATCTACATTCCACACAATGCTCATCCCGAACGGTATTAACCTTAAAACCGTAAACAAGCTCACACAACACGCCAGATCAACGCTATCATTTCAATGATAGAATTCATTACCCAAACTACCCCCGTCGATTATCTCAACAATAGTAATTGAGTATACCCATGCACCTGTAAATTCATAATGACATTGGTCAGATGCAATTCTGAATTTACCTTACATGAGAGTCCTCACTATCGTTGTCACGACTCTAGATGATCAAGGTGTTACTTAAAGGCTTCCTATGTTCTCAGTTGTGTCCCTTTACTCCACAGTTTAAGTTTAGGCCCATTCGGTCACCTAAGTCCCTTAAACTATGGCTCTGATACCAATTGTAACAACCCGAACTCGCAGATATAACGCATAATCGACTCTAATATAAATCAATGTCAAACGGCCCCAAAACAACAATTCACATATCAAGGTTTGCGGAAACAACCTATTACACAACAGAGATTTAATACATAATTAACTAAATTTGGGATCTCGCAATAATCTTCTCCTACGTCACGCTTGTCGCCTACAACTTCTCTTTGCCCTTGCTTGAACCCTCTGTCGGGTACTTTCCTGAAAAGGTTTTTAGTTTGGAAAGAGCGAGGGTTAGACCGAAAGGTCTAGTGAGTTCCCTTTAATACAGTTCACACCAAAGTCACATAAAAGATTTATCGAAATATAAACCATTTCATCTTTTAAAATAAAACATCATACTTACAAACACGCTTCTGGCACACACTATCGTCACACGGAAGTAACAGCGTGTTTGGCTCATACTGCCTTATTTGGGATACACACCCCCAATGGCATATACGGGACACACCCCCCCCGGTATGAGCATAGGCGGGATACACCCCCCGACTTGGCCATCTCACTAACAACAATATATGCATACATTTCCGCATATCAATCACAATAAAAACATAAATCACATTGAATGGTAAAACATAACTCGCATTTAACAAAATCTCGCATTTATAAAAAAATCACATAATCATCAACGAGGATTAGGTTAGAAAAACTCACCTGCTTTGAAATGATTCCCTTACGATCCTGACGCACGCTCAACACCTATACTGATCACCTAAGGGAGATACAAGTTTTTAGTTTCGGAAGAAAACCAAACTAAACCACTATAACCGTGCCCCCTTTCTCTCTCGTTGCCGACACCCGACAAAATTATCGGGGTTACCTGACTCCCGGGTCTTCCTTGGTCTACCCCGCCTCTCGGGTTCATGCTCTCCCCGGGTGCCCCGACTCCCGGGGTCCCCGCCCGAGTCCCTCACCCGCCTCCCAGGTCTAACACCTCCCGGGACACACACACCTCCCGGGCTCCCCCGACTCCCGGGGTCACGGCCTGGGTTACACATATATCCCCCCCCCCCACCCAGGACTCCCGTCTCCCGAGGCC
Organism: Arctium lappa; assembly: GCA_023525745.1. Taxonomy (NCBI): domain Eukaryota; kingdom Viridiplantae; phylum Streptophyta; class Magnoliopsida; order Asterales; family Asteraceae; genus Arctium; species Arctium lappa. Next base: position 29,363,350 of record CM042051.1, on the reverse strand, counting down.
CTCACCCGGGTGTGTCCCAGCGGTCTCGCTGAGGATGCTCAATATCGAACGAAACATGGTTATTCCATGAGATTAATTCTAAGAACACAGAGGGAAGATTTATAGCAACGATTTGAGTGAAGACCCCCAATTGACGGTTCGTCGATTGGGTATTCCTCACTCTAATTCACCCAATAAGAAAACCTCCAAGGGTTCCTAAAACACCCAGACATCTTACAAAAGTTTATGGGAAAACAATTCTAAAAACAGAAGAGATGATTAGAGTTAAGAGTTACCTTGGTGAATGAATTCCTTCAATCCAAAACCTCCTCTTCAAGTGCACGTGCAAATGCCTTCTCCTTCCAAGAACTTCTCTGATTTCAAGCCACCTCCAAACAACAATGAAATTAGGGAAATGGGAGAATTACGGTAAAAACCCCTTTTCTCCTTTATTTACAACGACCCCCTTCACTTTAGACTTTGGCAACCTATCACCCAATTTCCAACTTTATTACTTTAGACCCGGTTATTACACAAACCAGGGGGACCAAATCCATAATTTACTCTAAATTAAATGATAATTTGAATTGACGGTGGTGGTGGCGGCGATGGTAGTGATTGCAACGTTGAAGGTAGAGGCGGCCGGTGGTGAAGTTTGAACCCATGCTCATAAAATAATCATAAACATGATTCAGATAATAAGCAAAGTAACCATCAAATTGATAAACTCCAACTCCTAAATCTTATATGATTAATCATATGAAAAAAAAATTAATAACAAAATTAGAAGTTGTCACATATTAACTACAATGTAAAATATATAACACAAATAACGAATTCTACAAATGGATCTTCATTTTCCAACAATAAATTGGCAATGCAAAAGAAGAAGAATTACCAAGTATTGTTGTTTTATAAATATTGATCTTTTAGAAACAAAATCATATATTATATATATTGGGTCCCTATTATATTTTCTTCAAAATCTAGACACATGGTCAATTGCAAGGACTTGTTGTGAATCTTGATCAACTGTGATCGGAATTTAGAAGAGAGAAAAAAAAAATTGATGTAGTTTGTTGACGTTGATGAATTTAGAGGTGGTGTAGTACTTACTGTTACGGACAAGACTATTTGTATTCCTAACTTAATAAAATAGAATCATAGAAATTTAAAATCAACACCGAGTGAATAATCAACTATCTATACTATATTATAAAGTACGGATAAAAAAACATTTAAATACAAATTATTAGGCACAATGTACCATCATTTTATTCAAAATTTTAAAAATCTCTTAATTTACAAGTATCAAAGCACAATATACATATTACTACTGTAGACTTATAACACCCACCAATTTAGTATGTACAGAGTCTTCATTTTATGCAGATATTTTCATGTATTACTATTAATTAATATATTATATTACTATAATTTTGTTTTAATTATATTATTAAATGTGTAATTGGTTATTTTTTCTAGATGTAATTAAAATATATAAGATAATCATTTAATTCTAACAAAATACTTAATTTTTTTATATAAAAAATTATATTATTAAGCTTAAATTAAACAAATTTATAAAAAAAACATTATCACTTTTTCAAAACTATCCAAAATCGTACTGTAAATCGACAAAAAAATAAAATGAAACACTAAATTCGTGATGAAACATTAAATTCATGATCACTACAGTTTTCAATATGACTAGTACGTTTTATTATAGGATTTATATAGGACCTCATTTTTATACAAAACCAAACAAATTTTTAGGTTTTGAAGATCGAATAATAAAAGTCAAGAAATAACATATTTGTTGGTCAACTATCTGCTTGAATAGTTTAAATCATTCAAAAGTTTAACATTTTTTATGGTCTTTTGAAATTAATATGTCTCCTGTCCAAACACGTTTTGATCTGCAGGCTTTTATAAGAGTTGAAAACTTCATTTACATGAATGAGATCGTTTAAACGCCATTTTTGACCAATATGGAATAAAGAAGATCTATGACACAATCTTTATTATTATTATTATTATATATATAAAAGGAAAATCTTTTTTATTATTATTATTATTATATATATATAAAAGGAAAATCAAGAGTGATGATGTGACACCATGAGAATGAGAAGCCTTCCTTGATATTTATCTAATTTTCTAGAATTTTAATTTATTTTTAAATAATAGTCATATATTAAATATCTATCATTAATTATTAAAACTTTTCATTTTTCATTTTAAGATATATAAAAATCATTAAAAAAAACTTTATTTTTATGTAAATTTCACATTTAAATTTTAAAAGTCAATTAATATATGTATTGAACTTTAAAATTTTAATGAAATATAAAAAATCAGTATTTTGTATATATTACATCAATATATATATATATATATATATATATATATATATTACAATGAATAATTTTATAATGATATTATTTATTTATTTTTATTTTTTAGTAAACTAACAATGATAATAAATAAAGTTTTTTATTAAATGAGTCTATTTTATTTCTTAGTAAGATAACAATGTTTACAAATCAAAAATTTTATTAAATGAGTCTATCATTTTATTTATTTAATTTTTTGTTTCTTGATAAGTTAACAAATGTTTATAAACGAATAAAATCTTTATCTTTATCTATATCCATATCTATATCCATATCTATATCTATATCTATATATATATAGGGCCCTATATATATATGTATGTATATATATAGAGAGGGTCATTCATTTGCTAACCGATACATTAGTGCTAACCGTGTTAACCAATTTTCGACCAATCAAAACGTTCCTAGAGATTTGGTTATGCGATTGATTATATTAAATTTACAAGGGCAATAATGGAATTTAACTAAAATGGATCCATCAAATCTAAATCTATTTCCACGCCTATCAAATCAAATTCCATATTTATAACACTTTTGTTATGGTAATGATCTACATTTTAAATTTGGTGAATTTGAAATTGAATAAAATACTGTGAAAATTAATGATGAATCATTCAATCAGAATGGGAATTAGATGATGCCCAAATGGAGGCAGAAAGCAAGCGGCGGGATTTCCAGCTCAGAACAAGCTTATTACTTGCAGATTTCTCCACCCTATACCCATCGTGAAACAGCCCTAGCAACAGTTTCGCCTGACAATGGTTTGCGAAGCTTATGTTGATCGGCTGGAAGTTTGCTTTAGAAAGCCATTCTCCCCATTGCCCATGTTCTTCTCGATAAACCCGACCCAACGACCCTAAAATTCGTGGACCCAGGAAGACCCGTTCCACCAACGCCCGAGCCCGGCCTTGCATCGGAAACCCTGCTTCCAGGGAGTCGTAGAGAGCCGAGTAATGGTGCAATGTGTCCATGAACCGGCCCACGAACCCTCCTTCCACTCTGGGTCCTTCTTCCTCGACAAGGGTCACCAATTTGGGGTTTAGAGTCTTGGATCCGGATAAAAAAGAAGCCACAGATGTGGGGGAACGGTAGCTGGAATGGGGGAGATGCAGCGCACAGTTGATGACAATGGCTTCTCCTCTCACTAATTTTAAGGCCGAAGGTTTGAATGTTTGGTAGGGATCTAATACCTTGCATTGATGGAAGGAAAAGGGTTGGCCAATTGAAGCTGTGAAGGCAGTTAAACGATGGTCGGTTTCTTGGACGGTAGAGATGGATCTCCGGCCACTTCCGGGTCTTGACAGAGCGTTTCAATAACTTGCTTGCACATACGCACATGTGCAGTGCATATGTACGAAAGACATTTACATGTACATATTGATTTTAATGCATATATGCATATTTTTAGCATGGAATTTTTCTAAAGCCGCTGTGAGATCGGGGTCTGCAATATACACGAACACTGTGTGCAAGTATGCACATACGCATATATGAACTATTAAATTGATCAGATTATGCTCCTATGCATATTTCAAAGTGCACATATGCATATTTAGTATTAGTGTTCATATATGCATATAATATTTCATTTTCATATATGCACTATATGCAAATGATGTCGATGATGTTGATTCGAAGAAGAAAGTGTTGAGGGGTTTTGTTCGATAAAGCGTGTTTGGGGGGATAAAATCCCTAAATATTTGGGGATTTGATTTTCTAGCCGTGGGTTACCAAAATAAAGAGATTTGCATTTTGACAGAAATACCCTTCTGCATATATGCATTTTATTTTTATAAACCCCTTTTAGTAATTTATTTTAATTGAAAGTCAATTAATTGTAGACCATTGATCTAATCAATCTACGGTTGAGATTGATTAGCACGGTTAGCACCAATGTAACGGTTAGCAAATGAAGGGGACCCTATATATATATATTAATTAAAGGTGAAACCACCATGTATGAGGCGCATCTCCTCAAGCTTAGAACATAATTTATCATTTTTTTCCTTTACTCAACTTTTCTCCCACAATATCTATTTTTAATTTTCCTTTTCAATTTTATAATTTTGCAAACAACAATTAATTGTTAGGCATAACGCCCTTTTTTAACTCATTGTTAATTGCAATTTATTTACTTTCCCCACCTCTTCATCTATCCATGTCTTTATATCTCAATTTCTTCCTCTCTATTAGTTTTGTCATAAACGGTAACTACAATATATTTGTTCCTACACACATATACAAACTGTTTGCATAATTGTTCGAGTGATTTTTTGAGTTTAAACTAGCATCTTTGTCTATCACTAAAAGAAAGATAAAGATCGAAAGATCCTCCTCTATGTTTGCCGCAACCGCGTTCCTGCGATGAAACTTCTTCATCTCTACTATGCTATCATGCACCGATCTATACAAATCGTAATGTTTTTTGTCTTAAATTTTGTATTTTTTGTAACTTAAAATAAATTTATTTCTAACCCAACATGGGTTTTATTAGGATTTTAAAAACATTCACGACATGGTCATAAAAGTATTGCCAAAAAAATTAATATTAATTTTTATTATAAAATTGTTCCAAGTTTGTATTAAGAGTTTGTGTCTGATTTTTTTTCTATAGTTGAAGATTTGAAGGTACATTGCTTGCCTACAATATTGTAACTTTGTTTATTTAAAAAGTAGTTTGGTGTTGTACAAATATATGTTTACGTGTTTGTATTATATGCATATATGTTATATAGGGCTATGATCAAGTTGAATTCATACTTGAGAGCAAGTTTCATGTTGCAGTGAAATGATTTTGTCATTACATGCTACAACTTCAACAACATTTATAAGAACAAAGGTATTATCTATTCTAGAATTATATTTTTTTTAGATTTCACAAAGTGGGTTGTTTGTTCTTATGATGAATCATGAATTGAGGTCTGTTCCATTTTATGAACTTTGAAAACTTTTTTGATCAATGAATCGAGATTTGTTATTTTTGATCAATGATGAGTTGAATGTTTTTTTTTGTTTGTTTGTTAGGATTAATAACTGGAAATTTTGCATATTAAAGACTTTGATGATCGAGTACTGACGGCAATCGATGAGATAGTGCCTCAAAAGCTCCCCAACATCCAGAAATTGCAAATATATTTTTTATTATCCGGTTGTTTTTCATCTTAGGATTTAACAAAATTTTAATAGAAAGGTTATTTCAATCCTCTCTTGGGATTTAATTACTTCAGTTTAAATCTCAATAAAGCTTACAATATTATATTTATTGTTAAGTTTATGTTTGTGTATTGTTGTCGTTTGGCTTATGTTTTGGTGCATCTATTTGTTTTTTTTTATCTTATACAATTGTCTCCTTTTGTTTGGATCCTTCTAAACGTGGGTGCAAGGCAACAAGAAAGTATGAGTGAATGTGCAAGTATTGATGTTGGTTTAATTGTGCTTCTATATATGTTGCATTAATATATTTTGTTGCTAAATTTTGGTTTATTTTGTTTACTTACATACAAAATATGCATAAACAATGAATTCTTTTGTTGAAAGATTTAATTTTGTGATAATTGATTTTATGCGTTATGATTACGAGATTTGTACTTTTGGACGGTTGAGTTAAAAATTTAATAAAGACGAAGTCTGTTTGAGAGTGGGCTACGAATTTTAATGCGAAGTGGGTTTGTTCTCAAAAAAAATCTTGCGAAAATTGGCATAGTAGGCATAGGGTATTATTAATTACTATGAGGGATTGATAAACAATTTGCGTTAATACATTTTTAAATTTTAAAGTTGTTGGGCTCAATTGGTGATATAGATGTCAGTTAATAGAAATTCACGATTTAGTTTTTTTTTTTAAATAAAAAAATCTTAGGGAGTATGTTTTTTTATCACAGAAAAATCTCCCATCGGATTATTATTTTGTTTAATAAAAAATAAAAGAATATATAATATACAATTTGTTATTAAGACAAATCAATATTATGAATGAAAAATATTTTGTGTTTATTTATAATCTTTCAACCAACAAAGTTAATATCATGATGACTATTAAATTGATGGTCAAGTCTATCCATGAATAAGAGATGTTAGTAGTTTGAACTAAAAAAACCCAATAAATTTTATAAAATTAAAAATCTAATCAGTAAAAATAAATGATATCTAAAACATTTTCAGTTCATTTATTATTTTATTTATATTGTATTTTATTGGTTAACTAACAAATTACGTTTCTTATATTATACTTTAACATATTTCTTAAGAACAACAAAATTGTTACCGCACAACACGCGGTCCACATACTAGTGTTCTATAAATTAAAAGAGTTGGTTAGAAATCATATTTTCAATTTAAAGATGGTTTATAGGCTGGAGATCATGTAATTTTTGGTCCTTCCATTCTAAATTCGTAATCATAAATTTTATGTAGGGGTGTTCAAAAAAATCGTTGGACCGCTCAAACTGGTCGAACCAAGTCAAACCCGACCGTTTTTGGCGGTTTGAGCGGTCTGGCGGTCCGATCTGCTCTGAAAAATTGTCAAATCGGGCGATCCAGTCCGGTCTGCGGTCTAGAGTTTTTTTGGGTGGTTTGGACCAAACTGACCGCCAAATACATTTATATTTTTTTTTATTTTTTATATATGCATTTATATCCATTATCCAGTCCAATGTTATCTTAAATATATTTGGTTAGGCTCAATGTTATCTTAAATCTAGCGCATACATAAAATATATTTTGATTTTTGACATTTAAAACTTGAAAGCCCTAAATTACTACTATTCACTAACATCGACCGACTTATTGTGTTCACTTTTTTTGTGGATTTTATTAACTTTTTTTTTGGATTTTGATTTTTAGTGTTTTGTTGGGATATTTTTTTTTTTTGTGGACTTTATTAACTTTTTTATGGACTTTGTTTACTTCAAATGAACTCAAACCAATTAAGCTTTAAAATTCAAAATTATATATGCTTTTTTAAATTTAAACTTTAAAGCCCATAAAAGGCCCAAACCGCCTAAACCGGTCGGACCAAACCGCCTAAACCGCGGTCCGGTTAGACCGGTCTGGACACTTGATGTCAAACCGCTCGGTTTGGAAATTTAATAAACCGCCACTTGCGGTTTGGTTTGTGGTTTGAAGGGTTAAACCGTCCAAACCGGACCGCGAACACCCCTAATTTTATGTTTTCCCCTACTTAATAAATTATCAGTTTCTTGTCTTATGGAGCCACGAGCAAGGTCCCTACACTTGCTTAACTTATTTTTACAAGTAGAATTTTTTTGGGGATATGAAAAATGCACCTCCTAAAATATTTAAGGGGTTTTATGAGGTATTAGAAAAAGAAGGAACCAATGAACAAAAAAAAACCCCTCAAAATCAACAACAAAAAAAGAAAAAAACCGTTTTTTTTTTTCAAATCAACAAAAAAAACCTTTAAAAACCCTCGAATCAACCAAAAAACTTTAAAAAAAATCCAAATGGTGGAATTCGACTAAAAACACATTGGATGACTTTGATGGTCTTTGGTCCAATTTAGGGGGTGTTTGGGATTGCTTATCTAGAGTGCATATTGACTTATTCCGGTGTGGTACCGGTAATAAGTAGTTTTTAGTGTTTGGCGATGGGAAAAAATTGCTTATACCGATTTGGCACCGGTGATAAGGAGTTTTTGATAAGTAATTCTATTTTAACTTATTAACTTATTTGTAACAACTTATTAGTTTTTTTGTCATTTTACATGTATAAACAATTTCAAACACCCCATAAATAACAACTTATTAACTTATTACATTTTGGTACCACCATAAACTAATTCAAACACTTTTTATAAAACTCCAGTTGAACACCAAATAAGTTGATAAGCAATTTTACAAAAAAAATATAAGTTATTTTAAATAAGGAATCCCAAACACAGGTACATACACTCAACAAAAATTGGTATACCATTGATTAAGTAATAGTTAAATTAATAAATTGATCGTTTTATTCAAGATTAATATCCATACTAACATCTTATCTATGCTATATTATAGATAATTTGAGTTTTGTTATAGGAAAAGCATAATAGAACAATAGTAAATAAAGAGAATGAAATATGTAATTCTTATTAATGACACATTCACTCGGTTTTGTTATAGGAAAAGAGAATGAACAACAGTTTTGTAAATAAAGAAAATGAACAACAATTTTGTAAATAAAGAGAATGAACAACAGTTTTGTTATAGGAAAAGCAGATAAGCCCTTTAAATAGGGAGAAGTTTACGAAGAAAATGACACATTCATTATGGTAAATTCTAATACTAGGAAAATATTATGTCAAACACTTCCTTTTGATGATGACACATAATCCTTCAACACTCCCCCTTGTGCCGAGTTAAATGAGTGATAGTGCATAGTTCTTGCCTCATTAAAACCTACGCCAAAAAAACAAAACCCAATAGAAAAAATAAAAACTTTGGACGAAAGAAAGAGTACAAGGCACCAATAAACAATTCCTTTAGTTTACTATATTTCTTGATTTGTACATCAATCAAGAGGTTTATAAAACAAGATGATTTATAAATTGTTGTCTCACTAAAACTTTGCACCAAGGAACAAAACTAATGGGAAAAATAAAAGCTTGGGTGAAGGAAAGAGCACAATATACCAATGTTACATGTAAGTAGACTCCCCCTTTTGTCTACTACTCCCCCTGATTCGTACATTAATCATGGGAGTTTGGAAAAACATTTCCATTTTAATACTTTCTACATGTTTCCAAAATATGGTTTTAGGTAATGATTTGGTAAAATATGTCACATTCACTTGACATATTACTTGATTCTCTTGAATCTAGAGGAGAGTTTGTTACTGCTAATTATATAGAAACTTAAGCTGAATATGCTTTGTGTTATCACCATTGATATATGTAATGATAGTACTTAATCATATAAATTTCTTGAATAGTAGTAATATTATTGGAATCGTTCAAGGAGGTAGTTACAAGGGTTGGCTTAGCTTATTTCCAAGCAATCGGAATGTTCCCTGTGGTAATTCTTTATCCAATGTGGGAACAACCTTTGTATGAATCAGACACATACCTAATATTAGCAAAGACATACCAAGACATTATTTAGTGTTTTTCTATAAGGGCTAGTATTTTTGCTGCTTACATTCTAAGTAGGTATTAAAGTTTCATTATCAATCACATTTTTCTTTCTATAGGGAAAGTATAAGCCTATGTCAGTGGTTCCAAAAGATTAATTTAATATCATTCCAATAACGTTGTATGGGCGCTGAGCAAAATCTAGCTAACAAGTTCACTGAGAAATACAATATACGGTTGAGTGTATTGTGCTAAGTATGATAATGCGCATATTGTACTTAGATAGGGAATTCCAACTCCTCAACACTTTTTTGTCGCCATCCTTTAGATGAAATGAATCTTTCCTTATATCCAACACTTTGACCGATCATAAGAGTGCTAACCGAATGCGCTTGTCCATATTAAATTGTCTGATTATTTTCTAGACATATGCGATCGGTGAATTAATATTTCACAAACTCGGTGTCCTAACTCAGATAGCTAGACAAAACCAAGTTTTTCCAAGATTTTCCATCTCAAATTTAGATTTCAAGTAGCTTCTGGTTTTTCTTATTTCATCAACGGTGCCTATTATGTTCATAACATCGACATATAAAGCTACTTTGAAAATCTGGAACTTGTTTTCCTAAATAAATATGCAAAGGCACGGTTCATCATTCTTATATACCCTTTCCCAATCAAGTATTCACTTAGGCGGATATACCACATCCACATACATTGCTTTAATTTATAAAGTGAGCGTTTTAATTTTATTACAAACGCATTTCGTGGTTTAAGTTACTTGATTTTGGTAATGTAATATCATCAAACACTTTTATATATCTCTGAATCAAGATCCTCGTAGAGATATGTGGTAACCACATTCATGAGCTGCATTTTCAGTCCTTCGGAAACTACTAGGCTAATTAATTAGTAGAACGTTATAATGTCCATCATTGGAGAGTAAGTCTTCTCGTGGTCAATCCAAGACGTTGTGAGAAACCTTGCACCAAAGGAGAGCCTCATACATTATGACTTAATTATTCTCACTACGCTTTATGACTAATGATTTATCTATGTCTTACAAGCTTTACACTTGGTGGGTTAGCACTACCAAGTGAAATACCTGTTCATTTGTCAAATAATATGATTCTCCTGGATTGCTTCTTTTCATTTAGGCCAATTTGCTTTTTGTTGATATTTTTCAACTGAGCATGGTTCGATGTCAATGTGCTCTAACATCTCACAAGAAACAATATATGCAAAATATAACATCAATGAGTATGTATGATCTGTCCATCGACTCATATGCACTCTAATAATTCATTTGAGATTTCTTTGATCTCTGGAATCAATATTAACTTCAGAGCGTCCTCTAGTAATGATTAATAGACATATTATATTTTAATCAGAGAAAATCTCAAGAGAGGTTTATGTATTGACGACAAATAGTTGTGCCTTAATCTTCTCTTCCTTTAGATGAGTATCTCTCGAACCAAGTAGTTTCCCCCATTTCTGTTTGGGAACTACGACCTCAACCACACCTCCACTACGTGTGATTGCAACATACTTTCCAGCGACGTTGTGCCCTTGTTTGGGGACTTTAACCTTGCGAGTATATTTGCAGCTCGTATATGTGATCTTGTCACTTCTGGAATAACATTAAATGTATCAAGTATCGAGTCTGATTTGTTTGACTTCAACTTTATTATAAAGTTTGGGGATCAACATGAGACAAAGTGGGAATATTCAATGACACTTCATGTCGTTCCTATGGAAAATCTTTTTTTCCTATCTCCCCCTAACGACGGGAAGACTGTCTCATGAAAGTGACAATCTGCAAATCTAGCTGTAAAAAGATCACCCGTCAAGGATTCTAATTAGCGGATAATTTTTGGAGATTCATATCCAACAAATATACTTAATCATTTTAAAGATCCATTTTGGTGCGCTGTGTAGGCCCAATTGGCACATATAATGCACAACCAAACATGCGTAAATGTAAAATATCAGGCTTATATCCAGTTACCAACTGGTACACATGAGACTGGTTAGTTAGTAATAGGTCTCGAAATAAAGAAGTAAAGTTGCGTATAATATTGCATAACGCCAGACACATGTAGGTAAATTGGTGCACATAACTAATGTCTTGGCTACCATCTATATTTTTTTGATGACAACTTCTATGAGACCATTTTAGATATACATATATATAGGACATAGGAAACTCTACATTGATCCTAATACATATGCAATAATCATCAAATCCTTTTGATGTAAATTTTCTTGCATTTCAAGTCATGTAGGAAAAGCAGAATAGAACAACAGTAAATAGAGATAATGAAATTTGTAATTCTCATTAATCATAAGTCCTTTAAATAGGGAGGAGTTTACAAAGAAAATGAAACATTCATTATGGTAAATTCTAATACTAGGAAAATATTATGTCAATCACTTTTTTTATGATGGCACATAAGCCTTCAACAAGTTTTTGTTTTTAAAACTTTTAATTTTTTAAGGATTCAACTATTTAAATGTTAAGTATAAATCAATAATATATACAAAATCTTTCAATTATTATAGGGAAAAGTCCATAAAAGCCCAACGAACTTTCTAATTTTAAGTGATTAAGTCATTGGACAATTTTTTGAACAAATAAATCATTGGACTTTCTAAAACCGGTTAAATGCTTCCTTTTGACCTATAATATTGGTTAATGTGGTAAAATCATTGGAAAAGTCCGAAAACCCCCAACGGAGTTTCATATATTGATTGACACTACAATTCTCCGAAAATTCACTAGAAAATGAGGTTTCAGGCGGATTTCCGGTGGATTTGCCGGCCGGAAAGAAAGGCGATGGAAACTTCATTTTTCGGCGAATCTGACTTTTCCGGTGGATTCAGGCCACCGGAATTCCGCCACTGACATTTAGAAACAATTGTTTTCTTAACTTAATTAGATTAATTAATGATTTTGATTAAAATACTGGCGGATTATCCATTGGTAAATTAAATCAATTAAGGAATTGTGCATACATGAAGAGGGGTAAATGGGTAAAAACAACTAATTATTTATACAAGGAAAGTGATTCTTGATCAGGTAACCGACACGACAATTCAGGCCCCATAACTTTGTGCACAGTTTCAATCATGCATAGCGTATAAGAGTCATGTTACACTTATGCATTCTTGTGCACATCTGCACATAAGCACATTTTTTACCTATATAGACAGACTTGATGTGCATAAGTGACCAGTTTGTATGTGCACAAATGCATTAAATGGGTCCCTGTATATGACCCCCCTCCTATGTGCTGATCATATGTGCACAGTTTCATAAGTACCACCTGCATAGTTTCACATATGCACAGTCTCATTATGTGCATCGTTTTAAAACCCAAAAATTCAAACTCAAACGAGAAATAATGTAAAATTTTCTGAAATAATTAAAAAAATTACTGAGAAAAGATAATAGCAGCAATTAAAATTAAATAACTACCATGATTATCATAGAGAAAATCAAGGAAACATGTAACTAGACGTGGCTCATGTAACTAGACGTGGCTCTGCATGAAAAATTCCAAATTTACCCTCCCATAAAATGTGATTTGTGACATCAAACAAAAAGGAAAGGATAAATTTCTTTGATCCATTTTGGTTAACATGGCTAACACTAATGTGTTGGTTGGAAAAAGAATGGGACTCTCTCTCTCTCTCTCTCTATATATATATATATATATATATATATATGTGTGTGTGTATGTATGTGTCATGTGAACCAAATGTCTATTTGGTATGTATGTGAAATGATACATATGACTTGCTACATATATAAATATATACATATATGTATGCATGTGAACCGAATATGTGGTATGTATGTGAATCGATACATGTGAACCGCTATGTATATTTGAAATATTAAAAAATCAAATTAAAATTACCAGCGGATTTTATTTTAATATTAAAATTAAATAAAATCTCCGGTAATCTTAAAAAATAAGTTTTCTAGAAAATAAAAATTATATTTTTAACTAATTAAAAAACAGGTGGATTTAATTTTCTTAATTTTCTGTTTTTTTTATTCAACAAGGTTTAAAAAAATTCAATTGTTTTTTTAAAATTCATTGATGGATGTCATTTTAAAAATAAAAATAATTAATTTTGTCGATGGTCGACAAATTTAACAAATTAATTTATTTTTCAATTATGTTTTAAAACCGGTGGATTGTTGTCGGATTTTATTTTAAAAATTAAAAATAAAATTTATCAGAAATTTAAAAAAATTAACTTTATATTTCGAGAAAACAAAAAAAACAATTAATTTTAATTAATTAAAATCACAGTCAGATTACTAGGGGATTTTAAATTAAAAATATAATTAATTAAAATACGCCGACAATTCTCCGGTATTGCTAATTAATTATTTTTAAACAAAATATTAATAAAATCCACAAGAAAACCGGCTGAAATATATTTTTTTGTTAAATGTAATCTGTGGCGGTTTACTGGTTGAGGTCAACGTATGTTGACTTTCTTAATTTCCGTCTAGTAATCCGTCGGTTAATTACTGGCGGAATATCTGCTGAAAAATCTGTCATAATTTGATCCTTTTTAGTAGTGTGATTATGTCTCTTGATATTTTTAGAGAGAAAAAATTCTCGAACTTTCTAAAATCAAAATCAAAATCTCAAAGCGCATTAGGAACATTTGTAACTTTAGCTAAGGGGTTGTTCGGTTGTTTTCGTTAAGTCTTGTATAAATCAAGTCATTTGTATGATTAAAATAAAATATTGTTCGGTTAAGAATGATTATTTTACCACCCTTCACGTCTCTCGGCAACCAAACACAACCTGCACTTCTTCATCATGGATCACATCTACGGCGGCAAACAACCTCTTTGTCTCTTAACTATCCTCCACCACCGTTGTCCACCTCCCCGCCCTAACCCTTTTGATTGACCACCTACAACTTGCGTTATATGGTAAAGACACACCACTTGCAAACTGATGTTGTGTGGTTTTCGAGCACCACCTGCAACACCCATTATGAGGTTATACTCACCTATTGACATTTCACTCTCGGTCCCCCATTTGCATTCAAGACCTAATGCTCCAAGACAATGTTTTGAAGGCATGATCGTTCGAGCAACTTGGTCGTTGGAAAACTCCTTATACTTTCGGCAGGGCTGGTAGATCTCGTTGGAAAATGTAACACCCTAAAAATGGGGATAAGAAAAACACTCCAAAATGGAAGTAATGGTATATAAAAATGCCAAGACATCAAGCCTCCCAAAAATGGGGAAAACAATAACCACCTGTTAAATACAAGATGTAATTCTAAGTATTGGAAATAACAACCTAATAATCTAATTTTACATGAAACAAGATTACAATTCGGGTGTCACCCAATAACTTCCTAAAATAATGGTCTTCTAAATGTTGGTGTTCCAAAAGAATCCTTCCCCCAAGCTCGCTCTAACCCCGACTAGACCTTCTTAATGTCGGATTCGCTAGATACTGAGATACATGCCGACACCAAACAAGTGTTAGGCTAAAAAGTCTAGTAAGTTCGAACAAGCAATAACAATCCATTATTATACAATATGCATATAACATTTTATCAAGGAAATTCTCATATGTGGAGTCAATGGGGGAGATTCATAATACCAATCAAGTTCCACCCAAAGAGTCTATACACCTTGATGTCAAGCTACCATGAGCGACACCCAAAAGGCCCAACACATTCGAGGATTACAACCTTGGCATAACCCCGAATGGCGGAGATCTAGGTACATACCCACACGGTGGCACCCAAGACTATATCCTCCTAGTGTATACAGACTTGGTTCGTGCAACAATATAACGATTAAGTCCCATTGCACTTTTGCCCACATGAGGCATATACAATACCAATCCTAGGCAACAATGTGAAGTAGACATCACTCATATCATGAAGGAACTTATATAATGCCCTTAAATATTTCCTAACAATATATTGCACATATAATCCCATATAGGGTGTTCAAATACTAGCATCACAATTGCCATGCTTTGTTACACAATAGTGTATGCCAAGATTAAACATGGCCACTCAGTTGACATATAGGAATATTTACCCAATTTAGGTCAAACCCAAAAATATGGATCATCCCTTCAAAACGACCAAAATTAGAACATCTTTATGTAAGGGGCATCCAAATGATCCCTTTCTCCACTTATGTTATTTCTATACCAAAATGACCCAAAATCCTTAACATATGAGCATTTGAACAACATAAAAATCATGGAAGATGTATAAGAAAGTGTAATAATATAAGCAAGTAACACATATTGGTATGTATCCGGTTTTGTAAGGTTTAGTAAACTCACAATCTAGGTTTTTGGTTAAAAACCTAGAAAATTAGTAAAACCTAGAAATGATGAAGATGAAGTAAACCCTTGAGATTTGGAAACTTGACTTGGAATCTCTTCGATAAATGCTCCCAACAAGATCCTTGGCAACCAAAGTGTAATCCCAACAACCCTAGACTTGCATCTAAGGAGATTAGGGTTTTGAGAAGCTAAAATAGCATTCAATGCTCAAGAAATCAGGTAGGAGAAAGAGCGGAAATGAACTGAAATAGCTGGAGGGGTTTTATACCCGAGAACACACACGGACGATTGTTCCCACGCCGTCACTCTCGTGGACCCTCTCCCTCTCGCGGTACCAATTGTGTGGTTGTGACACGCGAGAGTGCCCGAGGGCACAATTGCTATCACTTCCGCTGGGACTGTACCGTGGGCTCTTCCTCCCCCGCGATTGTGACTGGCGACATTGCCACATAGCATAGTCACTGTCACTATCACATGGATGGTACCGACACCAAAAATGGCCAAATTCCAAACTGCATGCATGACTCGATGATTCAACTATAACCAAATAATTACATGTTCGTTGCTAAACCAATTAAGATTAAAATTTGGTGTGGGGTCTACCTTACTTAAGAAAACACCGGTGTTGCATAAAATCTCTCTTCTTACACACTCTGGTTGCATCGTCTAGTACCTAAAACAAACAAAAAACTAGTAAAAACGAACCCATCTTTGTATTTATCGTTGTGAGTACGAGAAATACCAAAAATAAGAAGAAGAGAAGGATGAGAGGGGAAGAGACAGACCTAAGATGATTTGGGGTGCTAATGCCGAAGACGACTAGGCAACTTCGATGGTAATAACCGACGATGGGGATAAAAGGCTATGGCACTGCGATTTGGGGAAGGGGTGAATAGGGTAGGGTTTAGACATTTGGCTTTCCATTTTATCCTCTTCTTTTTCAAAATTTATTTATCCACCCTTCTGGTTACGGGTGAACTTTTGTAATCAAAAGGGTGTATATAACTCATTTTAAAATGTCCAAAAAAAATTACTTGAAAAAAGATCGTCAAAAACCTTAATCACTTAAAATTAAAAAGTCCATCCCATTATTATAACATTCATATTTTGCTTGTTTTGTAAACAATAATAATAGAAACTTGAAGGCTCTATGGAAACCCATATTACCTTTAGCAAATGATACGATCTAGGTTTAGCAACCCATCCTCAATTTATTATACCCCAATTTTTAAATCTAAATTATCTTAAATATAATTAATTTTTAAATCAATCAATTATACCATAAAAATGAAGATTTTATTCTCTCTAATTAGACACCCATATCGATATATATTTTATCAAAAAAATGTAAACAGGTTTCCAAGTTTTTGATCGTAATTGTATTCACATGTAACTATATTCATATTAATATATTTACTATATTATAAATCATTACCTCATCTTCTTATAATATGTTTACAACTTATTATATACTTCATACATACAACTTTTTAAAACTCAACACTTCAAGTAACTGATAAAGACATTCAAATACAAGATAGGCAAGTTGAGCCCATACTAATATAGCATAATACTTTACACAACTAATAACCAATCTAATAGTCTTTTGCTATCTTAAAACTACACAAAACCATAAATAAATTAAAAACGAGCGGGGAACAAAGAATAGAACAAATTGTGAATTGATATTGAGCATTTGAGTTATGGGCTTCGTTAATAAGATTGAGATGCATTGCATGGATGCATTTCTAGTATGTCTTAAAGTACGAATCAGTTCCATTACACCCAAAACCATGTTTCAAATAGATCATCGTGTATTCTAACACACATATTTCAATATCGTATTGGTAAGGTTATCCCTAGTACTATAACAAATTTGGGTTTATATGACGTCAAAAATGTCTAAGTGTCCTAAAAGACTACTTTATAGGATTAAACAATAAATTAAATGTCTTATCTAAAAGTGTTGTAATAAGTTTATAAGACGTTTTATGGCGTCGTAACAAGTTTATGAAGACATTTTTATAAAAGAAACATGTCGTATTAACTAATTTATAGGACACTATTTGAAAAAAATATCTTGTAACAAGGATATGTTCATATAATAAGACACTTCTCAAATATGTCCTATAGAATAACTAATATGATGTTTTATAGTAAAAGTGTTCTAAAAAACTTGTTAAAACGTATAAACACTACAAGAAAAATCCTTATTAGTGACAAACAAAATTTGGTCACTAACAACCTAAAATTGGTCATATAATAAGACACTTCTCAAATATGTCCTATAGAATAACTAATATGATGTTTTATAGTAAAAGTGTTCTAAAAAACTTGTTAAAACGTATAAACACTACAAGAAAAATCCTTATTAGTGACAAACAAAATTTGGTCACTAACAACCTAAAATTGGTCACTAAGGTTGTTTAGTGACCAAAATTTTGGTGGTCACTTTTCGTCACTAAAGGTCCGTCACTAATTTACGATAGTGACCAAATACAAAAAACGTCACTAATTAGTGACAAAATTAAAGTGGTCATTGTGTTTGTGACGACTAATTTGGTCACTAAATATCGTCACTAAATTACTAAAAGTCGTCACTAATTGTTCAAGATAACGGCTCCGTTAACATCCATTAGTGACCAAAAAAAAGTGGTCACTAATTAAGAAATATGAAGAAAAAAAAAGGTAAACAACCCCCTTAAGTAACTCTTATTAATTTGGAATAAAAATTGCTCAAAAAAATATTGAAATACAAAATGGCAAAAGTTTTGGTCTTTAGAGACAAGTTCTTTGCAGAAACTATTTATGGTTCCAAATGTCGGTGTACAATTTCACATGCAATAATACACTTATTCTTGGTCGATATCCCCCAACAAAACACCAGATATTCAACCATATTTAACCAGCTTCGATTTCATCTGTGCGAGTTGAAGCATCTTGTAACTTGGTGTATTAGGTTAAGATGATGGGGGTGAATCCATGTCTTTGGCAGCTGCTGTTGCTGTCGTCTCTTGGTCAAGCTTTTTCTTCTGGTACTCGTACACCGGAAGTCCAAATACGGCTTTTCCAGAGACGATGCCAGTGCTAAAACAAAACAGATGGTCAAATCGTTAGACGAAGATGGTTCATGGCAGAAATTACATGTTGAATAACAATCCTCATGCTTCTTTAACAAATTATTTGTTCATTGCATAATCCATCAGGAAGAAATTCAAACAAATTTACAAGTCAACTTATGGTTCATGGCGGACATGATGTCCATGGTCCGCAACTCGAAGGCTTCTAATCTTTGCGAGACGATAGAGGAAGCCCAGTTTATTGAAGAGGTTTATGCGAGGGGTAAACCGGAGAAAGCGGTGGTGGTTGGAGACAAGAGAAAGTGGGAAAGCAATTCCGTACCTCCTAAGAGGACTCGACCTTTTGTCGGAAATCGAAGCTTCAACAATTATCAAGAAGCTTGATGGTGCCAGAAGTGCCGAATCAAGCACCATGGTAACTGTAACCCCACTCCTCAACCTTGTGTCAAGTGTAGGAAGTCCGATCACGCCACCAGAGATTGCCCGATCAGAGGGCTTATCAGCTTCGAGTGTAAGGCACCGGGGCATATGAAGAGGGATTGCCCGAAGCTCAGGTCGGGTAGCGCGCCGGAGAAGAGAGAGAACACATCTAGGGTTCCGGGTCGAGTTTTTCAGATGACGGTCGATGAGGCCAAGGCATACGTCGATGTGGTATCGGGTACGTTTCTTCTAAACTCCGTACCTGCTCATGTACTGTTTGATTCGGGTTCCATTTTCTCTTTTATATCTGAGTCGTTTGGTCAAAAGCTTGCTATGCCCACTAATAGTCTAGAGAATGCGTTAGTGGTAGAAATAGCAAATGGTAGTCAAGTTCTAATCCACGACATCCCGAGGAAGTGTACTCTCGGAATCGAAGGGAAAGAATTCTTGATCGATTTGATGTCGATGATTATAGGAGGTTTTGATGTGGTGGTCGACATGGATTGGTTGGCGAACAATCATGCAGAGATCGTATACTCCAAGAAATTATTCCGACTTCCCAATCCCAATGGTGAAGTTGTTATGATCTATGGTGAGAAGAGGAAAGGTGATGTGGCAATCATCACCATGGATAAAGCACGCAAATGCTTGGTGAAAGGATGCTCATCTTTCCTAGCCTACGTGATCGACGCCAAGCTCGATAAGTTAAAGCTTGAAGATGTGAAGTTAGTGCGAGAGTTTCCCGACGTCTTTCCGGATGACTTGCCCGGGTTACCACTCGATCGTCAAATGGAGTTTCGGATTGATATCGTGCCAGGAGCGGATTCTATTGCTAGATCCCCTTACCAATTGGCTCCATCAGTGATGCAATAGATGATGGCTCAACTCCAAGAGCTTTTGGAGAAGGGTTTCATAAGACCGAGCTCGTCGCCTTGGGGAGCTCCGGTCTTTTTTGTCAAGAAGAAGGATGGCACAATGAGAATGTGCATCGATTATCGTGAGTTGAACAAAGCAACGGTGAAGAACAAGTATCCTCTTCCGAGGATAGACGACTTGTACGATCAACTCCAAGGAGCGGGGTGTTTCTCCAAGATCGACTTACGTTCGGGATACCACCAAGTGAAGGTGAGGGAGTAGACGTCTTG
Organism: Arctium lappa; assembly: GCA_023525745.1. Lineage (NCBI taxonomy): Eukaryota > Viridiplantae > Streptophyta > Magnoliopsida > Asterales > Asteraceae > Arctium > Arctium lappa. The sequence continues at coordinate 29,342,905 of CM042051.1, read as the reverse complement.
AAGACGAACTTTAGAACGCGTTACGAACATTATGAATTCCTTGTAATGTCGTTTGGCCTAACAAACGCACCGGCGGTGTTTATGGATTTGATTAATAGAATGTGCCGACCATTCCTCGACAAGTCGGTCATCGTATTCATTGATGACATACTCGTATATTCCAAGAGCGAGTTGGAACATGAGCAACACCTTAGTGAAGTTATAGAAGTGTTGAGAAAGGAGAGATTGTATGCCAAATTCTCCAAGTGCGACTTCTGGTTGGAAGAGGTTCAATTCTTGGGTCACGTTGTCACCCGAGACGGGGTGAAAGTGGACCCCTCTAAAATTGAAGCCATGATGAATTGGGAGCCTCCCAAGAGTCCGTCCGAGATTCGAAGCTTCTTGGGTTTGGCGGGATATTACCGGAGGTTTATTCAAGACTTCTCGAAACGCAAGAGAAGGTGTTCTGGATCTTACAAAAGAAATTGCGTGAAGCCCCAATTCTATCACTACCTGAAGGATCTGAAGACTTCGTGGTCTATAGCGACGCTTCGAAAATGGGATTAGAATGCGTGTTGATGCAAAGAGGCAAGGTGATCGCTTATGCCTCGAGGCAACTCAAAATTCACGAGAAGAATTATCCTACCCATGATTTGGAGTTAGCGGCGTTGGTGTTCGCCTTGAAGCTTTGGCGGCATTACCTCAATGGCACGAAATGTACACTCTACACGGATCATAAGAGCCTAAAGTATGTCTTTGGTCAAAAAGAGTTAAACATGAGGCAAAGGCGGTGGCTCAAGTTGCTCAAGGATTACGATTGTGAGTTACTTTACCATCCCGGTAAGGCGAACGTAGTGGCCGATGCATTAAGTCAAAAGGACTATAACAGAAGTATTCAGGCTACCCTTTAGAGGATCGAGTTAGTGTCAACTCTTGTTGAGAAGATCAAGACATCTCAAATAGAAGCCTTGTTGGAAGAAAATCTTAAGGATGAAGTGATGACAAATCAACGTTTGCTCTTAACGGAGGATAGCCGTTGGGTAAAATTGTTCAACGGTTGTGTATGGGTACCCAAAGTTAGGGGCAACCGGGAATTACTTCTTGAGGATGCCCACAAGTCCAAGTATTACATTCATCCGAGATGTACAAATATGTACCGGGACTTGAAGTTACACTATTGGTGGCCGGTAATGAAACTTGATGTAGCGCATTACGTAGAGCGTTGTGTGACGTGCTTGCAGGTGAAAGCCGAACATCAACGACCGTATGGGAGTCTTCAGTCCTTAGAGATATCCAAATGGAAGTGGGAGCATATTACCATGGACTTCGTGACGAAGTTGCCCAAAACCCTTCGAGGTCACGATACCATTTGGGTAATAGTCGATCGATTGACCAAGAGCGCTCACTTTTTGGCTATGCGTGAAACCTTACCGATGGACAAGTTAGCAAAACTCTACATCGATGAAGTGGTTTCGAGGAATGGGGTACCCTTGTCGATCGTGTCGGAACGCGACAGTCGGTTCACTTCAAATTTTTGGGATGACTTTCAGAAGGAGCTTGGTACGCGAGTAAAGTTGAGTACGACTTACCATCCATAAATCGACGGTCAAAGCGAGAGAACGATCTAAACGCTTGAAGACATGCTAAGGTCTTGTGTTATTGATTTTGGGGGTAGTTGGGACTCTCACCTACCTTTGGTGGAGTTTGCTTACAACAATAGCTACAACTCGAGTATCGAAATGGCACCATTTAAGGCGTTGTACGGACGAAATTGCCGAACTCCCGTGTGTTGGCTGGAGGCAGAAGAAAAGTGTTAGGACTGAAAGTCCTAGTGCATTGAAAGTTGTATAACACATTTATAGAGTTTAATTGTTTTATTATTTATCGCGTTGTAATAAGCCTATATTGTAATTGGGCTTATTTGGTTTAATGGGCCTTGGGCCTTTAGGGTTTTATCCCTAGTATTTAAGGCTTGTTTTGTTGAGATTTATGGTTGGAGGTTAATGGTCATTAGAAAGGTTTACTTAGCCATATCAGATATTCTCTCTGTAAAACTAAACCCTTTACTGATAAATCTAATCATATGACCAGCAGTTGTGACCGATTCTTATTGTTTATTAGATTATTACATCGTGATTGCACTGCATCTGGGATCTACAATTGGTATCAGAGCCGGATCGAATTAATTTTCATTCGATATGATCAAAAGGTTAAAACCCTTATTTTTATCGACTTTTTGTTAATTGACCTTTTGCCTCTGTGTTCTTCAAAATTAAAGTTTTTGTTTGAGTTTTGGTGTTTTAATCTGTTAAATTCGTGTTGGGATTGATTATTTGTTGAATGTGTGATTATGGGATTGGTTAGTCGATTTTAGGTTTAATTGCCTTGGTGTTAGATCGAAGTTGTGTTCTTGATTTTACCTAAGGGTTTGGGTTGATACTGTTGGTCTTAATTTGGGTTGTGTGCTACAATTTCAGTTAGGATCCCCAATTAAAAGTCCTTGCCATCGATAAACTTGGTTAATTGTAATTGGTTACTTCAATCTAGTGGGACGGTGAAATACAATTGAGTTCGGCGGCTGTGAGTTCTTAAATTGAGAACCATAAGTTTGTTTTTTAAATTGTGATGATTGGAGGCTGAAAGTAAGTGGGTTAGTGGAGAACCATAAGTTTGCTTTCTTGAACAAAGCTTAAGCGAACAATTTTTATCGGAAAAAATTCACCTATCTTGAGTTTTTAACATTTCGTTCGTTTTCCGAAAAAAATTCGGTTGTGTCGTTTTTTATCATCGCTAGATTATTTGGGTTATAAATTGTTAAGGCGTGTTCACGAACCATAAACGATCAATTTTGGTCGAAAATTTTTAACCCATACGGAGTTTTGGAGTTTTTGATCGTTTTCCGAAAAGTTTTCGGTTGGTTCGTTTCTGATCGTGAGTTGACCGTTCTATTTTTAATTTGTTAAGGAGTGATCAGGAAGCTTTAATGATCGTTTTTCATTGGATATTTCTAACCGTTTCGAAGTTTTGCAGGTGTCAAGTCCGAGAAGATGATGAATAGTAACTTACGGATTCCGTTAGTTTGCCGTTAAATTCTTTACATTTTGGTCCCTTTTCCGTTAATCCAGTTAGTGTTCGTTAGTTTGTTAATTTAGTTAAGTTTTATTTCATTTGTAGTCCGTTTTGGTTATTTTTCAGTTAAGCGTTAGAAGTTTCTCTTTTTACACTTTTAGTCCCTCTAGTTAGAGTTTCATCTTATGTCATTTTTAGTCCCTCTAGCTTTGAATTTTAAAATTTTTCACTTTTAGTCCTTGTAGTTTTAAGTTTCAGTTTGTGTCACATTTAATCCTCGTACTTCAAAGTTTCAAAGTTTGTTATTTTTGATCCCTAAACTTTCAAGTTTCACTTGTTGTCACTTTTGGTCCTTACACTTTAAAGTTTCATCTCTTGTCAAGTTCCATCCCTGGACTTTAAGCATCTTAACCAAAAGATTTCAAATCTTGAAAGAGAAGCTAATATAAAGAAAAGGGATCTACATGAAAATTCAAAGAAAATATCTGAACTTGAACGACAAGTTGCAAATTTTGAAGCCAAAGAAGAGAAGAACCTGGCGCTTGAAGAACGAGGAAACATGTTGGAGAGTGAAAATATCAACCTGACGAAAAGACTTGTTGTTTTTGAACAAGAAAAAGTCGATTTCTCAAATGAAAGAAAGAATCTTGAAAGATAGATTCTCGAGCTTTCAAAGAAAGTTTTCGATGAAAGAAAGGGTTTTGAGGCTCAAAATGCGAAACTTTCAAAACAGATTTTTGATTTTGAAAATGTTTTGATAATTGAGAGAGATTCTTTTGAGAAAGAGCGAAAATGTTTTGACAGTGAAAAGGAAATGCTTGAAAAGAAGAATGTTGCGGTTTTAAAGAGATATCTGATAAATGCAACAGTATAGAAAAGGATTTTGAAAGTGAAATAAAGATTTTCGAAACTGAGATTCATAAGCTTTCAAAGAAATTATCTGGATTAACAACAGAGATTTTGAAAGAACAGAAGGTAAAATCTGATTTACAAAAACAATTTGACATGATTCTTGAAGATAGAAATGTTTTATCCGCAAAAGTCAAGAAACTTGAAGAAATAAATCTTAAAGTTGATTTATCTGAACAAGCCAGTCCCAATACTGTTGTTCAGACTCCTTATTCTTCAAGTTCACCTTCTACATCTAATTCTTTGAAGAAGTTTGTCAAATCAAATGAATTTTCAAAAGATCGGATTCGTCCTTCAAATCTTTTCTATAATTCTCTTGTTGATGATTCAAATAATCAAGTGTTTTGAAAAGTCAAGATGGTTTGGAGAAAGAAACCAACTACAGAAAGGAGTGATGGAAACAAGTCTCATGATTATCCTGTAGTTGATACAAAGCCATTTATTTCCAAGACTGATTCACCTACTTATGTCTATTCTATAGGAAAGTTGATCAGTCTGCACCGGCAAACGATATGTTACACTTAATGTGGAAAGAGTGACTTTGTGCATCCAAGGTACGTTAATAGTTGGTATGGTACTTATATCATCCCCAATCCTCAGTTTAATAGCTTCAAAGCCAAGGCAACTAACCATCAAGGATCCATCACAAGATGGATACCAAAACCAAAACTTTCCTAATCTGTTTTGCAGGAATGTCATGAGTGATTTAATTTAGATTATTCATGTCACATGACTACAATCAAGGGTTATGCCACTTTTGAGGGGGAGTACCATGTTTTCACAGACAGAAATTGAACATGAATCAAACAGAGAAACATAGAAGATTTGGTTTGTGAGGGATTGGATACGTGAGTACCTAAAGAAACGTGGCAGATTCAATGCTCGAATTGTTCCTACCATAGACTGAGAGAAAGATTTAGAAAGAGAGAGTAAATAGAGATTAGAGGAAAAATGACTTCATAAGTCGTAACAACAAAATTTGTAATCGATAATCAATTTAAATTGCTTACCTGAGAGCAATCGATTTGATTAATAAAACAGTACACCAGTTAAGATCATCGATTATCGATTATCACTAAAAGCAATCAATGTTAAACAAGACGATTCTAGCGATTTAGAGTGAGTCCAGCGATTCAGAGCGATTCCAGCGATTGAGAGAGATTCGAGCGATTCGACCAAGGTAATCCTTTAAATTCAGCAAGGGAGAGAGATTCTGAATAAGAAAAGGAGAGATCTCTTGGAGGCGTTTCTCAGAGAAGGAGATGATCGATGGAAACCCGGTCTAGAGCACCTAGGGTTTGCTTCGGGTTGGAGTGTGAAGAGCAAATGAACCGGATAACATGAATCGGTAATTAGAGTCGGGTCAAAGATTCGTGTTTTTAAAGTAAGAATAGAAGTTTGGTAGTCTTAGCCCCCTGGACTTCGAATTCTTATATTTATGTCACGATTTTACTAATTTGTTACTATTATTTTGGGATACCATTTAGTGACCCCTATGTTTTGGTCACTAACCCATCCAACTCAATTACAACTAAAGAATCCACTTAGTGACCACTATTTTTTAGTCACTAACACGTTTAATTTAGTGACTCCATTCTTTGGTCACTACCTTTCCAAGCCTATGATTAATAAGTGACTACTTTTTGTTGGTCATTAACACCTTCAATTTAGTGACCACATTTTTTTTCCACTAACCCATCCAACTCAATTACAACTAAAAGATCTCATTTAGTGACCCTTATTTTTTGGTCACTAACACATTTAATTTAGCGACCACCATTTTTTGGTCACTAACCCTTCTAAGTCTATGATTAATGGATATCATTTAGTGGCTACATTTTGTTGGTCATTAACACTTTCAATCTAGTGACCACCTTTTTTTGGTCACTAACCCGTCCAACTCAATTACAACTAATGAATCACACTTAGTGACCACTATTTTTTGGTCACTAACACATTTAATTTAGTGACTCCATTTTATGTTCACTAACCCTTCCAAGTCTATGATTGATGAACACAATTTAGTGTCTACATTTTGTTGGTCATTAACACTTTCAATTTAGTGACCATCTTTTTTTTTTGTCACTAACACATCTTACTCAATTACAACTAATGAATCACATTTAGTGACCACAATTTTTTAGTCACTAACACTTTCCATTTAGTGACCACCATTTTTGGCCACCAATCCTTTTAATGTAATGACCACTACTTTTTTGTGATGAAATACAATGTCGTAAAAGAAATTCCAAGAGAATTAGTGACCACTGTAATAACCGGGTTGAAACTCGAATAAATTGTAAGTGGGTGTAATTTATGAAAAAGATTAGAGTTTAGGGACTAAAGTGCAAAAATGAAATTAAAGGGATTTAACCCTAGAGACTACCTCACTCTGTTAGAACGACTGAGAAGATTTCTTGGACAAGAGAGAAAGAAGGCAATTCAAAGAGGAAATCAGAAAAACAGGAGGTCTCGTTGGGATTTAAGGTTCTTCAGTTTCTATCAAGGCATGATCCCTATGTAGTCTTTTCTATTTTATTTAGGATGTGCAGATTGGGGAAGATCCCTTTGGTTTGAGTAGAACCTGATGTGTATTTTGTGGGTGGATTAAGAGGGGATTGAAGACTCTTTTTAATTCATGGAAATCATTCTAATGGGTTAGATGTGGTTAGCTAAGATTTTAGATATTTCATATTTCAATCTAGAGTTTATTTGGTTTTCGGTCTTGTTCGTATGAAAACCCTCAATCATCTCCACGGTTGGGCGAACTGGGCGATTGGGAGCGGACCGGGGTGTGTCGAAACCCCGGGCGTCGATTGACACGGGGGAGTCCCGGTCGAGACCCCGGGGTAGGGCGACCCCGGGAGGTGGATTAAAGGCCCGAACCGTGACCCCGGGAGACGGGGGAGTCTAGGAATGGGTGGATCCGGGTGAGAACCCCGGGAGTCGGGGCGCCCGGAGGAGACCGGGAGTCGGTCAGCGGAACCCAGGCGGGGACCCTGGGAGTAGGGGCGCCTGGGGGGGTTTGGGTCCGGGCGGCGGTATAGCTCGGGGAAAAGCTGGTAACTTGTGGTGTCCAGTGTAAAGTTCTCTTGAACTTCTTTCCCTCCATTTCTGTTGTAGGTATTTTGTGGCAGAGTTTAGCGGGTTAAGGGTTGTGGGATCCAGGTGAATTTTTCTAAACTGAATGCTTTTATGATAAAGTGATTAAAGACTTGTGAATCTTATTTAATGTACTACCGATTATGTTGTTTAACACTTATGAAGTTATCTGTTGGGTGTTCATAAATGTTGTTATTCTAAATGTGTGCATACATTAATTGTGGGAATTGCGCAATTATCGGGGGTATGTCCCGCTTGTGGTAATTATCGGGGGGGGGGGGGTGTCCCGCTTGTGGTAATATCAGGGGGGGGGGGGTGTCCCGTCTAAACTCATACCGGGGGGGGGGTCCCGTATATGCCAGATGGGGGGGTGTCCCAGTTAAGGCAGTATGAGTTAGTTACGCCGTTATCGACAGGTAACGGTAGTATGTGCCAGAAATGTGTAACTTTAGCACTGTTTCCTTTTATCTGAATGGGTTATTTATATGAAGTGTTTATTTCCTTACATCTTGGTTGTTGATAAATGTTATAGAGGGGACTCAATAGACCATTGGTCTAACCCTTGCTCTTTCAAAACTAAAACCTTTTCAGGTAGACGGGAAGTAGGCGGATCTGCTAAGGGTAAAGAGAAGGTGTGAGCAGCATCCGATATTAGAAGACTCCTTTGTAGTTGTTTCTGTTATGTAATAGGTTGCCTTATAGCAAACCTTGGTATTTTACTGTTGACTTGGGGCCGTTTGGCTTGGTTTTGTTACTTTTGGTTATATCTAATGCATGGGAGTTTTGGAGTTGTTACAACTTAGTGACCAAAATTATTTTTTGTCACTAATATTCATATTAGTAACCAAAAATTAATGACGACCTTTGTCGTCGTCAGTAATGTCTTTGTTAGTGACCAAAATATAAGTAGTCACTAAAATTTTGGTCACTAACTAAGCTTTTTCTTGTAGTCAAGAAACTCTTATAAACTTATTAGAACACCTTTAGATACGACATTTATATTATTTGGTCCTATAGAGAGGTTTATTGGAATACGTAGAAATTGTTAGCGTCCTATAAACCCAATTTTATTGTAATATAGGGAATAATGTGTATGGCAAAAAAAATATATCTTTAACAAAATAGTTTAACTTGTATAAAAATCACCAATTTTGTATTTTCCTTTGAATATATATATATATATATATATATATATATATATATATATATATATATATATATATATATAAACCCAGCCCCTTGTTGTTTGAAAAAACCCTCCACTTCAATTGGTATTTTTTCACGAAAAGCAGACATGAGATTAGAAATCCAGTGTTTCACTAAGATTTCGAATAGTGGTCCCGAATTCAAGTTGATTCTATTTTGCCTCTTCCTCAGAGAAAGACGATCAAACAATTCCCAATCATGGTCCTTGCGGATCGGATCATCCCTATAATATACAAAGAAAAACTCCAGATATTTGAGATCTTTGCAATCAAATGGAAACCACTCTAATATTGAAAACTGTGGAAACCCTCGATTTCATTGGTTAAGTTAATGAAATTGTTTAATTTGATGAAATTGTTTCATATAATTCTTTTATTGATGAAATCGTTGCATATATTTGTGTTTTTTATGTAAAAATGAAAAAGTTCATCAGACTGCGAAAATACATGAAACAATTTCATCAAAATGAGAAAAATAGATGAAACTACATAAAAAAACACAAATATATGAAACAATTTATTAACAAAAGAATTATATGAAACAACTTGATCATATTAAACAATTTTATAAACAAATTTCATAAATTTAACCAATGAAATTGACGGTTTCCAATCTAATATGGTTTCCAATTGAAACCACCCCTCTCTCTCTCTCTCTCTCTCTCTCTCTATATATATATATATATATATATATATATATATATATAGGGTTGAGTTCTTTTGTTAACCTTCATATTTTTGTTAACTATATATGTGAACTAATTCTTGTCATCCATCTTGCTATTGGATGGTTGAGATTAATACTTAATTTTTATTAAAAAAAACGTCTCATTTATTAATATGAAGGTGAACAAGACTGGTCAAAGGTATTATGGGGAAAAAAGGCTCATATTATTAATCCATATGAAACGTCTAATTGAACATTTATTTCATTACAATAGAAACGGATGAACATTTATTTCATTACATATGAAACATTTATTGTGGGGAAAAGAAAATGATTTAATCATAACATACAATATAATTATGGAAGCTTCATTTTTGTTACCCCTAATAAAAATTAATTTTAATTTAGAAAACACATGAACATCCTTGATATGAACGCAACAACGATGAACATCGATAGAGATGAACACCTTACAAACATGAAACATTGATAGATGGGAACATCGATTAACAACTTACAAACATAAAACATTGATATAAGGGAACATCGATGAACACAGATATTGATAGATGAGAACATCGATGAACACCTTACAAACTTAAAACATTGCATAAAATACATATGTTCATCTTTAATATATGAATGTTCGTGTGATTTACGAATGATGATTAATATATGATAAATTTCTTGAAAAGAACGACTATACGATCTACTATTTTATCAAACATATGCACCGAAATATGTTTATCCTATTGATATGATGTAAAAAAATGTAGGATATGGAGATAATACAAGAATTGTAACCTACCATGTAATTATAGAAACTTGTTTTTTGTAACTCCTAATAAAATTAATTTAATAATTTAAACAATCCTTGAATTCCTATTGGTTGAGCAAGGTTTATAAAATTTACAAGAAATGGATTGTTAACAAATGATCCTTGCTCTCTCTCTATATATAACATGCTTTTATGCAACAACTCTACTTAAAAAAATTGAATTAACATTTTAACTAACCTTCATATCAATTAGACTTTCATTTTGTTCACTTTCTAATATCAATATCATTCAAAACAGAATTTGATTTTTTAAAAATTAATTGTTAATAGTCATTGATTCAAGCCCTTGTTGGTTTAATTTATGATAGGTATTAGGCAGGGGTTAAACCAGCTATTGAGCTTAACTTGTTCAGAATATTGATCTCACATATATTGTTAATTATATCTAAAAACTAGCTACTTGATATTAGGTTTGCATATATAAGGAAAATCGACTCAACTAGCTATTTTACAGTCTTAAATTGGTCTTCTAGTCATTCCTCTCCCGCTTTTAACAAAATATCATTACATTCGCAACTTTTAGGCCTAGGTCCACAATTGCGAACCTAAGTCCGCAATTTTCATGTCCAGGTGATCAGCAAAAAAAATTCTTTAAGGAAAATTGATCTGGTTCATTTTTTTGGTGTCTTTTAGCTAGGTTCACAGTTACGGACCTAGTTTTGTGGATATAGTGACATTTTATTAAAAATGTGAGAGAAATTGCTAAGAGACCAATTTGTTAGTGTAAAATGACTATTTGAATCAATTTTCCTATATAAAACCTCTTTTTAGTTAAAATGAACATAGAAGTACTGTTCCAAACAACAAACGTTATGGCGTAGTGGTTAAGGTTCTTGGAAATTGTGATTTAATATCCTAGCTATCTGTCCTGGGTTTGATTCCAGACGTATGACAATTTTGACCACTAAATTTATCAGGGTTAATATATTACAGTCATCGCAATTTGTCAAAATTAATTTAGGATAGCCTTAAATACAAAACATAGAAGTGTTATAAAAATCCATGAAGATGTACATAAAATTCTGTTTTGATAGTTACAACATTTTAATATCATTTATAAACTTATAATTTTACTTTCATTCCTAGATTTTATATAAAATATTGCTTTATTTTAAGATTTTTCTGTGATACAGTTTGACTTTTATAGATAATAAAAACTGATAATAAATAAAATCAAAAGATTGATAAATAAAAAAAGAGTTATCATTTAGTCATTTACATCATGTTCTTGACCAAGTAAATCATTATTACCATATGTCTATGTTTGTTGGATATGATTTCTCTGGTGATGGAGTTTGCAATTAATGATCTCCACAATTTCCTAAACTTGATTGTGGGAAGTTTCTTTTTTTTAAAGACATCTCCAACCCAATATTAAAAACACAAGAATGGAGGTGTTTTCATTTACAACCTAATACTAAAACACTAAAAAATGGAGGTCAATAAATTAGTCCTGTATATTTGAAAGTCAATAAAATAAGCAACTAAAAATACATATATCAATATCGTAAGATTTTGTAATTATAGACCTATATATTGATTAAAAGTTTAATATCATGATGTTTATTATTATTATTATTATTATATTAAAGATGATTTTTAGTGTTTTTTTTTAGTTTATGTTTGGAGTTGATTATTAATATTTATTGTTTAATGACCTTCCATTTTTAGTGTTTTTAGTGTTATCTTTTTAATTGTTGGGTTGAAGATACCTTATGGAGCTAGCAATTTTTACCATACAACAATAACATCATATCAATAGGTGCTTTTTGGTTAAATTTTAACCAAATTGACTAAAATGGTGAGTTCACACCTTCAAATTGGTTTTCTAATTTTACTGAAAAGTCACTATGTCCGCAAGAGAAAAAAAATTGCGGACCTAGCTAAAAGACAAGGGAGAGAGAGAGAGAGACACACACACACACACACAGAGAGAGCAAACAAGTTTTGCGGAACCTTTCACCTTTTACCTCCAAAAAAAAGAAAGACGACGCGGTTGATGGAGTGTAAGCCTGTTTGGAAACAACTTAATGAGCTTAATGAACCCTTAAGCTTATTCAGTCAGCGATATTGTGGTGTTTGAAAGTGTCTTAATGACCTTAAATCCGTCGGAAATCCGCCACAAATCCGCCACTGAAATTTTACGAAAAATAAATATTTTTATTCTCTTTAATATTTGTGGCGGATTTGTGACGGATATTTTATCCGTCACAAATCCGCCACAAATATTTGTTTAATTGAAATTAAAATACTTAATTAAATAAATTAGTAACTAAACAAGCAAATTAGAAGAAAATTAAATTAATTCTAATTAATTTCCGACGGATTTCCGACGAAAATTAATTAATTTTAAATTAAATTAATTTCCGTCGGAAATCCGTCGGAAATTAATTCGATTTTTAATTTTTTTTTATTTTAAAACATTTTCTTAAATTAAATGGTTGAGATATATATATATTTTTTAAAATCGAATTAATTTCCGACGGATTTCCGACGGAAATTAATTCGATTTTTATTTTTTTATTTTAAAACAATATCTTCTAATTTTAATTTTAAAACATTTAAAAAAATAAAAATCGAATTAATTTCCGACGGATTTCCGACGGAAGTTAATTTAATTTTTAATTAAATTAATTTTCCGTCGAAAATCCGTCGGAAATTAATTCGATTTTTATTTTTTTTTATTTTACAACATTTTCTTCTAATTTGAATTTTAAAACATTTTAAAAAAAATTAAAAATCGAATTAATTTCCGACGGAAATTAATTTAATTTAAAATTAAATTAATTTCCGTCGGAAATCCGTCGGAAATTAATTCGATTTTTAATTTTTTTTTATTTTAAAACATTTTCTTAAATTAAATGGTTAAGATATATATATATATATATATATCTATACTACCTTAATATTGGTTTACACCAAATGTCTTAAAGACAAGTCTTTAAGCATGTAGTACTACCAATTTTAGCATGATTTTCAAAAATCTCTTAAAAACAAGTGTTTGTGCATAATGTACAAACTCTCAATGCATTCATTCAATAAATAAGATATGTACCTTTTAAGACCATACTCAATTTTTCTTCGGCAACCTTATGGCAACACCATACCAGAGTACATCCATACTCCTCTTCTACACGTTTTAGGCCATACCATACCTTTACATTACTTGCACGCATAAATGAAGAAGATATAAATCAAGAGTTAGGGTTCAAAGTACTTTCATCCCTAAAATCTCCACTCTCTCTTTCTCTCAAACACATCGTAAAACAACCACTGTCCGATTGCAGCTGAAATACGTCGATTGAGGTAGCATCTAATTTGGGTTCACAATTGATCCTTGTTGCAACTGAAATACGTCGTTGATTCTGGTCCATCCATCCATACCTACCATAGCACCTCCTACCGAGAAAGGTACAAACTTGGTTGGATTCATGCATATTAACTTATTTCTTGTGTTTTCATAAAGGTTCGCCGAAAGAACTCAAAAAATAAATAATATGTGATTTTATCTCTGAAGCAATGCCTTGAATCGATTGTCATCTGTTTCTTTCTATAATTTTAGACTTGGTAATTTCGATTCCTCTTCATAGTTTTATGAATCTGTCAAGAATTACACTTCGGTTTTACAGGAGCAGAGCCTAAGCAATTGGAATTCTCTACAGCTCTTGGCACTACGTTAGGAGTGTTCCCAATTGTTGGTATGCTATTGATTCAACTCTTATTTATCCTTAAATAAGTGAGTTCAATTCAAATGATGTGGTCAAATAAAACATTTCTACTTGGTTCTATAATCATTGATATCTTATATAAATGTAGAAAGGCTTTAGGTTGTGCATGATGTCTCACGCAGGGGCACGTCTACACAATTCTCCCCACTCACAGATTCATTGTGGCCTATGAGTATCTTCATCACTAAGATTAGATTTATCCTGAATGATCTTCACTAAACCAGAAGATTTTCTTGCAGGACTGACCAAGGATTGGTACTCTGATTTTACTGTCACAAAGGTTTCAGAGGGCGTCCATCCTATCAGAATCCCCATGAACTGTCCGAAGAGGCTTCAATGGATGATTTGTTAGGGGTAGAGAAAGTAGAATATTCCTCATATGACGATTCAAAAGTTGATTGGAAGATAGAGCCAGTTTCAGGTCGATGAGCATAAAGTGATTAAACAAACAAAACGCTACAAGAGCAAAAGAACATGAAACTAAATTGCCACTTTCCAGGTAAGGAATATTGAGTTGTAGATTAGATCATACATTGACACCTTATCATGAAATTCAAAACAAACCATAAACAAAAACAATATAGAAACCTAGCAATATCACGTTTTTCTGCCTACACAGTATACAAAAATGCAATTCACATATCGGTGGTCCAATTCTACCAGGTTTGTGAAAACCATATCTCAGTGTCTGCATATTTAAATATTTAATACTTGGAATGAAGATATGCTTACAAATGGACTGTTTATGTTTAACAATTATTAATATTTTAGTTTAATTTCATGAATACCATGAACACCATGAACTGATCTTGATTTGTAAAATGAAGGTCAACTGTTAAAAAACTCAAACTGATCTTGATTTCATGTTTAAATACCCTTCAATTTCCCCTTAATGTTTAATATAAAACCATAAACCACATTAGAACTAGAAGCACCGTAATTTTTTTTAAATAGGCGTAAAAAAAGTAAGATAACTCATATCGAAGTTGAGTTTGAGATGTAGTATGATTTTACAACCAAACATGGAATTTCTACACTGGTTATGCAACTGGGGGAGTAAACCATTTGCTTATATTATGGGTATGCTCAAATTTGTTCCATGGATTATATGTTCATAATAAAGTAGAATTGTTCTTATTATTTAAGAAGGAATAGTTCACCGTTGAGTGGAAGATTGAGAACAATAAATGTGCAAAGATTGAAGTAGAGGAGGCAAAGGGAAAGTGTCATAGATCAGAGGACCGAGTATGGGAGCAGGCCGTGTTTTAGCATGTTAAATGCGAGATTCTGTCCCCAAAATTTTGGGACCCAATTTTACATGTATTTGTGCTTTAGATTTCTTGAATCTTGATTTGAGTTGGGGTCTATTTTCTGTGTTTTCTTTGGTGTTATTCTTTTGGAAACTTTTGGCTTTATTCTCTTTCAATTGTCTTATCCAAAAAGATTGGAATAGATGGGGAGGATTGTAAATGTGATTTTCTCAATGAAAAGGCGAAAGATTCAGGTTTAGATTATGTATATGAACAAATGTTCATAAATTTAAGCAATATGGAAAGATTACTTAGGGAATTGGTAATTTAAACATGTAATTACCATGATGAATGCTAATCTCATCTCTAGAGTCGGTAGAAATTATCAAAGAGCGGAAGGCTTTAGGGATTAATTTGTCTTTTCAGCTTTATAAATGTCTAGAAACCGTGCTTTGGTGAGTGAATTTGTAAAATTATGCTATGATATCCAAAGGGATGCCCGTTAAGATCGGCTTTTATCAAGTTGAGGATGTAGGAAAGTTAAGGGTCTACCAAAAATCATATATTAATAGAGTAAAATTTGCTCATTTGGAAGATACTAGGAAGGAACATACAAAGAAATTGGTAGTTCAAACAGGAAAGGATGATTGAAATTTAAGTACGTATTTGATATCAGTAGCCAATAAAAGCAGGAGCGGACCCGCTATAGTGCATATGGTGGCTTGGGCCATTCACTTCGTTCCTCGGTCGTAGTGTAAAATTTTTTAGGGTCGTGAAAGGTGCCATGGTATTATTTTGTTGGGTGCAAGTGCAACCATATATTCCTCGAAGCTACAATAATAACACAAAATTCTCTTGATAGAGTTGGTTTGCATGATTTTTTCTCCTCTTGCGCTGTTTCAAATCCTATTTGTATCATTTTCTTAGTTTTTAGCTTTTAATTTCAGGTTTATTGTGTTTCTGAAATTTTTGGGATAAAACACTCGAACACAGAACCTCACATATAGGGCTGTAAACGAACCGAACGAACACGAACGGAGGCTTGTTCGTGTTCGTTCGTTTAACTTAACCGAACAAACGAACGAACACGAACGGTAAACGAACGAAATTTTTTGTGTTCATGTTCGTTCGTTAAGAAAATATGTTTGTTCGTGTTCGTTCATGTTCGTTCATTAAGAGCTAAACGAACGTAAACGAACGAACATAAATGGACATAAACGAACGTAAACGAACGAACATAAATGAACATAAACGAACGTAAACGAACGAACATAAATGAACATATACGAACGTAAACGAACAAACATAAATGAACATAAATGAACACAAATGAATAAAAAACAACCACCGTTACTCGTAATTTCGTTCGTTAAAAATAACATAACAAAATAAAAAAAAATGGATATACTTAGGAGGTATAAAAAAGGAATTTTAAAAAATTAATTTAATTAATTCTTTGACAAATTAATGTCATAATACATATAAATATATTTATATATATAAACAAATGTAAACGAACATAAACGAACGTAAACGAACATAAATGAACGAACATAAACGAACGGAAACGAACATAAACGAACGGAAACGAACATAAACGAACGTAAACGAACATAAATGAACGTAAATGAACGAACGAGACCATTGTTCATGTTCGTTCATTTAACTAAACGAACAAAGAAAAATGTGTTCATGTTCGTTCATTTATTAAATAAACGAACATAAACGAACTTCCCGCCGAACAGTTCACGAACGGTTCACTGAACGTTCGGTTCGTTTACAGCCCTACTCACATACAAAAAACAAGGAACTAACCAACAGACCAATACAAAAAACAAGGAACTAACCAACAGACCAATGATGATTTTGTAAAAAATATCCATAGCTTCGTTTTTTTTTATAGTCAAATGATGATTTTTTTTGTGTATTATTGATGTTGTTTGTGTTGTTGCTGTTTGTGCGTCTGGTCTCTTCATTTTCTGACATTATGACATGAAATCTATTGATTAACAGCAGCAACAATGGAGATCGGCAGTAGAATTAGATCTGATCTTTAGAGAATCAAGAAGCTTGAAAGAAAAGAAAAACACAACAGGTACAAAAAAAATGATGGTATGATACCATAAAATGATATAAGAGAAACTAGCTAAAGTCTAGAGAGAGAAACAATTGCAAGGAAAAGGTATTGGGTTTTATTTTTACACTTTGAAAGAGACGTACAACACACTCTTTATATAGTACACCTTACAAAGACTTGACAACCAACTCCTAACAACTCAAAAGACACCAACAGAATTAGTTTGATACAAACCAATGAATGCTTCCACGCACCTACTCTACAACTAACATTTAGCTTCCTTGACCAACTCCTTACACTATTATCCAACTACACACTATCAAGGTCCGCCTCTGAACAAAAGAGTGTCAAGTGGTAATGCTTATCTGGGTTGTTTGCAGCTAATGACTATCAGTTGGTTTATGTTTACACAGCTTACATGGTACTTTGTTTATAGCATAGTAGTTGCATTATTGGTGGTGGAAATTGAAAGCATACACTTTTTTTTTTTTCCTTCAAGCCTTATAGATAATAATGTGCCAAATATGCTTGCCTAGATCAGTAACATCATTATGTGACGGTGATGAATATGCATTTTAACGGGGATGTCGATAAATGTTTACAAATCACATGAGGTGTATCACATTTATATTTATACAAGACTATGAGAGAATCAAATCTCTCAAGACTCCTGATCCAAATGTGATTTTGTTTGCATAACAGGGGATCAAGGTGGTTTGTTTAATGTTTGTTAGAAACCTGGTCAAACAACCAGTGGCTAAATGGATTATATGTTCATAATTTTTCTCTTTTTTCTTAAATGGACGAAATACACAAAGCAGTGAGACCAGACTTATTAGCAGTGGCGGAGGTACCTTGGCACCAGAAGGTGCATTGGCACCTCCTCACTTTTTTTTTTTTAATATACTGATACACCACTTGATTCAAATATTATAATTAGTTTTTGCATTGGCACCTCCTCAAGAAGTTTTACGTGATGAATAAGGTATAATCAACATTTATATTATCACATGTGGTGCCATATGTTTCTATTAAAATCAGTGCGTGTTTTTTGCAGGAAATATTTATGGATGATTGCATCACGAAAACTAAACAATATTCTGGATATACGGAGGAGCATTATTTACAAATGATTGTATTTTCTTTGTTCAGTCAAGAATTTCAAGTGTTGTAATCAGTTCTGAGTATATGGGTTTAGAAGCCCAATACGTGTGCAATTATTTTTCCATTCGATCTTGCTAATACAACATATAATCCTTCAACTTTATATATTAGTTGACTTGCAAATTAACCACGCAAACTCATGAAATAAAATCGAAAGCGATAAAGAAACATGATTCATGGCTAAACTAATGTTTCGGAATTGTGATTCACCCGCGCTGCATCGTGCGGGTACACCACTAGTATATATATATATATATATATATATATATTAAAAATCGAATTAATTTCCTATGGATTTCCGACGGAAATTAATTCAATTTTTAATTTTATTTTATTTTAAAACATTTTCTTAAATTAAATGGTTAAGATATAATTTTTTTTAAAAATCGAATTAATAAGTCAATAACAATCATAATGGGATTTTATGGGTTCAACTGGGATTGATGGGTTATATTGATCTTAAGTCGGTTCAATTGGGTTTAAATCGGTTCTGTTGGGCTTAAACTGATTCAACTGGGCTTAAATTGGTTCAATTGGGTTTTAATAGGTTATATTGGGCCTTAATAAGTCAACAATGCTCGTAATGGGCTTTATTGAGCTTTGATGGTTCTATTGGGCGTAAATCGATTCAATTGGGTTTTAATCGGTTATATTGGGCCTTAACAAGTCAACAATGCTCGTAATGGGCTTTGATGGCCTTTATTTTGCTTTGATTGTTCTATTGGGCTTAAATCAGTTCAATTGGATATATTGGTCTTAATAAGTCACCAACAATCACAATTGGCTTTGATGAGTTCAGTTGGGCTTAAATTGGTTCAATTGGGCTTAAATCGGTTGTATTGCTCTTTGATGGGTTATATTGCGTGTGAATCGGTTAATTGAAAAACTAATGATGGTTTAGTTTTCTTATCGAACCGACTGCACACATATATGTATACAAACACGTAATAAGTCACATATGGTTTTAAGGTGGGCCTTAATAAGTTTTAAAACGTCATATTAGGATATAATGGTGATTTAGTGGTTCGTATTGTGATATAATCGTTCTTAGTTCTTTTTTCGACCTTAATAGACAACATATACATCTATGAGTGGATACGTACACACAAACACATAATAAGTCCCCACTGGTGTTATTGGGTCATAATAAGTCATAAAATGTCATATTGAGCAATAATGGTGGTTGAGTGGCTTATATCAGGGTATAAGGATTCTTGGTTGTCTAGTTGACACGAATACACGACACATGCATCTATGAAGTCGATACGTGAAAAGAAACACATAATAAGTCATTACTTGTGTGTTTGGGCATTAATAAGTCAACAACGATCATAATAGGCTTTGATGGGTTCAATTGGGGTTTGATGGGTTATATTGATCTTATATCGGTTATGTTGGGCTTAAATCAGTTCAATTAGGCTTAAATCGGTTCAGTTGGGTTTTTAGGTTATATTGGGCCTTAATAAGTCAACAATGCTCATAATGGGCTTTGATGGGCTTTTATTAGGATTTGATGATGAAGTCGGTTTTATTGGGCTTAAATCGATTCAATTGGACTTAAATCGGTTCTATTGGGCTTAAATCGGTTCAATTGGGCTTTTAATAAGTCAATAACAATCATAATGGGCTTTTATGGGTTCAATTGGGATTGATGGATTATATTGATCTAAGTCGGTTCTGTTGGGCTTAAACTAATTCAACTGGGCTTAAATTGGTTCAATTGGGTTTTAATAGGTTATATTGGGTCTTAATAAGTCAACAATGCTCGTAATGGGCATTGATAGGCTTTCTTGGGCTTTGATGGTTCAATTTGGCTTAAATCGATTCAATTGGGTTTTAATAGGTTATATTGGGCCTTAACAAGTCAACAATGCTCGTAATGGGTTTTGATGGGCTTTTATGGTTCAATTGGGCTTAAATCGATTCAATTGGGGTTTAATAGGTTATACTGGGCCTTAACAAGTCAACAATGCTCGTAATGGGCTTTGATGAGCTTTATTTGGCTTTGATGGTTCTATTGGGCTTAAATCGGATATATTGGTCTTAATAAGTCACCAACAAATCTTTCACAAATATTTGTTTAATTGAAATTAAAATACTTAATTAAATAAATTAGTAACTAAACAAGCAAATTAGAAGAAAATGGAACTAATTCTAATTAATTTCCGACGGAAATAGTTTAATTTAAAATTAAATTAATTTTCCGTCGGAAATCCGTCGGAAATTAATTCGATTTTAATTTTTTTTATTTTACAACATTTTCTTCTAATTTGAATTTTAAAACATTTAAAAAAAATCGAATTAATTTCCGACGGAAATTAATTTATTTTTAAATTAAATTATTTTCGTCGGAAATCCGTCGGAAATTAATTCGAATTTTTAAAAAAACTGTTTTCCCCCCATTTTTATTTTACAACATTTTCTTCTAATTCGAATTTGAAATATAACATTTTAAAAAAAATTAAAAATCGAATTAATTTCCGATGGATTTCCGACAGAAATTAATTTAATTTTTAATTTAAAATTAAATTAATTTTCCGTCGGAAATCCGTCGGAAATTAATTCGATTTTTATTTTTTTTTTATTTTACAACATTTTTTCTAATTTGAATTTTAAAACATTTTTAAAAAAAAAATAAAAATCGAATTAATTTCTGACGGATTTCCGACGGAAATCAATTTAATTTTTAATTTAAAATTAAATTAATTTTCCGTCGGAAATCCGTCGGAAATTAATTCGATTTTTATTTTTTTTTATTTTACAACATTTTTTCTAATTTGAATTTTAAAACATTTTTAAAAAAAATTAAAAATCGAATTAATTTACGACGGATTTCCGACGGAAATCAATTTAATTTTTAATTTAAAATTAAATTAATTTTCCGTCGGAAATCCGTCGGAAATTAATTCGGTTTTTAATTTTTTTTATTTTACAACATTTTCTTCTAATTTGAATTTTAAAACATTTAAAAAAAATTAAAAATCGAATTAATTTCCGACAGATTTCCGACGGAAATTAATTTAATTTTAAATTAAATTATGTCTGTCGGAAATCCGTCGGAAATTAATTCGAATTTTTAAAAAAATTGGTTTTCCCCCAATTTTTATTTTACAACATTTCTTCTAATTTGAATTTTAAAACATTGTAAAAAAAATTAAAAATCGAATTAATTTCCGACGGATTTCCGACGGAAATTAATTTAATTTTAAATTTTTAATTATTTCCGTCGGAAATCCGTCGGAAATTAATTCGGATTTTTAAAAAATTTGGTTTCCCCCCAATTATTTCTCTCCCTTAATTTCACCTCTTCCTCTCCCTCTCTCTCTCAAATAACCATTCCCTTTACAAACACCCTCACAAACCCACCTCTCATTTTTCCTCTCAACCTCAACATCAACACCAAAAACTCGCCGGAGGACTTAGATAAGAGATGCTTCTTGCCAACAACTTCGGGATTACATCTCGTTTTTACACTGTTACTTCTCTTATTCACACAAGGTATCGTTTTTTCGATTTATTTTTTTTAAAGATGTTTTCTTCTCTAACATAATTGTTTTTTAAAAAACCTTAGATATCTTTGTTTTATAATATTCAAATCTTGTTAAAAAACTTCAAATCTGTTATGTTTTATTTTTTATCAATGGTTTTTGAAGATCTATAACCACTGCATGTACATGTTTTTTCTATTTGGGATCTACTTTTTATAATAAAAAATAAATAAATCCGTTTTTTGTAAAAATATTCCAAAAAAAAATACCACATCTAATTTTATAAAAGTTTTCAGATCCGATTTATTAAATATTATTTTTGTATCAATGCTTCTTTTTAGATCTACAACTACTACTTTATGTTTAAAAAATTATTTTGAAAATGTTTTTTTATTATCAATTTATCGATCTGTTTTTTTTATAAAAAAAACCTTGATATGTTTTAAAAATATTGAATATTTTATTTTTACTTTGTTATAATTTTTGCAGTTCAAATTCACTGGAAATTTGGCATCAATGTTAGTTACTTATGAAGGACGTCAGATTTGCAAATGCAAATACTAGGAGAAGAAGGATATGTATGAAGATTCTCATACTTTTGTGTGGAATGTTAATTTTAAATTGTTCTAGATGTACATTATTTTTAATAGGGTATTTTTTGTTTGGAGATGTAAATTATATTTTGATCTTAATATATTTGTAAAATGTTTATGAGGTTTATTTAATATCTATTATTTATAGATGTATGTGTATGCGTGTTTGTTTTGTTTTTTTAAATAAATCAAATTTTATCAACGATTTAATGACAAAATATCTGAGGGTGAAATTAAACAAATAGATTCAAATTTATAATTTTAAAAAATTTTCCAACGGATAATTTAAATAAATATTTTAAAAAACAATTTTAAAAAAGAAAAAAAAAATCCGACGGATTTCCGGCGGATAATTTAAATAAATATTTTAAATAATACTTTTAAAAAACAATTTAAAAAAAAATTCCGACGAATTTCCGGCGGAATTACCGACGGATTTCCGGCGGATTTTCCGTCGGAAATTTGTTTTCCTTTTTTAAAATTGTTTCTTTATATGTTTTTTAATAAATAAACGGTTAAAAATAAAATAATTAATAAATTTTTATCCGTCGGAAATCCGTCGGAAACTAATTAATCAGATTAAGAATTTGTTAATTAATCTGACTTTTTTTAAAAAAAATGAGAAATTAATTTCCGACGGATTTCCGACGGAAAAATCCGTCGGAAATCCGTCGGAAAATCCATTTTCTGGCGGGGCATTTTTTGACAGCCTAATCCGCCAGAAATCCGCCGGTAATTTGATTTTCCGACGGATTTTGCCGTCGGTAATGGTCTTTTTTCTAGTAGTGTTACCATATGTCTATGTTTGTTGGATATGATTTCTCTGGTGATGGAGTTTGCAATTAATGATCTCCACAATTTCCTAAACTTGATTGTGGGAAGTTTCTTTTTTTTAAAGACATCTCCAACCCAATATTAAAAACACAAGAATGGAGGTGTTTTCATCTACAACCTAATACTAAAACACTAAAAAATGGAGGTCAATAAATTAGTCCTGTATATTTGAAAGTCAATAAAATAAGCAACTAAAAATACATATATCAATATCGTAAGATTTTGTAATTATAGACCTATATATTGATTAAAAGTTTAATATCATGATGTTTATTATTATTATTATTATTATTATATTAAAGATGATTTTTAGTGTTTTTTTTAGTTTATGTTTGGAGTTGATTATTAATATTTATTGTTTAATGACCTTCCATTTTTAGTGTTTTTAGTGTTATCTTTTTAATTGTTGGGTTGAAGATACCTTATGGAGCTAGCAATTTTTACCATACAACAATAACATCATATCAATAGGTGCTTTTTGGTTAAATTTTAACCAAATTGACTAAAATGGTGAGTTCACACCTTCAAATTGGTTTTCTAATTAATTTTCTCCCAATTTTACTGAAAAGTCACTATGTCCGCAAGAGAAAAAAAATTGCGGACCTAGCTAAAAGACAAGGGAGAGAGAGAGAGAGAGACACACACACACACACAGAGAGAGAGAGAGAGATAGAGAGAGCAAACAAGTTTTGCGGAACCTTTCACCTTTTACCTCCAAAAAAAAAGAAAGACGACGCGGTTGATGGAGTGTAAGCCTGTTTGGAAACAACTTAATGAGCTTAATGAACCCTTAAGCTTATTCAGTCAGCGATATTGTGGTGTTTGAAAGTGTCTTAATGATATCATAATTAGCGTACCGAATAAGATTTTAGAAGGCACCCTTATGCATACAGACAACACATTTCCACTACTGCCCTTTTAAATTCAGGGGAGAAAAACCTAACCTGCTTTTCCCATATCCCTCACCATCTCTGAGGCTGAAAAACCTAACCCCATGCTCCTCCACGTCCCCTCCTTCTCCCCACATTCAATATAAAGTAGAATATATCAAAAAACAAAAAGAAGGGTAAAATGGTCATTTTTGTTATTCAGACAATTTATTCAGCATAACAAATAAATAACAATTTCACTAAATACATACAGACAACTTTATGCACAATATCAACTTTATTCATATATGACTTATTAGAATAACAACCAAAACAATCCCTAAATGAGAAAGAATGGGGGTAGAAAAGTAAAGATCATCATTACATCCATAGTCACAGGTCAAATCGTACTTTTTTTAAAGATTTTTTTTTGGGAAAGGTGTCATAGGCTATGCCTATACTAATCTCTTATCAAATTATGACCGTAAAACATCAACCCTGATTAAACCTTAGTTACCACAATAGTTATGTACGCCTGAATTCTATTTTTTTTAAAGGTTAATCCACAAATACCTGATTTAAAAAAGGAAAAAAAAAAACAAAAAAGAACAAAGAGCCTCCTCAAGCTTAATCTTGAAAAGCACCTTCGCAAAAAGAAAATTCACACTTGCGGAACTGAGTAGATTTTTTTTTGTCTTTTAGATACCTCTATAATTTTTTCTCTTGTGACCTAGATTTTGCGGAGATAGTGATATTTTAGTAATAATGAGAGAAAAATGGCTAGAAGACAAATTTAGGTGAAAAAATGGCCATTTCGATCTTTTTCCGTTAATAAAAACATAAAATTGATGATAAATTAGTACTGTTTAATCATTTTTATTTTAAACTTACATTAAAAATATCACTAGAAACAAAAATTTGTCAAAAATATGGTTACAAAACAAAATATCATAAAAATGTATCACTTAAAAAATAAAATACCATACATAAATTGTTACCGATTGATGAATAGTTTCCCATCACATTTGATACTTCAATTAATATAAAAAAAAGTTTTGTTATTTTTTGGATCTACATTTGATAAATTACTATTCAATGAACGGTTAGGAAGAACCAAAACATAAAAAGAACTTCTTTTTATGTTAACCGTGGTGTTCGGATCAACTTGCATGTACCTTAATTAATTTTAGAAGTGTTGAAGAACAATAAACAAAATCCTTAGTAATTTTACAGAGCTCAAACCGGTGATCTATGAAGGGAATCTCCAAAAATTTAAAACTTATTATTGAAAGCCAGCAGGACACACTTGACTTCAAGGAAGATGCGGCAACTGTTTGTGGAGGTATTGGTGCCCCGGTAAAGCCGGTTTATCGTGTCTCAGCACCTTCAGGATCGGTTGAGGAGAAGGGGGGCCAAATGCTTCCTTGGGTCGCGAAAATTTTAAGTTGCCTTATGTATCCCAAAGTTCTCATCATTCTAGGGGTTCATTTACTTCTTCAAAATCTATTCGGGAAGGTTATTCTATGCTTGAGGAGTTATCTGCTACTATTGGTCTTGGATGGGCGTTAGGATTCCCCATGAAAGGTTGCGAAACTGATCTCAAAGCTATTATCAGCAATGCAAGAGGTAAGAAGCTGACAATATGAATGTACTTTCTCTGAATGTTCAAGGGTTGGGGGGTGTGGAGAAGAAAAAATGGGTAAAAGAGTTATGTGTTTGCCATGGGGTAAATTTTTTGTCTCTCCAAGAGACGAAATTGACTAGACTTGATTTATTTGTGGTAAAATTCTTTTGGGGTAATTATTTTTTTGACTTTGCTTCTAGTTCGGCTAGGGGTAGATCCGGTGGCATTCTATGCATTTGGGACAACACTTTCTTTAAAAAAGTACCGTGTTTCTTCTTCAGAGTATTTTGTGGCTATAGAAGGAATTTGGGTACCTAATGGCCTTTCTTTGTTGGTTATCTTGGTGTACGTGCCTCAAGAGGCGGCTCTCAAAATCAATTTATGGTCTACGCTTCTGGGTATGATCAGTAGATGGCATGGGGAGGTAATTGTGATGGGAGATTTCAATGAGGTTCGTGTCTCTTCAGAAAGATTTGGTTCGACTTTTCAGGCTAACTCCGCAGACAGATTCAATGCCTTCATCCGTGATGCCGACCTTCATGAACTTCCTCTTGGAGGGTATTCTTTCATGTGGACAAATAAATGGGCTTCTAAAATGAGTAAGCTTGACCGGTTCCTCTTGTCCGATGGCCTTTTTGATATAATGCCCAACATTTCAGGTTTGGTGATTGATCGTAAGCTTTCCGTCTTTTCATTCTTGGTTCGATATGCCCGAATTCGACCAAACTGTGGAAAAATCATGGTATGAAGATAGTGCTCGTGATTCAAATGGTATGATTGCTTTTAAAAAGAAACTCCAATTATTAAAGAAAAATCTTCATGTGTGGATTGATGAAAAAAGAAAGAGTGATATGGAGGTGAAAATTGGCTTAAAAACAAGTATTAGGGACATTGACGCTCGGATTGATTCGGGTAACGCTTCTACAATGGATATCGACTCTCCTATCCAATTTATGAAGACTCTAGGTGACTTGGAAAGGGTAGAGAATTTGGATGTGGTGCAAAAAGCTAAAATCCGTTGGGGAGTTGAAGGAGATGAGAATTCCAAGTTTTTTCATGGAATTCTTAAAAAGAAAAGACGTCAATTAGCCATTCGTGGAGTTATGATTGATGGCGATTGGGTTATGGAGCCAACCAAGGTCAAAGATGAGTTTTACTCTAATTTTCAAGATCGGTTCAACACTTGTGAGGAGGGACTTCGTTCAAATTTAGAGGTGGAGTTTCCAAACGTTTTGTCGTCAGATCAAGCTTCCTTTCTTGAGGAGCCTTTTACGCGGGATGAAATTAAAAAAGCAGTTTGGGACTGCGGAGCGGATAAATCCCCGGGACCAGATGGTTTTACTTTCCATTTTCTCAAGAATTTTTGGCATCTCATTGAAAATGACGTGGTGAAATTGGTGGATGACTTCTTTGTGTCCAGTTGATTCCCGAAAGGTTGTAACCCTTCTTTCATTGCTCTCATTCCGAAAGTTCTTGATCCTAAATTTGTTAAAGACTATAGGTCGATTAGTCTTATAGGTTGCCAATATAAAATTATTGGTAAACTTCTTGCTAATCGGCTTAGTATGGTTATTGGGGATATCGTTAGTAGCGAGCAATCTGCTTTCATAAAAAGGCGTCAGATTCTTGATGGTCTCTTAATTTTGAATGAAGCTATGAATTGGCAAAAAAAAACCCGGTCTAAGTTTCTGATTCTTAAAGTTGATTTTGAGAAAGCATATGATTTTTTAAGGTGGGATTACTTGGATTTAATTCTAGCGAAATTGGCATTTGGCGTAGTTTGGCGCGGGTGGATTCGTGGATGCCTTGAGGATTCGATGGGGTCGGTACTCGTTAATGGCTCTCCGACTAAGGAATTTTGCATTCGTCGTGGATTAAGGCAAGGAGACCCTCTCTCCCCTTTTATTTTCATCTTAGACATGGAAGGTTTACATGTCATTATTCAAGATGTGGTTTCAAAAAATCTCTTCCAGGGTGCAACTATTGGTAAAGATATGTACCCTCTTTCCCACCTTTTCTACGCAGATGATGCTATTTTTCTAGGTGAATGGTCTTTAGCGAATGCTATGAATATTATTCGTATTCTTAGATGTTTTTTCCTTATCTCGGGTCTCAAAATTAATCTTCATAAAAGCAAACTTTTTGGTGTGGGGATGGATTCGCAAGAAATCGAGTGTTTGGCCTCTCGTGTTGGGTGTGATGGATTGAAGCCTCCATTTTCGTATTTAGGCTTACCTGTTGGGGGTAATATGTCCAAAAAGGAGGGTTGGAAGGTAGTGTTCAATAAATTCTTGGTCAAACTTTTCAATTGGAAAGTTAAAACCCTTTCGGCTGGTGGTCGGGTTACCCTTTTAAAGTCCGTTTTGGGGAGCCTTCCTACTTACTTCATGTCTATCTATAAAATCCCAAGGTTGGTTGACCAAGGCTTGGAATCTATCCGAAATAGATTCTTTATTGGTGCTGATGTGGAGGAAAAGAAAATGTCTTGGGTCAAGTGGAAAAAAGTTATGGCTAGTCTCAAATTCGGAGGACTTGGTATTGGTAGCATTATGGCGTTTAACCGTGCATTG
Organism: Arctium lappa; assembly: GCA_023525745.1. Taxonomy (NCBI): domain Eukaryota; kingdom Viridiplantae; phylum Streptophyta; class Magnoliopsida; order Asterales; family Asteraceae; genus Arctium; species Arctium lappa. Next base: position 29,314,939 of record CM042051.1, on the reverse strand, counting down.
CTTTTCAAGTGGATTTTGGCGGTTTTGGTTGAAGGATGAGGAACTTTGGGTTAAAATTATTAAATCCATCTATGGCGAGAAGGGCCTAATTGGATCGAGTTTGCCTAGGCAAAATTCGAAATCAACATGGGTTTCAATTTTAAAAACAATCAACGCACTAAAGGACAAAGGTATTGATCTTTTCTCTTTTTGTAAGAAAAAGGTGGTAGATGGTACTCTGACCGCGTTTTGGGATGATATTTGGCTTGGGGATTCTCCTTTTAAAATTCAATTTCCTAGAGTTTACGCTTTAGATTTGAATAAATCGGCGAATGTCAAATCTCGTTTGGAGTTAGGGTGTTGGGATGTGTGTCTTCGAAGGCCGCTGAGAGGTGGGGTTGAGGTTGTCCAATTTAGTGAACTACAACAGATTTTGTCTACCTTTGTGCCCTCCTGTCAAAAGGATAGATGGGTGTGGCTGTTAGAAGGGTCGGGTGATTTTTCAGTGGCTTCAGCTAGACGTTTAATTGATTCTAGTCATTTGGAGGTAGATTCTCGTCCTACTAGATGGAATAGACTTGTTCCCATCAAAGTTAATGTGTTCGCGTGGCGGTTGCTTCTCAATCGGCTCCCTACTCGGATAAATTTGGATAAAAGAGGTATCGATGTTCCGTCTTTTTTATGTCCTAATTGTGATATAGGAGAGGAGGATTGCAGCCATCTTTTCTTTTTATGTCCTGTCGCTAAAAACTTGTGGGTTCTCATTGGTCGTTGGTGGCGTATGGATATTCCGAATCTCCATTCTTATTCGGAGTGGATCTCTTGGATTGACTCAATTCAGTTGAAGAGGGAGACTTTTTTGTGTTTTAAGGTCGTTACGCTTACCACTTTATGGTCTATATGGGTGTTTCGGAATGCTATTATCTTTGGCAACCCGAAGCCAAGGTAGGCGTTGATTTTTGAGAACATCATAACCCGTGCTTACTTTTGGATAGCTCATAGAAGTAGCATTTTGTCTATTAATTGGGTTGGTTGGCTTACTAATCTTTCCCTTGCCATTACTCGTATGTAATTATTTCTTTTTCTAGTTTTTTGCTAGTTTTTATAAAATTCCGCCGTTAAAAAAAAGTTGAGCCAACCTACAAAATTTGAAGAAAATAATTACTTTTATTATACTATATCGTGTAACCGGAGATGAGCTTAAAAGTGATCTAATCTCCCAAGGATATCTTTCAAGGCTGATGACATCATGGATGATATACTTTTGTGGTCAATGCTTGGCTTATATTTTTCTTTTTTTCTTTTTTTTTTCTTTTTTCTTTTTTTTAATCTAAAGCCGGTTGATAAGTTGAGATCATTAATTAATTTTCTCACATCTCACTCCATTAATCATCTCTTCTGTACTTAATAAACATAATAATTTTAAACTATAAAATACCTGATCAACAAAATTTAAATGGGAATTTATTTGGTATGTGTGACATTATGTTTGCAATGTTGATTAGATTTCTTAATAATCATGATTTCAGGATCAATTTCTAAATCAATTTCAACACAGATTAACAAAATCAAGTGAGAAATTGAAATACTTACTTGAATATCCAATCTTTGAGGAAGAAGAAGATGCCATTTGATTCCCGTTATGATGTCTAAAATCGATGGAGGATTGCACACTTTAATGGTGTTCTTGAGGGTTCTCTCTCATGAGGCGTATGGGAGAAAAATAGGAGCCCTGTATGTGCATATAAGACATCTAAAAGGAAAAGTGGATTTTAACCCCTATTATACATCAGTTACTTCCATCAAGTAACAATTATGAAACATGGGGTACCAATTATTTCATTTGGCATAGTTACTATCATAATATATAAATATGACAATAATTAAATAACAATTATAGAAATGGTCCTAAGGCCATAAATATTGGAAATATTCCAACATTCTCCCACTTGACCGAGTGACCATTTATGATGAGTATTCATAAATTTGGCCAAGGTAATACCCATCAAGCTTCATATTAAAGCCATAACAAAAATATACAGTCATTTGTGTGGTTATCAACACGAGACCCCCATCAATTATACTAAGGCCTCAACATAAAACTTTTAGAAAACTTCAAGCCAATATGACAGAAAATATACAACATTAAATTGTATACATTTGTCTATAAATTAATAAGTTCATGCATACATTAGTATAGACAAGATAACTAAGATATTCGAGAAAACTTATAATTACATTAATTGTCCATAAGAGCAATATGCTATATATAGTCTCTAGTAAAACCAATCTTTGCCACGAGCTCTTGGTAAATTTTGGGCGGTAGACCTTTTGTCATTGGATCCACAAACATATCATGAGTGATGATGTACTCGATACAAAGATTATTTTCCTCTACTCGTTCTCGTACAAACAAGAACTTTGTATCAAGATATAATACCGCCCCACTCGAACTATTGTTATTCGAAAAACTAACGGCAACAGAATTGTCACAGTAAATCTTCAAAGGTCTCGATATGGAGTTCACGACTTTGAGTCCACTAATAAATTTCTCAACAACATTCCATGGTAAGTTGCATTATAGACTGCAACGTACTCTGCCATCATTGTTGAGGTCGTTGTTAGTTGTTTCTTATGACTTCCCCACGAGATAGGCCCACCTGCTAACATGAAGATGTACCCCAAAGTTGATTTTTTATCGTCTTTGCATTTTGCAAAGTCGGAATCGGAATAGCCAATCACTTCTAAGTTATCAGTTCTTCTATAAGTTAGCTTGTAGTCTTTTGTCCCTTGTAAATATCGCAATACTTTCTTTGTGGCTTTCCAATGATCTAAGCCAGGATTAGATTGATATCGGCCAAGCATTCCGGCGACATAAGCAATATCGGGACGTGTACAAACTTGAGCATACATTAGGCTCCCTACTACAGAAGCATAAGGTATCAACCTCATTCTTTCCTTTTCTACCTTCGTTTTCGGGCATTGAAAAGAACCGAAAACGTCTCCTTTAACTACGGGAGCAACGGAGGGAGAGCATTGTTGCATGTTATAACATGCAAGAACACGTTCAATATAAGCCTTTTGAGATAAACCTAGTGTCCCATTGACCCGATCTCGGTGTATTTCGATGGCAATCACATAAGAGGCTTCCCCGAGATCTTTCATGTCAAAATGGTGCGAAAGTAATCGCTTTGACTCATGCAACAAATTCAAACTGTTACTTGCCAAAAGAATGTCATCTACATAAAGGAGAAGTATGGCAAAATTGCTACCACTCATTTTAAGATAGGTACACTGATCCACTTGATTCTTATTGAAGCCATTCTTTTTCATGACTTCATCAAACTTCAAGTACCACTGTCGTGATGCTTGTTTTAACCCGTATATGGATTTCTTTAGGTTACATACTAGGTGTTCTTGACCCTTAGGCTTAAAACCTTCGGGTTGAGTCATAAACACATCTTCATGTAAATCACCATTAAGGAAGGTTGTTGTAACATCCATTTGATGTAGCCCCAAATCAAAATGAGCTACAAGGGCCATAACGATTCTTAGGGAATCCTTTCTAGAAACAGGAGAAAAAGTCACCTGATAATCGATTCCCTCCCTTTGAGTGTAACCTTTAGAAACCAAACGTGCTTTATATCTCTCGATGTTTCCATTCGGTTCTAACTTGGTTTTAAAAACCCACTTGCACCCTACAGGTTTTACCCATTTAGGGAGTTCGACAAGTTCCCAAACATCATTTTTCTTCATGGAATCAAGCTCGTCAATCATAGCTTCATTCCACTGAGAGGATTGGTCACTAAGAATGGCCTCGTTATAAGAAGTTGGATCGTTGCACTTTCCAATATCCAAATTAGCTTCATTAAGGTAAGTTATATAATCATCGAAATTAGCAGGTCTTCTAGGCGTTGATCACTTCCTTAATGCAGTTTCGGGTTCTTCAGGCTCAATGGTAACTTCAGGGATTTGCTCCTCTAAGTTTGATGTGCCTTCATTTAATGGCATACTTGGAGTAACATTATCCTCAAGAGAGGCACTAGGTGGAGCAATGTCATCTACAAGAGGCACAAGAGAATGAGGAGGTAGAAGTGTCATTGGCCCCTTCTCTTGGACTTCTTGTAAGTTGGTGTCACGATGTGCAGTGCATCCACCTACATTAGAGTTCTCTAGGAACTCAGTATGGCGAGTTTCAACTATGCGAGTAGAATGAGATAGGCAATAGAATCTAAATCCTTTTGATCGTTCTGGATACCCTATAAAGAAGCAACTTACGGTTTTCATGTCAAGCTTCCTTTGCTGAGGGTGGTAGAGCTTGGCTTCGGCACGACAGCCCCAGACTTTCATATATCTCAAACTCGGCTTCCTTCCCGTCCAGATTTCATAAGGTGTCTTGGGAACATATTTAGAAGGAACCCTGTTGAGTATATGGACAGCCGTCTTTAATGCCTCGGTCCATAAAAATTGGGGTAAGATGGTATTTGCTAACATACTTCTTACCATATTCATAAGGGTCCTATTTCTTCTCTCGGCAACACCGTTTTGCTGAGGAGTACCCGACATGGTAAATTGGTTCACTATCCCCTGTTCCTTACAAAAGTCAAAGAAAGAACCGAGAGCTTGACCAACATCAATATGTCTACCATAATACTCACCTCCTCTATCTGAGCTCACTACCTTTATTTTACGGTTGAGTTGATTCTCAACTTCGGCCTTGAAGACTTTAAACATGTCAAGTGATTCAAAATTTTCATTTATTAAATACAAATACATATAAAGTGAATGATCATCTATAAAGGTGATAAACGATTTATGTCCAGATATTCCGGCGGGAAAAGGTCCACAGATGTCGGTGTGAATGATTTCCAACAAACTAGAACTTCTTGTGGCACCTTTTTTATTTCTCTTTGTCATTTTTCCTTTAAGGCATTTAACACATGTCTCAAAATCATTGAAATCAAGACTTGGTAATACACCATCTTTCACGAGTCTTAACATTCGGTCTCGTGAGATGTGGCCTAAACGTTGATGCCACAACATAGACGATGTTTCCAAGTCTCGTTTTCTTTTATTTGAGTTTTCATTCACATTATATGACAACAAGGATTTTGAGAATTGTTCATCTAAGTATAATTTATAAAGTTTTCCAACCGAAAAACCACAACCAATAAAGTCGGAATCTAGGCTAATAGTGACTTTGCCATTACCAAATGTTACATAATATCCTTCATTATCTAATTTATGTACAGATACTAGGTTCCGAGTTATCCTCGGTACATAAAGAGTATCATATAAGTTAATACATCGACCACTTTGCATAACTAATTGTATTGTAATTCTGCAAATCCTAACTCTCTCCACACCTAGTATTTCTACCCCAAGTGGACAGTGAAATAATAAAGTCTAAAGCTTAAGTCTAGATATGCTAAAACAATACCTAGTTCACTTAAACTAAAGATCTGATACTAACTTGTAACACCCTAAAAGTAGGGATAACGAAAATCGGGAAAACGGACACGTGGTATATAAAATTGCCATAGCAAGAGCCTCCCAAAAATGGGGAATATACAAACCTGTTTAATTACAGTTGTAATTTAACGGACAATAAACAACAACCAACTAATCTAATTTCTATAACTAGAAAAGAGATTACAAAAGGGGTGTCATCTATAGACCCAACATCTTCTCCAAAAATATTTATAATCCAAGTGCAAATCCCCAAGCTCTCACCCAAAGCAACTATACCTGCTTAGATCCGGCACCGCTAGAACCTGAGATACACACCGATAACAAACAAGTGTTAGGCCAAAAAGCCTAGTGAGTTGAACAATAAATAGCATGTAACATCAATTACAATTCTTATCAGCAGTTAACCAAATGTTCAATAAATCTGGAGTCAATAGGGGAGACCCATAGCACCAATCAAGTTCCACCCAAAGAGTCGATATACCTTGATGCCAACTAACAGGAGGCACCCGAAAGGCCCGACACATCCGGGGACTACAACTAAGGAAATTCCCCGAATGGCGGAGGTCTAGGCACATACCATCACGGTGGCGCCCAAGACTACATCCTCCTAGTGTCTACTGACTTGGTTCGTCCAACATAATGCATATAGGAGGTCTTGAGGTGTATTTCAACCAAACATATTTCGATACCAACCACGGGTACAATATTACCATCCTAACCACATAAAGTCCAACACAAGACCCAAATGACAATCATACTCATCATGTAGATATAATATCACCAAAAAGGTATTCCAAGTAGAAATCATCATGATATCGAGGTATACATACATTTAATCATGGCAAGGTGCACCTAACATATATCTATAAGAAAACCCCCAATACTTGAATATTTAAAGATGAACATTTGAGTAAATATAAAATGTTAACAAGTAAGAGATTAAGATGTGTATCTAGTTTTAACAAAGGTTTAGTAAACTCACGATCTAGGTTTTTGAACCAAAACCTAGAAAATAGGAAACCCTAGATACTTGAAGATGAGACATGGAGAGGAGAAGTATTGAAGACTTGAGAAACCCTAGAAAATTATCCCTTGAGAGGAGTTAATGCAAGAATCCAAGGTTCAACCACCAAAGGATGAAGTATTTATGAGGGTTAGGGTTTTGGTGAGGAAGGAAACTGGTTTGGAGAGCTCCAAAAATCGCCAATGAGAAAAGGAATATGTGAGAAATGAGTTTAACTCGGATAAGGGTTCATTTAAGCCAACAAAAGCACGACGACGATCGTGCCATTGGCACTATCGCGTGTCACAATCGCGTGACCCCCCCCCCCACTCGCGGTACACTCTCCACGAGAGTGACCTGCGATAGTGACAATGTCACTATCGTGTGGTCACAATCGCGCTAGCCCTCAAACTCTCGGTACAACTACCGCGAGAGTAGTGACAATGTCACTATCGCGTGGCACTCTCGCGCCACTCGCCTAAAATCCCAAAAATTCAGATTAAAGCGATAACGAGCGCGAGGTTCTGACAGTTAAGATGATTAAACAATTCATATAACATTATAACATAATAATGATGATCATACGCATATTAAGGACTCATATACTCAGCACAATTAATGAAGTAAGGGAAACAACTACTCACCTTATAAATTTCCGGGTGTTACAATCCAATCTGCCTACCTAATTTTGAGCCAAAGCTATCAATACAACTTGCTTTACCCAAAATAGATATGTCATTGTTAAGAGGCACAAAAAAACTTCTTTTGAAGTATTCTATGGCCGAAAACCTAACATCAGCTTTTCCTCATGTTTTTTGTTGTGTTTGCTTTATTCTTAATGACTGAGAACATCTTGGAAAATTCGATCCTAAGGCTGATGAAGGAATCTTCATGGGCTACTCTCTCACTTCTAAGGCCTACAGAGTCTATAACCTCAGAAGAAAATGTATTGATGAGTCAATACATGTAAAATTTGATGATCAAAAGTCATCATCTCTCTCATGTGATGACAATGAATTATATCAGTGGATCACTTCATGTGTAGGAGAAGATTCACACAATAAAAATTCGGCAAGACCTTCTTCTGTCCCCTTTTTGGCAGATATCCCTTCTCAAAGCAACCAACCTTCTTCCTCAACTCCTGCCGAACCAAACCTTCAGATTGTAGTATCTGAAATTCCTTCTGAACCAATATCCCAAAGTGTTCCTCATGAACCTACCTACAACTTCTCTATCGAACCCTCTTCTTCCCACTCTCCAACACTTCTTCCTGCACCTCTTCCTCCAGCTACTAAATGGATCAAAGATCACCCCATTGAACAAATCATTGGCGATCAACAAGCAGGTGTTCAAACAAGAAGAGGGATTGGAAATATTTGTCTCTATGTTAACTTTATCTATATCACAGAACCTAATAAAGTTGAAGAAGCTCTAGCAGATCAATGTTGGATAACTTCCATGCAAGAAGAGTTCTCCCAGTTTGAAAGAAACAAAGTCTAGAGACTTGTTCCTCGTCCATCAGGAAAAACCATCATTGGCACTAAGTGGGTCTTCAGAAACAAGATGGATGAAGAAGGCACTATGATGAAACCTTTACTCCTGTTGCTAGACTTGAGACAATAAGAATCTTCCTAGCTCAGCCTGCTCATAAAAACTTCAGAGTTTTTCAGATGGATGTCAAGAGTGTTTTTCTTAATGGAGAGCTTGCTGAAGAAGTCTATGTGAAGCAACCACCTGGATTTGAAGATCCCGCTCATCCAGACTATGTGTTCAAGCTGGATAAGGCTCTCTATGGTGTTAAACAGGCTCCTCGTGCGTGGTATGATACTCTATCTGACTTTCTTCTCTCCAACAGATATACCCGAGGTAAGATGATAACACTCTATTTCTCAATAAGACCAAAGGTAATATTATTCTTGTTCAAATCTATGAGGACGATATCATTTTCGGTGCTACTGACGAATCTCTTTGTCAGGATTTTGCCTCTCTCATGAAGAGTAAATATGAGATGAGCATGAAGGGTGAACTAACATTCTTTCTTAGTCTTCAAATTAAACAAACTTCTGAAGGGATTTTTATAAATCAAAGCAAATATATTCGTGACCTTCTCAAGAAGTTCAATTTTGAAAATTGCTCTCCCATGAAAACTCCCATGGCACCACCTCTTAAAATTCCTGCTGATCCAGCTGGTAAATCAGTTGATATCACTAATTATAGAGGAATGATTAGTTCTTTTCTTTACCTTACTGCTAGCACACCAGATATTATGTTTGCTACCTGTCTATGTGCGCGTTATCAGGCTAATCCTAAGGAATCCCATTTGGCTGCTGTAAAACGCATCTTTCAGTATCTAAAAGGTACCATGAATCTGGGTCTTTGGTATCCCAAAGACGCAGGTTTTTGATCTAATTGGCTATTCAGATTCTAATTTTGCAAGATCTAAAGTGGACAGAAAAAGCACAACTAGAAGCTGCCAATTACTAAGTGGAAATTTGGTCAGCTGGTCAAGCAAGAAACAACATTCAGTCTCCACTTCTACTGCTGAGGCTGAATATGTTGCTGTCGGAAGCTGTTGTGCTCAAATCTTGTGGATGAAGGATCAACTACAAGATTATGACCAGTTCTACTCAAGAGTCCCCATCCTGTGTGACAATTCAAGTGCAATTGCCATTGCAAACAACCCAGTGCTTCACTCCAGATCAAAGCATATAGACATAAGATATCATTTTATCAGAGATCATATCTCTAAAGGTGATATTGTAACACCCCTAAAATTCGAAAGTAGCAGACAAATTAAAACTTCCAAAAACGCCTAAAACATAAATAATTTAAGTATCAAATATCTAAAGTTACAAGGAAGAATCACTGCAACATGTATCAGAGTTCTAATGGAATCGTCTAGTCCCACACACAGGGACAAAATCGGTCGGGTGTTACTAAAATCTCCAAATATGCTATATTCTCAAGACTGGATGACGTCTCTAATGCCATCCTACCGGAACTTCTACCAAGCTCCACTCGCCACTCAGGTCCATCTAAGACCTGATATACATGTCGAAGAGAAAAAGTGTTAGGTTTAACACCTAGTGAGTTAAAGCAGTTTTATCACATAAATCATAAAACGTTTTAAAAAGAATACTTTCTTCTACAAACGACCGCCCCCAGAATATCAGTTATAAAAAGGCTTTAATCACAAATCATACCATTTTCAATACCAATTATCCCTTTGTCAAAATAATGCTCACCATCCAATCTCCCAAAAGCGCACCCAAGTGGTATTCCATCAAATACTATTTGTATAAATAAAAAGGTACGTTTTAACACCGAAGGTGCGGGTAAGAGAATACCCGAAGATAACACCTTTCGGTGACGGGGGAGACCTGATTCCATTGAATGTGACGGAACACATAGTTAAGCCACTTATCAACGTTTACGTGATTCACTTCGGGTCATGGATCCCCGTATACGGCTCCTCTGAGCAACTACCGCAAGATGCCCAAATGACCCTAATTACTACTCGACCTCTAGACGAGTCTCACCAAAAAGTCACAAGTCTCCGTATCCAGTTCACCATGGGCACCACCGCAAGACTTAACTCTGTATAAGGCTCTCCAAGAGCACCACCGTAAGCTTACATAACAACATGACTTGGGGACCACTCACTAGACTCAAACATGGACATCAAAACTCCATGATGAACATAACGAGTCATATGCCAATGGATCCAATGCATTACAGTCTAAACATTATATGACTCTATATGAATGAACTAATGCATCCAAAACATGTAATAACCAACATTTGTGCAATAATTGCATTTCCATAAAACACACATATTGATCTATTTAAACCAGACAACATCCCAAAACTCATTAAAGAATAACTCAAGCCATAAAGAATCTTAAAACATTTGACAATAAAATCAAAACCAATATGGCTACATATGCCGAAGTATAACTTTCCCAAAATTGGTATTTCCCTAACGTATAGTTGGTCGAAGGCCAAAACCGTAGGATTCATAATTTTCCGAAATACTCATAGTGTCAAAAATGATAGTTTTCGTTTACTCACATTGTTGAAGCCGGAATTGTTTAAAGCATCGATATCTCAAACTCATAAGTAAAATAAAATCCGAAAACCACCATTTGTACCCAACTTTTCAGCAAAATAAAACCCAACACCTTATGTTGCCTAAATTCTTTAATAGTTCCAATAAATCTCTAGTAGTTGGTTTAAATATCAATTTTTAGGAGAAAACACCCAAACACACTTAGCAAACCATCATAAAGCTTTGACAGCGCAAGTATGTACAAATATTCATTTAACCATAAAACTCACCAATTGTAAAGTGTGCACGTAACATATGTTCAAAATCCCCTTTTTGGTGACTCAAACACTTCATAAAATATTGTAAACCATATTCAAGGACTTTATAACACAAATATGTTTAAGTGTACAAATATTCCCAAAATCTATCAAAATAAGTAAGATCATGGATATACATTCAAATCCCCAAAATATGTGCATTTTGACATGTATATAGTTTTTCAAAACAACTAGAACTCACCTTGCTATATTTAGACTAAATCTAGGTTTTTACTCCAAACTCGAGCTTTCTTGATGAAGGCTTCAGATCCACAAACATCCACCAGTAGAAACCTTATCTAGGTCACAAACAAACCAAAACACAACAAGAGTAACTCCCAAAATCAGATTCACATTAATCTTTACCAAAACCCCAAATCTCTCAAATATAAAAAATAGATTGAAACTCTTAATACGAGAGATACTTCAAGGAAGATATTCTAGGAGGTTAAGATGAGAGGTTTTGACAATAACAAAGGTCTAGGAATGGTTAGAAAAACTTACAAATGGGTTTCTTGAAAAACCCCAAAATATGTCAACAATGGTGAGGAGATGATGAAGAAGATTAAGGTGATGATCTTGAGTTGATGATGAAGAATTGAAGAAGATAATGGTTGAACACTTCAGTAGAGCCCCAAAATCGGTCCTAACCCTAGCTTTCCTGTTGGGAGAGTTTTAGAAGAAGATGAGAGGAGATAAATGGGGTGAAAAGTCGGTTTCCCCCTTTTGGTCGCACAGGGGCTCCACACGGTTGGCGGAGGGGTTTGACCCGCGCATAGAGCCGCGCCGGGTTCTGGAGTTGGGACGGGACAGAGGTCTGCACGGATGATCGCACGGTTCCACTCGTTCGGAGAGTCGCGCGGAACACTGCCGGCGCTCTCTGTCATCCACTTGGCTACTTCGCTCAACATCGGATTAGGACGAAAACTCCTAGAATTCGGGGTGTTATAGATATCGAACTCCACTTCATCCCTACTGACTTTCAATTAGCAGATCTTTTTACCAAGCCTCTAGATGAAGCAAGATTCAACTTTATGATTGGATCGCTAGGTATGTTAAATTTTGAGTTAAAAAAGAAGATGTTTCGGTAGCATTATCTTCTACCGAACTCTTCTTCTTTGCCGAATACTTTACCAAAGTTCTTCTTTCACCTTCGGTAACCTCCTTTGCCGAAGCCTCTTATTACCGAGCTTCATATACCGAACTCTTTTGGTCCACTCCACTTCGACAATCCTTCCTTACCGAAACCTCTCCTAAGGTCAAGTCCTCATCATCCTTTTCCTCCAACTTACAGGCTTTTCTAACTCCCTCCTCATGACACATTGATTTAATCACACTTAAGTTTGAACAATTCTCTACTTCATCATGGTATTTCACGGAAATGAAAACATTAAATGTGACTTTTTGGTCTTGAAGTCTTGGAGTCTCATGGTCAACTCTCCTTTCTGAACATCTATCAATGTTCTTCCAGTGGCTAGAAAAGGTCTTCTTAAAAGAATAGGAATATTCTTATCAGCATCAAAATCTAAGATAATAAAATCTGCCGGAAATATGAACTTATCAACTTGAACTAAGACATCCTCAATTTTTCCTTTAGGGTAGGCAATGGTCTTGTCAGCCAATTGGAGTGTAACTGTGGTGGGTCTAGCCTTTCCTATTCCTAAGTTGTTGAAGATAGATAAAGGCATGAGATTGATGCTAGCTCACAAATCACACAACGTTTTTCCAACCTCCTTCCCACCTATTGAACAAGGAATGGTAAAACTCCCCGGATCTTTCAGCTTAGGGGGTATTCTATTAGTCAAGAGTGCACTACATCCCTCAGTAAGAACAATAGTTTCATATTCATTCAACTTCTTCTTCTTACTTAAAATGTCTTTAAGAAACTTGGCATAACTGGGCATTTGATCAATTGCTTCAACAAGGGGTATGTTGATATGCAATTATTTAAACACATTCAAACATTTCTTAAAGTGCAATTCTTCCTTCTGATTTCTTAACCTTTGGGGAAAAGGCACATAATGAGGAACTGGTTTTATTATAGCTTTGTTTGAATGTGTTGATAAGGATGGGTCCTTTATGCCTTTGGTGTCACTCTCTTGTGGTATGGTTGGAATCACCACATTACTCTTTGGGTTGTCAACACTACTTTCCACTGACTTTTTCTTGATGGCATCTTCTGTAAAAAAATAAAGGGTAGTCAGATCTTGGAGGGACGGATTGGTTACCTCAGACACTTGGATTCCTAGTGGCTTGAGTGGTATTTTAACAACATGGGCCAATGTTGTAGCATCAAATTCTGATAAAATAGTTTTTTCAAATCCAGCTTTGGTTATAGGTTCAGATTCTTTTTGCACAACCATTGTCAGTTTCTTACCACTCTCTAGTGGTCACTGCTTTCACTTGCTCCTTTCCTAAGGAACTTGGGAGTTCCATGTTACTAGGCAAAGTTCCCATGGCCCTATTGGTCTGGTTAAGTGCGAGTTGACTGATTTGGGTTCCCAAATTCCTGAGTATTGCACTATGCTGATTAAACATAAATTGATTTTAGGATTGTTGTTGGGTTAAAAAAGCTTGTGTTTGGGTCATAAACCCTTTCATCATTGCTTCCAAAGAAGATGATGAATCAATTTGTGAAGGTGGGTTGTTTTAAAAAGATGGTTGAGTGGTTTGAAAACCTTGGTGATGATTTTGAGAGCTACTTGTTTGATGTGGTGGTTGAAAATTTGTAATTCTTTATTGTTTTTATGCTGGTGGATTTAAACATGGACTGTTCCAAGAAAAGTTCGGGTGTTTTTTCCAACTGGCATTGTAAGTGATGTTATAGGACCAAATATGTTATGAACATAGTTTATAGATTCAAAATTATGAGGACAATGTTCATAAGAGTGTTCCCCACCACAACAAACACATTGCATCGAGAGTACTACTAGAATAGGTGTAGTGGCAACTGGTTGTGCTCCTTGTCCCGAAGTTATGTTTTTAAGCATAGTGGCCATAGAAGTGAGTTAAGCTATTAAAGCAGTATATGCGTCTATATCATGAATTTCAGTAGTCCTTTTTTGTGTTTGGGCACGTGGATCAGCCCAATGTCCATGGTTTGCTGAAATCTTTTCAAGAATCTCATACCCGTCATTATAGGTATTGGTTATAGAGGCCCCTCCTGATGTCGCGTCGAGCATTTATTTAGCCATGGGGTTTAACCCATTGTAAAACGTCTCCAGTTGAATACAGTAGGGAATGCCATGGTGAGGGTATTTCCTTAACAACTCTTTAAACCTTTCTCAAGCATCGGGAATTTCTTCATCGTCCATTTGTTTAAACATGCAAATTTCGTTTATGGAAGCATTTCGGGTAGGTGGAAAATACTTTTGCAAAAACTTTTCAGCCATATTGCTTCATGATGGTACAGAACCAGGTGCCAATGAATTAAACCATGACTTTGCCCGATCCCTTAGAGAAAATGGAAATAGAGTGAGTCTCAGAGCATCGTTAGATACTCCCGGGATGAAGAATGCATCGGTGATCTCCATAAAAGATTTTAAATGGGAATGGGGATCCTCCGATGGCATTTCGGAAAATTGTCCGTTTGTTTGTAACATGTGGAACATAATAGGTTCCCAACTCAAAATGGAGGGCGGTCATATGGGGTCTAACTATCCTTGAGTTCAATTGCTCAAAATCGGGGATAACATAGTCCATAATTTTTCCCTCTTTGGAATTTGCAAGATTAATGATATTTGGAACTTCATCCCTATGTTCATTGTTACCATTGGATTCTGTGTCATCATCATTATGATTGTAATTATGGTTATGGTTATTTTTCCCTTGATTTGGTGCTTGTTGAAAAGGGTGCTCCGGTGGATTTCCAAAAATTGGTGGTGCATCGTGGAATATTGGTGGTGGTCGCGGTGGATTCTCTAGTCTAGGGACCCTATTTTCAAAACCTGGTGGTGGTGGTTCCATGATTGGAGGTTCTATAGTCAATGATATTCTTTGTACCCTCCTATTGCAGAATGTTCTTTCAATGTCCGGGTCAAATTCAAATAACTCCCCACATGGTATTCTTGGCATACACCACTTTCACAATGAGATCCAAATGGTGTTAGAAAAATCAAATCTTTTAAAAAACTTTTAAAGACTTTTAGCGTACCAATACCCGGCAATGGCGCCAAAAACTTGATAGTGATTTTATACACCCTTAAGAAATGTGAAAATTAGGCCAAAAAGCAAGTATACAAGATGGCTTAATATCGTCTCTCAAGTAATAAAGTGGTAAAATATCAGATATCGTCCACAGGGATTGTTGTAAAAGTGCAATAAAAATATAATGAAAGAAATGATTTCAGATGGCGATTTTGAAGACTTTGTTTTGGTTTGGTTTAACACTTGATGAAATTAACAAAGATTAAAGCAAGCAAGGGTGTAAGACATTTTAGTGGGACATAAACACAAATTCCAACATACAACATAGTTCTGCAACAATTAGTTCCACCACTTGTTTTGAGGGTATTCCTTTCGGACTTCAACCATTGTACCAACATCTGTCTTTAAAACCTTTATATTTCTATACAGTACCAGGACCAAAACATATGGACTAACAAATTTCTTTGTTAAAAATAACCCTTTCGGGCTGATTCCCATATCATCCAAGTTGGTGTGTTCAAGATGACTCATTTCTGAGTCCATCACACTTTAACACTTTGACTAGTGACCAACCCATCGAGAATAAATCAATTGTAGAAAATAAAGATAACAAATTTCTTTGTTAGCAACTCTTTCAAGCCTACTTCATTTATCATCCAAATTGATGTGTTTGTTAATGGCTTATTTCTAAGTCCATCGCACTTTAACACTTTTCAAGTGATCAATTCGTCAAGAAGTGTCGTTGATTTTTATAGCACTTGTAACGAAATAGCGGAACATTGTTATTGCAAAACAACGTCCACTTTTCTTTGGTTTAAAATCCCACCTTTTAGTCTCACACCCAAGCTAATAAAATTTAGCTACTCATTACGGAAATAAAAAGCATAATAAAATAAAAGACGTAAATAAAATACATAAAGTAAATACGGAATATAAATGACAAGTATTTAAATGACAATAATATAAATGACAATAAATTAAATGCAAGGAATATAGAAGAGAAGATATTAAAGACAAAAGAGTAAGATGAACTAAAAACTTCTTGAATTTCTAAAATACTTGAAGAAAACTTCAAAGAAATTTAAAGTGTTCTTTGGGAGATTAGTAAGAGATGTGTAACAAAACACCCAAACCTATCCTTTTATACTAGCAAGGAGGACAAAAAGACAAACTAAGCAACTAAAGGTTAAAGCTATTATCCAATGGACAAAACCCAAAAGGTAATAAAGAACCAAAAGGTTAAGGACCAATGGTTAAAGACCTAAGGTTAATAATTCAAAAGATAAAAGCAATCCAGCTAATTAAGTTCAGGGATTAAATTATAAAATGTGGAAATAACAATTAAAATTTGTCTTCTAAAATATCCCTTGACTTCGTGTGAGCTCTATCAATTTCCTGCCACTACCCAGTTGTTGCAGCATTCCTGCAGCATTCAAGTCAGATCTTAAAGTGTAAAAGTTAGCCCACTAATGTAGTAACACAGGTAAATCATAGCTTTAGCTCCACTAAAATAATAAACATAAAATAAGAGAAAAAAAACTCAATGTTGGAGTGCAAAGGGTGAAAATAAGCTAATTATAAACATAAAAAGAGTGCATAGGCACTGAATAATCAGTGTGTATCACTTTCATGCATTGATCTCAATACCAAACATGGCTACCACGTTTAAATTTTTTCTCAATCATTTCAGGCATAATCCTACATATGCATTACAACCACTTCCTCTCTTCCACGTGCTCATATTTCCACATAAGGGTTATCAAGTAATATAATGCAAGTTCTATGATTCTTTACCCAAGAGAACATAATATAATAATCTACCATCATATAAGCCCAAATAGATCACTAAACCAAGATTAGGTCAAAGACCTTCATATAGTTAAAGGCTCTCATAACGAATAGTATATAATCCATGTATAAAAGAAATGACAACAATAAATAGCATGTTATAGTGTATATCTAGTTTTGACAAAGTTTAGGAACTTACAATCTAGGTTTTGGTTAAAACCTAGAAAATAACAAACCCTAGATGTTGATAGTGGAAGACTTCGTTGAGAGGAGTAGAAATCTTGCTAAGAACACTTCAATAAATGTGTTGGTGTTGCTTTGATGACCAATAAATGTGCCTACCAACCCAAACCCTAGAAATAAATGAGAAGGGTGTATGATTGCCCAAAAATCACCCTCAAGAGTTCTCTCCCGTTTTCCCCAAATCAATTTTGTAGAAATGAAGCATCAGGTCTTGATTTTAAACAGAATCCCAGACCACGCGGGCGACCTTTCCCTGCGACTTTGCCCAAGGGCATTGTCGCGGGCATTGTCGCGAGGTTCCAGTACCATTCGGTACACCCCCTGCGAATGTGACAGGCGACAGTGCCAATGTCACAGTCTTAAGTCACAATCACCGTCCACACACAACAACCTCACCTCCACCCGCGAGATTGCTATCCGCGACTATGACCAATGTCATAGTCGTCGGTCACTGTCGCTTGGCTCAAGCTAGCTGCTGGAAGTTTTGCTTTTTCGCGATCTAAATGTCCAAAGTCAAGTAGGGGACATGTGGGGTTTAAACCACTTATCAATGATGGTCGCTTAGGCAATAACATAAGAGGGTGGGATCGATAAACCAAGATTACTTACGAGGATTTTCTGGGTGTTACAATCCTCCCCACCTTAGTTAAGATTTTGTCCCCGAAATCCCATTCTAAGGAAACATGTGAGGATAGCGTTTCTTCATATCTTCTTCCGATTCCCACGAAATGTTAGCACCGTGATGGTGTTTCCATTGAACCTTGATCATGACCATGTCCTTATGTCGCAATTTCTTCGTTTTTTATTCCAATATTGCCTCCGGTTCTTCAATGCAACGGTTCCTGTTATCGATTCGAATTTTCGTCAAGGGAATTACACTTTCCTTTTTGGCTAGACACTTCCGAAGGTAACACACATGGAAAGTGGGGTGTATTCCATCCATTTCCGGCGACAGGTCCAACCGGTAAGCTTGTAGCCCAACCTTTTCTAATATGACGAAAGGTCCAAGGAAACGAGGACTAAGCTTTCCACATTTCCGAAATTGGATAATCCCCTTCCATGGTGACACTTTCAACATAATGCGATCTCCCACTTGAAACTCGACCGGTCTTCTTTTCTTATCCGCAAAACTCTTCTGTCGGTTGTAAGTTGCCTTCAATCTTTCCCGGATTTCCTTCACGTTGTCCTCCGTCTCTTGGACTATTTCTGGTACGGGAATTGCTTCTCACCCGCTTCAAACCAACAAATCGAGGTTCTGCACTTCTGGCCATACAACGCCTCAAATGGTGTCATTCCAATACTAGAATGGTAACTGTTATTGTATGTGAACTCTACCAAGGGTAGGTGTAAGTCCCAACTCCTTCCAAAGTCGATAACACATGACCTCAACATGTCTTCGAGCGTCTGAATTGTCTTCTCGCTTTCGCCATCCGTTTGCGGATGGTACGTCGTGCTCAGGTTGACCATCGTGTTAAACTGTTTCTGAAAACTCGACCAAAAATTGGATGTGAACCGACTGTCCCTATCGGACACAATCGATTGCGGCACCCCATGTGTCGAAACCACCTCATCAATATACAGTTTGGCCAATTTCTCCATTCGCAAAGTCTCCCGCATTGCAAGAAAGTGCGCACTCTTGGTCAGAAGATCTACAATCACCCAAATAGCATCATGGCCTCGCAAGGTCTTCGGTAGCTTTGTAACAAAATCCATGGTGATATTGTCCCACTTCCACTCGGGAATGGACAAAGGTTGCAAACTTTCATACGGTATTTGATGTTCTGCC
Source organism: Arctium lappa (assembly GCA_023525745.1). Taxonomy (NCBI): domain Eukaryota; kingdom Viridiplantae; phylum Streptophyta; class Magnoliopsida; order Asterales; family Asteraceae; genus Arctium; species Arctium lappa. Next base: position 29,296,157 of record CM042051.1, on the reverse strand, counting down.
TTGACTTGAAGGTACGTGACGCACCTCTCAACGTAGTTGGCCACATCAAGTTTCATCACCGGCCACCAATAATTTAACTTCAAATCCCGATACATTTTGGTGCTACCGGGGTGTATGGGATATTTGGATTTGTGTGCATCCTCTAGAAGTAGTTCACGATTTCCACCAAGCTTTGGCACCCAGATTCGACCTTGAAATAGTTTGAGACCACGACCATCTTACGTCAATAGTCCACTTTGCTTCATCATAACTTCAGATTTGAGGTTTTCTTCTCTAAGTGCCTCCGCTTGACAGGTCTTGATGTTCTCCAATAAACTTGACACCACGTCGATCCTAGTGAGGGATAACTTGACAACGCTTTCATGGCTTCTCCGGCTCAAGGCATCCGCCACCACGTTGGCCTTACCGGGATGGTAGAGTAACTCACAGTCATAGTCCTTCAATAGCTCGAGCCACCTTATTTGTCGCATGTTGGGTTCTTTTTGGTCGAAGATGTACTTTAGACTTTTGTGATCGGTAAAGAGAGGGCACTTTGTCCCGTACAGATAATGTCGCCACAACTTTAACGTAAAGACCACTGCCGCCAATTCTAAATCATGAGTCGGGTAATTCTTTTCGTGATCCTTTAGTTGTCGTGACGCATAAGCTATCACCTTTCCCCGTTGCATTAGCACACACCCGAGACCCATCTTGGAAGCGTCGCTATACACCATAAAGTCGTCCGATCCCTCGGGTAGGGATAGTATTGGAGCTTCACACAATTTCCTCTTAAGAGTTTGGAAGGCTTGATCTTGCGTCTCGGTCCAAAGGAATTTGACATTCTTCCTTATGAGGGAGGTGAGTGGCGAAACGATCTTGGAGAAATCTTGTATGAACCGTCTGTAGTAGCCTGCCAATCCTAAGAAACTTCAGATTTTCATCAGACTCGTTGGCGGTTCCCAACTCATTATCACCTCGACCTTCGTCGGGTCCACCTTCACCCCGTCTTTAGATACCACGTGGCCCAAAAATTAAACCTCTTGAAGCTAAAATTAACATTTCGAGAACTTTGCAAACAACTTCTCTTTTCGGAGAACCTCCAACACTTCCCGCAAGTGCTTCCCATGCTCGGTCTCGTCTTTTGAGTAGATTAATATGTCGTCAATGAAAAAGATTACCGATTTGTCCAAGAAAGGACGACATACACGGTTCATAAAGTCCATAAATACGGTCGGGGCATTTGTCAAACCGAAGGGCATCACCAAGAATTCGTAGTGACCGTATCTCATTCGGAAAGTCGTCTTCAAAATGTACTCCTTCTTCACTCTCACTTGATGGTATCCGGACTGAAGGTCGATCTTTGAAAAGCATCTCGCGCCTTGGAGTTGATCAAAAAGGTCGTCAATTCGAGGTAATGGGTACTTGTTCTTCACCGTGACTTTATTCAACTCTCGATAGTCTATGCACATCCACATAGATCCATCTTTCTTCTTCACGAACAAAACTAGGGCTCCCCAACAAGACGATATCGGTCGGATGAATCCCTTCTCTAGGAGCTCATGAAGTTGCATCATCATCTCTTGCATTTATGTCAGAGCCAAACAGTAGGAAGCACGGGCTATCGGGGCCGCTCCCAAAGTTAGGTCGATTTGAAACTCCACCTGACGTTCCGGCGGTAGTCCGAGTAGATCCTCCGAAAAGACATCCGGGTAGTCTTGCACGATCTTCACGTCCTCTACGGATTTCTTCTCCTTCTTTGCGTCCACCACATAAGCTAGAAACGAGGAGTAACCCTTCGCTAGAAATTTGCGGGCATTAAGAGAGGAAATGATAGGGTTACATCTCTTCCCCTTATCTCCATAGATAGTGACTACCCCATGTCCAGGCAAAGGAACATGGATCATCTTCTTAGAACAGAAGATGTTGGCCTTATGCCTGAACAACCAATCCATACCTATGACTATATCGAATCCAACTATAGCTATAGGCAACAAATCTACTCCAAAGGAATTCCCATCGATCTCTAGGGTATAGTCAACAAAACAATCACGAAGAATCACTTGGTTCCCATTAGCCACTTCTACAACCAAAGCATCGGAAAGAACATTACTAGGAGTGACGAATCTTTTACAGAATACATTCGACACAAATGAGCACGTTGCGCCTGAATCAAATAACACACGAGGAGTCAAGGAGTTTTCTAGGAACGTACCCGAAACGACATCGGCGGTCTCCTTCGCCTCTTCGGTGGTCATCCGGAATGCTCGACTCGGCGCCCTTGGAGGTTGCTCAGCTCTTGTCGTCGACCCAACAGAATTTCCACGGCCGCTACCCACTAGCTTTGGGCAATCTTTCTTCATGTGGCCCTGTTCTCGACATTCAAAACATACCGGCCCTCGGAGAGGGAAATCTCGGATGGCATGGCCTTTCTTCCCGCATTTAGCACACTCGACGGGAGCCGAGTGTGGTCTTGGATTTCATGGGCCAAAATTCTTGGCCTTGCATTTGTGGCACCACCTTGACTCTCGACGGTTGTCCCCAAATCTTCCACCAACAAATGGTTTTGACTGACGAACGGGCCCAGATGGCCCTTCCCACTTCCACTTCTCCGCAACTTGACCCATCTCTTCCCTTCCTTGCGCTATGTCATCCTCTACCATTAATGACTCTTCAATCGCCTCCTCTATCATCTATACCTTGGCATTCCTCACCGTCGTCTTCATCTCGGCTGAAAATCCCAACAGATAGGCCTTAATCTTCGTCTTCTCATCGGGATCCAGATGCTCCACCAAACTCAACTTTTCCAGAAATTGTTTTTGAGTATTTGGAAACAGACATGCTACCATTCTTCAGATTGTGGAACTCAAGCTCAATCTTGTCCAAGGCCCTCTCGCTATAATACTTGTTGAGGATTTCTACTTAAATGTTGGCCACAAGAGTTTGGCCAATAACTCGGGAGTAAGAGATAACCGGGTGAGATTCCACCAAGTCAGGGCCTCTCCCTTAAGTAGATGAGAAACAAACTTTACCCTTTGAGACTCATCGCATTCACTAGCCTCAAACGCCATTTCCACTTCACGCATCCAATATATGCACCTGACGGGGTCGGTAGTTCCTGCAAACTCGGGTGGTCTGCACCCTTGAAAAGCCTTATAGGTGCATCCTGACTCTTTTCGCTTTTCACGAACAATAGCATGCTCTTCAGTGCCCACGACATTTGGTCCACCTCCCGACTCAACCACGACATTCTCCGCCACTGTTTCGGGCTGTCGGTGACTAGCGTCGTGATCTTCCAAAAGCTTCATAAAGAATTCCTGCTGTTGTGCCATGGCCGAATTCATGGCTTGCATCATACTGTCCCGGATTTGAGTCTCGAGGGTCACCTCCTCGACGATCGGGTTGTTAGTGGCAATATTCACTCGCGGAATGAGTTCGGGCCCTCTACCCAAGACATTAGGTATGGAAGGCCTATAGAGGTCACGATCACGGGAGGTTGGTCGGCGGTAGATTCATCTTCCACGTGGCCCTCTTGCGGGTTTGGTAATCTGCTACGAGTGTTTACCATGGTTATCTGCCACATACGCACGAGAAAGAGGTTGAGAAAAGACTAAGCGAGTTGAACTCATGGTACGTACTAATACATTTATCAATTATCATAATAATAGCAATTAAAGCGTGCTTACGTAATAGCGCATTCATAATAGCATTAGCTACGTGATATTATGATTGCGTTATACACAAAGATCCATCGTTACCGTCATCACAATTTTCAATCAATGTAATTTTGAAGGTCCTAACGCCTATCAGTTTTACCCCAAGGTGGATAACCTATTATTAACTCTTACAGTTAAAGTATAGATATGCTAAGGTCAATACCTAGTTCACTTAAACCTGGATCTGATACCATCTGTATCATCCCGGGCCAACCGTACCATATATTGTCCGCTTTGTCCACACACCTGGACTCACGGTTTTAAAATGCGTCTGGTAGAGGAGGTATCAAGTCCCTTATAAGGCAACATTCGTTCCCCTCCCCAACCAATGTGGGATCTTACAATCCACCCCCTTGGGAGCCCAGCGTCCTCGCTGGCACACTAGTCCGGTTCCCGACTCTGATACCAACTTGTAACACCCTAAAAATAGGGATAACAAAATTCCAAAAAAAAACGGACATGTGGTATATAGATTTTCCAAAGCAAAAGCCTCCCAAAAAAGGGGAATATAAAAGACCTGTTTCATTACAGTTTGTAATTTAAAGGGAATAAACAGCAACCATCTAATCTAATTTCTACAACATAAAAAAGATTACAAAAAGGTGTCGCCTATAAGCCCAAAGAAATCTTTCACAAAAAGTGCTCCCCAATGCACATCCACAAGCTCACACAGAAGTCCGCCTAAACCTTATTAGGTGCGACGCCACTAGAACCTGAGATACACATAGACACCAAACAAGTGTTAGGCCCAAAATCCTAGTGAGTTTGTACAAGCAATAATGGATCAACAAGTGAACATATATATGAATAACATTTAATACGAAGTTCCCATATGTGGAGTCAATGGGGGAGACCCATAGCACCAATCAAGTTCCACCCAAAGAGTCGATACACCTTGATGGCAACTACCATGAGTGACGTCCGAAATGCCCGACACATCCGAGGACTACTACCATGGAATTACCTCGAATGGCAGAGGTCTAGGTACATACCTTCACGGTGGCACCCAAGACTATATCCTCCTAGTGTCTACCGACTTGGTTCATTCAACAATGACATTTGTGGCCCCAAGCACTAACACTTTCATGCATTGATCTCAATACCAAACATGGCTACCACATTTAAATTTATTGCTCAATCATTTCAGGCATAATCTCTAAATATGTATTATGACAAATTCCTCTCTTCCACGTGCTCATATTTCCACATAAAGGGTTATCAAGTAATATAGTGCAAGTTCTATTATTCTTTACCCAAGAGAACATAATATAATAATCTACCATCATATAAGCCTAAATAGATCACTAAACCAAGATTAGGTCAAAGACCTTCATATAGTTAAAGGCTCTCATAACGAATAGTATATAATCCATGTATAAAAGAAATGACAACAATAAATAGCATGTTATAATGTGTATCTAGTTTTGACAAGATTTAGCAACTCACAATCTAGGTTTTGGTTAAAACCTAGAAAATAGCAAACCCTAGATGTTGATAGTGGAAGACTTGGTTGAGAGGAGTAGAAATCTTTCTAAGAACACTTCAATAAATGTCTTGGTGTTGCTTTGATGACCAATAAATGTGCCTACCAACCCAAACCCTAGAAATAAATGAGAAGGGTGTATGATTGCCCAAAAATCGCCCTCAAGAGTTCTCTCCCGTTTTCCCCAAATCAATTTTGTAGAAATGAAGCATCAGGTCTCGATTTTAAACGGAATCCTAGGCCATGCGGGCGACCTTGCCCTGCTACTTTGCCCAAGGGCATTGTCGCGAGATTTCCATCTGCGACAATGACCAGTGTCATAGTCGCCGGTCACTGTCGCTTGGCTCGGCTAGCTGTTGGAAGTTTTGCTATTTTCGCGATCTAAATGTTCAAAGTCAAGTAGGGGACATTTGGGGTTTAAACTACTTATCAATGAGGTCGCTTAGCCAATAACATAAGAGGGTGGGATCGATAAACTAAGATTACTTACGAGGAATTTTCCGGGTGTTACAGCCGGGTAAGGGGATACCTGCCCCGTTACCATCCTTAATTATGTTTTCACTTTGTTATAATATTTTTAGTTTCTTAAAGGACCTGTTTTGCCAATTTCTAAAAGTTAAAAAACTTCTCTCTCTATATGCTATCTCTTCCCCAAATTACCATGAACAAAAATAAACTCAAAAACCATATCCAAAATCAAACAAAAACAAAGATTCAAACCTAGAATAAAATAATTATAATATAAAATCAACACAAACCCAATTTTAAAGAACAAGATAACAATACAAACCCATTTTTTGAATAACAAAATCAACAACAAAACCTATGTTTTTAAATCATTTGTGCAGATCTGGATTTTGTAGTACTAGTTTCATTCAACCCAAACAAAAAATCTTAATTAAATCAAGAACACAAAAAATATGAAATTCATCTACAACATCAATTTTGTTAAAAACATAGAACACAACAACATCAAAAATTCTAAATCTAAACCAAAAACCCTAAAATTCATACCATATCTGAAAACCATTGCCAAAACCAGAAAGTCCAAAACCTAATCAAAACCCAAAATTCGCAAAGAAGAAGATGGAACATATGTAAAACCTCCAATTTTCGTCGATTTTCGAATGCTTCGTTTGATTTTATTAACCTAAGGATTCAATAGAAGAAAACGGTATGTATGATTTTTTTACCAGATCCGATTGAGTTATTCACCAAATCGATCTAGGTTAAGTTCTTCACCAAATCGATTTCTTCACCTGATCTGAGAACTGAGAAGAGAGAGCAACGGAAGATGGTTGGGCCAAAGGTGAGAAACTGGGGAGGGGTCCGTGGCGGGAGGAAGTATATGGGGTTTGTTATGTGTTTTTATATTATTATTTATTTATTCGTTTATTTATTTATTTATTATTATTATTATTGACTTTTAGAAGTTGGCAAAAGAGGTCCTTGAAACAATTACAAATTTCATAATACAGGGAAACATGGAAATATTTTTTAAGTTAACGGATACTTTAAACAGTTGTTAGCATGAGGGACCTGATCCATAAAAAAAATGAAATAACCACAATGACTATTCATGTAATTATTTCAATTGAGGGACCCGATCCAAAATTTCACCAAACCACAGGGACGAAAATTTTAATTTACTCTAGTTTTTTTTCTTCTTAAAAGATGGAATGAATGAATTGTAATTCATTGCTAGAACCCTAGAAATTTACATTCCACTAGATATGAAATTCGAATTCCTTACCAAATCTTAAAGAATGAACCAAACAGATTAATAAAAATTGGCCAATGGAATTGACTATTGCAATTCCATTAAATTCCATCGGATTTCAACGAAACAAACACCACCTTTTTTTTTGGGAAGAGTGTTGTTGGTCCACAATATATCAAGTTCTTATAAAAACAACAACAGATACGATTACCAACCTGTTTGATTTATAATCAATGGATTACAAGGTTGATGATTTCGGTTTAAAGCTCTCAAATGTTCTCTCTGAATTTACACCTTTTTGTGTGTGTGTTGTGTGTTATCTTTTGTTAGCTTCTAAGACACACTAACATTAAACAAACATAAACATAATAACAATATCTAACTAAATATCCTAAACTAATAGCTAAATACTAAAAACAACTTTGACATTTATTACAAACTGACATTAGACTTATGTTAAGAGTTGAATTTCCGACTTTAGCTTCAGATTCCAAACTTCAGATTGGATGATCTTGAATCCAACAAATCTGAGATCTAACAATCTCCCCCTTTGGATCAAGATCATTGCTAAAATGATTTAGCAATTCAGTTTTCTCTTTCAGCTCAGAAGATGGAATCTCTTTCTTTCTCTTCAGAATGTAATAATCTCCAGGCAAAATATCTTCAAAGAAAATTTCTCTCAGATCAGTATGTCTTTAGAATACTTTGAATAATCTTTTCTTTGTTAGCTCTTCTCCATTCTATCTTGGACAATTCTCTAAACTTTTGATTTAGCTCCCATTTCTTGATTAGCTTTTCCCCCCTTTTTGATGAAAAGTTCAACGACTTCATCAAAACTTTAGCAAGAAATGTATTTCATCAGGAGCTTCTGATCCGTCAATTCAAAATATATTCATCCAGATTTTTGCAAATCCAGACAAAATAATCGTGTAACACCTGAATCAACAAATGAATCAGTTAAAATGTCTGTCAGTAACACTAAGTCATTGTGTGTAACGAATACACATTGGAAAGGAGCTTTTTGATGTTCAGTCCCCTAGGGCTTCCATTCAATCATCGAAACACCACAAATGCAATTTCTATGAACGTTAGGACAAATAAACAAATTCCTTGTGTGTTTGTGCATGTGATAGAAAGAATTTAGCACGGATGATTGCTTATAGGCTCAAAATTGTGTAAACCACTAAGACAACAGTAAGTTAAACACAGACTCAATGTGCATGATTGAAGTGCGAAGGTGGGGCAGACTTCTTTCTTTTCAATATCCAGATTTTCCAAATGAAAATCAGATAGCAAATGTGTTGCTTCCCCTTTGAAAATGTGAAACACTTTCTTGTTAAGATGAAAATGAGTAGATGGTGAGGTTTGATCAAGAGATGGCATGGGCTAGTTTCCTGTTTTAATAATGTTCACCAAAAAGTTGTGAAACACTAGAATTGTGGCTGCCCGGCTCAGAAAAAGTTGGTGCAGAGTTCTGATATTCTTTTAACTCTGTTCTCACACCCTCTTTCTTTTAAACATTTAGCTTACTCTAACCAAACTCTCTTTTTCTGTATAACACATCACACAATCCACACTCATTTCTTTTCGACTCCTTACACTCAATCACTATAGATTAACCTCTTGGGTAGAAATCACTGGTTAACGTGATTCCATAGAAGTTGTGTTAAGTCCAAGCACAATTTAATCATGTTTTTCCTATGATGCATATGATGCTCAATTTGGTTTAACTATTTCAGTTAAAGCACAAATAGATCTTGAAAACATTTAAACGCACACTTCCAATTCATGAAATCGGTTTACAAATGTTTTCTATGATTGAAATTTGTCCACCTTTCAACCATAAATGAGATTAAGATAAAAGATTATACCTTTACGTGTGATCTTACATCTCATGAAGTTAAGCTTAAAGTCATAAAGATATGAACATGTAAGCATCTCTCAAAAACTGCAAAAGTCTTATGTCATAGTCAAAGCTAATTTATTCACTTAAAATGAAAATGACAAAAAGCAGTAAAACAATTAAAGTACGAGTTCTGATAAAAAATAATCAGAAGTCATCACCTTTACTCCTCCTTAAATTATGCATTAGAAAAATTATCAGTGTAAAAAATATGCATAAAATTTCAGAAAATTATGTACTCCCCCTTGATGGTTGATTTCCTCATTCGAGTATCGGAGTACAATCTCATATCAGCTCGGAAGTAAGGTCTTTTGATCATTGAAGTGCGGGTCTTGAACTGTTGTATTCAAGAGCCATTTTGACATTGATGTTCTGGTCTTGAGCTGATTTACTCAAGAACCATCATTCTCCTACTCCCCCTTGACAGTAGGTACCTGCAACACAAAATTATCCCTTTTCTTTGGTACACACTGGTATTTGGGTCCATGAGTGTTAGTTGCAGTTCTTATGGGAGTAACTGAGTATGAACCATACCCGTAATGGTCACTCGTCTTGTGAACAGGATCATGTGTACGACAATAAGAACAATAGAATTTCTTACCTGACAAACTGATTAATTTATCTCTCGTGTAGACAAAATCAGGTTTACCTTTATGCGCATTGTTCTTCTTGGCATTAGGCGTATGTACACATGAGTTTTTACATTTCAGATCATATTTCTTCTTTGCTTCACCTGGTTTCCTATTCCAGACCAATTCAACTTCTTTGTAGTTGTTTCTCCTTCTTTGATGTGTACCTGAACCATCTGTATTTCTATCGAAGAAAAAGTTGTTATTACGAATTTGATCAGAAGATTTAACTGACCTTTTTGAAGAAACAGGTTTGGATGTTGAACTTGCAGCTGACTTGAAAGAGCATTCCGAATCAGCTGAATCATCTCTAGGTGAGTGGACAATTGACTCTGGAGTCTTATGCTCGGTCACCACCACCATTGAAATAATCTTTTCAAGCTCGTTAACCTTTGAAGAATAAACGTTTCTTTCTTTGACAAGAAGGTCAATCTTCGTCTCAAGCTCACACTTCTTTTTCTTCTCTTTCTGTGCATACATAGAAAGTTCATATAGCTTTGCGTTAAGCTTTCTAATTGCAGCTTCAAAGGTGCTTCTTTCTTTTTCAAATTCCTTCTTTGCACCTTTTCTTCCATCTGATATCTCTTTTAAGAATCCTACATTCTTTTGATCAAATGCCTTCTTTTCTTTGGCAAACTGATCTCTTTCCAAAATGATTACTTTCTCAAAGTTACTAACTTGTTGAGAAAGCTTTATACTTTTAAGCTCAATCACCTTCTTCTCTTCAATACTCTTCTTGGAAAGATCTAAGAACATCTTTTCAAACTCAGATATTTTCTTTTGAAGCTCAGCATTTGCACTCTCCAAATCCTTAGATTTCTTCTCGTTGCTCTCAACAAGATCTAGCTTTTGTTTTTGAGCATCAAGACCAGAAATCTTTCTTTTTAGCTCAGAGTTCTCAACTACCAAATCTTTTACTTTTAAGAAAACCTTTCGGTCTGAGATAATCCATTCAGAGTATAATGCAAGATAGTCTCATATCTCTTTCCCTGAAGCTTCGGGCATCTCCATTAAATCATATATTTCTTTAGAAATACTCTTTTTCAGATAAACTCTAGCTCTATTATCAGTTCTCTCTCTTTGCATCTGTACTCCTTCAGACAATAATAATCTCATGTAGTGACCCAGATCATCATTATCTACAAAGCTGAAAAAATTAATTTTCCACTTTTCGTATTCTCCTTTATTCAACATTGGAAAATAGGAAGTCATTCTGTTTGATAAGAAAAACTTGAATATGATCGTTAGCCCAAATAAAATCAAATAAATACTAAATAATTTGACTAAGTCTGGAACTGGCGCAAAAAGGTGAATTTGCGCTACTTGAAGGTGGCGCAAAAGTCAGGTTTGCGCTAGACAAAGGTGGCGCAAAACACAACTTGCACGATGAGAGGTTGGCGCAAAAGTAAGTTTGCGGTACTAGAGGTTGGCGCAAAAGTGACGTGATCTGAGGATTTGCGCGAAAATATTTGCGCGAGACAAATGTGGCGCGAGCTGAGGTTTGCGTGAGATGTAGGTGGCGCGTTTATGACTTTGCGCTAGTAGCTAGTCGCGCGAAATTGAGTTTTGCACGACGTGTTGATGGCGCAAAAGTGGAGTTGTATGCTCGACCGGTGTGCTGACCGGGGTCCTCGACCAGAGTTCTGAGTAATGCAAAATAAAGGTTTGCGCTAAGAGTTGATGACACAAAGGGGGTTTTGCGTTAGTTGTTGGTCGCGAGAAAGGACTTGTGCGCGAAACGTTGATGTCGCAAAAGTGAACTTTACGCTAAACGTTGTTGGCGCAAAAACTCGCTATGAACTAGCGCAAATCTCACAATCTCGATAGTTCATCCCTGTGTTTCGTAAATTCGATCGTTTTGGTCAAAGAACCCTGTTGTTCAACGATTAGCAGTACCAAAATTCGACAAATATACCACTAACAGTTTTAGAACATATTACAACCCTTTGATCTCAATAAAAATCACTTTTCAAATATTTGATCTATGGAACAGTGACGTGAGGTCGAATACTGTTTTGACACTAAAATCACAAAATGGAGTTCAATTGATGTGTTATACTGAAATTAAACAACACCAAATTGATCTAGCACCCTAATTAATCGATCACAACCTGATCGATTTCAAACCCAATAACACTCTAAAACTCGAAAATGAATTTGAAATGAAGAACACAGAGTCGTTTTTCTATAAACTTGATTTGAATCTGTTTTAAGCTCTGATACCAATTGTCGGTCCACAATATATCAAGTTCTTAGAAAAACAACAACATATACGATTACCAACCTGTTTGATTTATAATCAATTGATTACAAGGTTGATGATTTCGGTTTAAAGCTCTCAAATGTTCTCTCTGAATTTACACCTTTTTGTGTGTGTGTGTTGTGTGTTATCTTTTGTTAGCTTCTAAGACACACTAACATTAAACAAACATAAACATAACAATAATATCTAACTAAATATCCTAAACTAATATCTAAATAATAATATCTAGATATTTAGGATAATAATAAAATACTAAAAACAACTTTGACATTTATTACAAACTGACATTAGACTTATGTTAAGAGTTGACTTTCCGACTTTACCTTCAGATTCCAAACTTCAGATTGGATGATCTTGAATCCAATAAATCTGAGATCTAACAAGTGTCCTATGCTATGCCTAGACTAATCCCTTGGCAAATTATGACCGTAAGACATTAGTCGTGATTAAACCTCAGTGGCCACAATTATTGTATACGCCTAGATTCGAACCCTAGGCAGATGAGATATTCCACCACATCTCCAGTGCCTTAACCAGCACGCCACAACCCTTGTGGTTAACAAACCCCACCTTGGGAATGTGCAAATTGTCAACATTCAAGATGACAAAAGCATTAGAAAAATGTCAAAAGTTTAATTTCCCAAAATCCAAAATAAATTTGTAAAGTGTAATCACTAATGTGTAATGTATTATCCTTATCGAGAATGGAATATGATACAACGGAATCATCCAAGATAAAAGAAGCATTAAACATATAAACATATTCTAAGCATGTCTATTACAAGTCTTAAGCATCCAATGTGCGATTATTGAACCAAAACCCTAGAATTCCAGCTGATCTAGAGGGGAGACCGTGAGAGGCAGAGTAGCAACATGACACCGAACCCCCAGAGCTTGAAGTCGGGGACATGGTTTTCAGTGAGTGCGTGAAGTTGATCGACAAGTCATGAGTCATACAGAGGTGAGAGATCGAGAGACTTTTGTTTAGGTTGAGTCCATGATCGATGAGAACTGAGGAGGGCATGGATCAAATACAAATATAATTCAACTGATGAATGAAAAATCAATCATTGTATTAAAGTTACTTTAAAAATAAATGTTCGATCGAGTTATTTTATGTTTGATTTTAAAATTGGTTGTCCAAAATGAATTTCCAAAAAGAGAAAAAAAAAATAACATTTACATTTTATATATTTTGCTCCACTGCATACGTTTAAATTAAATTGCAATTAATTTTAATCTGATGAATAACATATAAAATCAAATTATGAGTGTAATTCATGACTCTGACTTTTTTAAATATGTTTTAAAAATATACGATAGGTTGATTTTATATGTTTTATACATATGACACTATTTAAAAAAAATCTATAAAAAGATGGTTTTTTTAAGACGCTTTTTTTGCATCATATAAATCTAATTATGTTGTTATGACAGTTTTTCAATTATTAACTCAAAAGATATGTATTTATCTTGATTTTCTTTTTTTTGAACTAGCAATTTTTTAATATTAATTTCTTTTGTGAATTTAATAGTTTTTAAATGAATAGAAAGATTTTTACTTAATATGTAATTTATTTTATAATATTTGATTTGTGATTGATATATAAAATATTTTTAAAAAAATAAAATAAACCGTGAATCAAATTAAATTTTAGAGCAGCACACTTTTGCTCCTTATAGTTTGTTCAAAGACCGATTAATTAGTACTTTCTAACGGTTACTAACTAACGTTGTTAAGTGGAGGGACCGTGTATGTTATGAAAATGAAAAGTTAGGAATCACGGTATAAATAATTTGTTTTAATACCAAATCCAAAATTTAAGCAAACTACATAAACCACCACTATAATTCACTCAAAAAATCATCAACACATTAGGATTAGTCGAAGCATGCACAAGTTCATTCAAACACCTTTTAACAAAAACAAACTTGTTTTTTTTTATATATAAAAAACATAGAAACCCGTGTAATGAGATCATGTATTCTGTTAAATAAATGATGAATTTGTAAATGTAAATTAATGGGATAAACAGGAAAGCGCAAGGACGGTGCATGAGGCATGTTACAGGCACATGCACATCATCCATGACGTTTTCTCTTGAAGACCGTATGACGTCAATGATAATTGTTACAATAAATTACATTTTTCGTCCCTATGGTTGGTTAAAAATTACTATTTTTGCTTTTATATTTTGAAATTATTATTTTTATACATATGGTTAAGAATTCATTGTTATTTTCATCATTATAATTTACAATTTATAGTTGGTGTCGTCTCTATAATTTATAATTCGTTATTGTTTTTGTCCCTCATATTTAAGGGGCTGTTTGACAGTTGTTGAATTGTTTGGTGCAGAATGATTAAGTGGTCAGAATGATTAAGAGGCTCTTATGATATAGTGTGAAATGAAATATGGTTGTTTGCTAATTGTTAAGAATTAAATCAGGGCTCTGAATGGTTAAGACAGAGTCAAGATACAAAATCATTCAGAGGATTTTGGAACCATTAAGAGGCAAACCTTTTTTTTTGTCAAACATGATTTACCTCTTAACGATTCAGAGGTTGCCTCTGAATGGAACCATTAAGAGGTAAACAAACAACCCCTAAAGGTAAGAGTTAATATCATGTTTGAAAATATCAATTAATTGTAAACTTAGGGGGACGTTTGGCTCGCAGAATTCCGATGGGATATGAAGGAATTGGAATTATCAATTTTATCGACCAAATTCCATTCAGACTTTGTGTTCACCTATGGAATGGAAATGAATTCCACCATTCATGAATTTGGTCATTCCATCACAATTGAGAAGAAATTCAGTTTCATTCTATCTCATTTTCAAAAAGACAAAACTATCCCCATCTTCCCTACTTGATTTATCCAGATCCATATGAACCTCCTCCAACCTCCGCTGACCACCACCGATCTGAACCACCGCCGACCAACACCGATCTGAATCACTACCGCCTACCACCACCAATCTGAACCACAATAGTTAGATTTCGATCATTATGTGAACCAAACAAACAGATTCTAATTTCTTTAATAGATTTCATTCCAATGTCCGTCAACCAAACATGTGGTCAAATCTGATAACATTTTATCCCAATTTTTTCAAAGTCAAATTCCTTTGACATATTACATTCCATCCAAAATCATTCTACGAACCAAACTCCCCCTAAGTGAACGAAAATCGCAAATTCAAAACCACAAGGACAAAAGCCGCAATGTTTAAAACCATAAGAATGAAAAACGTAAATTACTCTAATATATATCTACATATATATGGAAAGAAACGCGTGGAGTACCTGAATACAAGAAGATGGTGAAGTCCGAGAAAAATGGAATGAAGAAAGGGGCATGGAGTGACGATGAAGATAACAAGTTAAGAGCCTACATTCACAGATACGGCCATTGGAACTGGGCTTTACTTCCCAAGTTTGCTGGTACGAAATTTAAAAGTTCTTGAAATTAATTTTTCAGAAAAAAAAAAAAAGAATTTGGATATATATATATACTCGATCGCATATATATTGTTCTAAGATTTATCTAATTTGTTTAATTAGGTGTTTCAAGAAGTGGGAAGAGTTGCAGGTTGAGATGGATGAATTATCTTCGCCCAAACATAAAACATGGCAATTTTACTGAAGCAGAAGACACTATCATCATGGATTTACATAACAAGCTTGGCAACAAGTAAGTAGTTGAGTTCATTTATTATTTAAACTTAATCTTATATATATTCAACCTTCTTCCCATTGCTAAACATAAGATTGTTCTTCTATTTGCAGATGGTCTGCAATTGCAACAAATTTACCTGGGAGAAGCGACAACGAAATAAAAAATCGTTGGAACACGTATTTGAAAAAACAAGCTCAAAAGGACCATATAATTGTGCTAGAAAACGAAGAAGAGGATGATGGAACCCTCAAACTTAATGAAGCTAATTACCCTCAAGAAAATCTTGTGGAAATAACATATCCGCAACAAGTTGAAATTTTAGGGGCCAGAACATCATCATCGGAATCACCTATCTCTCCTATAAGCATTGATCAATTATCATCACATTCATCAAGTAGTTGGGATTATGCAGTCTCAAGTGATGATGTTACACAACAACCATTTGATTGTGAACCAACTACAAACTTCTGGACTGACCCATTTATATTAGACGATGATAACATAATATCATCATCAAGTGATCACTTGTTCACCCCACTAGATTTAGTGGAAGATTATATATATCTGCAATGCTTATGGTCATGATATGGTCATGGCTAATGACTTTTTATGGTCAACATTGGATTTATGTAACGAGTCATTTCTTTTTTGACATCAAATTTCTCCTGATTTTATTATGAATAAAATATATTTATGGAGTTACTCAAGCAGTGTAAATGGAGTTTGTGAATACTTCAAAGTCTCTACTCCAAATTGTATCGTGGTTATTCAATCTTTATATATATTTTCTTAATTAGTCATGTAACTCTTATTAGATCTTGTCGAGTTGTGATCACGCCGGATGAGGTATATAGATGCCTTCAGGGGCGGGGTGGATCGAGTTTGAGGTTCCTTATATAGGTACGTAGCAACCAGTGATTATTAATTAGTTGGGAAACATCATTAATTAAATGAAAACACTTTGACAACTATTTATTACATTAGTATCCATATATAATTATGAAAACTCTTCAGAATGACCAATCAAATTCAAGTCGTTAATTATTTTACAAGTAGAAAAAGGTCACATGCATGCCGGCGTAGTCTCAAAACGGGGACTGTTAAAAAAAAAGATTTATTGGCGGGGACCCAAGGCCCCGTGGTCCACTTTTGTGGACCCTACAAACCCTACCTCATAAACTTGCACCGGAAAAGACATCCTGTCTCTCCCCGGATTCGAACCCTGGTAAGGGAACCCCAGATAGGAGCGTTTACGGAAGGAAGGTGGCCACTAGGCCAAAGACCTAGTGGTTAATGGGGACTGTTAAAGATTCACTGATGAGCAAAGAAGGAAGAATCTTTAATTCTTTATGTTATCAACAAATAGTAAAATGAAAAAATGTGGAGTAATTAAGTAATGTGATCAAACCACAAAAAAAGAATTATTAATTTGGGTGCTAATTAATATTCTCTTTGCAATATTGTCCTTTTCAGTAAATAAAAATATTAAGCCATACTTAACTATATATATTTTGAAGTATTTATGTTTGCCAGCCAACGTATTAGTGTTAGGATTAGGCTTATATTTAATCACTAGGTAATCAATGTTAATTCGGTTACATTGAATAATTAGAGTTATTAATATTCTGTTATTATCAGTTACTAGATTATGGTTTAGTTAACGATTGATTAGTAGGAACCGCTGATCGGTGTACCTGTATCAAGATTGATTCAAATTCATTAATGTGTCCGATTATAGTTATTGGTTTATGTTCGTAATCAAGTTAGAGTTTATGGTTTAGTATAAAAAAAATAAGGGTTAGCTAGATGAATCATCAATTTGATTATTTAGGGATAAATAGAATTTACTGTGTTCAAGAAGGATACTTATGGGTTGATGTTGTTAATTGTAAGGTTAGATTAATTTATAATAATAACACAATGGAAGAAAGAGTGATGGGATCAAACTGATACATATCAGGGTTTTTATAGAGTGTTGCTATCCCTACCCCTCCTTACTCACAAAATCCTTCTTACCCCTCCTATCTGACTCACACACTCCCTCTTACCTTACTCATATACCCCTTATAGGAAGGGGTATGGATAAAATTCGTCTTTTTATATAGCTTTACTTAGTTGGATTAGGGCAAGGACTTTGAGTTGGGTTTTAGTGTTAATTAGGGTTACAATATTTTAATTAATATAGAATCAATTTGTTGGAACTACCACATGCGTGGATTAGATTCACATATAAGAATTAGGGTTTATATTTTAATATCAAAATTAATAATTAATGGATTCTAAGAAAAAGATTCTAAAATAATCAAGCATATGGTCTTCCTTTTAAGAAAAAAAAATAATACTTCGAACGTATAATGTATTTGAAATGAAGAAAATAAACACTCACAATATCAAAAAATATATAAATAATATATATATATATATTGTGAGTATATATATGTTCAAATGAGAAAAATAACTATTTAAAAAACAAGAAAACAGCAAATTATTTATAAATTCATATTTGATTTTACAGCAAAAACTGGACGTCGATGACTTTGGCCGCAACTTAAGTCGCGTGAATCATATATGATTTTGTACATAAATCATATATGATTTTATACGTACTCAGTTGTTCTCGTATTTTTTTTAAATAAATATTGTTCTCGTATGAATCTGGTACAACTATATGTATACATATATATATATATATATATATATTATATGAATGGCACACGAATTTTAATGAGGTTGTAATAAAACAAAAAATGAATTAAGTTATAATATTGATGGTTAGACGACCAAGAACAAGCAAGGTTCACATAAAAAAGTCTGTCTTGTGTTGTGTGTTCATGTGTGCTCCATAACTCCATATATATTCACAATCTCCCAGTTACCACCTCCCCTAGTTCGAATCAATTTTTACTTTTTTTTTATTTATTTTCAAAAACTTCATCTATTTATTCTTTACCACAACAAGATTATTATACCTAATTTTAAATATTATTTTGTTAAAAAATATTTTAGTTATTTGATTATAGTAGCAAAATAGTTTATTAAACTAAGATAATTAACTTATAGATTAGAATCAAATTCTTATTTGATCAATTTCTTATAATGATTTATTGTTACAAAATAAAGAAATAACTTTGAATTCAAAATTAATTTATTACAGATGCAATATATTCATTTATTAATACATTGGTAGATTATAATCCAAATTGCGTAGGAAGTGTAAGAAGTATTTGAGGTTGTTGATCATGAGCATGCACGGCCTTTATCTTTCAAGCCCGAAAGATTTATCGGATCAAAAGTGGATTTTAAAGGCCAAGACTTTGAGTTATTACCATTTGGTTCAGGGAGGAGGATGTGTCCCGGAATGCCATCAGGTGTCAAGAGTACTGTTCAACTTATATTGGCATCTTTGATTCGTGAGTTCGATTTGGTTCTTCCGGATGATGTTGATCCTATGAAGCTCGACATGAATGACAAATTTGGGATCGCATTGAAAATGGAAAAACCTTTGAAGCTACTCTTCAAACAAAAACAAGGATCTCGATGTGTTTAATTCATGTGGAATGTCCTCCCGTACTTTGTAGCTATAATTTTTTCAATTAATTAATTAATTAATTCTTTTTAATTTGTAAGTTCTTGTTATTAGATGTATTTCGAATCTAAATTGTTAGATCACATATCTATTGGATTCAAGATCATCCAATCTGAAGTTTGCAATCTGAAGCTAAAGCTGAAAAGTTGTTCTCGATATAAGTCTAATATCGTTTGTAATAAATGTCAAAGTATTGTTTTTAGTATTTTATTATTAGATTAAATATCTATATATTATTTAGATATTAGATTTAGGATATTTAGTTTAAGTTTTAGATATTATGTTTGAGATATATAAGGTTATGAGATATTCATTATCTCACAACTTCAAATATCTCAAATCATCAGACGTCGACCCAACTAAAAACAAGAGAGAGAGAGCTTAAACTGTGAAGAAGAACATCAACCTTGTAATCCGCATTTGTATTATCAAACAGGTTGGTAATCTATATATGTTTGTTGTTTGATTATCTAGTAACGATCACGGACTCACAATTGGTATTAGAGCTGAATCAGATCAAAATCAAATTTTTACAACTTTGTGTTTTTCACTTTTTCAAACACTGTTCTATCAATTAAAATCATTAAAACAGTTGTTGTTTTCGAAAACAAAAGGTTGTGTGTTGTTGTAGTTGGTTAGTCGATCACTTGTCAAAATATAGAACTGTAAATCGAATTCCAGGTAGGTCAATTTGGGATTTACAGGGCCGATAAATCGAAGAAGAAACAATACCGGTAGAAGGTTAGTACCGGTTGAAAAGTTTTACCCAGGTCCCGGTCTCATCTGCAGTATACCGGTCGTGCAAGTTAAAGTGCAAAGGTCCGGTCAATATACCTATCCGGTCGCTCAACATCCTTGTACCGGTCGAAATCTATTCGGTCACAAAGTTAATACTGGTCCAACTACTCAATATCGGTCCATACGAGCAACAACATACCGGTCATCACCTCAATACCGGTCAGTCAAGTAACAACCAAGCTCGGTCGAACTGTTCTCGGTTTCACTGTTCTCACCGGTCACCTCACAACTCCCCGGTCGAAAATCTCTTATCTATACCGGTCCACTCATCTATACCGGTTCACATCTCAATACCGGTCACCTAATTACCGGTCGTACATACCTCCGGTCAAAGACTAAGTCCCGGTCAACCGATATCAACAAAGACTCCGGTCGAGAGAAACCTTAATACCGGTCCCGGTCGATAACATCTTATCGGTCCAAACATCTATCGGTCCAAGCATCTTACCGGTCACACTCTATACCGGTCTCAGTATTCAAGTTCGGTCAAAGCATAACATTTCATACCGGTCGCCTACTGTTTCATACCGGTCATACTGTTCATCAACATGGGTCGACATTTCTCCGGTAAGGACACCGGTCTAAGCAAGAGTCCGATCGAACATCTCTCCGGTCCTATTCAATTTGATACCTGTTAACAAGACCCCGGTCGAGCATCCAAATTGAAACTCAGTTCTTATCTGATTTTAACTGGAGTGACATTCAAGTAAAAGTTCTTTGCATATCAAATCAAAGTGATGACTTCTAGAGAAGCCCTAGCTATCGGAACTGACTCTAAGCCATCAGTACTCTTCAGGGGAGAGTATGAACATTGGAAGGATCGGTTCATGGACTTTATTGAAAGACATGAGTTGGGTGAATTCATCAGGAAATCGATAGAAGAAGGGGTTATGACACCAGTTCGTGAGACTCGTACGGAGGGAACTGTGGAAACAGAGTTTGAACTTAAGTATCATGAACTAGAAGGTGATAACCTAAAAAGAGCGAAAGGCGATAGATTAGCAAAGTCTTATATTCTTCAAGGCATTCCAAATGAAATTTATGTGAAGATTGTCAGCTATAAAGCCTCTGGAAAACAGATGTGGGATCATCTAGAGAAGATGATGCTAGGTTCAAAAGTTGGGAACCAGCTGAAGATATCAAATTGCTTAAACAATTATGAAGAATTCAAAGGCAAAGTTGGAGAGTCACTAGCAGAAACATACGACAGGTTCGTGACCTTGCTGAACGAACTAAGCAAGAACAAGGTCACCAAATCGCAAATAGAGATGAATGTTAAATTCTTAAGCATTCTCCAACCTGAATGGAAGAGGTTTTCCAGGCAGATGAAACAGATCAAAGATTTAAACGAGATTCCACTTCATGAGGTGTATGAAACCCTCAAACAAAATGAAGAAGAGGTGGATGAAATCCTGGATGAAAAGAAACAGGTTGAGAAGACAAGTGCTGACTTAATTGCTCTTGTTGTGAAGCAGAAGAACAAGAAGATGATAATGGCTGAATCAGATGATGTTGAAGGAAACTCTGACTCGGACGACTGTGAACAACTAAAGCAGGCTATGCTTATGTTGACAAAGGCTTCTAGCCAAGCAACAAGAGGCTGGAAAGGCATTAATGGCTGAAGATGAGTACTGGATTGATCACTCTGACGAAGAAGAGGAGGATGAAGAGAAGGATGTTGAAGCACATCTATGCTTCATGGGCAAGATGGAAACAGATGCTGAAGCTGATTCAGATAATGATGCGGAAAATGAGGTATGTGATGTAACTCATTCAGAGATCTTAAGTCAAATGCATGCCATGTTGACTAAACTCGAAGAGTTAGAGTCAAAGCTTAAGCGAGAAAAGGGTGTCATTATTGAACAAAACCAATCAATACAGAAACTTAGCAATGTTGTTGCTGAGAAGAAAGTATTGGTTGAGACCTTACACAAAAACATTGACACAAGCGCCAAAGAACAGACTATAATTCTTCAAGAAGTTACTGAAACAAAAACCAATTTGAGAAAAAGTGAGTTTGATTTCAGAGAGCTTACGAAATTGCATTCTTCAACTTCGAAATAAAACGTTTCTTTACTTGCTAAATTAAAATGTTTGGAAGAGAAGTTATACAAATTGGGTCAAACTGAACAATAGGAAATAAAGAAATGGGGACTCGGGTATGAGAATCCTCACTACCTCAACAAGGGTAAATCTGAAATGCGATCTTACATTTTTAAAACCAGCTCGAAGAATCCCTGAGCTTCAAGTTTTCTGGACTGGATTGTCAAAAGAGGATAAAGCCAGGGAAACGGAAAAACGAAAGAACACAACTAAAGTTCAACTTCCATTTAGTTATGCGAAGTTGAATAATAGTTATAATGATAATTCAATATATCAAAAGAAAACTCTTTCAAATGACTTCTTTCAGAGTTATTCTGTCAAAGAAATGGAGGTGAAGCCTATTCAAGGTAAACTATATGTCCCTCCTCTCGTTTTGGAAAGTAAAATTTTTGAACTTGAGAATTCTTTAACAGATGAAAGACTTTTGATTAATATTGAACACAAATTTTTTTCAACTGTGTTTAAAAATGTTGTTCTTTCTAAGGCTTCAAAATCTAGAGATAGTTTTGGTCTAGTTGATGGAGGGTTTGATTTTTTAAGAAATGATTTCTAGACAAAACAATCTAGGACTCGTACCTCAAAGAACAATAGCTCTTGAATTCAACAGTTCAAGACTCGCGCTTCAATGTTCAAAAGTGTTTATTACAATTTTTGTTTTATGGGTATCTAAATCTTGTGTTTTGTAATTTCTCTTATGCAGAAACGTCATATGTGGTACTTGGATAGTGGGTGTTCCAAGCATATGACAGGGCAGAAAGAGATGTTGTCCAATTATACAGATAAATATTGCGGGACAGTTAGATTTGGGAACGACCAGTTTTCATCAATTCTGGGATTTGGTGATATGGTACATAACAAAGTCACGATCAAGAAGGTGAGCTATGTTGAAGGCTTAAGACACAACCTGTTTAGTATAGGCCAGTTCTGTGACAAAGGCTTCGAGGTCAATTTCAAAGCCAAGAGTTGTTCTGTTCGCACTGAAGAAGGCGAGGAACTCTTGGTCGGCACGAGAAAGTCCGACCTATACACAATCAATTTATCAAACGTCCAGACTAACAAGCAGGTTTGTCTACTCTCTAAAGCCTCGATGCAGCAAAGCTGGTTATGGCATCGACGACTCTTTCACCTCAATTTTCGATACATTAACAAGCTGGTCAGTGGAAAGCTAGTTAAAGGACTTCCAGAGCTGAAGTATGAAAAAGAACACCTTTGTGCAGTTTGTGAAAAGGGAAAGATGAAGAGAGCTACACATACCACCAGCCTGAACCGAGTACAAGCGCTCTGTTAGAGTTGTTGCATATGGATCTCTGTGGTCCGATGCGAACGCAAAGTCTAGGCGGAAAAAAGTACATACTAGTTATCGTGGACAATTACTCGCAATACACTTGGGTCAAGTTTCGACGTTCAAAAGATGAGACACCAGATGTTCTCATTACATTCCTAAAGACGACCCAGGTAAATCTGCAGAAACCGGTCAAGCTTCTAAGAACAGACAACGGCACAGAGTTCAAGAACAAAACAGTTCAAGAATATCTCGAATCAGTCGGGATATCACATCAATACTCTGTTGCTCGTACGCCTGAACAGAATGGAGTAGTTGAAAGAAGAAATCGTACGCTAGTCGAGGCTGCTCGTACTATGCTGAGTCAATCTGACTTACCTCTATTTATTTGGGGTGAAGATGTATCGACTGCTTGCTACACTCAGAATCGATCCATGATACATCGCAGATTCAACATAACTCCTTATGCGTTAATCAATAACCGAACACCGACAATCAAATATTTCCATATATTTGGGTGTAAGTGTTTTGTTCTAAACGATAGAGAGAGTCTGAACAAGTTCAGTGCCAAGGCAGACGAAGGCATCTTCATTGGTTATTCCTTTACATCTACTGCATTCCGTGTATATCTGAAGAAGTCAAAGACAATAGTAGAGAGTGTCAACGTCATATTTGATGAAGAGATGGCTTCGGAGCAAGTTCGTTCAGAACCCGTGATAACCGGAGTACTAGCTTCTTGGCAAATCAGTCCAGAACCTGCGTCTCAAAAGAATAAATCAGATGAAGCATCAACATCTTCTAACCATTTATCTGATTTAGATTTATTATTTGAACTGTTTTATGATGAATTTATTGGATCTAATGTAAAGAAATTTGTTGTGGTTGACAGGATGGAAGACTTAACGACTACTCATCCAACCAGTTCAGATATCCCTATTGAATCTATCTCTCAGATTCAACAAGAAATTCCAGTTCAAATGTCGACTCCGACAGTTGAAGATCAATAACGAAGCTACAGAAGTTGCTGAATCAGTAGGTTATTCTATACGGACTGATCTACAGCCTCTTCAAGTTGTACCTACTGAGACTTCTGTACCATCTACTTCAACTGAACCCTCCATTCCTTTTTATATTGATCTATCTACATATAATCCACTCCCTCATGAAAAAAATGGACCAAAAAGCACTCGATAAGCCAAGTCATTGGTGATCCATCAAAATCGGTGCAAACTATTGTTATCCCAGATTTATCTAGTTGATTAACAATCACAGAAACACAATAATATCAAGAGATATAAAGATTAACAAAACATACCAATCCCTTGAATAAACGATTAAACCTTGAGTGTTCTGGATACCCTTGAATACAGAGAAAACAACTACCTCTCTAATATATGATAATGATAATAATGAGAGGATTCTCTCTAAAACCTAAATAACTAAAACTTTAAATACTTAGTCTTTTAAGGCCTAATGTGCTTGGGCCCAATAGTAACTAAACTATCAATCTATTACAATTTAAACCCTAAACTTTAACTATCAAATAAATACAAATTAAACCCTTTCATCTTGAATACAATTATTTGATCCAACAATCTCCCCCTTTGGATTCAAGATTAAAAAAAATTTAGCAATAACCTTCGGGTCTTCACTTGTCTTCTCTTTTCTTTGGATATAACGTTGATAGCTTCAAAACTTCAAAACTTGATATCTTTGAAATCTTCAGCAGTCTTCATATTATATTCTCCCCCTTAAGATATTCTCCCCCTTTTTGATGAGTGGTGAGAAGCATCATCATCAAAACTTGTCAAAACAATCTCCCCCTTTATGGAAAAATCTCCCCCTTTGTCTTTATAGACTTCAATGTAGCACTGTCTTCATGTATCGAGCCCTGTGGGAAATAAGAGCAGTCTCTCCAAATGGAGAAAGTGATTATTTCAATCTTTTTTCAAATTCAAACAGTTTTACAAAAGGTACAGTCGATACCACTTTATTCCTGAAAAAGGAGAAAGCCGATATCATTCTAATTCAAATATATGTAGATGATATTATTTTTGGCTCTACTAATCTAAAATACTGTAAAAAAATTTCAAACCTTATGGTGTCACGTTTTCAGATGAATATGATGGGAGAGATGAATTTCTTTCTTGGATTACAAGTCAAACAGTTTTCAACGGGGATTTTTATCAATCAATCAAAATACATTATGGATATTCTTCGGAAGTTCAAAATGGAAAATTCAAAACCGATTGGTACCCCAATGGCACCAGGTACTAAAATTGGCACCGATCCTTCGGGAAAGGTTGTTGATGCTAGGACTTACAGAGGGATGATAGGTTCTTTAATGTATCTCACTTCCAGTAGGCCAGATATAATGTTTTCAACATGTCTATGTGCAAGATATCAGGCTAATCCTAAAGAATCTCATGTGTCTGCCGTTAAGCGCATTTTTAGGTATCTGAAGGGGACTGCAGATCTTGGTCTGTGGTATCCTAAAGATACTAGTTTTGAACTAACAACATATACAGATACAGATCATGCTGGTTGCATGTTAGACAGGAAGAGCACGTCTGGTCATGTACAGTTCATCGGAGATAAACTCGTTAGTTGGGCTTCGAAGAAACAACTGTGTGTCTCAACTTCAACGACCGAAGCAGAATATGTAGCTGCTGGTAGCTGCTGTTCTCAAGTCTTATGGATGATAACTTAACTGCGAGACTATGGTTTTCACTTCAACCATATCCCGATATACTGTGACTCAAAGAGTGCCATCGCGATAACGGCTAATCCTGTTCAGCATACAAAGACCAAACACATCGATGTCAGGTATCATTTTATAAAAGATCATGTAGAAAAAAGAACAATTGAACTTTACTTTGTAAAAACTGATTATCATCTTGCAGATTTGTTTACCAAACCTTTAGACGAAAAGAGATTCAATTTTCTTGTCTCTAAGATTTGTATGCTAAATGTTAAGACCTAATCGGTGATTACCTATTAAAGTTTCTTATTGTAAATTTTTCATCATTTCTTTGCTTTCATTTCCGCAAGATATTTTCACTTCAAATATTCTATTCATGATCCAAGGGGGAGTATGAGAAGAAATTGACAGATGGTCAAGATCAATTTAAGGAAAAGACTTACTAATTTCTGCATTTACCTTTTATGTCAAAATTTTTGTAACGCGTGATTTTAGGGGGAACTCGTCAAATCAAAGGAGTATGGATATGACTTCTGATTATTTCTGATCAGAACTCGTACCTTTCATTGTTTTTCTGCTTTTTGTCATTTTTAATTTAAGTGAATAAATTTGCTTTGACTATGACATAAGACTTTTGCAGTTTTTGAGAGATGCTTACAAGATCATATCTTTACGACTTTAAGCTTAGCTTCATGAGATGTAAGATCGCACGTAAAGGTATAATCCTTTATCTTAATCTCATATATGGATGAAAGAAGGATAACTTTCATTCATTGAAAACATTGTTTTTAATGTTCAAACCACTTCCCGAGTCTTATTCTGATTTCATGATTTGGAAGTGTGCTTTTAAATGTTTTCAAGATCTACTTTGTGCTTTAACTGAAATAGTTAAACCAATTTGAGCATCATATGCATCATAAGAAAACAAGGATTTCATTGTGCTAGGACTTAACACAACTTCTATGGAATCACGTTAACCAGTGATTTCTACCCACGAAGTTAATCCATAAGTGATTGAGTGTGAGAAGTCAAAAGAAATGAGTGTGGTTAAAGTGAGCTAAATGTTTAAAAGAAAGAGGGTGTGAGAACAGAGTTAAAAAAAATATCAGAACTCTGCACCAACTTTTTCTGAGTCGGGCAGCCACAATTCTAATGTTTCACAATTCTTTGGTGATCATTATTGAAACATGCAACTAGCCTATGCCAACTCTTGATCAAACCTCACCAACTACTCATTTTCTTCTTAACAAGAAAATGTTTCACATTTTCAAAGGGGAAACAACATATTTGCTATCTGATTTTCATTTGGAAAATCTGGATATTGAAAAGAAGGAAGTCTGCCCCACCTTCGCACTTCACTCATGCACATTGAGTCTGTGTTTAACTTACTGTTGTCTCAGTGGTTTACACAAATTTAAGCCTATAAGCAATCATCTGTGCTAAATTCTTTCTATCACTTGCACGAACACACAAGGAATTTGTTTCTTTGTCATAACGTTTATAGAAATTACCTTTGTGGTGTTTCGATGATTGAATGGAAGACCTGGATTTTGTCTGGATTTTGTCATAATGATTATTTTGTCTGGATTTGCAAAGATCTGGATGAATATCTTTTGAATTGACGAATCAGAGGCTCCAAATGACAGACATTTCTTACTCAGAGTTTTGATGAAATCGTTTTTGTATTCATCAAAAAGGGGGAGAACCAAAAGCTTGAAGAAATGTCCATTACAAGTTATGTCTCAAGAGACATTGAAGAAGAGAAAAGCTAACCAAGTAATGCAAGAGATCAAAGTATTCAGAAGACACGATGATTTCAGATAAATTTTATTTGAAGATACTTTGCTAAAACATTGTGAGCTAAAGAAAAGATTGAGCTGAAAGAGAAGACTGAATTGCTAAATCCGTTTAGTAATGATATTGATCCAAAGGGGGAGATTGTTAGATCACAGATCTATTGGATTCAAGATCATCCAATCTGAAGTTTGCAATCTGAAGCTAACGCTGAAAAGTTGCTCTCGATATAAGTCTAATGTCGTTTGTAATAAATGTCAAAGTATTGTTTTTAGTATTTTATTATTAGATTAAATATCTAGATATTATTTAGATATTAGATTTAGGATATTTAGTTTAAGTTTTAGATATTATGTTTGAAATATATAAGGTTATGAGATATTTATTATCTCACAACTTCAAATATCTCAAATCATCAGACATCGACCCAACTAAGAACAAGAGAGAGAGAGAGAGAGAGAGAGAGAGAGCTTAAACTGTGAAGAAGAACATCAACCTTGTAATCCGCATTTGTATTATCAAACAGGTTGGTAATCTATATATGTTTGTTGTTTGATTATCTGGTAATGATCAAGGACTCACATAAATAAATAAAAGGCATGGTCTTAATTAACGTTTAAGTTCCTCTAATCTTCCATTTTATGTTTGGTTCTTTTTTTAATGTTTTTTGGAATCAAATGATCTAACAAATAACTAGATAGATTGCCATTTAGTTATTCCATTATTTTCGAGACTTCATATGTTCCTAAATCTTGTTTGAGTTTTCAAACTATATCAAATTAATTGGTTTAATGAAGTTTTAGAAACCGAAAGGTATTATTTTATCTATAAGATACGACGATATGTTACTAAAGCAAACCAATTATATTAGATATAGCTACGCACGTTTTAACTTCAAACATATGAGCGTTTTAACTTTCTAATAAAAGAAAAGTTGGGGTTCATAGTAAACAAAGCATGCACAAGTGTTGTTTTATCTATAAGATACAACAGGTATATTACAATAACAAAACAGTTTAACTTCAAAAGATATTAGAGTTTTAACTTTTAGAACAAAAAAGTTGGGTCTCCTTATAAACAAAGGATCGAGTGCTATGACACAAATATTATCTCTGGTTTCTTGCCTTCACACTGTGTGGGTCTCTGATTTTTCGTCTTAGGCTCCAACGTGTGTTGTTAGGCCTTTTTTTCAATACAAATAATTGCGGTTTTTTATTGTTTTAATTTGAACAAGTTATCGGATAACCGTCATGAACACTCTTTTACCTCGTTCATTTTATCCATTGTAGCATGAATTCACAAAGACAACCGTTGTCTTGCTTCCATAGATGGTGTGACCTGCAAATTCGAGAAGTGCATCTCAACCGATGATAATAATTCTATTATGGTTGTCATTTTCAAAAGTTGTGTATGTATTTTTATGTCCTCAAGTCCCAGCTATTTATTTTAAAAAATATTCCAAAGCAATCTTTGAAAGTTGTCTATTTCTGCCATCTAAAAGTTACATAATCAAAATTACCTAGATTTATCCTACAACCAACATGATCATAAACGTGAGGTACTAAAACACAGTGAGTGTATTGTTCCATTATTGTGCATGTCATCGTTGTCACTAGTCAAATAATGTGGACTCTTGGTTTTTGCATTTTTGGCATTATTTTATTCGACCTCAAGTTCTAATAGGAACACTTTCAAGCTCATTTTTTTATCATTTCAACATTTTAGGTGTTTGCTTCAAGGGTAAACACGTATTTAATATGATCTAACAAGAATGGGATTGTATTGTCACGGAAGAGTATGATCCGGTTACTCGGGTGCATATACATTTTCATTACTTATACACTGTTTTGAGTTTATTTTCCGATACGGTTAATCTATCGTAAAAGGTCTCTTACTAGCTTAGGGCAAACATTGATACTCAGGCATAAGGGTACAATGATACGTTTTCTTGATAAATCTAGGTATTATTAGTGTCTAATAAACAAGTGTCTAACGGAATTATTTTTACATTGCTTCAATTCTCTGGGGTACGGCTACACTAACTCTTAGGCATGTTAACGGGTCTAGTAAAATTACTACTAAAACATTAGTTTAATTAATTTATGCTAAAAACCTTTAGGTACTGCTAAGATTTTTAATTCAAGACGAACTTGCATATCTCTCGAGTCATAGTCTTGTGTGCTAAATATTTTTTGGCTTTATTGTATCATAATGTTACTGATCATGGCACGACATTGCCTTACCCCTTAAACCCTAACAATATCATCTTTCTATTTTTAGTGTTGTTCAGTTTATGCTATTTTTAGGTTTTATCTTCACTTCCAAAAATTTGTTTATCTTCAAAACATTTTAATATAAAACCATACTACACAAACAAACAATGTCTCACACACACCAACCTATATATATATATATATATACGTGTGTGTGTGTGTGTGTGTGCATATATGTATACATATATTAATATTTCAATGTGTTGACATAATAACTCCTCAAAATTCTCATCATATAGGTGACGTTTGACACTAACGCTAAGAATTTCATGTATTTTTTCCTCTATCATCATATATATGACTTTACAATTCTGATTCCCATAATTCTACCACATAAATCAGTTGATAATGGATTTGACGAAGTACATACTACCTCCAATTTCAGTGCTTTGTCAAAACTACCTCCTATGCACCTGTATCTTATCCATTTCTCTTTACAAAAAACTATTGGTTTTCTTTCTACTTAATGGAATCAATGTTATAGGGAGAGGGGGGGGGGGGGGATGTTGTGTAAAAATACCCTTAAATTTGATGCTTCTTATGGTTAAAAAGTTTAGGCTTGCCACTCAACCTAAGGAACTCACGTCATTAACCGGGTGGATTTGTTTGCGACTACCAGCCTCCGGTCGTGTTCATTTTCTAATCTAAAACACATTGTTATATCGGTCCTTGTTTCGTCGACGTCTATGAATTACCATAAAATATAATTGTATGTTTCTTTTAGTTTTAGTACATTTTCGAATAATATATTACAACAAAGATAATGTGTCATTTTTTTCCCTACGTATATATACCTGTTATCATCAAATAGATTATATATGTGTGCATGTATATCGTGTTTCTCGAGGTTAAGTTGGTTATAAAAGTTACATATTGATGACGAAGATCTATAATGAAATAATATACTTGATGTTAAAAGCACTACACCAAATGTCACTTAAGCAACAAATGAAAAATGTTGCCTAAGAGAGGTTTATGTGTTGCCTAAGGCTTATGCAACATGCCTATGTTGCCTAAGCAATGTTGTCTTCTCAATATTGCATAAGAACTTAGGCAACATAGGCAAACATCATATGTTGCCTAAGCGGACTCCTTAAGCAACACACAACAAGTTATGTTGCCTATGAAAAAAACATATGTTGCACCAAACAAACACTAAGGCAACATTAGATTTATACACGTGTTGCCTAAAGTATAAGCTTGGACAACATACTATATTTGCATATGTTGTCTTACACTACGAGACATACCTGTGTTTGTTTTACCGACGGAAAAATTCGTTGGAAAACGTGCTTACTGTCAAAAAATCCGTCAAAAAAACATGTTTACCTACTGATTTTTGGCAGATTTGTCGGTCGAAAAAACTTTCGCCAGAAAATATAATTTACAAAAAAAATAGATTGAATTTTTAAATTAATTAGAATTTTATCCAATAACAAATAATTTTACTAATTACATATGTTCAAAAAACCAATATACAAATTCAAATGACCAAATCCAAGCTCTTCAAATGTCTTCCCGTCATAACAAGGTCGTTGATTTGAATACAAAATCGACCAAGGGAGGTCGTCGCTTTGCGAAGGGAGATGACCTTCAACGGGAATGGTTTTAAGGTGTCGAGATGACCGAAAACTGCTTCTATCATAACATATTGTTCCTGTAAATCAAAACCAAACTTTCAAAATTTTCCACTATTTTATCAGAATTTCAGCTCAAAGTTAATCGACAAAAACCCACAAAATCAAAGATCAAAATCCAATGTAAACACAAATACCCACAAAATCAAAACACAAAGAAACCAGAAAGATGCAGATATCAGAAAATAAAAAATAACTAACCATTTGAGACAGAAGAACAAAGGGCATTAGAAACTGTTTCATCTTCACCTCCAGATGGATCTAAAACGAAACAAAAACGCATCAGAAACAGCAAAACAGAAGCAAACTTCAAACAGATGCAGATCTACAAAGTTCCTGCAACGGACGTTGAAGCACTGAAGTCTACACTTATGGGTCTGTTTGAAAAGAGGCGAGCACGAAAGTTCTTCATATATGTACAAGACTATGACGAAAATGATCCCAAATCTCATGAAGGCCTAGATTTCAACCAGATTTCAATTACAATCAGTTCCCACCATATTTCAACCATAAAACATACCAGTAGAAAGATGGCTGGAAATTGATGGTTGGAAAACATAAAACATAAACTTAGGCTCGTAAAACATACCAGTAGAAAGATACCAATTTAGGCTCGTAAAACACACCGGTAAAACATAGGCTCGTAAAACATACCAGATTTCCAGATTTCAATTTAAGCTCGTAAAATACAATCACTTAGATACAACCAGATTTCAACCAAACAACCAAATACAACCAGATTTCAAATACAAGCAGTTCCCACCAACAAATACAATCACTTAGATACAAATGACTATAAAGAAATAAGAGTAGAAAGATACCATATTTCAAATACAATCAGTCTCGACGATGTTGGTGGCTCGTGGTGGCGTTGTCGGTGGCTCGTGGCTGCTATTTCCCTACTATATTTTCAACCTAATTTTTGGGGGGTGGGGGAAGTAGACAAAATAGAAATAAGGGGAGGGGAGGGGATAGGTGGGACTTTTGGGGGTTGGGGGAAAGCTGGTAAAATTTGAGATTTTGTCAAAAACTTGTGATTTGTATTTTTAATTTTCAAATAAATAATTTTTTAGATAATAAATATTCTTAATTTAATTTGTTTTTTGATCTAAAATAAATAACTTTAGTTAATAAATGTTCTTTTGTTAAAAAAAAGATCATAAATTTAGCATTCAATATATAGGGTTGAGTTCCGATGAGAAATTGAGTTAACGGTGAGAAACGTGAGAATTGGTTATCAACCGTTTGATGAGAGATGGAGACACATTAGGATGAGATGTACCAGATCAATTCCATTCTAAGTCCCAATGAAACCTTTAAAACCCAATAGAACCCTTTAAAGTCCGATAGATTCATTAAGGCCCAATGAAACCCTTTAAAGCCCGAAAGATCATTTAAGGCCCAATGAAAACCTTTAAAGGCCAATAGAACCGATTAAAGTTCGGTAGAACTAATTAAACCCTAATAGATCCATTAAGACACAATGAAACCCTTTAAATCTCGATAGATACATTAAGGCCCAATGAAACTCTTTACAACCCAATAGAACCCTTTAAAGTCTGATAGATCCATTAAGGCCCAATGAAACCGTTTAAAGCCCGAAAGATCATTTAAGGCCCAATGAAAACATTTAAAACCCAATAAAACCCCTTAACGCCCGATAGATCCGTTAAGGCCCAATGAAAACCTTTAAAGGTCAATAGAACCGATTAAAGTTCGATAGAATTAATTAAACCCCAATAGATTCATTAAGACCCAATGAAACCCTTTAAAGTCCGATAGATCCATTAAGGCCCAATGAAACCCTTTAAAGTCCGAAAGATCATTTAAAGCCCAATGAAAACCTTTAAAGGCCAATAGAATCGATTAAAGTTCGATAGAATTAATTAAACCCCAATAGATTCATTAAGACCCAATGAAACCCTTTAAAGTCCGATAGATCCATTAAGGCCCAATGAAACCTTTATAACCCAATAGAACCATTTAATGTCCGATATATCCATTAAGGCCCAATGAAACCATTTAAAACCCGAAAGATGAGTTAAAGCCAATGAAAACCTTTAAAGGCCAATAGAACTGATTAAAGTTCGATAGAATTAATTAAACCCCAATAGATTCATTAAGACCCAATGAAACCCTTTAAAGTCCGATAGATCCATTAAGGCCCAATGAAAGCTTTATAACCCAATAGAACCATTTAGAGTCCGATAGATCCATTAAGGCCTAATGAAACCCTTTAAAGCCCGAAAGATCATTTAAAGCCCAATGAAAACCTTTAAAGGCCAATAACACCATGGTGACTTAATACGTGTTTGTATGCATGTGGTGTGTATTGGGCTCGATAAGACCACTAAGGCCCACTATAGCCTACTAAAGACCAATATAGTACATTAAAACCTTTAGTGACTTATTATAGCGTAATAACACCAAAACTTAGTAAGTACCAATATATACCAACAAAACCTTTTCATGACTTATTAAGGCCCAATAACACTAATGGTGACTTAATACGTGTTTGTCTGCAAATATGTACTACATATATGCATGCGATGTGTATTGGGATCAAATGGATCCTTTAGGGTGCGTTTGGTTTGCAGACTGGATGGGACGGGACAGGACAAAAACTCACTGTCCCACGTTTGGCGTGACATATGACAGGACAAAAATTCACTGTCTCACGTTTAGCGCGACATGGGACAGGGACAAAAACTGGACAAGGTGGGACAAAATGGGAAAAAAATGGTATTTTCTTGTTCCACCAAAATAGGTCGAGCAACATGGGACAAAAGTGAGGCAGAAACTAAAAATCATTGATTTACCGCTATTTGATGTATAATCCTAATATGGTATTAGTCTTAAGGGTCACCACTACCCATCACCGCCATTACCACCATCGGCGGCCACCAATAGCCTCCGCCAACCACCATCAGCCACCTCTAACTATTTCTCCACCATAACAAGCTCATCCACCACCTCCACAACCATCGGCTATCGCCACCACTACTACCATCGTCGACCACCTCCACTAACACCGATCACCACCGACCACTACCACCATCAACGGCCACCGGTAGCCACCACCAACCATCGTCGAGCACTTCCACCTCTTCCTCCACTACTACAACTTCCTCCACCACATCCACAACCACCGCTTATCGCCACCTCCACCGATCACCACCACCCATTGTCTTCGCCACCGACGCTTACCGCCAACTACCGTCGGTGACCTCCGCCTCTTCCCCCACTACAATAACCTCTATTACCCCTGTCCACCACCACCACTACTATCGTCGGCCACCTATACCTCCACCACATCAACCATAACAACCACCTGCACCACCACCATCCACTATCTTTCACGTTTATCACAGTTACCATCCTTCAGGGTCCACCCATCGCATTTATCTTTAATTGTCGCTGCAACTATGCATCCGCCAATTCACTAAGATCTTCCAAATTGAATCAAATATTATAATTTCTTTATATGAATCAGATTTTTTCGAACTACCATCAATTA
Organism: Arctium lappa; assembly: GCA_023525745.1. NCBI lineage: Eukaryota > Viridiplantae > Streptophyta > Magnoliopsida > Asterales > Asteraceae > Arctium > Arctium lappa. Next base: position 29,261,093 of record CM042051.1, on the reverse strand, counting down.
TTTCAAATTATTCATTCAAATTTCCTACCCTTGTTTTTCCATGTATTTATATGTATGAAAATCGTTTAAAAAATAAAAATGTGTTTTTAATTAAATAACTTAAAGATATACTTTATTTGTGTTATTTATAACTATTATATGATATATAAAATCATCAAAAAACTTTTAGGAAAATTTATCCAGTCCTGTCCTACCCAGTCCTAGCCATACCAAACACAAGACATACATTTGTCTTGTCCTGTCATGTCCAGTCCAGTCCTAGCCTCTTGTTCTGTCTTGTTTTGTCCTGTCCAGTTTTGTCCTGTCCAGTCCCGTCCAATCATGTCTGCGTACCAAACGCTACCTTAAAGCCCAATTGATCCATGTGGATCCGTTAAAAGCCCAACTGATATGTTAAAGCCTAAATGGATCCATTAAAGCCCAACTGATACATTAAAGCCCAATCGATCCGTTAAAGCCCAAGTGGATGCATTGAAATCCAACCGATCCATTAAAGTCCAACTGGATCCATTAAATCCTAATTGGGTCTATTAAAGCCCAAGTGGATCTATTAAAGCCTAAATGGATCCATTAAATCCCAACTGATACATTAAAGCCCAAGTTGATGTTGAATATTTTTGAAGGCTCGAAGGTTAGATTTATACGATTTTATTCGACATGGTCTCGTAGACAGATCTGAACTACGACTAAGATAGAAGGACTTGAGAATTGATAGAAAAGACGAGCCGCTAAAAGTTTAAAATCATAAAAAAAAGTAAAAGCGTACAAGTTTTAGTCGGGTTGACGGGTTGGTCGGGTTACTTTGGGCCTAACTCGTTTCCAACCCAATAGATGCGGTTTGATTTAAAAAAAAACATTATACAAGTTATTACATTTTCAACTACCTATATTTATTTATATTTTTGACCTTAGGCAACATAAAAACAAGAAAATATGTTGCTTAAGATAACTTTCATTGATTTAAAAAAAACATTAGACAAGTTATTAAATTTTCGACTACCTATATTTATTTATATTTTTGACCTTAGGCAACACATAAACAAGACAATATGTTACCTAAGATAACTTTCATTTATTAAAAAAACATTATAAAACTAAGGCAACATAAGGGAAAATATTGCTTCAGATAGTTGGAGACAACATATAACTATTCATATGTTGCATACGGTCTGACTTAGGCAACATAGAACTACATGTTGCCTAAGAGGAAACTTAGGCAACATATATTAGCCTTTGTTGCCTAAGCTTATCTTAAGAAACATAGACAATTAGCATATGTTGTCTAAGACAACATTTGGTGTAGTGAATCATGCAATCTATGTGTCGTGATGTCAGATGTGCCCTGTCGAGATCGAGGGATGGCAGATCGGTCTTTCAGCCATTGTCATCCTCGATGATTGGGGATGATTTTGTTAATGTATGTTAACAACAATTATAGGGTGTGTTAACATAAGTTAAGTTATGTTAAGATACATAGATTGATTCAAGAAGGAAGACGACTCGCTTTGGAAAGTTGTTATTTGTGTGATACACAACCAGGATGGAAGGTTGGGTTAGGTAGTCCGTCCGGATACAAATCAAGCATATGGGGTGTTATTAGTCAACTAAACCCCACTCTAGTTAATTTTAATATCAATATTGGCGAGCTCTTTGATTATAGAAGAAATGTCTGGAGATGGAATCCGGAAGCTAGCGATATCTTTTCGGTTGTTGGTCTGAGAAAAATGATAGACAATACTTTCTTGGTTCAAGTTCAACCCAAGACTTATTGGATTAAAGTAGCCCCGAGGAAAGCCAATTTCTTGTTTTGGCGTGCAAGGTTGGGGAAACTTCCTACCCACAAGGGGAGTTGATCTCTCCTCGACCCTTTGTCCGATCTATAATGTTACCGAAGAGACGGAGAGTCATCTTATGTTCAATTGCTCTTCGGAAAAAGTTTTGTGGGTTGTGTTACATCAATGGTGGTCAGAGATCCCAACTTCTATTACTTCCTTCAAAGAGCTATTGGAGCTGCTAATGAATCCTACAAGAGATAAGACGGCCAAAATGGTGTTGTTCGTGATTTGCATTGCGGTCTTATAGGTCATCTGGAGGAGTCGAAATGAAAAAGTTTTTCATAGTAAGTTGCAACCCATCCGGGAAGTAGCCGACAACATTAGGTTTTTTTTCTTTTCTTTGGGTTAAAAACAGAGTTAAGACGGGGAGGGGAATTGGGTGGGATTCCTGGTGCTGTAACACTTTGCTTTGTTTTTCGAACGATTTGTAAGCTAGTCTTTGCTAGTTCTTTCTTAATAAAACTTCTTCTTGCTATTAAAAAAAGCTATGTTAAGATACATTTATATTTAATGTTTTGCATATTAATGTTTGTTAATATTCATTGTTTTTCGTACGTTAATTGTATTAATGTTCATTGTTCTCCATGTTAAAATACATTAACATTATATTAACATTGCATGTTAATATATGTTAAGATTTAAATGTTAGTACATGTTAAGGTTGTGAGGTATGTTAACTTGTGTTCATGTGAATGTTCATAGTTGCTAATATATGTTAATCTATGTTAAGGTTCAATATTTCTATGTTAACTTTTGTTAACCTCCATCAAACTCAGGCTTGTTGCCAAAATGCCACCACATCGAATTGAAGTGTCGGATCTCCGAATCGAGTTCATCCGAAGACCGTTCATCCAAAGGTCTTGGTATTGTCTTCCTACATTTCCTACTATATTTAGATTTCTTACACGATCTTAAGTTTAAATAATGGTTATTAGAGAGAGAGAGAGAGAGAGAGGTAGGGAGAGAGAGAGAGGGAGAGAGACTTAATTAGGTTTAGGAAAAATAATAAAAAATGGAAAACTGAGAAATACCCTATATAATAACCATTATTTTGTCTGGTATACACATGGGCATAACATAAAATTAATTGAAAATGTTTCCTGGCCGTTTTTTATGTACATGTGCACATACATTTTTAATTACATTTATACACATGTGCATACAAGACAAATGAATTATTAATTTATTATTAGGGTGTTTTGTAATTTTTTACTTTTTTGTGTTTTCCTTTGAACCCAACCCTACATGTATATGTGTATAAGTCACGGTTATTTTGCAACCTAAGAAAATGTTAAAACCCCGTGCAACTCTCATCTAATCTATTCATTTAGCTTATTGCATTTTGATTATCAATGATTCTCTAAATGAATTTACCTAATTTCGTCGAATTTCTGCAGCAGATGTCGATGCATAAGACGGTTCATACGATATATCGGACGAATGTACGTACTTTCATGAAACAGTATGCATTCCATGTTAGTGTATGCATTTAAGGAAAAACTATGCATTGTGGAAGATTATTGCATTGAACCAATAACTATTATTGATGCAATCCATGATGAATGATTTAGATGATGGTTGCACGGGATTGTAATATTTTACTGAGTTGCAAAATTAACCATCCCTATGTTTATATATATCAGTACTGATGGTTTTAATATATAGATATATATAGTGTCGTGCAAGATACAACAACTCTAGCTATAGTAGCTTAAAAACAAACCATAACGATTGATTAAGCATTATGAAGATTAAAAAAAAAACTAAACTAAAATTAACAGAAAACCATTACGTTCTGTTAGATCCATTAAATATTTAATCAGAAAAACACAACTTTTCTTTTCAGACTCCTTTTCGTGCCCACAACAATTTCATTTAATTTTTATGGAATTTTTTTCAATAACATATACCACGTTTATTTACAACTTAATGAGACAAACAACTGCGCATGAAGAACATGACCAAACTTTGACATGTATTATTGAACTATTACTATACTAATTAGTTGACATGGGCCACCGCTTTGTTCCTCTGAGGTAGTGTAAAAATTACAGAGTCGTAAAAAATGTCACCATATTAATTTGTTGTGTGTCACCTTATACATTTTGAAACTACAATTATGACACAAATTTTCTTTTCTAGAGTTGGTTTATAAGACTTTTCACCCTATATCCGAGTTTGAATCCCTTTAGTGTCATTTTCTTAGTTTTTAACTTTTTTTTTTTTAGATTTATGATGTTTTTGAAATTTTTATGGCAATAAAAGACTTAAACACAAGACCACATATGAAAAGCAATGAATTAACCAACAGAGAAATAATGATTTTGTGAAAAGTATCTTTATATTTGTTTCTTATAATCAAATGGTGTCACTACTTGAAAAAAATTCAAGGCTCGTCTCTGCCTTAACGAGTGACACACGTGACACGACATCCAGCCCCAAAGAAATGCAGTGTGAATGGGCTATCTAAAACTCACCCATCGACAAGGCACATGAGGGGTCCAAACTCGAACCCGAGACCACCGGCATTTTATGAAACCATTTTCTCATTCATTGAGCAAACTAAACTACACCCCATAGGTGATCATTAATTAAGTATTATGTATAGACATTTCAATCTAGTTTATTACACAATAAATTAATCATTAATGATTTGCCCACATTCCATTATTAATATAAATAATATATGATATATATATATATATATATATATATATATATATATATATTGTTTGGTTCATTTGAGAAATGGTAAATATATGAGAAATAGAGAAGTGATCTTAGTCATTCATATGGTCAAGATTGGATTTAATTGGTCAAAAGTTTCGGCTTTGACTGGTCAAAAATTGCGGCTTTGACTGGTCAAAAATTACGGCTCTTCCAAAAATATAAGGGTATTTACGTAACTTTAACAAAAACACGCATGTGTTCATATATATGAATGCATGCGTTCATATATGAATGCGCGTGTTCATATATATGAAGGCATGCAGTCATATATGAATGTATGCGTTCATATATGAATGTATGCGTTCATATATGAATGTTCGTAATTTTAAATAAACACTGACTGTATGCCTTCATATATGAATGCATGCAAAAAAAAAGAGTGACATTCATATATGAACGCCTGTTTTTTGCATGCCTTCATATATGAATGCATGCGTTCATATATGAATGTTCATAATTTTTACATAAACCCTGACTGCATGCCTTCATATATGAATGCATGCGTTCATATATTAATGCATGCAAAAAAAAGAGTGACATTCATATATGAACGCCTGTTTTTTGCATGCGTTCATATATGAATACGTACAAAAAAATAGTGACATTCTACTAACATTCATATATGAACTTCTGTTTTTTGCATGCATTCATATATGAACACACGGATAAAAAAAAAGAAAAAAAGTGATATTAATATCTACGTTCATATATGAATGCGTTTGGATAATTTACAAAAATACCCTTCGAATAATAAACAATGTGAGGAACACGGGAGTGGACCATGAGAGCAATTATCCCCTAATTCTCGGTCAAAGCCGCCGATCTTGACCGAATTAATGGTTTAAGATCACTTCTCTATTTCTCATATATTTAGTGTTTCTCAAATGAACCTTTCCATATATATATATATATATATATATATATATATATATATATATATATGAAAATTCAATTATGTATTCGGGAATCAATGAATTAAGAAATTGAAAACTACTAGACAATTAGGATTATAAAAATCATATCAGTCTTTTGTATTTTAAATTCAATATAGATGGATCAAAAATAAAATAAAGGTTCACACTTGCGAAAAGGTGATAATAAAACAAAATTTGAACTTGTGAAAGTGACGAAGAGCCGTTTGGGAAGTGGCCATTGATCCACTCAAAAATTAATTTACTTTTTCTCTCCAAATATACCTTTCCCGATAAATAAATAAATAAATAAATAAATATATATATATATATATATATATATATATATATATATAGGTAAGTTCAAACGAGAACATAGTGTGTTTAAAAAAATAAAGGGACGATTCTCAGACAATCATTTTTTAAATTAATTACAAAAATAATAGTTTCTAAAATTGAGAGTAAAAGAGCAATAAAGTCATATTATGTTATGGATAATTTAGGATAATATTAACTTCCAAAAAAATGGATTATAATATTTAATTCAAATCAAAAACGTATTTATTATTTTCCTTTATTAAATCAAATCCGGTTAATCCATTTTGGTAGTTTACCTGGTCTGTTTGTTTTTTCAAGCAAATCCCGAATATGTAACCCAAATCACAGATGATTATATAGTGTACAATATGGAATCCAAAATCATATATGATTATAGTGTAAAGAAATTTGACAGATTATTTAAGTGTAGTATGCATCACATGTGATTATACTTTATAGTAAATGATGTTATTAGTTTGCAACCCTAAATCACATGTGATTTTGTTCTAAATACTTAACACCAAATTCATACTTAACACCAAAATTTGATATATGATTTTGAACTAAATAACTTGACTATAATACTTGACACATGTGATTTTGTTCTAAATACGTAACACCAATTTCATACTTAACACCAAAATCATATATGATTTTGTACTAAATAACTTTGCTATAATATTTGACAACAAAATCACATGTGATTTTGTTCTAAATACTTAACACCAAAATCATATATGATTTTGTACTAAATAACTTGACTATAATACTTAACACCAAAATCATATGTGATTTTTTTTTCTAAATAACTTAGACAAAATGTTTCTATTAGGTTTGCAACTTTAAATCATATGTCCTCATCCAAATAAGATCATAAATAATCAAAACTAAAAAACAAATATATATAAAAATATAATAAGCACCGAAACCGAAAGCCTCACATTAATTAACAATTCAGAATTATTTTATCCCAAATATTCAAATGATGATGTTTCAATTTATTTTAACCAAAAAGAAAGGCAAAAACCATCAGACGGCAACGACGACAGCGGATCCAATCTGATGGTCGGTCAAAATCAGCCGTCGACCGTCGTCTTCTCCACTGTGTGTGATTTCATTAGATTCAAGAAGAAATCAGTCATTACAGTCTCATAACAAGGCAATTTCTCATCACCAGGGAAGTAATTGATGTCAATCACCAGATACCCACCTCCCTTTTCAACTCCAGATCGCCTCCACCTTACGCCGGATCAGTGAGAGAGAAACCATACAGTGAGCAGTGAGAGAGAGAGAGAGCCAGATCGCCGGAGCAGTGAGAGAGAAACCAGCAGCAGTTCGATGGAGCAGTGAGAGAGAGAGAGAGAAGATCGCCTCCACCTCTCGTGAGCAGCAGTTCGCCGAAGCAGCAGATCACCTCCAACTCTCGAGTATTCAACGCCTGGACTAGTGTGGATAAGCAGCAGATTTGCGCCTGAACCCGTTCGTCGGAGCAGCAGAACGCCGTCTTACGCCACCATCACACAGATCTTCGCCGGAGAAGTTCACCATAGTAGATCTTCGCACCTTCCGTCGTCGGAGCGGCAGATCACAACACCTTCACGGTAGCAAAAGTTCGACGATTTCAAGATCCAGAGAGAGTCCGAGAGAGACACCATCAATTTAAATCGAGAGAGATAGAGAGATAGAGATAGAGAGATAGAGTTAATAATTAGGAATCAATTATATTTAGTAGTTGAAGATTATCCTAAAATAATCAGGTGTAAAAAAGACCAAAATACCCTTTTATAAATTTTTTTATTTAAAAAATTAATTATTTGTTTAATAATTATGATTGGTCCAGCATTGTCCCTTTATTCCTTTAAATCGTTACCATTCTCGTGTGAACCTATCGCTCTCTCTCTCTCTCTCTCTCTCTTTCTATATATATATATATAGGCTTATAGGGGTGACTTCAATTGAAAATTCATTTTTTATTGTGCACATGAGGACACATTTTAACCATTGATCAAAACTTTAAAAACTAATCAATGATTAATACATAATAAGGTTAATTTAGAAGAGATTAAGGACAAAATTGGAAATTTGGATCAACGTCTACTTTGTTTGACTTTTTATTTTATTTTTAATTAAAAAAAATTTACCCCCTTAAAGTTTAAAATAAATTATCTTAAAAATTTCTAATATTTTAATCAAACAAATTACATCAAAAAAAGGAGAATTTCGTGCTCTTCGATATGACATCCATCTCGATATAGTTTTTTTTTCGTTTTAACCATTTTTTCGTGAAATTCTATATATGTGTTATATTCATTATGAATATGCATGCATATCTTCGGGTGTCCACATTCAATATGAATAACAAAGCTGAACATTCATTCACTATTCATGATGAATAATACAATATTCAGGATGAATAATACAATATTCATGATAAATAATACACAAATCCATGATTCATGTATTATTTATCATGAATCGTGTATTATTCATCCTGAATGATACATTATTCATGATGAATAATATATGAATGACCCGTGAAAGTGTAGACACATGGCACACTCTCTTTTGTTTTTCAATTCACAACCGAAATTTGGTTTAATTCATTATGAATATGTATGCGCATCCCCGGACTTCCCACATTTAGTATGAATAAAAATGTAAACGTTCATTCATTATTCATGATGAATAATATAATATTCTGGATAAATTACACAACATTCATGATGAATAATACACGAATTCACGAATCGTGAATTATTCACCCTGAATGATAAATTATTCATGATGAATGATACATTATTCATGATGAATAATACATGAATGACATGTGAACGTTCATTTATTATTCATGATGAATAATATAGTATTCAGGATGAATTACACAACATTCGTGACGAATAATACACGAATTCATAAATCGTGAATTATTCACCCTGAATGTTATATTATTCATCCTGAATGATACATTATTCATAAAGAATAATACATGAATGACCTATGAAGATGTGGAGACTTGACGTGCTCTCTTTTGTTCCCCGGTTCACAACGAAATTACTCGATAGGTTCTCGATTCGTCTTGATGGGTGTTGGGTTACGGTGCTGAAGAAACACGATGTCTTACAACGTTGAAGAAAGTGTTGAAGAAGATGATGTCGAGTTACATACTTACCACAAACTTGAACATACATAAATATTCATAATGAATATAACACATATATAGCATTTCACGTAAAAAATGGTTAAAACGGCAAAAAAAAAACATATTGAGATTGATGTCATATCGAAGAGCACAAAATTTTCGTTTTTTTGATGTAATTTGTTTGATTAAAATATAAGTAATTTTTAAGATAATTTATTTTAAAATTTAATTGGATAAAAGGTTTTAGTTAAAAAAGAAAATAAAAAGTCAAATATAGTAGGCGTGACTTTAAATTATCTTCCATTTTTACCCTAGACATCTTAAAATTAAAAACTCTATTTAATATGAGTTGTTGGATCAAAAGAGATGGAATGATTGAGATTTGTCCTCGCGTGTACAATGAAAGATGAGTTTTCATTTTAACTTTTCTCTCTCTCTCTCTCTCTCTCTCTCTATATATATATATATATATATATATATATATATATAGGGTCAGGTTCAGGGGAAAATCTAAAAAAAACGAAAAACTGAGGAACACCATGGTAGCCTTCCATCTGAACGGTATGCACTTGTCATACAAGTAATTAATTAGTTTTTTGGTTTTTATGCACATGTGCATATTATGTACTTGTGCATGTTATAAATTACTTGTATGCATAAGTGTATATCGTTCAGATGAATCACTACTAGAGTGTTCTTCATTTTTTCATTTTTTGAGCTTTTCCCTTGAACCTCTCTCTCTCCCTATATATATATATACATATATATATATATATATATATGGGGAGAAAGTGGAATGTTAAAACAAAAATGTTAACTCTTTAGAAAACAAGAAAACAACAAATTATGTAGAAAACCATATGTAATTTTACATTAACCGGAAAAAGGGCGCGGACAACTTTGGCCGCGACTTAAGTCGCGGGGGCGTGAATCATATATGATTTTGTATTGATTCGGCCGTTCTCGTGTTTTTTTAAATAGATATTGTTATCATATGAACACACACACACACACACACATATATATATATATAGGTTCATTCATTTGCTAATCACGACATTGGTGCTAACCGTGCTAACCAATCTGGACCGTTGGTTATTTAGATCAATGGTTCACAATTAATTAGAATTTTAATTAAAATAATATATAAAAAACGGTTTATAAAAATAAAATGCATGTATGCACACGGGTATTTCAGTCAAAATACATTTCCTTTTATATTTTAATATGAAATTTATTTTTATAATTCTTGAAGATAATCACGGTGCATGAAATCAGGGAGAATCTTAAATTTAAATTATGCAGTTATTATTGGGAGTTATCTCTTCAATTTGCAATTATCCTTTTTTATTTGATTTTATTTTGATTTGAGATTCATATTTAGCCGTTGTTCTTAAAGGACTTCTGAAAGTGGTCGCCGTAATCGAAATCTCCTTCACGCTGACGTCAAAATCCTGCGGAGACAACGAAGATGACGAATTTGCGGATCTTTACGTAGTGAAATGGACATCTGTCATGATCCCGCCCATAACGATCATGATGGTGAACGTCATCGCCATTGTTGTCGGGTTTAGCAGGACGATTTACAGTATGATACCGCAGTGGAGTCGTCTTCTTGGTGGCGTGTTCTTCAGTTTTTGGGTGTTGGCGCATTTGTATCCGCTTGCGAAAGGGTTGATGGGAAGACGGGGACGAACACCGACGATCGTGTTCGTGTGGTCGGGGTTGATTGTGATCACGATATTGCTGTTGTGGGTGGCGATTAATCCTCCGCAAGGGCAAAACCAGATCGGAGGATCGTTTCACTTCTCTTTAGAAAAAAATGATTTCTTGATTATATTATTTTTAACACCATTTTCGGTATCCAAATTAGTTGTTTGTAGCTTATTTTCAACTCAAATCAGGCTACGTTTTAATCTTTTTTTCTCTAAAAATTCCATGAATGTTATATAATCTTGGAAAGTTATGAAAACCGTAAACTTGTTGAACTCCCAATTTCAAGAAAAAATGAACACTTATTAAAAAAACAACTATTTTAGAAGTTTTGAAGATTTGGGAAAAATTTGGTCTAACAGCTATGTCAAGTTATGAATGATGATTGTACTATTGTTCATGAAGTCGTCGATGAAGGTAGTGTAGTGGGGTTGAACAGTGAGTCTGTGCAGTCTATGCATATATGCAGTTCGATGTAAATGGTAAATTCAAATATGCAACATGTGCATATATCCAGTCTGTGCATAAATGCATATGAAATAGTATATTCATATATTTACATTTCGATGCACAACTATCGGATATGGATATGGACATATTTCCCAAAAGCATATATGCGTAGTTCTGTGTATTACCAAATTAATAAGATGCAAAACAAAATAAAATTTTAAATTAATATATTTAATATCAGGATAAATACCAAATTAAAAAACTTCTTTAAATATGGAAACAGATTAAATGGTGCGATATATTTAATATCAGAATAACTACCAAATTAAAAAAATTTCTTTAAATATGGAAATATGTTTGCTGAAATATTACATGCATATGTGCACTGTAAATCTGTAATTGAAAATGCATATGTGCACATTTGGAGAAATTCATACATGTACTATAATCATACATGCATATGTGCATAACTATCGGATATGGATATGGACATATTTCCCAAATGCATATATGCATAGTTCTGTCTATTACCAAATTAATAAGATTCAAATCAAAATAAAATTTTAAATTAATATATTTAATATTAGGATAACTACAAAATTAAAAAACTCTTTTAAATATGGAAACAGGTTAAACGGGGCGATATATTTAATATTAGGATAACTACCAAATTAAAAAACTCCTTTAAATATGGAAACAAATTAAATGGGGCGATATTTATCAAATTCCCATATTACCCTTTCAGATTTAATAGCATTAATGGCATAACAAAAACTTATGAAGTTTCTGATTGGTCGAAATTTGGTTAGGACGGTTAGCACCAATGTCACGGTTAGCAAATGAAGGGGACCCTATATATATATATATATATATATATATATATATATATATATATAGTCCACTTATTTTGTAAACCTATTTTATCATGTGAACTTGTAACCAAGGGTATTTGGGTCTTTTTCCCAAATTCATAAATTTAGGAATAATTCATATTTTTAGAAACAATCAACTTTCTTAATTTTTTCAATTATCTCTCTCTCTCTCTCTCTCTCTCATGATCCATCGTTACCATCCCACTTCGGGTCAATTACCGCCAGTTTCATAAACTGTTTGAGTTTCATAAATTGTTTTTTCATAAGTTTTTTTTTCGAAATTTTCAAGTTTTTTTAACTTTCATAACTGTTTTTTCGAAATTTTCACGTTTCATAATCTAATTATTCATATGGAAAAAATATATGAAACTTAAAAATCTGATTATTCATATGAGAGAAAAATAAATGAAACTTCGAAAACATATGCTTATTTCGAACAATTCTAATTATTCATATGGGATAAAATATATGAAACTTAAAAATCGAACAAACATAATATGAAACTGTTTATTATATTTGAAAATTTCGAAAAAACAGTTTATAAAACTTGAAAATTTTGAAAAAACGGTTTATATATGAAACTGTTCAAAAAAACAGTTATGAAACTTAAAAAACTTGAAAATTTCCAAACAACGACTTATGAAACTTAAAAAACTTAAAATTTTCGAAAAAACGGGTTATGAAACTTGCCAGAATTGGGGGAGGTCGCCGCCAGTGGGGGAGGAGGTAACCGGAGTGGAAGGAGGACGGCGGAATTGGATGGAGAGAGATGAGAGAGTGAGAGAGATATGGAAAATTGGAGATAATTGAGATAATTAAGGAGATGATATAACCAAAATTAGATAAATTCACATTAATTATTAAATTTAAAATTTAAATTGTTGAAAACCTATTCCCAAACTACCCTTTCCCTATTTTTTTAAATAAATTTAAAGCCGGAAATTTTTCGACCGTCGATCAAGATAATAGATGGCCTAGATTGATTTACATAGTTTATAAGATAAAATGAGTTTACAAAAGAAGATCCCTCTCTCTCTCTCTCTCTCTCTCTCTCTCTCTATATATATATATATATATATATAGGGTCCGATTCATGGGAAAACCTCAAAAAAACGAAAAACTGAAGAACACTCTGGTAGCCCTTCATCTGGATGGTATGCACTTGTGCATACAGGTAATTTGTAACATGCATTTGTGCATATACACAAGTGCATAATGCACTTGTGCATAAAAACCAAAAAACAACATAATTTACCTGTATGCACAAGTGCATACCATCCAGATAAAAGGCTACCAGAGTGTTCTTCAGTTTTCCATTTTTTTGATGTTTTTCTCTGAACCTCCGTCTATATATATATGTATATACTATTTGTACCGTTTATTATTATTTATATTTTATATTTGTTAATTATAATATAAACATGATGATCTGATGAGTAAAATATGGCATATCATTTAAACTGAAGGGGCAATTTTGACCATCTAAATTTCCTTTTTCTAATACACGATTGAAATTGGAAATCCACAAATCCATTGATTACGGCTTCCATCATCGTGACTTCTTTCTCTCATGAAATCTACACTCTTCCTTCAACAAAATCGCTCCAGTCTTTCAAGCCACAATGAAGATTCAACTTTGATTACGATCTCAATTGATTACTCCTGTTGACATTGTGACCTTCTTCCTCCCTACTTGGTGGACTTCTTTACTTTAATCCACATAAAAAAAATCTTGTACAAAAACAAAATTTGTTATTGAGACTTTTCTTGCTTTGTTTATACATAGGTGATAAGAATTCTGCATTAATCTAGGGTTTGTGATATTTTAATTTCAGCTTAAAGAATGTCTAATGGAGATGATCCCCAAATTATCTTGAATGATGCTTTCAACAATATGCAGGGTAATCATGGTCATTAGTTTATTTTGAATTATTATTTTTGTTGTGAACTTCCATTAACTGGATGCAAATATTCAAAAGTTCTTAGTGAATGCTTTTGCATATTTTGATTTTTGGTGAAAAAATGCCTATTGAAGATAATCTCAAGAACATCTCGAATGATGCTTATGATGGTGAACAACATAATCAAGGTCATTGGTTTCTTTTAATTGATTGTTTTCATTGGGAAGGTTCTTTAATTGAATGTGCTTGTATTTTGTAAGAAATATATTAACATAATAAATTCCTTCACATTAAGTTAACTGTGAAGGAATATGCAAATTCCACAATTGGACGATGCTCAGAAGTAAAAGTTTATGAGTTCCATAGAAGTTGTGGTGGAAATTACAAAGAATATAAAACCCATACCACATACAAAAAATAAATGAACAAATTATATGTTAAAACATTGTTAATTAAGATTAGTACCAAAATGATAACCAAATCAAACAAACCTAGTATGTCCCACCTGGAGGTGGGGTCTGCCCAAGGGAGGGCGGATGTACACATAGCGGCTGTTTCCGTGTGTGTAAAACACAAAAATAAGGAAGTGCTAGAAAATGAAGCTAACTTTTTAGGTAACAATTAGCTTTTCACCCAACAACTAGCTTATAAAACATAGCCTTGATCTAGGAGTGAGTTTGAACAAAATCTTTTTTTTCCTTTTGTATTTTCTCGTTACAACAAAGCTTCTTAACATCTGTTAGCGCACAGATCTATTGGATTCAAGATCATCCAATCTGAAGATTGCAATCTGAAGCTAAAGCTGGAAAGTCGACTCTTAATATTAGTCTAAAGTCAGTTTGTAATAAAATGTCAAAGTTAGTTTTAGTATTTTATTATTATTCCTAAATATCTAAGTTATTAGATATTTTAGGATATTATTTAGAATTAGATATTATGTTAGTTAGTGTGTTGAGAAAGGAAGATAACACAATCAGATTACAACACACACACACACACTCACGTTTACTATTCATCAGAGAGAAAAACACAGAGAGCTTCAAAAGAGAAATCTATCAATCTTGTAATCGTGGTTTGTTAATCAAACATGTTGGTAATCAAATATTGTTTGTGTTGTTATTGATAAGAACTTGATTATATTCTGGACCGACAATTGGTATCAGAGCCTAAAACAGATTCAAATCAAGTGTTAAAAACATCGACTCTGTGTTCTTCATTTCAAAATCATTTTTGAGTTTGAGTGTGTTTTTGGAGTTGAAATCGATCAAGTTGTGATCGATTTGTGGTCTAGATCGATTGGGAATAGTTTAATTTCAATATAGAGCATCAAACGATTCAATTTTTGTGATTTTGTTGCAAAACAGTTGACGAGTTCATCTCACTGTTCCATCGATTGGATTTTCAAAAAGTGCTTGTTTTTGCGATCAAAGGCTTGAAATCTGTTCTAGAAGAGTTAGTGGTCAATCTGTCAAATTTTAGGACTGCTAATCGAAGTCTAGATAGGTTTATTTGAGAATTACAGCCGTTTTTCGAAGTAACTGGGACGAACTCGTGCAAAGTTCAAGTTTGCGCCAGTTCATAACAAGGTTTGCGCCAGATTCAAAAGTACCTCTAACACTTCTCTAGATGGGTGTTTTTGGCTTGTGTGTTTGCAAATCATTATGTTTTTAACTTTTTATGATCCGTTCTGTAAGCTATCTATTTGTTTCTTTGGCTTTTTCTTGTTGGGTCTTTTTTTAGCTGTAAACAAACTTATGTAAGCTTAGTGGTTGTTTGTTCCCTATGGTTATATTTGCTTGGGATATGGGTGACCATAACCTTGAGGTGCAAACTGTCCAATATATGAATAGGAAGTTAGGTACACATCAAAACAACTAACATAATAAATTCCTTCACATTAAATTAAGTGTGAAGGAATGTACTTACTAGTTGTTTGTTCCCTATGGTTATATTTGATTGGGATATGAGTGACCATAACCTTAAGGTGCAAACTATACTGTACATGGATAGGAAGTTAGGTTCACATCAAAACAATTAACATAATAAATTTCTTCACATTAAGTTAATTGTTAAGGAATGTGCTTGAATGTGCTTACCGGTTGTTTGATACATGAGAACATTCACATTAAGTTTACTGTGAAGGAATATGCTTTATTGGTTTTTTGATACATGAGAACATTCACATTTAAAGGTTGTAGTGTATATGCAATTACTTAGTTGTCAAAAGCAAAAGGTTGTGTTAATTGTGCCTTTTGCTTTGTGAAGTCTTCAATTGACAACTTCTAATTGTTTTTTGGTGATAACATGTACAACTGTAGAGAATATTATGACCTTATTTACATTGCAAGATTTAAATTAGAAGTGGTATCTTATTCAATCATGAATTTTGTAATTGTTGTTTCTTAACGGAAGAATCAGACACCAATGATGTCACTTCACCAAATCAATCAAGGACCTGGACATCGGATGTAGAGGATGTGTTTAAGCCTATTGTTGGAACAAGATTTGGAAATTTGAAAGATGCATTTGAGGCTTACAAAAAGCATTCTTCAGCAGCAGGTTTTGATGTTAGAAAGTCTACACAAAGAAAGGATAGGAAAGGCAAGGTAGAAAGAAAGTTTTATGTTTGTAGAAAATAAGGTATAAAGAAGAGAGCATCATATAACACCTTGGAAGGAACTTCTAAGAAAGACAAGCGTAGGAGAACCGAATTCAGAAGTTCTTGTCCTGCTTGCATTAAGCTTCATGTTGTACATGGGAACTATTATGAAGTGTATAAGTTTGTGGAGGAACACAACCATTGCCTTGTTTTACCGGAGGATAAGCATTTACTACATTCGAACAGAAAGATGTTATTCACAACAATATTTTACTGTGAAGCTTTCTAATGTTAATATTGGTCCAGTTACTTCATACAACTTGGTGAAGGAGATGACAGATATCTATGACCAAGTAGGGGCTACTAAGACGGAATTTAAAAACTTTTCGAGAGATGTTTCATCTTTTATTGGGAATAAAGACGCACAAATGATTGTGGACAAGTTTACACTAAAGAAAGATACCATACCGAACTTTTCTTTTGAGTATTTAGTTGGTGAGAAAGGAGAGTTCAGTGGTTGTTTTTGGGCAGATGAAACTTGTAAACTAAACTACAAAGAATTTGGTGATGTGGTTTCATTTGACGCGACATTCAAAAAAACAATCTGGAGTCATGAAGACCACTTCCAGATCAAAAAGTGAAAACTACTTATTTGGCCAAAATTCAAATTGGAAATCAACACTTGTGTACCTTTTCAGTCGCTTTGAGACAACAATAGATAAACAAAGGTATACTGAAAGGATACTTGATCATGAGACGAGGACGACAACACCTATGATGGAGACCCCTCTTCTAATAGAGAGACATGCAACAGAAGTTTACACACGTGAAGTATTTTATGTTGTTCAACAAGAGATTATTGCATCATTGAGGACATGTTCAGCATTAAGTAAAGATATTATTTGTAACAGGGATAAAGAAAGAAAAGAAGAATTTAAGGTATGTCTTTTATAAGCATACACCTTCACCACATCCGTGATGTGAAGGTGTGAAATCTTAAATCTTCATTTTATCTCTTTGATAATGATACAGGTTCTTTTTGATGAGGAAGATCATACCATAACTTGTGCATGTCTTCATTTTGAACTTTATGGAATATTGTGCCGTCATGCTTTTTATGGGTTCAGACACCATGAGATCAAGAAAATTCTGGAACGTTACATACTTTCACGACGGAGAAAAGATGCTGTGAAGTTACCATCAACAAAAGAAATGTTGAATGGAACTCCATATGCAAACAATGCACTTTCAGACATATACTCGGTAGTTGGACGCATTACAAGTCGTTTGGGAAACGATGTTGAAAAACTTGCTCAGTTTCTTGAGTGCATCAAGTTGTTTGAGGTTGAATTAGACTCTACTAACGTTAGCGAATCTTCAAGAAGCAAAAGGGATACAATTGAGATTTTTCTTGGAGTAAAACAACCCGATGAGGTAACAGTTAAAACTCCTAAGAATGCAAGGAACAAAGGATGTGGGACTAGCAAGCGATACATTGGTGCACTGGAAGAGTCGATTAACAAAAGTTCAAGTGGAAAGAGGATTTGTAGAAACTGCCAGCAGCGTGCTAATCATAATTCGAGGAATTGTCCAAAAAACAAGGAATGTTAGATTGATATGGTTGTTACTTTACATGATTAGTACATGGAAGTTTATTTACATAGTATTATCTTATAAAATTGAATTGGGTTTTTTTTAGATATTTTAGTTGCTTATATTTTTGTTCATTGATAAGTGTTTGTTGAGTCATATTACCTTACTAATGAAAATGGTAAGGACGAAGAATCCTACATGTTAAGTTGATAAATGTGTACCTTCACAGCATCCATGTTGTGAAGGTATGAAATAATAGGCGTAAAATAAAAAAAAGTCTTCTTGATAGTAAAATGAACACAAACGCAAACAAACTCCAATCGTCGGTTGATAAATGTGTACCTTCACAGCATCAATGTTGTGAAGGTATGAAATAATAGGTGTAGAATAATAAAAAGTCTTCACTCCAATTGTGGGTTGATAAATGTGTACCTTCACAGCATCAATGTTGTGAAGGTATGAAATAATAGGTGTAGAATAATAAAAAGTCTTCACTCCAATTGTCGGTTGATAAATGTGTACCTTCGTAGCATCAATGTTGTGAAGGTATGAAATAATAGGTGTAGAATAATAAAAGGTCTTCACTCCAATTGTCGGTTGATAAATGTGTACCTTCACAGCATCAATGTTGTGAAGGTATGAAATAATAGGTGTAGAATAATAAAAGGTCTTCACTCCAATTGTCGGTTGATAAATGTGTTATATCTTCACAACATCAATGTTGTGAAGAAATGAAATAATGCGTGAAGAATAATAAAGTGAACTTGATAACCTCACTCTAGTGCTTGGACATACAAGTTAATATCATTAGATAGTAAAATGAAGACAAACAAAAATCCAACTCCATTTGTTGTGAAGGTATGAAATACTAAAAACTGCTAATAGTTTTTTACATGTTACCAAAACATTACTGACAAATGTCAATCAGCTTCCTAATCACTAACCAAAACTATCTCAAGAAACAAGTGTTTAGACCATTACAAAAAGTACCTAAAACATAAAACAATGTACAACATTGTTTCTCAAACAAACCTTTTTTCAAATTCTTCCCTAGGTTTTTCCGGATGATGTTTTTGTTCTTTGGCATCAAAGCTTTGCCATTCCTTTACTTCATCAACTACTTTATAGTTCATCGTGTTCAAGTCAGACAGTAAAATCTTTGCTGAGTACTTTTTCCTCATATCATTAATCTGCTTCTCTTGGGCCTTGTTCCTGGTACTTTCTTTTTCAAGCCCACATTTCCAATCTTTTAATTTCGTCCCAAAATAGGTCTCCATATGTCGCATATCAAAGACTCCAGAATAACATAATTTTCCTTTGTTCACCAATCCATTTCAACTGTTTCTACTTTGCAATGAAGTTGTAACATTTCATCCACTTTTGCATGTTGAACTTTAAGCAAGTACTTGCAGAATAATGAATGTTGTAAAATTAAAATTAAATACGAATATTATTTCATCAATCATATTATAGACAAAACAAAATGTTTTTTTTATATCAACTTTTAACATAATTAAAAGCTTACCAACGTTTCAGGTACAATGCCATAGACTTATTTGATGCTTTTCTTGTGATTGATATTGTCTATTATAAGAAATGATGGGTTCTTAAGATTGAACTCCACCAAGTAGAAATGATTGGTTCTTAATGAATGTCGCCCCATAAGGATTTCGAAAAACACCTGTTTTATTAAATACCAATATTTAGAAACATTTAGAAACAGACAAATACTTAATTATATTAAGAAGGTTGAGGCAGCAAATTGAAACAAACATGGAGGACCATTTGCAGCACAAGAAACATATTGTGAAGGTTCATTTTCAATACATATAACCCTTTCTAATTGCCTAAAAGTTATCTCTATGTAGGATAACATATACAACACCAAAATACCACCAAAAGAAAAAAAAAGCCAACATATATGCACAATTTATACAAAAAAATTGTTTGCCCATTTGTTTTCTACCCTCTCTGAACCTTCACAACAACCATGTTGTAAAGCAAAAGCAGAGCCAGACATGGTGGTTGCCAAGGATGGCAGTGGACGATTCATGACTATTAGAGAAGTAGTGGCAACATGCCAGAGATGCCATTGCCATGTGGGAAGCAGAGGTACATAATCTATGTGAAGTCCCTTTTAATGGGTGAGTCTAACTACAACTCATTTACATATAAAGGAAGTTGGAGTCATGCTCTTGTTCCAATAAATGAATCACCTTAACCATAGTGTACAAATTGAAAAGAACATGGACATGTATATATAAATGTAGAGCGAGTTAAGTTCCCTTACCAAATCAACTTTGATCGATGCTAGGGATGCATTTCCTCGACATGCAGCAAGAATATTAGCATCAAATTCCATTTGTCTTTCCCCAAATGAAATTGTATTGTCTTCCATTGTGGGTGTTTGTTAATAATATTGACATAATTAGCAAGGCAAAAATGCATAAACTCCCTCCATCCCAAAATCTACCGTTAATTAATGCACAAGTATTTAAGAGTTGACAAAATATGTACATTAATTAAGGGTAAAGTTGTCAATTGGTTAACTAAAAAGTGTAAGAATTGTTCATGTCAAACTATGTGTTAATTCTATTTTCAAATGAATGGAATAATATGAATTCAAATGTATAATTACTTAAAACTTACCATAACATTTACATCCAAGAATATTCTTGATGATGTTGTTGGATTTTTAAACTTCTCCTCGTTGTTCAGAATGTATGCCCAATAATTTAAGACATTACCATCTATTTCAAAAGCGGGCTTCAACGTTTCAAGCTCAAGTCTTAAAACTGAGAAGTCATCTGATGACTGTATCCCTGTATATGTATAATTTTATTACTATTAATGTGAAAAATAAAGATATGAAATATAAGCTTCACAGTAAGTATATTGGATAAAAACAAAGGTATACAACTAACATTGGAGACTTCCTTGCTGATAACAGATTATCCGCTACTAATCTTTCATGCCTTGTTAGATCTTTCTTCATTTCCACAATCTGTATTCTATATGGAGAGACTAACGCTTCAGTTAGATTTGTTTCTCTTTTACCTTCTCTTCCTTTTCCCTTGGCAACACCTTCATCAACACATACCTTCTTCCCTTTTGCTTCCATTTCCCTATCTTCTTGAGACATTATCCTGACAGCTTATACCAAGGATGGGGTTATATAAAACTCCTGGGTAATTTTTAAATCAAAAGAGGGTAAACCATAAGTATTATGAAATCTTTTTTCTCTAAGGTAATTTTGAATCATTGTTTCTAATTGTTCAATAACCTCTGGAGATTCGAGAATATCTCCAAAAACATCTCCAACCCTTCTATATCCTTGGGTGACTCGATGTTGATATTCAATGTCAGTCTTTCAGCCCCTTCACAATCTGGTAGATCTGTAGTATGAACTTGATCTTCACAAACTGAGTGAACTTCAGTAGCCTCAACTACTTCAGCAACCTCAACAACTTCAGCCTCAACCGCTTCAACTTCAAGTTGTGCTTCTTTCTCTGATGGAAAATCAGTTTGAGTTTATGCATCATTCTTTTTTCTGCAAAGTTTATTGAACATCTCTTCCAGCTCATCATTTAAATCCTTCATATTATCATCTTCAAGAAATCTTTTCAACCCTTCTTCCATCAACTCATACATATGACTGAACGTGTCATTGATTTTGCTCATACATTTCCTTACACGAGCCATTATGACCTGAGAATTATACAATTATTATACTCTTATGACGTGAGATTTATACACTTATTAATTTATAATGGCAAAATATTGAAATAGATACCTCTTTTTCGGTGCCCTCTTCCTCTTCCTCATCCTCATCTGCATCCACCTCCTCTTCCAGTTCCTCCTCATCTTCCTCATCATCTTCACCTTCACTTTCACTTTCACATTCACCTTCTTCATTCTGGAATTCTTCTTCTTCAAACGGTTGTTGAAGGATACCATGTCCAAAACCTCCTGATTTCATTTCCAAAGACTCTTTTTTTAAGAAGCTCTATAGTCTAAATTTTGATAGCCGGACGATTTCTTTGAACCTCCATATTTTTAAATAGTAATCTATCCACATAAAGTAGCTGCAAAATAAAAACCTCAAATCAATATAAAATAAATCAAATAGAACTATAAATATTATCATATTAATATAAAATAGTTAAAATGGAAGTAAAAAAAACTCATACCGTCAGAAACAACAACGACCCACAATAGTATGACATTGGATCTGTCTTATTCCAATTTGTTTTGCTTCTCTTCAAACAATCAACAACAAGCTCACACCAATCAATGTTATCAACATCCTCTACATTTGCAACACTGTGCAATAGTCTTTGATTAGTTGTACCCGCCTTCATAGCCTCGCATAAGCACGTAGTAACAAGTACCAAAAGGTTTAACTTGAACATATCTCATCTATCCCATTGTTCCTTCATATTTTCTACAACTATGGAAGGATGAATTTTTTTTTTTGATGGAGGAAATGGGCTTTTCCAACGCTTTACGATTTCATCATTTGCACTTGTTCTCTTTTGCGCTATATGAATCCCACCACTTGGATATCCAAGCATCTGATGAACAGTATCTTTTGTAATCTCCAGCTCTCCAGCCGGAAGCTTTAATACCATCTTTTCGTCATCAAAGTTGTCAACAATATAAAACCCTAACCTTGCTGGAATGTACTCTATGCCTAAATGAAGAAGTGACTTCAACCCAATTGCAACAACAACATTTCTTTGCTCTCTCTGAAAACATTTGATTGCCGAAAACAACTTAAGAGGAGAACTCCTGGTTCTCAACACCTGAACGGCTTCATCTTCATATTCATCTTCAATCACAACCCTTGGCATCTTCACTTTCTTTTCTTTCTTTGCTGGAAGTACAAATTTCCATTTGTGAGCTTTAGATGGTCCTTCAGAAGGTGCAGGTTTTGCGGCCTTAACATTCAAACTCACTGCATTTCATTACGCAAAAGTTATAGATAACAACACTACCTTCACAGCATTACAATCAGGAAGAAATTATAGCAGATGGACACACATGGACTTAAGAACTCGATGGTAATATTTTTATGAGTTAGGGTGTAAGATGGTGCAACTATGTGTATCATTCCACATTACTTACACTTGCTTGCAGTTACATTTTAACATTAATACATGCATTACAAGCTACTAATGGATACATATTGCATGCCAATTTTCTTGATAATGAATCTTAAAGGGGTAAGTTAACATCCTATGATGACTAAATAAGGATTTTAACTCTTTGATGACTCTTGTATTTTGATATTGAACTATATATTTGCAACCATGTTTTTTAGACATCAAATACTCACATATGTGTTTCAAAGAGAAATAATTCACATATTGAAATTCGTTAAACTAAAAAATCAGATAACATCACTACCTTCACAATATACTTACTGTGAAGGTTTATTTTAATCATTTCGTGTTTTTTAGACATCAAATAAAACTCACACATGTGTTTCCAAGAGAAATAATTCATATATTGAATTTCATTAAACTAAAAGATCATATAACAACACTACCTTCACAATAAGTATACTATGAAGGTTTATTTTTAACATTACGTGATTCTTCAACATGTGTAGCCTTCAAAACCCTTGGATGCGGATTCCTTTTTGAAGCTATGGGTTGGCTTTATGGATTAAGGGATATGTTCTCATCATCTCTCAATCTAACCACATTATCTAAGAAAAAGAATAAACTTAGAATGGTTTGCTGCCATTAGAGAAATGTAAACAGTTTGCAATGTGTAATTATTGATGACACATAACATTGAAATGAAGGCAAAAAATAAAATATTGGAAGTTCA
This sequence comes from Arctium lappa, assembly GCA_023525745.1. Classification (NCBI taxonomy): domain Eukaryota; kingdom Viridiplantae; phylum Streptophyta; class Magnoliopsida; order Asterales; family Asteraceae; genus Arctium; species Arctium lappa. The sequence goes on along the minus strand of CM042051.1, from coordinate 29,237,194 downwards.
TTCAGTTGTTACCTTCACTATTCATCTCAATTTCACCTTCTAAAGATGAAGTATCCTTCTGAGTACTTTTAAATTTGGAAACAAGACTTTTTGTCAATGGTGCTTTTCCTCTTGCCATTCTTAATGAGTCTGATAAAATAGTAAAAAAAACATGTTAAGTAAAAAGTAGTACTTCTAATGTAAGAGTGAGTATATTCTACATACAAGCCACTGGATGTCATCTAAGCATTGGAAAGCATGGAGATTTACCATTTCCTTTCATAAGTTACATTAAAAATCTAAAAATTATAAGGATACTTGGGATCATGTGAGACCAAACTATTTCCATGAGACCCATAAGACCATAAAAATGACATTGTTAAGGTACAAAAACACCAAACTTTCACAACAAAAAACTATGAACGTAAAAAAGCCTTATCTCATGAACGAGGAACACACCATAACAGATAAAATGACACACATTACAAAGGAGGAGATGTCGAGGACTAGTATATTGTACACAAAAGTTACCTTCTTTGAACATCGATCCATCCACTTCTTTCGATTGCTCATTTGATTCTACACTAGGAACTTCTTTAGACGACTCATCTGAATTTGAACTGGGAACTGATATAAAAGGTACAACGAATTATAAAAACATAATTAAATAAAAGTAAAATAATGAGGAGGTATCATTAGATGTTCCCAAATGAAATAAAGAAAACCTTCACAATTAATTTGCTGTGAAGGTTTATTCAATAGCTAATACCTTTCTCATTCAATTCATTGGAATCCAGTACTTCATCACTTTCACCAAGTTCTTCATCCTCTCCGATCATGGTCTGTGTGTTGTTAATATCAGTTGACTCCAACTCTTCTTCTGACTCTGTACAAATAAGACAAAAAAAATTAGTGTGCATAGTCTGGGTCTTTTCTTCACCTTGAGTTAAAAGACAAAAAACAAGAATAAAAGAAACTAAACAACTGCACTAAACAGTACATGATAAACATATTGAAAGCAAACATCCAATAACTTCATATTAATAATTAGTGTGTTGTAAAGATTTGTTTAAATACCTATCAAATCTTCCTCACGGGAATCCCCTTCAGGAATTGTGAATTTGATATCTATGCTTGCTTCATCACTGGAATGTTGCAGTGGAATTTCTTCCTTTGGAGTATTTTTATACTTTGACACAAGACCTTTTGTTAATCGAGTGCTTTTTCTTGGCATTGTAAAACATTTGTTGACTCGAATTATAAATAATGTATAAAACGTAAGTTGGTCCCGAGTGAAATAAGTAAACCTTAACAATAGGTTGCAGTGAAGGTTTGTTCATTTAAATGAGGGTAAGAATTATTACATTGTTCCAAACGTAATTTAACATCAATTGAATGAACCTTCACAACAAGATCACTATGAAGATTTAGTTGTTTTGTTTGAAGGTCAAAAATCATCAAACTCTCCCAACTAGATAATACCTGAAATATAACTTAATTAACAAAGAATCCCACCTTTATAAAACATTAAGCATGTAATAAGTTAGCAAGACAAACCAAGAGCTAAAAATCAAGAATGCAAAACACCAAGCTACCACAAGAAAGTTTTTATAACTATTTTTTAGTAATTATGTAGCTTTTTGAATATCCTAATACATTATGTATGCACCCAAAATCTAGGGGAAACGAGCTTAAATGGGACGAGGATAACATTGAACTACTTCCACTTTGTCAGGATCGAATTCTTAACAAGAATTAATTCTCAGAAACTAATATCAAAGAAGTTTGCGGAATAACACTTTGATATTTAATAAAACAGTAAATTAACACAAAAAATATGAAGAACAAACTGTAAACTTGTATTGAATGCTTGAAGCTACAAGATTACACACTCAACCTCAATATTGATGAACATGCTCACCAATACGAATTCTACTTCTCTAGAATTAGGATCTATGCCTTGAGGTTGATTTCTCTCTAGTACTTCTAATGAATCAAATTAATTTTATCTATTCTATATATTCTATACATATACTAATCAAAAGATAATTACAAAGAATAAATAAATCTTCAGTATATCTTCCATGTATATCTCTAAGCTTCCATATGTATCTTCAGAATATCCAGCTGTCATTCTTTCCATCCGGATCTCTTAAGCAACACTAATTATGCTCAGCAGCATTGACTTCATCTAGCAGCATTAACTACTAAGCAGTACTAACTACTAGCAGTACTAACTAGCTAAGCAGTACTAACTTTGTTCAAGCAGCACTAACTTTGACTAGCAGTATTAATTCTACTAGCAGTAGTAATACTCAGCAGTATTAATCTTCAAAGTACTATGGCAGTACTAACTCTGAACTAGCAGTATTAACCAGCAGTACTAATTTTGTACTGGCAGCATTAACCACACTTAATAAAATCTTCAGTTCCCAACAATCTCCCCCTAACTTGACTTTTAGAAAGAGAAGTCAAGTTCTTCAGATACTCTTCCAGATGCTCTCCAAGATGCTCCCAAAACTTCATAGTGGCCTACATTCCAGTATTTGCATCCAATCCCAAACTCTGGTTGATGGTTCTTTGGATCAAGTATTTAGCCATCTCTGAATCTGGAACACACCCTAGCTTTTTCTTCAGCATGGCATGAAGCTTCAATCTGCTATGATTGTACACTTTATCCACTAGGAAGTACTCAGTGTGATTTAAATCCAAAGTCACTGCATATACTCCACTAGTTTCATATAGAGTCCAATTATTCACTGTTTGAAAAACATTTCTGATTACCTCCTCTACTTCATTAGGTTTGAACATCATACACAGATACTCCATTACCAGCTTTTTAATTGAAATCTCTGGAGCTTTCAGTTCATCTGCATATGACTTCATCCCTATTTCAAACATTTCTTCAATATCAGACCTTGAACATGTTTTGACAATCTTACTCCAAGTGCTGTACACTTCATATTTCTCATCTTTTCTCTTCAGTCTGATATACTCCTTTCCATCCACTGTCAATGTATCCCAGTGAATGACCTCAGGAGGTTTTATACCAACAGGTTCTGCTGAAATAGGCTTTGGAATTTTATCCATTATCACCATGTACATGTTTACATTTGAACTCTGTGATACTTCCTGAGAGTTAGCTTCATTCTGAGGTGCCTCTTCTTCTTCAGCAACCTTTGGCTCTTCTTCTACTCTAGGCTTCTTTACATTTTTCTTTCTTTTATCCATCATTTTGGTTCTTTTCAAAGTCTTTTGAACCTGCACTAGAGTAGCTTCCTTCTTCTTTTCTGCCTTTTCTTTGATAGGAGTTCCCTCTTCACTTTCAGGGAATGGTTGATTCATATCCATATCATTACTCTCCTTGGCCTTCTTTTCAAATTCCACTCTATCCTTTTCATTACTCTTTAGCTTCCCCATCTCTTTCTCATAGAGATCCCTAATTTGATCAAAATTCATCTTCACAAACATTTCTTTCTTTACCCCAATTGCATTTCTCAAGAAAGTTATCATTTTGTTTCTTTCCTGAGTGGCAAGGTAAGTTTGTGAAGGTCTTCTTTTCTTTGCACTTGATTTTTCTATCATAGCCTTTCTCAAGCTTATGGCCCTTTGTTTAGCTTTCTCAGTTTCAAGCCCTTTCTGATATGCTTTATTTAATTCAGCAGCTAAAGCCTTTGCCATCTCCCTGTCCTTTTCCACCTGAACTCTTTCTTCCTTTTCAATATCCTCCTGCATCTTCCTGGCTAAGGCTTCATCTGATTCAACTAACCTTTGTTTCTTGACAGGTTGAGCAGATTCCACCATCTTTGCTTTTCCCTTATTCTTTGCTTCTACAGCCTTGTCTTTCTGTTCTGATTTCTTATCTCCCCCTTCATTTATGACCACTCCCTTTGCTTTGGGAGTGTCATTCTTTGCTTTGATTAGCATTTCAGCTACTTCAATTTCTGTTGGTGATAACTCTGTTACTGTTGCTTGTGAGGTTTCAGCAGCATTAACAGTTTCTGCTTCTAGTTGTACTGAATTTCTTTCTGTTTCTGCTTCCTTCTCCCTCTCAACATCAACTTTCTCTCCATTAAGCTCCCCCTCTCTTGTTGCTTCTTCCATGTTGATCTCCCCCTTTTTGGGAGCATCCTTCTTAAATTCCCTTCTCCTTAGCACAAAATGTTTCTTCTTCTGTTTCTGTACAAGTTTCATCACCATTTTCTTGAGCTTGGTAATCTGCACTTGTTGAGATAGCATAACCAGCTTCATCTCCTCTATTTCTTTTCCTTGCTTGATGACATCCTGGTTGATGTTTCCCATGGTCTCCATCAATTCATCATAGTTATATCCGTCCTCACCTTCTCCAAGAGTGTTACCCCCTATTGAAGGATCATTGGATCTTTTATTGGTAGATGTCTTCTGCCTAGCAGAAGCACTATCCACCCCCGTGGTTTCTTGGCACCAGGGACCTTCAAATGATTGCTCATTTAAAGTTGCCATGGGGGAGGTCTTATTGATGTTACCACTTTCCTCCTCTGTGCTAGCAGGAGTAGTGGCAGCCTCATCACCCATATGCTCTTCCTCCTCCTCAGAGAGCACCTCCTTGGGGTTGGGAGACACCCCTTTGGTTTCCCTATGAATATTCTCTAAAGGAGAATGCTCCTTTAGAGGGCTTAAAGGCTTGGGGGATGCTGGTACAAGAAGGGAAGGAGCCTTCTTTACCTGTTTCCTCTTGTAAGTTTGGGTAATAGGAGAGGTTGGTTTTGCAAGAAGGGACTGGGGGATTGTTTTTGAGTGGGAAGGTTGGGCTTGGCTAGCAGTGGGATGGTCTAATGGGGGCCTTGACCCTGCTGCCATACCTTCAGTGGTTTGGGACACCACCATCATTGTAGAGAACAATGGGGTGTCAACTCCTTCCGAGTCCCCAGCAGATCTCCTCATATTTGAGAAAACCTTGCCTTTGGGGGGTTTAGGTACATATACCCCAACAGGTTGTGGTATATCCGGCAATTCATTAGTAATAACTTCTTGGACAAACCTGGGATACATAAAGAAACTCTTTTTGTTTCCCATGTTTGATACAAGATCACTGAATATCATTTTTGAAAAATTGTACCTTCTGGCAGTAGCCAAACAGACCAAAGCATAAGCAATGGGACTGCTGAACTCACTCCATCCAGTAGTCTTTTTAGAGATGCAATGCATCAAGGTATGAACAAGAAAACGCCATTGGGGTGAAAATTTTGCTTTAGAGAATTTGAAAACACCCAATGGGCCTCCATACCCCATTCTTGTAAGGGAAGAGAACAGTTCATCATTGGGGATAGAAGTTATACCAGAAGCATCGTCTAGACGTAGACTGATGCGAATAACTTCTTCAGAAACAGTTAAGGGTTGGTCACACACCCTGGTCTTGATCATCTGCCCACCATTCTCAGCAACAATGGTGGCATTAGCCCAAAACTGCCTTTGATGCTCGATATAGATTGTAGGAGCAACAGTCAGAGCATGAGCAATATGGCTTGACTTGAGGAAATCCACAATCTGGTGGAACCCTGCGGCCTGTTTGGGCTTCTGTAGCATCGCGATTTCATTGTGTTCATCTATGAATGCCATTGATGCCATTGATCCTTGCAAAAAGCTTGCCTGAAAACTTTTAACTTGAGAGAGAAAGGGTTTAGAGCGCAAGTGAACAGTATGCAAAGAGTCGTTATGAACGTTTAGGCGGGCAAAGGGTATTTATAGTATTCGGATTATAAGCAGTATTAACCTAGAGCAGTATTAACTAACTAGCAGTATTAACTGCGAGCAGTATTAACAGCGAGCAGTATTAACTAACTAGCAGTATTAACTGCGAACAGTATTAACGGTGAGCAGTATTAACTGCGAGCAATATTAACTACTTAGCAGTATTAACCACTAGCAGTATTAACCACTAGCAGTATTAACCACTAGCAGTATTAACTGACTAGCAGTATTAACCACTAGCAGTATTAACTGACTAGCAGTATTAACCACTAGCAGTATTAACCACTAGCAGTATTAACCACTAGCAGTATTAACTGACTAGCAGTATTAACCACTAGCAGTATTAACCACTAGCAATATTAACCACTAGCAGTATTAACTGTACTTACTCTTTGAAGCTTAGGCTGAATTGAGTACTGCTATGTGTGCCCTGTAAAGAAGGGTTAGCAACACCAAGAAACTATAATAGACAAATATTTAACCACTTTTTGAGAGAATGCTTATTCAGAGTTGATCATTCCCACACTTGTTACCAAGAAAGTGAATCTACCCACATCAAAAGCTTTGGTGAATAGATCAGCAAACTGGTTGTCAGTATGAACTTTTACAACTTGAACAAGTTTCTTTTCATTACAGTCTCTTATGAAGTGATACCTGATCTTAATGTGCTTTGTCTTAGAGTGCTTGACAGGATTATTTACAATGCTGATAGCACTGCTATTATCAATAAATATGGGAGTGTGTAGAAAAGTTACCCCATAGTCCAACATTTGATTCTGAATCCATAAGACTTGAGAACAGCAACTTGCAGCTGCTATGTACTCTGCCTCTGTTGTAGATGTGGACACTGTGGTTTGTTTCTTGCACTGCCATGAAACTAGTCTAGCACCCAAAAACTGACATCCTCCAGAAGTAGATTTTCTGTCCAAGTTTGCCCCACCTAGATCACTGTCTGAGTATGCTATTAGGTCAAAGGGTGAGTCATGAGGATACCATAGTCCCAATCTGGGTTGCCCTTTGAGATATCTGAATATCCTCTTAACAGCTTGAAAGTGAGATTGCTTTGGCCTAACTTGGAATCTTGCACAAACACAGACTGGAAACATTATATCAGGCCTTGATGCTGTGAGATACATGAGAGAGCCAATCATGGATCTATAATGATGCACATCCATATCCTCCCCCTCAAGATCTGTTGTTATCTGCTTGTGTGTCTCCATAGGTGTGCTAGCAGGTTTTGAATCTGAGAAACCAAACTTGGTTAGAATGTCCTGCACATACTTGGATTGACATATGAAGATACCATCTGACTTCTGTTGAACTTGGAGTCCAAGGAAGAAAGTAAGTTCCCCCATGGAACTCATTTTAAACCTTTGATGCATTAGGTCCTCAAACTCCTTGCACATGCTGTCTCTTGTGGATCCAAATATAATATCATCAACATAGATTTGAACCAATAAGATATCCTTCTTCTTTCTTTTGATAAATAGAGTCTTATCAATGACTCCTCTTTCAAAGCCATTTTCCAAGAGATAGGATGACAGAGTGTCATACCATGCTCTTGGAGCTTGATGTAGTCCATAAAGTGCTTTCTTCAGTTTGTATACCCTGTCTGGATAGCTTGGGTTTTCAAACCCTGGTGGTTGACAGACATATACCTCTTCTTCAATTGAGCCATAGAGAAAAGCACTCTTTACATCCATTTGGTAGACTTTGAAGTTCATGTAAGAAGCATAGGCTAGGAATAATCTGATTGCTTCTATTCTAGCCACAGGTGCAAAAACTTCTTCATAATCTATACCCTCTTCTTGAGTATACCCTTGAGCCACTAGCCTTGCTTTGTTCCTTATGACAATTCCTCTTTCATCTCTCTTGTTCCTAAAGATCCACTTTGTGCCAATTGCTCTGTGTCCTTTAGGAAGGTCTACTAGATCCCATACATCTTGTAGTTTGAACTGCAACAGTTCTTCTTGCATTGCTTCTATCCAGCTAGATTCTTTCATTGCATCATGTGCCTTTTTAGGCTCAAGCTGGGATAGAAAGCAAGAAAGCACTGTATGCTGTTGATCTTGCATTTCTTGAAGTCTGCTTTGATGTCTAGTCATCATAGGAGAGGATATATCCCCTATTACCAGTTGTGGAGGATGATTCTTTTGTACTCTGGTGTTATGACTAGGTTCTTCATTAAGTCCAGCCTCTAGATTAGAGTCATTCAACTCAACTGAAGTGTTTTGAGCAGCTACTTCTGATTCTTTATCTTCTTGAGTCTCCTCATTTCTACTTTCTTCTTCATTCTGACTTGGTCCAGTAGATGGTTCCTTTTCACAGTCTTCAAAGGAATTCACTGTGGGTATGGGAAAGATCACAAATTTAGATATGCTTTCTTGAACCTGTATAGTCCCTGATCCTCCACATCCTGAACCTGCATTATCATCACTACTAAAACCAAAAGAGTTAGTTAGTGAATCAATGTCAAATAGCCACTGAGGACCAGTTCCAATAGGATTTGGTGTGTTCTCATTGCATTTGACATTGTCACTTTCTTCAATTATTCTGGAAAAAGAGTTAAAAACTCTGTAGGCCTTACTCTGAGATGAATACCCAACAAGAAATCCATCATCTGCTTTGCTATCAAACTTACCTAAGTAAGATTTGGTATTGAGAATTGTACAAGGACACACAAAAGGTTTGAAAAACCAATGAAAGGTTTTCTTTTATTTAAAAGCTCATATGGTGTCTTGTTCTTTGGTTTAACTACTAGAACTCTGTTTTGGACATAACAGGCAGTATTAACTGCTTCAGCCCAGAAGGTAATTGGCAGTTTTGAATCAGCCAACAGAGATCTAGCAGCCTCTATTAGTGTCCTATTTCTCCTTTCAGCAACACCATTCTGTTGAGGAGTCCTAGGAGCACTATACTGTCTCTCAATCCCTTTCTCTTCACAAAAGGTGTTTAGATCAATATTTTTGAATTCAGTCCCATTATCTGATCTAATGACTTTTACTTTTTGATTAGTTTGGTTTTCAATTCTCAGGATAAAGGACTTGATCAGTCCACTTGTCTCATCCTTAGTCCTTAGAAAATATATCCAGGTGAATCTAGAGTAATCATCAACAATAACCAAGCAGTAAGATTTATTGCCTATACTCATAACATTTGTAGGACCAAACAGATCCATGTGCAATAACTGGAGACAAGAAGAAATTGAATTTATCTCTTTGGTCTTATGAGAAGTTTTATGCTGTTTGCCTTTAAGAGAAGCAACACAATGATCATCACATGAAAAGACTTTAGATGGTAAACCTCTTACAAGGTTGTTTTTAACAAGCTTGTTCATAGTTTTGAAGTTCATGTGACACATCCTTCTGTGCCATAGAGAGGATTCATCTACAGAGGCTTTTGAAACAAGACAATTTAGAGATGAATCACTATTAACATTGTCCATATCTAGACAGTAAACATTGTCCTTTCTTGGAATTCTTAGTAGTATCATGCTTTCATCAACTACCTTGAACCCTGGAGCAAGGATCATACACTCAGTATTTGTAAATAATATACTATGTTGTTTGTCACAAACCTGTGATACACTTAACAGGTTGTATTTCAATTGATCAACATAGTAGACATCCTCAAATGTCATCTTACCTTTGGTGACATTACCTTTTCCACTTATCTTACCACCAGTAAGATTGTCTCCAAATGCAACATGTCCTCCATTGATATGCTTGAAATCCTGAAGGCATGACATGTTACCTGTCATGTGCCTAGAGCAACCACTATCAACATGCCATATGCTCCTTCCCTTGAGTTGTTGGTTGCCCTGCACATAAGATAGATCAGTTAATATGAATTAGGAACCCAAGCCAAAGTGGTCTTGGGTACCCCTTTCTCATCAAAATATTTGCATTCTTTCTTGACAAGATTTTTGAATTTTAACTCCTCATTCTTGGAGTACTTTGTCACAATAATAGGCTTGGAAACATTTGTGCTGGAAACAGTACTGGTTTTAGAGGTATTAACTGCCTTAGCAGCACTTGCATGCTTAGCAGTACTAACCTTGTTAGCAGTAGTAACTGTGTTAGCAGCAGTAACTGTGCAAGCAGCAGTAACTGTGTTGGCAGTATTAACCTTTGAAGAGGTACTAACTGTATTAGCAGCATTAATGTTTTCAGCAGTACTAACACAGGTAGCAGCAGTAATACTTCCAGCAGCACTGACCCAGTCAGTAGCACTAACAGTTTTAGTGCTTTTGGGCACCCACATTTTAATGCTTTCTTTTAAAATCTTTTTCTTCATGGGGCCTTTCTTTTCACCATGTTTCTTTCCAGCCTTCCTATAATCAACAGATTTTTGCACAAATCTTTGAAAGGTCATCTGTTGATTAATAGGGTTGAAGAAGCAATATTTAGCCAGATGATTTAACTTGCCACATATGAAGCAAGGTTTTGGTCTATTGATTTTACTCAGATCAACTCCTTGATTCTGAGCCCATTGATTATTCCAGTTTCTTTGATTTCCTCTTTTTAAACCAGAATTTAGGATCTTGGCTTTACTGCAATCACACTGTTTACAAGATGCAGGATTCACAACTGTGGTTTGTTTGTAATGGACCTTGTTGTCTTTTCCTTTGGTCCTCTCTATTTCCTTGGATTTGACCCAGATTTTCCCACATCCCTCATTGGTGATTATATTGTTTTCTACTGGGATTTCTTGACTCATACCATTATCTTTCTTCTTACTGGCTTCTTTCTCAGTTAAATCCTTAATTACTACTTCATTCAAAGGGTCTATCTTAAAGGCTTTTTCAGATAAGTTCTTTTTCTCCTTGGTTTCTAACAAGTCTGAAGTAGGAGAGATATAGTTGTTGTTATAAGGAGGAGGTGTACTGTTGTATCAAATACCAGGCTTCATCTTATCATGTATCTGAGCCTTTAGAAGAGAATCCATTGCTTTTGAAGCATAGGAAAACTTATCTATGTCAAGTTTAACTTTAGACAGTTCCTCCTTTAGCTTATCACTCTCTTCTAAGGATTTAGACAGTTTGGTCTCTAACTCATTCTTTTCCCACTTCCAATAGTTAGTGTCATAGGAGTGTTGAAGTTCATTAGCTTGAAAGCCTTTGATTTGTTCTTCAAATCTCTCTACTATTAGCACATAATCTCTTCTATCCTTTTCTAACCTTTTGAGGTCATCACACATACTTTGATTGTGATCCCTGTATCTTTTGACAGTGTCAATGCAAGTTTTTGTGCAAAGGTTAGAAATTACCTCAGAGGGGAGATCAGACACTTCTGCCATAAGAGCTTGATTCTGAATGGCTTCCTCAGCTTGATCACTCCAGTCAAATCCCATTCCTTGTTGAGAAACAAGAGCTTGAGCAGGATTCTTGTTCTGAGTGTAGCCTCCATTCTGAGCTTGTTGGTGGTTGTTGTTTGGAACAGCATTCCTGCATTCTCTAGCAAAGTGTCCTTTCATGTGACACTTATACCATTCCACCTTGGTCTTATCAAAACCAGCTCCATCTTCTATTCTTTGAGAGAAGTTATTCCTTCCTGTTCTTTTAATGAACTTCTTCACCCTCATGGATAGCATGGCCATCTGCCATTTGATATCCATCTCCTCCAGGTCATCAGGGTGAAGTTGATCCAGATCATCATTGATCAATGAATTGTTACTATGACTGGACAAGAAAGCTTCAAAGATTGTTTCAGATCCTTTTTCTGAACTTTCTCCTCCAGCAGTACTAACTGCTTCAGGGATGGCAGTAGTATCAGTGGCTGCTGAAAGAAGTGCAGAATTGTGGACATAACCAGTAGGCTTCTTCTTGATCTCTGCTTCAGTTTCAAAAACTCTTAGATCATTGTATAGATCATCAAGTTCTTTTTCTTCCAGATTGTCACTCTGCCTATAAGAGACAGTGTACATAGTCCATTCATCCCCAAGAGATCTGAGGAACCTCCTGTTGATGTCATCTTGATCCATTCTTACTCCTACAGTAGCCAGTTCACCAATGAGCTTGTTGAACCTATCAAAAGTTTAAGTCATAGACTCATTCTTTGAGGAAGTAAAGTTCTCATATTGCTGCTTTAGAACATCTCTTTGATTTCTTTTGATGCTCTTAGTTCCAGCAAATCTTTTCTCTAGAGCATTCCAGAGAATTTGAGCATCAGTGCAGTTGCAAAATTGATGCTGATATTCATTGGGGATTGCCAAGAGCAGAGTGCTCAAGGCCTTCATCTCTGTCTGTCTGATCTTTCTTTCACCATCTGTCTTTGGTGGAGGTCTTTTCCCATCTGGTCCTATTCTTCCAGCTTCAGAAGGACCATTCTCAATGATATCCCACATTGAGTAGTCAGTGAGAAGAATATATTGTCTGATTCTGATCTTCCACATGTCAAACTCACTGGGTTTGAGCATTGGAACCTTGGAGACCAGAGTACTGCTTGATTCTGTAAGATTTTCCATGATAGATAAATGTTTCTGAGAGAGTTCTGCTCTGATACCACTTGTCAGGATCGAATTCTTAACAAGAATTAATTCTCAGAAACTAATATCAAAGAAGTTTGCGGAATAACACTTTGATATTTAATAAAACAGTAAATTAACACAGAAAATATGAAGAACAAACTGTAAACTTGTATTGAATGCTTGAAGCTACAAGATTACACACTCAACCTCAATATTGATGAACAAGCTCACCAATACGAATTCTACTTCTCTAGAATTAGGATCTATGCCTTGAGGTTGATTTCTCTCTAGTACTTCTAATGAATCAAATTAATTTTATCTATTCTATATATTCTATACATATACTAATCAAAAGATAATTACAAAGAATAAATAAATCTTCAGTATATCTTCCATGTATATCTCTAAGCTTCCATATGTATCTTCAGAATATCCAGCTGTCATTCTTTCCATCCGGATCTCTTAAGCAGCACTAATTATGCTCAGCAGCATTGACTTCATCTAGCAGCATTAACTACTAAGCAGTACTAACTACTAGCAGTACTAACTAGCTAAGCAGTACTAACTTTGTTCAAGCAGCACTAACTTTGACTAGCAGTATTAATCACTAGCAGTAGTAATACTCAGCAGTATTAATCTTCAAAGTACTCTGGCAGTACTAACTCTGAACTAGCAGTATTAACCAGCAGTAGTAATTTTGTACTGGCAGCATTAACCACACTTAATAAAATCTTCAGTTCCCAACACACTTTATACGAGAATCAAACACCAAACAAACACACTTGTATTAGTAGAAGGTGTCAGTGTGCCAAATAGCCAATTTCAACCTCCTAATCGATTTTCAACCATGTATCTACTAATATGCATATCGGACATGTGTGAAAAATGTAACACCCCGAAATCGTAGACCGAAGAGAATACGAAAGAAAACACCAACAGTTCCCCGTGCGGCTCTCCGCGCGAGTTGAGCCGCGCCACGAACCGCGCGAGGCTCTTTTTACTCACAGCTCCAATGGTCCGCACGACCCTCCGTGCGGGTCAGGTCATCCCACCACCCGCGCGAGCGCACAGTGCGCTGATAAAAGAGGAAATTGGCCCTTGCAACCTCATTCCTCCCAAAACCCCTCAAATCCTCTCCCTTTTCTCTCCCAAACCAACCCACAACTTCCTAAATGAACCCTAAACCATTTTGATAGATTTTCCTCCTAAAAACTCATGATTCCTCACCACCTAGAAAGTTTGGAGGTTAGAACCATGTCCTCCATCTTCATCTTCTTCATCAAGCTTTCTAGGGTTTCATCCCCCCTTGTTTTCCCTTTCGTAGATTGGAAGTTTGTTACCTTTTTGGTGAACTAGAGGTGTTTTGGTTGGTAGATTCAAGCTTGGATTAAGGTAATCTTCTATTCTCTTCAGTTATAGAAGTTAGGGTTTCAGTATCAGTTAAGGTATTCATTTGTAGAGTTTGGGGAATGTTTCTTTGTGGTTGATTATGATTATTTATGGTTGGTTATGTATGGATTTAGGTTCTTGGAAGTTTTTGGCCCGAGGATCCAAGTGTTCTTCAAGAGAACTCAAGTTGGGGTAAAATCTAGATTTAGCCTAAATCTAGCAAGGTGAGTTCAAGTTGATTTGTGAAAACGGTGTACATGCCAAAATGTTATTTTAAAGTGTTTTGTGTGTTACATGAAATTGTTAACTGCTGATCACCTGATAAGTTTTGGTTATTTTGAAACATTTAGTTTTATACACATGGTGAAACACCCATTTTGGGATTTTTTGGGAATTTTAATAACTAAATCATGTTGAAAGGTTTCATTGATGATTTTACATATATATTTGGGGTCCATTTGATGTGAGTGTCATTTGGTGTATTTGGGTCTTATAAGCCTTTCCGAAAAATGCATATTATTGTATTATGAGGCATCTTGAAAATATAAGGGTATGAGTTCATTTGGAGAACGTTTTGTTTCAACCAAGGAAAAGTTTTGGGTTAATTATACTTTTGGTTGTGGTTTCTACATCACCGTCGGTTAAACGTGTTTTAATGTTTACAAATGCTTTCGTTGGAGAATTACGTAAATTGTTGGGCCTTTGGCTCGGGTTTGACTAAATTGAGTCTTGAGGACATTTGTCCGGATTAATAACCGTTGTGGGGTTTCGAGTATGATGTCGCATTTTCGTGGCATTTGAGGGTTACATGTTTTGGGAGCTTTGGTCTTTCATTTGGAGTCATGTAACGTTAGACAGTGTTGTAATGGATCCATAGGCACGTAAGTCTGTCTGGTTTGGGAAAGCGGGTAAGGTTGGTTATGACAGTTGACCGCTTGGGTTCACTAGCGAGTAGGAAATAGGTGGCACGAGCCTCCGAGTTGAAACTCGTCTAGATTGGATAGGCATCAGTGTCCATAAGTCCTTGGCGTGGAACTTGACGGAGTACGGCTAGAGGCAGTAAAACGGATTGAGGTTGTGATGTCTGGTATGGCGTGGGAACTTAATCTGGGATACGTGGTGAACTCCAATAACATCAAGGGTGACCCCATTCACGTGTTCTCGCCACCCAAGATGAAAACGTTTAGATGGCACGCGAGGAAGTTTTATGGGCGGCCTACTTACGTGTTCCTCTATTCTCATTGTATACGGATCTCTCCATCGTAGATCCGTGGTATTTTAAATATTGATGTCGTATTTTTACCAACTTTGGTTTTGGTGTGGTCGACGATAATGATGGCCTTAATATTGGGTTTTTCCCATGTATATTAATGTTTGAATGGAATACGTCATTTCTACGTTTCAGTATTTGGTTTCTTTCCATTTTATGGTTGCGTGAGTTTTGGGTCTAATGTCTGTGTTGATGACGATATTTATTTACATGGATTTTTACTTTGGCTTTATGAATTGTGGGTCATGTTTTACCCGTATTGGGTATTTCGAGACATAACGTTTTACCCGTGTTTTATAAAATTGCGAGTCCTCTTCCTATTCTCATTTTGAGCAAGTTTTAAGTTGAACTTACAGTTACGAAAGAACGTTTTATATTGGGATCTTCGCCTTTAAAACAGTTTGGTTTGGTTATCGATTATTCGGCATCACTTTCGTTTAAAATGTATAATTATTGATAAACGAGTCGTTTTCATAAATGAACCATATCATTTGAAAGATTATGATTTTTGTTGCATCTTCCCTTTCTGATTGATTAATTTGTTTACGTTGAAAACCCTTGAGCTCACTCGGCGTTAAGCCTAATCTTTTTATTTCTCGGCATGTGCATCAGGTTTCAGATGGGGGTTTGGTTCTAGCAGTGCTATGAAGTGATGTGCTTAGTTTTCACAAGTGTAAGTATTTGGTGAAGTCTTCCGCAGTTTGGAGATAGTGTCTATGTTTGGGTTTTAGTATCACCCGTCCTTTTTATAGACTGTATGTATAGAATGATGTGTATTGAGGTTAAGTCTTAATGGTGATTGTTTATGAATCTTTTATTTATGTATTTAGAAAATTTTAATTTAGTTGTTATTTCCATATTTGAGGGTGTAACAAGTTGGTATCAGAGCTTAAGTTTGAGAGAATTAGGTGTTGATTTTGGATGTCTAGACTCAAACAAGCATTCGTATAAGTGATTATAAGGGAAATTGCACATTAAGTACCTTAAGATAAGATATTTTGGGAATTGATCGAGTCGCTAGAAACGGGAAAATTGTCAAGGGTCGCAAGAATGATTATGTACGGTACGTTCATAATGGCACCTGGCCAGTGTTATGGTGCACCTACATGCTACATATGTATACTTGAATTACCTTGGTGGGATGACCGTTGGGGTAGTGAGAAAGTTTCTAAGCGAGTGATCTAAGGAAGGGTTGATGTTTATAGCAATGTCACCTTGAAGTAATAGTTAAGTGCGATGAATGCATTAAGTTGACCATATTGAGTCAGAATTGTTGGTAGGATTAGAACTATAAGGTTGTTAGACTGATTCTATTTCAAGGAGAATTTCTATGTTCACCAAATTAGTGGGATTGTTGCTCTAAGATGTTTGATGCATCCCGATGACAATAGTATGTCGGAAAATGGAGGAGTGTAGTCATATGATGCTGAGTGTCGGCCAAATTCATGCACTAAGTTGTTTCTAAAATAAGTTTGCATAAATTGTTTCTCATGTTCTCAAAGCGTAAAGTGAGATACATTATAAAGTATTGGCAAAACATTTAACACTTGTCAGATTTTAAATCGTGAGCTTAAGCAAGTATGAAGTTTTTTTGTTGCACGTGATTGTAAATTGTTATCGAAAATCCCTTTATTCACGTTTCATGTCTAACGCTATTTTTGGATATTTTAAGGTCCATGTTTTAATGTTACTTAAGGTATTGGGCAAGTAACTGTGGAATTTTTGACCTTGACATTGGATCTCCTCCACGTATGTTAAGGTTTTAAAGGAAGAGTTGTTCCCATGTTTTTTTAGTCGGAATATTCTTGGGAATTTTAGTCTGTACGAGTCATGTTGAATTTATGAGCACCGTTTTGCCACGTTTTGGGCACGTATGTGTACATTGAGTCACGTGAGTTTTAATTTTATTGCATATAAATAACGAGCTTTTGGGCGTCGTGTCTCATGAAAGTTTTTATTGGAAAGGGTCACTTTATAGTACGTTGTGATTTTAGAATTTTTAGACTTATTGTCGCTTTATGCTTTTTGTGTTGGGAAATGAAAATTTTAACACCGCTTGATTTTAGCGTTATCGAGCTCTTTGAGAATACGGTTGGGTTTTACAGTGTCTTATCTTACGACATTTTACGTCGCGTAAATAAATTATGGGAATGTGTGCATATGCATTTTGCGTGCGTTAATCGATGAGTTTTATTAATAGATGTTATCTCACATATTGTTTTGGGAAAGTTTCATTATTATGTGATTTAACTTTGGGCTTTATACAAATGTTAATCATTGTATACTAATTGCATGGGACTATATTATACTATTGATTTGAGTAAGCATATAAAGGATTTATGTCAATTTAGTTAGTGATTTTACTGATAGAAATTTTCCGTAACGCATTAAATAAGTATCAGTTCTCAAATCGTTGTAATTACTATTCTGGTCAAGTGTGCCTTATTTGTGCAGCTCAAAGTTTAAATTTGATTTGATATTTATGTACGTACGTCTCTGTCACATTACTGAGTTTTGGGGAATAAACTAATGCATATGGGACTTATTGAAAATTTTATGCCACAACATTTTTGGTTAAAAAGGAAAATTTTAAAGTTAAAATTGTGAAGTCTCTTTTGGGGTGGTACCAACTTTTATCGCACGTGTTGGGGTGCAGGAATTTTCAGGTTAAAAGTGTAAATTTTTTTACACACATTTTATTACCGTTTTATTTACGTAAACATTGATCAAATGAGTTTGGAAATCATTTTATATGCATAGTGTTGGTAATCAATTTTGAAACCTATCGAATGCACGGTAGTGTATTTTTACCACACATTTAGTTGTTATAAAACTTATGTAATTGAGAGTTTTATAAATTTCAAATTGGCATACTGGTTGAAAGACATTGAACTCATTAAGACTGTAGATTTAAAACCCCTATCGTGAGAGGAGTTGCATTTAAGGGACTAGAGGAGCCCTTGGGATCTAAAGTGTCGGATGATCCGACTTGTGGTCAACTTTGAATTTGGGTTTCAGATTTTCAATCGGGTCATGCATGAATAATTGAGGTAGTAGATTTATGCTTTCTTCCAGTTAAATAAGAGGTGATCTTTCTGTTTCGGTACATCCTCGAGTTAAAACTTTGGGTGGTTGCTTGCATATGGTTAGATTTGGATTGAAGGGCCGCTGGTCAACATCAAGTATGTGTCGGTGGTGTGTCTTCTTGGAAAATCTTTAGAATTAAAGAAGATATTGTGATTCGTTTGTTAGAAATGAAAGATTC
This sequence comes from Arctium lappa, assembly GCA_023525745.1. Classification (NCBI taxonomy): domain Eukaryota; kingdom Viridiplantae; phylum Streptophyta; class Magnoliopsida; order Asterales; family Asteraceae; genus Arctium; species Arctium lappa. The sequence goes on along the minus strand of CM042051.1, from coordinate 29,219,093 downwards.
AAATTTAGTGGTATGATAAGTGTCAACTTTAAATCATCAGTGTAAAATATGGAAGGAAATTTATGGTGGTATATCCACGGTTGAGGTGTAAAAGTTTTGAACATAGGTGTCGACATTCGATGAAACCGGGGCGTTAGCAATTCAAGTGGTATCCTTAAGAAGATTAGATAAAGGAAATTAGGAAATAGATCATTGGCAATCTTGTAACCAACGAAGTACTTGCTGATCGGCAACCGATGCTTGAATGCATTATGGAAATTGTGTAACCTTGGAGTTTAAAGTAATCTGATATCTGCAGATATGGTGCCTGGTCTGATTAAGGAACAAACTCATCGTAATTTGGATCAAACCTAACTAGTGTTAGGAAATGTCGTCAAGGAAAGGACGATGAATCGATTATAGGATGGATTATTGGGGAACTGGGTTAGAATGTCGAGGTAAACCTTAGGCAGAAATCAATTATTGAGGAGACTTTGATGCGTTGGAATTAGAAGTATCTAAGGGAAAAGTTCGTTTGGGGGTATTCTTGGTGGAATGGCTAGATAAAGTCGTAATCTACTCTTGAGATGGTATGTGCAACCTAAGGTTGGGAGGCGACTAAGGTCCTAAGGACAGAAAATGATTTGATAAAGGGCTCGATGTTCCTTTCGCCGTTAGTAAGGTATATCGAACGTGAGACTGGGCGTCTGGCGAATTGTGATGAGGGGTATAGCGACAACCTTAACCGGGATGGAATCGACTTCGTATATGGAGCAAGGTACCGTGAAAGTAACCCTTTTTGGATAGAGGGGTAATTGATCCCGCCATTGAGATTTTGGGTGTTTGGTTGGGGTTAGATTTCGAGGACGAAATCTATTGTAAGGTTGGGAGGATTGTAACACCCCGAAATCGTAGGCCGAAGAGAATATGAAACAAAACACCAACAGTGCCCCGCGCGGCTCTCCGCGCGAGTTGAGCCGCGCCACGAACTGCGCGAGGCTCTGTTTCCTCGCAACTGCAGTGGTCCGCGCAACCCTCCGCGCGGGTCAGGCCGCGCCGCCACCCACCCGAGCGCACAGTGCGCTGATAAAAGAGTAAATCGTCCCTTGCAACCTCATTCCTCCCAAAAATCCTCAAACCCTCTCCCCTTTCTCTCCCAAACCGACCCACAACTTTCTAAATGAACCCTAAACCATTTTGATAGATTTTCCTCCTAAAATCTCATGATTCCTCACCACCTAGAAAGTTTGGAGGTTAGAACCATGTCCTCCATCTTCATCTTCTTCATCAAGCTTTCTAGGGTTTCATCCCCCCCTTGTTCTCCGTTTCGTAGATTGGAAGTTTGTTACCTTTTTGGTGAACTAGAGGTGTTTTGGTTGGTAGATTGTTGGGAACTGAAGAAAAGCTTAAGTATGGTTAATGCTGCTAGTTCAGAGTTAATACTGCTAGAAGACTTCAAGGTTAATACTGCTGAGTATTACTACTGCTAGTGATTAATACTGCTAGTCAAAGTTAGTGCTGCTTGAACAAAGTTAGTACTGCTTAGCTAGTTAGTACTGCTAGTAGTTAATTGTGCTAGAAGAAGTTAATGCTGCTGAGCATAGTTAGTGTTGCTTAAGAGATCCGAATGGAAAGAATAACAGCTGGATGGATTAGAGATATACATGGAAGATATACTGAAGATTTGTTTATTTATTGTAATTATCTTTTGATTAGTATATGTATAGAATGTATAGAATAGATAAAAAAAAAAGTTTTTTTTTATATTCATTCATTAAAAAGAGATAGAGAGAAAACAACCACAAGGCATAGATCCTAATTCTAGAGAAGTAGAATTCGTATTGGTGAGTCTGTTCATCAATATTGAGGTTGAGTGTGTAATCTTGTGATTTCAATTATTCAATACAAGTTTACAGTTTGTTATTCATATTTACTGTTTGTGATTACTGTTCCATTGAAATATCAAAGTGTTATTCCGCAAACTTCTTTGATATTGTTTCTGGGAATTAATTCTTGTTAAGAATTCGATCCTGACAAGTGGTATCAGAGCAAAACTCTCTCAGAAACATCTATTTATCATGGAAAATCTTACAGAATCAAGCAGTACTTTGGTCTCCAAGGTTCCAATGCTCAAACCAAGTGAGTTTGACATGTGGAAGATCAGAATCAGACAATATATTCTTCTCACTGACTACTCAATGTGGGATATCATTGAGAATGGTCCTTCTGAAGCTGGAAGGATAGGACCAGATGGGAAAAGACCTCCACCAAAGACAGATGGTGAAAGGAAGATCAGACAGACAGAGATGAAGGCCTTGAGCACTCTGCTCTTGGCCATCCCCAATGAATATCAGCATCAATTTTGCAACTGCACTGATGCTCAAATTCTCTGGAATGCTCTAGAGAAAAGATTTGCTGGAACCAAGAGCATCAAAAGAAATCAAAGAGATGTTCTAAAGCAGCAATATGAGAACTTTACTTCCTCAAAGAATGAGTCTATGACTCAAACTTTTGATAGGTTCAACAAGCTCATTGGTGAACTGGCTACTGTTGGAGTGAAGATGGATCAAGATGACATCAACAGAAAGTTCCTCAGATCTCTTGGGGATGAATGGACCATGTACACTGTCTCATATAGGCAGAGTGACAATCTGGAAGAGAAAGAACTTGATGATCTATACAATGATCTAAGAGTGTTTGAAACTGAGGTAGAGATCAAGAAGAAGCCTACTGGTTATGTCCACAATGCTGCACTTCTTTCAGCATCCACTGATACTACTGCCATCCCTGAAGCAGTTAGTACTGCTAGTGGAGCAAGTTCAGAAAAAGGAACTGAAACAATCTTTGAAGCCTTTTTGTCAAGTCATAGTAACAATTCATTGATTAATGATGATCTGGATCAACTTCACCCTGATGACCTGGAGGAGATGGATATCAAATGGCAGATGGCCATGTTATCCATGAGGGTGAAGAAGTTCATTAAAAGAACAGGAAGGAATAACTTCTCTCAAAGAAGAGAAGATGGAGCTGGTTTTGACAAGACCAAGGTGGAATGTTATAAGTGTCACATGAAAGGACACTTTGCTAGAGAATGCAGGAGTGCTGTTACAAATAACAACCACCAACAAGCTCAGAATGGAGGCTACACTCAGAACAAGAATCCTGCTCAAGCCCTTGTTTCTCAACAAGGAATGGGATTTGACTGGAGTGATCAAGCTGAGGAAGCCATTCAGAATCAAGCTCTTATGGCAGAAGTGTCTGATCTCCCCTCTGAGGTAATTTCTAATCTTTGCACTAAATCTTGCATTGACACTGTCAAAAGATATAGGGGTCACAATCAAAGTATGTGTGATGATCTCAAAAGATTAGAAAAGGATAGAAGAGATTATGTGTTAATAGTAGAAAGATTTGAAGAGCAAATCAAAGGCTTTCAAGCTAATGAACTTCAACACTCCTATGACACTAACTATTGGAAGTGGGAAAAGAATGAGTTAGAAACCAAACTGTCTAAATCCTTAGAAGAGAGTGATAGGCTGAAGGAGGAACTGTCTAAAGTTAAACTTGACATAGAAAAGTTTTCATATGCTTTTAAAGCAATGGATTCTCTTCTAAAGGCTCAGATTCATGATAAGATGAAGCCTGGTATTGGATACAACAGTACACCTCCTTCTTACAACAACAATTATATCTCTCCTACTTCAGACTTGTTAGAAACCAAGGAGAAAAAGGACTTATCTGAGAAAGCCTTTAAGATAGATCCTTTGGATGAAGTAGTAATTAAGGATTTAACTGAGAAAGAAGCCAGTGAGAATAGAGATAATGATGTGAGTAAAGAGATCCCACTAGAAAACAACATTATCACCAATGAGGGATGTGGGAAAATCTGGATCAAGTCCAAGGAGATAGAGAAGACCAAAGGAAAAGATAACAAGGTTCATTACAAACAAACCACAGTTGTGAATCCTGGATCTTGTAAACAGTGTGATTGCAGTAAAGCCAAGAGCCTAAATTCTGGTTTAAAAAGAGGAAATCAAAGAAACTGGAATAATCAATGGGCTCAGAAGCAAGGAGTTGATCTGAGTAAACTCAATAGACCAAAACCTTGCTTCATATGTGGCAAGTTAAATCATTTGGCTAAATATTGCTTCTTTAACCCTATTAATCAACAGATGACCTTTCAAAGATTTGTGCAAAAACCTGTTGGTTATAGGAAGGCTGAAAAGAAACATGGTGAAAAGAAAGGCCCCATGAAGAAAAAGATTTTAAAAGAAAGTATTAAAATGTGGGTGCCCAAAAGCACTAAAACTGTTAGTACTGCTGACAGGATTAGTGCTGCTGGAAGTATTAATGCTGCTACCTGTGTTAGTACTGCTGAAAACATTAATGCTGCTAATACAGTTAGTAACTCTTCAATGGTTAATACTGCCAACACAGTTACTGCTGCTAACACAGTTACTACTGCTAAAAAGGTTAGTACTGCTAAGCATGCAAGTGCTGCTAAGGCAGTTAGTACCTCTAAAACCAGTACTGTTTCTAGCACAAATGTTTCCAAGCCTATTATTGTGACAAAGTACTCCAAGAATGAGGAGTTAAAATTCAAAAATCTTGTCAAGAAAGAATGCAAGTATTTTGATGAGAAAGGGGTACCCAAGACCACTTTGGCTTGGGTTCCTAATTCATACTAACTGATCTATCTTATGTGCAGCGCAACCAACAGCTCAAGGGAATGAGCATATGGCATGTGGATAGTGGTTGTTCTAGGCACATGACAGGCAACATGTCATGCCTTCAGGATTTCAAGCATATCAATGGAGGACATGTTGCATTTGGAGATAATCTTACTGGTGGTAAGATAAGTGGAAAAGGTAATGTCACCAAAGGTAAGATGACATTTGAGGATGTCTACTATGTTGATCAATTGAAATACAACCTGTTAAGTGTATCACAGGTTTGTGACAAACAACATAGTATATTATTTACAAATACTGAGTGTATGATCCTTGCTCCAGGGTTCAAGGTAGTTGATGAAAGCATGATACTACTTAGAACTCCAAGAAAGGACAATGTCTATTGTCTAGATATGGACAATGTTAATAGTGATTCATCTCTAAATTGTCTTGTTTCAAAAGCTTCTGTAGATGAATCCTCTCTTTGGTACAGAAGGATGTGTCACATGAATTTTAAAACTATGAACAAACTTGTTAAAAACAACCTTGTAAGAGGTCTACCATCTAAAGTCTTCTCATGTGATGATCATTGTGTTGCTTGCCTTAAAGGCAAACAGCATAAAACTTCTCATAAGACCAAAGAGATAAATTCAATTTCTTCTTGTCTCCAGTTATTGCACATGGATGTGTTTGGTCCTACAAATGTTATGAGTATAGGCAAGAAATCTTACTGCTTGGTCATTGTTGATGATTACTCTAGATTTACCTGGGTATATTTTCTAAGGACTAAGGATGAGACAAGTGGACTGATCAAATCCTTTATCCTAAGAATTGAAAACCAAACTAATCAAAAAGTAAAAGTCATTAGATCAGATAATGGGACTGAATTCAAAAATCGGGATCTAAACACCTTTTGTGAAGAAAAAGGCATTGAGAGACAATATAGTGCTCCTAGGACTCCTCAACAGAATGGTGTTGCTGAAAGGAGAAATAGGACACTAATAGAGGCTGCTAGATCTTTGTTGGCTGATTCAAAACTGCCAATTACCTTCTGGGCTGAAGCAGTTAATACTGCCTGTTATGTCCAAAACAGAGTTCTAGTAGTTAAGCCTAAGAACAAGACACCATATGAGCTTTTAAATAAAAGAAAACCTTTCATTGGATTTTTCAAACCTTTTGGGTGTCCTTGTACAATTCTCAATACCAAATCTCACTTAGGTAAGTTTGATAGCAAAGCAGATGATGGATTTCTTGTTGGGTATTCATCTCAGAGTAAGGCTTACAGAGTTTTTAACTCATCTTCTAGAATAATTGAAGAAAGTGACAATGTCAAATGCAATGAGAACACACCAAATCCTATTGGAACTGGTCCTCAGTGGCTATTTGACATTGATTCACTAACTAACTCCTTTGGTTTCAGTAGTGATTATGCAGGTTCAGTATGTGGAGGATCAGGGACTACACAAGTTCAAGAAAGTATATCTAAATCTGTGATCTTTCCCATACCCACAGTGAATTCCTTTGAAGACTGTGAAAAGGAACCATCCACTGGACCAAGTCAGAGTGAAGAAGAAAGTAGAGATGAGGAGACTCAAGAAAATAAAGAATCAGAAGTGGCTGCTGAAAACACTTCAGTTGAGTTGAATGACTCTAATCTAGAGGCTGGACTTACTGAAGAACCTAGTCATAACACCAGAGTTCAAAAGAATCATCCTCCACAGCTGGTAATAGGAGATATATCCTCTCCTATGATGACTAGACATCAAAGCAGACTTCAAGAAATGCAAGATCAACAGCATAAAGTGCTTTCTTGCTTTCTATCCCAGCTTGAGCCTAAAAAGGCACATGATGCTATGAAAGAATCCAGCTGGATAGAAGCAATGCAAGAAGAACTGTTACAGTTCAAGCTACAAGATGTGTGGGATCTAGTAGACCTTCCTAAAGGTCACAGAGCAATTGGCACAAAGTGGATCTTTAGAAATAAGAGAGATGAAAGAGGAATTGTCATAAGGAACAAAGCAAGGCTGGTAGCTCAAGGGTATACTCAAGAAGAGGGTATAGATTATGAAGAAGTTTTTGCACCTGTGGCTAGGATAGAAGCAATCAGATTATTCCTAGCCTATGCTTCTTACATGAAGTTCAAAGTCTATCAAATGGATGTAAAAAGTGCTTTTCTCTATGGCTCAATTGAAGAAGAGGTATATGTCTGTCAACCACCAGGGTTTGAAAACCCAAGTTATCCAGACAGGGTATACAAATTGAAGAAAGCTCTTTATGGACTGCATCAAGCTCCAAGAGCATGGTATGACACTCTGTCATCCTATCTCTTGGAAAATGGCTTTGAAAGAGGAGTCATTGATAAGACTCTATTTATCAAGAGAAAGAAGAAGGATATCTTGCTGGTCCAAATCTATGTTGATGACATTATCTTTGGATCTACAAGAGACAACATGTGCAAGGAGTTTGAGGATCTAATGCATCAAAGATTTAAAATGAGTTCCATGGGGGAACTTACTTTCTTTCTTGGACTCCAGGTTCAACAGAAGTCAGATGGTATCTTCATCTGTCAATCCAAGTATGTGCAGGACATTCTAACCAAGTTTGGTTTCTCAGATTCAAAACCTGCCAGCACACCTATGGAGACACACAAGCAGATAACAGCAGATCTTGAGGGGGAGGATATGGATGTGCATCATTACAGATCCATGATTGGCTCTCTCATGTATCTCACAGCATCAAGGCCAGATATAATGTTTCCAGTCTGTGTTTGTGCAAGATTCCAAGTTAGGCCAAAGCAATCTCACTTTCAAGCTGTTAAGAGGATATTCAGATATCTCAAAGGACATCCCAGATTGGGACTTTGGTATCCTCATGACTCACCCTTTGACCTAATAGCATACTCAGACAGTGATCTAGGTGGGGCAAACTTGGACAGAAAATCTACTTCTGGAGGATGTCAGTTTTTGGGTGCTAGACTAGTTTCATGGCAGTGCAAGAAACAAACCACAGTGTCCACATCTACAACAGAGGCAGAGTACATAGCAGCTGCAAGTTGCTGTTCTCAAGTCTTATGGATTCAGAATCAAATGTTGGACTATGGGGTAACCTTTCTACACACTCCCATCTTTATTGATAATAGCAGTGCAATCAGCATTGTAAATAATCCTGTCAAGCACTCTAAGACAAAGCACATTGAGATCAGGTATCACTTCATAAGAGACTGTAATGAAAAGAAACTTGTTCAAGTTGTAAAAGTTCATACTGACAACCAGTTTGCTGATCTATTCACCAAAGCTTTTGATGTGGGCAGATTCACTTTCTTGGTAACAAGTGTGGGAATGATCAACTCTGAATAAGCATTCTCTCAAAAAGTGGATAAATATCTGAATATTATAGATTCTTGGTGTTACTAATCTTCCTTTGCAGGGCATACATAGCAGAACTCAATTCAGCCTAAGCTTCAAAGAGTAAGTACAATTAATACTGCTAGTTAGTTAATACTGCTAGTAGTTAATACTGCTCGCAGTTAATACTGCTAGTTAGTTAATACTGCTAGTAGTTAATACTGCTCGCGGTTAATACTGCTTGTAGTTAATACTGCTCGCAGTTAATACTGCTAGTTAGTTAATACTGCTAGTAGTTAATATTGCTCGCAGTTAATACTGCTAGTAGTTAATACTGCTCGCGGTTAATACTGCTTGTCCGTTAATACTGCTTGCGGTTAATACTGCTTGTCCGTTAATACTACTCGCGGTTAATACTGCTTGTCCGTTAATACTGCTCTAGGTTAATACTGCTTATGTCCCGAATACTATAAATACCCTTTGCCCGCCTAAATGTTCATAACGACTCTTTGCATATTGTTCACTTGCGTTCAAAACCCTTTCTCTCTCAAAGTTCAAAGTTTTCAGGCAAGATTTTTGCAAGGATCAATGACATCAATGGCATTCATAGATGAACACAATGAAATCGCGATGCTACAGAAGCCCAAACAGGCCGCTGGGTTCCACCAGATTGTGGATTTCCTCAAGTCAAGCCTTATTGCTCATGCTCTTACTGTTGCTCCTACAATCTATATCGAGCATCAAAGGCAGTTCTGGGCTAATGCCACCATTGTTGCTGAGAATGGTGTGCAGATGATCAAGACAAGGGTGTGTGACCAACCCTTAACAGTTACTGAAGAAGTTATTCGCATCAGTCTACGTCTAGACGATGCCTCTGGTATAACTTCTATCCCAAATGATGAACTGTTCTCTTCCCTTGCAAGAATGGGGTATGGAGGCTCGTTAGGTGTGTTTAAGTTTACATTTCTTTGTGGTTGATTATGATTATTTATGGTTGGTTATGTATGGATTTAGGTTCTTGGAAGTTTTTGGCTTGAGGATCCAAGTGTTCTTCAAGAGAGCTCAAGTTGGGGTAAAATCTAGATTTAGCCTAAATCTAGCAAGGTGAGTTCAAGTTGATTTGTGAAAGCGGTGTACATGCCAAAATGTTATTTTAAAGTGTTTTGTGTGTTACATGAAATTGTTAGCTGCTGATCACCTGATAAGTTTTGGTTATTTTGAAACATTTAGCTTTATACACATGGTGAAACACCCATTTTGGGATTTTTTGGGATTTTTGATAACTAAATCATGTTGAAAGGTTTCATTGATGATTTTACATATATATTTGGGGTCCATTTGATGTGAGTGTCATTTGGTGTATTTGGGTCTTATAAGCCTTTCCGAAAAATGCATATTATTGTATTATGAGGCATCTTGAAAATATAAGGGTATGAGTTCATTTGGAGAACGTTTTGTTTCAACCAAGGAAAAGTTTTGGGTTAATTATACTTTTGATTGTGGCGTCTACATCACCGTCGGTTAAACGTGTTTTAATGTTTACAAATGATTTCGTTGGAGATTTACATAAATTGTTGGGCCTTTGGCTCGGGTTAGACTAAATTAAGTCTTGAGGACATTTGTCCAGATTAATAGCCATTGTGGGGTTTCTAGTATGATGTCGCATTTTCATGGCATTTGAGAGTTACATGTTTTGGGAGCTTTGGTCTTTCATTTGGAGTCATGTAACGTTAGACAGTGTTGTAATGGATCCATAGGCACGTAAGTCTGTATGGTTTGCGAAAGCAGGTAAGGTTGGTTATGACAGTTGAAGGATTGGGTTCGCTAGAGAGTAGGCAATAGGTGACACGAGCCTCCGAGTTGAAACTCGTCTAGATTGGATAGGCACCAGTGTCCGTAAGTCCTTGGGGTGGAACTCGTCGGAGTATGGCTAGAGGCAGTAAAACGGATTGAGGTTGTGACGTCTGGTATGGCATGGGAACTAAGTCCGGGATACGTGGTGAACTCCTATAACATCAAGGGTGGCCCCATTCACGTGTTCTCGCCACCCAAGATGGAAATGTTTAGATGACAAGCGAGGAAGTTGTATGGACAACTTTGGTTTTGGTGTGGTCGACGATAATGATGGCCTTAATATTGGGTTTTTCCCACGTATATCAAGGTTTGAATGGAATGCGTCATTTCTACGTTTCAGTATTTGGTTTCTTTCCATTTCATGGTTGCGTGAGTTTTGGGTCTAATGTCCGTGTTGACGGCGATATTTATTTACATGCGTTTTTATCTTTGGGTTTATGAATTGTGGGTCATGTTTCACCCGTGTTGGGTATTTCGAGACATAACGTTTTACCCGTGTTTTATAAAATTAGGAGTCCTCTTCCTATTCTCATTTTGAGCAAGTTTTGAGTTGAACCTAAAGTTACGAAAGAACGTTTTATATTGGGATCTTCGCCTTTAAAACAGTTTGGTTTGGTTATCGATTATTCGGCGTCTCTTTCGTTTAAAATGTATAATTATTGATAAACGAGTCGTTTTCATAAGGGAACCATATCATTTGAAAGATTATGATTTTTGTTGCATCTTCCCTTTTTGATTGATTAATTTGTTTACGTTGAAAACTCTAAAGCTCACTAGGCGTTAAGTCTAACCTTTTTATTTGTCGGCATATGCATCAGGTTTCAGATGGGGGTTTGGTTCTAGCAGTACTATGAAGTGATGTGCTTAGGTTTCGAAAGTGTAAGTATTTGGTGAAGTCTTCCGCAGTTTGGAGATAGTGTCTATGTTTGGGTTTTAGTAGCACCCGTCCTTTTTATAGACTGTATGTGTAGAATGATGTGTATTGAGGTTAAGTCTTAATGGTGATTGTTTATGAATTTTTTATTGATGTGTTTAGAAAATTTTAATTTAGTTGCTATTTCCATATTTGAGGGTGTAACAAAAAATGACTATTATCAAAAAAAATTGCACAATCAAACAAACATTCAAAACAACTATTCAGTTAGTCACATACTTGCAAAATTGTGTGCCAATCATGGTTCTAAAAGGCACTTGATGGCTGCCACAATGGCGCGTCCCCGATGCCATGCCAACCCCTGTAGCGGTTGTGTAAGTCCAGGCACGTGCCATGGTGTCTTCAGGCACGTTATGGCACGAGTTTTTTGAATGCGTTATTTGAATTTTTTTTTAAAGTTTGTCTTACCTTTTACTTTGTTATGCTACTTCAAAAGCCTCAACAAAATAGTACGAAAAATGAATAAACATGAACAATGTGAAATTCAACTAATGTGACACTAGATTACCATAATTGAACTTTACACTTATTTTACCAAAATTTACACATAATTAGTGGACACATCAAGCATGCTTCAAAGGAAAATAAAACAAGATCTTCTAAAGCATCTAGAAAGTTATGCCGAATTTGGAATACAGCTGAAAATAGACAGATTGGAAATACAACGAACTGCGTCACAAATCTGTGATCATGCTTAAACAAACGCATAATGATTCCGAACCAAGCAAGGAAGCAATTATGTTGTTATTGGTCTAACCAATTATTATTCAACTATGTGCATTTTATAGTTATTTCTTATTCCTTTCCAATTACCCAAAGTTTTTATTAAGATTTCGTTACCATGTAAATCTACTAGTTTGGGATAATAATTTAGTGGAAATAGTCGTTCTACGGCAAGCCTCATAACAACATATAAAAAAAGGCATTTTGTAAAATGTAACCAGATGTTCATGTCTTATGTAACCAAATGTAACCATACATGAGGAGAACTTTTGGTCAGCTCTTATACCAACTGATAACATCAGATTTTATAGAATGAAATCCCTAAATAGTTTTAGGGGTTAAGAAAATGGGCAAGGGTCTAAAGTACATTAAGAAATAAAAAATGAATTAGCTAAACTTCCATAAATCCCCAATTATTACTTATAAACCCTGATTAAGGGGATTCCCAATCCTTACCCAATTGGACATCATAGAAAATGTTGGGAACTGAAGATTTTACCAAGTGTGGTTACTACTGCTAGTACAAACGTGGTTACTACTGCCAGAGTATTTTGAAAATTAATACTGCTGAGTATTACTACTGCTAGTAGAATTAATACTGCTAGTCAAAGTTAGTGCTGCTTGAACAAAGTTAGTACTGCTTAGCTAGTTAGTACTGCTAGTAGTTAGTACTGCTTAGTAGTTAATGCTGCTGAGCATTATTAGTGCTGCTTAAGAGATTCGGATGGAAAGCATGACAGCTGGTTATACTGAAGATATACATAGAAGATATACATGGAAGATATACTGAAGATTTATTTATTTATTTGTAATTATCTTTTGATCAATATATGTATAGAATGAATAGAATAGTTAAAATAAACTTTTGATAATTTCTAGAGAGAAAAATCAACCTCAAGGCATAGATCCTAATTCTAGAGAAGTAGAATTCGTATTGGTGAGCCTGTTCATCAATATTGAGGTTGAGTGTGTAATCTTGTGATTTTAATCATTGAATACAAGTTTACAGTTTGATAATCATATACTGTTTTGTTTACTGTTTTATCAAATATCAAAGTGTTATTCTGCAACTTCTTTGATATTAGTTTCTGAGAATTAATTCTTGTTAAGAATTCGATCCTGACAAGTGGTATCAGAGCTAGTATTCTCAGAAACCTGCAATCATCATTCTTCCTTGAAATCATAAATCATCAATGGCTAAAGTTTCAGATTCTTCAAGCACATAAATCCCCACAGAGGTAATGTCTAATCTTTGCTCTAAAACTTGTATGGAAACTGTTAAAAGGTACAGGGATCACAACCAGACAATGAGTGATGATCTTAAAAGATTAGAGAGAGATATAAAAGACTATGTAAGAATTGTTGAGAGTTTTGAGGAACAGATCAAATTTTTCCAAGCCAATGAACTTCAACATTCTTATGATACAAATTACTGGAAGTGGGAGAAGAATGACCTAGAACTTCAGCTGAAAAAGTCTAAAGAGGAGAATGAGAAGATAAAGAGTGAGTTTGAGAAAGCCAAGCTGGATATTGAGAAATTTTCCAATGCTTCTAAAGCAATGGACTCTTTGCTCCAAACTCAAATCCATGACAAACTTAGAAGAGGAATAGGCTATAACACCACACCACCACCATACAACAACAATTACATCCCTCCTATATCAGACTTGCTAGAGACCAAGGATAGGAAGGAATTGCCTGTTGGAGCCACTAAGATAGATCCTTTAGACAAAGTGGTGGTTGAAACAGACTCTGAAGAAGAGAGCACTAGTGAAAAGAGTAAGGAGAACACTGTGAGTGGTGAGATTCCTCTAGAAAATAACATTATCACCAATGAGGAATGTGGAAAGGCTTGGATCAAGTCTAAGGACATAGAAAAGACTGAGGGAAAGTCTCAAAAGGTCCATTATAAGCAAACCACAGTTGTGAATCCTGTCCCTTGCAAACAATGTTCTTGCAATAAATCTGAGCCCCAAAAACATGATAAACCAAGGGGAAATCAGAGAAACTGGAATAAACAGTGGGCACAAAAACAAGGGGTTGATTTGAGTAAAATCAATAGACCAAAACCTTGTTTTATCTGTGGCAAATTGAATCATCTTGCCAAACACTGTTATTTCAACCCTATCAACCAAAGAGTCACTTTTCAAAGAAAACCACAAAACTTTTTTGGTTATAGGAATAAAAGAAGGAATCAATTGGCTGAGAACAGAGCACCTAAAAAATCTCATGTTCAAAATAAGTTTGCTAAACCAAAGAAACATACTCCAAATAAGCCAAGGAGTAATTTGAAGACAAAGAAAGCAAACAACTTTGTTCAAGTTTGGGTTCCAATTGCAAAGAAACCTGTTAGTACTGCTATCCCAGATAGTACTGCTAACAGAAATAGTGCTGCCGCAACCAATACTACTGCTAACAAGGATAGTGCTTCCACTAGTATTAATGTTGCAAAGCCTATAATCTTGACAAAGTATTCCAGCCATGAGATTCCTAAACAACTCATCCAAACCAAACTGACAGATTATATAAATGAGAAAGGTCAACCCAAGACAACTTTGGCTTGGGTTCCATCCAAGACTAACTGATTTATTAAGTGTGCAGGGCAACCAAAAGCTCAAGAGGAAGGGCATTTGACAGGAAGATAGTGGTTGCTTTTGGCACATAACAAGTAACATGGACTGCCTTCAAAGCTTCAAAAGGTTTGATGGAGGACATGTTACTCTTTGTATACTACTCCAGAGGGAGGTAAGTTCAAAGGTAAGACAAGCGGTTAAAGAATCATGGAAAATAGAGAGATGGAATAAAAGTGTGAGGTACACATGAAAAGTTATGAACAACACAAGCTTAAAAGGTGCAAGTGTGGTTAATACTGCTAGTAGTTAATACTGCTAGTTCAGTTAATGCTGCTAGTAGTTAATACTGCTCTCAGTTAATACTGCTCGTGGTTAATACTGCTAGTAGTTAATACTACTAGTTCAGTTAATGCTGCTAGTAGTTAATACTGCTCTCAGTTAATACTGCTAGTGGTTAATACTGCTAGTAGTTAATACTGCTAGTTCAGTTAATACTGCTAGTAGTTAATACTGCTCTCAGTTAATACTGCTAGTGGTTAATACTGCTAGTAGTTAATACTGCTCTCAGTTAATACTGCTAGTGGTTAATACTGCTCTAGGTTAATACTGCTTATAATCCGAATACTATAAATACCCTTTGCCCGCCCAAACGTTCATAACGACTCTTTGCATACTGTTCACTTGTGCGCTAAATCTTTTTCTCTCAAGTACCTAGTCTTCTAGGCAAGAACAACCCAGTTCAATGGCATCCATGGCGTTTATCGACGAGCACAATGAGATCGCAATGCTACAAAAGCCCAAACAAGCCGAAGGGTTCCACCAGATTGTGGATTTCCTCAAGTCAAGCCACATTGCTCATGCTCTCACTGTTGCCCCTACCATCTACATCGAGCATCAGAGGCAGTTCTGGGCAAATGCCACCATTGTTGCTGAGAATGGTGTGCAGATGATCAAGACCAGGGTATGTGACCAACCCCTAACCATTACTGAAGAAGTTATTCGCATCAGTCTACGTCTAGACGATGCCTCTGGTATAACTTCTATTCCTAGTGATGAACTGTTTTCAACTCTTTCCAGAATGGGATATCAAGGCCAAATGGGGATTTTTAAGTTTTTCAAAGCAAAATTTTCACCCCAATGGAGGTTCTTTGCTCATACTTTAATGCATTGTATTTCAAAGAAAACAACTGGCTGGAGCCAATTTAGCAGTCCAATTGCTTATGCATTGGTGTGTTTATCCACTGCTAGAAAATTCAATTTTTCTCAAATGATTTTTCATGATCTTGTCTCAAATCTGGATAATAAGAAGAGTTTCTTCATGTACCCCAGGTTTGTTCAAGAAGTTATTAATCATGAATTGACGGATATACCTCAACCTGTTGGGGTATATGTACCTAAACCCCCCAAAGGCAAGGTTTTCTCAAATATGAGAAGATCTGCTGGGGACTCGGAAGGAGTTGACACCCCATTGTTCTCTACAATGATGGTGGTGTCCCAAACCAATGAAGGTATGGCAGCAGGGTCAAGGCCCCCATTAGACCATCCCACTGCTAGCCAAGCCCAACCTTCCCACTCTCAAATTTTCCCTCAGTCCTTCACTGCAAAACCCACTCCCAGCATATCCAAGACTTATGTCAAGAGAAAGGTACACAAGGCTCCTTCCCTTGGTGTACCTACTATTAACCAAGAGCCTCAAAGCCCTCTATTGGAGCACTCTCCAGTAGAGAATATCCAAAGGGAATCCACTAGGGTGTCTCCCAACTCTCAGGAGGTGCTCTCTAAGGAGATGGAAGAGTATATGGGTGATGAGGCTGCCACTACTCCTGCTAGCACAGAGGAGGATAGTGGTAACATCAATAAGACCTCCCCCATGGCAACTTCAAATGAGCAATCATCTGAAGGTCCCTGGTGCCAAGAAACCAAGGGGGTGGATAGTGCTTCTGCTAGGCAGAAGACTTCCACTACTAAAAGATCCAATGATCCTTCAAAGGAGGGTAACACTTCCAGAGAAGGTGAGGAAAGTTATAACTATGATGAATTGATGGAGACCATGGGAAACATCAACCAGGATGTTATTAAGCAAGGAAAAGAAATAGAGGAGCTGAAGCTGGTCATCCTATCTCAACAAGTGCAGATTACCAAGCTCAAGAAGTTGGGAATTTGAGAAGAAGAAAAGAAGAAGAAACATTTTGTGCTAAGGAGAAGGGAATTTGAGAAGGATGCTCCCAAAAAGGGGGAGATCAACATGGAAGAAGCAACAAAAGAGGGGGAGCTTGATAAAGAGAAAGTTGATGTTGAGGGGGAGAAGGAAGCAGAAACAGAAAGATATTCAGTACAACTAGAAGCAGAAACTGTTAATGCTGCTGAAACCTCACAAGCAGCAGTAACAGAGTTATCACCAACAGAAATTGAAGTAGCTGAAGTGCTAATCAAAGCTAAGAATGACACTCCCAAAGCAAAGGGAGTGGTCATAAATGAAGGGGGAGATAGAAAATCAGAACAGAAAGACAAGGCTGCAGAATCAAAGAATAAAGGAAAAGCAAAGATGGTGGAATCTGATCAACCAATCAAGAAGCAAAGGTTGGTTGAATCAGATGAAGCTTTAGCAAGGAAAATGCAGGAGGAGATTGAGAACGAAGAAAGAGCTCAGGTAGAAAAGGACAGGGAGATGGCAAAGGCTTTAGCTGCTGAATTAAATAAAGCCTATCAAAAAGGGCTTGAAACTGAAAAAGCTAAACAAAGGGCCATAAGTTTGAGAAAGGCTATGATAGCAAAATCAAGTACAAAGAAAAGAAGACCTTCACAAACTTACCTTGCCACTCAGGAAAGAACCAAAATGATAACTTTCTTGAGGAGTGCAATTGGGGTAAAGAAAGAAATGTTTGTGAAGATGAACTTTGATCAAATAAGAGATCTATATGAGAAAGAAATGGGGAAGCTGAAGAGCAATGAAAAAGATAGAGTGGAATTTGAAAAGAAGGCCAAGGAGAGTAATGATATTGATATGAATCAACCATTCCCTGAAAGTGAAGAGGGAACTCCAATCAAAGAAATGGCAGGGAAAAAGGAAGAAAAGAAGAAGGAAGCTACTCTAGTGTAGGTTCAAAAGACTTTGAAAAGAACCAAAATGATGGCTAAAAGAAAGAAAAATAAGAAGCCTAGAGTAGAAGAAGAACAAAAGGTTGCTGAAGAAGAAGTGGCACCTGAGTCATCTAACCAGCAAGAGTCATCAACCAAAGATGATGTAAGTTTATATATGGTAGTGATGGACAAAGTTCCTGAACCAATTTCTGCAGAACCTGTAGGAGTTAAGCCTCCTGAGGTCATTCACTGGGATATATTGACAGTGGATGGAAAGGAGTACATCAGACTCAAGAGGAAGGGAGATCAGTATGAGGTATTCAACACCTGGATCAAGATTGTCAGAACATGCTCTAGATCTGATATAGAAGAGATGTTTGAAATAGGGATGAAGTTATATGCAGATCATTTGAAAGCTCCAGGGATTTCACTTACAAAACTGGTGATGGAG
Source organism: Arctium lappa (assembly GCA_023525745.1). NCBI lineage: Eukaryota > Viridiplantae > Streptophyta > Magnoliopsida > Asterales > Asteraceae > Arctium > Arctium lappa. The sequence goes on along the minus strand of CM042051.1, from coordinate 29,201,487 downwards.
TATCTGTGTATGATGTTCAAACCTGAAGAGGTGGATCAGGTCATAAGGAATGTGTTTCAAGAAGTCACTAATTGGACTCTATATGAAACTAGTGGAGTATATGCAGTGACTTTGGATAGAAATCACACAGAATACTTCCTAGTGGATAGAGTGTACAATCATAGCAGATTGAAGCTTCATGCCATGTTAAAGAAGAAGTTGGGGTGTGCACAAAATTCAGAAATGGCAAAGTACCTAATTCAGAGGATAATAAATCAGAGTTTGGGACTGAATCCAGATATAGGAGCATGAACTTTGAAGTTTTGGGAGCATCTTGGAGAGCTTCTTGTAGAGTATCTGAAGAACTTGACTTCTCTCCTAAAAGTCAAGTTAGGGGGAGATTGTTGGGAACTGAAGATTTTACCAAGTGTGGTTACTACTGCTAGTACAAACGTGGTTACTACTGCCAGAGTATTTTGAAAATTAATACTGCTGAGTATTACTACTGCTAGTAGAATTAATACTGCTAGTCAAAGTTAGTGCTGCTTGAACAAAGTTAGTACTGCTTAGCTAGTTAGTACTGCTAGTACTTAGTACTGCTTAGTAGTTAATGCTGCTGAGCATTATTAGTGCTGCTTAAGAGATTCGGATGGAAAGCATGACAGCTGGTTATACTGAAGATATACTGAAGATATACATAGAAGATATACATGGAAGATATACTGAAGATTTATTTATTTATTTGTAATTATCTTTTGATCAATATATGTATAGAATGAATAGAATAGTTAAAATAAACTTTTGATAATTTCTAGAGAGAAAAATCAACCTCAAGGCATAGATCCTAATTCTAGAGAAGTAGAATTCGTATTGGTGAGCCTGTTCATCAATATTGAGGTTGAGTGTGTAATCTTGTGATTTTAATCATTGAATACAAGTTTACAGTTTGATAATCATATACTGTTTTGTTTACTGTTTTATCAAATATCAAAGTGTTATTCCGCAACTTCTTTGATATTAGTTTCTGAGAATTAATTCTTGTTAAGAATTCGATCCTGACAGAAAAACTTTTAGTAATTTGTAATATAATTTGGGTGACTCTGATCTTGTGATTTTGTCACATTCACCTTTAATTAACTATTCAATGATAATCCATGTTCTGAAAATCGTTAAATTTAATGATAACACTGCAGAAACATGATTTCACTTACAAAACATGTTAGAACTAATAATCGTTAGTATAACAGTCAAGTTTAGCAGTTGTATGATGTTAGAACTAAGAATACCATAAACAACAAAATGTAGTTGTACAATTTCGAGATATAAACCATAGTTTTGCTTTTAGAAAAACCCTAGTTTTGAGAATCTCGATTTCACTTACAAAACGTTGAGATGTTTACTGTTGATGAACGATTTCTGCGATTGATGAGTAGAATCGAATTGCAATCCTTCAAGCAACAATGGAGGTTCATCGTTGTACTGATCAGAGAGGTTTTTGATAAAGTGAAAAGGCGTAGTCTAACTGTTACCATTTACACGTCTCTTTTTTACTATTATTAATGCCACCAAACTTAAAAAATATTACAATAATGCCACCGTGAACATGGTAACCCTTGATCATTTTGATGATCTAATCTGACGGTCAATAATTGGTCTTACGGGTCTCACAAAATTTATTTGGTCTCACATGAAACTAAGGGGCTGTTTACCAAACGCTTACCCGGATAAGCGCTTACAATAAAATTTAACACTATCACTTACTTAGAGGGTAAGATTTTAGTCCACCAAAACGGTATCATATGCAACAATTTTCCCCGATAAGTGTTTACCTGTAAATTTTAACACTATCACTTACTTAACGGATAAGATTTTAGTCCACCAAAACGGTATCGTATCCAAAAAATTTCCCGGTAAGCGCTAACCGTGGTAAGAGTCTTCGCCCTTCGCCATCACTTACCAGGGTAAGACTCTTGGTCCTTGCCTTAGCTCTTACTGGGTGAGATTTTTGTCATTGTCATCTTCATCCATAAGGTAATATGACTTGATAAGCGCTTACCCGGTAAGCGTTTGGTAAACGACCCTAAGTCTATAAAGATATCTTATTATATATAAAGATGGTGCATTAGTATGTAAACCATAACTGAGCTCTACATTGAGCCATTAAAACCGGACAATTGTCCCCAAGACTCTTTTAAGTCAACACCAAGCTAAGCGCTCAAAACTCGTTTTTGACCAACAAATAACGACCTCCAAATAATAAAACACAATCGACTCGCGTCATGCAAACACACGCTCCAAAATACATGAGTAAACTCCAATACAGTTTAAATTGGGACAAACTACTTTCCAAATGAATTTATACTCTTTATTTCCTCAAAACGTCCATAACACAAAATTAAGCATTTTTCCCAAGACAACCTCTAAAAGTGACTCTGAACCAAATAGTCTCCATTTATGCAACAAATCATCAAAACCCTTTCATTTATGTCATATTTATCGAAATGCCTAAAAATTCCAAATATGGTTTTTTCACAAGATTTATAAAATCTTATTTGTTCAAATAGCAAAACTCATCAAAGATTTCAACATTTTATAATAATCATGTAAAACACATAAATACTCTAAAATAGACATTTTTGGCGTGTACAACGTTTTCACAAATGAACATGAACTCACTTTGCTAGATTTAGGCTAAATCTAGATTTTACCCAACTTGAGCTCCTTTGAAGAACACTTGGATCCTCAAGCCAAAAACATCCAAAAACCTAGATCCAAACAGTTTCCAACCATAAATATTTACATCCCACCATAAAGAATCATTCCCCAAACATTATACATAAAGATCTCAACTTATACCAAAACCCTAATTTTCATAGTTGAAAAGAAGAGAAGATTACATTTACCAAAGCTTGAACCCATCAAAAATACTCTTCTAGATCTCCAAAATAAACCACAAACTTCTAATCTTCAAGATGATGAAAAGGGTTTGATGAAACCCTAGAAACTTTGGTGAAGAAGATGAAGATGAAAGGTTTATAGCTCTAGCTTCCAAAACTTGCTAGGTGAAGAAGAATAATTGATTTTAGAAGAAAGACTCCCAAAAATGAGGTAGGGTTTGATTTTGGGTTTTGGGGGTCGGTTTGGGAGAGAAAGGGGAAGAGACTTGAGTTGTGGGTGAGAAAATGGGGTTCTAGGCCGATTTTTCCGCTTTTTATGCGTGCAGCAGCTCCGTGCGGATGGCGGCGCTGATCGATCCGCGCGGAGCACTGGAACAGAGTCCCGCGCTAATGGTCGCGCAGATCTATCCGCGCGGAGCACTGTCGCCTGATTTTCTTCATTTTCATGCCCGATCACTGTTTTGGTCATAACTTCTTCGTTTTAGCTCTGATTTTGCTCCATAAATAACCATTGGTCTCGTAACTGAACCCTTCATACAAAAAGAATATAAAATATAGGATTCAAGTCCAAAATCACACTTTTTCTTTTTCCTTTAAAATACCCATTTGTATTAACTTGAAATTATATCTTCCTAAAAAATCGGGGTGTTACAATCCTCCCAACCTTAAAAGAGATTTCGTCCTCGAAATGTAACCCCGACCAAACACCCAACGTCGCATTTAATGAGATCAATTAGCTCTATATCCAAAAAGGGATACTTTCACGATAGCTTGCCTCATATACGAGACCGATCACATCCGGTTAAGATTATAATTGTATTCCTCATAACAGACCGCCACACACCCGATCTTGACGTTCGATATACCTTACAGATGACTCAATGAACATCGAGTCCTTATCGAATAATTTCCTTTCATTAGGATCTATGTTGCCTCCCAGCCTTAGGTTGTCCTTATCACCTCAAGAGCACCTTACGATCTTAATTAACTATTTCTACCAAGGACGCCTCAAGGCGAGCTTTACCCTTAAATGCTTCTAATCGTCCTTCGTGGATTTATGTTACACTCGTTTCTTGCCTTCAAGAACACAACAACCTTTGCAGAAAGGATCCAACCATCGCTCGTCCATACTACATTCAATTCCGAGTATCCACAACCATGTTGACTTTACCCGAGTGGTGAAGGAATCCGCGTATAACTGTTGCGCTGATCACCCACTGTTGTTATAGAAACGATACTTCTAATTCCAACACATCACGGTCTCCTCAATAATTGAATTGTACTTAAAGTCTACCTCGACATTCTCGCCAGATTTCTCTGTGGGTCCACAACAATACTATGTTTATATCAAGTTCTTCTGATTCAAGCTCTAGTATGTGTTCTCTGTTTTATCTCTATTACACCTTCAAGTGTGTGTATATTTGATCTGATTGTTTAGAGAGTTGTTGAGATATGATATTATCTCAAGCTTCTTAGATACTCAACCTAAACTACTTGCAACAACAAGTTGCAATATTAAACAATTATAACTAAATAATATCTAACAAAGTAGATATTATTTCTAACTAAGAACTAATATAATATCTAACATTTAGATATTATATATCTAACTTAAATAAACTAACAAACTAATAACTAACTAACTAGTTACTAACTAAATAATAATAACAAACAACTTTGATTACTTTGACATTTATTACAAGTAAACATAGACTTTAATATTGAGAGTCGACGTATCGGCTTTAGCTTCAGATTGCGATCTTCAGATTGGATGATCTTGAATCCAATGAGACTGTGTCTTAACAATTTCCCCCTTTGGATCAAGATCATTATGAAAATGATTTTAGCAATTCAGTCTTCTCTTTCAACTCAGAAGATGTAATCTCTTTCTCTAGCTCCTAAATCAGCATGTCTTCAATCTACTTTCTTTAGAAGAATTCAGTCTTTGACGTGATTCTTGAAACATGTGATCTTTGCCATTTCTTGTGTAGTCATTCTCCCCCTTTTTGATGTTAAGTTCCACGACTTCATCAAAATTAGTTGTAAGAAATGTCAATCTTGCGGTTAGAGCCCCTGATCCGTCAATTCAAAAGATATTCATCCAGATCTTTTCAAATCCAGACAAAATAGTCGTGTAACACCTGAATCAACTAATGAATCAGTTAACATGCCTGTCAGAGAACACTAAGTCACTGTGTGTAACGAATACACATTGGAAAGGAGCTGTTTGATGTTGACTCCCCCAGGGCTTCCATTTAATCATCAAAACACCACAAAGGTAAATTTCTATAAACGTTATGACAAAGAAACTAATTCCTTGTGTGTTCGTGCATGTGTTTGAAATAATTAAGCATGGATGTTTGCTTATTAGGCTCAAAATTGTATAAACCACTGAGACAACAGTAAGTTAAATACAGACTCAATGTGCATGATTGAAGTGCGAAGGTGGGGCAGACTTCCTTCTTTTCAATATCCAGATTTTCCAAATGAAAATCAGATAGCAATTTTGCTGCATCCCCTTTTGAAAATGTGAAACACTTTCTTATTGAGAAGAAAATGAGTAGATGGTGAGGTTTGATCAAGAGTTGACATGGGTTAGTTGCCTGTTTCAATAATGATCACCAAAGAATTGTGTATCACTAGAATGGTAGCTACCCGACTCAGAAAAAGTTGGTGCAAAGTTGTGATATTCTTTTAACTCTGTTCTCACACGCTCTTTCTTTTAAACTTTTTGCTTTCTCTAATCACACTCATTTCTTTTCGATTTCTCACACTCAATCACTATGGATTAACTTCTTGGGTAGAAATCACTGGTTAAGGTGATTCCATAGAGGTTGTGTTAATTCCTAGCACAATGGTTCTTTGTTTTCCTATGATGCACGTGATGCTCAGATTGGTTTAACTATTTGTTGGGAACTAAAGAAAAGATCAAGTATGGTTAATGTTGCTGATTCAGATTACTACTGCTAGTGTTATTCAAGGTTAATACTGCTGAGTATTACTACTGCTAGTAGAATTAATACTTCTAGTCAAAGTTAGTGCTGCTTGAACAAAGTTAGTACTGCTTAGCTAGTTAGTACTGCTAGTAGTTAGTGCTGCTTAGTAGTTAATGCTGCTAGAAGAAGTTAATGCTGCTGAGCATAGTTAGTGCTACTTAAGAGATCCAGATGGAAAGAATGACAGCTGGATAAACTGAAGATTATGGAAGCTTAGAGATATACATGGAAGATATACTGAAGATTTGTTTATTAATTGTAATTATCTTTTGATTAGTATATGAATAGAATGTATAGAATAGATAGATAATTTTTTTATTATTCATTCATTCTAAGTTCTAGAAAAGATCAACCTCAAGGCATAGATCCTAATTCTAGAGAAGTAGAATTCGTATTGGTGAGTCTGTTCATCAATATTGAGGTTGAGTGTGTAATCTTGTAACTTCAAAGCATTCAATACAAGTTCACAGTTTGTTCTTCATATTTACTGGTTTGGTTTACTGTTTCATTGAAATATCAAAGTGTTATTCCGCAAACTTCTTTGATATTGTTTCTGAGAATTAATTCTTGTTGAGAATTCGATCCTGACAAGTGGTATAAGAGCAAAACTCTCTCAGAAACATCTAGTCATCATGGAAAATCTTGCAGAATCAAGCAGTACTTTGGTCTCAAAGGTTCCAATGCTTAGACCCAATGAATTCGATATGTGGAAGATCATAATCAAGCAGTACATACTCCTTACTGACTATTCTATGTGGGACATCATAGAGAATGGTCCTTCTGAAGAAGGAAAGATTGGTGCAGATGGAAAGAGAACACCACCAAAAACTGATACAGACAAAAAGATCAGACAGACAAAGATGAAAGCCTTGAGCACCTTGCTCTTGGCTATTCCCAATGAATATCAACATCAATTCTGTAACTGCACTGATGCAGAGATGCTCTGGAATGCTCTGGAGAAGAGATTCTCTGGTACCAAAAGTACCAAGAGAAATCAGAAAGCCATTCTGAAGCAACAATATGAGAACTTTATGTCAACCAAGAATGAGTCCATGACTCAAACTTTTGATAGGTTCAACAAACTTATTGGTGAACTAGCCACAGTGGGAGTACAAATTGATCAAGATGATCTGAACAGAAAGTTTCTAAGGTCCTTGAGTGATGAATGGACCATGTATACTGTGTCTTTCAGACAGAATGATCAACTGGAAGAAAAGGAACTTGATGATCTCTATAATGATCTAAGAGTTTTTGAATCTGAGGTAGAGGCCAAAAAGAGGCCTTCTGGGTATGTTCACAATGCTGCACTCCTCTCAGCATCAACTGATTCTACATCCAACCCTGAATCAGTTAGTGCTGCCAATGGAACAAACCAAGAGAAAGGCACTGAAACTGTGTTTGAGGCCTTTCTGGCAAGTCATGGAAACTCTTCTCTCATTAATGATGACTTGGAACAACTCCATCCAGATGATCTTGAAGAGATGGACATTAAATGGCAGATGGCCATGCTCTCCATGAGAGTTAAAAAGTTCATCAAAAGAACTGGGAGGAACAACTTCTCCCAAAGAAGAGAAGATGGAGCAGGATTTGACAAGTCTAAGGTGGAATGCTACAAATGCCATCAAAAGGGACACTTTGCTAGAGAATGCAGAAGTGGAATGTCTCAGAATAACAACCACCAACAAGCTCAATCTGGAAGCTTCAATAATAACAGAAACTCTGCACAAGCCCTTGTCTCTCAACAAGGTATGGGGTTTGATTGGAGTGAGCAAGCTGAAGAGGCCATCCAGAATCAAGCTCTAATGGCAGAGGTGTCCGATCTCCCAACAGAGGTAACTTCCAATCTTTGTACTCAAAATTGCATTAACACTGTTAAAAGGTATAGGGATCACAACCAGAACATGAGTGATGACCTTAAGAGATTGGAAAAAGACATAAAAGATTATGTGAGGATTGTTGAGAGATTTGAAGAGCAGATTAAGGGTTTTCAAGCTAATGAGCTTCAACACTCTCATGACACAAATTACTGGAAGTGGGAGAAGAAGGACTTAGAGCTTCAACTGACCAGATCTAAAGAAGAGAGTGAAAAGCTAAGAGGAGAGCTAGCTAAAGTCAAACTTGATGTAGAAAAGTTTTCTAATGCTTCCAAAGCAATGGATTCTTTGTTACAAACTCAGATTCATGATAAACTGAGAAGAGGAATAGGGTACAATAACACACCACCACCCTATAACAACAACTACATCCCTCCTAGTTCAGATTTGTTAGAAACAAAGGATAGGAAGGATCTACCTAAGGGAGCAACTGAAATAGATCCCTTAGATAAAGTGGTTGTTAAGGATAACACTGAGAAAGAAGTTGTCAAGGATAAGAACAATACTGTGAGTGGTGAGATTCCTATAGAAAATCACATAATCACCAATGAGGGATGTGGAAAGCACTGGATCAAGTCCAAAGAGATAGAAAAGACTGAGGGAAAGAACAAGAAGGTTCACTATAAGCAGACCACTGTTGTGAGCCCTATCCCTTGCAAGCAGTGTGCATGCAATAAATCTGAGCCCCAAAAACATGATAAACCAAGGGTAAATCAGAGAAACTGGAACAATCAATGGGCACAAAAACAAGGGGTTGATCTGAAAAAAAATTAATAGACCAAAACCCTGTTTTATCTGTGGAAAGCTGAACCACATTGCCAAATACTGCTACTTTAATCCTATGAACCAAAGGATGAATTTTCAAAGACCTACTCAAAAATCCTTTGGTTATAGGAAGAAAAAAAAGAACCATGTGGCTAAGAAAGTTGTTAAAACTAAAAGCCACATGAAGAAACATAATATGGAAGATAATGTCAAGATGTGGATTCCAAAATGTACTAAAACTGTTAGTACTGCTATTACAAATAGTGCTGCTAACAGTGATAGTACTGCTAGAAGCAATACTGCTGCTAGCAATGTTAGTACTGCTGACATTGTTAGTACTTCTATAAATGTTAATACTGCTAACTCTGTTAGTGCTGCCAACAAGGTTAATACTGCCAAACCTGTTAGTACTGCTAACTCTGTTAGTACTTCTAAAGATAGTGCTGCTTCTAGTATTAGTGCTGCTAAGCCAATAATTTTGACAAAGTATTCAAATACTAAGTGTTCTGATTTTAAAAATCTTGTCAAGAAAGAATGCAAGTATTTTGATGAGAAAGGGGTACCCAAGACCACTTTGGCTTGGGTTCCTAATTCATACTAACTGATTTATTATATGTGCAGGGCAACCAACAGCTCAAGGGAAAGAGCATATGGCATGTTGATAGTGGTTGCTCTAGGCACATGACAGGTAACATGTCATGCCTACAGGATTTCAAGCATATCAATGAAGGACATGTTGCATTTGGAGATAATCTTACTGGTGGTAAGATAAGTGGAAAAGGTAATGTCACCAAAGGTAAGATGACATTTGAGGATGTCTACTATGTTGATCAATTGAAGTACAACCTGTTAAGTGTATCACAGGTTTGTGACAAACAACATAGTATACTATTTACAAATACTGAGTGTATTATCCTTGCTCCAGGGTTCACGGTAGTTGATGAAAGCATGATACTACTTAGAACTCCAAGAAAGGACAATGTTTATTGTCTAGATATGGACAATGTTGATAGTGTTTCATCTCTAAATTGTCTTGTTTCAAAAGCTTCTGTAGATGAATCCTCTCTATGGCACAGAAGGATGTGTCACATGAATTTTAAGACTATGAACAAACTTGTTAAAAACAACCTTGTAAGAGGTTTACCATCTAAAGTCTTTTCATGTGATGATCATTGTGTTGCTTGTCTTAAAGGCAAACAGCATAAAACTTCTCATAAGACCAAAGAGATAAACTCTATTTCTTCTTGTCTCCAGTTATTACACATGGATCTATTTGGTCCTACAAATGTTATGAGTATTGGCAAGAAATCTTACTGCTTGGTTATTGTTGATGATTACTCAAGATTTACTTGGGTATATTTTCTAAGGACTAAGGATGAGACAAGTGGACTGATCAAATCCTTTATCCTAAGAATTGAAAACCAAACTAATCAAAAAGTAAAAATCATTAGATCAGATAATGGGACTGAGTTTAAAAATCTTGATCTAAACACCTTTTGTGAAGAAAAAGGCATTGAGAGACAATATAGTGCTCCTAGGACTCCTCAACAGAATGGTGTTGCTGAAAGGAGAAATAGGACACTAATAGAGGCTGCTAGATCTCTGTTGGCTGATTCAAAACTGCCAATTACCTTCTGGGATGAAGCAGTTAATACTGCTTGTTATGTCCAAAACAGAGTTCTAGTGGTCAAGCAAAAGAACAAGACTCCCTATGAGATTTTAAGTAAAAGAAAACCCTTTATTGGATTTTTCAAACCTTTTGGGTGTCCTTGTACCATTCTCAATACCAAAACTCACTTAGGTAAGTTTGATAGCAAAGCAGATGATGGATTTCTTGTTGGTTACTCATCTCAGAGTAAGGCCTACAGAGTGTTTAATTCTTCTTCTAGATTAATTGAAGAAAGTGACAATGTCAAATGCAATGAGAACACACCAAATCCTATTGGGTCTGGTCCTCAGTGGCTATTTGACATTGATTCACTAACTAACTCTTTTGGTTTCAGCAGTGATGATTATGCAGGTTCAGGATGTGGAGGATCAGGGACTATACAAGTTCAAGAAACTATACCTAAATCTGTGATCTTTCCCATACCCACAGTGGATTCTGTTGAAGACTGTGACAAGGAACCATCTGCTGGATCAAGTCAGAGTGAAGAAGAAAATAGAGATGAGGAGACCCAAGAGAATAAAGAATCAGAAGTGGCTGCTGAAAACACTTCAGTTGAGGTGAATGACTCTAATCTTGAGGTTGGCCTTAATGAAGAACCTAGTCATAACACCAGAGTACAAAAGAATCATCCTCCACAGCTGGCAATAGGAGATATATCCTCTCCTATGATGACTAGACATCAAAGCAGACTTCAAGAAATGCAAGATCAACAGCATACAGTGCTTTCTTGTTTTCTATCTCAGCTTGAGCCTAAAAAGGCACATGATGCTATGAAAGAATCCAGTTGGATAGAAGCAATGCAAGAAGAACTGTTGCAGTTCAAACTACAAGATGTATGGGATCTAGTAGACCTTCCTAAAGGTCACAGAGCAATTGGCACAAAGTGGATCTTCAGGAACAAGGGAGATGAAAGAGGTATTGTCATAAGGAACAAAGCAAGGCTAGTGGCTCAAGGGTATACTCAAGAAGAGGGTATAGATTATGAAGAAGTTTTTGCACCTGTGGCCAAAGCAATCTCACTTTCAAGCTGTTAAGAGGATATTAAGATATCTCAAAGGGCAACCCAGATTGGGACTTTGGTATCCTCATGACTCACCCTTTGACCTAATAGCATACTTAGACAGTGATCTAGGTGGGGCAAACTTGGACAGAAAATCTACTTCTGGAGGATGTCAGTTTTTGGGTGCTAGACTAGTTTCATGGCAGTGCAAGAAACAAACCACAGTGTCCACATCTACAACAGAGGCAGAGTACATAGCAGCTGCAAGTTGCTGTTCTCAAGTCTTATGGATTCAGAATCAAATGCTGGACTATGGGGTAACCTTTCTACACACTCCCATTTTTATTGATAATAGCAGTGCTATCAGCATTGTGAATAATCCTGTCAAGCACTCTAAGACAAAGCACATTGAGATCAGGTATCACTTCATAAGAGACTGTAATGAAAAGAAACTTGTTCAAGTTGTGAAAGTTCATACTGACAACCAGTTTGCTGATCTATTCACCAAAGCTTTTGATGTGGGTAGATTCACTTTCTTGGTAACAAGTGTGGGAATGATCAACTCTGAATAAGCTTTCTCTCGAAAAGTGGTTAAATATCTGAATATTATAGATTCTTGGTGTTACTAATCTACCTTTGCAGGGCATACATAGCAGAACTCAATTCAGCCTAAGCTTCAAAGAGTAAGTATGGTTAATACTGCTAGTTAGTTAATACTGCTAGTGGTTAATACTGCTAGTCAGTTAATACTGCTAGTTAGTTAATACTGCTAGTGGTTAATACTGCTAGTCAGTTAATACTGCTAATTAGTTAATACTGCTCGCAGTTAATACTGCTAGTTAGTTAATACTGCTCGCAGTTAATACTGCTCGCAGTTAATACTGCTCGCAGTTAATACTGCTCGCAGTTAATACTGCTCGCAGTTAATACTGCTAGTTAGTTAATACTGCTCACGGTTAATACTGCTTGACCGTTAATACTGCTCTAGGTTAATACTGCTTATGTCCCGAATACTATAAATACCCTTTGCCCGCCTAAACGTTCATAACGACTCTTTGCATACTGTTCACTTGCGCTCTAAACCTTTTTCTCTCAAGTACAAAGTCTTTCAGGCAAGAACATCCCAGTTCAATGGCATCCATGGCATTCATCGACGAGCACAATGAAATCGCGATGCTACAGAAGCCCAAACAGGCCGCTGGGTTCCACCAGATTGTGGATTTCCTCAAGTCAAGCCATATTGCTCATGCTCTTACTGTTGCTCCTACAATCTATATCGAGCATCAAAGGCAGTTCTAGGCTAATGCCACCATTGTTGCTGAGAATGGTGTGCAGATGATCAAGACAAGGGTGTGTGACCAACCCTTAACAGTTACTGAAAGAAATTCAGAACAAGCAGCAGTAAGTGAACAAGCAGCAGAAACCATTAATGCTGCTAGTACAAGTGGAGAAGCACAAATGGTTACTACATGATCAAAGCAGCAGAACAGTGAAGGAAGTACTTACAAAGCTGGAAATTGCTGAAACTCTAATCAAAACAAAACATGATACTCCCAAGGTCACTTCAAAGGCCAAAGGAGTTATCATAAACGAAAGAGGTGATGTTGCAAGGAAATCCAGGTCTGAGAAGGTGATAAGCAAAGAAAAGGGTAAAGCAAAGCTAGTTGATTCAGAATCTGACCAACCAATGAAAAGGCAAAAGTTGATTGAGGCAGATGAAGCTTTGGCAAGAAAGATACAAGCTGAATTGGAACAAGCAGAAAATGTTCAAGTGGAAAAAGACAGAGAGATAGCAAAAGCAATGGCTGCAGAGCTGAATAAAGCCTATCAACAGAGTCTGGCAGCTGAAATGGATAAAAAGAAAGTAACATCTCTAAGGAAGATTGGAGAATTCAAAATGGGTGCAAAGAAGAAGAGACAACCCTCAAAGACATTCCTTGGTACCCAAGAGAGAAACAAGATGATCACTTTCCTCAATGGTGCTGTAGGAGTTAAAAAGGAAATGTTTTCAAAGATGTCTTTTGAGAAAATCAAAGGACTATATGATGCAGAAATGAAAAAGCTTCAAGAGAATGACACTGCAAGGGTGGAAATGGAGAAAAGGATGAAGGAGAGCAATGACTTTGAAATACAAAAGCCTTTTCCAGATGAGCAAGAAACTCCAAAGAAAGAGGCTACTCTTGGTGAAAGTCTATAGACTTTAAAGAGAACAAAGATGATGGCTAGGAGAAAGTCAATCAAAAAGCCTAGAATAGCTGAAGGAGAGGCTGAGAAGGTTGCTGAAGAAGAAGAGGCACCTGAGTCATCTAAACAGAAAGAGCCATCAAACTCAGATGATGTGAATTTGTACATGGTAGTGATGGACAAAGAACCTGAACCAATTTCAGCAGAACCTGTTGGTATAAAGCCACTGAAGTCATTCACTGGGATACATTGACTGTGGATGGAAAGGAATACATAAGACTGAAAAGGAAGGATGAAAAGTATGAGGTGTTCAACACTTGGGCGAAAATTGTCAGAACATGCTCTAGGTCAGATCTTGAAGAGATGTTTGAAATAGGAATGAAGTTGTATGCAGATCTACTAAAAGCTCCAGAGATTTCAATTACAAAACTAGTAATGGAGTATCTGTGTATGATGTTCAAACCTGAAGAAGTAGAGCATGTGATCAAGAATGTCTTCAAGTCAGTCAACAGTTGGACTCTATATGAAACTAGTGGAGTATATACAGTAACTTTGGATCTGAATCATACTGAATACTTCCTAGTGGATAGAGTGTATAATCATAGCAGATTAAAGCTTCATGCCATGCTGAAGAAAAAGCTAGGGTGCATTCCAGATTCAGAGATGGCTAAATACTTGATTCAAAGAACAATCAATCAGAGTTTGGGATTGGATGCAAATACTGGAATGTAGGCCATCATGAAGTTTTGGGAGCATCTTGAAGAATATCTGAAGAACTTGACTTATTGTCCTAAAAGTCAAGTTAGGGGGAGATTGTTGGGAACTAAAGAAAAGATCAAGTATGGTTAATGCTGCTGATTCAGATTACTACTGCTAGTGTTATTCAAGGTTAATACTGCTGAGTATTACTACTGCTAGTAGAATTAATACTTCTAGTCAAAGTTAGTGCTGCTTGAACAAAGTTAGTACTGCTTAGCTAGTTAGTACTGCTAGTAGTTAGTGCTGCTTAGTAGTTAATGCTGCTAGAAGAAGTTAATGCTGCTGAGCATAGTTAGTGCTACTTAAGAGATCCAGATGGAAAGAATGACAGCTGGATAAACTGAAGATTATGGAAGCTTAGAGATATACATGGAAGATATACTGAAGATTTGTTTATTAATTGTAATTATCTTTTAATTAGTATATGAATAGAATGTATAGAATAGATAGATAATTTTTTGATTATTCATTCATTCTAAGTTCTAGAAAAGATCAACCTCAAGGCATAGATCCTAATTCTAGAGAAGTAGAATTCGTATTGGTGAGTCTGTTCATCAATATTGAGGTTGAGTGTGTAATCTTGTAACTTCAAAGCATTCAATACAAGTTCACAGTTTGTTCTTCATATTTACTGTTTTGGTTTACTGTTTCATTGAAATATCAAAGTGTTATTCCGCAAACTTCTTTGATATTGTTTCTGAGAATTAATTCTTGTTGAGAATTCGATCCTGACACTATTTCAGTTATAGCACAATTTAGATCATGAAAACATTTAAATAACACTCTCAAAATATAAAATCTGTTGAAAAATCGGGAAGTGGTTTGAACATTAAAAAAACAATGTTTTCAATGATTGAAAGTTATCCTTCTTTCAACCATATATGAGATTTAGATAAAGGATAATACCTGAACATATGATCTTACATCTCATGAAGCTAAGCTTAAAGTCATAAACATATGAACTTGTAAGCATCTCTCAAAAAATCTGCAAAAGTCTTATGTCAAGGTCAGAGTAAAATTTATTCACTTAAATTGAAAAGACAAAAAGCAGTAAAACTTTTAAAGTACGAATTCTGATCAGAAATAATCATAAGTCATCACCTTTTACTCCCCCTGAAATTATGCATCAGACAATAATGTTAGTGAAAAACATAAACACTAACTCCTTCTCAAATATTGATCATCATATCTGAGAAATGCATAAAGTTTCAGACAAATATGTACTCCCCCTTGAAGGTTGATTTCCTCATTTGAGTATCGGAGTACAATCTCTTTTCCAGCACGGAGTAAGGTCTTTTGATCTTTGAAGTGCGAGTCCTAAACTTTTGTGTTTAGAACTCATACTTCGTTGAAGTACGGGTTCTAAGATGATTTACTTAGAAGCCTCTTTTGACATTGATGTCCGGGTCTTGAGCTGTTTTACTCAAGAACCATTTCTCTCCTACACCCCCTAGAAAGTTGGTACCTGCAACACAGAATCATCCCTTTTCTTTGGTATCCATTTCCAATTGGATCCAAGAGTGTTAGTTGCAGTTCGTGTGGGGGTTAATGAGTAAGAACCATACCAGTAATGGTCACTTGTCTTGTGAACAGGATCATGTGTACGACAATAAGAACAATAGAATTTCTTACCTGACAAACTGATTAATTTATCCCTTGAGTAAACAAAATCAGGTTTACCTTTCAGCGCATTGTTCTTCTTGGCAATCGGCGTATGTACACATGAATTTTTACATTTCAGCTCTTCTTTAACTGGTTTCCTGTTCCAGACCAGTTCAGCTTCTTCCTAGAAGCTTTTTCTCCTTTTTTGTGTACCTGAACTATCTCTATTCCTGTCATAGAAAAGATTAGTAGAATGAATCTGATTAGAAAATTTAACTGACCTTTTGAAAAGAGCAGTTTTCTGATGTGAGCTTGCGGCTGGTTTGTTAGAACAAACTGAAATATTTCTAGATGAGTGGATTTTTGACTCTGGATTCGTTCGCTCAGTCACCACCATCGTCTTTGAAATAATATCTTGAAGCTCTTCTACCTTTGAAGAATAACTGTCTCATTCTTTGATAAGGAGATCAATCTTCGTCTCAAATGCAGACTTCTTTTTCTTCTCTGTCGGAACACTTTTAGATAATTCATATAGCTTCTCGGTAAGCTTCTTTATTTTTGCTTCAAGGATGATTCTTTCTTCTTCGAATCCCTTCTTAGCACCCTTCTGATCATTTTCCTTCCTCTCCTTGGCAAACTGATCTCTTTCCAATATGATGACTTTCTCAAAGTCTTCAACTTTTTGAGAAAACATTAAACTTTGAAGCTCAAACACCTTCTTCTCCTCCACACCCTTCTTTGACAGATCTGAGAACTTCTTTTCAAACTCAGATATTTTCTTTTGTAGCTAAGCATTTGCACTCTCCAAATCTTTGGACTTCTTCTCATTGCTCTCAACAGACTCTTGCTTCTGTATTTGAGCTTCTAGATCTGAAATCTTTATTTTTAGCACATCATTCTCAGCTTCCAAATTTTTAACTTTTGATGACATTTGTGATCCTGTCATACACTTCTCAATATGTTCCCATATCAGCTTTCCTGTAGCCCTTTCGCGATCTAATGTGAGAAAAATGTCTTTTGAAATCTCTTTAGTCATTCCATTTAGTAGGAAAGATCGGGCTAATTGGTCAGCTTTATGTCTCTTTTTCTGCTCATCAGAGTATGTATTAAGTCTTAATTGAAGCTGAGCTGGTACTTTTTCTCCATTCTTCTTCACATGAGTATAAGGTTTCGTTGGAATTGTCATTATTCCTTCCCTCATAGATTTTCTAATTAAATCCTTCATTTCATGTCTTTCAATGAAATCTATGAACCGACTTTTCCACTGATCAAAGTCTCCCCTGAAGAGTATTGGTGGCTTGGTGTCAGTTCCTATTGCAAGAGCTTCTCTGGATGTCAAGCACAGTGCGTAAAGTGAGATTTGCGTTTCATGTGGGAAGCGCAAAGTTGAGGTTTGTGGTTCTAGTTGGAAGCGCAAAGTAAGGTTTGCGGGTCTAGTTGGAAGCGCAAAGTTGACTTGATCTTTTGAAGAGATGAACACAATGGCTTGAGGTTTGCTTTTCTGAGGTTTGCGTTTCTGAGGTTTGTTGCAAGAAGTGAGATCGAGGTTTGCGTATGCTTTTGGAACCGAGAAGTGGACTTTGCGTTTGGTGTGAGAGGCGCAAAGTTGAGCTTTGCGTTTCACTTGAGGAGCGCAAAGTTGAGGTTTGCGGTTGATGTTGGACGCGCAAAGTTTGAACTTTGCGTGTGTTCGTCCTCTGCTTTGCGCTTTATTCGTCCTGTACTTCTAAAAAATCGTCTAAAATATGTATTGAAACGATTTAGCAATACCAAACACTACCCTTATGTCTAGAAACACTTCTAGAACTGATTGTAAGCACTCGATCTCAATAAAACACACTTTTTCGAAAATAATTTGATAGCACAGTGACTGAAAGCTTTCGACTGTTTCTTCACTTAAATCACAAAATGGAACTCGATAAATGCTTAGTAGTGAAATCAAACAACAACAACTCGATCTAGCATCCTAATCGATCACAACCTGATCGATTTTAACACCTATAACACTTTATCACTCAAAATCACTTTTTCAAATAAAACACATAGTCGTTTTCTGAAAAATAAAAACTTGATTTGATCTTAATCAGGCTCTGATACCAATTGTGGGTCCACAACAATACTATGTTTATATCAAGTTCTTTAGATTAACAACACATAAAGATTACCAACATGTATTGATTATAACAAATGGTTACAAGGTTGATCTGATTCAAGCTCTAGAATGTGTTCTCTGTTTTCTCTCTATTACACCTTCAAGTGTGTGTTTTTGTGTGTGTATATTTGATCTGATTGTTTAGAGAGTTGTTGAGATATGATATTATCTCAATCTTCTTAGATACTCAACCTAAACTACTTGCAACAACAACTTGCAATATTAAACAATTATAACTAAATAATATCTAACAAAGTAGATATTATTTCTAACTAAGAACTAATATAATATCTAACATTTAGATATTATGTATCTAACTTAAATAAACTAACAAACTAATAACCAACTAACTAGTTACTAACTAAATAATAATAACAAACAACTTTGATTACTTTGAAATTTATTACAAGTAAACATAGACTTTAATATTGAGAGTCGACGTATCGGCTTTAGCTTCAGATTGCGATCTTCAGATTGGATGATCTTGAATCCAATGAGACTGTGAAGAAGATGAAGATGAAAGGTTTATAGATCTAGCTTCCAAAACTTCCTAGGTGAAGAAGAATAATTGATTTTAGAAGAAAGACTCCAAAAAATGAGGTAGGATTCGATTTTGGGTTTTGGGGGTCGGTTTGGGAGAGAAAGGGGAAGAGGCTTGAGTTGTGGGTGACAAAATGGGGTTCTAGGCCGATTTTTCCGCTTTTTATGCATGCAGCAGCTCCGTGCGGATGGCGGCGCTGATCGAACCGCGCGGAGCACTGGAACAGAGACCCGTGCTAATGGCCGCGCGGATCTATCCGCGCGGAGCACTGCCGCCTGATTTTCTTCATTTTCATGCCCGATCACTCTTTTGGTCATAACTTCTTCGTTTTAGCTCTGATACCGTTGGTCTCATAACTGAACCCTTCATCCAAAAAGAATATAAAATATAGGATTCAAGTCCAAAATCACACTTTTTCTTTTTCCTTTAAAATACCCATTTGTATTAACTTGAAATTATATCTTCCTAAAAAATCGGGGTGTTACAATCCTCCCAACCTTAAAAGAGATTTCGTCCTCGAAATCTAACCCCGACCAAACACCCAACGTCGCATTTAATGAGATCAATTGACTCTATATCCAAAAAGGGATACTTTCACGATAGCTTGCCTCATATAGGAGACCGATCACATCCGGTTAAGGTTGTCATTGTATTCCTCATAACAGACCGCCACACACCCGATCTTGACGTTCGATATACCTTACAGATGACTGAATGAACATCGAGTCCTTATCGAATCATTTCCTTTCATTAGGATCTATGTTGCCTCCCAACCTTAGGTTGTCCTTATCACCTCAAGAGCACCTTACGATCTTAATTAACTACTTCCACCAAGGACGCCTCAAGGCGAGCTTTACCCTTAAATTCTTCTAATCGTCCTTCGTGGAATTATGTTACACTCTTTTATTGCCTTCAAGAACACAACAACTGTTGAGAACTGAAGAAAAGCTTAAGTATGGTTAATGTTGCTTAGGGATGGGAATGAGACCCGCCCCATTGGGGAACCCGGTGTACCCGCCCCAGCGGGGACGGGGATTCCCCGCAAAACCGGGGATCGGGGATGGGGACGGGGATCCCCGAAAGTTAAAAATCGGGGATGGGGACGGGGACGGGTAACGTGATCCCCGCCCCGCCCCGTCCCCGCATATTAAATATATTATATAATTATCACTAAATATTATGTATATTTATTACTAAATATATTGTATGTCTATTTCTAAATATATTATTTATAAAGATTTAGATATAACTTTCATATTTAGAATGGTATTTTGATATTTTTTGTTACATTTTTTTTTACTTGTTATACTTTTTTAGATAAAAAAAAATGGAGAGTCGAAAGCGTTTGATTAAATAATTACGTATGACGTTGTGACTTTGTTCACATCAATATTTGGTAGTACGTAGAAACATATTTTGAAAATATGTGAGATTTAGACATCGACTATTATCGATCGAGTATATATAGTGCTCAATACATTTCATTTAAAATATATCAAATAAGGGGAAAAATCCCCGATTACCCGTTGGGGATCCCCGTTCCCCGGTGGGGACGGGGATGGGGATGTGTTCATATTCCCCGGCGGGGATGGGGACGGGGATGGGGATAGAAATTAGGATCGGGGACGGGGACGGGGATTGGGGTCCCCGCCCCATCCCCGCCCCATTACCATCCCTAATGCTGCTACATCAAGATTACTACTGCCAGTTCAGAGTTAGTGCTGCTAGAGGATTTTAAAGATTAATACTGCTAGGTATTACTATTTCTAGTAGAATTAATACTGCTAGTCAAAGTTAGTGTTGCTTGAACAAAGTTAGTACTGCTTAGCTAGTTAGTACTGCTAGAGGTTAGTGCTACTTAGTAGTTAATGTTGCCAAGTCTCAGTTAATACTTCCAAGGTGATTAATACTGCTTGTGAGATAATGTGAAGATAATGTTGAAGAGATTGCGTGTGAAGATAAACATGGAAAGCTGAAGATTATTCTGAAGATCTTTTTATGTTTAGTAATTATCTTTTATTGAGTATATGTATAGAATTGATAGAATAGTTTAGAATAGATTATTAATTCTAAGTTTTTGTTTTAGAGAGAATCAACCTCAAGGCATAGTTCCTAATTCTAGAGAAGTAGAATTCGTTTTGAAAGAACCTGTTCTTCAAGATTGAGGTTGTGTGTGTAATCTTGTAACTTCAATCATTCAATACAAGTTTACAAGTTGTTCATAAGATTTACTGTTTTGTTTACTATTTCATTGAATATCAAAGTGTTATTCCGCAAACTTCTTTGATATTGTTTCTGAGTATTCATAATTCTTGTTGAGAATTCGATCCTGACAAGTGGTATCAGAGCTAGTATTTTCAGAAACCTACATTCAAAATCACATCATTATGGCTAAAGGTTCAGAGTCTTCAAGCTCAGAAATTCCTACAGAGGTAACTTCTAATATTTGTACTCAAAACCGCATTAACACTGTTAAAAGGTACAGGGATCACAATCAGAAAATGAGTGATGACCTGAAGAGATTAGAAAAGGACATAAAAGATTATGTTAGGATTGTTGAGAGGTTTGAAGAGCAGATTAAGAGTTTTCAAGCCAATGAGCTTCAACATTCCTATGACACAAACTACTGGAAGTGGGAGAAAGATCAGTATGAGTTGAAGCTGAAACAGAAAGAAGAGGAGAATGAGAAAATAAAGAGTGAGTTTGAGAAAGCCAAGCTGGATATTGAGAAATTTTCCAATGCTTCAAAAGCAATGGACTCTTTGCTCCAAACTCAAATCCATGACAAACTTAGAAGAGGAATAGGCTATAATACCACACCACCACCATACAACAACAACTACATCCCTTCTATATCAGACTTGCTAGAGACCAAGAATAGGAAGGAATTGTCTGATGAAGCCACTAAGGTAGATCCATTAGACAAAGTGGTGGTTGAAACAGACTCTGAAGAAGAAAACTCTAATGATAAAAGTAAGGAGAACACTGTGAGTGGTGAGATTCCCCTAGAAAATCACATTATCACCAATGAGGGATGTGGAAAAACTTGGGTCAAATCTAAGGACATAGAGAAGACAGAGGGAAAGTCTGGTAAGGTCCATTACAAACAGACCACAGTTGTGAATCCTGTCCCTTGCAAACAGTGTACATGCACTAAATCTGAGTCCCAAAAACTTGATAAACCAAGGGCAAATCAGAGAAACTGGAATAATCAGTGGGCACAAAAACAAGGGATTGATCTGTGTAAAATCAACAGGCCAAAACCTTGTTTTATCTGTGGCAAATTGAATCATCTTTCCAAATACTGTTATTTCAATCCTATTAACCAAAGAGTCACTTTTCAAAGATAACCACAAAACTCTTCTGGTTATAGGAATCAAAGAGGGAATCAAATGGCTGAGAAAAGAGCACCTAAAAAGTTTCATGCTCAGAACAAGTTTGCTAATATAAAGAAAAATACTCCAAATAAGCCAAGGAGTAATTTAAAGACAAAGAAAGCAAACAACTTTGTTCAGGTTTGGGTTCCAAATGTAAAGAAACCTGTTAGTACTGCTATCCCAGATAGTACTGCTAACAGAAATAGTGCTGCTAACTCAGTTAGTACTGCTAACCAAGTTAGTACTGTTAACAAGGCTAGTGCTGCTTCTAGTAGTAATGCTGCCAAGCCTAATTTGACAAAGTATTCCAGCCATGAGATTCCTAAACAATTCATCCAGACTAAACTTATAGATTATATTGATGAGAAAGGACAACCCAAGACCACTTTGGCTTGGGTTCCCTCCAAGACTAACTGATTTATCAAGTGTGCAGGGCAACCAAAAGCTCAAGAGGAAGAGCATTTGGAATGCAGATAGTGGTTGCTCTTGGCACACAACAGGTAACATGGACTGCCTTCAAATTCTTCAAAAGATTTGATGGAGGACATGTTGCATTTGATTCAGATGGAGGAATAATAAATGCTCAGGGCATGAGTTAAAAGGTAAGTTGCCTGTGGAAGATTCATTAAGCATGATGCTACTAACCTGTGTGTTTAAGTGTTTCAAGTTGAGGTTAGTAATACTCCAGAGGGAGTGATGATCATGAAGGATCAAAAAGAAAAGGATCAGGGGATGAACAAAGTATTAAAAAGTATGAGTAAAAGGATGGTGTCAAAAAGTGTAACTATAGTTAATACTGCCAGTGCAGTTTTAATACTGCCAGTGCAGTTTTAATACTGCCAGTGCAAAGTTAATACTGCTAGCTCAGTTAATACTGCTAGTGGTTAATACTGCTCTCAGTTAATACTGCTACTTAGTTAATACTGCTAGTTAGTTAATACTGCTCTCAGTTAAAACTGCTAGTTAGTTAATACTGCCAGAAGTTAATACTGCTTATGTCCCATACACTATAAATACCCTTTGCCCGCCTAAAAAGTTCATAACGACTCTTTGCATACTGTTCACTTGCGCTCTAACTCTTTTCTCTCAAGTACCAAGTTTTCAGGCAAGAACATTCAAGTTTAATGGCATCCATGGCCTTCATCGACGAGCACAATGAAATCGCGATGCTCCAAAAGCCAAAACAAGCCGAAGGTTTTCACCAGATAGTCGACTTTCTGAGGACAAGTCACATCGCTCATGCGCTCACTGTGTCTCCTACCATCTTCATAGAGCATCAGAGGCAATTCTGGGCTAATGCCACCATTGTTACTGAGAATGGTGTGCAAATGATAAAGACAAGGGTGTGTGAAAAACCCCTAACAGTTACTGAAGAGGTACTACGCATCTGTCTACGTCTAGACGGTGCTGTAGGTATAACCTCTATTCCTAATGAGGAACTATTCTCAACTCTTTCAAGAATGGGGTATGAAGGCCAAATGGGGATTTTCAAGTTTTTCAAAGCTCAATTTTCACCCCAATGGAGGTTCTTTGTTCATACCCTGATGCATTGTATTTCTAAGAAAACAACTGGCTGGAGCCAATTTAGCAGTCCCATTGCTTATGCTTTGGTATGTTTATCCACTGCTAGAAAATATAATTTTTCTTTGATGATCTTCAATGATCTTGTCTCAAACCTGGACAACAAGAAGAGTTTCTTCATGTATCCCAGGTTTGTACAGACAGTTATTACAAATGAATTGACGGATATACCTCACTTTGATGGGGTATATGTACCTAAACCCCCTAAAGGCAAGGTCTTCTCAAATATGAGAAGATCTACTAGGGACTCGGAAGGAGTTGACACCCCATTGTTCTCAACAATGATGGTGGTGTCCCAACCACAAGAAGGTATGGCAGCAGGGTCAAGGCCCCCATTAGACCATCCCACTGCTAGCCAATCCCAACCTTCCCACTTTAT
This sequence comes from Arctium lappa, assembly GCA_023525745.1. Lineage (NCBI taxonomy): Eukaryota > Viridiplantae > Streptophyta > Magnoliopsida > Asterales > Asteraceae > Arctium > Arctium lappa. The sequence continues at coordinate 29,177,732 of CM042051.1, read as the reverse complement.
ATCTATCCCCCAGTCTCTACTTCAAAAGCCCACTTCTCCCATTACCCAAACTTACAAAAGGAAACAGGTAAAGAAGGCTCCTTCCCTTCTTGTACCTTCACCCACTAAGCCTTTAAGCCCTCTATTGGAGCATTCTCCAATAGAGAATATCCAAAGGGAATCCAATAGGGTGTCTCCCAACCCTGAGGAGGTGCTCTCTAAGGAGATGGAAGAGCATATGGGTGAGAAGGCTACCACTACTTCTGCTAGCACAGAGGAGGACAGTGGTAACATACATAAGACCTTCCCCATGGCAACTTTGGGTGAGAAATCATCCAAAGGTCCCAGGTGCCAAGAAACCACGGGGGTGGATAGTGCTTCTGCTAGGCAGAAGGCTTCCACTACTAAAAGATCCAATGATCATTCAAAAGGGGGTAACACTACTGGAGAAGGTGAGGACAGATATAACTATGACGAATTGATGGAAACCATGGGAAACATCAACCTGGACGTTCTTAAACAAGGCAAAGAAATAGATGAAATGAAGCTGGTAATCTTGTCTCAACAAGCACAGATTGCCAAGCTAAAGAAAATGGTGTCAAGGCTAGTACAAAAGAAGAGAAAAAAACAGTATGTTTTGAAGAAAAGATTAACTGATAAAGATGCTTCCAACAAGGGGGAGAAAGAGTCTGAAAAAGAGAAAGAAAGATCTTCTGAAAAGGGAAATGAAGTTGAGGGGGAGAAAGAGGATGGGATAGAAGCAGAAACAGAATTTGCCCAAGAAGCAGAAACTGTTAATGCTGCTAAAACAGCAGAAAAAATTAATGTTGCTGAAGCAAAAGAAGCAGTAGAAACAGAGGAAGCAGTAACAGGGCTTTCTTTAGAAGAACTAGAGATTGTAGAAACACTGGTTAAAGCCAAGAATGACACTCCCAAAGCAAAGGGAGTGGTCATAAATGAAGGGGGAGCAAAGAAGACAGAAAAGAAAGACAAGGCTGCAGATACAAAGGGAAAAGGAAAGGAGAAGATTATTGAATCTGAAATGCCTTCAAAGAGAAAGACTCAGATTGAATTGGATGAGGAAATTGCAAAGAAGCTTCAAGAACAGATGGAAAAGGAGGAACAGCTCCAAACTGAAACTGATAGAGAACTTGCAAAGATTATGGCCAGAAAGCTAAATGCAGAGTATCAGAAGAGTATACAAGAAGCAGCTCAGGCCAAGAAACTTCAAGTCAAAAGAATGGCAAGTCAAAAGCAGAAAAGACAACCTTCAAAGACCTTTTTGGCCAATCAGGAAAGGAGAAAAATGATAAATTTCCTGAAAGGTGCAATTGGGGTCAAGGGAGAGATGTTCACCAACATGGCATACAGCAAGGTTGAGGAGTTGTACAAGAAGGAAATGGCCAAACTTCAAGGGGACTCATCTCAAAGGGAAGAGGCTGAAAGAAGAATGAAGGAGAGGCATGACCTCAATATTCAACAACCATTCCCTGAGGAGATCACACCAACAAAGAACAAAGCTGAAGAAATGAAGGAAGAGCATGAGAATGTGAGTATAGAAGTTAAGTCTGTAAAAAGGGTAAAAACCATTGCTTCAAAAAGGATTTTCAAAAGGCCAAGAGTGGAAGAAAAAGTAGAAACTACAGCAGAATCAGTGCATAATCTAGTACAGTCCAATAAGCAAACTGATGAGAATATGGATGTTTACATGACTATAGTAGAACCTATAAAGGTTGTTCCAATCTCCATGAAAGCTCCTGAGATCACCTTTTGGGACATTCTAAGAGATAATGGAAAGGATTTCTTCAGAATCAAAAGAGCTGATGGTACATTTGAAGCATTTTCAACCTGGGGGAGAGTGATCAGAAGTTGTTCAAGAGCAGACATAGAAGAAATGTACAAAGTGGGAATGAAACTCTATGAACCTGTGTTGAAAAGTACTGAAGAAAATTTTCTCAAGGTAACTATGGAATACTTGTGTATGATGTTTGATCCAGAAAAGGTAGCATATAGGATTAAAGATCATCATCATGTGTATGGATTTAAGAAGATTGATTACTGGATGCTATTTGAAAACTGTGGTGTGTACATGATTACTATTGACAAATGTTATCATGAATACTACCTAGTGGACAAAATTTATAATCACAGCAAGGAGAAGCTAGCAGGGATGCTAAAAGCTAAGTTAGTATGCACAAAGGATTCAGAAATGGCCAGAATTGTGGTGAGAAGAACTATCAATCAAAGTCTGAGCCTAGATCCAAATTTGGGCAACTAAACCTGAGGTGTTGAAAGCATCTTGAAGATCAGATTTGAAGAACTTGACTTCTCTTTCTAAAAGTCAAGTTAGGGGGAGATTGTTGGGAACTGAAGAAAAGCTTAAGTATGGTTAATGCTGCTACATCAAGATTACTACTGCCAGTTCAGAGTTAGTGCTGCTAGAGGATTTCAAAGATTAATACTGCTAGGTATTACTACTTCTAGTAGAATTAATACTGGTAGTCAAAGTTAGTGCTGCTTGAACAAAGTTAGTACTGCTTAGCTAGTTAGTACTGCTAGAGGTTAGTGCTGCTTAGTAGTTAATGCTGCCAAGTCTCAGTTAATACTTCCAAGGTGATTAATACTGCTTGTGAGATAATGTGAAGATAATGCTGAAGAGATTGCGTGTGAAGATAAACATGGAAAGCTGAAGATTATTCTGAAGATCTTTTTATGTTTAATAATTATCTTTTATTGAGTATATGTATAGAACTGATAGAATAGTTTAGAATAGATTATTAATTCTAAGTTTTTGTTTTAGAGAGAATCAACCTCAAGGCATAGTTCCTAATTCTAGAGAAGTAGAATTCGTCTTGAAAGAGCCTGTTCTTCAAGATTGAGGTTGTGTGTGTAATCTTGTAACTTCAATCATTCAATACAAGTTTACAAGTTGTTCATAAGATTTACTGTTTTGTTTACTGTTTCATTGAATATCAAAGTGTTATTCCGTAAACTTCTTTGATATTGTTTCTGAGTATTCATAATTCTTGTTGAGAATTCGATCCTGACAACAACCTTTGCAGAAAGGATCCAACCATCGCTCATCCATACTACATTCAATTCCGAGTATCCACAACCATGTTGACTTTACCCGAGTGGTGAAGGAATCCGCGTATAACTGTTGTGCTGATCACCCACTGTTGTTATAGAAACGATACTTCTAATTCCAACACATCACGGTCTCCTCAATAATTGAATTGTACTTAAAGTCTACCTCGACATTCTCGCCAGATTTCTCCAATAACCACACCACCAAAGATTTCGTTCCAAGTTCACAATGTCGAATCTAAGTTGACACCTACTCATGGAAGTTAAACCCCAAATCATATCGCTTTATAAGTCAACCATAATATCATCATTATTCACCAATACCCATTAAGGTGGCACACCACAGACACACAACATACCACCGAACAATTACTCCACCGATTCGAACCCAACCATACGCAAACAATGGCACAGGGTTCTATCTCGAAGATTTACCAAGGCGGAAAGATCATCACTTAATTAGTTGGGAGAAAGAATAAATCTAACGTTTCAATTACTTCTGCGTGAATCAGTCCATGAAACCGAAATCCCAAATTCAAAACTAACCATAGGTCAAGTCCTCCGACACTTCAACCTCCGAGGACTCCTTTAGTCCTTAAACACGACCTCTATCACAAAAGGGTATGGACCTATACCTCTAATGAGTTTAAGGTTTTTCAAACTACTATGCCAATTTGAAATTTCATAAAACTTCTAAATGCAAAAAGTTTTATAACAATTAATCATACGAATAAAAATCTACTACCGTTTACTCGGTAGATATACAAAGTGGTCTCAATCGATACACACATAAAACCATTTTGAAAACCGGTTGGTTAATACTCAAACTAATAATGAAAGTAAACGAGAATACATAACCATTTGGATTTTAGATTTATTTAAGAAATCAAATTAAAGGAGATTATGTAATTTCTATTCACATTGTTATTGAATTAATATATTGAACTAATCTACGACTAATATATTAAATTATTTATTCTTAAATCATTTAATAGTCGTTTAAAACGTCATTTGGGTTAGAAAATGTTGGGACGCTTTAAGTTTGAGAGATTTAATTATTAAATTATTTATTATACCGTGGATAATCTAATTATCGTATTAAATGTGTCGTTTTAAGATTTATAAATTTCGAGACGTTTTAATGCGGAACAAATAATTCCTTTAGTTATTTAAAAGATGAATCGGCGTTAAGAGTCGTTACTAAGTGTAACACTTGAAGGTTTATTAAATTATTTTGATGATTCATAATAGTATAACAACGTCGTAATTAGATTTAATTAATTATTGGGACGCTTTAATTGGAAGTGATGGATTTATAAGATTATAAGATGATTATTTTGACGTTTTGGGACGTCATCGAGTTTTAGACGTGGGGTTTGACTAAAGTTAGTTGAGGTTGACCGAGTGGACCAAATGTCGACTTTGACCTCGTTGGACCCACAAGTATTTTGACGATGAGATCAAATGGAGATATTTGAGTTATTAAGAGACCTGATTTTGAAGATGGACTTTAGGTCGGGTCGGGTTGACCATATTTGACATTTGGAGGGTTAAGTCATTAGTTGGAGTTGATGCCATTAAATGTGTAGGTTTTCAGATGAGAGCTATCAGTAGCCGATCTACACGCGATCAGGTGAGTCTTCATGAGACTTACACTGGGATGCATACCTACGTACAAATTTATTTTTAGCATTATATGATTTGCATGGTAATGTGTATGTATGCATGATGTTTCAGTTTTCATACATGTTTTGTTATATTTTACATGTATGTTATTTATAACCAGTCGCATGCTTTATGTTTATTATTTTCAAACAATTTTAGCATGCCATGTTAAATGACAATTTTATGATTGGTTTTAACGGGTGGGCATTTGACTAGTAAGTCACAGACAAGTGGCACGACCCAGTCAAGTGGGTGATCGAACAGAACAAAAAGTTCAACCCAGGGCGTGTAAGAGACAAATGGCACGACCCAGTCAAGTGGGTGATCGAACAGAACAGAAAGTTCAACCCAGGGCTTGTCAGAGAAAAGTGGCACGACCTAGTCAAGTGGGTGATCGAACAGAACAGAAAGTTCAACCCAGGGCGTGTCAGAGACAAGTGGCACGACCCAGTCAAGTGGGTGATTTAACAGAATAGAAAGTTCAACCCAGGGCGTGTCAGTGACAAAATGACCCATACCCGACAAGACAATTTATGAGATCTCTTTTCTTTCAGCGGTGCATGTTTTCCGAAAATGCATACTATTTGATACAATGTTTTGAAGTTGATATGTATTATGTGAAATGATTTTATTCACACAAACCATGAACTCACTGAGCTTTATAAGTTGACTATAGTATGCATCTGAGGGATAGAAGGTTTCAATTTGGATAAAGGAAAATGGCACACATAGAGGTTTGCCACTACCATTTATGTTTAGTAATTATGTTCAGGCATCTTTTATGAATAAATATTGTAACGTAACTCGGTATGGGACGGGTTAGCATTTAAGTTACATATTTATTGTTAAAGTCTTCCGCTGTAAACGGTTTGAAGTTTTAATTTAGTCGAAATTTTGGAGTATTTTTAGAGGAATGGTTCAGATTTCGTAACACTTATCAAGGTGAAAATATGGGTGTTACACGTTGGTATCAGAGTCGTAGTTCAAGAGAAATAGGTTATGATCTATAGCCTAAGCTTGAGCCGTTAGTTGTAAGAATGATACTTCGGCTTTAGGTGCGAATCAATATCAGTATCGTACATTGATCAATATGAGTATAACACATATTAGATGCATCATAATTAAACGTAAGTAGTGTATAACATTGTTGCGGCAATGCAATAAATTTAAGAGAAGTTATAATTGACCAAGCTTCTTTCTCTTAGAGTTGATTGGCGTTAAGAATGCACGTAGGGTGCTGAGAAGTAAGCTTTTGCAGAGTATGACAGAACAATTAGCATGAGCTTAGATCCGAAAGTTAGCCAGGTAAGTGTTCAGATTTAGAAGCGTCAAGGGAGAAAAAAAACAATAGCACGAGAAGTGTTAGTTAGAACTTCAGTTGTTTCATATATTATCAGTTTGCAGTCGACAATTTCAGTTTCAGTTAGCTTCAGTAATGCATGTTAAATTGGGTGTGTGTGTTAAGGGGTCATGTACCGGGGTATCAGTAAATCAGGCACGACACTGTAAAGATGCATAAATGATACATGTACCGCGAGGGTTCCACTATACATATGTTTATTCAGTTCAGTTAAGTAACTAACTTATTTTGTGGTCAGTGCACATGGATGGTTCAAATATATAGATGACCCCTACACTACGCCAAGATTGTCAAGATCTCAAAAGTGTCTAGCTTTGTGTGTTGTTAAATACAAATTGTTCAGAGTTTTTAGACAACAGATTTATTGTTTCAGATCAATTTAAAGGTTACTGCTTTGAAGTAAGAATTGCCCATATAATTTTTATGTTTGAAATCCTGGGCTTCGAGCGATGTCATCTAGGTTGAGAAATGCAACAGTGGCGTTATGGACCTAATGAACGTAGAACGTGGACCATACTTAGAGAACTTGTTATAGTCGTTAATCGCAATGAGGTCATTTATTTGAGAAATAAGGCTACACATATATAACAATAAAAGTTGGTCTCACAACCATTAAAGGAGATAAGTCGTAAGAAAAAAAAGAAAATTTTCTTATGAGCTGTAGATGCAAAGTTTCAATTCTCATGGTAATGTGGTTGACAAGAAAGACATCCAAGTAAAAAGGAACAAACTAAGAGCCTGTGTCAGATTTAAAGCAACCAAGATTAGTAACCAATATATGAGTTTATTTTAGGTTACTAGATTATCGCCAGGGTTTCATTCAGGGTTCTCAAAATTGTATTTTATAATATTAAAATTTTCCTAGAAACACAGTAAGTTGGATTGAGGTCAGAAGAACAAGTCTTTCAGTTATTGAAAGCGGGGTTAAAAATATACATAAATTTGATGGTTGCTAGAAATAATAGAAACTTGGTGGTTTTAAATTATATCTCGAAGTTCAAATTTGACTTAATAATGATGTATCGAGGCAAGTTTTTCGCCTACACATCAAGGCCAGTTGTAAGAATATGAAAAGGCTAATCTACCACATGTTAGAGAGTTAGCAATATGGTAATTGCACTCATGTTTCATAGAAATTATCAGCATGACTTGTAGTGTATTATGTACACATATTAAGATAGTTAAAAGCCAATGTTCAATTGGGAAATGAAAATGTTTGAGCTAGAGACGTTCATCAACATTGTCGAAGAATTTTCATGGTGAAATATTATCATCGAGACATGCAAGAAAGATAAGAGTTGATCATATGATAAGTTGCAATGACAGACATCACATTGAGTGCGGACAATTAGACTCAAATAGATCAGTAAGAGATTCTTTGGTATGAGAATGATAAGAAATAAAGAATGGTTAACCACCTTTAGTTATGGTAATAGACCCAGATGAAATTTGGTAGGTTTTGGAACAAAATATGGTTCCAGTATAAAAGGTCTGAGAAATATAATGTTAAACGGATTATGTAAATCCTTATGTTTGGGGCACATTGATAGTGATAAACGTGCAAGAAATTAGAAAGATGTTTTAGAATGAAAAAAAAACACGTTAAGACTTCAAATCAGTGACAGTGGGTCGGCGGAAAGCTCCAAGTTTCAGTAAGGACTGGTATATGCCTGAGGGTCTATGTACAAAGTCAAATTAGTAAGATAAACATTTACCAGAGAACCTTCAAGTGAAGGAAGTAAGTGATACATCATTTGTTCCATACCATATAAAGATATGGTGGCGCGAGGTAGAGTATGAATTATAAGTTATATCGCAATACCTCAACAAATTTTAGTATGAATGTTAAGGAAACATTAATGTCTCCATCAATTATCAGTATATGCATTGAATATGCTTAAGATAACCAACAAGAACATTATCATGGTGCACCACCTTCAATAAAGTATTCCTAGTGGTGTTCATCTATCTCAGTTTTAATGAGTGTTCCCAACAATGTTCATGTTATCGTATGTTACGTCAATAATTGGATTTTCAGCCATAAGGTGTGTGGAAGCACATTATGTACAAAAGTTGTCAAATATATGCATAAAAGTGCGTTAGTCAGATATGTTATCCGTATGAGTAAAGTAACGACAGGAGCATAGTAGAAATACATAGTACGTGGAGAGTTGTGCTAATAAGCAGCATAGACAGCTAGTGTTTCAAGCAAGGAACATATTTATGTTTAAGACATCATTTGAAAAAAAACAGTCATATATGACGAGTAAAGTAAATAAAGGCCAAAGCATGTTGGACCGAATGAGTTAGCTGCAAGAGTTGATAGAATAGTCTATCATCCAAGTTAGCCATAGAGTTATAAGTTAAATCTTCGACACTCTTAACGTGTCGAATTCGAGGAAATGTTTAGCTGAGGGATAGTCATTTATCATAAAATTTGAAGGTGTCGAGGTTAACGACATGCTCAATTATATAGAGGGGATCGTCGAAGTATTGGTCAGGAAGATGAAAAGATTAAGGAATAAGAGTACATATTTGGTACTTGTGATGGTTTTGCTGAAATTATAATTCTTAAGGTTCAGAAATGACATGGTAGCCGGAGAAAAGATAAGGAAAACAAAAATCCAAATCAACATAGCAGTACAATTCCGAGGACGGAATTCCTCGAAGGAAGGGAGATTTGTAACACCCCAAAATGGGGCAAAGAAACAATTATGAAAACAAATGGAAAAAAAAATAAAATAAAATGAGTTTTATTTTATCCTACAAAAAAAATGTGAAGAAAAACACAAAAAGAAAAGAAAAGAAGAAGTCCATATATGCCATTTATGAAAATGAGAAGCGAGGAAAAAGAGTTTATGTTCAATGGGACTAAAAATGAAAGAAAATATCATATTCGGGATACAAAGTGTAATTTTGACGAAAATATCAAAGTCATGGGGCCAAATGTCAATTTCTGAAAGTTCAGGGAGTGATTCAAACATCAACAAGTCCAATCTTGAGGACCTGTTATGTAAATAGTACACATATGATTTTTGAAAAAGACTTATCGATGGCCAAACTTTGAAGCATTCTATTGGCTAGTTTAGTCAACGAAAAAGCCAACAACTTACGGATTTAAGTAGCCAATTTTGTCCTCTTCACTTTTGGTTCAAGAAAATCAAGATTTCATGGATTCTTGAGGAAGAAATCGATGTTCAAAGTTCCCACTCGAAATTTCGGTTTAGCAACGATTGAAGGTAAATTACTCAACCAAAAATCGAGTTCTTTATATGGTTAGCTTCGTTTTTTAATCCTTTATCGAACCTTAGTAGCCTTATATCTCAGATTTTGGTTTAGAAGGTCCGATTTTGAGTTTTTCCCGGATTTTCGAGTGGGTTAAAAGCTGAAAATTTAAATGAGAAATCGGGACTCTATACTTGATGGTTTTTGTTGATTTTTGTTCCTACGGTTGAGGAAAATTATAATCTAAAATCTTAGTAAAAAGAATTGATGAAAACGGTAAAGTAACGAAGCCAAACGGCCATTTTCCGGTCGTCGATGATGTTAAACATTGTTGGTTGACGAGTTGGGCCTGATGGCTTAATTTGGTTGGGCTGGTCACTCTCAATTAGAGTGTTGGAGTTAGATATTAGGCCATCAATTTAATTTGAGCCCTTGAATTAAATCTATATGTTGGGCTTTGTATTTTAAACTAATTTGGGTCTTTTTAAAAATATCAGATTTGGCCCTATATTTAACATGTTAACTTGAGCTTGGGTTTTTATTTAATTAAATATTGGATTTTAGATTTATTTAAGAAATCCAATTAAAGGAGATTATGTAATTTCTATTCACATCGTTATTGAATTAATATATTGAACTAATCTACAACTAATATATTAAATTATTTATTCTTAAATCATTTAATAGTCGATTAAAACGTCATTTGGGTTAGAAAATGTTGGGACGCTTAATTTTGAGAGATTTAATTATTAAATTATTTATTATACCGCGGATAATCTAATTATCGTATTAAATGTGTCGTTTTAAGATTTATAAATTTCGAGACGTTTTAATGTGGAACAAATAATTCCTTTAGTTATTTAAAGGATGAATCGGCGTTAAGAGTCGTTACTAAGTGTAACACTTGAAGGTTTATTAAATTATTTTGATGATTCATAATAGTATAACAACGTTGTAATTAGATTTAATTAATTATTTGGACGCTTTAGTTGGAAGTGATGGCTTTATAAGATTATAAGATGATTATTTTGACGTTTTGGGACGTCATCGAGTTTTAGACGTGGGGTTTGACTAAAGTTAGTTGAGGTTGACCAAGTGGACCAAATGTCGACTTTGACCTCGTTGGACCCACAAGTATTTTGACGATGAGATCAAATGGAGATATTTGAGTTATTAAGAGACCTGATTTTGAAGATGGACTTTAGGTCGGGTCGAGTTGACCATATTTGACATTTGGAGGGTTAAGTCATTAATTGGAGTTGATGCCATTAAATGTGTAGGTTTTCAAATGAGAGCTATCAGTAGTCGATCTACACGCGATCAGGTGAGTCTTCATGAGACTTACACTGGATGCATACCTACGTACAAATTTATTTTCAACATTATATGATTTGCATGATAATGTGTATGTATGCATGATGTTTCAGTTTTCATACATGTTATATTATATTTTACATGTATGTTATTTATAACCAGTCGCATGCTTTATGTTTATTATTTTCAAACAGTTTTAGCATGCCATGTTATATGACAGCTTTATGATCAGTTTTAACAGGTGGGCATTTGACTAGTAAGTCACAGACAAGTGGCACGACCTAATCAAGTGGGTGATCGAACAGAACAGAAAGTTCAACCCAGGGCTTGTCATAGACAAGTGGCACGACCCAGTCAAGTGGGTGATCGAACAGAACAAAAAGTTCAACCCAGGGTGTGTCAGAGACAAGTGGCACGATCCAGTCAAGTAGGTGATTTAACAGAATAGAAAGTTCAACCCAGGGCGTGTCAATTACAAAATGACCCATACCCGACAAGACAGTTTATGAGATCTCTTTTCTTTCAGCGTTGCATGTTTTCAGAAAATGCATACTATTTAATACAATGTTTTGAAGTTGATATGTATTATGTGAAATGATTTTATTCACGCAAACCATGAACTCACTGAGCTTTATAAGCTGACTATAGCATGCATCTCAGGGACAGAAGGTTTCAAGTTGGATAAAGGAAAATGGCACACGTAGAGGCTTGCCACTACCATTTAAGTTCAGTATTTATGTTCAGACATCTATTATCAACAAATATTGTAACGTAACTCGGTATGGGATGGGTTAAGTGTAACACCCTAAAATAGGGATAACAAAAACTTTCCAAAAGAGGAGAAGTGGTATAAAATTGTCATAGCAAGAGCCTCCCAAAAATGGGGAATTTAATTTAATAACCTGTTTAATCACAATTGTAATTTAACGGACAAAAACAACAACCAACTAATCTAATTTCTACAACTAGAAAAGAGATTACAAAAAGGGTTGTCGTCTATAAACCCAAACGGTCTATATCCAAAAGTATAACGCGCCCGTATGCAAAATCCCCAAGCTCTCACCCCAAAGCAACTAAACCTGCTTAGGACCAGCGCCGCTAGAACCTGAGATACACATCGACACCAAACAAGTGTTAGGCCAAAAAGCCTAGTGAGTTGAACAATAATAAGCATGCAAGAATAGTTACATTTCTTATCAGCAGTTAACCATAGTTCAACAAATGTGGAGTCAATAGGGGAGACCTATAGCACCAATCAAGTTCCACCCAAAGAGTCGATATACCTTAATGCCCTATCACAAGAGACACCCGAAAGGCCCGGCACATCCGAGGACTACAACCATGGCATTACCCCGAATGGCGGAGGTCTAGGCACATACCATCACGGTGGCGCCCAAGACTACATCCTCTAGTGTCTACTGACTTGGTTCGTCCAACATATTATATAGGAGGTCTTGAGGTAATTTCAACCAATACATTTCGATACCAACCATGGGTACTATGTTACCATCCTATCATATAAGACCATTATGAGGCCCTAAAGATAATCATGCTCATCATGCATTTTATATGTTACCATAAAGGTATTCCAACTAGAAACCATCATCATGTCAAGACATGTATACATTTATCGTAACAAAGTACACATATACACATTCAAGAGAAAAGCCCCCAAATACTTGCATATTTAGAGTAACACATAGCATTTCACACATAACCATATTTCCGACATTTCCTCATAGGAAAAATCCCAAATAATTGAACATATAGAGGTAAATAACAACAATAGAAGAATATGATGTGTATCTAGTTTTAACAAAAGTTAGTAAACTCACAATCTAGGTTTTTGACCAAAACCTAGAAAAGATGAAACCCTAGTTTGAAGAGGTGAGACTTGAAGATGAAGCTTGAAGTGTTGAGAAACCCTAGAAGCTTCCTTGAAAGTAATTAATGCTAGAAATCAAGCTCCAATCACCAAAGATGTTGTATTTATGAGGGTTAGGGTTTGGTGAGGGAGGATGCTGATTTCCTTGGGAGCAAAATGGCCAAAATGAGAGGGATATGAGAATTATGAGAGAAAAGTTCGGATGAAAAGGGGTTTTGGGGGCTGCAGGTCGCCCCGCGGCTTATGCCGCGGTTTGCACCCGCGGCATAAGTCGCCCGTGTGCACAACACCGCGAACTCCAGTGGGTTACGCGGCTTGCACCGCGACTTCCACCCGCGGCGTAAGTCGCGAGGTTCCTCAAACCTAAACCACTCCAGTGGACTATGCGGCTTATGCCGCGACTTGAACTCGCGCCTAAGTCGCGAAGCTCTCTACTCAACAAATGCTAGTCTAAAACTTCCAATCCGACACCAAGCAATTAACATAGACGGAAATGGCCATGAGCATACAATTTCTACTTTGGTAAGCATATGAACATAAGATTAACAAGGCCACAACTTACCTGAATTTACGGGTGTTACAATCCTCCCCACCTAATTTGGATTTCGTCCCCGAAATCTCACTCTAAGCAAACAAGTGAGGGTAACGCTTCTTCATATCATCTTCCGATTCCCAAGTAATGTTAGCACCCCGATGGTGCTTCCATTGGACTTTCACTATAACCACGTCTTTATGCCTCAACTTCTTCACTTTCGATTCCAAAATCGATTCTGGTTCTTCCACACAACGATTCCCATCGTCCACCCGAATTTTCGACAAAGGAATCACGCTTTCCTCTTCGGCTAGACATTTTCGAAGATAACACACGTGAAATGTGGGATGTATTCCATCCATTTCTGACGGTAAATCCAACCGATAGGCTTGCAACCCAATCTTTTCCAAAATAACAAATGGTCCAAGGAAACGAGGACTAAGCTTCCTGCGCTTCCCGAAACGTATGATCCCCTTCCACGGAGACACCTTCAACATGACCCGATCACCCACTTGAAACTCAATCGGCCTTCTCTTCTTGTCCGCATAACTCTTTTGTCGGTCTTGAGCCGCCTTTAGCCTTTCTCGGATCTCTTTCACCTTGTTCGGCGTCTCTTGCACTATTTCCGGCCCGGCGAATTGCTTTTCGCCTGCTTCTAACCAGCAAATTGGAGTTCGGCACTTCCGCCCATACAAAGCCTCGAACGGTGCCATTCCAATACTAGAATGGTAATTGTTGTTGTACGCAAACTCTACCAACGGTAGATGTGAATCCCAACTTCCTCTAAAGTCGATAACACACGACCGCAACATATCTTCTAAAGTCTGGATTATCCTCTCGCTTTGGCCATCCGTTTGAGGATGGTACGCCGTGCTCAAATTCAGTCGAGTACCCAAATCCTTTTGCAGACTAGCCCAAAAGTTTGAAGTGAATCGGCTGTCCCGATCCAATACAATTGATTGCGGAACTCCGTGCCTTGATACCACCTCATCAATATAAAGCTTGGCCAATTTCTCCATTGGCAAGGTCTCCCGCATTGCAAGGAAATGCGCGCTCTTGGTCAACCGGTCAACAATTACCCAAATGGTGTCGTGACCACGCAAGGTCTTCGGTAACTTCGTCACGAAATCCATAGTAATGTTGTCCCATTTCCACTCGGGAATGGACAACGGTTGTAAACTTCCATACGGTCTTTGATGTTCCGCCTTGACTTGAAGGCACGTGACACACTTCTCCACATAGCTAGCCACATCTAGCTTCATCACCGGCCACCAATAAATTAACTTTAAATCTCTATACATCTTGGTGCTACCGGGATGTATAGAATATTTCGACTTATGCGCTTCTTCAAGAAGCAGCTTCCGATTTCCCCCCAACTTCGGCACCCAAATCCGCCCTTGAAAGAGCTTGAGTCCACGACCGTCTTCCGATAGAAGTTCCTTTTGCTTCACCATGACTTCAGCTTTGAGGTTCTCTTCTTTAAGTGCTTCCACTTGACTCGCCTTGATATTCTCCAACAAACTTGATACCACATCGATTCTTGTAAGGGACATTTTGACACCTCTATCATAACTCCTTCGGCTCAATGCATCCGCCACCACATTGGCCTTACCGGGATGATATAGTAGGTCACAATCGTAATCCTTCAAAAGCTCGAGCCATCTTCTTTGTCGCATGTTGAGTTCCTTTTGATCGAAGATGTACTTGAGACTCTTGTGATCCGTGAAAAGAGTACACTTGGTCCCATACAAGTAGTGTCGCCACAATTTTAACGCGAAAACCACCTCCACTAACTCCAAATCATGAGTTGGATAATTCTTCTCATGATCCTTTAATTGCCGCGATGCATAGGCGATTACTTTCCCCCTTTGCATTAGGACACACCCAAGTCCCATCTTGGAAGCGTCGCTAAACATAACAAAATCTTCCGATCCCTCGGGTAAGGACAAGATCGGAGCTTCGCACAACTTTCTCTTGAGCGTCTGAAAGGCTTGCTCTTGTGCATCGGTACAAAGAAACTTAACGTTCTTCCTTGTAAGAGAAGTGAGCGGTGTAGCTATCTTCGAGAAATCTTGAATGAAACGTCGGTAGTAACCCGCCAAACCCAAGAAGCTTCGGATCTCTGTCGGACTTGTAGGAGGCTCCCAACTCATCATTGCCTCGATCTTTGCCGGATCCACTTTTACCCCGTCCTTTGATACCACATGCCCCAAGAATTGCACCTCTTGGAGCCAAAATTCGCACTTCGAGAACTTTGCGAATAGTTTCTCCCTTCTTCGAACTTCCAATACTTCCCGTAAGTGTTTTCCATGCTCGGACTCATCCCTTGAATATATTAAAATATCGTCGATGAAGACGATCACGGATTTATCCAAGAATGTGCACAACACCGCGAACTCCAGTGGGTTACGCGGCTTGCACCGCGACTTCCACCCGCGGCGTAAGTCGCGAGGTTCCTCAAACCTAAACCACTCCAGTGGACTACGCGGCTTATGACGCGGCTTGAACTCGCGCCTAAGTCGCGAAGCTCTCTGCTCAACAAATGATAGTCTAAAACTTCCAATCCGACACCAAGCAATTAACATAGACGGAAATGGCCATGAGCATACAATTTCTACTTTGGTAAGCATATGAACATAAGATTAACAAGGCCACAACTTACCTGAATTTACGGGTGTTACATTAAGCATTTAAGTTACATATTTAATGTTAAAGTCTTCCGCTGTAAACGGTTTGAAGTTTTAATTTAGTCGAAATTTTGGAGTATTTTTAGAGGAATGGTTCAGATTACGTAACACTTATCAAGGCGAAAATATGGGTGTTACATTACCCAACTTGAGCTCCTTTGAACAACACTTGGATACTCAAGCCAAAAACATCCAAAAACCTAGATCCAAACATTTTCCAACCATAAATATTTACATCCCACCATGAAGAATCATTTCCAAACATTATACATAAATATCTCAACTTATACCAAAACCCTAATTTCCATAGTTGAAGAGAAGAGAAGAGAAGATTACATTTACCAAAGCTTGAACCCATCAACAATACTCTTCTAGATCTCCAAAATAAACCACAAACTTCTAATCTTCAAGATGATGAAAAGGGTTGGATGAAATCCTAGAAACGTTGGAGAAGAAAATGAAGATGAAAGGTTTATAGCTCTAGCTTCCAAAACTTGCTAGGTGAAGAAGAATCATTGATTTTAGAAGAAAGACTCCCAAAAATGAGGTAGGGTTCGATTTTGTGGTTTGGGGGTCGGTTTGGGAGAGAAAGGGGAAGATATTTGAGTTGTGGGGATGAGAAAATGGGGTTCTAGGCCGATTTTTCAACTTTTTGTGCGTGCAGCGGCTTTGCAAGGATGGTGGCACTGATCGATCCGCGCGGAGCACTGAGACAGAGTCCCGAACTGATGGTGGCACTGATCCATCCTCTCGGAGATCCGCGCAGAGCACTGCCGCCCGATTTTCTTCATTTTCTTGCTCGATCACTGTTTTGGTCATAACTTCTTCGTTTTAGCTCCGATTTTGCTCCGGAAAGAACCGTTGGTCTCGTAATTGAACCCTTTATCCAACAAAAATATAAAATATAGGATTCAAGTCCAAAATCCCACTTCTTCTTTTTCCCTT
This sequence comes from Arctium lappa, assembly GCA_023525745.1. Lineage (NCBI taxonomy): Eukaryota > Viridiplantae > Streptophyta > Magnoliopsida > Asterales > Asteraceae > Arctium > Arctium lappa. The sequence continues at coordinate 29,161,053 of CM042051.1, read as the reverse complement.
AAAATACCCATTTGTATTAACTTGAAAGTTGAAATTATATCTTCCTAAAAAAATCGGGGTGTTACAGTGTTAGTGTAGGAAACGAGTCTATTAATTAAAGATGGATAAATATGAATACTGTAATCGAGAGTTCCTTTTGAATATAGTGAATGATTCGCTTCAAAGCAGACATGTGTTGTGTTCGTGGATCATGCACAAACAAACACACTTGTTGAACAATATAAGAAATATCTGGCCTCGTGAATGTCAAATACTGAATGGCGTCGACAAGACAACAATACTCAGTAGGATCATGATAGGGATTACTTGAAGAGGCGTTGAGTTTTGCTTTTGTATCGACCTATATAGGATATGGTTTAGTAGAAGACATGCCACCTCGCTCAATGATTTCCTTAGCATATTTGTGAAACAAAAAAGACTGCCTGAATGTCGTGTAATAGAGATGTGAACACCCCAAAAATTGGGGTAATTTAAAACCTGGGTATAACGGATTCACCAAAATAACATATAATTCATCACTTAAAAAGGGGAATTGTAAGAGCGTTTACAAAGCTAATATGAATGATAAACGACAACCTACTAATCTCCACTAAACTAGCTAGATTAAGGACGAGTGTAACTATCATATACAAAAGAATGATGTCTCTAAGTATCGCTTGCTAAACACAACCATCTTCTCCAAAAATGTCCAAGACGGCAACGTACGCTCCCCTTAAGCCTTGGAAGCCCTACCGCCTAAAGAACATGTATATACATGTCATATAAGAAAACAAGTGTTAGACTTACGCCCACTGAGCCCAAACAAATATAAAGTGATGATAAGGAATATTTGATAACAAAGTATGGTATTATCCAAAGTTCATTTATAAAAATTCAAACCTCAATTACCCTTGGAATGGTGTAAGGTTTAACAGAGTACGGGGGAGACCCGGTTTACCATTGAGGGTGACAGAACACAAAACTAGGCCACCTCACAATGTTATGGAGCTTCTATTATAGCACCAAAGGTTATCGAGTTCAACCACCCACAATCTATAGTTCGAACTCCTAATAGTCTAATAAGGACTCACTCTATAGCATATAAACATCATGGAGCACAAGATTATCATATTCAACCACCCACGGTCTATAGCACGAGCTCCCAAGTATCAAGCCCATCTCTAACTAAATATAGAACAACATTTTAAAACATATAAGATGACTAATGTCTATGGACCCTTTACACTATTGTTACTCAAAAGACCTTCCCAACATTTTCCACAAAATGTACCAATTATAATATATTCATTTGCACAAAGGTGGCATTTAAGAGAGGAAACTCTTTACTTACAAATTTCAACATAGGGTTTCTAGCCTTTAATAACATTCCTCATCCAAAATTCCTCCAAGTGAAAATATAGAATCATTTGAGTGCATAAAACCTTGTAACATACTCAAAATAACATTTTACTCCAAAACCAACGAAACCCTTGTTTAACCTAGTTTTCCAAAAATCCATCAATTAAGCAAGAATATGAAATAAAACCTTGAAAAAAATATTTTATGATAATGTACATGTATATAAAGATGGAGGTTTTGTAGAATGACTCACAATACAAGATTTGTATGAGAAAACCTAGAAATCCCAAGCTTTAGAGTTTTAGACAAGATGATAAGAGGAGGAACTTGACCGTAGCTTCCAAATCTTAAAGTTGATGGTGAAAACCATCAAAATAGGGATGGGATGAGCATTCAATGACCTAGAACCGCCATTAATGAAGAGGGGAAAGAAAATGAGAGAGTTTCTTGAAGGTTGGGTGAGAAGTAAATGAGAAATGGTTAGATTTTCGGACTTATGGAGACCCTGTACCCCAACGACGACCTTGCCAAGTGATAGTGCCCGTGTCACTATCGTGGCAAGTGTACCGCCGCTCCATCAGTCCTCCCAATTGTGCCCCGACGAGAGTGATAGTGTCACAATCGTCGGGCACTCTCGCCCTATATGTACCGCAGGCATGAACCTTAGGTGACCTTGCCCTCGGAGACAATGACCATGTCACAGTCGTCGGGCATAGTCGCGCCACTTGGACCGAAGCTCGAAAATCCTATTTTTCGTGTGCGAATGATGCTTCAAAGACTGAGAACTTTTAAATGAATTTCTCCCATTCCAATTTACCATTTAAAGTTGACATAATAGGAGGAAAGGAGTCTTAAAACCTACTTGAAATTGTGGGTGTTGCAATCCTCCCCAACTTGGAAATGATTTTGTCCTCGAAATCTCAATTCATGCAAAGAGGTGGGGACATCTCCGCTTCATATCCTCATCATCTTCCCACGTCACGTTCGCGCCACGGTGGTACTTCCATTGCACTTTGACCATCATGACTTCCTTGATGCTTCTTTGATTTCCTCTCCAAAATAGCGTCGGGTTCTTCCATGCAACGATTTCCCTCATCGACCCTTATCGCCTAGAGGGGTTCTTCCATGCCTCTCATAGGTTCGTTGATGCTCTACTTTCACTTGCAAGCATGTCACACACCTTTCCACATATAGTTCGCCAAATCCAACATTATGATGGGCCACCAATAAGTCAATTTCAAGTCTATGTACATCTTGGTGCTTCCCGGATGGATGAAGTATTTGGATTTGTGCGCATCCTCCAAAAGCAAATCTCGGTTACCTCCGATCTTAGGCACCCAAATACTAGCTTGGTACAGTTTTAAACCATGGTCGTCTTTGGTCAGTAGTGATTGTTGCTTCACCATTACTTTGCCCTTGAGATTTTTTTCATGTAAGGCCTCTCTATGAGACATCTTTATCTGATCAATCAGGTTGGACACCATATTTATTCTTGAGAGTGTAGCTCGAATGCCACCACTATACTCTTTCCGGCTCAAAGCGTCTGCCACTACATTCACCTTTCCCGGGTGATAGAGTAGCTCACAGTCATAATCTTTCAGCAATTCCAACCAACGTCGTTGTCTCATATTCAACTCCTTCTGATCAAACACATACTTCAAACTCTTGTGGTCTGTGAACAAGGTACATTTGGTGACGTATAGGTAGTGTCGCCATAATTTCAAAGAGAACATCACGCCCGCTAGCTCCAAGTCGTGGGTTAGATAGTTTTTCTCGTGTTCTTTGAGTTGCCTTTACGCGTAAGACATCACTTTGCCTCGTTGCATCAAAATGCAACCCAAACCCATATTGAACGCATCACTGTAGACCACGAAATCTTTGGATCCCTCAGGCAACAAAAGGATCGGAGTTTCACATAGTTTCTTTTGAAGAGTTTGGAAGGCTTTCTCTTGAGTGTCAGCCCATAAGAACTTCACATTCTTTCGGGTTAAGGTTGTTAAGGAGGAAGCGATTTTGGAGAAACCTGAATGAACCTCTTATAGTAGCCTGCTAACCCCAAAAAACTTGGATTTCAGACGGGCTCTTTGGCAGTTTCCAATTCATCATCGCCTCAATCTTGGACGAGTCCACTTTTACTCCGTCACGGTTGACTACATGGCCTAAAAATTGAACTTCTTCAAGCCAAAAGTCGCACTTTCAAGCCAAAAGTCGCACTTTAAGAATTTTGCGTACAATTTCTCCCGCCTCAAAACCTCCAAAACTTCTCGAAGGTGTTGCTCATGTTGCATCTCGTCTCTGGAGTAGACAAGTATGTAATCGATGATCACAATTACCGATTTGTCGAGGAACGATCGACACACCCGGTTTATCAAATCTATGAACACCGCCGACATGTTTGTTAACCCGAATGATATCTCTAAGAATTCGTAGTGGCCATATCGCGTTCTAAAGGTGGTCTTCGCCACGTCCTCGTCTTTCACCTTCACTTGATGGTATCCTGAACGAAGGTCGATCTTGGAGAAGCACCCCGCCCCTTGAAGTTGATCGAAAAGATCGTCGATTCTCGAGAGTGGGTATTTGTTCTTCACAATTACCTTGTTCAGTTCTCAATAATCTATGCATATTCTTATCGTGCCATCCTTCTTCTTCATAAATAGAACTAGAGCTCCCCAAGGTGACGAGCTCGGTGTCACAATCCCTTCTCCAAGATATCTTGTAGTTGCGACATCATCTCTTGCATTTCAGATGGTGCCAATCGTAAGGCGCTCTAACAATCGGAGCAGCTTCCGGAAGTAAGTCTATTTGGAATTCAACTTGTCGGTTGGGTGGTAATCCGGGCAAGTCATCGGGAAACACATTCGGAAACTCACGAACTATTTTGTCGTCTTCTAGCTTCTTCTTTTCCAACCTGGCATCCATTACGTATGCCAAGTATGAAGAGCATCCCTTCACCAAATACTTACGTGCTTTTACCATAGAGACGACTACCACGTCCCCCTTATCACTAGTACAGAAATGACTTTTTGTGATGGTTTTGAAAAATAGGTTTGTAACGGTTTGATAAAAAACCGTTACAAAAGGTCACATAAAAAGTTATAAAATAATTTTAGTAACAGTTTTAATAAAGAAACGTTACTATTACAAAAAAAACATAGAAACATAAAGCAACGTTTTAGATAAAAACGTAATAAAAGGTTCCTAAACGTAACGGTTTCAGACGGTTTCGTAAAACCGTTGCTTTATGTTGTGACGGTTTTTAAAAATCGTGGGCATATAAGACCTTTTAGTAACGGTTTTGATCTAAATTGTTGCTTTATGTCGTAACGGTTTTAAAAATGCATTACGGAAAACAAATATATGTATAGCAACGCTTATTTAAAAACCGTTTCCAAAAGTCACCAAGTTCTATGGCAACGGTTTTGCAAAATTTGTGTCACCAAAAGTTAGTGTATGACAAGGGTTTTAAAAAAAATTACGTCATCATATGTCATGCTTTGGTAACGGCAATAAAACATTTACATCACAATATCTCAGGTTACATTGACAGTTTCTAATAGTTAAGTGACAATATGTCATGCTATGGTGACGGTTTTGAGTCTGTTACCATATGTCATTCTACGGTAACGATTTGAAAAATAAATGTCATCATATGTTATGATATGGTGACGGTTTTAAAATATTATATGTCTCAATGGTGATGGTTTCGTATAATAAATGTCATTATATATCATGATATGGTGACGGTTATAATAATGAACGTCCACGTAAGTTATGCTACGATGACGATTTTGTATAATAAATGTGACCATATGTAATGTTATGGTGATAATTTTAAATAATAAACATCAGTGTACGTCATCCTACAGTGACGATTTTGAACAATAAATGTCATCGTACATCATGTTACAATAACGATTATGAAAGATAAACGACAATGTACCTCATGCTACGGTGACAGTTTTGAAAAATAAACGTCACTGCATGTCATGCTACAATGACGGTTTCAAAAAAATAACGTCACCTTTTGTTATGCTACGGTGACGGTTTAGAAAAATAAATGTCAATGTACGTCATGTTATGGTGACGGTTTTGAAACATAAACATTATCATATGTTATGCAAGGGTGACAATTTTGACAAAAAAAAAAAAAAATGAGTCACCCTATGTCATGCTATTCTGACATTTTCAAATAATAAGCATCGATGTATGTCATGTTAAAATAATGATTTTAAATAATGAGCGTCATCGTATGTTATCCTATGGCGGTGGGTTTGAAAAATAAACATCGCCCTATGTCATTCTACAGTGACGGTCTTGAAATCTAAATGTTACCATATGTCATGTTATGATAACGGTGTTGAATGGAAAACGTCACATTATGTTGATGTTACGGTGACAATTTTGAATGATGAACATCACCGTATGTCGTGTTACAGTGACAATATTGATAAAGTTATGTCACCGTACATCATAATGCAGTGACAATTTTGATAAATTTATGAATTTATGTCACCGTATGTTAGGTTACGATGATGCTTCTGAATAATAAATGTCACTATAAGTTATTTTAAGGTAACAATTTTGAATAATAAACATCACTATATGTCATATTACTGTGAAGGTTTTGAAAAAATAAACTTCACCATTTGTCATACTAGAGTGACAGTGTAGAAGCATAAAGTGATTTTTGATTGATTAACATCACCGTATGTCATGTTATGATAATGGTTTTGATAAATTTATGTCAATGTATGTCATGTAGCGATGAATTTGAGAAATTTACTCACGATATCTAATGTTACGATGACGGTTTTGAATGATAAATGTCACCATATGTCATTTATAGTGACAGTTTTGATAGAGTTACGTCACCAAATGTCATGATTCAATGACGGTTTTGAGAATTTTACCTCATCGGTCGTCATGATACGGTGATTAAGGATTTAAGGACCCAATCCAAAAGTACATATAACCACATGGGCGAAATTTGTAATTTACTCTATTCAATAATATAACAATATTTAAAAAAAACTTATAAATCACAATATATCTCGTTAACATTTTAAAAAAATGGGTAATAAAATAGGATTTTCTATACCTTTTTATTTACAATGATAGGTTTAATGACAAACGGTCAACTAACTATTAAACATGTATAAAATTCTTTAAAGAATATCCATATATATGGGAAATCATATCCATATAAACTTAAAACTCAAACAATCAATTTCCACCTTACAGGCTTAATTATTTAAATAAATTAAGAGTAAACTCTAATTTTGGTCTTTAATGTTTGGTGATTTTTTTGAAAGAGCGACCTGTGATTTTATAATTCAAGTTTTGGTCCTCAAAGTTTAACTTTTGCTCTGATAGAAGGGTTGACCACTAATTTCTGTCGGCTGCCAAAGTAGTCAAACCTCATTGACTTTCGTCGGAAATCCACCAGAATATTTTTTTTCTTTTTTTTAATTATGTTTTGGGCGGATTTTTGGCGGATTTCCAACAGAATATAACTTTTTTTAATTATTTATTTTAGAGGAAATTAAGTAAACATTTTCGGGGGATTTCCGGTGGAAATTAATTAATTAATTTAATTAATTAAAATCCAGAAAAAATCCATCGTAAATTTTTAATCAACTTTTTTTTTACTTTTTCTCTGAAAAAAAATAAACAATTTAAAAAATTATATAAATCTGCCGGAAATCCACCGGAAAATTTCAAAGTATATTTCCGGCGAATTTATATTTAAAAAAAAATAAAAATATATATAAATCAGCCGGAAATATTTAATAATTTTTTTTACTTTTTCTTATGAACAAATTTAAATATGTATATATATATATATATATATATACACACATACATACATATCTGTCGGGCTTTAATTGATTCATTTGGGGTTTAATAGATTGGTTGGGTTTTAATAGATTCAATTGGGCTTAATAGATCGGTTGGACTTTAATTAATCTATATGGGCGTTTATGGATCGTTGTGCTTTAATGGATCCATTTGGTTTTTAATGGATCCATTTGGTTTTTAATGGATCTACTTGGGCTGTAATAGATTCAGTTGGGCTTTAATAGATCCACTTCCGCTATAATGGATCGATTAGGCTTTAATGGATCCATTTGAGCTTTAAGGGAATCATTTGAGTTTAAGGGATCAATTTGGGCTTTAAGGGATCCATTTAGGATTTAATGGATCCATTGGGGCTTTAATGGATCAGTTAGACTTTAATGAATCCATATGGGTGTTTATGAATCAGTTGGGTCTTAATGGATCTACGTGGGCTTTAATAAACCCATTTGGGCTGTAATGAATCCAATTGGAGGTTTTAATGGATCCACTTGCACTGTAATGGATCGGTTGGGCTTTATTGGATCCATTTGGGCTTTAATGGATCAATTAGGCTTTAATGGATCCACTTAGGATTTAATGAATCCACATGGGCGTTTATGGATCGGTTGGGCTTTAATGGATCCATTTGGGTTTTAATGGATCCACTTGGGCTTTAATGGACCCATTGGGTTGTAATTGATCCAGTTGGGCTTTAATGGATTGATTAGGCTTTAATGAATCCACATGGGCGTTTATGGATCGGTTGAGCTTTAATGGATCCATTTGGGTTTAAATGGATCCACTTGGGCTTTAATGGACCCATTTAGGTTGTAATGGATCCAGTTGGGCTTTAATGGATCCACCTGCACTGTAATGGATCGATTGGGCTTAAGGGATCCATTTGGGCTTTAATGGATCCACTTGGGCTTTAAAGAATGCAATTGGGATTTAATGGACCCATTTGGGCTTTAATGGATCTAGTTGGGCTTTATTGAATCGTTTGGGCTATAATGGATCAACTTGGGCTTTAATGAACCGTTTTAGACTTTAGTGAATCCAACCAGACTTTAATGGACCGTTTTGGGCTTAAATGGACCGTTTTGGCCTTTAATGGATCCACTTGGGCTTTAAGGGATCGAGTTGGGCTTTAATGGATCCACTTGGGATTTAATGGACCCACTTGGTCTTTAAGGGGTCCAGTTGGACATTAATGGATCTACTTGGGCTTTAAGGAGTCAAGTTGGGCTTTAATGGTTCCTACTAGACTTTAATGGATCTAGTTGGGCTTTAATGGTTCCACTTACGCTGTAATGGATTCACTTGGGCTTTAATGGACCCATTTGGCCTTTAATGGATCCAGTTGGGCTTTAATAGATATATTTGGGCTTTAATGGACCCACTTGGGCTTTAAGGGGTCCAATTGGGCTTTAATGGTTCCTGCTGGGCTTTAATAGATCCACTTGTCCTTTAATGTTCCACTTGCACTGTAATGGATTCACTTGAGATTTAACGGGTCCACTTGGGCTTTAATGGACCTATTTGGAATTTAATGGATCCACTTGGGCTTTAAGTGATCCATTTGGGCTTTGATGAATCCACATGGGTGTTTATGGATCGGTTGAGCTTTAATGGACCCACTTGGGCTTTAAGGGATCCGGTTAGGCTTTTATGTCCACGAAAACCGTTACTGTATACCTATGGTGACGGTTTTTAACTGTCACTAAAGACATTTTTTGTACTAGTGTATGTCTTTCCCCGTACACAAGCATTACATTGTCCCCCACCAACGGGATTCAGATCAACTTCTTCGAGCAGTGGATTTCAGCTTGGTACTTATACACTTACATTGTCACATTATCGTGAAGGGGTCAATGAAAAATTTAGACTGAAAATCATTTGATTGACCTAGAATTTAAAATAGATTTAAGAGATATCTGGATATCATTTAATATCGATGAAAACACTTGGAAAAGGTTATCAATTTGTGTAGGTAGGATTACAAGCTTATCGTGAGAGTCTATACACCTAGATGACTTTCATGTGACTTTTATCAATGTGAGATACACATGTTGTTATGTATGATACATGTTATGATGAGTTGTGAGTATGTCATTTCTACATTATCGATTACATGCATGCTAGCCATGTTATGTAAGTATGATATGTTTTATGATCAGATGTTACACATTTTATCTTATTTCATCTCTTAATATAAATGATGAAATGTACTAAATGTAATGGAGACTAAGTGGCTCATATCAGGATGTCGATAGTGGATGGTGGGAAATCGCATACAACGAAAGATAGTTAGTACTTGTAACGTAAGTGATAACTTTGATAATGCACTATGAGTTGGTAATGAAGATATGTGTTTGACAACATCTTTAAGCTTAACTAGTGATCAACAAATTGACAGAGACCCTACCATGTCAAATTGGACATATGAGATCTCAAATATAAAGTCCCAATGCATGTGTGATTCATGTATGTTGTATGATGACATGCACGCCAATTTTACGAATGAATTATACCTTTTGCAATTATGTTATGGAGTTAACATTTAATATGTTCAGTTAATATATTATTATAACTAGGACATCAAGTATAAAATCGATATTAACGTGTATCACATGCTCTACAAAGGCTAGTCAGCAAGTGCAAAGGTCTCGTTTGAGCATAGCCGGATCGTAGAATTTTTTTTATTAGGGACATGAAATAAATAACATAATATGAAATAAAAAAATGACATTCAAGTGGGTTCTTCCTTTCTTTTATGTTGTTGTTACCAATAAGTAAAATAAAAAGCCAAAGGGATTCGAATTTGCAACATGTAATGTCACATACAATGACACTATCGGTAGGCTACAACCACTTTTTTTTTATTAACTTGGGGGATCACACATCAAATTAAAAATGGTGCACATTTATGAACCTTAAAAATAGTTTTCATTGCGTTGTGACTAGAGAGCGGGGGACCCCTAGGCTATTACTAAATCCACCCCTGAATTTGAGGATATATTAAGAGATTGTTTATGCTAGAACTTCATTACATTTGGAATTACGTTAATGACGTTAAGTTGTTATTTATGCTTTTCCACTTATGTTTAAGATTAGATGATCTAACAAATATGATTAAAAAGATGATTACAACTATTTTTTTTAAAACCACGCCTCTAATTTTTTAATCGAAAATAATCGAAATGTAACAAAAATCATAATCAAACAAATAATAACAAAAAATGAGCATTTTACTCTTTTTAATATGACATGCGTATTGTTACTTTTCATGGTGTTTCATGTTGTTCTCGAGTTTTAATATGTTGAGGGTATTCTTATTTGAACCCACCCATATATGTATGTATGTATGTATGTATGTGTGTATGTGTGTATGTGTGTGTGTATGTGTATGTATGTATGTATGTATGTATGTATGTATGTATAGGAATCCGTTTCCGTAGGAACCACCGTAGCTTGGATGGAGTTGATCATGAAATTGATGCATAAAATGAGTTAATATTGTCACATACATTAACATATATTACTTGACATTGTTAACATAAGTTATGATGAAAATGTTAATATAAGTTACCAACTTACCATGAATATACATATGTGACTATATTTTCATGGTAACTTATGTTAATAAACCTTACTCTACTTTCCATGGTACATATGTGACTATATTTTCATGGTAACTTATGTTAAGAAACCTTTAACTCTACTTTCCATGGTAAAGTATGCAACCGCGAGCCCAGTAATTTTTTTGAGCGGGTGCACCTTTAAGGTGAATCAAGGACCCGTAAAGTCGTGGTTTGACCTGGGGAAAGTAACGCGGTTTGACCCAGGGAAAAGTCAATTGTGTCGATTTGAGAATAAAATACATTTTTTTCAAATGAAATTGACCTTGATCTTTGAAATAGATATATGTTTCCTTGAAAATGATATAAAAAACGATGATTTTAGAGATGAATTAGCATTGAGACGTAAAATGAATCATGAAGAAAAGTGATAAAATCAAAACGGGAGAAAAATTAACAAAAAGTTGTTTTCACATAGTGGTAGTTGTGTCTATAACTTTATTTGATGATGTGAGTTCGATCCTTGTTGCTATATCTTTCCTGTTAATATTCTTAATACCAACATTGTAGGCCTGGCTGTATGTGTCAATGCCCTGGGATGGCTTAGAGCCGAACCTTAAAAGATGAACTAAAAATAAGATTTAGATCCACGACCATTTAAATGATGAAAAACTAAGTTTTTGCTAAAAATAATATTTAGACCACGACCTCTTTTATGATGAGTGTCAATCTAACCATATCACCCATATTCGAATTTTGTTATAAATTTAGTTTCAAAATATTTAATGGCACCTTTCAAAATCCAGAGTTTGCACCTTTTAACTTATGTTAATGTTTTTATTAAAGGCATGTTAACATAAATTACCATTCAAAAATATTAACATAAGTTAACAAGTGTTAACATACCTTAACGTTTAAATTTACGTATGTGAATCTATGTTAAAAACTTAAACATGGAAATGTGTTAACATAAGTTAACATTTCTATACTACTTTATAAAACATTTGAGTTACTTTTCTTAAATACAATCTTTTAAGCCTTTTGTACCACCATTTAAAGTCACATTACTTAATTTTCAACTTTACAACTCACTATTGCTCATGGTACAACTTATTAAAGCACACTATCTATACTACTTTATTGAAGACAACTTTCTTAGCACATAATACACCTATCATATGCCTCCGCCTAAGAGATTCACGCCCACGACAACACGCCCACGACAACGTTTCACTCTCCAAGGCACACACTGACAAAACGCTTCACACTCCAATATGTGGGGGTTTTATACCACGATTTCCCCTTCATCGTTGTTTCCTGTTGCTTTCTCTCGGTTTTACGTTTCCTCTCGATTTCCCCCAAGACACACGACGATTCTCAGATAGGGTTTCTGTTGTTTTAAGTTTCCTCTCGGTTTCTGTTGTATTTTTTGTTGAATCGTGGAAATTTTGAGTTTAATTTTGCATCAATTTTGAGTTTGATTTTGCATCAATTGCATCTATTTTGTTACTGTGAGTTTGATTTTGCATCAGTTTTTGAGTTTATAGTTGAAACTCAAGTTTTGGATTATCTACATTTACTTGAGAAGGTCTTAGTGGTAGTTGTCAATGAAGTTCCTCCATATATTTTCACTTTCTTGTGCAATGTTTTTGGGGAGAACAAGCTTGACAGACCATCTAACAGAGTAATTAACGATGCTGCAAATGAATGTGGTTAGTGGAGAAATTAACGATGTTGCAAATGAATGTGGTTAGTGGAAAAATAATTGGGTTATAGAAACTTTGTGTTTACCAATTTTGAGTTTGATTTTGCAACAATTTTAAGTTTGATTTTGTTGCAATCAGATTGATTTTGCATCAATTTTAATTTTTTTTGCATCAGTTTGCTTTTACTATGATTTGTTGCACGATTTAGACTCAAGTATATAGATCAAATTGCTTTGGTTTGGTTTTGTCAAGAAAGTTGGTTTTGTTTTGTTTGAATTTGGTTTTGAAAGTTGTTTTTTTGGTTTGGTTTTGTCAAGAAACACATCTTCTCAGTGTTCATGTGCATCATCATTTTTTATTCTTGGCAAGATTATTGGTCTTTACCATATTCTTCCGGTAAGGTAATCTAACTTGGTAAGCGCTTACCCAAATATTCGTTTGGTAAACAGCCCTTTAGTTTTGTAAGGTAAGATGCTATATTTGTTTTTTCATGACCTGGTTAGATTTACAAGCCTATAGTTAGAGGTTGAAATGTTTTTTTTTTGTTATGGACATAAGCTAAAATTTAGAGTCTGAAATGGTTCCTTTTGTTCCATGATTATTCTTTTTTTAGTGGCTACTAATTTTGATTGTACAAAAGTTATTTGCTTGTAGATGATTAGGATGGAGTTGAACTTGATTGTAGAAAAGGTTGTCTACCAAGTAACAACTTTTAATTGGCATTCTTTGTTTGTTGTTGTTATGGTATATCTAAAAACAATATATCTCTTATACCATGTCGATGCTTTATAGAGTTCAGTGGATAGAAGAGTTTTGTGAAACAACTAGAATCAAGAGATATTAAACTTGTTGTCAGAGTTCTTGAGCAATTTTACCCTTTATCTTTTTGAAACTACTGTTGGAGTCTCACATCGGCTAGACTTTGACCATTTTTCCTCAATATGTGTTGGAAGTTTTCTTCTCCTTAAGGACTCTTTTGGAGAGTTATCTAATGGGTTCCACATATATTGTATCTAATGGGGTTTTACTTATTCTCACAACTACCATCCTTTGTTCTCATTCTAATTTCTTCATTTTGTAACCATTTGATATTTCAAATACATAAGTTTGAACTCAATTTTATTTAAAGTTTTGTTTTACCATTTGGTATTACAGTATCTATCTAACCATTTGGTGTTACAAAATCTATTACCTCCCAATCATGCAAATGTTGGTCAAGTGTAAGGCAACGTGGTGCTCAAACTCTATTGGTGGAGTGGATCTCCCTATATGTTAAAATACAACCACATTCATGAATAGATTGTGATTTTGTTCACCACAACTAAAATATAATGTCGAGATTTTTAGGTATAAGATATGCTTACATGTTGTTTGTTATGTTGTTTTGGATGATTTCATGTCTAAAAAATGTATAATAGCATGTAGGCCATCATTTTTGTAAAATCAAAATCTGTTTTTTTTTTGTAAATTTTAATTATTTTGAAGTACCGGTTACCCAAAACACTGCACTCTAATGGCCTTTTTTTGAAAATCCTTTGTCGAGTGAGCTATCGATTCCATTTGTATTTAAGGCACTCTCAGGCAGGCTATCAACAACGAGGCCTTTCCTTCCGGTAATTGCTTCCTGCTCTGTTTTCAAGGTTTTCTCCATTCAGTAGCCTGCTTACTGGCCCTGGCCCTGGCCCTGGTTTCATGTATCTTTCCTTCCTTTTTTCTTACACAATGTAGTACCATGATTGATATATGTGTTGGGTCTCCTGGACCACGTCTCTACAAAATAGAATGCATTCATGTCTAAGTGAGTTTGCTTATTCCAAAAGAATGGAACTTGTTTATTTGGTGTAGACTTCTAAGCTTGAGGACTTGTGGGTCTAAGATCGAGTAACCGGTTTCCTCATTTTATAGTCCATGCTTCCAGAGTTGGTTTCTCTTGTATGCAAATGTTGCCTACGCATGGCAACAAGACTGTCATTTTGTTCGGTTTTGGACTTTGGCTTTGAATTCTCCATTCCAAAAGTGTCAATTGTATTGTTTCTTATCATGTGAATAAATAGTTCCAAATAATTCCATGACTTTTCTTCTTAATGTCACGTGTCACAGTTTCCTCTTTCTATTGTTCCTTGCTCTCTTTTTTTCCTTTCTCTGGCACAAGAAAGAAATGATTTATTGTTCAATATATGAAGTTGTTTGGCTTTGCTATGACAATCGTTAAACTTTCTAGATTGTAATTGGTTGTCATGTTTACAATTGCTCAAGTTTTGCATCCCGCTGCATTGCGCGGGTACACTGCTAGTCCTAACATAAAAACATTAACGTTAACTTAATAGATCTCAATGTGCCCAGGTGCGGGAATCGAAATGATTAAACATCTCTCATTCAGTACACTCAAAACACGTTTGATCCTAATCGAAGGTCGTAATAAGTTCGTAAGATTCCCATAGGATTTTGAGTTATTAGTAGGGTGCACAAAAAACCAACCAAATCGTCAACCCTACTAATCCAATCCAATCTAACCCAAAATTTAATTGGTTTACAAAATATACAAACCGGTGAGAGTATGGCAAATTATGGGTTTGATCCAGATCAAACCAACCCAACCTGTAAAACCCGACAAAATTATAATAATTAAAAAAATTCATATTATTAGTTATTAAATATCTACATAGACAAATACATAGTCCATCACCCCATTGAATGGAAGTCAACTAACAATTTAACCCAATACCTCAATAAGTTTAAATTATGTTTTTTAACTGTAGACAACATGAACAAACTTGATACTAAAGCAACATCTAAAATAAAAGAAGTTGAAAACCGTTGTTCGTTGATAGTGTTATTTTGATTCCATGTTTTTTTGGAAAGATGTTCTAGGCTATGCCTAGACTAATCTCTTGACAAATTATGACTGTAAGACATCATCTCTGATTAAATCTAAGTGGCCACAATTGTTATTCGAACCCTAGACAAATGAGATATTCCACCACATCCTCGGGGGCTTAACTAGTACGCCAGAACCCATGTGGTTTATTTTGATTCCATGTTCTTACCATAATATATATCTTGTTATTTATATTTAGCCAATTAGATATTGGATTGTATATTTAAAGAGGTTTAATTGGGTAAGTTATTTGCCAATTTAAAATAGTTGGATCAGGTTGTTTAAATGGTTTTAATCTGTCGAACCCAACCCCATCCCATCCCAACTTTATATTGACATTATAAAAAATTATCAACATTAATATGCTGCTGCCCAGGATCGAACTGGGGACCTTTAGTGTGTAAAACTAACGTGATAACCACTACACCACAGCAACATCGACATGCAATGATTCAAACCAATTTACAAATATAAAGAAACTTAACACCATGCGCATTCAAAAGCTGGTAAAATCAAGCTCTGAAATTCACGTAGCTCTCTCCAGGTGATTATCAAAGATCACCCCCTTCTCCCTCGACAATTCTTGGCCTGAATCCTAACCCTAATTCTGAACTTAGGGTTTGGGATTTTGGTTATACCGTTGCTGATAATACGAGGTCGATTTCACAATCGTATTTTCTTTTTTTTGGGGGAAGAGTGATTGATTGATTCATCATAGGAAATGACGACATTGATGAGGAGTTGCATGCAATCGTTGCTGAAACTGATTAATTCTTTCATTGGGATGTGTGGGTTCGCCACGATTCTGTATGCTTTATGGATGATTAGGATTTGGCAGCGCCAAGTAAACGACTCCTATCACCCTGCTCCTTGGTATTATACTTTCCACATTTTTGTTTTCATTCTATGAATCTGTATCGCAAATATGCATTACAGTGAATTTAATGAAAGTATAATATTAGACATTGTTTTGTTGATTGCTTATTTATGATTTGACCAAAGGGGTTCGTTCAGGACCCCTTATTTATTATGGTTGTTGACTCGTTAAGAATTCATGTCATCTGTTGGGATTCGTGGGTAGATCCATATCTTTTAACCTTAATAAACTACTGTTTATTTAGAAATATTCGATTTGCGATTGCTAAGAAGTTAACATTTTGGATTCAAGTGGTATAAAAGATGGAACTTTCATTATCTTTTTCAAACTTGTATTTCTGGGTTGTAATCTTTTTGGTGTAAGATATATACATGTATTTTGTTTATGGTTTATGTTTTGAACAATGCAGGTTCATGTTTACTATCCTTGGACTTGGTGCAATTCTGTGTGCAATAACATGCTGGGGTCATGTTGCTGCAGAAACAGCAAATGGTTGCTGCCTTTATTGTGTATCCTATCAAATTAGACCTTACTTTTTGTTCCTTGTAGATTGAAAGGGTTCTTTTTTTTTTTTTTTTTTTTGTGGTTTTGGCTTCAAAGGAAAATCTCTTTTACTTGTTTTAATACCTCATTTCACTTTCCTAAGTTGACAGTCGATGAAAAGTAGGCTTGCAGGCTCGGTTGTATTATCAAGCAGTAAAAATGATTATCTGACTCATTAGACGGTTAAAATCCTTGTTTTTCCTTACATGGATGTAGTATCTTGTGTTTGTCCTTTTGGTCCTAATGCTGGAAGGTGCAGTCACAATGGACGTATTCTTAAATCCGAAGTGGGAAGAGGTACACTATAATCATGAAAACCTTATAATCCATTGTCTGATCTGGTTTTCCCTTCATTTTTTATTCATCCTGCATTGCTTGCTAAGTGTTGTTTGTATGCTGTTTCTAATCTTGCACTAGCTGGCTTCCATGTTTTGATGATTGGTTTCGGTCATATCAGGACTTCCCGCAAGACCCAAGTGGAAACTTCCACAAGTTGAGGGATTTTATGAAGGAGAATGTTGACATGTGCAAATGGGTTGGCTTGTCTATTCTTTCCGTTCAGGTCAATCTCTCTCTCTCTCTCAAGGTGTATTTGGTATGTGGCACATAACTGAACAAAAACTTGTTGTCTCACGTTTGGTGCGACATTAGACTACGACATGAAATGACTGTGGGACACCAAAATAGGTGGAACAGAAATAAGGAAGGTGAGACAAGACTGGTAAATTACTAAATACCCATGTCGAATTAAAACCCCTAAAACCTTACTCTCGCCCGTTCAGTTCTCTGCGGTCCCATCTGCGTACCAAATGCACAGAACACAGCAGCATAGGTACATCAAAGATGCAAAGGGCATTTATTGATGGTTGTGCTGATCTAAGTTATCAATGCACTATAATCTTCTGTTGGGCAATTCAGATTATATCTTCAAACTTATACTGGAATCTAAATGTCGTCGTTTTTTCTTAAATCATACCACATTCTTTTTTTCAAAGCTCTACATATCATTACTGCAAATTTCTCTGTATCCCTTTGAAGTTATGGAGATTGACCCTGTTTAACTATTTTCTCCAATGAAAGAAGGCACAAACTGCAGATGGCGTTTTCCATTTTCGTCTGCAACAGCATTGAACTGTTTCAAGATTAACTGCTTGAATAAATGATGTTTGTAAACATGTTACTTTAACATATGCCCATTCTTAACTTTCATTTTACCTATTACTTCACTTAAAATATTATTATATATGTTGTTGATAGATCTAACCTGATCAATTGTCTTCAGTTAACTGAATTTTCCTACTTGGAATGCCAGGGGCTATCTATGGTTTTGGCTGTTATTCTCATAGCTCTTGGGCCACACCAAATAAGCTACAATAACGATGACGAGTATACTCCAGAAGGGGTTCCATTGTTGAAGAATTATCATTCCCCTTGTGTCTATGGATCCAAGATCGATGCTTGGAACAGTTAGGTAGCTTTACCAAATTTCAGTGCCATAATCCATTCTACTTCACCAAACATAAACACACATAAAACCTTTCACTGCATCTTATACTTTAGTTAGTATTCTAAGGTTTCTGCTATCTAGAACTTTTATAGGCATGAATGATGAGTTTCTTGGGTACTAATCCATGTTTTTAATCAACTTCTTAGTAAGTTAAGGTCGTGTTTGGTTGCACGAATGTTTTTGTTTACATTTTTTATAAAATAGGAACAAATTGTGATTTCATGAGGCTTAAGTTTGTGGGTATTTTATGTTTTCAAGTTTTCGTATTGATTGCATTTAGTATTCCAGAGAAGCATGTCAATATGAGGCCGTTACATAGCAGCATTACGTGGCAGCTCTGAAGCATGAGATAATGGCGCGTTCTAGACATATATGAAAACAAGGTCAAATAAACGGAACACACATGAAAAGTGCAGGTAAAGGTAAATATTTCATTCAGCACTAAATCATAGAGATGGTTAAAATGGTAATTTTATGTCATTTAAAATGTCCATTCAGAACAGTTGCCAAATAGTCATTTCTCTTTCTGTATTTAATCATACTAACCACTTAATCATTCGGTATCTACCAAACAACTCCTAAGATAGATAGAATTCTTGTGAACATGTATTGTAAAGTATCTAGTGATTTAACTTGAGTTCCTTTGGTGCATAGGAAACTGATCAAATTCGGTTAACCGGTGGCTGCAGGGGAAGATCTTGAGATATCTTTTTATAGATATACATGTAAGCCTTTGTTACCTTTTGTGTACATATATATAATGCTGAAAATAAAGTAGCATATAATCAATTTGTATGATAACTGTGTATTTCTTCTTAATAACCACACGCACGCCATGTATTTCTCTCCGATGTAGGATGAGGTGAATATGAAAACATTTTTCCATTTATCGTCCCCACCATCATTAAAAGCTATTGATATCTTGTACTGATATGATACAACTAACCAATAAATGGCAACGTGGTTTGAAATCACTTGTCCAATTACATGTCATTAGCTAAAAAACGATTCAGTTACAAGCAATTTTTAGGTTCAACTCGATCAACAATTTGGGCGTGAGAATAGCTCGCCCAAGGTTGTTTATTTTGACATGTGTATTATCACTCACATATATATATATATATATATATATATATATATATATATATATATATATATATATATATGACATTTTTTGAACGGGTGTATTTGGTTTTTCATTGCAAATCGGCATGTTAGTTTCTTATATGAAAGTAGATGTGGTTATGAAGGCCGTTAAATGAAAGTAGACCGAAACTAGTTAAAAAAAGACCACCTAATAATGGACTGGTCCGTTTTTTTTTTTTTAGAGGGTATCCCAGACCACATTGGACCCAGACTAATCCCTGGCAATATGGGCCGAAGCCCGACTGCTAAAGCATGCAGCCCGGGGTCGAAGCGCCCGTACATCCAGGATGCGTCCCCCAGGGTTCGAACATGAGACCGCTACTAGCAAGTCCACATGCCTTACTACTAGGCTAGTGGTAACTGGTCTGTTTTGTCGGTTAAGATATTTTGGCATTCTTTTTTTAAGTATATGTAATATATGACAAATACTCACACATTTCTTATTTTTTTGTGAGGTTTAAACCTTTAACCTATAAAGAGGTTGAGATCTTATCGGTGACCTCGATACCACTAGAACAAAGACCATGTGATTAATTGTCATTCTTCTTATTTACCATTATGCAGTTATTGGAATGTATGAATAGGTTTGTTGGTTTTTTTTAGACACAAATTACTATAACAATTGTTCTCAATTTTTCAACTCGAAGTGCTGTAATTCGTAATTTTGTGTTTCAACTTCTTTTGTTTTGATATTATTTCGTTTTATTTTCTCTGTGTTTGTTGTTTGTCCGCTATTCTGGTTCAAAACATTGAGGGGCCTTTGGTTATTTGACGGAATTGGAGTGGTTCCCTGATTGAATTGATTGAATTCCGCCAAATTTTGCGGCTGAAGGATTTGATAATTCCTTGGCATATCTGAATAAATTGAATTTCATTCCTTATAAATGTTAAAGGTTTTATAATTTAGTTTCAAAAAGACAAATAACTTTTGCATCCAATTTAACAAAACCACCACTCCCACCTTCACCACCCCCGACCATCTCACTCCTCCTGCCGTTGACATCGCCACCACCGCCGTGACATCACCACCAACGCCAATTAATATTATCATTCCACCCCCAACCCCACCGCCAACCAACGTCGTTATCACAGCCGCCACTCCCACCCCCTAACCCCACCAATCCCATCCACCCACCGTCAACACCACCACACCACTACCGTCATCGTCACAACTGCCACTACCACCAAGTCTTGCATTGTCACTACCATCGTCGCAGTCAAGCTTATAGTAGGTGTGATTGAGGATCAAGGGGAGTAACAAATGGTATAAATCCATCAATAACGAAATAAGATCATGATCAGAGTTGTAAAAACTTATCCAGGTAAGCAATCACAAGTATTGGTGACCCACAATCAAATTGTTTTGAAAACAAGCACCAAATCCAACCAACAAGGGATGCTCATTGTCCAACAAATTAAAAAAACATAATCTCTTCACCGTTTGCTAGTGGTTTTAACCTTACTCTAAGAGCACATCTAACATTTTTTTGGCAGCATATGGTTTTAACCTCACTAAGGAGTTGTTTACCATATGCTAATCAAAAAAGTGCTTTCACCGCCAGAGAAGGGGACATCGGAGAAGCAAAAGAAAGGTGTAGAGGAAAGAAGAGGAGGGGGAAGGGGGTGAGGGAGTTTCTCTTTTTTATTTGACAAGCAAAACTGTCTAAAACTTCCCTCACTTAATTGAAGTTCACAGGAAAAAAAAAAAAAAAACAATGGTCGTGTCGTGGGAAGGACAAAAATAAGGGTTCCTTTGGTTCGTAAAATGGAACTTGATGGAATTGCAATATATTGAAAGAATTGGAATGAAATTTGATAAAATTTAACTACACCTTTCAACCTTTGGTTGGTAGGAATTGAATGAAATTCAATTTTTTTCACTAAAGGCTATGTTTGGCAAAAAAAAAGTTAGCTTATAAGCTAGCTTTTTTTCCTAGTACATGTTTTGATGACCATAAACTAGTTTATAAGTTAGCATTTTGAAAAGCTAACTTATCAGCTACCAGCTAGCTTATAAGCTAATTTACCAAACAATGTCTTAAACTAAAGAATGATGAATTCCTTAATTTGTGGAATTCAAATGATTCCATCATTTTTATCATACCTAAGATTTGAAGTTTTCTCAAAAAAAAAAATATTCATTTCATTTCAATTTCTTTAAAATCCAAGAACCAGCAACGAGAAAATTGGAATAAATAAAGTTTGAACTAATTCTCCAAAATTAATTATTACGGGTCAAATTTGCGGCACGGCCCACCCTCGGCCCCTACCTAGCCTAAACGTCTAGTGGCCATCTACTGAGATCATCCACACATGCCACATCCATCCTTCACCATTTTTATGTCGCCAACAACTCAATCGCCATCGATAAATAATAATACATATATATGTATACGGAACGAAGGGGGTCATAATCGGAGCATCGACGGAATAGGAAAGGAGAAATGACAGACCGGTACTTTGAGAATTTCATGCGAGACTTGATAGAGGAAACATCAACAGTAGTAGGGGCTAATGAAGAAGAAGAAAGAAGCGTGGGTCTTCAAAAAGATTCTCTCTTGAAACTTCTTTCTATGCCTTACCCTACTCTCTCCAACAGATTCAAAACAGCCGCCTTAGATCTCAAACAAACTGTAATCATTTGCTTAAAGATATAATCAGCTTTTCTTCTTCTTTTTTTGGGTTTTACGGATTTGGCGTGCCGACCATGTGTTTGTGGAAATGTTTACAGGTTGTGGGGAAGACATGGGGTTTCACCCATGGTAGAAATCGAAGAATAAGTGACTTTACTCTCTATACTGGTGCTCTGGGTACTGCTTTTTTGCTCTTCAAATCCTTTCAAGTGACTGACAACAAGAATGATCTCAACCTCTGTTCTGAGATCATCAAAGCTTGTGACTCTGCTTCTTTACACGCCAGGTACCCTCTCTAGCTCAAAACTTTAATGATTACTAATTTTGATGCATAAATCATCATCATCATTTATGATTTAACATGTTCTCCACGAGTGTAGTTGCGTATTAACAATAGATAGAATGTGTTTTCTTGAAAAAATTAACATTTTTCTTGAATTGTATTAAAGATCATATAGATTAACAAATTACCTATAGCTGGAGGATGTAAAGTAACTTGGAATGTAGGGAGTAAAATACATCTGAATTGCTAATCTGATCCGTTGGGTGATAGGGCTATAACGTTTATATGTGGACGGGTAGGGGTTTGTGCACTTGGTGCTGTTGTGGCAAAGCATCAAGCAAATCAGCAGATGCTTGAATACTATTTGGCCCAATTCAAAGGGGTAACATTTGGCTTTATTTCCTCAAAACACAATGCCAATATATATATATATATATATATATACAAACCGTGTAAATGTTACACACCTTACAAACCAATCTCAACCGTCTGGGCAGATTATCAAATCAATGTCAACGATGTGGATCAAATCGGTTTCAAAATTTACTCTAAACCTTATCTGCAACTGATCTGATAACTACCTAAATTTTTCAAAAGACGCAAAATCAAGGTGTGTAACATTTACATGTTTTGTATTTGATTTGTCCTCTCTCTCTCTCTCTCTCTCTCTCTCTCTCTCTCTCTGTATATATATATAAATGTAATTTTCATGGGGTTTGTTTGATTTTGGGGACAGATTAAAGTAAATGACGATCACCCAGATGAAATGTTATATGGGAAAACTGGATTCTTATGGGCATGTCTGTTCTTGAACAAGAACTTAGGTGATGGAGTGATTCCTTCCACCTTCACCGTAAGCTTTCTCTTGGGATTTCTTCTTAGATTTGCATATGTTTACATATGATTAAAACCATGTTAAATTGGAACAGCGTCCACTCGTGAATAAGCTCATAAAGAATGGAAGAACATTGGGTGCCAGATCACGATGCCCGTTGATGTTCAAGTGGTTTGGTCATAGATTCTGGGGTGCTGCCCATGGTTTAGCTGGGATTATGTATGTGTTGATGCATTTCGACCTGCCACCAGATGTAGTCGAGGATGTCAAGAACACCCTCAAGTACATGATTAGAAACAAGTTCCCTAGCGGGAACTATCCCTCTTCTGAAGAAGATAATACTAGCGACCTTCTTGTACATTGGTGTCATGGAGCACCTGGAACGGCCCTCACCCTTGTCAAAGCTGCTGAGGTAAAAGAACGCACATTTACATGCATCATATCTATGTAACAGCTATGTTCGGCATAATGGCTGATAAACTGGTCATATTTGGTAAAAGTGAACCGAAAAACTAGATAACAATTTAAATTGACCTAAACGGACATGTAGAAAAATTAATTGGAAAAATATAGGGGGTGTAATCGGGAAAAGTTTCTGGAGCTGATTGTAATGCTACTTGAATTTTAAGTAGTATTTCAATCAGCTAACGAAATGGGGTTTTTTGTTACTGGTTAACCAAAAGTAAACTGACAGTAATGTTTAAGATTTCATGTTGTCTTCATTCTGAATGGTGAATTATAATTGGTCAGATATTTGAAGATAAAGAGTTTCTGGAAGCAGCCATCGATGCAGCGGAAGTTGTCTGGAAACGTGGGTTGCTGAAAAGAGTTGGTCTTTGCCATGGCATCAGCGGGAATGCGTATGTGTTCCTCTCACTTTTTCGGTTAACGGGGAACGTTGAGTTCTTAAATCGGGCAAAGGCGTTTGCTTGTTTTTTAGTGGATAGAGCAGGGAAGCTTATATCGGAAGGGGAAATGCATGGAGGCGATCACGGGTACTCGTTGTTTGAAGGAGTTGGAGGTATGGCGTATCTCTTCTTGGACATGATTGATCCTGCTAACGCGAAATTCCCTGGTCATGAACTTTGAAAATGTATACAACCTGTTTAGATAAAGAATAGAAAACAGGAATTTCGGATGTATAATAACTAGCTAGTAGTATTTATCTAATTTACTTATGAATTGCTTCAGTTGTAGCCAAGTCAAATTTCATAGTTCGAGATGTGATGGCCTTTAAGATTTACAAATAAAAGTCTGTTTAGTTCTATACGGTTTAATATGCGTGTATAGATCAAGTTAAATTGATGTTTATTTGTTGTAATGAATAAACCGTTGAATGACATAAATAGCCACTTTACCTTTTATTGTTTTTTTGTTAAGCTTTTTGTGTTTGATCATCTTGTTCTTCTTCAAAATGTCAAAAACAGTCTCAACATTCATATTATATTTGGGAAAAAGTTGATAACTAGCAACCTCAACCGGCCCCACCGAATCTGCCTCTAAGTAGGGGTGTATGCGGGTTGGGTTGGGCGGTTTGAGACATTTTTACAACCCAACCCAATTATGGCGGTTTGGAAAAACCCAACCCAATCCATTCAAAAGTATAACCCAACCCAACCCTTGCGGGTTGGCCGGTTTAGTAGTTTACATAAAATTGTAAAATAAAGTACGATAAATACTACTAAGAATATACAAATGTTTAGCGAATCAAGAGGTTATTTGGTTAGCATTTAGCAGTGTTAGGGCTGTAAATGAACCAAACGTTTAACAAACCGTTCGGGAGAATTTCGTTTATATTCATTGATCGAACATGAATATATTTTTTTGTTCGTTTAGTTAAATAAACGAACATGAACAATGAGCTCATTCGTTCATTTACGTTCGTTAACGGTTAATACCTGTTTATTTATGTTTATTTACATTTGTTTATATATATATATATATATTGATATTAATATGTAAAATCATTAATTATATTAAAATTTAAGAATTCATTTTTTATTATTCGTAAATTTACCCGATTTTTCATTTTGTTATGTTATTTCGCAACGAAATGATGATTAATGATTTTTTTTTTGTTCATTTGTGTTCGTTCGTTTATGTTCGTCTGTTTACGTTCATTTAACATCTTAACGAACAAACGTAAATGAACACAAAAAACACATTTTCTTAACGAACGAACATGAACACAAAAAATTACGTTCTTTTACCGTTCGTGTTCATTCATTTGTTTGGTTAAGTTTAATGAACGAACAAGCCTCCATTAGTTTGTTCGGTTAAGTAAAATGTATTATATATATAATGTATATAATATATTTTGAGCTATAAATTTGCTTAAATATACTAGTTGTTTTTTATTCTTGTATTATATATATATATATATATGTATATATATATATATATATATATATACGTGGCCCTTTCATGGGAGACCCTAGTATTTAAAATAATCAATGAAAAAAGGTCTAAAATAACTAATATAAATAATATTTAAAAAATGATTTTATGCCACTAAATAAGGAAAAAAGGGTAAATTTGTCAAAAAAACATTACAATTTATCTTTTTCTGATTTAGGCGCCAACCGATAATTTAGGAATGGATTCAGTTGTGGTAACCTTCAAAAATTGAAACATATCTATCCAATAACAAACATACGACTACACTGTATATCAAAACAATCACCAACGATTCTAACCTTAACTTATTTATTTGCTATGTGTTACATTATGATGTGCTTGTAAAAACGTGTGTTACATTATGATCTCAGACACTATGTATCCATAACATTAAAAACTGGAAAACAGATTGTGATAGGTAATTCATATCATCCTGAGCAATTAACAAACTCCTCTGAAAGCAAGAAACATGACACTCACTATACGTGTGTTACATTATGATCATATTTCAAAAAACGTGTTACATATTGACGGTGAACCAAAGTGTGTTAGTTACTATCACTTTAAGTTATGTGATACATTATGAGCATATGCTTCACAATTGGATTCTAGCCTCCTCCTATATATAATTTCCCTGTTAGAATGTGTTTACAAAAAAAAAGAGCTTATATCATCCCATGTACCACGTCTTAACACGTAAAAATAAAAATAAACTTCCAACTAATTTTGCATACAAATATGTAACAAAAATAGGTCGCTTTATGTAACGATAACATAAATTAATATATGAATACAAATTCAAAAAACATTAATATCATCCAATGGAATTGTTTTAGTTGAAACATAAAACCATGTAAAACCCGGTGTACCACAGAATATCACAAATCATATTTGCAACACAACTCATATCTCATAAGTTTCACAATGTATCACAATGTGTGACTCTGTGTGACATCTATTTGCAACACGTATCATATTCGATAAATTTCAATCGATATGCAAAAATTGAAGAACTTGCCTGTAGTTTCATCGTTCACCTTGTTGGAATACGGTAGATAGCACCCATCAAATTTCATACGACCAAATCAAATTTCAAAAACAGAATATCTCATAATTAGTTGGTTGAGATATTGAAGGAAACCAAATATTTAATTTATGATTGATTGATTCTTTCAGTTACAATTTTGTTTTTAATATTAAGTAATTTATCAAATGACTAAAATAACCTTCCTTATTAATTAAAAAAAACAAAAAAATATTAGATGGATGACTGAGATTGGATCTCACAGTTACCACAATCTAATAGGGTCTCATTTGATTAAGCCCCTATATATATATATATATATATATATATATATATATATATATATATATATATATATATAAATTATATATTAACGGCGGGTTGGCGGGTTGGGCGGGTTGGGTTTAATTGGGTTGTTAGCGGTTTGGGTTGGGCGGGTTTCGCGGGTTGAAGGTTTTTTGTACACCCCTACCTCTAAGGACACCAATGTCGTGGGACATTTTTTGGCTCACACTGAGGCTAACAGGAACTGGGATCGAAACTAGGACTTGACTTGTATTTGGACAAAGTAGTTCCACCCCTTTGCCAACTGAGCTACACGCTTAGAGGCAACATTCATGTTATATTATCATTATTATCCCCTTTTTTTTGTCAACAGTGGGTATCTAGGCCAGCTTATGTGCACCTCGACTAATCCAGGTTCTTGGAGAATGACCAGAAATTCCCCAATAATCTTGTAGGACTCGAACTAATGACCTCTGATGAGAATCCCCAAAAGCATGAGCCTAATTATCCTTAAAGTCACCATACTCACTTTCTCACTATCCTTCATTACCAACATCCATAGAGGATTAAACATCCAATTGAGTTCGCATCACCAAAAACACTAGAGATTTTTTCAATCACCAACGCCAGAATGAAAAGGATGTTAGAACAAGATTACCAACACCAGAAATTCAAGTACATGTGTATAAAAGTGCAGTAACATCGTGTGAAGTAATGAATGAACAAATATGTAAAAAAACGTGTATGTATATGTGTATATATATCGAATTCTTATCAAAATAGGAAAAACAATTGACTTGAAAACCGATGATTGATTCTCCAATAGATATAGGCAAGGTCAGGGCCGATCCTGAGGTTCCGGATGGCCATGGCGAAACGCAAAAAAAAATTCCCCTTTATTACGCAAATGAAAAACAATTTGAAGGTGTTTGGAATTTAGTCAAGCTAGGCGGCTCATTCCCACGCCAGATCTTTATTAAATAAAACAAAAATGATACTACGGGGGGACATAAACCAAAACCCCGTAAAATAAAACTTAAAATACATTACCTAAAACGATGCCTTTGTGCATTTTTTGAAGCAAAAATGTCAATAACTTTATCATATTTAATATCGATTTAAGGCAGATTCAACAAGTATTGCAGAAAACGACTCACTCCAGTAGCGATTTAGGGCAGATTCCACGAGACCACACGACTCTAGTAGCAATTTAGGGAAAATTCTACGAGAGTCGAGACCACAAGAGTCGATTTATGGCAACAAATCAACCACGAGAGTCGATTTAGGGCAACAATAGTCGTTCGTTGACGTTGAGTAGTCCAGATTCGAGAGATTGAAAGGCGATAGTCAATAGTCGATTTTGACTGAGAGGCGAGAGGGAGAGGCATGAGTCGAGACAAAGATTCGTACGCAAGGAAACGGTAATATGTTTAATTTTTATTTAGGCCCCAAGGTAAAACTCAGCCTACTAATACTAAAGCCTTGAAAAAATTTTGATGCCCTCTTGGCCCTGTTGCTCATGGATGAAGCCACATTTGCCATGGGTCAAGGCCGGCCCTGGGCAAGGTTCAAAATGACGTGAGGCATGGTGTGACGGCGAGCTTAAGCTTTAAGCCTTCCATACTGATAACTCTCATTTTTTAGAGTTATTTGTTGCTATTTTTATAAGTTTTTATTCGTCCTTTTACCCACTTTTGCTTCTATCTCCTTCATTTGGTCCACATTGTTTGCAAAATATGATAATGTAACCAATTTGTTCAATCTTGTGAGAAATTATGTTGTAGATCAGTTTGTGGGCATTGGTGTGCCCACTGTGGGCACCTGAGACACAACTTTGCTGGATTAATCCTGGCCACTCATTGAAAACTCAATCATGACCATTGTATGTAGGCATGGAAATGGGGCCCGACCCGTCGGGGAACCCGGTCCACCCGCCCCGATCGGGGATGGGGATTCCCCGCTAAACCGGGGATGGGGATGGGGACGGGGATCCCCGTTTGTCTCAAAGCGGGGATGGGGACGGGGACGGGTATCGCACTCCCCGCCCCGCCCCGTCCCTGTTATATATTTTAATTAATATTTAATATATATTATTTATTTAAACTAAATCGGTAATTCATAATTTCCTATTTCCTAATTAGGTTTATAATACAAAATTGTTATTTTTTGGATGTTAGTATGTATTTTGGATGTCAATCAAAATACAATTACTCGATATGGTTTTGAATATTACTCGATATCGTTTGGAACGTGTGAAGTTAAGTTTTTTTTTTCCGAATTCGGTTGAATTTCTTTTGGTTTTAAGTTATTAATTATTATATGATGTTGTGATTTTTTATACTAAATTAAATTTCTTTCGATTTTAGGTTTATTGGAAATATGTGATATTTAAACATGTGTGGAGTCTCATATATTTGATCTAAATAGCTTACATAAACGGAAAAGAAAATCCCCGTTTCCCCGATGGGGATCCCCGTTCCCCGTTGGGGATGGGGATGGGGATGTGATCATATTCCCCGGTGGGGATGGGGACGGGGATGAAGATGAGGGATTGGGGACGGGGATGGGGATTGAGGTCCCCGCCCCATCCCCGCCCCATTTCCATGCCTAATTGTATGCTCAAGCCACCCTCCTATAAATAGAAGACTTATGGAGAGCATTTATTTCACACCTTACACCATCAACATCTCATCTATCTCCCATCATCAACATCCATCATTCTCTCCTCATTCAAGTCTAAAATACTTTCAAGTATTTAGACTTGAAGTGTAGGCTTTAATTCTTGTATTTTTATTCTCGTCTTTACTTTACGTCTTTTATTTTCCACACTTTTATTTCTTGTATTTAAATTTCCGTACTTACTTTATTGTATTTAATTTCCGCACTTTTAAGTAATTAAATTCCGTACTTTAATTTCTTTTATAATTGTAGTTCATTTTTATTATGCAAGTAGTTAACAAGTGTTTCTTTTATTATATTATGTCTTTTATTAACGTTATGAGCTAAGCACCTTTTTGGATGCGGATGTAAGCCAACTTGGGTCTAGTAGGTTACACTTGGGTGTGACTATCGTTATCAACTCTTGACCTTGGTCACTTGAGTCGAAACTTCAACTCAACGCAGATAAGCCGATCACTTTTATGTGTTAATATTAGATCTTGACCTCGAGAGGGGCGGATTCGAAATGCGGCTTAAGTGATGCACAAAGATTTGAGAAAGTCTTTGATAACCACGTAGAGATACGGGTTTTGTATGATTTACTAAGGTTCAAACGCCGGTCGAGATTTATATCACAAAGAGATTTGGGTATAAATCTCCATATTGGTAGAACTTGATTATTTTTATCAACTTAGCTAAATCGGCAAGATCAAGAGTCGGTAAAGGTGGAAACTTTGTGAACACTTTGTAGGACCGGTTTATAAAAATCCACTTTCGAGAGATCGGGATTTTTATAGACATTTTGTACTATAAAGAGTCCAACCATCTTGTTACTATGTTTTTCCCAAGAAAAGCTTACATCCGTATCCATCTTTTAATTATAAAGTTCTTTCCTAATTTTCTGTCAAATCACCATCAAAACAATATTTTTCCCAACCTCGAAACTTGTGCAAGAAGTTCATAAAAATCAACAATTCTCAGTAGCTCAGTCCCTGTGAGAACGATACTCGTTACTTGTACCATTATATTACTTGTAGCGATTCTAGTGAAAGTATATACGTGTGCTCTCACTAGGTAATACTGTGCCCCTGCTGTGCAGTACACGATAATTAGCTACCAAGTTTTTGGCACCGCTGCCGTGGACTGACACGATTTTACATCCTGAGATACTGGTTTTTGTTCGAGCCTGTGTCACTTGTTTCACTTTAAAAGTATTTATCGTGTTGTATGCCACGGCTACAACACGGTGAACTCTTACCTCTCGATCTTGAAATTGAAAAAACTTTGAAAAGAAGAAGAAGAGGTAGAGGAAATCGGCAAAATCCAGTTTTAAATCAAACCATGGCGGAAGAGGCGGTAAATCCTCCACCTCCGCTTGTGGAAACAACAATTAAAATTTCTGATGATAAAGAAAGATGAATACGGGACTATGCAACACCCGAATTTGATCAACTCAAGTTGAGTATTCTTAGGCCCAACATTGTTGTGCAAAGTTTTGAAACGAAACCGGTAATGTTTCAAATGATCCAAGCAACGGGTCAGTTTGAAGGATTAACTTCGGAAGATCCGCATTCTCATTTAAAATTATTTTTAGAAATGACGGATCATTTTCTTATTCCCGGAGTTTCCGCAGAACCCTTACGGCTGACACTCTTCTCTTATACATTGAGAGACAGAGCCAAAGCCTGGCTAAATTCTCAGCCGCCTCATTCAATCGATACTTGGTTGAATTTTTTTTGAAAAAAATACTTTCCTCCCACCAGAAACGTGAAATTCAGAAATGAAATTTTAATGTTTAGACAAGAGGAAGATGGAGCAGTATCGGATGCATGGGAGAGATTCAAAGATTTAATTCGAAAATGCCCTCATCATGGAATCCCTCACTGCATCCAATTAGAAACATTTTATAATGGTATTTCTAATGCTGCTAAAATCATCCTCGATGCCACGACTGGTGGAGCTTTTACTGCAAAAACATACAATGAGGGGTATGATATTTTGGAAAAAGTTGCCAATAATAACACTAATTGGTCAAACCCTCAATCAGGAGTTCGTGAGGTTGATGCCATCACCACTTTAAATGCACAAATTGTAGCTTTGACTAATTTGGTTAAAACCAATTTGAACCTTAATGGAGAAAAAAGTCATGTGCAGGCAATAAATCAATCTTTAATTGAAACGTGCACTTTTTGCGGTGAAAATCATCCTTTCGAAAGTTGTCCCGGTAACCCCATTTCGGTGAACTATGTTGGGAATCATTCTAGAAATAGTCCGTTTTCCCAAACATACAATCCGAATTGGAGAAACCATCCGAACTTCTCTTGGTCTGGAAATCAAGAACTTCAATCCCCCGGGGCAAGTCAAGTCCAAAACCGACCACCAAATCCCTCGGGATTTCATCAAGGCCCGCCTCAAAATTTTCAACATGGACAGTCATCACAATCCCAGAATTACCAACATGGAAAATCTTCACAGTCACATGCACCTAGACAACAGAATGCATTGGACGGTAATGGTTCAATCGAATCGTTGCTTAAAGTTTTTATAAACCAAACCAATGCAACTCTGAGGGGTTTTGAAACCCAACTTGGACAGTTTGCTATCGAGCTCAAGAACAGACCACAAGGGACTTTGCCTAGTGACACGGAAAATCCTACCTAAAGACATTCACAAGGAACACGTCAAGGCCATAAGTATTAGAGAGATTGAAAACATAAGTGAGTCTAGAAACGTCGAGAAAACCTCTCCCATACTAGTTGTGCAAGAAGACTCACATTTGTTTGATGCCTCGAACTTTCCAGACCTGTTCCCATCCTCTAGTGAAGCACCAAGACCGGAATCCGTAGCCCAAACTACAGGCCCAATTGTCCCAAGTTGTCCAGCACAAACTGCACCCACTCTAGAACCACTCATCTCATGCACTCCTGACAAAAGCAAATCTGTTCCGAATTTGAGAGACTTACCTTTCCCTGAGAGATTAAAAACCAAAAATGTTGATGAACAATTCAAAAAGTTTTTGGGCGTTTTCAAACAACTTCACATTAACATTCTTTTGGTATAGGCTCTTGAGCAAATGCCAAATTATGTTAAATTTTTAAAAGATATTCTCAACAAAAAGCGAAGGCTGGGAGAATTTGAAACTGTCATCTTGACCAAAGAATGTAATGCACTTCTTACTTGCAAAATCCCTCCGAAACTAAAAGACCCGGGAAGTTTTACCATCCCGTGTACTATTGGGGGACAAGAAGTAGGACATGCTCTATGTGATTTAGGAGCAAGTATAAACCCCATGCCTTTGTCGGTTTTTAAGAAGTTAGGGATTGGTGAAGTCAGACCCACCACAGTCACCTTACAACTTGCAGATAGGTCTTTGGCCTATCCGAAGGGTAAAATTGAAGATATTTTGGTGAAAGTCGATAAATTCATCTTTCCGGCTGATTTTCTAGTGTTGGACTATGAGGCAGATAAGGATGTCCCCATCATTTTGGGAAGACCATTTTTGGAAACCGGTAGAACCTTGATAGATGTGCAGAAGGGTGAGTTGACTATGAGAGTAAACGCCCAGCAAATCACTTTCAATGTTTTCAAATCCCTTAAGTTTAATGGTGAGATTGAAGATTGATCCTACCTAAATACCTTAGGTGATGATTTTGAGTTGAGTTGGATTGATTGCATAGGGGAAGATATTTCGGAAGAGGATTTGATAGAGGTTATAGATGCATTTGAGCACTTGGACTTTCATGATAGACAAACTTAGGCTCCTTCTATAGTCAAGGCCCCCTATCTAGAGTTAAAACCACTTCCTAATCACCTTAAATATGCATATCTTATGGAAGAGGAAAAATTGCATGTAATTATTTCTTCCAATTTAAGTTGTGAACAGGAAGTGAAATTGATTGAGTTGTTGAAGAACCACAAGAAGGCCATAGGTTGGACCATAGTTGACATCAAAGGAATCAGTCCATTCCTTTGCCAACATAAGATAATTTTTGAAGAAAATAGAGTTGGCAAGGTGCAACCACAAAAAAGACTTAACCCGATCATGAAAGAAGTCGTTAAGAAAGAAATTTTAAAATGGCTTGATGCGGGTATTATTTACCCTATTTCAAGTAGTGGTTAGGTGAGTCCAGTACAATGCGTACCAAAGAAAGGTGGTACCACAGTAATCACCAATGAGAAAAATGAGCTTCTCCCAACAAGGACCGTCACCGGGTGGAGAATTTGCATGGACTATAGACAACTGAATCTAGCGACAAAAAAGGACCATTTTCCTTTGCCATTTATAGACCAAATGCTAGATAGATTGGATGGAAAGGAATTTTATTGCTTTCTGGATGGTTATTCGGGTTATAATCAAATTCACATTGCATCCGAAGATCAAGAGAAGACCACCTTCACTTGTCCCTTTGGAACTTTTGCTTTTCGCCGAATGCCATTTGGTCTTTGCAATGCACCCGCAACGTTTCAACGTTGCATGATGTCTATTTTTTCGGACATGATTGAGGATTCCATGGAAATATTTATGGACGATTTTTCAGTTATTGGCACCTCATTTGATAATTGTCTTGAAAATTTGAAAAAGAGTTTGGAAAGATGTGAAACGCACGATTTAATTTTAAACTGGGAAGAGTGCCATTTTATGGTACAAGAAGGAATCGTGTTAGGTCACATGGTTTCTAAGAAAGGTTTAGAAGTGGATAAAGCAAATCTTGAAGTTATAATGCAATTACCCGAACCAATTTCAGTTAAAGGCATTAGAAGCTTTTTGGGGCATGCAGGGTTTTACAGACGTTTCATAAAAGATTTTTCAAAAATTGCAAAACCCCTTTGTAATTTATTGCATGCCGACCAAGTTTTTGACTTTACTCCAGAGTGCACCAAACCTTTTGAAACAATCAAGGCTGCCCTTGTTTCGGCACCCATTGTGATAACCCCGGATTGGAGCATGCCTTTTGAGGTGATGTGTGACGCTAGCGACTGGGCTGTGGGTGCTGTTTTGGGACAAAGGCGGAATAAAATTTTCCACCCCATTTACTATGCAAGTAAAACTCTTATTGAAACTCAAATAAATTATACAACAACTGAAAAAGAGTTACTTATTGTAGTATTTGTGTTTGACCGTTTTCGATCTTATCTGATTGGCACAAAAGTTATTGTCCATACAGATCACTCCGCTATTAAATATCTCTTTAACAAAACCGATGCAAGGCCATGTCTTATTCGGTGGGTCCTTCTTTTACAAGAATTTGACCTAGAGATAGTTGATAGAAAGGGTACTAACAATCAGGTTGCCGATCATCTTTCTAGGATTGAAAATCAAGTGTCAAGTGGTGGAGATCATGAGATAAAAGAAGTTTTCCTGGATGAACAAATCCTTGCCATCTAACATCATTTTGAGAATAGTGTCCCATGGTATGCGGATATCGCGAATTATCTTGCGAGCGGAATCAAGCCATACCATGTGAAGGGATAGCAATTTAAAAAATTGATCCACGATTGTAAACATTATTTTTGGGACGATCCATTTTTGTATAAATTAGGTGCAGACCAAATTTTGAGAAAATGCGTCCCAAATTTTGAGATGAAAGGAATTTTGAGTGATTGTCATGCTTCGCCCTACGGTGGCCATTTTGGTGGTCAACGTACAGCGGCAAAAATTCTTCAAAGTGGTTTCTTTTGGTCTACGTTATTTAAAGATGCATTTGAGTTCGTCAAGGGTTGTGATTAATGCCAAAGGACGGGGAATTTGTCACAACGGAATGAGATACCTTTAAATAATATTTTGGAAGTTGAACTTTTTGATGTTTGGGGCATCGATTTTATGGGACCATTCCCCATGTACTTCAATAATCAATATATCTTGGTTGCGGTTGATTACGTATCAAAATGGGTAGAAGCCATTGTGTGTCCTAGAAATGATGCTAAAACTGTGATTAACTTTCTTCATAAAAATAATTTTGTACGATTTGGCACTCCCCGAGCTTTAATTAGTGATGAAGGGACACATTTCGTAAACAAAATGTTAAGCACAGTTCTTAGCAAATATAATATTCAACATCGAGTGTCTATAGCATACCATCCGCAAACAAATGGTTTGGCCGAACTTTCAAATCGGGAAATAAAATCAATTTTGGAAAAAGTTATCAAACCCGATAGAAAAGATTGGTCACTCAAGTTGGATGACGCACTCTGGGCTTACAGAACAGCTTACAAAACCCCATTAGATATGTCGCCGACAGATTGGTTTTTGGGAAGGCGTGTCATTTACCTTTGGAACTGGAATACAAAGCTTTTTGGGCGATAAAAGAGTTGAATTTATGTGAGGATGCCGCGGGAAAAAAGAGGAAACTTCAGTTAAGGGAATTGGAGGAGTTGAGACACCACGCCTACGAAAATGCCAAAATTTATAAAGAAAAAACAAAAATGTGGCATGACCGTAGGATAAATCAAAGAACTTTCGAAAAAGGTCAACAAGTACTCCTCTTTAATTCACGACTGAAATTATTCCCGAGAAAACTTAAATCGCGTTGGTCAGGTCCTTTTACCATCACGGATGTTGGTAAATTTGGTACGGTTGATTTACTGAATCCGCAGGATAACAACATTTTCAGGGTAAATGGGCACCGGGTTAAGCACTACATTCCTGATGAGGTGCCCAACCTAACCACCCAGGAATCTTAAGCGAGTGAGTTGAGCGTTTTCTGTAAATATTGTACAGTTAGGATTTTTTTTAGCAGTAATTTTGCCAACTGTGGGCATGTGGGCTGGGTGTTTTTATAAAAAGATCCGTTTCTTTTTCAAAAAAGGAGCTCTTTAAGGTTAAATCTGATTTATTTAAGAAGTGAGGTCCAACTGGTGTCTAGAAGGGATAATCATTGTTAAGTACAACACTTGGCAATATCTTATGGATTAAAGGACAAGAGGGTACACCTAAGGGTACTATGCAAGGTGTGTTGGCTTCACCCCAACCAATCAATTTCTGACTCTAGGAAAAAACCCCTCTTTTTGATTTGATTTACTTTATTATTGTCAAAGGTTAACTTTTAAAAGTTAAATTAATTAAAAGTGAGTTTTGATTTTTTTAGAATAGAAAAAAAGGGGAGGGGCCGGTTTCTTTTTGGAGGGATTAGTTTAGGAATATTAAAAGGCTTTTTCAAAAATAATCAAGTTGTTCATCTTCTTCCCTCTGAAATGGCGAGACCCAAAAAGTTAAACCGAAATCCTTACGTCATCCTATCTCGCCGGAACCAACGACTGCAGCGGGAGGCCGAAGCCCTCGCCGCCGCTAATACCCTCACCTCCATTGCCGCCAGTGAGCCATTCGTCGCCCCCCAAAGCATCCCACCCCTGCGCATGACTGAATCCTCCACAACCACTGGTGGTGTTGCCGCTGGTTCGTCAGCCATGAGCACCGACGAGCAATCCTCGTCCTAAGGCGACTTCATCCTCACATTCGTCGAGTCTCACCAGGTATTAACTCGAGTTATTCGACCCTCTTCTACTCCCCCTTCACTCACTCGAGCCCTAGACCCAACTCTCCCCGCCAAAAACCACCCATCGCCTCCCAATCTACCATCTGCCACTCCACCTCGCACCACAAATTGACCCATTTCCATTTCCCTCTATATCCCTAACCCCTCCTCTACTCCGGCGCTGACATCACTGACCCCCATCCCTCTCAGCGACGTCGGTGAAACCAATAACCCCCCTCTTATGACAAACCCTAACCCCCCCTCTCCAGAAAAAACCCAACAACCCCATCATCTCTTCGGTTTAAATGAACAAGGGAGTGTTAAGGAACACCTTGTTTTCGATTTCGAGTCGGACACCAGCCCTGGGCATGAAGATCTTCTACCTCACATTTCCTCCCCCCACTCATCCTCATCTTCTTCTGAGGAGTCGAGCACTGAGGAGGAGGATGATACCCTCAACAGTGACCATTTCGATATGTCGACGCATGAGGAGCAGGTACCCACTGTAAACATGAGAGTGGAGGAAACTCGTGATGATGATTATGTGCCAAGTGATGAGCCCTCGGAGCCTGAGGAGTCAGTACCTGTCCGTCGAACCATGCGACAGACCACCAGGGCTCGAGCAGAAGCTGAGGCGGACCGAAAAGTAAAGCGGAAAATTATCACTCGTTCGAACCGAAAGGTCAAGCCCAAACCAAATGACATCGAGGACAAGGCTGTTAAAGCAAAGTATGAACTTCTAGGCTTCAGTAAAATTCTATTTGAGCACGCCCTCGACCCCGAGTTGGTCGAGGCATTAGTACATATCATACACCATTTAGTTGCGCACAAATGGGAAGCGATGGTTCCCCTGACATGTGAGGCTAACACATTGTGGGTACGGAAATTCTTTGCGGCTGTAGAAGTCCACCCCAAGAATCCGATTGTTATTCGAGGTACAAATGTTGACTGGTTTGGTGAGAGTATCAATCGTGCATTGGGTTTAGATACCCCATTTGTCTGTGAATTTAGCCAGTTAGTTTTGGGGTCCAAATCTGTGACCCAAGATGAGGTTGCGTCTGTTCTATGCACATCCGGTTGTGGATGGACAAAGGAGCGAAGAAAACCGTTTATGCTCACAGGAAGCCTTAATCTAGAGGTTGCCTTGTGGTTTCAATTTCTCCATCATAACCTCATTCCATCGATGCATGATGGCACAATCCCGCAAGAGCGGTGCTGGTTACTATTCTGCATCATGCAAGAGTTACCGATTGATGTTGGTCCCATCGTCCATACTGCTATCAAAGCCTCTTTGGCTAGGACCAAGAGTGCTCTGGTTTTTCCAGGCCCCATCTCGCGATTAATGAAAGCTTCCGGGGTACCGAAATTTGATTCGGATGTAACCGTTGAAGTAAAACATCTCTTGGAATTTGATACAATGGAGCGTCGTGCACGTGCCATTTCGTCCAAAGCTAACCCTGTGCAGGTACAACCCACGACGACAGCTGCAGCCCTCCCACCTACCGACAAAGTACCAGAAGGCTCCTCTCATGATCCGTCGGCCAAAGCAGACCGCGCGTGGCCAGGACATGGCTACGGCAATGAAACCTGGCTCACACTCTTAGCGAGCCAAAGCAAGGAGATAGGGGGCAGGTTAGACACCATTCTCACCAAACTGACAGCCCTGGATAGCCGCTTAACGACTGTGGATGCCGATTTGAAAGAGTTAAAGCAGCAATCAACACGAGTTTGGACCTACCAGCGTGACTGGAACCGCGGGTTGCGAGATTTTCTACGCGCAGAAAATATCATGCTCGTTGCGCGTATGCCACACTTCCCACATGGAATCCTTCCACCTCAAGTGCGCGTTCCAGTTACTCCTGCTTCTGATGCTGATGATCCACCAACCGAACCTGTAGATGCTGTGAATATGCCCACTATAACCACCAGCATGCCCACAGTGGACTTCCACTGGTGGGTCGAGTGCCCCGAACGTTGAGCCCAGTGGACATTCGTTTCCTCCAGATTGACTTTGTTGGTTTCTTATCATCTTTTGCAAATTGTGTCGTTGTTAAGCACTTCTTTTGGCTAACTTTGTAGTTCGTCTTACCCCGTTTCTTTTTGGTAATTATTGAACGGATGTTTTAATATTTATCTATTGATGTTGATATTTGTCGTGTTTCCTCTAGCTATTTTGTTTTTTTTTCAGGTGCCTTTTTCCTTGTTGAGTTGAATGGTGATGAACTAAGAGGATATAGGCCATTTTTTTGTAGCCTATACACACTCCCTTTGACACCAAACCCTTTACCGTAACCCCTACCGTTTTTACGCCAATGAGGACATTGTCCTATTCTAAGTTTGGGGGGGGGGGGGGGGGACGCCTTGCGGGTTGTACGGTCATTATCTCATAAAATTTTATGACCGTACACAAAAAAAAAAAAAAATATATATATATATATATATATATATATATATATATATAAAAGAAAAAAAATATATAAACAAAATAAGTCTTCAAAAAATTGGAAGACAATCGTTGAATAAAAATACTCTTGAAACACAACGTGCCATACACAAATCCAACATATGGGGTTTCAAGAGTTCGAGAACTACACAAATGGGATTCAACATCAAGAAATCCAATAATCCTTTTTGTAGGTTAGTTCAAGTTCGGGGGAAGAAAGGGTCGTTCTTCAATTTTTAAGCCACAAACACCAACCAGAATCAAAGCCCTATTGATTAGTTTGGAACCAACCATTTCAACAATGGAGAAAGGCATCAATATTCAAGCTAGAGGAATTATCAACATCGTCCGGGTGGTATATTTTTTCTTATTCAAAGTTATCCCCTCTTCGTATCATTCTTTTTCATTTTTATTTTGTCACTTGAGGACAAGTAACACCTCAAGTTTGGGGGGATGATAACTCTCATTTTTTAGAGTTATTTGTTGCTATTTTTTTATGTTTTTATTCGTCTTTTTACCCACTTTTGCTTCTATCCCCTTCATTTGGTCCACATTGTTTGCAAAATATGATAATGTAACAAATTTGTTCAATCTTGTGAGAAATTATGCTGCAAATAAGTTTGTGGGCACTGGTGTGCCCACTGTGGGCACCCGAGGCTATTATCCAGCAGATAATAAAGGCTGGAGGTGAGCTGAAAACACAACTTTGCTGGATTAATCCTGGCCACTCATTGAAGACTCAATCATGACCATTGGATGCTCAAGCCACCCTCCTATAAATAGAAGACTTATGGAGAGCATTTATTTCACACCTTACACCATCAACATCTCATCTATCTCTCATCATCAACATCTATCATTCTCTCCTCATTCAAGTCTAAAATACTTTCAAGTATTTAGACTTGAAGTGTAGGCTTTAATTCTTGTATTTTTATTCTCGTCTTTACTTTACGTCTTTTATTTTCCGCACTTTTATTTCTTGTATTTAAATTTCCATACTTACTTTATTGTATTTAATTTCCGCACTTTTAAGTAACTAAATTCCGTACTTTAATTTCTTTTATAATTGTAGTTCATTTTTATTATGCAAATAGTTAACAAGTATTTCTTTTATTATATTATGTCTTTTATTAACGTTATGAGCTAAGCACCTTTTTGGGTGCGGATGTAAGCCAACTTGGGTCTAGTAGGTTACACTTGGGTGTGACTATCGTTATCAACTCTTGACCTTGGTCACTTGAGTCGGAACTTCAACTCAACGCAGATAAGCCGATCACTTTTATGTGTTAATATTAGATCTTGACCTCGAGAGGGGCGGATTCGAAATGCGGCTTAAGTGATGCACAAAGATTTGAGAAAATCTTTGATAACCACGTAGAGATACGGGTTTTGTATGATTTACTAAGGTTCAAACGCCGGTCGAGATTTATATCACAAAGAGATTTGGGTATAAATCTCCATATTGGTAAAACTTGATTATTTTTATCAACTTAGTTAAATCGGCAAGATCAAGAGTCGGTAAAGGTGGAAACTTTGTGAACACTTTGTAGGACCGGTCTATAAAAATCCACTTTCGAGAGATCGGGTTTTTTATAGACATTTTGTACTACAAAGAGTCTAACCATCTTGTTACTATGTTTTTCCGAAGAAAAGCTTACATCCGTATCCATCTTTTAATTATAAAGTTCTTTCCTATTTTTCTGTCAAATCACCATCAAAACAATATTTTTCCCAACCTCGAAACTTGTGCAAGAAGTTCATAAAAATCAACAATTCTCAGTAGCTCAGTCCCTGTGAGAACGATACTCGGTACTTGTACCATTATGTTACTTGTAGCGATTCTAGTGAATGTATATACGTGTGCTCTCACTAGGTAATACTGTGCCCCCGATGTGCAGTGAACGATAATTAGCTACCACATGCCATGACAAGGACGCGACGTTTTTTAAGGCATGATATAAGGCGCCAAATTTGTATGTCATATATATATATATATATATATATATATAATTTTACATATATACATATATGTTTTCTATTTATTATTCAATAATATAATGATATTAAAATTTTTACATTCATATAAATTAATTAGTTTTAAATAAAAAGTTCGTAATCAGATATTCAAAATAGAATTGAAAGATTTTTTACAACTTCATTTTAATCGTGAGACCATGACATGTGCGAATCGAAGAAACTGTGAATGATTTGATTAACTAAGTTTGTAAAAATATAAAGTTAAAAGTGTAAAAACACAAAAATTTTAAAAATTGAAAAAAAAACACGTCTTGAAAAAAACGCGGGCTACGACACGCCATACACAAATGCTATGAGCCTTATCGTAACGTCGGAGACGCATCTTACATCATGTTGCGCCTTTTTGGACATTGGATAAAGGCTTTCTATGTAGTGTCCTTAAACAAAATTATGCCCGTAATCGTGTGGTAGTATCGAACTTCCATTTAGAGGATTAACTATCTATCTAAGTTCTTGAACATGAAGTTGAATTTGTTGAGTTTTAGATGTATCAATGGAATCGATTTTTTTTGAATAAATGATTCAAAACTAGTTGTTTGAAGGAATAAGTTTGCCAATCAGTAGCTGATATTTCTCCTGTTTTCTT
Organism: Arctium lappa; assembly: GCA_023525745.1. Lineage (NCBI taxonomy): Eukaryota > Viridiplantae > Streptophyta > Magnoliopsida > Asterales > Asteraceae > Arctium > Arctium lappa. The sequence continues at coordinate 29,118,989 of CM042051.1, read as the reverse complement.
GGTCAAATTATTTCCTATTTTTCAATCTATTTGTTAGGTTGTTCATCTCTTGTTGTAGGCTATTTAAAACCAACTCCCTTATGAATAAGATATGTAATTTAGCCTCTTATCATGTGTTTCTTGCTATGTTTTTCCAACATTTATGGTATCAGAGCCAGACTACCTGTCTCAGCCTTTGTGTCCAAATCAGTAGCAAGATGGTGTCTAGCAGCTTTGTAGTAAGCATCTAACGACCTCAAATTCCATTCTTTAAAGGAGATTCCTATAAGTGTAAAAATGAAGACACTGTTAAGTCTAAATATTGTATCCAAGATTTAATGTGGAAAGTCAAAGATGTAAAAGTCAACATAGCCTTTGGATTAGAAAAGTCAAAGCTTGTTTTGTTTACTTTGTCATTAAGTCTTGTATTAGTTAGGTGGTATATATAGGGTTTGCTTAGTAATCTTGTAACTACGAATCTTGAGAACTAATATTGTAATATTCAGAGACATGTGATTGGAATTCAAGATCTACTTTCTCTCTCTAGACTTTCTCTCTCTAGTTCTTGATCTTTATTGATATATTTTGAGTAATTGCTTGATATGTTTGGGATTTATTGATTAACAATTGGTATTAGAGCTGAACCAAACTTTTCAGGAATGATTTGATCATGTTTTGAATTGAAATCTATGTGTTTTGGATTGAAAAATCGATTTTTTCGAAAGTTTTTCAAGAAAACGAGTTTATCATTGTTCAATCTGAATTTTGTGTGTAAAATCGTTTTTAATGCAAGAAAATGGAATCAATGAGTTCGTTTTATGTTGATGATTGATTCTTATTTTGATTCCATATCGTAATTCATTCAAAATCAATTCCAATTTTCGATTTTTGTGTTTTTCTTGAACTCGAGTTCGTTATTTGTTCTTCATCGAAATTGTGCATTTTGTTGTTTTTAATCTGGATTTGATGGTAAATTTGTGCTTAGTTCTGTTTGTCGATGATTCTGATATGTTCTTGAGCTCATTTTTGCAGATTTAAGTCGATTTAAGAAGAAACAGCCAAGATTCACGCTTTGCGCATCATTCATATAATTTGCGCAAGTTACCTCGAAGGTTTGCGCAAGATCATCTGATTTGCGCATGATTCATCAAGTTCCATCTTCGGTATCAAAGTAAAAACTACTTTGCGCATCAAGACCAATACGCAAAGCTTACTTTGCGTATCTCACTGGGTCCGAGAAACTCACTTTGCGCATCAAGCTCAACATACGCAAAGTCCATCTTGCGCATCAAGCTCAATACGCAAATCATACTTTGCGTATCACACTTGTTCCGAAAACCATACTTTGTGTATCCTACGGGTTCCGAGAACCATTCTTTGCGCATCTAGTTGGATCCGAAAACCTTACTTTGTGCATCACTATTACACGAGAATCTCTACTTTGCACATCTTCAAGTGTTGTTCAAATTTTCATATTTTTCAAACTTTTTTAAATCAATCTGATTTTTGATTTTCTGATATATAGTTTGGAACGGTCATTCACTTCAAGCTGATTACTTTTTCAAGATGTCAATTTTATACAAATCTGAGATATCTGTTATTGAAGTTGAACGAAATGATCTGAAAATAAAAAATTCAGAATATCTTAGAAGGATTCAGGAATTGCAACTTAAATTGTTCAATTGTGTTAAAACTCCTGAATGTATACAGTGTACTAAGAATCTTTCTAAATTTTCAGATATCATCTATGAGAAGGATAAAGAGATAAAAGACAAAGAAAGAGAGATTATAACTCTACAAAGCCAACTGAAGCCAACTGAACAGAAATCACCTGAGCTACAAGCAGAATTAGTTGAGCTTCAAAACAAGTTGAAGGCTTTCAAAGAGAAGTCGAAGGGATTGGAATCTGAGAATGCTGAATTTAAAAAGAATTTATCTGATTTGGAAAAACATCTTGTTTCAAATAAAGCTAATTTTGAAAGTGAAAAGAATTTTTTTTAAAGAAGTTCTCAGATTTCTCAAAGAAGTGCTATGAAGAAAAGAAGTCAGTGGAGCTTAAATGCTTAAAACTTTCTCAACAAATCTCCGATTTTGAGAAAGTACTGATTTTGGAAAGAGAGAAGTTTGATAAAGAGAAGAAGGCCATAAAACAGAAGAATGTAGGATTCTTTAAAGAATTATCCGGCCAGAGAAATGATTCAGAAAAAGGATTTGAAGAAGAAAGATCAATCTTTGAAACTGAAATCAAAAGACTGACTTCAAAGTTATCTAAACTATCTGCTACTGCGCTAAAAGAGCAGAAAACGAAGTCTGAATTCAAGACAAATATTGACCAACTTGTGAAAGAAAGAGACAACTTTGCATCAAAGATCAAAGAGCTTGAAAATTCTGTTTCAAGTTCAAATCAAAAATCTGTCTCTTCACAAAGGTCAGTTAAATCCTTTAGTCAGATTCGTAGATCTAACATTTTCTTTGATGAATTTTTAGATAGTTCAGATACATCTTCAAGAAGAAAAAGCTACAAGAAAGAGAAACTGGTCTGGATGAAGAAATCTGTCAAAGATGACAAGTCAGATGAGCTGAAAAGAAACACATCATGTGTACATGTTCACAAAGCAAAGAAGAACAAAGAGCTTAAAGGTAAATCTGACCTCAAATACACAAAAGATCAATTACTCAGGTTTTCAGGTAATAAATTTTATTGTTCTTACTGCTGAACACATGATCACATCCACAAGACCAGTGATCATTTCTGGTATGGTTCTTACTCCATAATCCCCACAAGAACTGCAACTAACATTTCTGGACCCAAATACCAGTAGGTACCAAAGAAGAAAACTGATTCTTTGTTGCAGGCAACACAAGTCAAGGGGGAGTAAGAAAGATAATGGCTCTTGAGTAAATCAACTCAAGACCCGGACTTCAAAGTTGAAAGATAATGGCTTTTGAACACAACAGTTCAAAACCCGCACCTCAATGTCAAGATTATGGCTTCTAAGCACATCAGCTTAGGACCCGTTCTTCAAAGGATTTTGACTTCTAAACACAACAGTTTAGGACTCAGACCTCAGCGATCAAAAAGACCTTACTCCTATGTTTCTGCATCCGATGGATATTGATGGTCTCCATCCCAAGTGAATTGATCTGATCTCTATCCTATACTTTTTCACTGCTAGATTTTTCTGATATTGATGGTCTAACAATTCAAAAGGGAGTGTTTGATCTCTATCCTGTTTTATCTGACATATTTCAGATGCCTAATTTAAGGGGGAGTAAAGGTGATGACTTCTGATTATTTCAGATCAGAACTCATACTATAAAACTGTTTTACTGCTTTCTGTCTTTTATTTTTGAATAAATGATGTAAATAAAGTGGCTTCTGATCACAAGACAGATCAGGACCCGTTTTTCAATGTTCAAAGAAGGATATTGTGCTAATATCCAGATTATATCATGATTTGAAGGGGAGCTGAAAAGGTAAAAATCTTCTGATCTAGATCTCTGATTGTTTGAAAGAAGGACAACTTTCAAACATGAAAAACAATTTCTGAAATGTTCAAACCACTTCTTATTCTCAAAAGTTTTATGAATTTAGAAGTGTGCTTTTAAATGTTTTTCTAAAATTTTTGAGCTTAATATTTAACTGACCGTGTGTTTCCAAAGATCAATACTTGTGTGTTATCTTGTCCATATACTGTCAAGTATTCACACACACCGGTTCAGTATTTTATTTGAATTCGTTATTACCATGTCTCTAAAAGAACCAATTTTTTGATGGTAATACCCCCGTTTGCCTTCAAAGTTGTTGAGCATCATTCATCTTTTTCATATTTGTACTTTCATTGATAAATTGTTTATATTCGTTCATATAAACAAATTTTCCAATTCTTTGATACCCTAACCTTTTGATTTGATCTGATTGATTCATTGTCAGATTCTCAAAACAATTCTCTTGATTTCATTTCATTCTTTCAATATCTTTGTTTTGAGAAATCTTCAACGTTAAAAATGCTCAAATTTCATTTCTGATTTTTGATGAGCATACATACACTGACATATGATTTCTTGTGCTTTTCATATCAAGAAAATCATTGACCAGCATGTACTTTTAGGAACATGGGATTCAGTGTGAGTGCTTAATAGATCTTCTATGGATTCACGATAACCAGTGTTTCCTACCCCGGAAGAAATCCTTTGAGTGATTGAGGGGAGAGAGGTCTAAAAGAATTGAGTGTGGGAGTGATTTGAGGTAAAATGGAAATGAGAGATTGGTTAGATGTTAACTTATATGTTTAAAAGAAAGAGGGTGTGAGATCAGAGTTAAAAGAATATCAGAACTCTGCACCAAACATCTTTTTGAGCCGGGCAGCCACATTACTGATTGGTTCACATTTCTTTGGTGACCATCATTGAAATAGGCAAATAGCCCATGCCATCTCTTGCATTAACCCCACCAGCTACTCATTCTTTTTCTTAAAAAGAGAATGTTTCACATTTTTTGGGGAAGCAGCATATAATCTATTGGATCTTCTCTTGGAAGATACTGATATTGAAAAAGAAGGAAAGTTGCCCCACCTTCGACCCTTTCTCATGCACATTGAGTCCATGTATAATCATTGCTGTCTCAGTGATTTACATACTTCGAGCTTTATGAAACACAATCATTGTGCTAATTCTTTCAAGCACGAGCACACAGAAAATCTGTTTTTCTGTCAGAACATTCATAGAATTACCTTGTGTTTTTCAATGATTGAATGGAAGTCCTGGGGAGTTATCATCAAGCTAGTTCCTTATATTGTACATTCGTTGTACACAGTAACTTTGTGTTACTGACAGGCATTCTTAACTGTTTCATTTGTTGAATCAGGGTTACACGCTCATTATGTCTGAATTTGAAAAGATTCAGATATATACAGTTCATGATTCGGCTCTTCAGATCAAAGTGCGGAAACTGTAAAAGGGGAGATTGTTAGTTGTTCACAAAGAGGATATCAAAGTCTGAGATGAAATTGATGAAGTTTTGATGATCTTGATGCTCGCATCATCAAAAAGGGGGAGAATTTTATAAAGATTCAATTTCAAAGTTCAAGTTCGAAGTTCAAGACAGAAATTCAAAATGCTTCCGCTGATTCAAAGTGAAAAGATTCTGAAAAGAAAATTCAAAGATTCAAAAAGGTTTGTTCTTCCAAAGATGATTCAGAGATCAAAGAGATGAAGATACAGAATCAAGTTGTTTTCAAAGAATTTTCAGAAGTTTCAATGTTTGTTTCAGAGTTGTTAAAGTGTTTCAAAAGTTTCAAGAAATTTGTTTCCTGTTCAAGACTTGTTGACTTTCAAAGCTACAAAATTCAAAAGACTTTCCAAGATTCTTCAAGAGCTAAAAAAAAAAATAAAGATTGTGAAAACTTCAAAGAGACAAAAGCTGAAGAATCAAGAGCTGAAGATCTGTATCAATTTTTTATTAAATCTTGAATACAAAGGGGGAGATTGTTAAGTCTAAATATTGTATCCAAGATTTAATGTGGAAAGTCAAAGATGTAAAAGTCAACATAGTCTTTGTATTAGAAAAGTCAAAGCTTGTTTTGTTTACTTTGGCATTAAGTCTTGTATTAGTTAGGTGGTATATATAGGGTTTGCTTAGTAATCTTGTAACTACGAATCTTGAGAACTAATATTGTAATATTCAGAGACATGTGATTGGAATTCAAGATCTACTTTCTTTCTCTAGACTTTCTCTCTCTAGTTCTTGATCTTTATTGATATATTTTGAGTAATTGCTTGATATGTTTGGGATTTATTGATTAACAGACACTTTTTAGGTAATCACAGTATATGAAATCTCATTTACTGCTTTGAACTGCAAACATGAAAAGGCATGAGACAATACAAGAATAACTTGCAAAAATCTCATCTATTGTCGGCCAAATGAGAGCATATGGTAAGAAGATCACTGATGAAACTATTGTCGTAAATATTGTGAGGAGTTTGTCCCCCAAGTACGATCACGTAGTTGCAACCATTGAAGAATCCAAAGATCTTGCCACCTACTCTGCTGATGAACTCATGAGGTCCCTGCAAACACATGAGGTGAGAATCAATAGGAATACTGCAAAGGAGGAAAATCAAGCCTTCCATGTTCAAGGAGATCAATCAAGGGTCTCTTATAACTGAGGAGGAATTAGAGGATCCTTTAGAGAAAGAGGTCGTGGCAGAATGAACGTTTCCAAGTGTAAATGCGGCAAGTATGGACACATAACCAATGATTGCTGGAATAAACAGAAAGAAGCTCCCTAGTGTACATTCTGCAACAGGTATGGACACACTACTGATGATTGTTGGAGTAAACAGAAAGGAGCACAATTTGTAGAAGAAAAGAAGACTACATGTTCATGACCTTTACAAGTTCTCAAGATGCTTCCAAAGACACCTGGTATATCAATAGTGCTTGCTCGCTTCACAGGAGATAAGGCTAAGTTCAAGGAGCTTGACAAAGAACATAAATCTCATGTTAGATTGGGATATAACAAGCAAATTCAGATTGAAAGAAAAGGGTCTACATCAATGGGAAATAAAAACTAATTTGGAATGTTCATTATGCACCGGATTTGGCTCATAATCTAATAAGTGTAGGCCAACTCCATGAATCAAGTTACTCGGTTATGTTTGAAAATAACATGTGCATTGTAAAGAGGAAAACAATTGAAGTACTATTGGAAGCTAAAATGACACATAATAAGATATTTCCATAAACCTTCCTCGCAAGATGAACCATGGGTTAATGAGCAAGATGAGTGCCTCTAAAGTCTAGCAGTTGCGATATGGACATCTCAACATCAAAGGCCTACACCTACTTGCAAGTAAAAAAAGGGTAAAAGGCCTGACTACAATCAAAGACCTCGATCATGTGTGTTAAGGGTGTGCATTATGAAAGCAAACTAGAAATTCATTTCCAGTTGGGCAGTTCAGACAAGTAGAAAAGAAGTTGGAAATGGTGCATGCAGACATATGTGGGCTGATGAAAACTCAATCCCTTGCCGGTAGTAAGTATTTCATGCTTTTTATTGATAATCTAACAAGGATGAGTTGGGCATACTTTCTCACTAATAAATCTAAAGCATTTGAGTACTTTAAAAAGTTCAAGGCCCTGACAGAAAAACAAAGCGATGGCAAACCGAATGTACTACTAACTGATAGAGTTGTAAACGAACCGAATCTTCAGCGAACCGTTTGTGAACCATTTGGAAGTTCGTTTATTTAATAAATGAACGAACATGAACATATTTTTTTTGTTCATTTAGTTAAATGAACGAACAAGAACAATGGTCTCGTTCGTTCATTTATTTATGTTTGTTCATTTATGTCCGTTTACGTTCATTTATGTTCATTTACGTTTGTTTATTTATATAATATTATAGAACAGGGATAAAAATTCTTAAATACAAATTATTAGGCACAATGTACCATCATTTTATGCAAGATTTTAAAAATATCTTAATTTACAAGTATCAAAGCACAAGATACATATTACTACTGTAGACTTCTAACACCTACCAATTTGGTATGTGCAGGGTCTTCCTTTTATGCAGACCTTTCCATTTATCACTATTAATTAATATATTATATTACTATAAGTTTGTTTGGTTATTTTTTTTAGATGTCATTAAAATATATAAGATAATCATTGAATTATAACAAAATACTTAATTTTTTATATAAAAAACATTATATTATTAAGCCTAAATTAAACAAATTTATAAAAAAAAACATTGTCACTTTCTCAAAATCATCCAAAATCGTACTGTAAATCGACAAAAAAACAAAAAATAAAATGAAACATTAAAATTGTGATGTATCTCGCTGCATTGCGCGAGTACGCTTCTAGTATATATATATATATATATATATATATATATATATATATAGGGGACGTATCTTTTGCAAACCAGTCAGAATGTGCAAACTTTGTGAACCAATCTTAGTCGTTCATCAAGTCTAATGAATATATGATTTTATTATGTTTCCTAATTTAAAATCATGATTATAATGAATAAACTTAACATTTTCCATATATATCACATACATTATTAATGAATCATAATTATTATCCATAAATATATCTATTGTGTCCTAAAATAGTGGTTTCCATAGTTTGCAAAAGAAACGCACCCTATATATATAATATATATATATATATATATATATATATATATATATATATATATATATATATATATGAAAGCATTAATTAAATTAAATTAAATTCTTAGAATTCTTTTTTTATCTCTCCTATTTACTCAGTTTTTCATTTTGTTGTATTATTTTTTAGGAACGAAATGATAAGTAATGGTGATTGCTTTTAGTATATTTGTGTTTGTTCGTTTATATTCATTTATATTTGTTCGTTTACATTTGTTTAACATCTTAATGAACAAACATAAACGGACACGAACAAACACATTTTCTTAAATAACGAACATGAATACAAAAAAATTTGTTCGTTGAGCATTCGTGTTTGTTTGTTTGTTCGATTAAGTTAAATGAACGGACACGAACAATATAACACCCTAAAATTGGGTAAATTTAAAACTTAAAATTTTCGGCAATATAACGTCTAAAATATGAAGATTTATAAACCCTGTAAATATGGACAACTAAAACCCAATAAAGTTGGGGTAGTTTGTATCAAATATAGTAGCGAAAGAATGAAACATAAAACACAACAACCTAATTAATCTAGAACAACATTCAAACTAGATTAAAGGTGGGTGTTGCTACGTCCCCAAAACACTCTTCTCAAATGTCCCAAAAACCCGGTCCTCCGAAACTTCTAGGTGCAAGACTAGTAAATCAAGGTGCCCTATGCACACCACAGTAGGATCTGTGAGTCAACAAAATACCAAGACAAGTGTTGGACCAATAGTCTAGTGATAACGCAAGATTTAACAATTTATAATTTAAACAATTGCACCATATTAATTATTATTGATACGCCCAAGGGTTGAACCAATGCCAACACTTTTCGAAAAGGTAATCCACCTGAGCAAATATACACAAGAGATAACTCTTGAAATACGGGGGAGACCCGTTTCCATCTTGGGTGACGAGAACACGTGAATGGAGTCACCCGTGATGTTATTGGATTACACCTCATGTCCCGGTTCTAGTTCCTATGCCATAAAGACATCACAATCCTCAAACCGTTTATTCCTTTATTGCCTACTCCATCGAGTTACACCTTAAGGACTTACGAACATTATTGCCTATCCAATCTAGACGAGTTACACCTCAAGGACTATAAAGTCCCCCATTGCCTACTCGCTAGCGACCCAACGTGGTCAATAATTAAATCCATATATATCGTACCATCCAAATCCTCGTGCACAAGGAAATGGACATCAAGTTCCACAAGTATAATTGTAATCAAGTAGAGACAATAATTCCCATTCTAGGACATGTTATCCACATATGACAGTTGTTTACTCATGAGATAACGCATTCCATGAACATAATCAAATAGCATGTTTCAATACTAAGAAAAGACATAATTACACTAGAGTGATAATCTAGACCCAACCATGATTATTTGAGTCAAAATCCCTTTTTGGGGAAATGACTCTTCACTAGGACACAACCCATTTTTCACCTTATTAGACATATATGAGCCATCATAATCATCAAATGTATCTGATAAGAACAAATATCCACATTTGAGCAAAATCCACCAAACCCTAATTTTTAGGTCAAACTCCAATTTACCTATAATCATCAAATAAGAAAATAAACACATTTATGGAAATGTAAGGGTTAGGAGACTCACCAAATAGGTTTGTGATGTGAAAACCCTAAAATGACCAGAACCCTAGAAATAGAAGTGGAGTCTTGAGGTTCCCAAATAGAGGTAGATGATCCACTTAAAGACTAGAACCAAGGAGGAATCATAAATGTCACCACATTAGATGGGATTAATCTTTAATGAGGGGAAACGGTGAAAAAAGAGAGAGTCTTACCTAGACTTGGGAGAAAAATCGGCTGCCTTAACTCTTTAATGTTACTAAATGAGACTCACCTGACAAAGAGGGACATTTAAAAGCTCAGCCCCCATCGGCGACATTGCCAGGCGAGAGTGAAATTGGCAATGTCGCCTGTCACTCTCGCGGAGAATGTATCGCAAGCCCTCCCCTCGGTGCGACTATGTCACACGAGTATGCCTCGTGCATACTCGTTGGGCATACTCGCCGAAAGTGTATCATAAGTGGTACAAGGGTGGCGATTGTGACCTGCGACAATGCCAAAGGGCACTGTCGCCGAGGGTCTCTCCCCCTCCAAAATTTGACGGTCTGATTCCCGATTTTCATGACTGATCTAGAGGAGTAACCATGAAGGTAATTCATACACATTTAAATAAGATTTTAGTCCAAATTTCGGGGTGTTACAAACAAGCCCCTGTTCATGTTCGTTCGGTTCGTTTACAACCCTACTGACTGAGAGAGGAGGAGAGTTCTGCTCCGCAGAATTCAACAAATTCTATGAGGAGTATGGAATCAAGAAAGATCTTACAACTCCCTATACCTCAAAACAAAATGGTATAGCAGAGCGTAAGAGTAGGACAATTGTTGAAATGGCCAAAAGCATGATAAAGAAAAGGATCTCAGTGATAGTTTTTGGGCAGAAGCAGTAGCCACAACAGTCTATTTAATCAACCTCTCACCTACCAAAGTTGTGTAGAAGAAAACACCGTTTGAGGCCTGGTATGAATTTAAACCAACCGTTAATCATCTTCGAATCTTTGGTTCTTTGTGCTATGCTTTAGTCACTTCTCACATGCACAAACTTGAAGCAAAGGCAAAGAAATATGTTTTTGTAGGATATTTTCCTCATTCAAAAGTGTACCAGCTGTATGATTCAAAAAAAAGAATTATTGTAAGCAGGGATGTACAATTTGATGAACAATTAAAGCTTGAAGAGACTGATTCAATGAGATCCGGAGGAGAGGCCTAATAAAGAAGCTTGTGACTATGGGACAAGTGAAGATGGGTCGCAATCCTCACAACCAAACTCGCCATCTGTGTCATCATCGCCACACCCAACCTCACCATAAAATGAGGATGAAGTTACTCAGCAGCGTAGGAGTCACTGCAGATTAATTCCTAAGAAGAGGTTTTCGATTGAGGGAGGAAGTAGCTACGAATTTTCTATGTTTGCAGGACATCTATCTAATATGGAGACAACCATACGAAGTGATGTTTGGAAGGAAGCTATGGTCGGAGAGATAAGAGCCATTGAAAGTAATGGAACATGGGAACTTGTAGATCTACTCGAACAAAAGAAAGCTATTAGCCTAAGTTAGTTGTTCAAGACTTAATTTCACTCTGATGGGAGTATTTAGAAGCACAAAGCAAGGCTAGTGGTTCGTGGATATGTGCAAGAACAAGGAGTTGACCTTGAAGAATCTCTCTCTCCAATAGCAAGGTTTGGCACGGTGAGAATGCTTCTTGCGCTTTCACCTCACTCATAATAGCCTGTATGTCAAGTCAGCGTTTCTGAATGGAGATCTGAAAGAAGAGGTTTATGTAGAACAATCAAAAGGGTATGTTATTCAAGGAGATGAAAGAGAAGTGTCAAGCTGAAGAAGGCTTTGTATGGCTTAAAGCAAACCCCTAGAGCTTGGTACAACAAGATTGATGTGTTCTTCCAGAAAAATGGGTGTCAAAGAAGTTCAAACGATCCTACTCTATATGTAAAAAAACGGCAAGGCTGATATGGTGATAGCTAGCCTTTTTGTGGATGATATGGTTTACACAGGATCGAGCATGCCATTGATTGAAGACTTTAAGAATGCTATGATGAGCAAGTTTGAGATGATAGAAATGGGAAACCTAAGCTATTGTTGGGAAAATTTTCAAAATAAACTAGGAGTCTTAGTTATTTTGGGTTGTGTCTTAGGAAGCAAAGAAAAATTAGCTTTTGGTGGGTTTCACCTTATCCCACACAGGTAAAAGAATAAAACAAAAGTGGGTATATTAGTGGAACCATTTTCCTTATATTGATTTAATATATTAGAAATGGTGGGGAGGCTCCACAAGGGTGCAACACACCCTTACATGCGTGCGACCATGGGCGTGGGTGCAATGTGGCGCTTTGATGGCGCACTTTGCACTCGCACACACGTATCACCGCGAGCCGCTTTGAGCCACAAATTATGTTTTCGTTATTAGCGACAGTGCAATAAACAATTGTGACCCTTCATGAACATATGAAACGGTTCACGAAAAGATGTCATTGAGCAGATGTGACGGTCCAAGAAGGGGCTGTTGGTTCGATAGCACCCACTGCAACAGTCACGACGCCTCGAAGCGTCGCTAATAGTCTCGGTGGTGTCTGTTCGAACAGATGTGACGGCCAGAAGCGTTGCCTTTGGCAATTGTTGACTTAGATGGTGACTGTTGGAAAAGTTGCGACAATTCAAAGTGTCGCGAAAGGTGTCTGCAGTCATGACTCTTCAAAGAGTTGTGACATTCCTCTATATATATCCACCTATAGACACTGAAATCCAAAATTTGGATATACCAGATTGCTAGAATATGTGTTGCTATAGAAACACAATATTCTAGTTTCTTGAAATCCTTGAAACTCAATAGTTTAACCGGGATTATCACCACTTGTGCAGTGTTGATATTCAATTTACATACGTTGATTCATTGTATCTTGAGAAGCAATTCGCCAAATCCCAAAGCACCTACGGTGGGGGCGAAATTGCTTTAAGGATAGAGAGATCACTCGCCTTGAAAGCAACAAGTAGTAGAATTCCTTGTTATTCTATTTCTTTAGTTTAGAACCCCAAATCTAACAATCTTAAAGCAATTTCCGAAGAAAGATGGCAACGAAGAATCTTCAACAAATGTCTTGTGACATCGTCAAGTGGAGGCTTCAAAAGATGGCAAAAGAAAATGCAATTCTTGTTGGCCACACTAAACGTCTCCTAAGTCCTCACCAAACCATACCCGGAACAACACGATGACGAGACACTTGCTTCGTCACGAGAAAGGCTCAAGTTTGAGAACGATGATTTCATATGTTGCGGTCACATCCTCAACGCTTTGTCTGACCCTTTATTCGATGTTTATCAAAACATCGAAACGACAAAAGAACTTTGGAACGCTCTCGAACAAAAGTACTTCACGGAAGACGCAACAAGTAAGAAATTTATCGTTTCCAAATTTAATTCTTATAAAATGATAGATTCAAATCTTATTATGGATCAAATGTATGAAATTGAGCACATTCTTAGTATGTTCACACAACACGACATGAAAATGGATGAATCGATCCAAGTGGCATCGATCATCGACAAACTCCCTCCCTCTTGGAAAGATGTTAAGAAAAATCTTAAACATCGTAAGGACGATATGTTCTTAAAAGAACTTGGAAATCATCTTCTCATTGAAGAACAATATCGATTGAAAAATAAATCTAACGAAGATGCCTCCAAAGTTCATATGGTCGAGGAAAAAGGAGAGACTTCCAAAACCGGTGGTAAGAAAAGGAAACGCCACGAGGAATATGGTAAAAAGAAAAGGAATATGAAGCACGTGGTTTGTTTCAATTGCAACAAGCCTGGACATTACAAACATAATTGTCGACTTCTCAAAAGAAGAAGAGAAAATGGTAGAGACAACACCAAAGATGGAAACTTCAAGAACAACAACTTTATTGCTATGATTTCCGAAGTATTCTCACTAGAGGAAGACAAATGTTAGTGGGTGGATTCGGGGGCTACCCGACGTGTGTGCAACAACATGGAAATGCTCAAAACGTACGAAGCTTCTAACTCCGTACTTTACATGGGAAATCTCTCTACCGCTCAAGTCAAAGGAAAAGGGAAGGTCACTTTGGAATTCACATCGGGGAACACTTTGACTCTAAACGATGTTCTCCATGTTCCCGATGTCCGAAAGAACTTGGTTTCCGGATCAGTCCTCAACAAACATGGCTTCAAACTCGTCTTCGAATCCGACAAGTTTATACTCTCTAAAGGCGGAAGATTCGTCGGCAAAGGCTATCTCACCGGAGGAATGTTTAAACTAAACGTAAATGATGTTGTAAATAATAGTGTGAATGATGTAAATATGATTGGCATAAGCAACGCAAATAATGCGGTTGCTCCCGATGTACATATGATTGATGCTAATAATACTACTACTAGTTTTGCTTACTTTGATTCTTCCTTACTATTATGTCATGGTCGATTAGGTCACGTACACTTTAAACGTTTGAAAAATATGGCAAAAAGTAATTTAATTCCAAAGGTAGATGATAAAAATCATAAGTGCCTTACTTGTATGCATACTAAAATTACTAGACAACCGTTCCCTCAAATCCAAAGATCATCTAAATTCTTAGACTTAGTGCATAGTGACATATGCGACTTACATGCTACACCCTCTCTTGGTGGTAAAAAGTACTTTGCCACTTTTATCGATGATTACTCTCGATATTGCTATGTATATCTTTTACATTCAAAAGATGAAGTCCTTGAAAAGTTTAAGATCTACAAAAATGAAGTAGAACTTAAATGTGACACAAAGATAAAATGTTTAAGAACGGATAGGGGTGGTGAATATTATAACCCTAGATATTTTGAATCTACGGGAATTATTCACCAAGTGACGACTCCGTATACACCACAACAAAATGGTATTGCGGAAAGAAAAAACTGTACCTTGATGGAAATGGTAAATTCCATGATGTCATATTCCGGATTAAGTTCTGGATTTTGGGGAGAAGCATTACTTACATCTTGCTACATACTCAATAGAGTACCAAGCAAGAGAAGTCAAAAGACCCCTTATGAGTTATGGAATCAACGGACACCTAAACTAGATTACCTTTGGATTTGGGGATGTCGAGCAATTGTGAGACTTCCCGAATCTACGAAGAGAAAGTTAGGAGACAAAGGTATTGAATGTATATTTTTGGGATATGCCCAAAATAGCAAAGCTTATAGATTCATGGTGGTTGAATCAAATGATCACATTTCTATTAACACCATCATAGAATCTAGAGATGCTCATTTTGACGAACAAAGGTTCAAAAGCATTCCAAAGGCACATGAGGTTTCTAAGGAAACCGTGTCTACCAAGATTCCCATAGATAATGAAAGGGAAGATGATGATTCCCCGAATCATCAAGTGATTGAACCTAGAAGAAGCAAACGTCAAAGAAGAGCAAGAAACTTTGGGCCTGGCTTTGAAATGTAGCTAGTTGAAGGGAAATTGACATGGTTCAGTGAAAGAATATCCAATAATTTACAACTTGGATGATGAACCACGTACATATGCAAAAGCTAGGAAATCTCATGATGCATCTTTTTGGAAAGAAGCAATCAACGATGAGATGGATTCCATCAAAGGTAATAATACTTGGATCTTAGTCGACCTACCCCCTGGTTCAAAGGTTATCAAGAATAAATGGATTTTCAAAAGAAAGTTAAGGGTTGATGGCAGTATTGAAAAGTTTAAAGCCCGATTAGTAGCTAAGGGCTTTACACAAAAAGAAGGACTAGACTATTTTGACACATATGCCCCTGTAGCACGAACATCCACCATTAGAATTTTGATTGCCTTAGCTTCCATTTATAAACTCGTAATTCACCAAATGGATGTCAAAACCGCATTCTTGAACGGTGAATTAGAAGAGGAAGTATATATGGAACAACCAAAAGGTTTCAGAGTTCAAGGACAAGAAAAGAAAGTTTGTAAACTTATTAAGTCCTTGTATAGCCTGAAACAGGCTCCCAAACAGTGGCATCAAAAACTCGACCAAATCATTCTATCGAATGGTTTCAAAATTAATGAATCAGACAAATGTATTTATAGTCGATTTGTTAATGGTCAAGGGGTTATCATCTGCTTGTATGTGGATGATATGTTGATCTTTGGAACCGACTTAGAACAAGTGCAAATGACTAAGAAACTCTTATCTGAAAATTTTGATATGAAGGATCTGGGAGAAGCTGATGTTATTCTAGGAATAAAGATTCTTACAAATGACAATAAACTAATGCTATCCCAGTCTCACTATATTGAAAAGATATTAAAACGTTTTAATAAATTTGATTGTTTACCTGTAAGCACTCCGTTCGAAGTAGGTTCTAGATTGACAACTAATACCGGTATGGTATTAGCTCAAAATGAATATGCTAAAGTTATTGGTAGTTTAATGTATTCTATGACTTGTACTAGACCTGATATCGCCTATGCTGTAGGAAGATTAAGTAGACATACTATTAAGCCTGGAAAATCACATTAGGATGTTGTAAATCGGGTACTCAAGTATTTGAAGAAAACCATGGATTATGGTTTGGAGTATAGTGGATATCCTTCAGTATTGGAAGGATACACCGATGCAAGTTGGATAAATGATCAAGAAGACTATGCATCTACAAGTGGATAGATTTTCACACGTGGCGGAGGTGCAGTGTCTTGGGGATCAAATAAACAAAGTTGCATAACAGATTCTACCATGGCATCGGAATTTGTTGATTTAGCTTCTTAAAGAAGCAGAATGGTTAAGGGACTTGTTGATTAACATACCCTTATGGCCAAAGCCAATGCCGCCAATTTCTATACACTGTGATAGTGCGACTACATTATCAAGGGCATACAATCAAGTGTATAATGGTAAGTCCAGACATATTGGACTTAGACATAGGTAAGTAAATCAATTAATAAATGATGGGGTTATCACCATTAGTTTCTTACGATCAAGTAAGAACTTAGCAGATCCTTTCACAAAAGGATTACCAAGAAAATTGATTGAAAGCACTTCAAAAGGGATGGGTCTCAAGCCAACGTATAAATAGTCACCCATGATGGAACCTTGTCTTGACACTTGGTATCTCACCAAGTCTCATGATTAAGTTAAAGTACATCATTTTAATGTGACTGAAAGTTCTGCAATGTTTTAAAAACCATCCCTAAGGTCAGCAGAACTTGGAACCGTAATGTGAAGAAAGGTTGAATTTAGTTCTTAATGGACTTGTAACACAGTATGTGTTAGAGTGTTCAAGTTATGGGAACACTCTTGACAAGGTCCACCTATCTGAATGTGGAAGTGAGGTCGCTTCCTATGAGCTAAAGGGCTTGTCTCTAGAACATTATGAGAAATCAAGATATAGACCCATGGCCAATTAACGGGTCGGCTTATAGTGGTTGAATGAATGAGAGGAAGGATATACGTGAGGTGTTTCCGTCTAACATATAAAGGAAGATGGTTCAATGACTTTGGTTCAACCATTCTTACCCTAGTTATATTTGAGCACTTTCACTACGTAAAGGTTCAAGGTGCAAGACTCCACCTTTACTTATGCATAACACCCCTAAGGGTTTCGGAATCTGGTTACGTCATGTCGAGTCGGTCTTTTCAAATTCTAGTCTATTTTGAAAATGTTGGGGGTTTGTTGGGAAAATTTTCAAAATAAACTAGGAGTCTTAGTTATTTTGGGTTGTGTCTTAGGAAGCAAAGAAAAGTTAACTTTTGGTAGGTTTCACCTTGTCCCACATAGGTGAAAGAATAAAACAAAAGTGGGTATATTAGTGGAACCATTTTCCTTATATTAATTTATAATATTGGAAATGGTGGGGGCTCCACAAGGGTGCAACGCACCCTTACACGCGTGCGACCGTGGGCATGGGTGCAATGTGGCGCTTTGATGGCACACTTTGCACTTCGCACACACGCATCACCGCGAGCCGCTTTGAGCCGCAAATTTTGTTTTTGTTATTAGCGACAGTGCAATAAACAATGGTGACCCTTCGTGAACATATGCAACGGTTCACAAAAAGATGCCATTAAACATATGCGACGGTCCAAGAAGGGGTTGTTGGTTCGATGGCACCCACTACAACAGTCACGACGCCTCGAATCATCGCTAATAGTCTCGGTGGTGTCTGTTGGAACAGATGTGACGGCCAGAAGCGTCGCCTTTGGCAACTGTTGACTTAGATGGTGACTGTTGGAAAAGTTGCGACAGTTCAAAGTGTCGCGAAAGGTGTCTGCTGTCACAAAATCCTGCAGTCATGACTCTTCAAAGAGTTGTGACATTCCTCTATATATATCCACATATAAACACCGAAATCAAAAACTTTTGATATACCAGATTGCTAGAATTTGTGTTGCTATAGAAACACAATATTCTAGTTTCTCGAAATCCTTGAAACTCAATAGTTTAACCGGGATTATCACCACTTGTGCGGTGTTGATAATCAATCTACATACGTTGCTTCATTGTATCTTGAGAAGCAATTCGCCAAATCCCAAAGCACCTACGGTGGGGGCGAAATTGCTTTAAGGATAGAGAGATCACTCGCCTTGAAAGAAACAAGTAGTAGAATTCCTTGTTATTCTATTTCTTTAGTTTAGAACCCTAAATCTAACAGCTATTTCCTTGGCTTGGAAGTTAATCAGTCCAATAAAGCTTGGAATGATGAGTTTCAAGCCTACATCAACTCCAATGAACACTAATGAGAAGTTAACAACTGAGGACAACTTCGGGATGGCAGAAGCAAGGAAGTATCGAAGTTTAGGAGGTTGACTCATCTATCTCACTCATTCGAGGCCAGACATTTCTTTTGCCTCTCTAGATTCATGCATTGTCCCACAAAGCAGAATCTTGGACCAACAAAGAAAGTACTTCGATATGTGGCTGGTACCAAGAACTTTGGCATATGGTATATGAAAAATGAGAAGTTTTTTCTGACAAGATTTACTGATAGTGATTGGGCAAGCTCTCAAGATGACAGAAAAAGCACATGTGGGAATTACTTTGTGTTAGGATCTGGAACTATTGCTTGGGGGTCAAAGAAGCAAACAACTATAGGCATTATCATCTGTTAATCATAAAATCCCAAACATATCAAGAAATTACTCAAAATAACTAACAATCTCCCCTTTTACAGTTGCCGCACTTTGATCTAAAGAGCCGAATCATGAACTGTATATATCCGAATCTTTTCAAATTCAGACATAATGAACGTGTAACCCTGATTAAAACAAATGAAACAGTTATGAATGTCTGTCAGTAAAACAAAGTTACTGTGTACAACGAATGTACAATGTAAGGAGTTGGTTTGATGATGACTCCCAAGGACTTCCATTCAATCATTGAAAAACACAAGGTTTAACTATGAATGTTCTGACAGAAAAACAGATTTTTTTGTGTGTTCGTGCTTGTGTATGAAAGAATTTTAGCACAATGATTGTGTTTCATAAGGCTCAAATTGTGTAAACTGTTGAGACAACAACAGATAATACATGAACTCAATGTGCATGAAAGAGGTACGAAGGTGGGGCAACTTTCCTTCTTTTTCAATATCTAAATCTTCCGAGTGAAGATTAGATAGCATATATGTTGCGTTCCCAAAGAAAATGAAACATTTCTTTGTTAAGAAAGAAATGAGTGGTTGGTGGGGTAATAGCAAGATTTGGCATGGGCTCACTGCCTTTTTCAATGATGGTCACCAAAGAATGTGAACCAATCAGTAGATGTGGCTGCCCGGCTCAGAAAGTGGTAGGTGCAGAGTTCTGATATTCTTTTAACTATGTTCTCACACCCTCTTTCTTTTTAACATTAAAGCTCACTTCTAACCAAACTCTCTTTTCCATTTTTCCACTCAACACAATGAGAATAACTCAACCGGATGAGTTATCTCCCCCACTCTTTAATTTTGACCCCTCACCCCTCAATCACTCAAGGATAACTTCCTGGGTAGGAAACACAGGTTTACGTGAATCCATGGAAGTTCTGTTTAAGCTCACACACGAATCCCATGTAAGTCCTAAAAAGCATGGTTGCTCAACAATTTAATAGAACAGTTAAGCACAAAGTGTATGATATCAGTGTCAGAATGTATGCTCATTTAAAATTATGAATAAAATTTGAGCATTTGAACTTTGAAGATCTCTCAAAACAAGAAAATTGAATGAAAGAAATGAAATCAAGAGAATTGTTTTGAGAATCTGACAATGAATCAATCAGATCAAATCAAAAGGTTAGGGTATCAAAGAATTGGAAATTTGTTTATATGAACAAATATAAACAATTTATCAATGAAAGTACAAATATGAAAAAGATGAATGATGCTCAACAACTTTGAAAGCAAACGGGGGTATTACCATCGAAAAATTGGTTCTTTTAGAGACATGGCAATAACAAATTCAAATAAAATACTGAACCGATGTGTGTGAATACTTTACAGTATATGGAAAAGACAATACACGAGTATTGATCTTTGGAAACACACGTTCAGTTAAACATTTAGCTCAAAATTTGAAAAACATTTAAAAGCTCACTTCTGAATTCATGAAATCTTTTGAGAATAGAGAAGTGGTTTGAACATTTCAGAAACTGTTTTTCATGCTTGAAAGTTGTTCTTCTTTCAAACAATCTGAGATCTAGGACAGAAGATATTTACCTTTAAGCTCCCCCTCAAAACATGATATAATGATTTATGTCTTTTGAGCTCCCCCTAGATATTAGCATAATATCCTTCTTTGATCGTTGAAAAACGGGTCCTGATCTGTCATGTGATCAGAAGCCACTTTATTCAGAACATTTATTAAAAGAAAAATAAAAGAAAGCAGTAAAACGGTTTATAGTATGAGTTCTGATCTGAATTAATCAGAAGTCATCACCTTTACTCCCCCTTAAATTAAGCATCTGAGATATATCAGTTAAAATAGGATATAGATCAGACACTCCCTTTAGAATTGTAGACCATCATATCAGAAAAATCTATCAATGAAACAGTATAGGATAGAGATCAGATCAATTCTTTTGGGATGTAGACCATCATATCCATCGGATGCAAAAATAGGAGTAAGGTCTTTTGATCGCTGAGGTCCGAGTCCTAAACTGTTGTGTTTAGAAGTCAAACTCCGTTGAATAACGGGTCCTAAGCTGTGTACTTAGAAGCCATTATCTTTCAGCTTTGAAGTCCGGGTTTTGAACTGTTGTGTTCAAAAGCCATTATCTTTCTTACTCCCCCTTGACTTGAGGTGCCTGCAATAAAGAATCAGTTTTCTTCTTTGGTACCCACTGGTATTTGGGTCCAGAAATGTTAGTTGCAGTTCGTGTGGGGGTTATGGAATAAGAACCATACCAGAAATGATCACTGGTCTTGTGGATATGATCATGTGTACAACAATAAGAACAATAAAATTTATTACCTGAAAACCTGAGTAATTGGTCTTTTGAGTATTTAAGGTCAGATTTACCTTTATGGTCTTTGTTCTTCTTTGCTTTATGAACATGTACACATGATGTGTGTCCTTTCAGCTCATTTGACATCTCATCTTTAACTGGTTTCGTTTGCCAGACCAGTTTCTCTTTCTTGTAACTTCTTCTTCTTGGAGATGTATCTGAACCATCTACATATTCATCAAAGAAAATGTTAGATCGACGAATCTGATCAAAAGATTTCACTGACCTTTGTGAAGAGACAGATGTCTGATGTGATTTTGAGACAGACTTCTCAAGCTCTTTGATCTTTGAAGCATAGTTGTCTCTTTCTTTCACAAGTAGATCAATCTTTGTCTTGAATTTAGACTTCGTCTTCTGCTCTTTTAGCGCAGTAGCAGATAATTCAGATAACTTTGAAGTTAGCTTTTTGATTTCAGATTCAAATATGCATCGTTCTTCTTCAAATCCTTTCTCAGAATCGTTTCTCTGGCCAGATAGTTCTTTGAAGAATCCCACACTTTTCTGTTCTATGGCCTTCTTTTCCTTAGCAAACTTCTCTCTTTCCAATATAAGTACTTTCTAGAAATCGGAAATTTATTGAGAAAGCTTTATGCATTTAAGATCCACTATCTTCTTTTCTTCAAAGCACTTCCTTGAGAAATCTGAGAACTTAGTTGAAAATCCTTTCTTATCAGAATCAAAATCAGCTTTATTTTCAGCAAGCTGTTGTTCTAAATCAAATATATTCTTTCTAAGCTCAGCATTCTCAGATTCCAATTTCTTAACTTTCTGCTCATTGCTCTCAACAGAGACTGTCTGCTGAATTTTAGCTTCCAACTCAGAAATCTTTCCTTTTATATCTGACACAACCGTTGGCCCTAACATCGTCCATTCAAGATAGTCCCATATTTCCTTTCCTGTTGACTTGTATAAATCTTTTCCTGTCAACTGATAGGTTTTTATGTGACCATTAATATCATGACAAATACTGTTAAACACAAAAGTTAGGGCTAAAATATCAGTTTTCTTTCTTTTCTCCCGATCCTCAGTACAATCTTCTGTTGGAGTAAAAGGTTTCATCTCTCCTTCAGTCAACGACAATCTGATATAACAACTCAGCTCATGTGTATCTACAAATTTGAAAAAATCAGTTTTCCACTGCTCGTATCTTCCTCTGAGCAAAATTGGTGAACTTATCCTGTTTGAAAAAGAATTTGACAAAATTATCGTGAGTTGAAAAGAATTCAAAAACAAAATACGAACAATCTAAGATTTTCTCTCTCTCAGAAAACTTTGAATGAGAAACAGCTTGATAAAACAAATGATCGTTCCCAAACTGTAAATCAGAAAATATTTTATCACAATCAGAACAATGTCCCCCTCGGCAGACATATTACAGTTTTGAAAATTTTGACAAAGTATGGAAAAGACACTGTTTGCGCAAGATTGAGTTTTGCGTAAGTAATGAGTTGCGCAAACCAAGCTTTTCGGAATCAACGTGATGCGCAAAGACAGGTTCTCGTAAGCAGAGAGTTGTGCAAAGTAAGGTTCTCGGGATAAGCGTGTTGCGCAAAGTGAGCTTTGCGTGTTAGCCTTGATGCGCAAAGTGAGTTTTGCGTGTTGAACTTGATGCGCAAAGTGATCTTTGCGTACACCGAAGGATGCGCAAATGTGACTGAAAATCAAAAGATATGCAAACTGGACTTCTTCTTAAAACTCGGAAAAGCTTGCACAAACCATCTAAGAATCTTGCACAAACCATCTATGAATCTTGCGCAAAGTGTATGAACTTGCGCAAACCATGGATCTTGCGCAACATGGTAACTGATTTGAACATTTCGATCCAAATCGATTCAAACCTGCAATTTTGATCTCAAAAACTTATCAGTAATTTCGACAAACAATACTAATCACACAAATACAATCAATTTTCGATTAAAACAACAAATCTCACGAATTTGAACAAGAACAGAGTTCAAACTCGTTTTCAAGAAAAACTCAAAAAAATTGAAAATTGAAATTGAAAGTGAACGAATTACAATATGAAATCAAAACAAGAATCAATCACCAACATAAATCGAACTCAATGATTCCATTTTCTTGCACTAAAAACGATTTTACCAACAAAAATCAGATTGAACAGTGAAGAACTCGTTTTCTTGAAAAACTTTCGAAAAATTCAAATTTTCGATCCAAAACACACAGATTTCAATTCAAATCCTGATCAAATCATTCCTGAAAAGTTTGGTCAGCTCTGATACCAATTGTTAATCATAAAATCCCAAACATATCAAGCAATTACTCAAAATATATCAATTAAGATAAAGAATTAAAGAGAGAAAGTAGATCTCGTATTCATATGTCTCTGAATTACAAGTATGAGTTGCTCTCTAGAACCATATTACATGAAAACAAGACACACCCTATATATACTACTTATCTAATACAAAGCCTTAAAGGCTAAGGAAACTAAACAAGCTTTGACAAAGACATTGTTAACTTTTACATCATTGACTTTCCTATTAAATCTTGGATACAATATTTAGACTTAACATCATCTACGGAGGTGGAATACGTAGCAGCTACAACAGCCGCCGCTTGCCAAGTCGTATGGTTAAGAAGGGTGTTAATGGACTTTAATTAGGAACAAGTGCAAGCTACTCAAGTTTTCAGTGACAACGTATCTGTTGTGGCATTGACGAAAAATCCTGCTATGCATGGTAGAACAAAACACATTGAGATAAAGCATCATTTTATTTGTAAGTTAGTTGCAGAATGGAAAATTAAGTTGCAAATGTGCAAGACTAATATGAACAATTGGCTAACATCTTGACCAAAGCTCTCCCACGAGCTAAGTTTGAAGACCTGAGAAAGCGAATGTCCATTCCTAGTTTTGAATCAAGGGAGGATGTTGAAAAAATGATTCAAAACTAGTCGTTTGAAGGAATAAGTCTGCCAATCAATAGCTGGGATTTCTCCTGTTTTCTTGGTCAATTTTGTTCCTATTTTTCGGTCTATTTGTTATGTTGTTTATCTCTTATTGTAGGCTATTTAAAGCCAACTCCCTTCTGAATAAAATATGCAATTCAACCTCTTATCGTGTGTTTCTTGCTTTGTTTTTCCAACATATTTGTGCGGGAAGAACCATAGTATCAGGAGGGGATTGATTGACCACTAAATTTAGAAGGAAAAGAAGATATATATAGTTTTGGCGGTTAATCGACAGTTAAACCGTTTAGTCTTTGTAGGTACTCACACGACTTAAGTTGCGTAAGAGGTCGTGTAGCTCTTTGTTTCTTCATAAAAAAAATTTCATGTCAAGAAACCCCAAGGCCCAATCTTTTTAAATATATGTCAAACTTCCCCCAAGTCCCTTAGGGTGCATTTGGTACGAAGACAAGACAGGACATGACAAGATGAAACAGGACAGGACAGAACAAAACAGTTGTCCAGCATTTGGCAAGACATGACAGAACTGGACAGAACATGATTAGACTGGTTAAATGAAGAATTTACCCTTGATGAAAAATCATAGATTACATCAAATAAAACTAATTTACATCACTAATACATAGTGCAATGGATTATCAAAAACATAAAACTAATTTATCACGATCGGATTTTGGATATGGAAATCAAAACTCAAATTTTAAGTTTCGGATTTTAGGTTGTTTCGGGTTTGGGTTGGTTGGGTTTCGAATTGATGTCGGTCGGGTTCGGGTATTATATAATGCAAAAGTTATATATAAATTCAATCGTTTTTTAGGATGAATACAATCGATTGAAAGATTGATGAAATCGATAGCAAGTTTAAAATTTAGAAAATATTTCAACAGACTATAATTTACGATTTTCAAAAAACAATTAGATATATATATATATATATATATATATATATATATATATATATATATATATATAGGGAGAGGTTCATTTGAGAAATGGTAAATGCATAAGAAATAAAGAAGTAATCTTAGTCATTCATCTGGTCAACATTTGCGGCTTTGACCGCAAAGCACCAGATAATTCCTTGCATGGTCTATAGAAAGTAGAGGGGTAGTTTTGTAAAATATGTGGGATGAGTTCATATATGAACCTATATGATTCACATTTGAACTATACGTTCATATGTGAATCAGTGAATTAGTTCATATGAGAATCAGTTAATTAGTTCATATATGAATCACAAAAGTTCATATATGAATCTGTCAATTAGTTCAACTGATTCATATATGAACTTACAGTTAATTAGTTTATATGTGAATCAGTTAATTAGTTTATATGTGAATCAGTTAATTAGTTCATATATAAATCACAAAGGTTCATATATGAATCAGTTAAAAGTGTTCAAATGTGAATTACACTAATTCACATATGAACACAACCCGTGTATTTTGTAAAAATTATGAAAGTGTCTTTCTATTTTTGGAATAACCGCAACTTTTGACCAGTCAAAGCCGAAATATTTGACCAGTCAAATCCGATCTTGACCGTATGAATGGTTAGGACTACTTCTCTATTTCTCATATATTTACCATTTCTCAAATGAACCTAAGGCTATATATATAGTATTAAAATATAGATTTATGTTATTTCGGGTTTTCGGACGGGTTGGGTGACCAACGATCAAATCCAATCCGAACCAAGATATCCTCCCAAATGTCGGGTTTCGGATTATCGGATTTTGCAAAAACAACTTATTTTCGGTTTGGATGCGGATTTCGGACTATTCGAGTTTTAGCACACCCCCAGCTTGGAGGCGTGAATGATGAGAAAACATGTTTTATGTTTTTGTTTTTAACAAAGGGTATATTAGTCAAAATATTGTTGTTCTACTTAGTTTCAGGGGTTGGAGTGGAACAAGTGTGTCTCATGCTTGTTCCACTTAGTTATAGCGTGTCCCACATATGGTCACGCCAAACATGGGACAAGTTTGTTTTGTTCTGTCATGTTCTACTCTGTTCTGCATACCAAACGCATGCTTAGATGGATAATCTGTTAAGCCTTGTAGGACTAGTCTTGTGGGCTCGCAAAACTTTCCTTTCTTTCCAACGTGGGATGAGTTTCTTGTATAAATCCCATCAAATATACCTCCTCCTCCTTCCTTCCTGTTCAATGCAATTTTTGGAAATTCCTACAAAAGTCGAGTCCTAAAATGACAAAATAAAGCAAACAAAATCCTTAAAAACAATAAGATATCCTTGGACGTCTTTGTCTTTCTCAGGTATTTATGACAACAATACAAACACCAATTGTTACGCCCTTCACCGGGGCAAAAAAAAACTATATGACCAACAATTTACAACTTTCTATAAGTATACTACTATTATATAAATCGTAAAACTTTCTAAATTTAGCAACCAAGGTTTCTCAATTCGAAATCGCCTCGTTTTTCTGCTGAACCAAGTATTGAGTATCCGATAGCTCTACTTCCTCTTCTTGCCAGTTCCGATCCTTTTGAAACAACAGCTCGATCTGCTCCAACGACTTCCCTTTCGTCTCTGGAACGAGCTTGTAAACAAACGCAACGGAAAAGCCCGAAAGCACGGTGAAAATAGAAAACGTTCCTGCCATTGAAATCGCACGAGAGACCGATAGAAACGACATTGCCACCACTCCACTGCAAACACGATTGCCTACCGCCCCTAATGCCGATGCTTGAGCTCGAAGACGTAGCGGAAAGATTTCCGATGTTAGAACCCAACAAACGGGTCCCATACCGATTGAAAAGAAGGCTACGTTCCCGCATATTGATAGAATCGCGAGTGCCACTCCGAGAGACGTTGCTTTGAAGAATGAGAGACTGATCGCCAAACCGCATAAACAAATGGTCATTCCGATCGTGCTCACGTATAGCAACGGCTTTCTCCCGACTTTGTCGATGAGCATGATAGCGACCAAAATGAAGGCGGTTTTCGTGATTCCAACGGCCACGGTTGCCGCCAAGAGTCTTGATTTTTCCTGAATTCCGGCTGTTTGCAGAATCTCGGGACTGTAGTATACGGTCGCGTCGATTCCGGTGATCTGTTGGAAACATTGGATTCCGAATCCGGTCACGAGCATTCTCCTTAGTGAAGGAGATGGACTCAGTAATTCCCTCCAAACGGCTTTCTCTTCCAGATTCTCTCCGGCACCGATTCCGGCCGCCTTGAGGATCTCCGATAGCCTCTCTTCAACCTCAGCTTCAATTTCATTCGTTTTCATCAAAACCGATCTCGCTTCATCCACTCGATTTTGCATGACGAGCCATCTCGGAGACTCCGGGATTATGCATAACGCGAATGCAATAAAAACAGACGGAAGGATTCCGACGGCGAGCATTATTCGCCAATTCACATGTGAAGGGAAGCCGGAAAACGCATAGTTAGAGACATATCCCAACAGAATCCCGATATTAATGAATATTTCAGGGAAAGAGGTGAAGGAGCCTCGAGAGATCGTCGGTGAAATCTCGGCGATGTAAACCGGAGCGATCATGACACCGAAGCCGATTCCGATTCCGGCGAGAAGGCGACCGATCATCAGAACTTGGAAAGTAGGAGCTAAGGTCATTATAAATGCACCGATCTGAAACACAATTGCAGCTATACCCATTGTCCATTTCCGGCCAAGGGCATCGGAGGCACGGCCGCCGCCTAAACTGCCCAAAAGGGAGATGACGCTCAGGCAACCGACGAGGATTTCTTCTTGAAACTCGGTGATTTTTAGATCTTCTTGGATGAATATGATTGCTCCACTCATGACACCAACATCTGAAAATCCAAAATTTGTGGATCAAGATTTCATTTTGAGTGGACGTACGTGGAAGAATCAATGGGAATCCCGATTCCAATGAAGCAAAATCAAATAAGGGATTCAAAGATTTATTCATGTTCTTGACCCAAGTGATCATAGTTTCAACAATGTGAGTTTTCTTTATGTAATAATTACTTGATTAATGGAAAGCAAAGCATAATTAGGCATAACTTTCCATCTATGAAGCTCTACAACAAGGGCGTTCCAATATTTGTTACAAGTTGTATCAAAACTATAATCTACCGGAGAAGTAATAAATTAAATAAAATATAAAAGTTTATATCATATATTATATTAAGGTAGCGTTTGGTAAACAAACATGATTGGACAGGACAAGAGGGCAGGACAGGACCAGAGAGGACAAGTGTCTGTCCAGTGTTTGGTATGACTAGACAAGTTGTCCTTGAAAGTTTTTTTTGATGATTTTATATATCATATAATAAATGACACAAATAAAGTATATATTTAAATCATTTAATTTATAAGCATTTTTGGTTTTTTACACAATTTTCATATACATAAGTAATAATACAAAATTTTAATGAAGAATCTGAAATTTTCAATGATGGTAGTGGTGGTGCGACGGGTGGTGGTTGTAGAGGTGGTGGAGGTGGCTACAAGTGGCCGCCAGTGGTGGTGGCAGCCGTGATGGGTGGTGATGAACATTAAAACAAATGTCATGTTAGGTTTATATATCAAATGAGAGTAGATTAATAATCTTTTAGTTTCTTTCTCACTCTTGTCTCATGTTGTTCCACTTATTTTGGTGTAACAAGAAAAAGTCCTTTTTGTCCCATTCTGTCCCGGTTTGTCTCATGTAGCGCCAAACATGGGTAAGTGAGTTTTTGTCCTGTCCCATGTCACGCCAAACATGAGACAGTGAGTTTCCTCCCGTCCAGCCTTGTCCTGGCCCATATACCAAACGCAACCTACAAGTCTTATAAATTAAAACAATAAAAATGTCTTAAATGACAAAGTAACATACATAACTCATTTACATAGAATCATTCTTCTAACATTGTTGGAAACAAAACATCTACTTAGTTTTTCCCCATCACCTTTCTCCAATAAGTCTTCAGATTGAAATATTAACTAATAGGAGTTTACGAACTGTTGTTTACCTCAAGTTCTCAACAAACCCTAGCTCGATTCTAAGGTTTTAAATGACTATAGTGCTCTGAATAATGGTGATAGTATCACGATAAACAAAGTCAAAAAAATTGCAGGTGAATTGCTCGTCAAACAAGAAAGAGAGAAACAAATAACAAGAAAGTGAAAGATCATTAAATAGGGTCGTTATTGGTGCTTCAATCATAAAATTAGCCATCTAGATAACCAAGATAAACGGGTTTACACAATAGGAGACAGTGGCGGACTTAGAGTATAAAAGGTGGGGGGAAAGGACCCCGGTCAAAAACTCAAAAAACCAATTTTTTAAGGTTAAAAACAATTTTTTTTTAATTTCTACCATATTTCCCCCCACTGATTTTTCATATGGGACCCATCAATCTAAAAAAGTACCTTGAAATCAATCAAAAAACCAAAAAAAACACTCAAAATCAACCAAAAAGTCCCTCAAAATCGTCAAAAAAACTTAAAAATCCATGAAATCAACCAATAAAACTTTAAAAATTCCTCGAAACGATGAAATTAAGGTAAAAATATATCGGACGACTTTGCGTCCCTTTAATCCATCTTAAAGGTGCCCCCACCAGGAAATAATCCTGGATCCGCCACTTATAGGAGAGTTCAATCTTCAAATTAGATACCCAAGGAAAACAGATTGATGATTTGCATGCACTAGTAATTAGGAATCGGCAAATTGACAAATCTGATAAAAGAGGTCAGAAATTGGGGAATTGTGATAAATTCTTAAAACATTATAATTGCCTAAATGGGTTAAAAATAAGAGGTAGAAGGTCGTAGAGATTGTGCTCATGGGTTAAAAATCAAAATACATATATAATTGTGTAAAAGTCTAAAACATATATAATTGGGCCTCATAAAAGTCCAACGAACTCAAAAGTTTTGTGGATCCTGTTCGAATTCTCACATTAGTACATCATCAGGCATATAGCTCTAATTACATATAACGAAAGGCAATCAACAAAATACAAGTTACAGCAGCATGATTACTATGAATTTCTTACCCAAAAAAGATCGGCCTAACAAATAGTTGATGGTCATGTTGACACAAAAATAACTAGGCATTTAGGCTTTGTTTGGCAAACTAAACGCTACTTTGAGTAGCGTTTCAATAAACTAGCTTATAAACTTATGGTCATTCAAACATGTACGCTAGCTGATAAGCTAAGCTAGCTTTTTATTCATGTTCTTGACCCAAGTGATCAAAACTGTGTTTTAGTACTAGTATACGATATGCATCAAACACTTGTACCTAACCCAGTATTCCAACGCATTTAACCTTCTCATAAATTAGGCAAGTTAGGCATTTATGGTATGTAACTTGAAAAAGATCAATGCCATAAAACAGCTGAAACCTAAAACACTTAAATCACGTGAATCTACACAGTTTTGATCAAGATCATTGGTACAAATCTTGTTTTATTTTAGGATTTCAAAGAAAAGACCAATTAGATGATGGGATAAAGAAAGTCAAACCTTAAATCCACCCCAGAAAAAAAAATGGTTGTTTCTGGCAACAATGTGTTGTAACATGAGCTGAAACAGTTGTACATTTGCCTGTCGGCAAACAAACTTTCTAAACTCGATTTAAAGGTTTGAGTTATAGAATTAAAAAGAGTAAAGAGAAAAGATTTGAGTACCATAACCAAGGAGAACATTGTTGAGAGATGCAAATACAGCACAAGCAAACACATATTTCCTTGTACTTTTGCTCCTTTCGTGCTGTGTCTGCTTGTACGGTACAACCTCCAAATCATCATCACTGTAATCAGTCAGCTCAGAATCCATTCTTCTGTATTTGTTCTTGGATCCAAGAGGAACACCAGACATACCCAGATCGCCACTCCCATTTTCTTGGACACCCATCCTGTAAACGTACAAGTAGGGATCCAAAAGGTACTACTCGACTCGATCAAATCCCAATTCGTTGATGGGTTTTCTGATTCAGACGATTGTGAGATGAACCCAGAAAGGAATTGAGTTAAGTCATCTGATCTGAAATCAGATCTGGAAAATGGAAAGGCGAGGAATTCAAGAAGTGAATATATATATGTTTGTTTGAATTTTATGTGCAAGTGGGACCCTTTAATGGTAGATACTTGTATAGGGGAGAGAATAAAGAATAGTAAGATTTCACTAATCAACACGGTCTATGACCAACCTTGAATCTTGAAGCAATTTAAGGAGGAAAGATGAAACGGAACTTTCGTGGAAAACATAGATGATGGCGACTGCCTCCATTAAAAGGAAATTAAATATTCGGTCATAAAACATTTTTATTGAATAAATCCTTTATTTACATCTCGACAAATCTTTAAAACAGAGGAAATAACTATTTTGGAATTTTTTTTTTTTGTACGGCAACTTGGGCTACGCTCACACACACGCACCTGCGGTATCCGGTCATCCAATTGGGCAGCACCGATTAATCCGCGGCCACCCGGCCCAGTCCAAAGTGAGCAACTTGGGCTACGCTCACACACACGCACCTGCGGTATCCGGTCATCCAATTGGGCAGCACCGACTAATCCGCGGCCACCCGGCCCAGTCCAAAGTGACTGGACCCGCCCAGGTACGACTAAGCCCAGTCAAGACTGAACCCGCATACCCATAGACTGGTATGCCCGTAAACCTGGACCCAAACCGACCCGAAGGTCGACCCAAGGTCTGGGTATCGCCGAAGTGTATCCCCCAAGATTCGAACCCTGGTAGATAGGCATACCATGCACTATCCTCCCAGGGCCTTACCACTAGGCTAGCACCTCTTTGATTATTTTTTTGGAAATAATTTGATAAAATTTGATTGCAACAAAATGTTCTATTCATCTTTACCATTATAAAGTATAGAAAAGTCTGAAAATGATTAAGTGTTTGAACATTTATTTGAACAAATAAGTTGATGCACTCACGTTTATGAATAAATAAAATTTTGAAGTTATTGAAATTGAAAAAACAAACGAACATTTATACTTTTGAGCGATTAAATCGTTAACCGTTTGTTTTGAACGAGAAAATCATTTTAACTTATTAAAGGAAAGGAATATACGGGTTTTTTCTCGGTATATGATCAAATCAGTAACAAAGTATAACGAATCAATAAAGGGAAAAGTCTAAAAAAACCTAATGTAATTTATTGATTGGAATGATTAAGTCATCGGACAATTTTTTTGAACAAATAAGTCATTGGACTTTTGAAAACTTGTTAAATAAATCGTGGACTTTCTAAAACCAGCTAGATACATCCTTATTATTTAAAAAACTAAAATAATTGAAAAAAATCTAAAAAACTCAACGGACTGTTATATTTTGAACAATTAAGTCCCTAAACATTTTTTAACGGAAAAAAAATACTTACATTTATAAAATGTAACACCACAAAAATCAAGACAAACCATAGCATAATAATATCATATTTAATTCCCAAACGGGTCCCAACAATAATGTGAATTAGAAGAAAAAAAATATTAACAATGGTTCAACGTAAATAAAGAACTAATACAACCGAGAATCTAAACCAATGCAACTATTCCGCACTTAAGGCAAACACACTTCACATCCCTAGCCTCAACACTTCTCCTTTCCTTTGAACGAACCATCACTTGCTTTCTTAAGAAGAGTTTGAAAGTGAGGGTTAGATCGGGAGGGTCTAGTGAATTCCCAAGAGCGACCAAAAAGACAACTAATCAAGATAAACGGTACTTATTAAACTCATTTCCCTTTGTTACTTATCCTTTACAAAAATGACGAATCGTACGTCTCCTGGGGCCCAGTCGATCCCCAATTGGCCCCCAAGTCGATGTCGTACCCACGTGTAGGGAAACGGATTCCATACATGTGGTTCAACCATCCCCGATGGTGAAGGGTAAGCCATGGCACCCAATGTATACAATATCAGGCTTTCACAAATAATCAACCCAAACTCATTGAAAAGTAAAGCTTTACAAATTAAGTCAATGCGCAAATCCATTTTTATAGAATAAACGACAACATATAAATCATTATTACATAGTCCATTTCCAACTTTAGAAGAGATTTGAGTAAACAAGAAAAAGGAACTCACCTGATGGAAAGGAACACTTGATACACCCGTGCGGAAACAAATCCCGAAGCTCAGGCTCTTACAATTTCTATGGGACTTGCCGATTAATACATTGGTTTATATCCCATAAGAAGATTCTAACTCTCACCCTCTCTAGTTACAGTCGAGTCTAAACTTATAGATAATCGAAATCCCAACATAAAGTGAGTCTCGTCCCAAACGCAAACCGGTCCAGCATGGGAAATCGTCCATACGATCGCCCAACACCTACCTAAGCCTGGTTCGAGGGGCACTCGGTTTTGAAGGACACCTGGGTTTGAGAGACAACCGGGTCTGAGAGACAACATGGCTTGAGGGACAACATGAATTGGGGACAACATGGCTTCGTGACAACATGGCTTTAGTGATAACCAAGTTTCAGCCACACCATGGTTTGGGCGACGATCGGGACACACTTTCGATCGAGAATCAGGTCTAGGGTTGAAGGCGTTTTCCCCAAACCTCGGTTTGCGGCGGCGGCGATTTTGGGATAAAATCCCTTATCGATTTCTACCAAAGAAACATTCCCTAAATCGAGCCTAGATTCAACTAAGGACAATCCAGCAAAAGGAAACCTTGAAATCATAAATGATCCTATCCTAATTTCCCCATAATTGATTTCTACATCACATTCATAAGGAAAAACAAAAAAACAAAACTTCTCAAATTGATTAACACAAGACAAGATTAAAGAGATGATCACCTTCTCAATAGACAACCCTTGTGGTCTGATCGATTGCTTACAAACGATTCCCCAAAAATTTGCTTATTCCCTTCCTTTGCTTGAAAAATCAACTTTCTTCCTCCTTTCTTTCTAGCGCCGCACAAAATATCAGACTTACCCAAAATGGGAAATATCTCATAGGGTTTAGGTCTTTTAGGCATATAATTTACAAAGTACCCCCTCTACTTTCTTATTTCCAACAAATGACACCCCTTGACTTATTTTATAGTTAAACACCGAGATAACGGGTGTTACATAAAACAATACGAATATACCATTTTCAATACTCTTCCCAAAACATACAAAAGTTGTATCCAAAGCATAAGAGCATCTCCAATGGAGATTATTACAAGAACCTCCTTTTTATATATTTTTTTTCTTGCCACCTCAACTTCAACTCATCAAAATAAGAACTCATATAAAAGTCTATAGTGGTAGTTCTTATAAGAAACTTTTTGTAAAGTCTCGTGTATTTTTATGTATAATATTAATAATTACAAAGTCAATAAAAATAAAATAAAAAACTAATAAATTTGTCAATTCACAGCAACTTCAATGTAAGAACCAATGTTTTTTTTTTTTGAAAAAAATCAGGCAATATGATAGAAAGAAGCAGGAAAAATACAAACAAGTATAAGGCAAAAGCCTTACCAAAAGAAAAGACGACCATGACTTATAGCAAAAAGCTACAAGTAACCAGACAAAACCAAGACTAGCCAACACAAAGGCCAAACGAAAGGGAAACCCCCCCCCCCCCCCCAAGGCACCAAAAATCCTAACACAACAACCAAAGACAGAACATAACCATCTATCCCACAATCAGACTGGATGACCTATTCTTCCACGCAAACCTATTAAGAACAACATCTCGGGTGATCTTCACAACCTGAGCTAACGTCCTCTTCTTATTCTAGAACAGCCGCAAATTCCGCTCCTGCCATATGTAGTACACGACAGCCGAGAGGGACAACCTATGCATG
Source organism: Arctium lappa (assembly GCA_023525745.1). NCBI lineage: Eukaryota > Viridiplantae > Streptophyta > Magnoliopsida > Asterales > Asteraceae > Arctium > Arctium lappa. The sequence goes on along the minus strand of CM042051.1, from coordinate 29,084,049 downwards.
GTACGCCGAGGAAAAGCGCTACCACTCACAATGCCATGCACAATTGTGTCCCAAGAGTTAGCAAATGTGAACATATCCGCATCCACCTTTATGCTGCTCCAAACTTCTTGTGAGAAGGTACATTAAAAAAGAGGTGGTTGTGCGAATCAATACAAGAACTTAAATAGAATGAGGTTCTTACAAGAACTCTCCACAAAAGTGGTTCCTACAAGACACTTTACTTCTTAACTATAAGAACCTTGCATTGGAATAAGTTGAGATCCGTTAGAAATTGTATACATGAACTATTATGTGCACAAAAATAATTCTTTGAAACCGAATAAATCTTCAAACCCCGATAACCAAACCCAAGCCCTACCTTAACCCTTAACCCTTAACCTTACCCAAAAGTCCTCATTTTATGCATTTTTTTTGTAAAAATCTTTAGACTTGAGAATTTTTTCAAAAGCGTCAAGAGTGCATTTCATATTTCTCGATTGGGTAGGCATTGAGCGTATACACATCCCTAAACACAGTAGAGTGATTTGAGTGAAACCGTGAGTTTCCGTCCATGTAGATAATCTTTCCCTTCCCTTAGCGGCTACGGTAATATTTGTAAAGTCCTATTAGGTGCGTTTTTTTGTGATATGCTTTGTTTGGTATTGTGTTTGACATTTTGGTAAAATATGTGTTTTCTACTACTATTTTCGTCTAAACATGTGGTAACAAGTTGCATTTGTACATAGGGAAGCCTAACTGTAGATTGGGCGTAGTGAGCTCATGTATTAACTCGCTTTAATTTTCGTGGAGATCGTTGCTTGTTTTTCTTTTTCTTCTTTTCATCCATTAATTCCGTAATAAATTCTAATAACTTTCTTAAGGACAAGAAAGGTTTAGCTTGTGGGTGTTTTGTTAAGTGCATTTTGTGCATGCATTATAGTAGTTTATAATTGCATTTTGCATTTGGTTTAATTGTTTGCACATAGATTTTATTATATCTTTAGTTAATTTTTGTATAATCATCGAGTGGGGATATTATATTGGTATTTTTGTGGTTTTGTTGGGTTTTACAGATATTTTATGTTGAAAGCGTCGACATGGATGACGATGAATTTGATCAATCTTTATGTGGTGGACAAACCTAAGAAGAATGATAAAAGTTGGACCGGTTTTCAAAGAATAAAATCCAACAAAGGAAGTTTGGAAAGAAAATAAATCAAGAGGGTGACTTTTGAAAGTAAAGGAATCTTGGAGGGGATAAATTGAAAATATATATTTTATAAATGAAATTATAGGGTTTGGTCTCTAGACTTCTTCCTCCTCCCACGGCTTGCGTCGTTCTTTTTTTTTCTTCGTCTTTTTAGTTTAGAATTGTTTTTGGATTTGTTTTTGTAAAATTTTAGTTTTTTTTCTTTTTTCTTTAGTTTAGATTTTAGGTTTATTTAGTTTTTCAATTATTTGTAATTATTCGTTTCTTGAGTCTTTTGAAAATATGAAGAATATGCGATATTTTGGCGGATCGAAGATGGAGATGGAATGTGACAGATTCTCATTCAACATTCAACACTCGTTGTAACGTTTCGTTTCTCCATATTTTATTTTTATGTTTGAATTTATTATTTTTTTACCATTTATCTAGTGTTAATGTTCTTCTCCTTATATTAATTCTCGCTTTTTAATTTTTTGCACCGCTCTTAATTTAGTTTATCGCTTTCTTAGATTAAAAACGATTATTGGAGAGTGACACTCCTTAGATTGATCTTTATAGTTTTCATAGATTATTTTTATTGTTTTCGTTAGATTTATGTTTATGTTTTGTTTCGTAGTTTAACTTTCGTTCATTTGGGTAATCGTCTCTTTAGATCGAAAGTTTTGGTATTGATTAATTGTTTTTAAAACGGATGTTGAGTTTTAATCCATTTCGATTTTAACGAAAGTTGAAATTGATTTAATTGGTTTTTAACAAATCATTTAGTTAATTCGATTGGTTTTTGATGAAACGAAAGTTTGGTTTTTTACTTGGATCAAATTGATCAACGATAACGGTCCTAACATGATAAATAGTTAGGGACGTTGATTGGGAAAAATATTCGTTTTAAATCATAATATTTCTTCCCAACGTACACATATTGCGAAAGTAAATATGAGTCTTGGGTTAGAAAAGCTTTTCCACCTTGAAAGAGGGTTGAAATAATTTTGCATAACGAATTCCCACAATTACCGAAAGTTTGAAGTTGATATTTCCCAGTGTCCGATCTTAGTTGTTTTATGTTTTTCTTGTTTTTTTATTTTTATTTATTTTATGTTTAGTTAGTTTAATAAATGAAAATCAAAATATTGATATTTCCCGTAGCTAGGCCATAGTCTAGGACAAGTTTGTGTTTAGTCCATCGCCTCGCTGTGATCGACCCGTATGCTACACTACTCGTATGCTTGCGTTATAACTTTGAAACACTTCATCGTCCCCGTAGTATATAAGTTATAAAAAGGCTTTGATTACAAACGATTTTACTTTCAATACCAAGTGCCCATTTTCAAATAAATATACACATCCAATTTCCCCAAAAACACACACACACACATGAGGTACGTCATCAAAATACTATTTGTATAAATAAGTAGTACGTTCCAACACCGAAAGTATGGGTAAGGGAATACCCGAAGGTAACACTTTTCGGCGACAGGGGAGGCCTAATTCCATCGAATGTAGCGGGAACACAAAGTTAAGTCACTTATCAATGTTCACGAGATTCACTTTGGGTCATGGATCCCCGTATATGGCTCCATTGAGCAACCACCACAAGATACCCAAATGACCCTAGTGTCTACTTGACCTTTAGATGAGTGTCACCACAAAAGTCACAAGTCCCCGTAGTCGGCTCACCATGGGCACCACCACAAGACTTAGCTCTGTATACAACTCTCCAAGAGCACCACCACAAGTTTACATAAAAACATGACTTGGGGACCACTCACTAGACTCAAACATGGACATCAAAACTCCATGATGAACAAACCGACTTCTATGCCTATGGATCCATTGCATTACAGTCTAAACATTACATGACTCCAAATGAATGAACTAATGCATTCAAAACATGTAATAACCAATATTTCTACAATAATTGCATTTCCATAAAATGCTCCATAATGAGCCATTTAAACCGGACAACGTCCCAAAACTCATTAGAGTATACGTCAAGCCATACGGCATCACAGACATTTGGCAAATAAGTAAAGTCAATATGACTACATAAGCCGATGTACAACTTTCCCAAAATTGGTATTTTCTCCAAGTATAATTGGCCAAAGGCCCAAACCATAAGACTCATATTCTTCTAAAATATACATAAGGTCAAAAAATGACTGTTTCCAAATACTTCACAATTTTAAAGCAAAAGAGTTTAAAGTTCAAATATTCAAAACTTATAAACTGGGTGAATCCCCAAAATAACCATAACTTCGAGATGGTCCATAAATAACCGAACTCATATGACAATTCTAAATAAGATCATTTGTAAACCTAAATAAGAAATAAAATCCATGTTTGGTCCAAACCTTCCAAATATCCAAGAAATCTCTTTTAGTAAATTAAATCCCCTCATTGTCGACTAAAACGACCATTCACACTTAATAAACCATTTATAAAACTTTGATATCTCAAATATGTTCAAATACTCGATTATCCATAAAACTCGTCAAATATGAAGAGTTCCCATAAAATAGGTTCAAAATCCTAAAACATTTATATTTTGACATTTATATAGTTTTGTAAAGCAACTAGAACTCACCTTGCTAAATTAGACTAAATCTTAGGTTTTGCCCACAAAGCATGAGTTTCTTGGATGAGATCTTGCATCCTTCCACTAGCTCCAAGTTTTCCACAACAATCCTTAGCCACAAACATTTCTAAGTTATACCAAGTTCCAACAAATGGACAGGAAATAAGAACCATAAAACCCTAATTTCTTAGGTGAAGGAAAAGAAGGTTACCTTAACCACAACTTGTATCCACCAATAATATTGCACCTCTAGGTCTACAAGTTAAGATCCCAAACTCCAAAATTACCAAAAGAATAAAAAAGGATTGGATGAAACGCTAGATGCTTAGAATCCATGAAAACAGGTGAGAGATGAAGATCTCCAACCCTTGCATTCCATTTATGGCTTGGTGATGAAAGACCTCCTTGAACATCAAGGATTGAGACTCCAAAATACTCAAAACCCCCAAGGAAATCGAGAGGGTTCGTTGGGAGAGGGAATGTGATGAAGAGAGTAGCAACAAATGAGAAGAGGTAGCCAAAAATCGGATTTAAAGACTCTTGCCCCCCCCCCCCCCGATCGCGACTGTGACAGGTGCCCTTGGCATAGTTGCATGGCACTGTCTCCCGCTTCCAACCACTCGCGATACGAGGCCCGCGATTGTGCCCCGTGACAGTGACCCTGACATTGTTGTCGGGCACTGTCGCTCAGAATGTACCGAATGCCTTCCTCCCCCGCGACCTTGCCCTGGCAATAGTGACACATGTCACAGTCGTCGGACACTGTTGCCCAAGCTTAAGGTCTAAAGTAACTGACTTTTAGAATAAATTATACTTTAAGTGGGCGGATTTCACCACAAAGCATTGAATCTACAATTTTACTAATTCTTATACCAAAAATTTTGGGTGTTACAATCACCGAACCAAATTGAATTATTTGTGCTTCTAGATGTAATAACGAGCTATGTTGGGTTATTTAAAGCAAGAATCTGGATTATAACTAGAAGACGAAAGATGGAGAATGAACTTAAAGCCTAAACAAATATGTTTTTATTGTTGTCATTTCATAAAACTTATGATATATATTTTTTTTGGAAATTTCATAAATATTGTAATATTTTGTTACAAATTTTTTAATGTTGGACTGATTCATTTGTTCATTCTCATCATTACAAATGAATTATAGATATTGAGATGACCACACAAAATATATATTTGAAAAACATTTTAGGTATTTAATAAACAATTAAACAGTCCTTTAAATTAATTATGATTCAAATTTTATAGCTTTCACTATATACATAAAAATATGTGACATGTTTATGCCACTATTTGATCATATTGTAAATGAGTACATTATTTGGGTAATGATTATTATTTATATCCCTTGTGGGAATGATAAAAGATGAATGGTGGTGAAACACAAGTTTATAATTATGGGGTACCACCTATTCTTTTATATATTTTAAAAGAAATTGTGTAAACTTATAAGATATTAAAGCTTTAAAATAAAACATTAAAAGCAAGACAATAATTGAATTGTGTCTTGTGAATCAATATGATATTCATAAATTTGAGAACGCAAACCAAGATCTCTTTCTAATACTATGATTAATATCAATAAATTCTCTTTTGAGTTTTTTTAGAAGAGTTTTCAGTAAACAAAACATCGATGTAAAAGTATTATCTAAATTTTTGTTTTTTGGGATTTAACTAATATGTTTTCTTTTGAAAAATGAATGGTAGATTGATTTTTTTTAATCTTAATCTACATATCAAATAATTAACAAATATTATCAATGGAGAATAGCCTAAGCTATCAAATACGTCTTAAAGTGAATATAATATTGAAATTTTAGAAATCAAATTAAGAGCACCAAACACATATAACAGATTCATTATAAACTTATAATTCATCAACATATTCCATTAACCAGTTAAATAATCAAGCAAACAATTTTAAATTAGTCATAACATAATAACATTAAAATTTGAAATCTAAAATCATTCAAAATATCGAGCTAAGTAACTTGAAACTCAAGGTAGAAAGCCATTTAAATAACATTAGAGTAATGGATCTATTGGATGGTGGATCTCTCTATTAGAAAGTAAATTGGATCAAATAAAAAATACATATAAAAAGTGGAAGTTGAATTAGATCAAGTGGAAAGTGAACCCAAACGGACAAGTAATTTTATTTTGTTTTTTAACACTAACCAATTACATGACTTTTACTAAACACATTCAAGAACACAGTGATCATGATCCCCAAAGACTCCTATATGGGTCTCCATCACCGGATGAATACGGTAAATATTATATGAACTTGATGACACACAAATTGAATACTGTAAATACAACCATAATGTGATTAAATGGAGCAAGGAAAAAAAAACTCCTAGGAAACATGAAATATGTGATTGTATATTTTGAGTTTTCTTTTCTATGACCGTTTAAGACTATCAACCACATATACTCAAATTACAATAGATTATTGATGGCATAATTAAGGTTAACTTGATTACGAGAAGTGAAATATTGATGGATGGTTAGAAAATGAAGTTGGTTGGTAATGATGATGTTGAACTTAATATATAACAAGTAGTGTAATTGGTCGGTTTTATTTAAATGTCAACCAAGATTATGACCTATATAATAAAAAATATCTATTAATGAACGTTTTTAATGACAAAAATATTATCACTTTTAACCAAACATGTTACTAATTATGACATTTTGTTTGCTTTCAAGAAAGTGGTGCATGTAACATCTTGATTCTTGAGGACTTTAATCAGATTTTGTGAACCTTTATTATATGTATGAAAATTTAGGATGCATATGAGAACTTTAATCGAATTTTCTTCAAATGTATAACAAGGTATATTACAAATATTAGTCCTAACGTAAACAAAGCATCTTCAAGAGATTTGAAGAGGTAGACTAACTAAACAAACCCTAATCTAGAGAGAACTTGAGAGAATACAAAAAATGGTTGAGAGAAAATAAAATGAGCTGAATGAGAGTTCACGGCTCAATATGTTGTTTATATAGTTCTTCAAAATTGTACATGAGTCCCTGATCCTCAGATAACATTCTTCAAGTGTGAGGCGCAACCCATCCATCCTTCTACTTTCAACCCTTTTACACTTTTGACCCTAAACTCTTAGAAATACCACAACAAACAAATTAAGTTAGAAAGGATGACAAGATTGGTTAATAGACTTACCTTTTAACACCCTCCCTCAATCTTGACATCGAAAGAGATCCAACATGTTTAATTTATTACAGAGATAGTTATGTTGATTTACACAAGTGACTTAGTATAAAAATATCAGCTGGATTTTCAGTAGACAAAACTTTCACAGTTTTCAACATTCCAGTTGCAATCTTATTTCTCACTTGATGTATATCTATCTCTATGTGTTTAGTCCGTTCATGAAACACGAGATTATTAGCAATTTGAATAGCAGACTTATTATCACAATTTAAAATCACAAGAAGTAAGATAGCTATTTTCATATCTGCTAAAATACAAAGAACCCATATGATTCCACAAAGAGCAGAGGCCATAGCCCTATACTCAGACTCAGTAGAGGATCGTGAAACAGTAGGCTGATTTTTGCTTCTCCACAACACCATACAACTACCCAAGAAAAGGCATTAATAACCAGTAACCGAACGCCTTGTTGATAAACATTTACCCCAATCAGCATCAACAAAGGCAGACAGTTTAAAATCAGTATGAGAGCATGAAGAAAAACAGACACCCTTACCAGGAGAAGCCTTCAAATACCTTAGAACATGAAAATCCAGTTTCACATGAGACTGACATGGATAGTGCATAAATTGACTCAAACAGTAAACTGCGAAAGCAATGTCAGGTCCAGTAGCTAACAAATAAATGAGTTTACCAATTAATTTTTGATATCTAGTAAAATACTTTAAAAGAGTATCTTTTGAATCAGACCCAACAGAATATGTGACTACCAAATTCATGTTCATTGGGGGTATTAATAGGTTTACACTCTAGATATCCAAAATCGTTTAACAGTTCAATACAATACTTTCTTTGTGACATACACACTCATTTATCAGTTTCTAAGATTTCAATACCTAAGAAGAATTTCAACAGACCAAGATCTTTGATTTTGAAATTTGATTGTAAATGATCTTTAACATTTTGAATTTCAGAATCAGAATTGCCAGTAAGAAATATATCATCTACATATACAAGAAAAACACCACCAACACATTTAGTAAACAATGAATAATCACTAGTGCTTTGACAAAATCCATGATCAAGTAAACAAGTAGATAGCTTTTCGTACCACTAACATGGTGCTTGTTTCGACCCATAATAAAGTGACTTCACTAGTTTACAAACACGTTTATCGTTAGCAGAAAAATAACCAGGAGGTAAACTCATATAAACATCTTCAACTAAATCACCATAAAGAAAGACATTGCATCAAGCTAGCATAAAGGCCACCTATTTTGAACAACTAAAGCAATTACACATCTGACGGTCACCATTTTCACAACAGGTGAAAAGGTTTCCTCATAGTCTGAATGTTCACGTTGGTTGTAACCTTTAGCTACAAGTCGAGCCTTATACCTTTCTATTTCTCCCGTGGATTTATATTTGATTTTATAAATCCAACGACAACCTATTGGTTTTCTACCAGGAGGCAAGTCATTTAAAATCCAAGTACCATTTCTATATAATGCCTCCATCTAATCATTCATAGCGTTTACCCAATTCTGGTCCTTACGAGCTTCAAAAAAGTTTTCAGGTTCAAATGACTTGTTTAAGGTAGAAACGAAGCAAAAACTATTTGAACTAAGGTGAGAGTAATTAACAACCTTTTTTTCTAACCCATATTTGACCTTTCCTTCTACAACATAATCATCAAAACGATGAGGTAAAACAAAAGAACGACTAGATTTTCGAATAGACGACACAATTTGGTTGTCAATCATAACACCCTCAGGAGGGGACCTCAATTGATCATCATTTGTATTTTGAACAGTTAATTGATGAAATTCAGCAGCATGTGTACCACTGGCAGCCTCAGTATCACCAGGATCACTTGATCCGGCGACTCTATTTACCTCATTTGTTACACCAGTACTACTAGGGTCCAAAGACCCAACAGCTCTATTTTGGCTACCCATATGGTCACGGTTGCTAGTATTATCAGAAGTATTTAAGAAATTTTCACTTTAAGGATTCACCCTAGTCTCATCATCGGGCAATTCAGAAGTCAGATCATTAGACTGAAAAATAACCAAATTAAAGAAATTCAAAGAATTTATGTCACTAGAGTCATAACTTGGTTGGTTTGCACTCATTTTGAAAGGAAAGATAGTTTCGTAAAACTTAACATCTCTAGAAATAATGATTTTTTTAGAATCCATACTATATAGTCTATATCCCTTTTTTGAATTAGAGTAACCAAGATGAACACATTTTTCAGATCGTGAGGAAAATTTATCAGAAACATTAGGTCTTACAACAAAGCATAAACACCCAAATTTCTAAGATGAGTTAAAACTAGTGCAAAACCAAAAACCAGTTCATTTGGACACTTTCCATTCAACATAGAAGAATGAGTACGATTAATAAGATAAACAACAGTTAAAATACACTCATTCCACATGTTCAATGGGATATTTCCTTGAAACATTAAGGCTCTAGCCACATTCAGAAAGTTCCTATGCTTACTTTAACTATCCCATTTTGTTGGGGAGTATAAACACAAGTAGTTTGATGAATGATCCCATTAGATTTAAAAAAACACCTACCTTACTATTAGTGAATTCAGTACCATTATCGCTTCTGAAGGTTTTAACATGTTTGCCAAACTGAGTAATCAATAAACTGTGAAAAGCAACAATATTATCAAAAACTTCATCTTTGCTTTTCAACAAATAAACCCAAACAGATATAGTGTAATCATCTACAATGGTTAAAAAGAACCTATAACCCTCTTTACTGGGAACACGGTAAGGTCCCCACAAATCTAAATGAACTAACTCACCAAGAACAGTGGACGTGTGAGTGCTTAATTTGAATTTGTCTCTAGTTTGTTTTGCCTTATTACAAATATCACATGGGGTAGAGGCAGATTCACTTTCAAGATCAAGATTTTCTTTTAGAACCCCAAGAACTTGATCAGCTGGATGACCCAGCCTACTTGCCACAATTGGCAAGACACATTACAAACAATAGTCACATTGGACATATTTGAAGGATTCCTAGAGCTAAGTGAGAGAAGGATTCCTAGAGCTAAGTGAGACAGAAGGCTCACCCTTAGACCATTTGTCAAAAAAATATAAACCTCCTTGTTCACTACCAGTCCCCACAATTCTCTTGGGAAGAGAACCTTGAAGAAGGTAACACTTATATTCATCAAACCCAACAAAGATTTTGCTATAAGCAATTTTATGGACATACAAAAGATTAACATGAAAATCAGGAATAACAAGCACATCAAATAAAACAACCTTATTATTAAGCCTATAATTCCCAATTTGGTTTATTTTAGATTCATCTCCATTAGGTTGAGTAACTTTAAGGTTTAAATCAGAAATATCAATAACATTTTCAAGTTGAGAAGTGGAGGAAAGTCATGTGTAGATTCGCTCCAGAGTCAATTATCCAACCAGAGTGAGAACTATTGGAAAAAGAGTTACACATATTTGTCATATTAACTGGGAACATACCTGCCATATTGACAGAGATGCTCTCAGACTGTTTTTGATCAAGAAGAGACAGTAAGTTATTAATTTAATTTAAAACCACAAGGGTTGTGGTGTGGTGGTAAAGGCTTGGGGAGTTCATAGCGCTCAACCCGGGTTCGAGCCCAACTCGCAGCACTTGTGGCCACTGAGGATAAACTCAGGGCTGCACGCTTTAGCAGCTGGGCCAAAGGCCCTAATTGTCAGGGATTAGTCTGGGCCATAGGCCCAGGATACCCTTTCCAAAAAAAAAGTTATTAATTTAATCATCTATAAGAGATGTTGAAGTGTTCTGATTACAGCCAGAAGTATCCGTGGAACATGCATTATTCGAAGAAGATTTGAAAGATTAACTGTTTTTAGATTTAGTAAATTGAAAATCCTTAGGGAAACCATTTAACTTGTAGCATCTTTCTATAATATGCCCAGTTACTCCACAATGCTTGCAAAGGAGAGGAGATCTTGCACCCCTTTTCTTATTATCATTAGCCTTTCCAAAAAAAAAGCAGTATTCTGACTCTTAGTATCAGAAGATTGAGTCACACTGCAGTGTAATTCTTCTCTTGATACTAAAGAGAAAGCAGTTTTGATCGTAGGGAGAGGATCATTTGTCAAAATATTACTACGTATTTGAGTGTAAGTATCATCCAGTCCCATCAAGAACTACATAAGTTTTATCAACTGATTGTGTTTAGAGAAATCGTGAGCAACATTGCAAGTGCATGAATGCAGTTTGATTAATGCGTCAAACTGCTTCCATAAGGCATTTAACTTGTGATAATAGTCGGAGACAGGGGCTCCATTTTGAGAAAGAGAATTAATTTTTTGATGTAAATTGAAGGTAACAGAACCATCTATTTTATCGTAGGTTTCTTTTAATTCAAGCCAAAATTCAGAGGCAATTATTGAAAAAACTTGACTAACAAACAAATCATCTGAAATAGAGTTAAGGATCTAAGATAGAACTACAGAGTTGCATCTATCCCACTGTTTCCCTAGAACATCATTATCAGTAGAGCGAACGTCAGAACCATCAATGAAACCAAGTTTATTCTTAGTTTCTAAAGCAAGAATCATAGAACATGACAAAACCTTGTAATTATCTGTACCTTTGAGTTTCATAGTCAAAATAGAGGCTTCTGAGGTATCACTAGGATGGAGGTAAAGAGGATCCCCAAAGTCCAGCTTAGCAATCAAAGATCGTTGTTCTGGATCTTTGGAAGATTCAACTCCAGTCATAGTGATAGATCAGGAGATGGAAAAAATAGAAAAACCACACACAAGGATAACTCCAAGAAGCTTGAAGATAGGATTCCTTGCCACTCGAGAGGTGGTAGGTCAAGTCAATTACTCAGACGTCCAAAACATAAGTAAACACACACAAGAGAGTTGAAGGGAGAACTTACAGTGGTAGGAAGATCAAGGTATAAAGAGGAACAAACTTACAGATGAATCCTTAGACAAGGGCGCAGCGGGACTGATGAGAAATGGATCTGGAACCTCAATGACGGATCCAGAATAAGAGAGAAAAAAAACAAACCATAGCTTGTTCACATAAACCAAAAACCTGAACAGACAGGAGACCAATGGATAGCTCCAAAGGTACTCAAACTATAGACAAGAAGAAAATAACAGACACAGACACTATCACAAGGATCTGATCTAATATTCTCAACAAGGAAGAGCACATATCGAAATAAAGAAAGTGTTACCTTTAATGACTTTGTACAACAAAAGCTCAGACAAGGTCTAGGGACCAGATCTGAACGCTACAATAATCGTACGAGAATAAACAACAAATAGGATTTATTGACTCTTTAGTGAATCAACCAGATAAGGATAAAGAAAACCAAATCTTGATTCACATCACTAGAACCACTCCTAAAAAAGGAGATAAAAGAGAAATGAAACTTAGATAACCAAGCAAATCTAAGCTAAAGTAAGTTGAGGAGATCTCGATTAAAACCTTGAACCAAGATCTATCATAGATCTGATCCAAGACAAACAGGTGACCAACATAAACTTGTTACAGTTAAACCGGACCTAAAGAGGTCAGATCTAGTGTTAAGTGCATTTTGTGCATACATTCATATTAGTTTATAATTGCATTTTGTGTTTAGTTTAATTGTTTTCACGTAGATTTTATTATATTTTTATTTAGTTTCTGTTTAATCATCGAGTGGGGATATTACATTCGCGTTTTGTGGTTTTGTCGGGTTTTGACAGATAATTACATTGAAAGCGTGAACATGGATGACAATGAATTTAAAGTATTTGATCGATCTTTATGTGGTGGCCGAATTCAAGAAGAATGACAAATGTTGGACCAATTTTTAAAAAATAAAATTCTGCAAGAGTATTTTCAAATGGAAAGAAATCAAGAGGATCATTTTTGAAAGTGCTACAAAGTTGAGGGGTTGTTTTTGGAAATTATACTTTATAAATTGAATTGATTTTTAGGGTTTGACAATCCACCTCTCCTCCCCCACGGCTTGCACCGTTTCTTCATCTTTTCTTTTCCTTTTTTTTTTCTTTTCTTTTGTTTTTAGTTTAGATGTTACTTGTAGTTTTTATTTTTATTTCGTTTTTATTTTAGATTTAGGTTTAGATTGTTATTCATTTATGTAACACCCTAAATTTGTAAATTTAAAATTTGAAAATTCGGCAATATGACGTCTATAAATGGAGGAAACCTATACACCCTAAAATAGGGGGACAATCAAATCTGCATACGGTAGTGACATTCTAGACCAAAGTGTATCATCCCAAAATGGGGAAATAAAGTATGACAATTACAACCCAATCAAATGAAGAATATAATTCAACAACCTAATAATCTAACTTTATTAAGGTAGATTATGGTCGGGTGTCGCTATCCTTCCAAAAATGTATATCTTCAAAATGAAGTATATAGGTCACTATATCTCCAAAAAAACCACTCACGACCCCAATGTCGTCCACTCAGTCCCGACGAGCCCCACCGCTAAGATGACTGTGTGTTCCAGATTCTAGTTTCTAAAACAAGATAATCAAACAAACAAGATTTAACAAATCAATTACCTGTTTGATTTCTTTCAAATTCAACGTTTACACTTTCTCTCTCTAGAACTCTCTCTCTCTCTCTCTCTCTACGAATCTCTCTCTCTCTCTGATATTACAATCTGACTTCTTTTAACTCTGTTAACTAACTCTACAAAACAGAAAAATAAAATCTATTTATACCAATTCCTAATACAAGGAAACTAAAATACAAAATATAAAATACAAATACATTTGACTTTTATTACAAAAGACTTTGACTTTTAATGAGATTTGACTTTCCTCAGCTTTGACTTTCTTGACATTTAATCTTCAGTCTTCTTGATCTTGTATCCAACAGATTTATGCTCTAACAATCTCCCCCTTTGGATTCAAGATCACTGTTGAAAGATCTAGCAATTCAGTCTTCACTTTAATCTCTATCAATACAATCTCCTCTTTTCTTTAACAGTATTCTTTCCAAAACTGTCTTCAAATGATTAACAATCTCCCCAAAACTTTCACAATAATACTTTCAGACTTTGGAAAGAAATTATCTTCAGAATCAGCTCGAATTTGCTTTAGCAAAAAAAATCTTCAAAGAAAATTTCCTCAAATCTTTAGAAATACTTTGATCGTCTTCAAATCTTTACTTTTGAATCTTCTGACTAAGACATTTCGGAAAATCTTCTCTCAAAACTTTATCATTTCTTTATACCATCTCCCCCAAACTACAAAACTTTAACATTTCTTGATATCATCTCCCCCTTTTTGATGATTTGAGCATCTATATCGTCAAAACTTTTCTCCCAAGAAATGTCGTTGACCATTCTGATCTGTCAAACTGAGCCTCTGATTCTGTGATCCATAACCAAGTATTCATCTAGATCTTTGCAAATCCAGACAAAATAAGAATAGGTAACTCCTGAATCAACAGATGAATCAGTTAAACTGCCTGTCAGTAACACAAAGTCACTGTGTGTAACGAATACACAATATAAAAGAGCTTTTTAATGTTCACTCCCCCAGGGCTTCCATCCAATCATCGAAACACCACAAAGGCTTAAAGTTGTGTAAACCACTGAGACAACAATAGATAAACACAGACTCAATGTGCATGATTGAAGTGCGAAAGTGGGGCAAACTTCCTTCTTTTTCAATATCCAGATTTTCCAAATGAAAATCAGATAGATTATGTGCTGCGTCCCCAGAAAAATATGAAACATTTTCTTTTTAAGAAGAAAATGAGTAGATGGTGGGGTTTTATCAAGAGTTGGCATGGGCTATTTGCTTGTTTCAATAACGTTCACCAAAGAGTTGTGAAACGCTAGTAATGTGGCTACCCGACTCAGAAAGTAGTTGGTGCAGAGTTTAATATTCTTTTACTCTGATCTCACACCCTTTTTCTTTTTAATCATTTAAACTCACTTCTAACCAAACTCTCTTTTCCATTTTACCTCATCACACCCACACTCATTTCTTTTAGACTCCTCACACTCAATCACTATTGGTTAACTTCTTGGGTAGAAATCACTGGTTAACGTGATTTCATAGAAGTTTCAAATAAGTCCTAGCACAAAGAACCCATATAATCCTAGAAAGCATGTGTTGCTCAAATGGTTTAACTATAGCAGTTAAAGCTCATATACAAATGTCAAATGAATGTATGCTCATAAAATATAATCATGAAAATTTGAGCATTTTTAGACATTGAAGCATTTTCAAACAAGTATATGAAATGAATGAATATGAATACAAAAGACTTGTTTGAAAATCTGACATTGTATGAAAAATGATCAGAAATGAATGATATAACAATCAAAGCTTAAGGTCAAGAATAATGGATATTGTCTATACGAAACAAAATATAGACATTCTTGAAAAACCGTTTCGAAATGAATTACCGCTCAAAATTCTTTGAAGTACAAGCGGGGTGTCTTACCATCGAAAAATTGTTTCAATTTAAAGACATGGTAAGAACAATTGGATCAAAAATTAAACCGATGTGTGTGAATACTTGAAAGTATATGAAAAGACAATACGCAAGTATTTATCTTTGGAAACACACGGTTTGTTTATCAATTAAGCACAAAAATAAAATGAAAACATTTAAAATCTCACTTCCAAATTATAAAATCTGTGTAAGAATCGGGAAGTGGTTTGAACATTTAAGTACATGTTTTCTATATCTGAAAGTTGTCCATCTTTCAGATATATTTGAGATTAAGATAAGAAATTTACCTTTTCACGCAATCTTAAATCTCATGAAGTCAAGCTGAAGTCATTAAGATATGATCTTGTTAGCTTCTCTCATCCTGCAAAAATCTCAAAGTCTAGTCAAAGCAACTTTATTCACAAATTTATTCTAAAGTAAAAGACATAAAGCAATAAAATGATTAATGTACGAGTTCTGATCTGAGATAATCAGAAATCATAGTCTTACTCCTTTTGACTTGGCTTATAAGCTCCCCCTAAAATCATGCATCACAAAAAATTGTCAGTTAAGTAAAATGCAGAAATTAGTTATGTTCCCCCTCAAAATAATGTAGATCACCTTTAATCTTCTCTTACTCCTACTGAGATCATGAGCAAACAATTAAAGTACAGATATCCTTCAGACATATAGATACAGAAAATGATGAAAAATAACAATACGTAACTGTATTAGGTAACAACCGATTATGTCTTAAGATTTAACATACCAAGCTTAGAGACAAGAAAGTTAAATCTCTTTTCATCTAATGGTTTGGTAAATAAATCTGCAAGCTGATAATCTGTTTTTACAAAATAAAGTTCAATTGTTCCTTTTTCGACATTATCTTTTATAAAATGATACCTGACGTCAATGTGTTTGGTTTTCGTATGCTGAACAGGATTAGCAGATATTGCGATTGCACTCTTCGAGTCACAATAGATTGGAATTTTATCAAACATGAATCCATAGTCTCGCAGCTGTGTTCGCATCCACAGAACTTGAGAGCAGCAATTGGCAGCAGCTACATACTCTGCTTCAGCAGTCGATGTGGAAACACATAATTGTTTCTTTGATGCCCAGCTAACGATATTATCTCCAAGAAACTGAATATGACCAGAAGTACTCTTTCTGTCCAACATGCAACCTGCATGATCTGCATCTGAATAGGCAGTCAGTTGAAAACCAGTATCCTTAGGATACCACAGACCAAGGTCTGTAGTGCCCTTCAGATATCTAAAGATCCGTTTGACAACAGCCAAATGGGATTCTTTAGGAGCAGCCTGATATCTAGAACATAAGCATGTTGAAAACATAATATCTGGTCTACTCGATGTAAGATACATTAACGATCCTATCATACCTCTATAAGTCCTAACATCAACACTTTTACCCGAAGGATCAGTGCTAATCTTAGTACCTGGTGCCATCGGGGTTCCAATTGGTTTACAATTTTCCATTTTGTACTTTCGAAGAATATCCAAAATGTACTTAGATTGGTTAATGAAAATCCCCGTAGAAAACTGTTTAACTTGTAATCCGAGAAAGAAATTCATCTCTCCCATCATACTCATTTGAAAACGTGACACCATGAGGTTAGAAAAGTTTTTGCAAAATTTTGGATTTGTAGAACCAAATATTATATCATCAACATATATTTGAATAAGAATAATATCAGCTTTTTCCTTTTTGATGAATAAAGTGGTATCAACTTTACCTTTGGAAAAACCGGACTTGACCAAGAATTTAGATAGAACATCATACCATGCTCGAGGAGCTTGTTTTAAACCTTAGAGGGCTTTGTCCAAGATATAAACATGATCTGGCTTATCTGGATTGACGAACCCTTCTGGTTGAGACACGTATACTTCCTCCTTAAAAATGCCGTTCAGAAAGGCTGTTTTCACATCCATCTGAAAGACTGTGAAATTCTTATGAGTTGCGTAGGCTAGAAACATGCGGATTGCTTCTATGCGTGCTACTGGAGCATACGTCTCATCGTAGTCTATGCCTTCCTCTTGCCGGTAACCTTTGGCAACAAGTCTAGCTTTGTTCCTTATGACGATACCATCTTCATCCTTCTTGTTTTTGAATACCCATTTAGTGCCAATCACGGATTTACCTTCCGGTTTTGGAACTAATCTCCAGACCTTCAGGGCTTCAAACTGATTGATCTCTTCTTGCATAGTAGATACCCAGTCCGAATCAGCAAGAGCCTCAAATACTCGCGTGGGCTCAATCTTACTGAGAAATGAGTCATGCATACATTGATTAAGAGTCGCTGATCTCGTTTGTACAAGCTTGTGAAAATCTCCAATTACTTGACGTAATGGATGATCTTTGGTCCAGCGATGCTCATGAGGGAGTGGAGTAGATACTGATTGAACATGATCATCATCTAAAAATCCACTATCAGACTCTTCAGTTTGAATAACAGGAAGGGGGTTTGCAGTTGAAGTTTGAGGTACAGAAGCATCAGTTGGAACAGCAGACTCTGGCTGTTGAGTAGATATTGTATCACACCTAACTGAAACATTTACTTCTGGCTCAACATTTACTTGTACATTTTCAACTGTAGGAGTAATTGTAGGAATGTGAGTTTCTGACTGAACAGGGGATGCTTGTTCAGTTATGACATCTGAAGTGACTGGATGATTGCAACTTGTATCTTCAGACCTGTCAGTCACAACAGATTTAGGTTTATTAGAACCTAGAAACTCATCATAAAAAATTCAAATAACAAATCTAAATCAGTTAAATGAGAACTAGAAGTAGAAGCGTTATTCGAATTTGTCGCTATAGAAACAGGTTCTGGTCTGATCTGCCCAGAAGCTAATACTCCAGTGATCACGGGTTCTGAACTGAGTTGTTCATAAGCCATATCTTCATCGAATGTTACATTAACGCTCTCGACAACTGTCTTTGACTTCTTCAAATAAACACGATATGCTGCCGATGTTGAAGAATAACCAATGAAGATACCCTCGTCCGCCTTAGCACTGAATTTATCCAGACTCTCTCTGTCGTTAAGCACAAAACATTTACACCCAAATATATGAAAATACTTGATTGTTGGTGTTCTATTGTTGATCAGCTCATATGGAGTCTTTTGAAAACGGCGGTGTATCATAGAACGATTTTGAGTATGGCATGCAGTCGACACAGCTTCTGCCCACAAGAATAGAGGTAGATCGGATTGGCTGAGCATAGTACGAGCAGCCTCGACTAGCGTCCGATTTCGCCTTTCGAATACTCCATTTTGGTTCAGGCGTTCTAGCAGCAGAATACTGATGTGAAATCCCAACTGATTCGAGATATTCATCAACAATCTTGTTCTTGAATTCTGTGCCGTTGTCAGTTCGAAGAAACTTGACTTGTTGCTGCATTTTCACCTGGGTCGTCTTTAAGAAAGTAATGAGAACTTCGGGCGTCTCATCTTTTGATCGAAGAAATTTAACCCACGTGTATCCTGAGTAATCGTCCACAATAACCAACACGTATTTCTTTCCACCCAAACTCTGAGTTCTCATTGGACCACATAAATCCATATGTAACAACTCTAACGAAGAACTAGTGCTTGGTCCAGGCTTCGGTTTATGTGCGGCTCTCTTCATCTTACCCTTCTCACATGCAGCACACAAGTGTTCTTTCTCGTATTTCAGCTCAGGAAGTCCTTTGACCAATTTCCCACGAACCAGCTTGTTGATATAACGAAAGCTTAAATGAGATAAACGTCTGTGCCAGAGCCAACTTTGTTGCGTTGAAGCTTTTGTCATTAAACATACCTAATTGTCAATCTGAACTTTAGAAAGATTGATGGTATAGAGGTTTGTCTTTCGATGTCCACCTAAGAGTTTTGTACCATCTTCAGTACGAACCGAGCAACTCTTAGATTTGAAGTTGACCTCTAACCCTTTATCACAGAATTGACCAATACTGAATAAGTTGTGCCCCAAGCCTTCGACATAACTCACCTTACTTATCTTATGTTGTCTTGAATAATGTCACCATATCCTAAGATAGGTGAAAGCTGATCGTTTCCAAATCTGACATTTCCACTGAATTTCTCTGTATAATTAGACAATAAAGCTTTTTGCCCAGTCATATGCTTGGAACATCCACTGTCCAAGTACCACATATGTCGGGTTTGCAAGAGAAATCAGGAAACAATAGATTTAGGTACCCATTGAAAAACGGGCCCTATCAGATTAGTACAAGATTTCGGTATCCATTTGAAAATGGACCCTCTGTCCTTTTGAAAACCTTTAAAAATATTTGATCTCGAAAAATACACATGATAAGATCCATACCGATCAGGAGAATTGTGAGAATAAGCAAAGTCAGTTTTCCGATAATTATGATGAAATTTAGTAGTAATAGGAGATAATTGAATCAACTGCTTTATTGAGTAACACTTGTAAGAAGTTACAAGGTTTTGTTTATGAGAAGCACATTGATCAACTACATCTGAATCACTACTAACAGATCTAGTGCAAGTATTATCAGTAACTGATTCAGCTATCTCAGCATCCTTCTGTTTTGGTCGCCATTTGGTTTGAGCGTTCAATCTTTTCTTGTTAATATCTGAAACAAAAGATTTAGATCTATTAGTAAAAGCAGACTTCTGAAATTGAGTTTTCTTTTGTGTACCAGTGTATTTCTGTTTCTGTAATCGCTGTTTCTTATGTTTCTTACCTTGAGAATAATAATCAGCAGTTACAGAAATTGATTCACCAACTTTAGTTGATGATTTAGCAGTTTTAGAAACACTTGGTAACACCTTTTCAATTTTAAGACAAGTAGAATGATCAGGAAGTTTAGCGTTGAAGTCAAACAAATCAATCTCTTCTATGCATCCTTCATCAGAAATTAGAAAGTCATTTGCAGACTCAAATAACTCATCAAAATTATCAGATGAAGTTGAAGAAGTCTGTGAAACTGTAGAACACTTTGAAGATTTAGTTTGAAAAACAGTGTTCTTTATAACGGTAGAAAATACAATTTGTTCAATGTCCACCAAAAGTTTTTCATCAGATAAAGCATTTTCAAGTTCAACTATTTTGCTTTCCAAAATGAGAGGAGGAACATAAACCTTTTCAACTGTCGGTTTAGCCTTCATTTCTGAAACAGAATAACTCACAAAATAGTCATTTGAAAGAACTTTTGGTGTTTCTTTAAGATAACTATCATTTAACTTGGCATAGTTAAATGGTAGTTGCATTTTCTTTATATTCTTTCTGTTTTCAGTTTCTTGGACCTCAACTTCTTCTGGTAATTTTGTAACAACTTTGGATTTCAAATGAGGTTGTTTACCAGCACATGCAAGAAAATCAAAATTATAAAGAGCTGGTTGTTTTCTGATGGCTTTCTTAAGATAATGGGGGTTGTCAAAGCCAAGTCCCCATCTTTGCTTAACATCAGCCTCTTCATCAGGAGCATTAAGAAAAATAGTTTGATCTGTTTGGCCTCTTTTATATAATTTGACTTCCAGACCATTTACCTTCTTGTTCAAAAGCTTATTTTCAACCTGCAATTTATGAACAGTTAGTGCAGATTCTCGTTTCTCAAAATCATATTTAGAAACTTTAACTTCAAACTCAGAAATCTTCTTTTCAAAACCATCTACTTTAGATTTAGAATCAGAATCAGATTTGCGTAAAGAATCAATCAAATCTTTGTTTGAAATAACAGACGTATTAAGTTCAAAGATCTTCTTGTTCTTTTTAGCAACCCTTTCCTTTTCCTTTTTCAGTTTATTTTGTAAATCTTGAAGCTCAACCACCATGGTTTCCATTTTGATAAAGAAATCTTTCTGAGTTAAGTTTAATACCTCATCAGATGTCTCATCATCAGACTCATCATATTTGACTTCTTTGCCCATGAGACAAAGATGAGCTGTTTCTTCCTTCTCCTCATCTTCTCCTTCGGAATGATCAAGCCAAAATTCGTCCTCGGCCGTTAGAGTTATTCCTGCTTCTTGTTGTTTGGCCAAGAGCAGTTTGTTCTGATAGTACTGAGAGTTGCGAACTTTCGACTTTCTACAATCTTTTGCAAAATGACCAAGTTTACCACAGTTATAGCATTTAACTGAATCACTTGCTGTCTTTTCAGCAACTGTGTAGTCATTCACGAATTTCTTCTTTTCAACAGGTTTCTTCTCAACATACCTATCCTCTTCATATCTCCTTCCTTCTAATCTCTCACGGTGCTCGTGGTTCTTCGAACTTGATGAAGAATAACTTTGAGAATTTGAACCCGACTTCTTATAAAACTTCTTTTGAAACGCACGGGTCAACAACATCATGGCTTGTTTCAGATTTTCTCCATCATCACCATCTGTCTCTGAATCAGACTCAGAACTTGAAATCACTTTTTTTCTTCTTCTTCTTCTCTATCTTTTCTTTCTTTTCTTTCTTCTTCTCACCAATAATCAAAGCAATCGGATCAGGAACCTTCTCAGCCTTCTTCTTTTCAGCTCTTTTCTCCTCTACCTCTTCCTCATTCTGTCGTAAAGTCTCATAAACTTCGTGAAGAGGTATTTCACTTAAATCTTTCATCTGCTTCATCCTACGTGTATGTTTCTTCCATTCAGGACGTAGGATACTCAGAAATTTGACATTGTTTTCCAGTTGATTCTTTGTCACTTTATTCTTCGTCAGCTCATTCAGAAGCAAAGTAAATCTTTCATATGTGTCTTCTAGACTCTCATTCTCTTTAGCTTTGAACTCCTCATAGCTATTGATGCAGTTAGCCACCTTTATCTGATTCCCTACCTTTGATCCCATCATCATCTTCTGCAAATGATCCCACATCTGTTTAGCATCATCCTTGTAGCTATCAATCTTGATGTAGATGTCATTGGGAATGCTTTGGAGTAGAAGAGATCTTGCTTGCTTGTCAGCTTTATATCGTCTCTTCTGTTCTTCAGAATACTCAGATAAATCCACTTTAACTCGTTTTGTCTTTTGTTCTTTTTCCACATCACCATGTCCACTGTCAGATGAATCATCATCAGCAGGTACATTAACAGTGATTGGTTTCATAGGACCGTCTGTAATTGACTCCAGAATATTTTCCCCATTGGCATGTCGGTCTATGAAATCCAGGAATCTGTCCTTCCATTGTTCATATTCTCCTTTAAACAGCACAGGAGGCTTGACATCGGTGCCAATTGAAAGTGCATTTTTGAAGTCATCTTGTTTACACCTGTTTGAAAGATATATCAAATAAGAAACTAGAACTGATCGTTAGTCCAAAATGTGAAATCACAACAGAAATTGAAATAAAAAGAATCAGAAATTTTGAAAAATTTGACTAAGTAACAGAACTCGCAAGTCACTATTGAACTCGCAAGCCTTTAAACTCGCAGACTGAGAAACATGCAGATCAAGATTTGCGCGTTTGAGAAACTCGCAAGCAAACTCGCAGATAAACTCGCAAGCAAACTCGCAGATCAAACTCGCAAGATGATGAAACTCGCAAGATGATGAAACTCGCAGATCAAACTAACAGAGGCGTGCGCGTTTACTAAACTCGCACGTCGAACCTTGCGCGTTTGAACAAAACTCGCTAGCTTCACTTGCGCGTTTCAACACTTAGAAATATTTCTTGATGATTCAAACTCGCAAACCACTGTTCCTTCCAAACTCGCACGTCGAAGAACTCGTAAAATACTATTCCTCTTCAAACTCGCTAGCTTTGATGAGCGCGTTTGTAGAACTCGTTGAACACTACTAGCGCGTTCTGGTCCTTAGAAAAATTTCTCACTTTTTCAAACTCGCTGACTTGATTAGCGAGTTTCTTAGAACTCGTAGATAACCCTTGCGCGTTTTAGACCAAAACAAATCCTTTGACTTGCGCGTTCTAGCTGATGAACCTTGCGCGTTTTAAGATGAAGAGCTTGCGCGTTTGACGAAGAACGTGTGCGTTTGAGAGATCTAGCGCGTTCTTCCGTTTGTCGACCCAAAAATTACTTTTTCAATCTGAAATCTATCCAAACTTGTCTAATTGATCTGTAACTTTGCAGAATCCTTTGTAATCAACCCAAGAACATGTTCCAATACACGATTTTTACAAACAAGCACTTACAATCCAAAAAGATAGATGAAACAGTAAAAATCGACTCGTGAACAAAATTCAACAAAAATTACAAAATTTGTGTGATTTACAGTGCAATACTGAAATTGAATTACATAGACTCGATCTATTACACTTTTCGAACAATTCCTAATCAAATCCTGCTCCAAAAACACACTCAAACTCAAACGAATGATTCTCGGCTCAAGAACAGTGACGAACCAACATTTTCTTGAATTTCTTGATCTGATTTCACCTTTGGATCTGCTCTGATACCAATTGTGTGTTCCAGATTCTAGTTTCTAAAACAAGATAATCAAACAAACAAGATTTAACAAATCAATTACCTGTTTGATTTCTTTCAAATTCAACGTTTACACTTTCTCTCTCTAGAACTCTCTCTCTCTCTCTCTACGAATCTCTCTCTCTCTGATATTACAATCTGACTTCTTTTAACTCTGTTAACTAACTCTACAAAACAGAAAAATAAAATCTATTTATACCAATTCCTAATACAAGGAAACTAAAATACAAAATATAAAATACAAATACATTTGACTTTTATTACAAAAGACTTTGACTTTTAATGAGATTTGACTTTCCTCAGCTTTGACTTTCTTGACATTTAATCTTCAGTCTTCTTGATCTTGTATCCAACATATTTATGCTCTAACAATCTCCCCCTTTGGATTCAAGATCACTGTTGAAAGATCTAGCAATTCAGTCTTCACTTTAATCTCTGTCAGTACAATCTCCTCTTTTCTTTAACGGTATTCTTTCCAAAACTGTCTTCAAATGATTAACAATCTCCCCAAAACTTTCACAATAATACTTTCAGACTTTGGAAAGAAATTATCTTCAGAATCAGCTCGAATTTGCTTTAGCAAAAAAATCTTCAAAGAAAATTTCCTCAAATCTTCAGAAATACTTTGATCGTCTTCAAATCTTTACTTTTGAATCTTCTGACTAAGACATTTCGGAAAATCTTCTCTCAAAACTTTATCATTTCTTTATACCATCTCCCCCAAACTACAAAACTTTAATATTTCTTGATATCATCTCCCCCTTTTTGAAACATCCACTGTCGAACATGACAACCAAAGAACAAGCGTTAGGCTAAAGCCTAGAGAGAACAAACCCATTTGAAGTCGTACGGTGGATATAGCCTTGATCTAAATCAAACAAATCAAATAAACCATTAGTGATCATAATATGGTTCAAATAACACCAATCACATAGTGAGCACAACTCCTCTAAGTCTATTGCTCGAAAATATCAAGTCAACCCCTCTAGGTCTATTCTTGAGAGTTCCAAAACGGAAACTCAAGCATAAGGGAATTACATATTACTGCCCATGGGACGCTGCCCGACGATATAGTTCCACACCTTACTTACCATGGTGACCCGATGCCTATTCCGTGCTAAAGTAGTGAACTCAATGTCCAAAACGGGACATTGGAACACCGCGCCTATGGATCTATTGCATTAAGACCAAATACCAAGTATTCTAACACATTCATCGTTGATCATAGACATAAAGGTTAAAACCAAAATTACATATATAAGTTGCCAACATGAAGTCTCGTTTCCCAATCGTAAGGGGACTTCATTCCCATAAAACCCATCAACATATTGGAGCAAAACACAAGGTTATCAATAACTAACTAAACACTTGCATCTTACCAAAAACCCTAATTTCACTTTAGGTTTACCAAAATCCCATGGTTCCAAAAGGGATACCCATGTATGTAGAAAATCTTATAATACCATTACCCATAGTTTAAACACATTTTCCAACCATTCTTTGTTTAGGTTTCAAAACCCTAATATCCCAAAAACCCATCTTTAGGTCAAATTACAACAATACCTAAATACATGGTCAAGAGACATAGATGAGAGTTGCATCACATAAACCTAGTAATTATGTAAGAACAAATGTTAGAAAACTCACCTTGTAAAAGTTTATAGGAAACCCTAGTTGATGATACTTGAGAGAGGAATATGGAATGGAACTTGAACTTCAAGCATAAGGAACTTAATCACAACCACCAACCTATGTCAAACCCAAAAATTACAAATGATGATCTCTTCTAGGAGTATTTAATGAGGGAAGATGAAACCCTACCTTTTTGCTCTTCAAAAATCGCCTTAAAGAAGATCCCAATATGCCTAAATGAAGTAAAATCGGGTGGGTAAGCATTTAAGGGCTTGGAGGCCGTCCGCGACATTGCCTCGCGGCTATGACATGGTCATAGTCGCTGGTCATAGTCGCCCGCTTAACACCCTTCTCGGTACCCCCTTGGCGACATTGCCAAGCGAGAGTGACAAATGTCACAATCGCTGGTCATAGTCGTCGGTACACCCCCACCTACGGTACATTCTCGGCGACCTTGCCAAGCGAGAGTGACAGATGTCACAATCGCTGGCACTGTTGCCGGCACTGTACCGAGCGTAATCTTTGACTTGGTTTTCTCACGTTTCCTAAGCCCGAAACATGACACTTCCCGAGAGTGATCCCAAACACTAAAACGTGGGATAAGATTAGGCCAACTACCAAAAATCCAAGCGTCGGAAGGTATAATTCACAAAAGAATATTTACCGAGAATATGGATGTTACAATTTAGTTGTATTTCCTTCATCGTTGAGCATATGGGGATGTGAAGAAGATGCGGTGCTTTGGCCGATCGAAGATGAAGATGGTTATGTGATAGATTTTCATCCACATTCGACATCCTTTGTAACGTTTCGTTTTCTCCACATTTTATATTTATGTTTGGATTTATTATTTTTACCATTTATCTATTGTTAACGTTCTTCTCCTTATATTTATTTCTTGCGTCTTTTAATTTCTTGCATCGTTCTAAAATTTATTTACTGCTTTCTTAGGTTAAAAACGATTCTTGGAGTGTGACACTCCTTGGATCGATCTTTATAGTTTTCGTAGATTAATTTCATTGTTTTATTTAGATTTATATTTATGTTTTGTTTCGTAGTTTAGTTATCGTTCATTTGGGTAATTGTCACTTTGGATAGACGTTGTGGTATTGATCAATTGATTTTATAATAAACCGTGAGTTTTAATTGGTTGATTTTTCATATAACGAAAGTTAGTGTTTGATTAACCGGCTTTTATAAAATGTCTTTGGTTAATTTAGTAAGTTTTGGTACAAACGATAGTTTAATCATAACTTAAGACTAAATTGATCAATGATTGCGGTCCTAACATGAAAAATAGTTAGGGACGTTGATTGGGAAAAATATTCATTTTTAAATCATAATGTTTCTTCCCAACATACACATATTGCGAAAGTAAATATGAGTCTTGGGTTAGAAAAACTTTTACACCTCGAAAGAGGGTTGAAGTAATTTTGCATTATAAATTCTCACCATGACTAAAATCTGAAGTTGACATTACCCAATATGACTGTTAGTTTTTTTTGCTCCATTCTTTTGTTTGTTTATTTTATTAGTTTATAAAAAATCAAAATATTAATGATTTCCCGTAGCTAGGCCATAGTCTAGAACGAGTCTGTGTTTAGTCCATCGTCTCTCTGTGATCGACCCGTATGCTACACCTCCCGTACGTTTGCGGTATATAAATTTAAAACTACATCAAGTTTTTGGCGCCGTTGCCGCGGAGGCAATCAGTCTAACATGAATTTTGTTTTGGATTTACTAGTCTACGTCTTTACCCCATTTCTATTTTCCCATTTTCTTTTCGTCTTCGTTCACTAGGTAGCATGTTCGATTTTTTTCTCCGTTAATCCACCTCTTTTTGCAGAGTTCGATTAATCATGCTTAATAGCATCGGGTGACGGGCCGTTGAGACGTGTTTTTTTATGATAGAGATAGTTATCACCATTAGAGGTGATGTGTGATGCTCGCTAAATCTTGTTTAATGCGTCTCACGCGTTTTTTTTTTAATTTTACTCGGATTCGGTATTTTTTTATGTCAAGCTTGACATCACCGATCCTTCTTTCTTTTCCCTTATTTAATTCTCGGCTATGGGTTGCGTAACTTGTTTTATAATGAAAACACAATAGTTATCTGGTGTGACTTTTATGTGTTTACGTGACCCGTATTTGACTTTCACCGATTTGTACAATCTTTTCTTCCTCTCGTGTTTAATTCTTGGTTCGAAGTCAAACTCGTGACTTTAAATGAGTCTCCATCCTTACTTCTATTTTCTTCATTGTTTTTCGCGTTTCGAGTTTAAAACGCTCAAAAAATTGACCGCAAAGTATTTTTGACAGTTTATAGTCTCTTAACTTTCTGTCTCCCGCCACTGGCGTGAAGGACCCCTTCACTGGCGCGAAAGAAGTTGATCCTAGAAGTCATTTAAGTTATGTCCGTCATCACTGGCGTGAAGTATTTATTCACCGACGCAAAGAAAAAAAATTAATATTTTATTTTATTTTTTTTTTTTTTTTTATTTCTACCTTATATGATTATTTATTTATTGTCTTTTTACTTTATTTTATTTAAAAAAAAGATTTTATTTTTCTTATATTTGTTAAGGTTTAAAAAAAAGTTTTCTTTTATTTTAGAAATTCAATTCGTGAAAAGAAAAAAAAAGTTTTATTTTATTTTATCTTATTTATTTATTTTTTTCCCTTTCTTTTTTCTTTTTCTGCTTTTCGTCATCTCTTTCCCCCATTTTTTTCTTTAAAGTTTTTTTTTTCAAAACCTATGGTTCTAATCCCACCACCCAAAGTGTCTTCTCTTTTTCATTTCTTCCTCCGAGTATCTAACTTTGGCATCCGTCATCTCCCCACCATGGCAGCACTGACAACCACCAAATTTACCTTTATTTTTTGAATTATGTTTTTATAGGTGATCAAGTGCTCCTAAGAGCTTCAAAGCATCAAAAAGCGGCAAAGTCTTCGGTTCCACCTGGTAATTTCGTTCTTTTAACATTATGTGAATATGTCGACTTGTTGTTTCATACAAGCGGTACTTGAATTGCATGACTCTTGCATTAGTTGGGTTGCCACCACTGGACAAATGATAGGATTTGATCACTTTGCACCTAAATTCATCTATGGTAAACGCACATGATGTCAAGTCATTTCCCCTGTGTTGATTTTGATTTCCCCTACCCGTAGTCAAGCATTGAGGACAATGCTCATTTTTAGTTTGTGGGTGGGGTGTCCGTTTTTTGTTTACCTTTTTTTTCTCTTTTTTGAGCATTCATGCATTTAGTCATAGTCCATGTATAATTTTTCCATTTTTAGTTGAATTTTGCATCATATCATTGCATAGCATAAAAAGTTTTAAAAATCTAAAAAGATTTTTGGCGTTTCTCCATGATTTTAGAGCTCGTAGTAACCACCCTCACTTGGTATCAATCTTTTAATTAGGCATACTAATGTGTTTTATGATTTATTTTGACCATGATATAAGGATTTTTTTTTAGAAACACGGTTTTCCCTTAGTTAGTCACTTACACGCACTACTTTGCATATTGTTCTATGCAACCTTTAAGCTTAACTTTCTTACCGTAGTCTCCCTATATTACACCTATGACTACATGGATGGACTTTAGCCTGTGAGAATTTAGGCCGTATTGGATTGACACATTCATAATCAATCTCATTTTCTTCTTTCTTGTGTGTTTACCACCCGTCGAGGTGTATTTTTAGGTTTTTGATTCATTTCTCGTCTAAAGTTACTATAATATTTTGCATAGAGACCATCTTTTTCTTAATACCATCCATATATACAAAAGACAAAAAAAATTCTTTTGTACCCAATTTTGAGCCTAAACACTTACCTTTTCTTGAACACCAAACACACCTAAACCACAAAAAAATGCACATATAGTTCTCATTTCTGAAAATTAAAAACGGATTAAAGCATTTAGTTTGAGTAATATACACAAGCATAGCTTGTGGGTTCGTAAAATCAATAAAAAAAAGAAAAAAAGAAGAAGAAGAAGTGCATGAAAAATAAATAATAATATGCATTTATATAGTTAGTTTTGCAAGGATTAAGTTAAAATCCGTTGGAAATTGTAGGAAGGAACTTATGTGCACACAAAAAAAGGAGCCAAAATACATTTTCAAACACCAATAACCAAACTTAATCCCTACCTTAACCCTTAACCTTACCCGAAAGTCCTCATCTCATGCAATTTTCATGAAAAAAATTTAGACTTGAGAATTGTTTCAAACGCGTCAAAAGTGCATTTCATATTTCTCGATTGAGTAAGCATTGAGCGTATACACATCCCTAAACACACTAGAGTGATTTGAGCGAAATCGTGAGTTTCCATCCATGTAGATCATATTTCCCTTCGCTTAGCGGCTATGGTAATTTTGTGAAGTCCTATTAGGTGCGTTTGTTTTTGTGATATATTTTGTTTGGTGTTGTGTTGGTTTGACATTTTTGTGAAATATGTGTTTTTACTACTATTTTTATCTAAACACGTGGTAACAAGTTGCGTTAATTTGTATATGGGGAAGTCTAACATTAGATTGTGTCTAGTGAGGTCGTGTATTAACTCGCTTTGATTTTCGTGGAGATCGTTGCTTGTTTTTCTTTTCACCAATTCCGTAATAAATTATAATCTCTTTTTTGGGGACAAGAAATGTTTAGTTTGTGGGTGTTTTGTTAAGTGCATTTTGTGCATACATTAATATTAGTTTATAATTGCATTTTGTGTTTAGTTTAATTGTTTCCACGTATATTTTATTATATTTTATTTAGTTTTTGTTTAATCATCGTGTGGGGATATTATTACATTCGTGTTTTGTGGTTTTGTCGGGTTTTGACAGGTAATTTACATTGAAAGCGTGAACATGGACGACGATGGATTTAAAGTATTTGATCGATCTTTATGTGGTGGGAAAGTTTAAGAAGAATGACAAATGTTGGACCAATTTTTAAAGAATAAAATTCAGCAAGAGTACTTTCAAACGGAAAGAAATCAAGAGGAATGTTTTTTAAAGTGTTGCAAAGTTGAGGGGCTGTTTTTGGAAATTATACTTTATAAATTGAATTGATTTTTAGGGTTTGACAATCCACCTCTCCTCCCCCACGGCTTGCGTCGTTTCTTCATCTTTTCTTTTCCTTTTTTTTCTTTTCTTTTGTTTTTAGTTTAGATGTTACTTGTAGTTTTTATTTTATTTCATTTTTATTTTAGATTTAGATTTAGGTTTAGATTGTTATTCGTTTAGTTGTATTTTCTTCATCGTTGAGCATATGGGGATGTGAAGAAGATGAAGATGGTTATGTGACAAATTTTTATCCACATTCGTTGTAACGTTTCGTTTTCTCCACATTTTAAATTTATGTTTGGATTTATTATTTTTACCATTTATCTATTGTTAACGTTATTCTCCTTATATTTATTTCTTGCGTCTTTTAATTTCTTTCATCGTCCTTAAATTTATTTACTGCTTTCTTAGGTTAAAAACGATTCTTGAAGGGTGACACTCATTAGATTGATCATTATAGTTTTCATAGATTAATTTTATTGTTTTGTTTAGATTTATATTTATGTTTTGTTTCGTAGTTTAGTTATCATTCATTTGGGTAATTGTCACTTTGAATAGACGTTGTGGTATTAATCAATTGCTTTTATAATAAACTTTGAGTTTTAATTGGTTGATTTTCATATAACGAAAGTTAGTGTTCGATTAACCGGTTTTTATAAAATGTCTCTGGTTAATTTGGTAAGTTTTGATACAAATGATAGTTTAATCATAACTTAAGACTAAATTGATCAATGATTACGGTCCTAACATGAAAAATAGTTAGGGACGTTGAATGGAAAAAATATTCGTTTTTAAATCATAATGTTTCTTCCCAATGTACACATATTGCGAAAGTAAATATGACTCTTGGGTTAGAAAATCTTTTTCCACCTCGAAAGAGGGTTGAAGTAATTTTGCATAACGAATTCTCACCATTACTAAAATCTGAAGTTGACATTACCCAATGCCCGTTAGTTTGTTTTGCTCCATTCTTTTGTTTGTTTATTTTATTAGTTTTATAAAAAATCAAAATATTAATGATTTCCCATAGCTAGGCCATAGTCTAGAACGAGTCTGTGTTTAGTCCATCGCCTCCCTGTGATCGACCCGTATGATATACCTCTCGTACGTTTGCGGTATATAAATTTAAAACTATATCATCTAGCTTCATACAAGCCAAAAAAAGGGGTTGTTGACAAAACAAATCTCAGACAATATCTAGAAAGATCAGATCCGAGAGATCTCGGGTCGAAGGTTTCCTTTAAGAAAACACCGAAGGAAAAAGTAGTACAACAGATGATTAAACAATCCACTGAACTAGATTTAAACTGATCAGATCCAGGGATGAACGTTCGAGAGTTTTTTAGGTGAAACACAGGAAAACCACACGACATAGAGAAGAGACTGTTGACTAAACAACCTCTGGACAAGATCTACAATGACCAGATCCAAGAGATGAAGGTCAAAACAAAAGAAAAGGTGAAGTAGATCTAAGAAGATCAGATCCAGAAGATGAGAGGTTGAAACAAACGATTTTGAAAAGTTTTTCTAAGTAATAACCACAGAAAAAACAAGGTAATAAAGAGTTTTTGAAAGAACGAAAAAGAGACATCACAACGTTTCAACTGAGAAGAGTGAAAGGATTTACCATTGCTATCGGTGATGGTCGCCTGAGAAGCAGCGAAGGACACAGCCTCGCTATGATACCATCTTCAAATGTAGAATAAGGTATATTACAAGTATTAACCCTAATGTAAACAAAGCATCTTCAGGAGATTTGAAGATGTAGACTAACTAAACAATCCCTAATCTAGAGAGAACTTGAGAGAATACAAAAAATGGTTGAGAGAAAATAAAATGAGCCAAATGAGAGTTCACGACTCAATATGTTGTTTATATAGTTCTTCAAAATTGCACATTAGTTCCTGATCTTCAGATATTTGCTCTGCTACCCTCCAACATTCTTCAAGTGTGAGGCATAACCCATCCATCCTTCTACTTTCAACCCTTTTACACTTTTGACCCTAAACTCCTAGAAATACCACAACAAACAGATTAAGTTAGAAAGGATGACAAGATTGGTTAATACTCACCTTTTAACAGATTTTATATCATCTAATTATTTCATTTTTTTCTCTCTTAATCTAATATGTATAATTATTGAATTTTACCAAAATTTGTATTTGAAACTTGACAATGATCAGTTGAATATGTCATTTTTTCTTCTTGATATATACACCCAAAAACCAATTATAGTTTATTTGAGTAACAAAAAGAAGAGATGTAAGAGTGTTGTGGGTGATATTGAGATACTATTAGGAACCAAAGGACATTTTATTGAAAATAGTCTTAGAGATATGATCTTAAATGAGTGTTTAATTAATATCATGACCATCTAGCCGATTAAATAAAAAATGGTTTTATACTCGTTAGAAGTTAGAAGGTCATGTATTTAATTAAAAATTCATTTAAAGTTATATTGTAACACCCTCAAATTTGGAAAGAGCAACTAAACGACAACCTTGATAAAATAACTAAATAAAAGATAAAATCTTTTCTACAAACCCATCCTTGGAAATACTTCAACTTTTAAAAATATAAAATTACACCAACATTTAATATCTTAAGTCACATATTAGGACTAAATAAGGTCGAGTGTTACTTAACCCCAATAGAAGTTGCTATTCCCAAAGGTAAATGCGGAAGACTTCATCAAGCTATCCACTTCTCGAGCACACAACTAACACTCATATCTTCACAGTGTCACTAGAACTATTCCCAACCGGAGCCTGTTGCACATGCCAACAAATAAAAAGGTTAGACTAAAGCCTAGTGAGTTCAAGAGTTTTAACATGAATAAATTTATCGTTAAAAGGAAAGAATGCGACTTAAATCATGATCTTTTAAAATGATTTACTTTAACTATGAAAACGACCCGTTTTCCAATAACACATATTTTTAAAGATGAACTCCCCAATACAAAACTTTTTTTCATGAAGTGATGCAATCCAAAAGTTTACTCAAAACGTAAATAGAAAGCGAACTCCCAATTTATGAAAACACGGATAAAACTTTATATCCCGAAACACCCAAAACACGGGTGGGACATAATACTCAACCCATAAATCATGGATAAAAATCCATATATATAAAACGTCACCGAAAACGTGGATACTAAAACCCAATACTCAAAACAACATCTTTCGATGACAGGAGAGACCCGATTCCATATAATGTGGTGAAACACAAAGTAAGTTACATATAATGTTTTGGAGCTTCTATTATAGCACCAAGGTTATCGAGTTAAACCACTCACGATCTATACCTCAAGCTCCCAATGGTCTAAGAAGGACTCACTTGCTAGAATTTAAGCGTCATGGGGAACAAAGTTATCGCATTTAACCACCTACTATCTATAGCGTGAGTTCCCAATAATTAAGGCCCCATGTCTAGCCATAATGAACGGACATCTAGTTCAACCACCCACGATCTATACCTCAAGTCGCCGTTAACCATAAATATCACCAGTTCCAAAACAGGGATGAAGTTCCCAATTAAACCAATTGACCGACTCTTATGCCTATGAATCCAATGCATTACAGTCTAAAACATTACATGACTCCAAATGAATGAACTAGCGCATTCAGAACATGTCATTCCCAAATGATATGTATTAAATGCAACAACACACTCAAACTCCACAATCGGGCTATTAAAACCGGATAAATGTCCCAAAGACTCATTTTAGTCAAAACCAAGCCAAAAACTTAACAATTTACTAGACGTAAAATAAAAGTCAGTGTCAACAATAAACATGTTTAACCAACGGTTATGCAGAGTCAATGAACAAAAGTATGATTAACCCAAAACTCGTCATTGGTTGAGACAAACCATTTTCCAAAGGAACTCATACCCTTATATTTTCCAAAATGCCTCATAACACAATAACATGCATTTTCAAACGGTTTATAAGATCAAATACACTAAAGGACATTTACATAAAATGACTTCTATTTATATATATTAAATCATTAAGTTAAATATATCAACATGATTTATTTATTAAAATGCCCAAAAATCCCAAATGTGGGTGTTTCACAAGATTTATAAAACCAAATAATCCAAATGAGTAAAACTCTTCAAATATTCCAACTTTTAATAAATATTATGTAAACACATAATCACCTCAAAATAGACATTTTTGGCATATACAACGTTTTTACAAATCAACTTGAACTCACCTTGCTAGATTTAGGCTAAATCTAGATTTTTCTCAACTTGAGTTTCTTTGAAGAAATTTGAATCCTCAAGCCAAATCTCCCAAAACCTAGATCCATGAGTTTCCAACCATAAATATTCATATTCAACCATTTAGTATCGTTCCCGAAACATCTTATATTACAATATCCATTTTGACCAAAACCCTAGTTTTGACCTAACTCCCCAAAATCCTCCAAACCGAAATTTGAGAAACATAAACACTAGGAAATCATTAATGGAGAATTTATAACTCATAATAAAGTTTAGAAACTAGGAGAATGAACTCACCACTTAGGTTTTGGTAAAAGCCTAGAAAACAAATACTCCAAATGATAATGAGCTATTGATCTTTGCTTCCACTCCACCACAAATACTCTTGGATATTCCCAAAACAAATAATATATCCTTGAAAAGCTCTCAAAAACAAAACCATAACACTTTGAATCGCAAAAAACGGAGTATAAATGAAAGTTATAAAGAAATGAAGAATGTGGCTGAACATCCGACTTTAAGTTGTCTAGTACCGTTGTGCTATATTGCCATGCAAATTTTACATGGCATTGTCACATGGTATAGTCGCTCAAGTGGTCCAGAACACACCCCCTTGGCTGCTACTTTGCTAGTGCGACTATGGGCATTGTAGTCGGACCCGCACCAAGCCACAAAATTCGACTTTTGTTATTCCAACACTCCCGAAACTCTTAGGGACTCAAAGTAATGTTTTCCAACATAAATTCCACCATATATAAGTTGTAAAAACATTCGGAGTGATATTTACTTACCGAAATTACGGGTGTTACATATATACCTAAAGATCCCTATTGAATTGATGACTAGAAAGAAAATACAAAACGACCTGCTTTTGAGATATGAATAGCCCATCTCTCCCAAGGTGCTTAATTGAGCCTTAGGATAGAAACTAATTCATATACAAACCAGAAAAATGTTATAAACTATGTAACTACATCTACACCACATGATTAAACAATCAACGGTTAGGATGGAGGCGGTTATATTTTTAAAAAAATTAAAAATGAAAATACTCTTTAAAAAAGGAGATGATCTACAATTAAGATCAAATTTGATTGATTTACAAAGTTTATAATTTTTTTTTAATTTACAAAGGAATATCTCTCCCTTAGGATTTGTAATCAAATCAAGCAATGCCCTTATGTCCTTTACTAATCTCCTATATAAAAAGCTAACTAATCATGGTAATAATGTAGTTGCTACTTTTTCCTAATTTGATTAATATATATATATATATTGGAAGAATATTTTGCAACCCTGAAAAATGTTGCAACTCTTGCAACCCACATCTTAACCGTTGGATTCATGATCGATGGTTATTTTATTTTTCTGTTTTTTTTAATTAAAAATATTGGGTCCCATATCTATTGTAACCGCCGATCATGAATCCGACGGTTAAGATGTGAGTTGCAAGGTTTGCAACCTTTTTAAGGGTTGCAAATAAAACAACCCATAATGATCAAGATGTCTAATCAAATGAGAACTGCGTAATATGTGATAACTGTGAGATCCATTGTGAACCACTCATTTAAGATAATAATTTTCTTTATTAAGTTAATATAAAAGACTATTTTGGTAATTTGGAATTTTTACAATTAACCAGTTACCTAATATTGTAGAAGAATTGATTTCATTCCTTTTAGGTTACCCTATCATTATGGAATATTTTATTTTGAAATCCACGATCAAATCCGGCGACTTACACCTACAGTGATAAAGCTCCATTTCCGGTGACATCTGAGATGTTATCCGCAACGCTAGTCTTCTTGGTGTTCTGCTGCTGCGATACAACCTTACTGGCGAGATGATGACTGTGTTGGGTATCATTTTGTGATTGTATATTGGGTATCACACTGTGGTATCATATATGCATAATCGTGAAATCACACCATATCACAAATTATATCACAGTGTATCACAGTGTGGTTTGTATCACAGTATGTTTAGTTTGTATGTATTTTTTGAACAATGTCGATGTTTTTTAGGTATCACAATGTATTTTCGTTGGTTACAAAATGTATCACATTTTGTCTTTGTTTTTTTCCGAAGGGTATCACAACATTTCTTATTTATTTTCGTTGTTTACAGAAGGGTATCACGCATCATGTGTTTGCCGGAATAATGTTCGCGGGAGGGAGGAGAGAGGAGAGAGAAGATTTCTAAACTAGCTAAAATACCCTTTAATTAAACATTTAATTAAAAATTACCATTATTATTGATTTCCTAATTTATTCTTTGATTTGTGGTTAAAATTGGATCTCACGGTTATCATAGATAACCGAGTTCTCACTTGAACGCCCCCCTAATGATCAATTCTTCATAATATAAATAATAACCCTTAATTGTTTTTTAGAATAAAATACTATAATAAAATTAAGTTTATAAGTCGCAGAAACTGTAGAAGCATCATAACTAAATACTTTATATGACTTAAGTTTAATTTATAGGACTAAAATATAAAATGTCGTATCTAAAAGTGTTACAAATAGGTTTTAGGACGCTTTTTGGGTATTTTAATGAGTTTTTTTAATTATATTTTAAAAAAATGTCGTATTAACTATTTTGCAGGACACTTTTGAGAAATGTCTTATAAACCCATATCTTTTTTATAGGCATTTGTGTTAATTATACACTTTTCAAATAATGTTGTATAAAATAACTAACACACAACTTTTTTAAAAGTGTCCTAAAAAATTGTTATAACATCGAAAAACGCCTTATAAATCTATTAAAATATTTTTAAATAGGATCAATCTTTATTTGTTTCTATAAACTTATGTCCAATAAAATATTTTATTAGAATGCTTAATTTTTTTTAGGCAAAACATAATAACTATAGGAATATTAAAGTTACCATCTTAAGTTTTAAACAATAAACCTCAAAAACTAGTGGTGTGAGTCGGTGAGTGTAAAACACAACATTATCTTTAAGAGAAGTCCAAGAAATTTATTCCAATTCCAATTTATTTTTTTAATCCCTCTTAATTTCTTGTGATTGTGGATCATGGTGAGGCCCATCATACGAAGCCTATAGTTATTCAAGAGTTAAAAGAAGTGCTTGAAAGTAGAGCAAGTACACAATAAGGCGAAGTACTAAACAACTAAAAGATCTCACATGTAAGTAAACCGAAAGACCCCATCTGTGACTATGCTCAAAAAGTCCCACCTAACTACCTATCGTAGGACCTTGATACCTAGTCGTTTGCACTACAATAAAATTGGGTTATAGGACGCCAAAAATTTATAAGTATCCTAATAGATCGCTTTATAAGACTTAATTTATAGGAGCAAAAAAATAAAGCGTTCTATCTAAACGCATTGTAATAAGTTTATAGGACATTTATGGGCGTCATAACAAGTTTTTTATGACCTTTTATATATATATATAAACATCGTATTAGCTAATTTATAGAACACTGTTTGTAAAAGTTGCCTATAAAAATAAGTATCCTATAAAAAGATGTGTTTATATGACATTTTTCAGAAGTGCTTTTAAAATAGCTAATACGACGATTTGTATAAAAAGTGTTCTAAAAAATGTTAAGCCGTCAAAAACGTCCTATAAATTTATTACAATGCATTTACATAGGACGTTTTAGTTTTTGGTCATATAAATGAAGTCTTATAAAGCAGTCTATTAGAGGCTTATAAACTCAATTTTGTTGTAGTGTTGCTTTCTATCTCCTATCCTAGGACACTGATCTAGTAATCTTTGAAAAAAACTAAAAGATGATAAATAAAATATAAAATTGGTATGCTTTCAAGAGGCAACAATAAAGAGAATATATTGATACCTAGTTACCTCTTAAACTAAGATCCTAGCTACTTGTCCTTACATAATAAGTACTTGTAAGATTCATTTTGGTCTATATAAAAATTGAAGAATTGGTTAGAACGTATCCCTTTAAATGTTTATCTTGACATCTACCACTCTTTGCACTACTTTCTACAAGTCTCCCCTTATACATTAATTGGGCATCCAAAGAGGAGGTAGTGAGGTACTGCTTAATTCAACATTAACATTTTTGGTTCTCATCTTTTGTACATGCTTATCAATTTTCAGATACATCACTAGCTCTTAACCCTTGACATTGTGTGATATTTTCTTTTAGCTCATTATCTTAATCATATCCCTGATCATTAAACCGCTTTAGATTATAATCTATTATGTAGTGCGTCGTCGTCATGTTTCCCTTATAGTCTTTGCAGAGCTGAAAGATCTATATTTTCTTGTTAATTGCACGATATGTATGTGTATGTTCAATCGATATATACCTGCATATATGACATATCTAAATTTGTTGCTAATGGTCTATGTCAAAAATTGAGTATCGTTGAAGGTTCATCATTCTATAGAATAAACTTTTGGTAATCAATTATTACATGGTATCAAAACCAAGGTTTTTATAATCACTGTCCCCTGAACCACACACATTGCAAAAGTCACCAAGCACACCACTACCATGCATGTTTATTGTTACATGATTCTGGGGACATCCTTTCACAACCAATTGGTGTTTTGTTAAAAGCCCTAAGGTCATGTTTGGTTTGCGGGATTGGAATGGATTTGGAGGGATTTGAATTTCAAATCCATTCCAATCCTGTGTTTGGTATGCAGGAAAGGATTTCGTTGACCGGATTTGAAATACCTTAACCATTTTAAAATCCCTTACTTGACGGATTTCAAAATCCTTTGCAATTGGCCTGGATTTGAAATCCCCCCAAATCCAAATCCCTCCAAATCCAATTCCCTCCTTGAAATTCAATCCATTCCGGCAACAAACGCGCCCTAAAGTTTAAGGTGGTAGCAGTGAATTATTTATTCATTTGTGAGCCATGATATTATAGCATACATCAGAGGGGGTCTTATATAAGACCTAGGAACAGGAAGCTAAGATACAACTTGTGGTGATTATATATATAGGGTCTAGTTCTTTTGTTAACCCTAGTTTTGTTATTAATTTTGTGAACTAATCTAAACCATTCATCTTGAGATTGGATGGTTCAGATTAAAACTAAATTTTTAATTAATAAATGAGGGTTTATTTCATTACTGGTCATGTGAACATATGTGGTTAAGGGTAATTTGGGAAATTAATCTCCCCATTCTTTTACATCACATTAATTGTCTCATTAATGTTCCCTAAAACAAAAATGTAACCGAAGATTCTTGAACGAATTTAATGCATTGTTCATACAAATTTAATTCTTACATGAACACGTATCATCATACATCTGCCTTTCAAGAACCCAACATATGAACATCTGTGTGTTCACACGTACATGCAACATTTGTTCGTCTCTGTTCGTTCGTTTATGTCTATCTACGTTCATTTATGTTCGTTCGTTTAACATTTTGAAGAAAGAACATGAATGAACATGCAAACACATCCTTTAATGAACGAACATAAACAAAAAAAAAGTTTGTCCGTTTACTCTTCGTGTTTATTCGTTTGTTTGATTAATTTAAACGAACGAATATGAACAAACCTCTGTTCGTATTCGTTCGATTCATTTACAAATCGTCAATGTTTAAAAAAAGTAATTTAAAAATCATAGATATTATATACAATGTTTGATAATTTGTTAATTTTGATCTGTTCATAACGAAAGGACATCAACATTCAAATGTTTTATGTTCATCAATGTTCTTTTATATAGTGAAAATGAATGAAAAGTTTAAAACTCAAAATGTTCATAACTAAAATGTAAAGCTCTTTGTAAGATTGCATAAAGAAGCTTTAACATGGGTCCCATTTTATCTTATGTTGATCTTTGTGATTATGTTCATCGATATGAAAGCGTTCAATATAATTGAATTTTTGAACTAAAACCAAAAATAATGTAACACTTTGATCTAGAACCAAAAATAATTAAAAAAATACTTTGGCCTTCCTCTCATATCACTTTGGCCCTCATCTCGTAATGATTGAATTTAAGCATATGAATTTTTGGTTTTTAGGAATTTTGTGATGAACTAAATAATGTAAACAACTCGAAAACATTAAAAAAATACTTACCAATATAATTTTTGTTGGTTGATTCGAATATATCAACGGTGCATATACCGTTGTTCTCATTTTCGAGTTCACGGTTTACAATTTGGTTTTGAATTCCTGCATCCATATTATGTGTTTCCGGATTCGATAAAGTTTCATCAATCGCACTTCCATCGACGTCGAAATGGAGGAAGGAAGTCAAAATGTCGGATGACGTGGTTGCGTTCATTGTCGGGATGTTCATGAGATTCTATGAATTAAAATGAAGACAACCACTAACGATTTTGACAAACGTATGACATTGAAGACTTCAATAATATTCATATGATTTTAACAATTATTTTAAAAATGGAAAAAAAAAATCATTACTTCATAACCTACTCTATAATCAAGGATATTTCAAAATTGTAACCCCCAAGCAAAAAAATGAAATGTTATGTAATTATGAAATGTTATGTAATTATGAAATGACATTTCTATCCTTTTGTATTAAAGATACAAAACATTAAAAGCATAAACAAATATTCATTTCTATTGGTTGAACAAAGTTCATAAAGTTAACAACAATGAAGTGGTTAACAAATGATCCTTGCTCTCTCTCTCTCTCTCTCTCTCTATATATATATATATATATATAGGGAGGATCATGCGAGAAGCAGACTAATTTGCGAGAAAGCGAGAAGTAATGTGAGCCACATAACTTATTAATTAAAAAACCATAAATAAAAAATAAAAAATAGTTTTAGAAAATAGGATAATTATCATTTTAAATTGGATAAATCCTTAAAATTCTCATTATATCTTTTAGATTTATTTATTTTGTAATTTCAATTACTTATTAATTTTTTTATTAATTTTTTTTCTAAATATACTTTTAATTAAAAAAATTCACAATTTTAACCAAATATCACTCGTGATATCATTATATAAATATTTA
Source organism: Arctium lappa (assembly GCA_023525745.1). NCBI lineage: Eukaryota > Viridiplantae > Streptophyta > Magnoliopsida > Asterales > Asteraceae > Arctium > Arctium lappa. The sequence goes on along the minus strand of CM042051.1, from coordinate 29,042,297 downwards.
TGTATATCACATATCATATTATTACATGTGATAATTGTATATATTTTAGTTAATCATATTTGATTATGTATACTTCTATTTATAGATCTTTTTGTGATTTAAATATTATCACATGTGATAATTGTATATATTTTAGTTAATCATATGGGATTATGTATACTTCTATTTATAGATCTTTTTGTGATGTAAATATTTTCACATATGATAATTGTATATATTTTAGTTAATCATATGTGATTATGTATATTTAATTATATTTATAGATCTTTTTGTGATGTAAATATTATCACATGTGATTATGCGTCATTTATATTCAGACATATATTATCATATGTGATATTTACAAAAATCCACCTAGTGGGTTCATATGTGATACATAATAATATATCACATGTTAAACGAAGTTAATCACATGTGATTCAAAACGTAAATCTAAAAAATAGAGAAAAAAATGGTGAAATAAATAATGAATTAGTTATGGATATCACATGTGATATTTGATGAAAATTATGATTTTATCTAGAAAATAATAATATGAATTTGATAAAAAAAACTATGAGTTTATTAAAATTAAAAAATAAATAAATTTAAAAGATACTATGATATTTTTAAGGATTTATCCAATTCAAATTGTAATTATCCAAATTTTAAAAAAAATAATTTATTTATGCTATTTTTTAATTAATAAATTATGTGGCTCTTATTCTTTCTCGCCTTCTCGCAAATTGACTACCTTTCCGTTTGAACCTTCCCCTATATATATATATATATATATATATATATATATATATATATATAAAGTGAGAGAGAGGGAGAGAGAAATTGGAAGATTTTACCTACGATCCTTAGGAAATCTATTATTAAATGGGGGATTCATCACAAAATCGTCATAAAGTTGGTGGGTAAATTGTGGGTGAAAAACTCAAATCAATGACAGATTACCCAGGACCATGATTTATTTATTTTTTGAAAAACATTGGATTCTATCAAAACCATTGGTATTTTGCGGGTGATCCAGCATTAGTCACGATGGAAATTTCACTGGATGATTTTTGTGTGTAAAAGTCATTTGTTGTATATTGTCAAACGAGAACAATAACCAAATAAGGTAACACAAAAACGGCTAAATCACGTACAAAATCTCATGTGATGTTACAGTAACGGTCAATGTAAGGTGTGGGAGCGACATGAATCACATGTGATTTTGTACATGATTTTATTGTAATAAAATCACATGTGATTTGATTGTTTCTTATTTTTTTTATTTGATTACTGTTATTGTATGAACCTAACTAAATATATATATATAGAGAGAGAGAGAGAGAGAGAGAGAGAATCAAACGAGAATGCTAACAATTTAAGACAATACGAAAATTACCAAATCACGTGCAAAATTACATGTAATTTTAAATTAACGGTCAAAAAAGGTGTGCAGACTACTTTGGCCGCGTCTTCAGGTCGCAGGACAAAGTCGCGTGAATCACATGTGATTTTGTATGTGATGTTATTCTAAAATCACTTTTTTTCTTATTCTCTTAAATATGTATTAGTCTCGTTTGCAGACCCGTTCCTGACTATCTATAGGCCCTGGGCGACATGTGAGAGTGGGCCCAATATAAGTACGATAAAAATTTCAATATGTTGTTTTTATCATTAGATTAATAACGAATTTAGAAAATACTATTATTTCATCTAAAACCGTTTTCTAAGTATTCCTAGAAGTAATCAAAAATTATATTAACATTATTTATCATATCATTTTTACATAGCACTGTAAATTTGTTCTACCATCGAACACATCATATAATATACCTTTAATACATATATTAACATCATTTTGGGTCAGAGTTTTGACTATTCAGAGTTACACTTTATGTTAATCAATTGGTTTTCCATGTCACCTCATGTTAATGTTTTCATCACCGTTCACCAATTAAAATTTAATTTAGGGTTAAAACAAACTTTTTATTAACCATCAATCTTACAATCTAAAGTTCATGTTGGTAATAGTTTGAGATCTTATTCTTGTTTTAGAGATATGAGTCAATATTGTATGAAAAACAAGGGTATTTTTGAAATCTTAAATATAGATATAAGTTGGATCATCTCATTTTGTTGGTAAAAAAATTTCAAAATGTATAAGTTTTTTAACTAATAACAAGAAATCTACTATATTTAATACAAAAATATAATTCATGCAAATGTAAAGCAGATGTAGCATGTAAAAGGTGGGGGATGAGCCCCCATTAAAAAAATATTTTTACCTAGGTTAAAAATCATTTTTTTAACTTCCTATTATAGTTCCTCCCAGTAATTTTTCGTCAGTGCCCCACCAACCAAAAAATTCTCTTGAAATCAACCGAAAAAGTCCCTCGAAATCGACAAAAAATACTAAAAAATCCCTTGAAATCAACCGAAAAAGTACATCGAAATCGATAAAAAAAATACTAAAAAGTCCCTTGAAATCAACCAAAAAAACTTTAAAAAATCGCTCGAAATCGTAGAATTAGCTCTAAAGACATATCAAAAAGATTTTGTAGACCTTTAATCTACCTTAAAGGTGCCCCCCACTACCTTAAAAGAGTTAGTAAAAAATGAATGATGAAAAATATATCAACGTTTGTTGGACAAAGTAGTTTTATATATTAATATTGAATAAAAAACTTATAGAAACAATAAGCAAATAAGTAATACTATAAAATGAACGATCAATGAACTTTTACATATTTTATTATCCAATTTAATTAACTAATACATGTTTGGGTCCTTAATATAATGTAAATTCTTTTTGATGACTTACTAGATACTTCAAAAAAATTATGTCTATTTTATTTACTAATTTGTAGTACTATATATAGTATATAGTATATACAAAAAAATTGGGCCCTTATTTCTTGTGGGCCCTGGGCGTGCGCCCGACCCGCCCTCCCCCAGGCACGACCCTGCTCGTTTGAACCCGACTCTTCCTCTCTCTCTCTCTCTCTCTCTCTCTATATATATATATATATATATATATATATATATAATCCTTGCCACAAAATAGTTGTAATTATCAAGATTCTAAATGGCGTGAGGCGTAGCGTGGCGGCGAGGCCAAGCCTCAAGCCTTAGGAGCCATGGCGAAGCCTTGGCGTTTTCAAGGCGTGACTTATGGCGTCAAATTTCTAATTCATATATAATATTATATATAAAAACTTATGTTTTGTAGTGTTATTCAATGAGTCAAGAATAATAAGCAAGTAAATTAGGTTATCTATACTATATTATAAAAACGACATAAAATCTCTTAATTACAACATTTTAAGCATATGGTACAACTAATTAAAGCCAATTACTTAATGCTTTGGTATAACCTTTCCAAGCACAATATCTCACATAATCATCTATTTGTGGAATGAATACTCATTTATTAATATAAGTATTTGTTTTTTTGGTGGAGGATTTTATATTAGCATAATCTATTTTAAATGTAGATTTTACATTTAAATCTATATTAATGAGATGTAATATAAAATCTTTTTTCTTCCGTATTTTTTTATATTAATGAGATGTAATATAAAATCTTTATTTTTATCGACTAATACTATGAGGTCTTGAAGTCCATAGTCAGATAAATTTTCAACTGGTACTGAGTGAATTTGAACTATAGCAGTTGAGTTGCCGGTTACAAAAGATATAAATCATTTATTTTCTTTGTCATATTTGATGTGGGTTGAATGTTGTTAATTAATCTACAGATTTATACGTTCAAAGTGATTGTCAAGTGTTGTCGAGGAGGTTTCAGAAAAATTGCAAAATCTGTAAAAACGTATGTTCATATTTATAATTATTTCAATAATAGTGATATGTTGTGAGTTTGAGTTTTAAATAATATAATACAAAACTATTACCAATATTATTGCACAAACTCATAACAACAAACGATTAAGAATATATGCAAGTTAACCACTTATAAAATACATTCGTTTTTCACATTGTATTTCATTAACTGTTAACAGAGAAATTACGTTTCATTTTAACTCGGTTCAATATTCCAACAAAAAATTTATCCTCCTGTGCAATGCATGGGCCCAACACTAGTATATTAAAAATTTGCAAATAAGACATTCACTACAAAAAAAACGGCATTTCCGACGGCCAAAATCCGCCGAAAATCCGCCGGGAAATCACTGTTTCGGCGGATTTGGCCGGACGGAATCCGGGGCGCCGCAAAAAATGTTTTTCGGCGGCATTTTTGGCGGATTTTTCCGCTGGAAATTTTCCGATTTTTTTTTAATTTTTAAATAAGTCGATTAATTAAATAAAAAAATTAAGCATTTTCGGCGGAATTTCGACCGAACATTCCACCGAAAATTCTTAATATATATATTTTTTAATTCTTAATTAATTTAAAGAAATATATTTCAGTGAAAATGTTTTGGCGGATTTTCGGCGGAATATTCTGCCGAAAAGTATTTATTTATATATATATTTATTTATATATTTATTTAATTATTTTTTTATTTATTTAATTATTTCGGCGGAATATTCCGCCGAAAATTTTAAAAATCAACAACAGGAAACCCAGCTTTTTTCATTAAAAACCCTGTTTCGGCGGATTTGACCGGACGGAATCCGGGGCGTCGCAAAAAATGTATTTCGGCGGCATTTTTGGCGGATTTTTCCGCTGGAAAATTTTCCGAAATTTTTTTAATTTTTAAATAAGTCGATTAATTAAATAAAAAAATTAAACATTTTTGGCGGAACATTCCGCCGAAAATTCTTAATATTTATTTTTTTATTTATTCTTAATTAATTTAAAGAAACATATTTCGGTGAAAATGTTTTGGCGGATTTTCGGCGGAATATTCTGCCGAAAAGTATTTATTTATATATATATATAATTAATTTTTTATTTATTTAATTATTTCGGCGGAATATTCCACCGAAAATCCGCCAAAATTTTTAAAAATCAACAACAGAAAAACCAACTTTTTTCATTAAAAACCCTGTTTTTTCATTAAAAACGTGCTTTATAATCTGCTAAAAACAGTAAAAACCTGGTGAAAACTATAAAAATTGCCATAACTACAAATAAACATAAAATACAACTAACAAAAACATAAAATACATTGTTCAAGTGTTAAAGTGTTGTTACAAAATACATTCTAAATGTTCAAGTATTAAACAGCTCATCACATGGGTGGCGGTGGCGATGTCCCTGGCTGGGAATGACAGAAACGCTTTATCAAGTCACACATATGCTCGTACTGGACATCACGTTCCCGTTGACGTGCCTCTTCCTCCGCTCGACGTGAGGCTTCCTCCGCCTCACGTCTCTCTTCCCGCTCCTTCAACTCCTGAAGTTGGGTCTTTAAATCCTCAATTTCCTATAAAATAAAAAAAGGCATTAGAAGAAGTTTAACATAAGTTATAAAATAAATTGATAAAGCTCATATAATGAAATGTGGTACACACCTGTCGGGAAGAAGAAGAAGCACCACCCGAGAATGTCCTACTCAAGATCGTATTGGGATCTTTATGGTACATGAACCCAAACGTACGACCTTTCTTCACTCCCCCATAAACCTCCTGCCACAACTCGGTATCAAAAGTCAGATGCTGGCTGGGATCATCGCCATACCTCTGGGTGACACTGGTCGAATACCCACCCTGTGGTTTTTACAAAATACATACAAGTCAATTTCGACAGCATAACGACTGTAAATGGGACAAACCTATTGGGCTACTTGAAACCCAAACCCTACATATAGGACATGTAAGGTTGGGTTTGTGCGCATAAAGGCCTTAAATGCCCCTATTAGGCTACTTGAAACCAAAACAATGCATATAGAATATGTAAGGTTGGGTTTGTGCGCATAAAGGCCCTAAATGCACATATTAGGCTACTTGAAACCCAAACCATGCATATAGAACATGTAAGGTTGGGTTTGTGCGCATAAAGGCCCTAAATGCACATATTAGGCTACTTGAAACCCAAACCATGCATATAGAACATGTAAGGTTGGGTTTGTGCGCATAAAGGCCCTAAATGCCCCTATTAGGCTACTTGAAACCAAAACCATGCATATAGAACATGTAAGGTTGGGTTTGTGCGCATAAAGACCCTAAATGCACATATTAGGCTACTTGAAAACCAAACCATGCATATAGAACATGTAAGGTTGGGTTTGTGTGCATAAATGCCCTAAATGCCCGCCCCTATTAGGCTACTTGAAACCAAAACCATGCATATAGAACATATAAGGTTCGGTTTGACAGCATAACGACTGTAAAGGGGACATATCCAACTACGTTAAACAATCCTAATGTTTGCCCAACAAATGGCAACCCAAACTAGATAGATATATACATATATATACACATTAAGATTTATCAAAAAGCAAAAACAAATGATTCTTACATTGCATAATGAATTTAAGGAACGTTAAGTATGAATAGACACATAAACTAGGCTCACATAGACATTAGCTTAGGCCCATTATCAGGCATGCCCATTCCAGCTGCCAGGTCTGAATCAAGTTGGGTGTGCGGTGCAGGACCAGCCATTATCTTCAAGCTGCAAACAGCAATACAAGTTCAAGAAAAGAACGGTGTACTGCTTACAAGAACTAAAGAATAGGAAAAACTGACATGGTAATACAAATATATGAAATCATGGCAGGCAGATAAAATTTGAAGTAGGATTCTAGTATATTTGTCAAAATTGAAGCACTGAAAAGATAGTAGAGTTTTACTATTAAGAACAAAATGCTAATGATAAAAGAGCATCAAGAACCAAAAAATTTATTTACTTACTAATAGGAGCCAAAATATTAACACATTTGAGTTTAAATTTTAAAACAAAGTTACTCATAATAAAGCCCATCGTCATCAAAATCACTCAGCCATCCAATAAAACACTCTAGACATAATTCTTAACGTTCAGAGTAATAACTATATATAATTACAGTAATGGATACAATTTAAGTTGTTAATCCTTATAAAAATATGTAACTTTGTTGACTATTTGTTTACCTATGTATATATAAGATACACCTGCAATGGCGTTAAGGATGACATGAGTGATACAATTGCTATGATCCACATTATGGCCAAAATCGCACGGTCGATTAAGAATATGGACAGGGAGGAAACGGACAAAAAGGCCATATGTTTTGTACATTGAGTGTTCCGACAACATCTATATGCATGTTTAGAAAATTCTATGTGAATACCAATTATCAAATCCATTCCAGAAGTTTGCAACAAGAAAATAAAAATCTGTTTGGTCTACGAGTGATACACCCTAGCAGAACGCAGCCATACGATAATATTCTTAAGGTGCATAAATTTCAACTATTTCACTTTTCTAGGTTATATTGTATGAAACAATGTGTATCAATAGTTCAATACATATCAACTCTGCTTCTCAAGCTCTAGAATGCCATCCACAAGATGTTTGATACTCACGAATGCGAATTAAGAAAGCTAAAGCCATTGCATTTTGATGTATTCTGGAGCATTATTAAAATCTAAAAGCTAAAACAAGCATAATAACTAGAAATTCATTAGATTTTGCATCTGCAATATAGTCCATATCAAATAACTATATTAATTAAGCTACAAAGTTGCCACAAACTAGTTTTCGGACTAAAACAACCAAAAACAGTTAATCTGATCAAGTACCAATAAAAAAAATTTGCCACAAACATACCGCTTCCTGTGTCGTTTCGTCTTAAAATGTTCATCTCTCACCGTCACGTTCGCAAAATACCGACTGAAATAAATAATAAATATGAATTCAAATTTAAAGCACAATACAAAACCCTAATCACAAAATAATCTCGAGTGAAAGCACAATACGAAACAGATAAAATTCAATCACATACTCGCAGTGTAAACAATAGTATTGCCCCATATGAACAAACGAAATAAAAAAATTCCTAAATCAACTTTCATAAAACGAAATCAAAAATTCCTAAGCTCATACTGATGTTGTTTTAGAATCAAAGTAAAAATAGGATAAATCATAAATTTGTACTCACCTCTGGCTCTCGACAGCGGCAGAAAAATGTTGACCTGTGGTCGTGACTGTTGGTGGTCGTGGTTGCTGGTAGTGGTGGTGGTGGTTGCTGGTGGTGGTGGTTGCTGGTTGTATTGGTGGTTGCTGGTGGTGGCAGAAAAAACTCGATCGGCCAGAGGATGAAGGGACGGTGGTGGGGGGGGGGGGGGCGAGAGCTGCCGATGAAGGGGACGGCGATGGTGGTGGTGGTGGTCGTCTTGCCGCTGCGTGTGATTTGTGGGGAAAGATTTTAGGAACGATGTTAGGAATGATTTGGTGGTGGTAGTCGATCAGGTGAAATTAATTTGGGGGGAAGTTTGGGAGGGAAATAAAAATGTCAAGCAAAATTTGGGGGGAAGTTTGGTAGTCGATCATATTTATGTATCATTAAAAAAATTTGAAAATATTTTTGTTGTTATATATTTAGGTATATGTAATCTTAGATGAGATTTTAAAACCTAACTGGGTATGTTAAAGTCCAACTGGATTCATTAAAGCCTAACTGACGTTAAATCACAACTGGATCCATCAAACCCCAATTGGATCCGTTAAAGCCAACTGAGTACGTTAAAGCCCAACGGGGTGCGGTAAAACCCTACTGGATCCATTAAAGCCCAACCGGGTACGTTAAAGCCCAACCGTATCCATTAAAGCTCAACTTACCCATTAAAGCCCCACTGGGTACGTTAAAGCCCAACCGGATCCATTATAACCCAATTGGATCCGTTAATGACCAACTTAGTACGTTAAAGCCCAACGGGGTACGTTAAAACCCAACCGGATCCATTAAAGTCCAACTGGATCCGTTAAAGCCCAACTAGGTACGTTAAAGCCCAACTGGATCCATTAAAGCCCAACTGGATCCGTTAAAGCTCAACTGGATCAATTGAAACCCAACTGGGAACGTTAAAGCCCAACCGGATCGATTAAAGCTCAACTATACCCATTAAATCCCCACTGGGTACGCTAAAGCTCAACTGGATCAATTGAAGCCCAACTAGGTACGTTAAAGTCCATATGGGTATGTTAAAGACCAACTATATCTGTTAAAGCCCAAATAGGTACGTTAAAGCCCAACTATGTACGTTAAAGCCCAACTGGGTACGTTAAAACCCAACTGGATCTGTTAAAGCCTGACTAAATCCAATAAAGACTAAATGGATCCTTTAAATACTAACTGGATACGTTATAGCTCAATTAGGTACGTCAAATCCTAAATGGGTACATTAAAGACCAACTGGATCCGTTAAAGTCCAACTAGATCTGTTAAAGCCCAATTGGATCCATTAAAGGCCAACGGGATCCATTAAAGATCAATTGGATCCGTTAAAACCCACTGGGTACGTCAAAGCCCAAGTGGATCCATTAAAGGCCAACTAGGTACGTTAAAGACCAACTATATCCATTAAAGCTCAACTGGGAACGTTAAAGCCCAACTGGAACCGTTAGAGCCCAACCGGATCGATTAAAGCTCAACTATACCCATTAAAGCCCCACTAGGTACATTAAAGTCCAAACGAATCAATTAAAGACTAACTGGGTACGATAAAGATCAACTGTGTACGTTAAAGCTCAACTGGTTCCATTGAAGCCCAACTGGGAACGTTAAAGTCCAACTGTATCCATTAAAGCTCAACTGTACCCATTAAAACCCCACTGGGTACGTTAAAGCCCAACCGGATCCATTAAAGTCCACTGGATTCGTTAAAGCCCAACTAGGTACGTTAAAGCCCAACTGGATCCATTAAAGCTCAACCGTATCCATTAAAGACCAACTGGGTACGCTAAAGCTCAACTGGATCCATTGAAGCCCAACTAGGTACATTAAAGACCAACTGGATCCATTAAAGCTCAACTGGATCTGTTATAGCCCAAATAGGTACGTTAAAACCCAACTATGTACGTTAAAGCCCAACTGGGTACGTTAAAACCCAACTGGATCTGCTCAAAGCCTGACTAAATCCATTAAAAACTAAATTGATCCTTTAAATACTAACTGGATACGTTATAGCCCAATTGGGTACGTCAAATCCTAAATGTAATTTTTTTATTATTTTTTTTAAAGTTTTCTAAGAAAAAAATAAATATGTAATTTTCTTAGTGTTTTCGGCGGATTTTCGGCAGAATCAAAATTTTTTTATTATTTTTTTTAAAGTTTTCTAAGAAAAAAATAAATATGTAATTTTCTTAGTGTTTTCGGCGGATTTTCGACGGAATCGAAATTTTTTTATTATTTTTTAAAGTTATCTAAGAAAAAGTAAATATTTAATTTTTTTTAGTGTTTTTCGGCGGAATTTCGGAGGAATCAATTTTTTATTATTATTTGTTAAGTTTTCTAAGAAAAAGTAAATATTTAATTTTTTTAGTGTTTTTCGGCGGAATCAAAATTTTTTATTATTTTTTTTAAGTTTTCTAAGAAAAAAAAATATTTAATTTTTTAGCGTTTTCGGCGGAATCAAAATTTTTTATTATTTTTTTAAAGTTTTCTAAGAAAAAAATAAATATGTAATTTTATTAGTGTTTTCGGCGGAATCAAATTTTTTTTATTATTTTTTTAAAAGTTTTCTAAGAAAAAAATAAATATTTAATTTTTAGCGTTTTCGGCGGAATCAATTTTTTGATTATATTTTTTAAAGTTTTCTAAGAAAAAAATAAATATGTAATTTTCTTAGTGTTTTCGGCGGAATCGAAATTTTTTTTATTATTTTTTTTAAAGTTTTCTAAGAAAAAGTAAATATTTAATTTTTTTAGTGTTTTTCGGCGGAATCAAAATTTTTTATTATGTTTTTAAAAGTTTTCTAAGAAAAAAACAAATATTTATTTTTTTTAGAGTTTTCGGCGGAATCAAATTTTTTATTATTATTATTTTTAAAGTTTTCTAAGAAAAAAATAAATATGTAATTTTCTTAGTGTTTTCAGTAGACCTGACAAAAACTGACACGACACGCTAACCCGACACGATATAAACGGGTTGACACGACACGACACGAAAATTAAACGGGTAAGGTCAGAGTCAAAATTTTCAACTCGAAAATGACCCGAATAACCCGTTTATATATATATATATATAAAATAAATTTTCTTTTTAATGCTTTGGATTTTTAATGTTTTTTTTGTTAGAATTTATAAGTTTGAACTATAAAATTCGGATTATTAATGCTTTCATTTGAATTTTATATTTGTATTTTTTTTGTGAATTTTCGATTTTTTATTTTTTGTTTTATAAATGTTAAACGGGTTAAACAGGTTAGGCGGATCATGTCGGGTTAGGCGGGTCGGGTTAAGGTTGGGATTTTCTGACCCGTTTATTAAACGGGTCGGGTTATGGTTAGACACTTTCAACCCGTTTAAGTTTGAACTCGACACGACACGACACGTTTGCCAGGTCTAGTTTTCAGCGGATTTTCGGCGGAATCGAAATTTTTTTAAATTATTTTTATTAAAGTTTTTTAAGGAAAAAATAAATATGTAATTTTCTTAGTGTTTTCGGCGGCTTTTCGGCAGAATCGAATTTTATTTATTTATTTTTATTAAAGTTTTCTAAGAAAAAAAATAAATATTTAATTTTTTTAGTGTTTTCGGCGGATTTTCGGCGGAAAGTAATTAATTAAATTAATTAAATAAATTCCGCCGGAAATCCGTCGAAAACTTTATTTAAAAAAAAGTAATTTAAAAAATAATTTCCAGCGGATTTCCGACGGTTTTCCGGCGAAAGTCAACGAAGTTTGACCACGTTGACTTTCGTCGGAAAACCGTCAGAAATCCGCCGGAAAGTTTCCGGCGGAATATTCCACCGAAAACAGCCGCCGGAAAAGGCTGTTTGTTTAGTAGTGATTACAAACGTAAAGAAAAATCAAATATCTCATTACAATAACTGTGCATTAGGCCATGACATGCCATTGGCTTAACAAAAGCACAAAAGAACCCCTATGCTATCTAACAAGGTCTACCATGTCTATTTGAAATTTCAAATGATCCTTTAACAATTGAAAGAGAATTAGCACACGAATTTGTTAGTAACATCTAATCGAATCCAATTTAATTATGGTTTGCAAGAATGGTCGCCTTAGAAAGGCTTAGAATGCTTGTTTGAAAGACCCATGTAAATGCATTAAAAGATTACAATCGCCTATTGATCATAAATTTATTTATGATGCTCAAATAGTTTAATAGTTAATTTCATACATGAATGATTTAAAATTATACGTAATTAGTGTCCGGTATCGTGCGTTGCACGGTAGTGATAAGTTTTTAAAAAATATTAAAGTTAAATGGATTGGTGATCACATATTAGATATTAAACTAATATAAATAGGTATTACACTTGATATAAAACTGTTTTATCATATTTCTCGGTTGGTTCTTTTGATATATATATATATCACTACAAAACAGAGACTTATTACCGACGGATGAATCCGTCGGTGATCCGTCGGTAAATGTCCGTCGGTATAAAGGTGGTCGGCGTTCAGATCACCGACGGATATTACCGACGGATCACCGACGGTTCTATTTTCCGACGGATCTCCGACGGTTACCGACGGCGTGGTTATTTCCGACGGATCACCGACGGTCGACATTTAGCGACGGATTACCGACGGCTATTTTCCGACTGATTATTTCCGATGGATTTAGCGACGGAATTCCGATGGGTATTTATTAAATAAAAATTTAAATTTTTTAAAAAAAAATAATTAAAAATTAAAATTTTCCAGTTTTTTATCCTGTACAAAACCTGCCAATTTTTAAATATTACTAATTCTTAAAGTGTACAAAATATCTATAAATACATAAACATAATACTACGGAGGGGGAAAGGGGGAAAAGGGTGCTGACTGTTAAACTTGATCATGAACGCGTCAAACTGAGCCATTCGTTCCCGCATCTGTCTCTTCTCTACTTCATCTCTATCCATTCGCTCCTGAATCCGGATCCTCTCTGCTTCTTCTCTCTGTAGTCGCTCCTGCAACTGGATCCTCTCTGCTTCCTCTCTCTCTAACCTCTGCCTCAGCTCCTCCAACTGAAATTCAACATTTGACAAACATATATAGAACAATGTCAGACAACATTTAACAAACATATGATTAACAATGTTAAACAGCATTTGACAAGCATACCTCCTCATCGCGACGGTCGCGCGTGCTCCCGCTCGAACTGGCACCTGAATCACCGGTCATAGCATAATAGGGATCCTGACTGGTCCCCCATCCAAAAAGACGACCCTTACGCCGTCCTCTGACACTACGCTCCTACAACTCGGCGTCATTGGGAGGTACAGTGCCGGGAGGTAAGTCCGGGTACTCCTTCTCCCTAACCCGATGGTAGGCATCCTACAGTTTACCAAATTAGACATTGTCAAGTCAACTAACCTATAGAAAATTCGGCAGCATTTCAACTGTGATTTGAACATATATCCATGACCTGCTTTTATCAAAACAATCCTATCGTCTGCCCAATAATTGGCAGCCCAAACTAAGTTTGCTATAATTTCTATCTATCTTATAAAACAAACAAATATCTAGTCATGCATAATTGAACTTACAATCATATGAGCTGCCTTTGGATAAATGTAGATCGGAGGATCCGTGATCGGACCAGTCGCACCCGGAACAAGCTTCTTGTTGGTGCAGTGTGTAGCCTCCTAAACCTCGTCGCTGGTAGGCTCACGACCCCATGCATCTCTCTACAATACACAACTTAAATTGTTAGTAGGTAATAAAATCATGTATATAGTACATATATTCATGAATTATATACATTTAGTCTAGTGTATGATAAATTACCATGCGGTCCCGATGCATAGGGATACTAATAGATCCAGTACAGTGTCTGGATGTCATCCCCTCATATTCGGTGGCCCGATTGGCCGTATTGGCCGCAACTACACGCCGAAATGCGTCGGTGTTCCATACCTGTTAAAAAGAAGACATAAATCAATATAAATCCTAGTACAACCAGATACAAGTATTCAAAACAAAACAAACCTGCTCAATCATCTGGACCCAAAACTCACTCCGGATCCACTCTGGAGGGTGTGGCGCAAGAATCCTGTAGTCACGTCCGTCGAACTGGACACCATCAATGGCTAAAGCCCTTTCCTCGGCGAAGACACGTGCATCTCTCATCATGTTGGCGTACCTATTATTTAGGTGACGCCGAAATGCAGCTAATACGTCGGCGTCCATCTCAGGAGGCCAACTATAATACAACTGTAAACATATTGTTTGGATTAAGTAAAAATAAAACCACTCAATAAGTTAAATAGAGTAAAATACCTACCCAAAATCGATCCAACAACCGTGGATAGTGCTCATTAGGGACATCCCTAAAATGAGCCCAAGGACCATCAAACATGGACTTAAAGACGACAATAGCCCTCCGGACTGCCGACTTGTCCTTAAACCTTCACAATTATAAAATATACAACATAAAAAACATTAGGATCGGTTTATTATATACTAGAATAAATAATATATCACATCTACTTACCCGCCCGCTTCAGACAACAAAAGTGGCGGTCGCTGACTCGGCTGGGGCGTCTGTGATGCCACATTCAGGCCTCTAACCCTCGAGCCCGCTGCTCTGTCATCGGATTGGATCTGATCTAGTCCGTCATCGGTGAACTCATCGGCGTGGGGGTCACTACGCCCGGCGGAGCTGCTACTGCCCCTACCCCTACTACCTCTACTACCCCTAGAAGGGTGTCCCGACATCTAGATCATAGAGAATGGTTAACACAAAATGATATAAGTGTACATAAATCATAAGACCCAAAAATGTCTACATAAGAACAGCAAAATAGAGAATGTTTAACACGAAAAATGTCTACATAAGAACGGCAAAATAGATAATGTTTAAGATAAACTAGTTATCAGACGAGTGATCAGATAACATAAGTTCGTCTTCGTTATCTTCATCATCGTCAATATCTTCAAATTCTTCTTCCTCGTCGCTAGCTTCGTGATCTGATGCATCTTCCTCGCTAGCTTCGTCATTTGTGGCGACTACGTTGAGCTCCCCAGTGACAAGAGGGATGAAATCGAGGTCCTCATTTACCCAGTTGTTTGTATTATGAGTTACCCGTTCGTTGATTTGAAAGAACGGTTCTCCATCCACGTTATCATCATCCAACACATCGATAGCCCTTTCTGCAACTTCATATATTCCACGGGCTTTGGTCTTCACAACTGCCCACCAGTCCTTTAAATCCTTACTTCCTGAAGGATTGGGTGTGTAATACACTTGTTCCGCTTGTGATGCTAGGACGTAATAGTCCTCACCTCTGAGTATAGACTTGTATTTGATATCAACCAACCCATGTTTAGGGTCGACTCTAACTCCATCTGGACTATCAAACCATGTACACTTGAACAAAACTACAACACAATAGCCCACACCGTAATACTCCACCTCTAACACGTCGTCCAACAATCCGTAATAGTCAAACTCGGAGTCGTCATAACAAGATCCTCTCACACATACGCCACTATTATGTGTGACACGCCCAACAACATGTGTAACCGTATGAAACTTGTAACCATTGACAAAATATCCCTTATGCGACCAAGCATATCGGCCTGGTCCACGTGCTAGGGATTTCAAATGGTCGGAGAAATCGCCTGATCCGAGCATGACCTATAAAACCACATATAAGAAATAAATTACAAATGTGTAAGATTACATACGTAAATTTCATATGTTTGTACTCACGTGTTGTTCGAACCAAGTAGAAAACCTTTCATCCTGAACTTTATCCCGTGCAACTGCATCAAGATGAGGTTCTCTTTGTCGTATCCACTCATCGAAGGTCCATTGAAAAGGTCAAACTTCTTCACAATTGAACAACACATATGTGTGGATCTTGTGAATCTCGGCTTGAGTCAAGATGGTCTTCCCCCCCCCTTCTCGAATAATCTACGAGATGGAACCTTGAATATGCTCAAGCGATCGTCTATTCCTGAAGAACTAGGAATATCTGGGGCAAAGTTTCTTGACTCGCGATTATGTCGAGTTTCTATCTGTGGATCAAAATACAGGGAGCAATAGGTAGAGAGTTCATTTACTAGATAAGACTCAACGATAGACCCCTCCACCCTTGCTTTGTTTATAACAGTCCTCTTCAACGACCCAAGTTTCCTAAACAACGATTGAAATACATGTTAGAAAATAAATGGGTAAGTATTTGAATGAAAATTATTTGAATGGAAAAGTTCATTTACCTCTCATAAAGATACATCCACCTATATTGGACCGGCCCATCATTTATGGCTTCTCGTGTCAAATGTATCACTAAGTGTTCCATAGAATCAAAGAATCCGGGCGGGAAGACTTTTTCCAACTTACAAATTGTTTGAACGATACTTGTTTGCAATGGAATCAAGTCTTCTAAGTGTAACACCCTTGAGCAAATTACACGAAAGAATGTGCATAACTCCGTTATCGCATCCCATATGGGAGTCGGTATCATCCCACGTAACGCAATAGGAAGCAATCGTTGCATAAATATATGACAATCATGACCCTTGAAGCTATAAAAGCTGTAATCTGCCATGTTTACACAACCCCCAATATTCGAAGCATACCCGTCCGGAAACTTCAGTCTCCTCAACCATTCACATACTTGTTTTACTTGTTGTTTTGTCAAAGTGTACGACGACTTCGGCTTCACTACTTTATTTCCTGACGTGGCAATGTGCAACTGCGGTCGGTTGCAATAAATCTCTACATCCCTCCTTACTTTTATATTGTCTTTCATTTTTGATGTGTCCATGACAGTGTTAAAAAGATTCTCAAAGACGTTCTTCTCAATGTGCATGACATCCAGGTTGTGTCGGATTAACAACGTCTTCCAATATGGCAGCTCCCAAAAGATGCTTCTCTTCACCCAATTATGAGTGATTCCGAAACCGGTAATTTTTCTATTGGTCGGTCGAAATGGGGAGTCATCGTAAACAGTTGGAAGATGACGGACCTGTTCCCATATTTCTTCACCGGTTAACTCGGGTGGTGGACCGGCTAACACCCTAGATCCATCCAGAAACCCTGTTCGATCACGTTGGAAGGGGTGTGCACTAGGTATAACCATCTCCGATGACAGTCAAACCAACAAGATTTACCTCCATTTCTTAACTAAAATGAATCGACTGTACCCATGCAGTACGGGCAGGCTAGCTTGCCGTGCGTGCTCCAACCCGACAACATTGCGTAGGCAGAGAAGTCGCTGACGGTCCATAGAAGTATAGCCCTCATCTCAAAATTATTTTTACGATAAGCATCATACGTAAGAGCGCCCACTGTATACAACATCTTGAGATCATCTATTAGCGGCCTAAGAATGACATCCAAATTATGACCGGGGCTCTTTCTACCTGGAATGACCAATGCAAGTTTCATGTATGAATCTTTTAAACTCAACCAAGGAGGTAAATTGTAGATGGTAAGAAACACTGGCCAAAGTGAATACGTATTCGAATTTGAATTATTCGGGTTGAAACCGTCTGTGCATAAGCCAAGACGCACATTCCGGACCTCAGAAGCGAAGTCAGGATGTACCATGTCGAAATGCTTCCAAGCCGCACCATCACTTGGATGTACCATCACACCCGGTTCTGTCTGATGATCCTTGTGCCAAGTCATCTCTTTAGACGTCTTCTTTGACATATACAATCTTTAAAGTCTAGGAACAATCGGCAAGTACGTCATCACCAAGTTAGAGACCTTGCTTCGACCACTTGTCTTGAAACGATATTCATTGCACACTCGGCAGTGGGTCAACTTAGAATCATCCTTATAAAATAACATGCAATGGTTTTTGCAAGCGTCGATCTTTTGTTTTGGCAGAGCAAGTTTTTTCAAACTTTTTTTCGTCTCATAGAAGTTACCGGGTAGTTTATCACCCTCGGGTAACATCTCTTTAATTATAGCAACATTGCAGTTATAAGTCGTCTCGGGTACATTACATTCTGCCTTCCAATTCAACAATCTCGTTGCAGCTCCTAATTTCGAGTAATTTGGACACCCGTCCCATAGTGGCTCGTCAGCAACTTGTAACATGTCATAAAATCCTTGGGCAGAAGGATTAGGGGTTTCTTCTTCCCATGTCATGCCATCATGTATCATGTGATCGTTCACCATTTCAACATAAACTTCATTATGATCTACTACCGGAGTAGAAGACTGACCCACATCTTGATGCCCTTCATTATGGTAATAAGTTTCACCATGTGCCCACCATATGGTATAATCAGGCATGAAACCGTGCTTCATCAAATGCAGCCTCACGTCAGTCCTTTCTTTATAGCGTAAGTTTTGACACTTCTTACAAGGGCATCTA
Organism: Arctium lappa; assembly: GCA_023525745.1. Classification (NCBI taxonomy): domain Eukaryota; kingdom Viridiplantae; phylum Streptophyta; class Magnoliopsida; order Asterales; family Asteraceae; genus Arctium; species Arctium lappa. Next base: position 29,023,920 of record CM042051.1, on the reverse strand, counting down.
ATACGAAGCACTATCCCATCACGTGTAGGTTTCCTTTCAACAGTCCTTTCATCGGCATATGCATAGTCCAAAAAACTATCCATTGCAACAATATAGTCGACGCTAAGAAACCCCCGACTGTCGTTCTTTCTATACATCCATCCTCTATCTGTCGACATATTCAACCACTACAACAAAGAAATAAGTAGTTAATCGACATAATCAAGATAGAGGTGGTGTAATGGTTTGACTATTGAAAAGTCACACCGTAGATTTAGATGAGCTTTGGATGACTTTAAAACCCTACGTGTAATGGTTTGACTATTTAAAAGTCAAACCGTATGTGTCAATGAAGTTAGAAGTCTATTGAACACTACATGTAATGGTTTGCCTTCTTGAAAGTCAAACCATAGGTTTAGAGGAGTTTTGGATGACTCTAAAACTCTAAGTGTAGTGGTTTGACTATTGGAAAGTCAAACCATAGGTTACAATCAAAGAAAGGTGTTTTGGAAAGTTTAAAAACCCTACGTGTAATGGTTTGACTATTTAAAAGTCAAACCGTAGGTGTCAACGAAGTTAGAAGTCTATTGAACACTACATGTAATAGTTTGCCTTCTTGAAAGTCAAACCATAGGTTTAGAGGAGTTTTGGATGACTCTAAAACTCTAAGTGTAATGAAAGTCAAACCGTAGGTTACAATCAAAGAAAGGTGTTTTGGAAAGTTTAAAAACCCTACGTGTAATGGTTTGACTATTTAAAAGTCAAACCGTAGGTGTCAACGAAGTTAGAAGTCTATTGAACACTACATGTAATGGTTTGCCTTCTTGAAAGTCAAACCATAGGTTTAGAGGAGTTTTGGATGACTCTAAAACTCTAAGTGTAATGGTTTGACTATTGGAAAGTCAAACCGTAGGTTACAATCAAAGAAAGGTGTTTTGGAAAGTTTAAAAACCCTACGTGTAATGGTTTGACTATTTAAAAGTCAAACCGTAGATGTCAACGAAGTTAAAAATCTATTGAACACTACATGTAATGGTTTGCCTTCTTGAAAGTCAAACAATAGGTTTAGAGGAGTTTTGGATGACTCTAAAACTCTAAATGTAATGGTTTGATTATTGGAAAGTCAAACATATGTTTTTTAAAATTTCGGCGGCATAACGGCTATAAAATGAATATTTCCATATATCAACCTAATGTTTGCCCAATAAATGGCAACCCAACTAAAATAAATAAATAAAATCAAGTATAATCAAATCCTAAATCATACCAAATGTCTCCATTTATCAACCTAATGTTTGTCCAATAAATGGCAACCCAACTAATTAATATCACAAGTTTATCAAACCAAATCATACCAAAACATTTTCATAAAAACCAAATCATAAGCTAAACTCATACAAAAACATTATCACAAGTTTATCAAACCAAAAATGGCGTTTTCATAAGCTAAAACAACTCATATCAATTTGAATATACAATATGCTCATATCAATTTCAATCTACAATATATACATACATACATGCATACATACATACACTTTGTTCATTTTGACGTGTAGTCATAGCCCTATAAACACAACAATTGAGTTATAAACAATAAACCATTTGGACACATACACACACAAAGATTTTCTTTCCATACTTATAAACTTATCAATAATCACATACATTTTATCAATATTTGTTCATTGAGTTATAAACTTATCAATAATCACATATTTGATCCATATTTATAAACTTATCAATAAACCATTTGCACACATACACACACAGAGATTCCTACTTAGATGCAAACAAACTCAACATCACAGCCTTTTGATCGAAAATAGTTATAAACAATAAACCAACATCGATGAAAATCATAGTTTACTCTTTAAAAAATCATACCTGATCGAGGTCAGAAACGAGAGGAGACGAGGGAGGCTGTGGAGGTCGTCGTCGCCGGTGTGGAGGTCAACGCCGGTCGAGAGTGAAACTGAGAGCGAGAGTGAGAGGGACAGATCGAGATTGAGAGTGAGAGTGAGAGGGAGAGGGAGACGAGAGGGAGAGACGAGAGACTGAGAGAGGGAGACTGAAATCGATAGATTAGGGCTTTAAGCCCGCTATTTTTTTAAAGAATTTTCGGAAATTCACTGACGGATTTCCGACAGAAATTCCGTCGGTATTTACCGACGGATTTTATCCGTCGGTGATTACCGACGGATAATTGTTTTTTATTAAATAAATTACTTTTAAATTAAAATTAAAATTATTAAATAAATTATTAATTAATATATTATTTAATATTAAAATTAATAAATAAATTATTAATTAATTAATTTATCAAATTATATTTAAAATTATTAATTAATTTATCAAATTGTATTTAAATTGACTAAAATACCCCTGAAGTAACTGGGCTTTAAACGAATCCGGTTATATCAGGGATCAAATGTGATCAGTTAGGCTTTAACGTGCCCAGTTGGGCTTTAAACGAATCCGGTTGGGCTTTAATGGATCTGGTTGGGCTTTAATGGATTTAGTTGGGCTTTAACGTTACCAGTTGGGCTTTAATGGATTCAGTGGGGCTTTAACGTTCCCAGTTGGGCTTTAACGTATCCAATTGGGCTTTAATGTACACAGTTGGGCTTTAACGTACACAGTTGGGCTTTAATGAATCCAATTGGGCTTTAATGAATCCAGTTGGGCTTTAATATACCCAGTTGCTTTTAATGGATCCAGTTAGGCTTTAACGTACCAAGTTGGGCTTTAAACGAATCCGGTTGGCCTTTAATGGATTTAGTTGGGCTTTAACGTTACCAGTTGGGCTTTAATGGATTCAGTGGGGCTTTAACGTTCCCAGTTGGGATTTAATAAATCCAGTTGGGCTTTAATATACCCAGTTACTTTTAATGGATCCAGTTAGGCTTTAACGTACCCAGTTGGGCTTTAAACGAATCTGGTTGGGCTTTAATGGATTTAGTTGGGCTTTAACGTTACCAGTTGGGTTTTAATGGATTCAGTGGGGCTTTAATGTTCCCAGTTGGACTTTAACGTATCCAATTGGGCTTTAACGTACACAGTTGGGCTTTAATGAATCTAGTTGGGCTTTAACATACACAGTTGGGCTTTAATGGATCCAGTTGGGTTTAATATATCCAGTTAATGGATTCAGTAGGGCTTTAACGTTCCCAGTTGGGCTTTTAATGGATCCAGTTAGGTTTTAACGTACCTAGATGGGCTTTTAATGGACCCGATTGACTTTAATGGATCAGTTGAGCTTTAACGTTCCTAGTTGGTCTTTAATGGTACATACATGATCACATATGTACATACATACATATTACATACATGATCACATACATACTATACATGGTGTACATACATTCATGATCACATACATACATGTGTATATACATGCATGAATACATATGTACATGTACATACATACATGATCACATATGTACTATACATATACATGGTGTACATACATTCATGATCACATACGTACATGTGTATATACATACATGAACACATATGTACATGTACATACATACATGATCACATACATACTATACATGATCACATACGTACTTGTATATACATACATGATCACATATGTACTATACATGTACATGATGTACATACATACTATACATGTACATACATTCATGATCACATACGTACATGTGTATATACATACATGATCACATACATACATACAAACATACATATATATATATATATACACACACACATACATGATCACAGAAAAAATAAATATTTATTAAATTATTAAATTTACCGACGGATTACCGACGGACGTCAGAAAAAAATAAATATTTATTAAATTATAAAAATTACCGACGGATAAAAAATAATTTAATATCCATCGGTAATCCGTCGGTAAATGTCTACATTTACCGACGGATTACCGACGGATAGTCTATCCGTCGCAAAGTTTTCATTTCCGTCGGTGATCCGTCGGTAATCTTGGTCGGAAATAAGCAATTATCCAGTAGTGTGTGTGTATATATATATATATATATATATATATATATATATATATATATATATATGTGCGTGTGTGTGTAGAGGAAAAATAATGCGAGAAATTAAACATTTTGCGAGAAAGTGAGAAGTGTGATATCATATATGATTACACGACATGTGGGTGTGTGTTTAATCATATATGATTAAACGTCTATGTATTGCCAACGTAATATGTGTTTAATCACACTTTTCACTTTTTCGCAAAATGTTTAACTTCTCGTTTAAACCTGCCACTATGTGTGTCTATATATATATATATATATATATAGACACACATAGTGGCAGGTTTAAACTTAAGATCTACATCATCATATTTTGTAATTGGTTTAAAATGATAAAAAAAATGTGTGAACTATTAATTATAATGGAGATTGTTTTGTCATAACTCATAATATATTGAATTATTGATTTATTTCATACATATATTCCCATCAAATATTTAGATTCACGATGCAAATACGGTGTTACCTACCATATATTTCTTGAAATCCTTCCTTCCCAAACCTATGGTTGCAAGGAGAGTAACAATAGTTGTTGTCAGTATTGTTACCACTTTGACTATAAGCAAGTCCAATTGAATTGTTTGTTTTATGTATTTTACATGTTCAAATTTTTTTCAATCTACTTGGGACTGTTTTGTAAATGAAACTTGAAAAAGAGGTTTTAATTATTCCATATAAAATGAAAGGTATTATATCAATTATAATTTCATTTTTATATATAGTTTGATTTCAATTTAAATTAAAAAATAAAACCGAAATAATTTATATCTTAATGATTTTAGCATGCTATTCTTTCCAATTTTATATGTTTGGTTGCTTTAATTTAATCTTTATATATGGCTTCTATCATCTTCTTTTATACATATTGCTATATTAATTCTAATAAGTTTTATTTTTTATTTTTTATTATAATTATAATTATATATATTAATTCAAGAAAATTTTTATTGTATGTATTGATTTTAATTTAGTGAAATTAAATGTAATATGTATTTTATTTATTGATGAGAGGAATAATAATAAGTATTTAATTATAAACTGATTGTAATTAGTGACAATAAATATAATAAATGTTTTATTTATTAATGAGTAGTTAATAATAAGTATTTAATTATATATTAATTCTGAATTTATTATTATATATATTTATATATATATATTGGTTGTAATTTTATTTATATTAATTTATATATTGATTTTAATAAAACATTAAATGATAGTAATAAATTTTAATTTTAAAATATATAGAAATTATTATAAACCTTTGTTTTTATTTAACAATATATATATATATATATATATATATATATATATATATATATATATATATATATATATATATATATATATATATATATATATATAGGGTGCGTATCTTTTGCAAACCAAACAATTTGTATAAACTATATAAACCACTATTTTAGGAAACAATAGATATATTTATGGATAATGATTATGATTCATTAATAATAATTGTGATATATATGGAAAATGTTAAGTTTATTCATTATAATCATGATTTTAAATTAGGAAATGTTAAGTTTATTCATTATAATCATAATTTTAAATTAGGAAACATAATAAAATCATATATTCATTAAACTTGATGAACGGCTAAGATTGGTTCACAAAGTTTGCACAATCTGACTGATTTGCAAAAGATACGTCCCCTATATATATATATATATATATTGTACGAAAGAAAATGAGTGAAACTCGTGTGTGGTCAGTTACTAAACATATTATTTTTAGATAATATAATCGATAATGATCATAAGTTATTGTGTAAATAAAAAAATTGGAGTCATGTGAAATAAAAGAAACAAAGAAATTTGAGTGTAACTAAAGAAAATGAATAGTCTAATTAATTTAATGTTTGCTAATAAATACATCAATAAAAAAAAACAAAGATTTAGAAAAATGTAAATAAAAATATACATATTATTATATTCAAGTGTCGTTTAAATATATAGTATATTTATATATATATTATATTCAAGTACGTAAATAAATAAATAAATAAATAAATATATTGATAGCAGTTTCATTTATATAAATGAGTTTATAATTATTTTGATTATATATGTGTATATATATATATATTCAATAATTTTTGTATAAATAAAAAATAGAGTCATGTGAAATAAAAGAATTAAAAAAAATTGGGTGTAACCAAATAAAAATGAATAATCTAATTAACTTAATGTTTTGATAATAGTTAAATCAGCAAAAAGGAAAATTTTGAGAACAAATAAAACTGGGATTGAGATGCTTAAAAATGCCATTTTATTGTTAGTGTTTTTTCTTATAAAATCACAAATTGATAAACTATACAAAAAAAAAAAAAACATAAAAGACGGAGATCAGAATCCACGACAAAAACAAAAGGTAAATGAAAATCTCATAAAATTCTTAAGCCTCAATTGAGGCATCCCTTAATCCATGCTCCAATTCCTTCTTATATATAGAGATAAATAAACACATGTATACTATTATGTCGTAGATGAACAAATTGAGAGTTGTACCGATTTACTGGATTAAACTCATGTGTATACTTTTCTTTGTCGGTGGGGTAATTGGTGAGTAAAACAATAGAGAGACATAGATTGAGGGATGAAGAGATCGATAAGAAGACAAAAAAACAGAAACAAGATGAAAAAACTTAAGAGATATAAAAGAAAAACAAACCTGAATCAAAATGAAGAAATCAAGGGATGAAGAGAGTAAAAAGGTTAGAGGTTATAGAGATGGAGATGGAGAAGAAAAACAATGATAAATCAAAATGAAGAAATTAAGGGATGAAGAGACTAAAAGGTTTAGAGATTGTGGATGTATTAAGAGATTGAGAAAGTAAAAAGACTTTTAGAAATTAAGTTGAAAAGAGTTTGGAGGTAAAAAGTTAATTAAAGTGGTTGCAAAATTACCAAAATGACCTTAATGAAAATACATTTTTTCATGTAAGGGCACATAAGTCTTTAACATAATTAATATATTAAAAATTCAAAATAACCACAAAATTTCTAGCTACGAATCATACTCTAAGGAGGTGACACATCACTTTGGTTTGGTTTTGCTTATATATATATATATTTATAAAACTTGAATATTATTCAAAAATAAAAAAGGTGTAGTTTTATGAGTTTTGATTCAAAGTGTTGAGTGTATAAAAATTATATGTTATCTTGATACATTAAGGGTGCGTTTGGTACGCATAACAGGGTGGAACAGGACAGAACAAAATAGATTTGTCCCATGTTTGGCGTGACCATATGTGGGACATGCTAGAACTAAGTGGAACAAACACGTGACACACTTATCTCACTCCAACCCCCTGGAACTAAGTAGAACAACAATATTTTGACTAATATACCCTTTCTTAAAAACCAAAACCTTAAACATGTCTTCTCATCTTCCAAGCCTCCAAGCTAGGGGTGTGCAAAACCCGAATAGTCCGAAATCTGAATCCGAACCGAAAATAAGATGTTTTTGAAAAACCCGAATACCCCAAAATCTGATAATCCGAAACACGACATTTGGGAGGATATCTAGGTTCGGATTGGGTTTGATCGTTGGCCACCCGACCCGTCCGAAAACCCGAAATAACATACATCTATATTTTAAATACTATATATATATATATATATATCTAATTATCTTTTGAAAATCGTAAATTATAGTCTGTTGAAATACTTTCTAAATTTTAAACTTGCTATCGATTTCATCAATCTTTCAATCGATTGTAATCATCCTAAAAAACGATTGAATTTATATATAACTTTTGCATTATATAATAACCAAACCCGACCGATATCAATCCGAAACCCGACCAACCTAAACCCGAAACAACCTAACATTCGAAACTTAAAATTTGGGTTTTGATTTCCATATCCAATCGTGTTAAATTAGTTTTATGTTTTTAATAATCCATTGCACTATGTATTAGTGATGTAAATTAGTTTTACGTGATGTAATCTATGATTTTTCATCAGTGGTAAATTCGTCATTTAACTAGTCTAGTCCTGTTCTGTCCAGTTCTGTCATGTCTTGTCAAACGCTGAACACCTGTTCTGTCCTGTCCTGTTCTATCTTGTCCTGTCTGCGTACCAAACGAACCGTAAATGTGGTAAAAATGAAAACAAAGTCTATTTGAATATCATTTTATTACAACACATTTATCTTTTTACGATTCCCGCGTAATGTTTGCATCATATTTTGAACGACCTTTTTTATTTTCGGAAAACTATAAATTTATTAATAATTTTTAGAGTAAATTACAGATTTCGTCCCTGTGGTTATATAAAAATTTGGATTGGGTCCTTCAAATGAAATAATTTCAGGTGTGGTCATTGTGGTTTTGATTTTGTTATGGATTGGGTCCCTACCTCTAAAAAATGTTAAATTTAACTTTGTTAAATCTGGGGTATCTGGGTCATTTTATAATTTTCTTTTAAATTTATATATTATATTTAGTATTATATATATTACTAATTATTATTAATATATACTTTGTAAATCCAATCCCAATCCTTCCCATTATCCCAAACAAAGCTGTTGAATGCCCCCTTCTCCCCCGTTCTTTTTCCTTTTTTTTAAGCCAAAGAAACAAGAGACCACACCATACACTCAAACAATATCCAAATAGGCCCCGAAAAAGAGGAAGAAAAACAGACCAGTAGGAGACCCTACCGGACTACAACCTCACCACATTTTCCGGCGAACGTTAGAGAATGAAGGAAACCAACTTCGATTGCAACAATGTTTCATCTTCTTATTCTAAAAACTCGTGGGAAACGACGGAAACAACAATATGATTTCACAGTTTGAAGATCTCGTCTTTTGATTTTTGGGGAAACGATGGAAACAACGGTATGATTTCACAATTTGAAGATATCGTCTTTTGATTTCTAGGGAAACGATGACAACACAAGTCCAGATATGAAAATCTCGTCTTCTAATTTATGGGTTTCTCACCGAACCAATAACGAACAATCTAAGGTTTGATGTAAAAGTGGTTAGATTAGGTTTTAGTTTGTGGTTTCCATTTGCATTTGAAAGTTTCTGTTTCCTTTTTTATCTATGATGAACAAAACTTGGGGTTCCATTTGTATTTGATAACTATTTCCAACAACTCATTTTCAATCTCATATCCATGTTTTCGTTATCAAGTTTGAAGATTTGTTAGGTTTTTTCGTGATTTGTTTTTCATTTTGGTGATTGGGTTTGCATTTGGGTGGATTAAGTTGAGTTTTCCTTATTAGAGTTTGGATTTGTGCCTCACCGTCTATCATCTTCTTCGCCCCCCACTTCACTCTCACTTCACCATCGGATTTCGTCTCTGTGGTTACAGATACGTGAATGAAAACCAATTCGGGACGAAATCAAATTTGTGAACGAAAACGATCTGTAAATTACAGATTTGTTATGAATCTCCCCTGTTACTCCATATATGTAGATTAAATTACAGGCTTGAGTTTGATTCTGATGGGTCTTTTATTTTGATTACGCACATCTGACTCGATTACACCACACTAATGAAGAAGATGGTGATTAAGATGGTTTTTGTTGGTTTTCGTTGAAGATGAAAATGTCCTCTTCGTTTTGGAATGGCAATGGAAGCTATGGAGGGGGAAGAAGGGGTCTAGCTGGATATTGAGGAAGAGATTGAGGAAAGAATGACCATAGACCAGAGATGGAGTATATTACATTAATAAATATAATATGTATAAAATTAAAATGAAATGTTAATTGACTAATTGACCCTTGATTTAACTGAGCCAAGTTAATGAGCTTAGAGGTAGGGACCTAATCCATAACAAAATCAAAACCACAGTAGCCACACCTGAAATTATTTCATTTGAGGGACCCAATCCAAATTTACATATAACCACACGGACGAAATCTGTAATTTACTCTATTTTATATAATTGTAGATCAATCAAAGTGTATATATTCTTCTTTTAACAAAAAATAAAGGGAAAAGTTTAAAAAACTCAACAAACTATCAGATTTTGAATGATAAGTTCTTAAACTATTTTTTTGAATGATAAAACCATTAAACTTTTTGAAACCGGTTAAATACATCCTTGTAACCTACAAAAACAAGTTAATGTGATAAAAATTTGGAAAAAGTCTAAGAAAACCCAACAAACAATCTGATTTTGAATGATTAAATCCTTCAATATTTTTAAAAAATAAATCTCTAAAGTTTTTCCTAAATCTTTTTACCAAATAAATTCTTGATATTTTTTTGAACAAACAAATCCTAAAGTCTTTTTTTTTTGAAGAAAACAAAATCATGAACTTAATTTTTAACAAATAAATCCATTTTTTTACAACAAAATCATGAACAAAAAATATATATACAATTTATCTCACCGACAACAAAGTAAAATGAGCCAATTAAACGTAGAAAAATTATATCATTTTGATTACTAATCTGAAACATTGAAAAGTTATGCCTAAAACATAAATAGATAAATACAAAAATTATACTAATTATTTCACAAAATCTATGAAAAAAACACTCATCCTTTTACAAAATATACCAAAAAAGCGTCAATTCCTTCACAACCCCCCCCCCCCCCCCCCCCCCCAAATAATGGGGTTTTTTGGTATATTTGTGAAGGGATAGACTTTTTTTGTTATATTTTGTGAAAGGATGAACGTTTTTTGTTTTATATTTTGTGAAATGATGAGTTAATTTTTTGTATGCATCTATTTATATTTTAGACATAACTTTTGAATGTTTCGGAATTAGTAATGGAAAAGGTATAACTTTTCTTTGTTTAATTGGTTCATTTTATTTTGCAGTCGGTGAGAGGAATTGTATATATATTTTTTTGTTCAAAAAAAAGTTTCGGGTTTATTTGTTCAAAATTAAGTTCATGGATTTGTTTCTTAAAAAAAACTTTAGGATATATTTGTCAAAAAAAGTTTAAGAATTTATTATTTATTTGGTAAAAGATTTAGGAATTTTTTTTGAAATTTATTTGTTAAAAAAATTTAGGGACTTAATCATTCAAAATCAGATAGTTTGTTGAGTTTTTTTAGACTTTTCCCAAATTTTTATCACATTAACCTGTTTTTACAGATTACAAGAATGTATTTAATCGGTTTTAAAATTTTTAAGGGTTTTATCATTCAAAAAAATAGTTTAAGGACTTAATCATTCAAAATCAGATAATTTGTTGAGTTTTTTCAAACTTTTCCTAAAAATAAATAAATGTAATGAATAATAGTAGGGAAAAGATCCAAAGCTATAAGATAAATCCATCATACAAGCAAATTTTGATACAGAAAGATTAAGTTTGTTGGTTACATGTTTGTTTTGAGCATTAATGTCAAACTCTATATTTGACTCCCTAAATGTTTCATTTTTTTTGTTGGTAATTGTGGGTTTTTGGGTCAATTTACGTGCACCGATTAATCTCTGGACGACCACGACAGCCTGGGATCATCGCAGGTGAACCTCCATGGCCACAAGGGCTTTCGCAGCGCCTGGATTCGAGCCTTGTGTAGATAATGTTTTCCACTAAATTCTCCTAAGGCTTAACCAACGTGTCACAACCCAAATGGTTAAATGTTTCATATTTTCTTGATTGATTATATCGATCAAAGTTATTTTTTATTATTGAAGGATGAGGCTTGTTTGTATAATCAAGTCAGTATACGTCTACCTCAACTGTATTACAAAATATCAAAACTGAAGGGTACATTAACGTGTACTCATTTTATTGAATATAACCAACCAAATTAATTTCCTCTTAATAACCGTCTTAAGTATATAACAAGCACAAAAGAATATTACAATTATGAGTTAATTACGATGGGCACGTTACTCAATTGTAGTTACACATCTCAATCTTTTTTGTATAAATAAAAAGAAAATATTATGATATTTCAATATATCTATAATTTATAAAAATATTTAGTTAATTAAATGCTGTAATATCTTCTAGTAGCATCATGTGAGAACAACTTAACGAGAGAAGGTGAGAACAATTCCGATGAGTTATATGTATTGATCCAATGGTTAAAAAACCGCGACCTTCAACCACTTTTAATTGATGACCAACAAAAAACATGAACCTTCATCTTTACATTTAGTCATATTCACGGATTTTTTCATATTTTTAATTACTTTCACATGCATTATTTTGTTAAAGTTTCAGTACTAATCTGATACAAATAAATACAAAAAAAGGTAGATGAAAGTAAATAAGGTAGATGAAGTTTTGTTCTCAACGTTCTTACCAAAAAAAGTCATTCGCATGGGAATCCAACCTTATTTTGTTGATGCATATAATATAAAAGATTTTGTAGATTACATCAATCTAGTTGATAATTTACATAAATGATAAACTACAATTAACCAGTTTTAATTCGTGTAAATGAATATCGAGCATTACCATAGGATGAAACCAACTAAATAAAACAAATTAAGAAAGAAAACAAGCATAAAAACCGAAAATAGATTCAAAATGTGGTGATTTAAAAGCCAAAACATGAGGCTTTCCCTTCACCTTCATCACATAGACCTCTCTTTCTCGATCCCTAACAAAATGCTGGGGAAGAAGATTGGGTCTTTCAAAAACCTAGCCAAGAAGATTAAGGTGAAAAACGCCTGGTCAAACTGGAACCGGCAAACCACGAGTATTTGCTAAGAACGTATAGCGAAGATGAGTGTACCCCATTGACCCCAATAGGATATTTTGCGCTATATGTAGGAGAGGAGAGGCAACGGTTTGTGATTCCCACTCGTTACCTTTCTCACCCGCTCTTCAAAATGTTGTTAGAGAAGGCTCACAACGATGGAAACCAGAAGAATCGGCTGGTCATTCCCTGTAGCGTGGCTGCTTTCCAGGAGGTCGTTAGCACCGTGAATTGTTACAATGGGATGTTTGATTTTGGACATTTAGTCGAACAACTTATTTGAGAGTTGTACGTATGGAGGTATGTTGTATTTTGAGTTATGTAGTTGCATGATTAAATGATATTAATGAATGAATTTATTTTTAACTTACATATCTATATGAAATTAAACTCACCAGGGTTGGGTTTTCCATTGAGAATGAAAGTTATGGTGAGAAGGGTGAGAAGGGATCTCCACCCTTAGATGCACGTTAGGATGAGATGCACCGAGATGAGATACACCGGATCAATCTCCGTATCAAGCGCGATATATTCATGGATGGATTTGAAATAAAAAATGATCAAGGATCCTAATCCCTTCTTACATTCAACTTAACTCTTCTTCTCACACAATCCTTCGTCCACCATAAAATTAAACGGTCCACTAAGGTGGTCAATCTCCTTCTCTATCTGTAACTACTAAATGGTCAACTAAGATGATCAAAATCTGAGGAACTTATTCAAGATATGTCAATTATGCCCAAGAAGGAAGGTAAATATATGGTAATGTCTTATAAGTATGCAGAAGAGAATAAATGCCCAATTAATGTAATAGTAGAAGCATTTTGCGGGTATTCCAGAAGATCTCAGGCTTAATGCTAATTGTTCAAAAGGTTCAACTGATAGGGCATGAATATGGGAGATATAAGAGGTGGAAACATAACAAGAATTTCGCACTGTGTAGTCTGTGTTGTTGCCAGACCAATCTCAGACCTAACTATGAGGTTGGACGAGCGGTTATCTTTCTCAGATGAATCCAACACCGAAACCAAAAATAATCCCGGTTAGATGTGGACCGGTCTGGACTATATTATATTGGGGATAATCACTTATCTTTAACAAAACATTAACGTTGTGTTCTCTAATCCGGAGTGAAAAGAAAAGAAAAGAAATGTATAAAAAAGAAAGAAAAGAAAATAATTTTTTCATTTGTGTTCTCGAAAGGGAAGAAAAGTGAATAAAAAGAAACGAAAGAAAATAGTTTTTAATGTTCAATGAACATGATAGAAAGGAAAAGAAAGATGTCATTTTTACAAATATATCCTTATAAAAATATATTCTTTATAATGAAACATTGGGTAATTTTAATAATTTCAGAATTTTTTTAAATGGTTTTAATTTATTTCCTTTCCTCCTACATTTGGGAGGAAAATTTTGGGAGGAAACTTATCATTACTTTCCTTCCGTTTCCTTTCCTTTCTCTCCTAAAACAGTTTCGAGAACACAAGTTTTTTTTACTTTCCTTCCCTTTCCCTCCCTTTCCTTTCCTTCCGTTCATAAAAAGATTTTCGAGAACACAACATAGGTCTCCGAAATCAAAAACTAGTGCATAAACCCAACAAAAATGCATAAACAAATAAATCTTCAACTTGTGTTTAACAAAATACGATCAATGAGACAATAACAACCCACAACGACGCAATAACGATTTAAGAGTGATAAATGTAAGGACACAAAGATTTAACGTGTTTCCACGATCGTTAAATAGTGTACATCCACGGGTAAGATGGAGGTGGTTCGTATATCCAATACCGAAAGGAGAATACAAGGAGTTCTTACCAGTTACAAGCTTCAAATCTATAACTTGACAAAATGTAACTCTAAGAACTCACTCTCTCAAGTTCTCTCTAGTATTTTTCTGATCAAGAGTAAGAAGCACACAAAACTCTACAATTTACGAAAGATTCAAAAAATAGGTTTTAACCTGTCTGAGCACTGCCATCGATCATTTCCACGATTGTGTCATTGGCACTATAGCATGGCACAATCGTATCAAATATATGGAGAGCATCTCTTCCCGTGCGACTTGCCCCATATCTTGTCATATGTCGCGATAGCAATCCACCTTTAGGACCTAAAAGAACTTGTTGAACCAAACTTCGATTTGAGTCTTGGTGTCATACATTAAAATACGACATATTAGTCTTGGAGTGGACTAAACATTAGTCTAGTTAGTTCATTTTTTTTATGAACAATAGCGAAACTTTATTAAAAAAAACTAGCAAGACGCTAGTATAAAACAATTACAAACAGGAAATAGTTAGGAGAGAGTTTTGAAACCAACCCACCCAATTAATCTTGAACTTGCTACTCCTATTAGAGAACCAAAAATAAGTTTGGGTCACAATATTCTTGTCAAAGATAACCACCTTCTTTTGCATGGAGTTGCCAAAAATGGTCACGTTTCAGAACGATCATATATGCCAAAACATAGTGAGAATCATTGCCTCAAGGCACATTTTCTCCCCTCTCTTCAACCACAAATTAGAGAACCAAGCAATCCAAGCCGCATAAGAACTAAACACCGGAATATGCAATTGCCACCATCTACCAATTTGTCTCCCTCTGTCGCCAAAGAGCACGAGAAAAACAAATGACCGCCTTACTCCAAACCCAACTCACATAAAGGACAAAGCAGAAAGGTAAGATCAATCCCACTCTTATCCAAATTATCCCGAGACGCTATCTTGTTCAAACTTAAACAATAGGAAAAAACATTCACCTTAATAGGAACTAAAAAGTAGAGTCTGCAACCAATAATCTGGAATCAATGTAATTCCTAGAAGATATGACTGTAAAACAACCCGAGCCATCCAATGACCACACCCACCAATCTTTCCGATTAGAAACCACAACCAACTGCAAACTATCCATCAAGGCAGAATATTGCGCCAATTGATCAGCTCCCCCCGATTCCCTTCGACAAAAACCAAATTTGTGACACCCGAAAACTTGAAATAATTCCAAGTGATTTAGAGGGTATTTTGTTTTGGATAGTGTTGATTTTATTTAGATTTGATGCCTTAATTTCCTTTATGTTCAAATGTCGTTAGGAAACGGGTTTTGGTTAAAAAGTGAGGCTCAATATATAGCCAGCGACTATGACACAAGGTCATTATCGCTGGGAATTGTTACATGGAATGTATCGTGGGGAGTCAAGAGGCGAGGACTATGCCCGCGACTGTGACACCAGTTCACTATCGTGGGGCAATTTCGCGAGGATAGTACTTAGAAGGGGAGGACACAGGCGACTGTGCCATCGACTATGCCCTGGGCACAGTGCATGTCAATGTCGCGGACGGGCTCGAGGGTGTATTTAGTTGAGAAGCTCGTTTTTCTTGGTCACAACTCTGATTTGGAAGTTTCAAGGTTCGATTTTCTCTCAAGAAAACCTGGTAAGTCTCACCTTTAACCCTTCCTTGTCATTAATGTCTCCCATCTACCCCAACCTCTTGATCATTAATATCATCCTAGGTACTTTTGGTCATTTATTGTAGAATATTCAAGACTCCTCAAGGTGGGTTTTAACCTTCTAAACATCTTTACTTTGATTTCTTCTTGATTTATATGAGTTCTCATCAAAACCTAATTATTTGGAGATTTTAGGGTTTACTTGGATGAATATGATTGTAAGGTTGAATAACTTATATTTTTGGGTTAATTGTGGTTTACACATTTGTAGAACATGCTTTCCTCAAATTTAAGTTTGAGCATGTAACTCCTCGAATTTTTGCTGAGTAAAATATTCCCTTAATCTGTATATCGCTCATAGTATAGTTTTAGTTCTTGGTTTTTACCTTGAGTTATGTCTTAAAGGGAGGTTGAGTGAGGTAACCGAAAAAGAGGACAAAAGTGTCAACAGTGCTGCACACGACCGAGCCGCGCCACCATTCGCGCGGGGCTCTGCCCTTGCGTGACTCCAGGCCTCAACGTGCCTCTCCGCACGAGTCCAGTCGTGCTAGCATTCGTGCGCGGCCATTGTGCGTTTTAAAAGAAGAAAATCTCGGCCCCTCAACCTCATAATCACCTCAACCACTTCTCAAAAATTCTCTCTTCTTCTCCCTCTTCATTAAATCCGACCTAAACCATTTACTACCCCATTTCCTTCATTTTATTCATGTGTTGAATCGTCATTTAAGGTTTGGAACACTATGGTATAAAGATCTACCATCTCACCATCTACATGTTCAACCTCAAGCTTTAACTTGGATTTTCTAGGTTTTCTAACAAAACCTAATATGTGAGTTCAATCTATCTTTTATAAACTTTATACATGTCAAAACTTATATTTTGAACTCTTGATCCCCCCATTGCTACACACTATTGGTTTGAAACATTTTTAACCTAACTTGGGTAATTTTGGGGATTTTAGGGTTTTTACCATTTTGAGTTATATCAAAGAGTTTTATAATTTGTGTTACATTATGTGATAAAACTCGTATATTGATGGTCAAAAACTCTTGAAATGGTGTCATCTCGGTTATATGTGGATTTCACAATATTTTGGGGATTTACTTGTTAAAAGTGGATTTTTGGAAAGTTATATACTTGGATTTCACATTATGTTTGTACTAATAAAGAGCATTGTGGAGTATCGATAACTTTGAAAAACTATCCATTTGGGAAATGATTCGTATTTGAAAATGTATTATGAAAACTATATGTACGATTATAGTTTTGTCATTTATATAATAGTGACAAGTCTTAGACTACTACTAGTGGATCCATAGGTATAGAGTCGACTTAATTTTGGGATAACTCCCGTTTGTAACTAGTTGAGACATTGGACCATCGGAAGGAAACTTGGTACGGTTATGTGGGACCGTATACTAGCGATGGGTCGTAAATGTAAATCCTAGCGAATGAACATGATTAAGATCATTGGGTGCCTTTCGACACATCTGAGTATGTGTTGGCGAGTTCGTGGCCTTGATCCTAGTATGGTGAGCTCAATAACTTGGAAAGTGGCTTACTTTTGAATTCCGCCATGATCTTTGGAAAACCGGGTCTCCCCCGTCATCACAATATGTTTTTGGACCGAAAGGCCCTTATGTGGTTGTTGTTATACTTTATTTATTCAAATCATTGGAAGCTTATTTAACTGTACTCCAAAGCATTTACAAATTATTGATATAAACCGTTTGTTCTCACTAGGCGTTAAGCCTAACACTTTTTCTCAAATGATATGTATAACAAGTTTTGTTAACGGTGGGGTTCCTAATAATTGAGGGGTGGGTGTTGGCCATTATGGCATATTTTGGAGACATACGTTTTAGACATTGGCGTACAGAAAAGGATAGAGATTTTTGGGAGAATTGGTTTGACAACCACCATAATCTAGATTTAATGATTTAGATTAGTTTGTTGTTAACTTGTTGTCCTTTCATGGCATTTGTATACGATATTGCAGTTTCCCCTTTTCGGTAACTAATTTCTATTTAAGATGTTATTTGTAGCCTTATCCAGGTTTACATTTACCCTTATTTTTAGGGTGTTACAAGTTGGTATCAGAACTCTAATTTAAGTGAACTAGGCATGAATGTAAGATGTCTAGACTTAGACTAAGAATATTAAGTTATGATTTGTGAGATTGGGTAGAATTTCTAAGATAGGACGGTTTTAGAAGTCAACGGAAGTACACTAATTGAAAATCATAATGATGGTAACGAGACTTCTTGCAAAGAATATGTTCATAATTTCACTTAGCTAATGTTATTATGAATGTATTGTTACATGAGCGTGCTTGATGTACTATTGTTATGATGATTAATAAATATATTCGTACGTTTCCTTGTGCTTAAATTCGTGTAATCTATTTCTTACCTCCATTCTCGTTTGTGGTGGCAGATTAAGGATGGTTAGTACACGTGGTAGACCGCGTACGCGCGTCGACGGAGTCTAGGTGACCGCTTCAACGGCTGATCAACCATAGAGGGTTGAGGCCACTGCTCGTCCACCCATACCGCAACATTTAGGCGGAGGACCCAGAGTTATTCCGAGGGTGGATCTGGTTTCATTCAACCCGGTGATTCGTGAGGTAAACCCTCAATCAGAGATGATGGCTGGCATGATGTTCATGATGAATGGGGCCATGGTCAAGCAACAAGAATTCCTCGTGAAGATGATAGAGGACATAGATGTTAGCAATCGGAGGAATGAGACGGTTTCCGAGAACGTAGTGGTGGGAGGATCCAGGAGTACCGGAAATGCGATCCCTACCAAGGAATCAGTGGCCAATGAAGTGAGGCAAGTTAGGAGGGCTTGTTCCTACAAGTCCTTCTTGTGTAGTAAACTACCAGAGTTCTCCGGGTCTGACGATCCAGTTGTTTGGATGAATTGGATACGAGAGATTGAGCAGGCCTTCGACTCATCTAAATGTGAAGAGGGTCAAAAGGTGAAGTTTCGCTCTCAAATGCTTAGTCCCCCGACACTCATCTGGTGGAACATCACTAAGTCCACCCCTCTCCACCACTGTTTTGGCTCAGTTGACTTCGACCTCTTTCAAGGATAAAGTCATGGAAGAGTATTGCAATGAACGATCCATGGATAAAATAGAAGTTGAGTTCCAAACTCTTGAGAAAGATAGCATGATAGTGAAAGAGTACACCCGACAATTCATGGAGAAGTTGGGTCTGGTGGGGCATGTGGCCCCGACTGAAAAGAAAAGATTAAGACCTATCTCAAGGGCCTACCGGCGGACATGATGTCTACGGTCTGCAACTCTAAAGCCTCTAACCTTCGTGAGACAACCGAGGAGGTGTGGATCATGGAAGACGTCTATGCTAGAAGCAAGGAAGAGAGGTTGGTTGTGGGAGACAAGAGAAGGTGGGAAAGAAACCCTGGGCCTCACAAGAGGTCAAGACCCTTCAACGGGGGAAGAAGTTTTGATAACCGCCAAGAGGTGTGGTGGTGCCCTAGATGCCGAAGCAAGCACCACGGAAATTGTAACTCTAACCTCACCTCGTGCGCCAAATGTGGGAAGTCCGATCATTCTACAAGAGATTGCCTGATGAAGGGAATTGTCTGTTTTGAATGCAAGATGCCAGGACATTTCCGGAAGGATTGTCTGAAGTGGAGGACGGGTAGTGCCACGGAGAAGAAAAAGAACCCTCTTAGGGTTCCGGGCTGAGCTTTTCAGATGACGACCGATGAGGCTAAGGCATCCACCAATGTGGTATCGGGTACGTTTCTCCTAAACTCCGTACCTGCTCGTGTGCTTTTTGATTCTGGTGCCAGTTTCTCTTTTGTTTCTGATGCTTTCTATCGTAAACTTTCCATGCCCACTAGTAGTTTAGAAGATGCTTTAGTGGTAGAAAGAGCGAATGGTGGTCAAGTAGTGATTCGCGATGTTTTGAAGGGTTGCACACTTGATGTTGAAAGAAAGGAATTCTTAATTAACTTGATGCCTATGTTAATCGGCGGGTTCGATGTAGTGGTTGGAATGGATTGGCCAGCGTAGAACGAAGCCGAGATTATGTGCTCCAAGAAGTTGATCCAACTACCCATTTCGAATAGTGAGATGGTGGTGATCTATGGCGAAAGAAGGAAGGGTGATGTAGCAATTATCACCATGGCTAAAGCATGAAAATGCTTAGTAAAGGGATATTTATCCTTTTCTAGCATACGTGATAGATGCCAAGCTCGAGAACAAGAAACTTAAGGATGTGAAGGTGGTACGTGAGTTTCACGACGTCTTCCCGGAAGAATTGCCCGGTTGGCCACCCGATCATCAAGTAGAGTTTCGGATTGACCTGGTTCTGGGGGCGGCCCCGATTGCTTGAGCCCCTTACCGGTTGGCGCCTTCGGAAATCCAATAAATAATGGGTCAACTTCAAGAGCTTCTAGAGAAGAGATTTATAAGACCGAGTTCGTCACCTTGGGGAGCTCCGCTCTTGTTTGTCAAGACGAAGGACAGTACCATGAGAATGCATATCAATTACCGGGAACTGAATAAGGCAACAGTAAAGAATAAATATCTTCTCCCGAGGATCGACGATCTGTTCGATCAACTGCAAGGAGCGGGTTTCTTTTCGAAGATCGATCTACGTTCGGGACACCACCAAGTGTGGGTGAAGGGAGAAAACATCCTGAAGACGACTTTTAGGACGTGTTACAGTCATTATGAGTACCTAGTAATGCCGTTTGGCCTAACTAATGCACCCGCGGTGTTCATGGATTTGATGAATAGAGTGCGTCGACCATTCCTTGACAAGTCCGTCATCTTGTTCATTGATGACATACTTGTGCATTCCAAAAGTAAAGCAGAACACAAGCAACACCTTTGTGAAGTCCTAGAAGTGTTAAGGAAAGATAGGTTGTGTGCCAAGTTCTCCAAGTGCGACTTTTGGCTGGAGGTGGTTCAATTTTTGGGCCATTTTGTCACTCGAGACGGAGTAAAGGTGGACCCCTCTAAAATTGAAGCAATGATGAATTGGGAACCTCCTGAGAGTCCATCCGAGATACAAAGCTTCTTGGGTTTAGTGGGCTATTACCAGAGGTTTATCCAAGACTTCTCTAAAGTTTCCTCCGCATTGACCGCTTTAACCAAGAAGAAAGTGAAGTTTGTTTGGGCCGAGGCGTAAGAGAAGGCGTTCCGGACCTTACAAAAGAAGTTTTGCGAAACTTCGATTCTATCTCTACTCGAAGGATCAAAAGACTTCGAGGTTTATAGTGACGCTTCAAAGATGGTGATCACATACGCATCAAGACAACTCAAAGTTCATGATAAGATCTATCCTACCCATGATTTGGAGTTGGCAGCAGTAGTGTTCGCCTTGAATCTATGCCGACACTATCTCTATGGCACAAAATGTACACTCTACATGGATCACAAGAGTTTGAAATACGTCTTTGATCAAAAGGAATTGAATATGAGGCAAAGAAGGATGGTCGAGCTACTCAAGGATTATGATTGTGAGTTGCTCTACCACTCCGGTAAGGCAAACATGGTGGCCGACGCATTCTGTCGGAAGGACTATAGCGGAACCATTAGGGCTACCCTTTCAAAAATCAAGTTGGTGTCAAGCCTCATTGAGAAGATCAAGACATCTCAAGTGGAGGCCTTATTGGAAGAGAACCTTAAGGATGAAATGATGATGAAGCAACGATTTCTCTTTAACTGATGATAGTTGTGAGTTGAAGTTGTTCAACGGACGTGTGTGGGTGCCCAAAGTTGGGGACAACCGTGAACTTCTTCTTGAAGATGCCCATAAGTCCAAATATTCCATTCACCTGGGGAGTACGAAGATGTACAGGGACTTGAAGCTTCATTACTGGTGGCCGGTAATGAAATTAGATGTGGCACATTACGTGGAGCGTTGTGTGACTTGCTTACAATTAAAGGCAAAACATCAACGACCTTATGGGAGCCTTCAATACCTAGAGATCCCCGAGTGGAAATGGGAACATATTACCATGGATTTCATGACTAAGTTGTCCAAAACCTTACGAGGTCACGATACCATATGGGCAATTGGTAATCGTCTCACCAAGAGCGCTCACTTCTTGGCCATACGTGAGACCCTACCGATGGATATGTTGGTGAAGCTTTACATCGATGAGGTGGTTTCAAGACACGGAGTGTCCTTGTCTATTGTGTCAGACCGCAATAGTCAGTTCACTTCAAACTTCTGGGATGGCCTGCAGAAAGAGCTTGGTAGAAGAGTGAAATTGAGTACGACCTACCATCCCCAAACCGACGACCAAATTGAAAGAAAAATTCAAATGCTAGAAGACATGCTAAGGACTTGTGTGATCGATTTCGGGGGTAGTTGGGACTCTCACCTACCTTTGGTGGAGTTCGCTTACAATAATAGCTACCACTCGAGTATTGGGATGGCACCGTTCGAAGCTTTGTACGGGCGGAAGTGTAGAACTCCCGTGTGCTGGCTTGAAGCGGGCGAGAAGCAATTCGCCAGACCCGAGATTTTGCAAGAAACGACCGACAAGGTGAAGGGTATTCGGGAACGGTTGAAGGCGGCTCAAGATCGGTAGAAGAGCTATGCCGACAAAAAGAGGCGGCCGATGGAATTCCAAGTGGGAGACCGTGTAATGCTTAAGGTGTCCCCTTGAAAGGGGATAATTCGGTTTGGGAAGCGTGGGAAGTTGAGTCCCTGATTCCTTGGACCATTCACGGTACTCAAATTCCCTGGGACTTCAAGCGTATCAATTGCAGTTACCGCCGAAAATGAACAAAATCCACAACTGTTTCCACGTTTGTTATCTTCGAAAGTGCTTGGCGAAAGAGGAGAGCGTTATTCCCCTCTCGGAGATAAGGGTGGATGAACGAAATCGTTGTGTGGAAGAACCAGACGCAATCGTAGAGAGGAAGTGCAAGAAACTTCGCCACAAGGAGGTCACTATGGTCAAGGTGCAATGGAAACATCATCGTGGGACCAATGTGACATGGGAAGCCGAAGAGGAAATGAAGCGGAGGTATCCTCACCTGTTCGTGTAGCTCAGATTTCGAGGGCGAAATCGTGTCCGAGTTGAGGAGGATTGTAACGCCTCGAATTTTTGGTGAGCAAAATATTCCCTTAATCTGTATATTACTCGTAGTATAGTTTTAGTTCTTGGGTTTTACCTTGAGTTATGTCTTAAATGGAGGTTGAGTGAGGTAGCCGAAAAAGAGGACAAAAGTGTCAACACGCGCGACTCGTGTCGCGCCACCATTTGCACGAGGCTCTGCTCTTGTGCGACTTCAGTACTCGACGTGCCTCTCCACGTGACTCCAGCCGCGCTAGCATCCGCGCGCGACCACTGTGCGTTTTAAAAGAAGAAAATCGGCCCCCAACCTCATAATCACCTCAACCACTTCTCAAAAACTCTCTCTTCTTCTCCCTCTTCATTAACTCCGACCTAAACAGTTTACTACCCAATTTCCTTCATTTTTTTCAAGTGTTAAATCATCATTTAAGGTTTGGAAGACTAGGGTTCAAAGATCTACCATCTCACCATCTCCATCTTCAACCTCAAGCTTTAACTTGGATTTTCTAGGTTTTCTAACAAAACCTAATATGTGAGTTCAATCTATCTTTTATAAACTTTATACATGTCAAAACTTATATTTTGAACTCTTGATCCCCCATTGCTACACATTCTTGGTTTGAAACATTTTTGACCTAACTTGGGTAATTTTAGGGATTTTAGGGTTTTTACCATTTTGAGTTATTTCAAAGAGTTTTATAATTGTGTTACATTATGTGATAAAACTCGTATATTGATGGTCAAAAACTCTTGAAATGGTATCATCTCGGTTATATGTGGATTTCACAATATTTTGGGGATTTACTTGTTAAAAGTGGATTTTTGGAAAGTTATATACTTGGATTTCACATGATGTTTCACATTATGCTCTTGTGCGACTCCAGTACTCGTCGTGCCTCTCCACGTGACTCCAGCCGCGCTAGCATCCGCGTGCGACCACTGTGCGTTTTAAAAGAAGAAAATCGGCCCCAACCTCATAATCACCTCAACCACTTCTCAAAAACTCTCTCTTCTTCTCCCTCTTCATTAACTCCGACCTAAACAATTTACTACCCAATTTCCTTCATTTTCTTCAAGTGTTAAATCATCATTTAAGGTTTGGAAGACTAGGGTTCAGATATCTACCATCTCACCATCTCCATCTTCAACCTCAAGCTTTAACTTGGATTTTCTAGGTTTTCTAACAAAACCTAATATGTGAGTTCAATCTATCTTTTATAAACTTTATACATGTCAAAACTTATATTTTGAACTCTTGATCCCCCCATTGCTACACATTATTGGTTTGAAACATTTTTGACCTAACTTGGGTAATTTTGGGGATTTTAGGGTTTTTACCATTTTGAGTTATTTCAAAGAGTTTTATAATTGTGTTACATTATGTGATAAAACTCGTATATTGATGGTCAAAAACTCTTGAAATGGTGTCATCTCGGTTATATGTGGATTTCACAATATTTTGGGGATTTACTTGTTAAAAGTGGATTTTTGGAAAGTTATATACTTGGATTTCACATTATGTTTGTACTAATAATGAGCACTGTGGAGTATTGATAACTTTGAAAAACTATCCACTTGGAAAACGATTCATATTTGAAAATGTATTATGAGAACTATATGTACGATTATAGTTTTGTCATTTATATAATAGTGACAAGCCTTAGACTATTACTAGTGGATCCATAGGTATAGAGTCGGCTTAATTTTGGGATAACTCCCGTTTGTAACTAGTTGAGACATTAGACCATCGGAAGGAAACTTGGTACGGTTATGTGGGTTGTAAATGTAAACCCTAGCGAATGAGCATGATTAAGATCATTGGGTGCCCTCCCCCACATCTGAGTACGAGCCGGCGAGTTCGTAGCCTTGATCCTAGTATGGTGAGTTCAATAACATGGAAAGTGGCTTATATTTCTTGTTCCACCATGATCCTTGGAAAACCGGGTCTCCCCCGTCATCGCAAAATGTTTTTGGACCGAAAGGCCCTTATGTGGTTGTTGTTATACTTTATTTATTCAAATCATTGGAAGCTTATTTAACTGTAATCCAAAGCATTTACAAATTATTAATAGTAACTGTTTGTTCTCACTAGGCGTTAAGCCTAACAATTTTTCTCAAATGACATGTATAACAGGTTCTATTAACGGTGGGGTTCCCAAGAATTGAGGGACGAATGTTAGCCATTATGGAATCTTTTGGAGAAATACCTTTTGGACATTGTCATACTAAAAAGGATAGAGATTTTTGGGAGAATTGGGTTTATAACCACCATAATCTAGATTTAATGATTTAGATTAGTTTGATGTTAACTTGTTGCCCATTCATAACATTTGTATACACTATTATAGTTTCCCCTTTTTAGGTGATTAATTTCTATTTATAATGTTATTTGTTTCCTTATCCAGGTTTAAATTTACCCCTATTTTTTGGGTGTTACAGAGCACTTTGGGTCAAACTAAGGTTTTGAAATGTTGGGAACCATGGAACCTTATGGGATTTATTTGAAAGCTTGGTTATGCCGTTGATGTCATCTTATTTGTTTTGGGAATCTTGAATGGGATGTTGATTATAGAAACTTAATGGTATGTCGTTAAATAGAACTTTTTATTTGTTTGGTATTTAGTGTAATGGATCCATAAACACTAGAGTCTTTATGTCCAATGATGGAACGCTTATTTTCCACATTGAGGCACAATTAGGCATCGACGGTATGGTATAAGTCCTACGTGCTAGTACATTTCATTGGATGATGATAACTCAACATAAGGACCTGTAGTGGTTGAAGTTGACATGCCATGAGTGCACGCTTTAAGTAGCCGAGCTTGACATCCAATACGTGTATTATTATGTGATTTGGTTTTACTAACATGTCAAGTGGCTTACTTTTGTGTTTCATCACTTATGTTAGTAAGTGGGACTCTCCCGTCAATCCAAGAGGTATTCGTATAAAAACGATACTTTATCCATGCTTACTTCATTACTTATTTGCACTTATTTCAATTGAAACCTACTGTTTTCGTCAATATAACTGTTTGTTCTCACTAGGATTTCACCTAATACTTTTTTCTTAAAATGATATGTATAATAGGTCAATCTAGCAGTGAGACTTCTTGGGTTTGAGTGGAGAGTCTTGAAGGGAAGTAGCATTTTTGGAAGCACATAAAGGCCTTTTGATATAGCAATAGCATACTTTTGGAAGTGAGATAACAACACTCGTTCATAATCTAGATTTAGTTGGTCTGGATTAGTAGGTTGTTGAGTTATTATTTCACTTGGTTAATTGTGATGTAAACGCCATGCGATTGTTCCCCTTTTGGGAGATTTGTTTTATTCCGCAAATGTTCAGGTTTAAATTAGCCTCTATTTTTAGGGTGTTAAAAACCAATTCTCTGCCAAAACATTTTTCTATCTTTTATTGTATAAATTTTAGAGTGATGGTTATAAAAAAATTAATAATGTTAATAAATTGATCATGTATACTAAGTTAATACTGTATATGAAATACTATATTTTTATTAAATTTAAAAAAATAGGACCAAAAGGACCATAATAGTTTTTTTTGGGACTTGCCTAGTTCAAGATCGGTCCCTGATTAGGACAGAGTGTTGGTTCATGTTTGGTCTATCTTGCGAGATATGGACTCGTAAAAACTTTTTTCGAACTATGTTAGTTTGGTTTTGGTGAGGCCGAGCTTTTTTTCAACTGGCCATGACAAATTTGTGTGCAATCTAATTGCAATCATGTATTTTTCTTATTCTTATTTTTGATCTGTTTTCAGCATGTAACAATTTGTTTGTAGATCTGAATTTGTTTAACATGTATTTTCACTGCAAAAAATCATCTCTATAGCTACGAAATCTTTGCGACGACCAACAATTCGTTGCTATAGGTATTAAAATACTTTTTTTACACATGATTGATGAGTTTAAATTCTTTTTAAAAAAATAGGCACCTACAGCGACGACATGTCGTCGCAATAGGGTTTCAAATAGTTTCGCTCCCCCACTGAGCTATTTGAATAGATAAATAAAATTTACGATACATACAACAACGACATATCGTGGCTAATCATGAATAATGATTTTTTTTCTATTAAAATAAGATATATTTTCCAGAAAATTAAAATTTGGAACCAACAGCCACGACATGTCGTGGGTGTAGAGAAAGTAATTTTCTTTATATAAGCCCAATTAGTTGAAGGCCCATCTGTAGAGAAAGTATTGCTAATCTAAGTATTAATTTTTCCCTCTCCTCGTATCTTTCCTAGGATTTTGCCACCTGTCATCATTTTGTTATTAGGAGGATGAGTTAGGAGAATTTAACATCACTCAAAATGTTGAACTGTTTAAGTTTGGCATGATTAGATGGAGTTTCTGTTTTAAATCTTAGGGTTTATTTAAGTAAGTAGGGATCATGTAAAACCCACACTTTATGCTATTAAGATTGTCAAGCAATAATATTAAGAGTCACTTAAGTGGGAAACTTGCAAAACAGTTGATAAATGGTAATCTAAACAAAGATTTGAAAGGACTAGCATAAATCTGAGAACTATCAGCTAAGTTGGACAACCTTGAGTTTTTGCTAGAAATTGAGCTCAAGCCAAGCATTAAAACATATAATTCACATATGCTCAAGCTTGAGTTGAAAACCAATGTTCATTGGCTACCGTTTCTCAAATAAAGCTTGAAAACAACCATTGGAATGACCTAGGTTCAAAAATTAGTTGAAAATTTTGAAATGCTTGGTTCGAAAATTAGTTGCCAATTAAATCAAGAATAACTCCTAATGAAGTATGCTTAATACCTCGACGACCACTTAAGCAACCCTAAGAAAATACTTTCATAACACTGTATTTTGCATGGAAATTTGTTATTTCTTTCAAGATCTTTGTATACTGTAACATCCTAAAAATTCGGGTAATTTTAAAAATTGAAAATTTGGCAACAAGACATTTGTATTTGGAGCAAATCACCCAAAAGTGGGTAAAAGTGTACGCGTTTATAAAACCTGTATAAGAATCATGGTAAAACGACAACAAACTAATCTAAACCATTTCTATCTAGATTACATAGGTTGTCAACCCAATTCCAAAAATGAATAAATTAGTTTAAATGCTAAGACTCCAAAATATCTATCATCCAAAAATTCCGCTAAGGGAACCTGTTATACTCATCATTTGAGAAAAAGTGTTAGGCTTAAAGCCTAGTGAGAACATACAGTTTATATGATAAATCAGTAAGAAATTTAAATACAATCGTAAGTAAATCGTTTTTACCAAGCGCCTTTGAAATCAATTTGATAAACACGTAATGACCTTGCGATCCAAAATACATCTTGCGATGACGGGAAAACCCGATTTTCCCAAGGATTGTGGCGGAACACAAAGTAAGCCACCTTCCAAGTTATTGAGCTCACCATACTAGGATCAAGGCCACGAACAAGTCGGCTCGTACTAAGATGTGGTGGAGGGCACCCAATGATCCTAGTCATACTCATTCGCTAGGATTTACATTTACGTCCCACGACTAGTATCCGGTCCCACATAACCGTACCAAGTTGCCACCCTAGGGTCCAATGTCTCAACTAGCTACAAATGGGAGTTATCCCCAAGATTAAGTCGACTCTATACCTATGGATCCACTAGTAATAGTCTAGACTTGTCACAATTTCATATGTGACCAACTATAATCAAACATATAGTTCTTAATATCAACATTTCCCACAATACATTTTTAAGGTTAACTGTTGATAAGAAAGTGCAAAGCCCAAACATGAATAATAAGGCCATCATCTCATTTTCAAATATGTTACCTTACCATGTAAATCTTTCGGGTGTAAAAACCATTTTAATGTAGACATGGATTTCCTCAACATTAAACCATTTATTTCCTTTTTACAAAATAACACTTTCAACCAAGATACCCATAATGTGGCTTAAAACATGAACTTGGCTAAAATGCCATAGGTTAAACATTTACCCACCAAAATGTGAAAACATCAATATTTATTGTTCAAGACATGGATTGTTTCATTATATTACTAAATGGTAAGAAACCCTAAAAATCCCCAAAATACCAAGTTAGGTCCAAATCTCTTCAACAAAGAATATGTAAACAAGGAGATATTTAGAAGTCTAAAGTGCATTTTGACATGTATAGAGTTTTAGAAAAGCAAGGATGAACTCACAAGGTGGGTTCTTGATGAAACCCAAAACCCTAGATTTGATCCTTTGGAGAAGATGACAGTAGAGATGGTGGTTGAATGCTTCTAGCTTGACTCCTTGAAGAATACACTTAACTCTTGGTAAAAACTGAGGTAGATAGAGTTGGAAGAAACCCTAAGTTCAGACTTAATGAAGAGGGAGAATCTGGGAGAGTTCCTTGGGAAGAAATGTGAGATTTTTGAGGTTTGGGGCCGAATTTACTCATTTAAGACGTCAGGAGTTGCGCGCGGATGGCGGCGCGGATGGACTCGTGCGGGTAACCGCGCGGAACACTAGAGTCGCGAAGGGCAAAGCCCCGCGCAAATGTTGGCGCTGCTTCATCCGCTCGGAGAACCGCGTGGATCACTGGCCACAGACTCCACTTAAATTTCGGCTACCATACACCACTTCCAAACGAGACAAAAATCTAGGCAAAAATCAAGACTAGAGGTTTTGCCACACAAGATAGACGGATAAAAGGAATGTTTAGCTTACCCGGAAATTTGGGGTGTTACATATACGTTCTATTATCTAGTGTTGAAGGTCAGATGATAATGTGTTAAGTTCAAGGCAAAAATGTTTTGTTGTTTTGTTTAATACATTTGCATCATTCAAATCTTGGTATTGATTTAGTTAATATATTGTTTCCACATAGAAGTTTTTTATGTTTACATATTGTTAATCTCTTTTCTAGTTAGACAACAAAAGAGGCAAATATGCAACTTTTTAATGCCTGTAAGTACCATTACTTGGTGAATAACCTTTTGTTAGATTTTTTTTCAAATGCATGATCTTCTGACAAATTTTGAATCATTATTCTGTTCGATAATGACGTTTTTAAATCTGTTAGAAGGTCATAAATAACCCTAGTTGTGAAGGTTTAAGTTTCGATGGCTCATATAATTGTCTACATTTAGTTTTTCTTTTGAATCTGTTTGCTAGCAAAGAAGGTGTGGTGATTCTTTTGAATCTGTTTGCAGGCAAAAAAGGTGTGGTGACAGAATCTCTTCGAAAGCTTATTTTGGAGGACATGAAAAGTGGGTCATCAACAGTACGCACGATTGTGCCTTACTAGCTCCAATTTTGTGGTAAGCAACATCTATTGCTCATATGATGCTGAAGTATTTGAAAAGATATGTAATATATTTATGGGTTTTGTTTCTTCTCAAAGAACCAACAATTCAGGAGCGATTTTGCCCTTTTTTGATAGATTCTAGTCAGGATATGGTAACTAGCATGCTTTTGTGAGGCAGTCTTGTTCATTTAATATAGAATCATGTAACTTTTAACTTGTTGTAGTTTAGAATATTTAACTTCCAATATATTACTTTAGAATCTGGAAAATCATAGATACATATATATATATATATATATATATATGTATATAATTATATTCTTGAAAATATATTGTTCTTGTGAAAATACATTTGTGGTGGCAGGATGAGTTGTTATGGAGAGCAACATGCTCAAGAAAGGCTTCTAGGGTTGAAAGATACATGGATTACATACAAAACAATGCTAAAAGTTTAGGTGCTGATTAAAAAGAGGTGCTTAATAAACATGTTGATATCAAATTCAAACTTGGAATTTGAAAATTAAGAAAGTATTGAGTATTGTTTGCTAGTAAATGGCATTTACTTGCTCATTTTCTGCAGGTATAGTCTGCACTCCTGTACAGATTTGTATTGATCATCGAGTCATCAGGTACCTATGATACTTACTAGTAAATGACATTTACTTTCTCATTTTGTACCCATAATTCCAACACACTGCATGATGTTTCTTTTTTTGTCTTCAAGAGAAAAGGTCACTATGTACTTCTAATGACTGCAACCCAAAAAATTTCTAGGGCTCTAGTCTAGAGGAAATCACAACATTACTACAACATGCACTTTTAAAGGCTACAAACTCTATCATCTATCTAAGCCTCTAGAATGAACAAGAATCACTAGCCCATAGAGACTCATTAAGGAACACTACTAGCAAACTTGATGTAACACCCGTAATTTGGAGACTTCCTTTAGTGATAGTTCGGGAGTCTTTTGGCTTTTGGAACGTAACGGTGTTGGGAAATCAGATGAGATTTGCTATGGAATCATCGAGTATCGAATTAGGTGAGAAGACGCGAGAAAACCGAGATTTGGGCTGCCGCGAGTTGTGGCGCGACTTAGGGTCGCGACACAAGCCGCGTAACTCACTGGAAGTGAGTTCTGGAGGAAACGGGTGACTTATGCCGTGACTTGAGGTTGCGGCATAACCCGCGTAACGCACTGGTTGAGCTAAAAGCCGATTTTCAGCCATTAGCCTCATTTCTCTCAAACCCAAACCCTAAATCTCTGCCTTTTTCTCTCCCAAACCCCAAATGACGAATCCTTACGTATTTTGAGGGTTTTTCCCCATTGAACCACATGATTCTTCATCATCTAGCTAGTGGGATCTTGAACCACAAAACCTCCATCCTCATCTTCTTCATCAAGTTCAACGTGTGGGAGCTCGGATTGAAGAGTTGGAATGGGTGTCCTTGGAAAGTCTCATCACCTAGAATGGTAAGCTTTCTTGAAATAAGTTATAAATGCTCCGTTGATGGTTTCTTAGTGTTTGATTTCTCAAATCTCGGATTTGATGGTTTTGGGGAAACTAAGGTTTTGATCATGTTGAGAATGTTAGTAAGTAATGTTTGGAAAATGTTTCTAAGTGTTTTGGTATGTTTGGATCTAGGTTTTGGAAGTCCTCGGCTTAAGGATTCAAGCGGACTTCAAAAGAGCTCGTTGGGTGAAACCTAGATTTAGCCTAAATCTAGCAAGGTGAGTTCAAGTTGATTTGTGAAAACGTTGTACATGCCAAAATGTTTATTTTAAAGTGTTTTACAGGAAATGGTTAACTGCTGATAAGTTTTGAGTATTTAGAAGTAAAATATGTTTTAGTGGGTTACTTGTCAAGGTGTGAGTATTTTGATAAGTTTTCATATTTGGTAAACTTGGGTTGTGTTAACCTCTTAAAATGTTTATATTGGGTTTGAACGTTTCGACAACTATATAACATGAATTACGTATTCTTGGTGATTTTGTACAAGTAAGGTCTATTTCATGAGTTATACATCTTTGTTGATTTTGTACAAATAGAGTCCATTTCATTACTTATGCATCTTTGGTGATTTTTGTACAAACGAAGTCTATTTCATGTCATAGGCATTTTGGGGTATTTGCATTCATAAACCCTTTGGAAAACCTTGGGTCCCAATACGTGTTGAGTTTTGGGTTAATCACGTCTTTGAGGTATGCGTCTTCATAACGTTGTTTAAAGACATTTCATTAATTGTGGGGACATTAATTGTTGGTCAAAGAAATTTTCGGGCATTTTCGCTCGGTGTTGACGTAAATTAGTATTGAGGACATTTGTCCGGTTTTAATGACTCGATGTAGAGTCCAATTTATGATTTACATCTTAATGCATTTTATTGCATATTTATAATCATTACAGGCTCGAGTGCTTTTGTCATTCATGTGTAGTCGTGTATTTTTAGACTGTGTTGCATTGAATCCATAGGCACATAAGTCAGTCTTATTTGATGGTCAATTGGGTGGTACGGGGTTGGACTCTGGGACTCATGTTTTATGACCAATACTTGACAAGTAGGCACTAGGAGGATGTAGTCTTGGGCGCCACTGTGTGGGTGTGTGCCTAGACCTCCGCCGTCGTGGAATTTCCTCAGTTGTAGTCCCCGGGTGTGCCGGGCCTTTCGGGTGTTTTTTTTGGCATCAAGGTACCTCGTCTCTTTGGGTGAAACTTGTCAAGGATTTGTAGGGACACTTTGGCTTTCATGCCGTTAGGTGTCATGCGATGAACGTTGGTTGAGTGGCATACTTTTGTGTTCCTCCGCTCTCCACGGATACGGGTATCCCCCGTTGTCGGCCCAATGTATTTTGGATATTTAATTGTCCATGTTTTGATACTTGGATTTCATTCCATTTTATGGTCGCGTGAGTATTAAGTTTCAGTTCCATGTTTTAATGGCGTATCGTATTTATATGGATTGTTTTCCGTTATTTAAGGGTCGAGTATTATGTCCCGCCCGAGTTTGGGTGTTTTGGGATAAGAAATATTATTTACATTTTCACAAATGTGAGTGTCGAACCATGACCCCGTTTTGGGTGAGTTACGGGTTGCATCGTTTTATAAGAAATGCATGTTTGGGAGCATTGTCCTTAAAAGTGTATATTATGGGAAAATGTGTCGTTTCCATTTTGAAGTATAATATTTCGAAGGATCTTGCTTTAAATCTGAATTCCTTTCTTTTAAAGATATATTCATTCATGTTAAAACTCTTGAGCTCACTAGGCGTTAAGCCTAACCTTTTTATTTATCGGCATGTGCATCAGGTTCCAGTTGGGGGTTCGGACTCTAGTAGCCTCTTGAAGAGTTGAGCCTTAGCTTTATGCAAGAGTAAGTTGTTGATGAAGTCTTCGTCAGGTTGGAGATAGTAATTGTTATTGGGTTTAGTAGCACCCATCTTTTTCAAAGATTGTATGTATAGGGCGAATGTGTGTATTGAGGTTAATTCCTAAATTGTGTCTGTAGTCAAAGTAATTATTGATGTATTTAGAAATTTTTTAATAAGTTGCTAGATTTAGATTTAAGGGTGTTACAATTTGGTATCAGAGCTTAAGTTTGAGAGAAGTAGGTATTGATTTTGGATGCCTAGACTCAAACTACCGTTCTTATAAGTGATTGTAAGTGAAGTTGCACATTAGGTACCTTAAGATAAGATATTTTGAGGTTGAGCAAGTCGCTAGAAATGGGAAACTTGTCGAGAGTCGCAAGGATGATCATGTTCGGTACGTTCATAATGGCACCTGTCCAGTGTTATGGTGAACCTACATGCTACATGGGTATACTTGAACTACCTTGGTATGATGACCGTTGGGGTAGTGAGAAAGTTTCTAAACGAGTAAGCTAAGGGAGGATTGATGTTTATAGCAATGTCACTTTAGGGTGGTAGCTAAGTGCGATGAATGCATTAAGTTGATCATCTTGAATCGGAGTTATTGGTTGAATTAGGACTATAAGTTCGTTATATCGTTTCTATCTCAAAGGGAAATCGTAAGCCAACCAAAGTAATGAGATTGTTGCTTTAAGATTTTGATGCATCCGGATGACCATAGTATGTCGGGTTGTTGAGAAGCGTAATCCTAAGATGTGAGTGCTGACCAAATTCATGCACTAAATTTATTTTCTAAAATGAGTTTGCATAAATTGTTTCTCATGTTTGCAAAACAAAAAGTGATTTACATTATAAAGTCTTGGTAAAGCATTTAGCATTCATCAGATTTTAAATTGTGAGCTTAAGCATGCATGAAATTGTTTTGTTGCCCATGATTACAAATTGTTATCAAAATTCTCTTTATTCACGCTTCGTGTTTAACGCTATTTCCGGATATTGTAATGTCCATGTTTTAATGTCATTTGGATATTGGGCAAGTAACTATGAGATTTTAACCTAGACATTGGATCACCTCCACGTATGTCAATGGTTTTAAAGGAAAAGTTAATCCCATGTTTTGAGTCGGAATTTCTTGAGAATTTTAGTTTGTACGAGTTTTGCTAAATTTAATGGAGTATTGTTTTGCGATGTCTTTTGATGCGTGGGTTTTACTTTTGCTTCGTCTAAACTTGCGAGTTTATTCGGCGTCATGTCCAATGTAAATTTTGTTGAAAAGTGTCACTTTACCTTTCATTGCAATAAAAAGAGGAAACTCTTAGAAGTTTAATATTTCAGACCTATTGTCGTCTTGCACACTTTGTTGAGAAATGAAAATTTTGACACCGCTTGATTTTAGCATTAATAAGTTTTGCAAAAATTCAGTTGAGTTTATGGTGTCTCATCTTACATCATTTTGCGTCGCGTAAATAATTTTGGGATCATGTACTTGTGCATCATGGTGTGCGTTATTTTATGAATATTGTTATTCTAGGTCATCCCACATGTTGTTTTAGGAATTTCATTATCATGTGAATTATTTTTGGGCCTTATGCAAATGTCAATCGTCGCATACTATTTGCATTTGGATTTACTTATAACTTTGGTGTGAGTAATTATATAAACGATTTACGTTATTTTAAAACAAGACTTTTGTTCTGATCATATTTCAATCATCAACTTTTACTGTTAGAAATTTCCGCAATGCATTTAACGAGTTAGCGACATCCTTGTCGTTGGAGTTTCTGTTGGGTCAAATGTGTTTACCTATTCGACTTAAAGCTTTAAACTCGATTTGAGATTGTATTTGCATTCCTATCATTTTACCTGGCTTTGGGGAAATAAACTGGTGCGCAAGGGGTTGTTGATGATTTTATGCCACCATGTCTTTTGGGTTAAAGAGTCAGAAGTTTAAAGTTAATTTGTGAATCACTCCTTTGGAGTTGTACAAACATTTATTGCACATGTGGTAGTGCAGGAACCTATTTTCACAATTATGGGTAAATTGTTGTGCATGCTTTATTATTGTCCTTATTAACTTAAGTACTGAACAAATGAGCTTTGGAAATGGTTTCATATGCGCTGTGTTGATAACCAATTTTGAAACCTATCGAATGATCGGTAGTGTATGTTCACCGCACGTTTAAGTGTTAAAAAGCTTATGTATTTGAAAGTTTTATAAATTTCAAATTGACTTACTGGTTGAAAAACCTTAAACTCATTAGGCCTATAGATTTAAACCCCTGTCGTGAAAGGAGTTGTAATTAGGGACTAAGGGAGTCCTTAGGAGTTGAAACGTCGGATGATCTGACTTGCGGTCAGTCTTAAATTTTGGACTTGGGTTTTCGAATCTGTGCGCGTTTGTTTTATTGGAAATAGTAGATTTAAGTGTTCCCATTTAATTAAGGAGTGATTTTATACTTCGGTAATCATGCGGGATAAGGTCTTAGGTGATTATCTGCGATTAGATTGGGTTCGTTTTGGTGGACTGCTCGTCGGTGTGACATCATAGTTTATGTGACGGTGTACCGCCCTTGTGGGCTTCGCGATCAAGGAAAACTCTTGTGGTCCGTTTGTTAGAAATGTAAGACTTGGGATTTTTAGCACTCTGTTTGGTGTCATCCTTAGTGCGACCATCCGTATGGATTGAAATTTGGGTGGGATGCCCACGTCTTCGAGGTCACCGTTTAGTCCTAGGTGTCGACTTGTTTTCTTGAAGTCAAAAGATATTGGAATGTTCGGAAGTATCCCGGTTGGATCATGGGAAATAATGACCTTTCGGTGATGGAAATTTGAAAGAAGATTAGGTGTTGATGAGCAAGTACCGATGGGTATAAGCATTCCTGTGATGATAAAGGTTCAATTAAGGGAATGTTGTAAGGTTGTGATTGGAATCGGAGTTGAGTGATAGCCAACTCTGGGGTAACCAGTTGCTTGAAGGACGCATTAGTGCGCCTTGGGAGGACAGTTTTATTAGCATTAGGATTGGATCAGTTGAAAATTAAGGATTTTGAGAGTTCATTGACGATTCTTGGCTTTGGGTTCAGAATCGTGGGGATTCGAAGTAATTTGGTTGTCGAGGAGTTGAGGTCACAAACTACCCCGAAGATAGTAATGATCATTTAAGGTTGGGAGACAACCGAGATCTTAGGGGTGGTAAGGTAGTCGATAGGGACTCGATGTTCGTCCCATCCTCGGCAAGATTTTCTGGATTTTGAAATTGAGTTGTAATCGGGTCGTGCACGAGGCAAGGATGGTGGAAGCCCTCCTATTGAGTAGAGAATCAATCTATATCGTTGAAGGCGGTGTTGGGTGTTTAGTCGGTGTCAGATTTCGAGGACGAAATCTCTTCTAAGGTTGGGAGGATTGTAACACTCGTAATTTGGAGACTTCCTTTAGTGATAGT
Organism: Arctium lappa; assembly: GCA_023525745.1. Classification (NCBI taxonomy): domain Eukaryota; kingdom Viridiplantae; phylum Streptophyta; class Magnoliopsida; order Asterales; family Asteraceae; genus Arctium; species Arctium lappa. Next base: position 28,986,646 of record CM042051.1, on the reverse strand, counting down.
TCGGGAGTCTTTTGGCTTTTGGAACATAAAGGTGTTGGGAAATCAGATGAGATTTGCTATGGAATCATCGAGGATCGAATCAATTGAAAAGACGCGAGAAAACCGAGATTTGGGTTGCCGCGAGTTGTGGCGCGACTTGGGGTCGCGGCACAAGCCGCGTAACTCACTGGAAGTGAGTTCTGGAGGAAACGTGCGACTTATGCTGCGACTTGAGGTCGCGGCATAACCCGCGTAACGCACTGGTTGAGCTAAAAGCCGATTTTTCAGCCATTAGCCTCATTTCTCTCAAACCTAAAACCTAAATCTCTTCCCTTTTCTCTCCCAAACCCCAAATGACGAACCCTTACGTATTTTGAGGGTTTCCCCCTTGAACCACATGATTCTTCATCATCTAGCTAGTGGGATCTTGAACCACAAAACCTCCATCTTCATCTTCTTCATCAAGTTCAACGTGTGGGTGCTCGGATTGAAGAGTTGGAATGGGTGTCCTCGGAAAGTCTCATCACCTAGAATGGTAAGCTTTCTTGAAATAAGTTATAAATGCTCCGTTGATGGTTTCTTAGTGTTTGATTTCTCAAATCTCGGATTTGATGGTTTTGGGGAAACTAGGGTTTTGATCATGTTGAGGATGTTAGTAAGTAATGTTTGGAAAATGTTTCTAAGTGGTTTGGTATGTTTGGATCTAGGTTTTGGAAGTCCTCGGCTTGAGGATTCAAGCGGACTTCAAAAGAGCTCGTTGGGTGAAACCTAGATTTAGCCTAAATCTAGCAAGGTGAGTTCAAGTTGATTTGTGAAAACGTTGTACATGCCAAAATGTTTATTTTAAAGTGTTTTACAGGAAATGGTTAACTGCTGATAAGTTTTGAGTATTTAGAAGTAAAATATGTTTTACTTGGTTACTTGTCAAGGTGTGAGTATTTTGATAAGTTTTCATATTTGGTAAACTTGGGTTGTGTTAACCTCTTAAAATGTTTATATTGGGTTTGAACGTTTCAACAACTATATAACATGAATTACGTATTCTTGGTGATTTTGTACAAGTAAGGTCTATTTCATGAGTTATACATCTTTGTCGATTTTGTACAAATAGAGTCCATTTCATTACTTATGCATCTTTAGTGATGTTTGTACAAACGAAGTCTATTTCATGTCATAGGCATTTTGGGGTATTTGCATTCATAAATCCTTTGGAAAACCTTGGGTCCCAATACGTGTTGAGTTTTGGGTTAATCACGTATTTGAGGTATGCGTCTTCATAAACGTTGTTTAAAGACATTTCATTAATTGTGGGGACGTTAATTGTCGGTCAAAGGAATTTTCGGGCATTTTGGCTCGGTGTTGACGTAAATGAGTATTGAGGACATTTGTCCGGTTTTAATTGACTCGATGTAGAGTCCAATTTATGATTTACATCTTAATGCATTTTATTGCATATTTATAATCATTACAGGCTCGAGTGCTTTTGTCATTCATGTGTAGTCGTGTATTTTTAGACTGTGTTGCATTGGATCCATAGGCACATAAGTCAGTCTTATTTGATGGTCAATTGGGTGGTACGGGGTTGGACTCCGGGACTCATGTTTTATGACCAATACTTGACAAGTAGGCACTAGGAGGATGTAGTCTTGGGCGCCACTGTGTGGGTGTGTGCCTAGACCTCCGCCGTCGGGGATTTTCCTCAGTTGTAGTCCCCGGGTGTGCCGGACCTTTCGGGTGTTTTTTTTGGCATCAAGTGTAACACCCCGAATTCTGAGAACCCATGTATTGTTTTATCTTTATGGAACCTTTTTAATTTTAAGGATTTATAAGTATTTTATCGAGCCTTGCGGATTTAAGCATCGTGGGTTGAAAATCGTCAAATCTTGGGAAGTTTGGTGTTGCTCGCGATTGTGCCCGCGAGAGTGACATGGTCACAATCGCGAAGGGCACTATCGCCGGAGGCATTGGACCTGCGGTACGTTTCCCGCGATTGTGCCCGCGAGAGTGACTTGGTCACAATCGCCGGGGCACTATCGCCCCGTTGGTACCGCAAGGGTGGAGGCACTCGCGACCTTACCCACGATAGTGACAAATGTCACTATCGCCGGGGCACTATCGCCGGCGGGTGTTTGGGTATAAATTGTTTAAGTCGCGATTTTAGGGCATTTTATCTGATTTTGAAGAGGAAGTAGCGATTTTCCTCTCTAGAAGCCTGGTTAGTCGATCCTCCCCATTCCTTAGCATTTATGTCTCTCAACTACTTCAACCCCTTATTCATTTATGTGTTCTAGGTGGTTGTGAATCATCATAGTGCTAGTGAAGCCACCTCAAGCTCTCAACCCATCTTCTTCTTGTCTAAGTTTTGGGTCTTAGGGTTTTTAACTACAACCCTACAAGGTGAGTTCTTACACTTTTATAAAACATTATACATGTCAAATACGAATCTTAAATGCCTAAACATCTCCTTTTATATATTTGAATTTGGGTTTTATGCCAAGACTACCTTTTGGAGATTTTTAGGGAACATTTTATGGAAATGGAAGTGACAATATCTTGATAATGATCCTACAATTTACTTGACTTGGGAAATGCATTTTAATGGGATAAATTTTGATTATATAAACTTGTGTTTGGAAATAATGAATTTCTGGTTAACTGCTGATAAGTTTATATGGTGGGATTTAGCATGTTTTTGATTGAAGCATATGAGGGTTGGTTACGTTCATCTAGTGATCTTTTAATAAATAATGGGACTTGGTCATTACGAAAATTACCTCTTCGACAATTTATGTATATTATCAAAAGTTAAAGTACTCGTTTGGCCTTACGGGCGTTATTTGGCATAATTGCTTGCATTGGGAGTCATGACCCCTATTTACTATAGTATTACGATATTGGATGAGAATTTCAATGTAATGACCTTTCGCGGTCGAACCTTTCGCGGTTGAACCTTTCACGGTTAAAGTTGATTTCCGTGGGTGTAAGTTTAAAGCCACTGAGCCTGACATCCATTTGCGTGTACTTTATTTGTTATTGGTTCTACTGACATATTGAATGACTTACTTTTGTGTTCCGTCGTTCGTGTTAGTAACTGGATCTCCCCCGTTAACCCAAGAGGTATCTGCTATATTTCAAGGAGTATTATTGTTTTCATTACCATCACTATTGATGTACAAAGAGAAACTCTTTTATTCACTTTTATGTTCAATTTCTTAAATTGCAAATGTTTGATCTCACTAGGCTTTAACCTAACACTTTTTTCATAAAATGACATGTATAACAGGCCAGGCTAGCAGTGGGGCTCGTCGAGATTGAGGGGATGGCTCGGGGGCCAAGAGCGGTCTTTTTGGGAGACATATAGTAACCGACATGTTTTGTTAGCGGACATACTTTTGGAGGAATAGCTACACCCGAACTTAATCTATCTTGTCTAAGCTAGATTATTAGGTTGTTGAAATTATATCCCTCATTTGTTTAGTCTTGTATATGATGGCATATTATTCCCCGTTTTGGGTTGACACAATTTGGGCTTGTTAAACAGGTTTTAATTATTTTGAATTGGCCATTTTATAGCCATCTTATTGCGGAATTTTCGAAATTTTATTGCTCTAAATTTTAGGGTGTTACATCAAGGTACCTCGTCTCTTTAGGTGAAACTTGTCAAGGATTCGTAGGGACACTTTGGCTTTCATGTCGTTAGGTGTCATGCGATGAACGTTGGTTGAGTGACACACTTTTGTGTTCCTCCGCTCTCCACGGATACGGGTATCCCCCGTTGTCGGCCCGATGTATTTTGGATATTTAATTGTCCATGTTTTGATACTTGGATTTCATTCCATTTTATGGTCGCGTGAGTATTAAGTTTCATTTCCATGTTTTAATGGCGTATCATATTTATATGGATTGTTTTCCGTTATTTAAGGGTCGAGTATTATGTCCTACCCGAGTTTGGGTGTTTTGGGATAAGAAATATTATTTACATTTTCACAAATGTGAGTGTCGAACTATGACCCCGTTTTGGGTGAGTTACGGGTTGCATCGTTTTATAAGAAATGCATGTTTGGGAGCATTGTCTTTAAAAGTGTATATTATGGGAAAATGTGTCGTTTTCATTTTGAAGTATAATATTTCGAAGGATCTTGCTTTAAAACTGAATTCCTTTCTTTTAAAGATATATTCATTCATGTTAAAACTCTTGAGCTCACTAGGCATTAAGCCTAACCTTTTTATTTGTCGGCATGTGCATCAGGTTCCAGTTGGGGGTTCGGACTCTAGTAGCCTCATTAAGAGTTGAGCCTTAACTTTATGCAAGAGTAAGTTGTTGATGAAGTCTTCCGCAGGTTGGATATAGTAATTGTTATTGGGTTTAGTAGCACCCGTCCTTTTCATAGATTGTATGTATAGGATGAATGTGTGTATTGAGGTTAATTCTTAAATTGTGTCTGTAGTCAAAGTAATTATTGATGTATTTAGAAATTTTTTAATAAGTTGTTATCTTCATATTTAAGGGTGTTACACTTGAGGCATGACATGTTACTCCTAATTTTGATTATTCTTTCAACAGATATCCTTGTGAAGATCTAGAGACCTAATGGAAGCACATAAACAGTAAGTAGGATATTTGAGATGTTACATGTTGACACTTGAGGATAGTGTCTTGCCAAGAACAATTTAATCGACAACATATACCTCGGGCTTCTAGCAAAAACAATTGTATCCTAACACAATCCTTCTACAACTTATTTGAATAGAGCTGCTCAAAGTAAGATTTACCTGTTATATGAGCTGATAGTGTTGAAGGTTAGTCACTGGTCATTGCATCATCCATGGATTTATGACCTCAAAACCTTCACATGGTAGCATCTATGGATTGACACTTGACTGCAAATAACCATGTTTTCTTAACCATTAACTAGAACCAAGGAACTGTTCTGAACTCACATTCTCTTTGCAGTACATTCACCAATTCAGATTCTGAAATATAAACTATGTCATAGGCCAGAGTTCATCTAACAGATTGGTTTAGTAGAAACATGGAAATACCATGTTGTGGTTAATTTTGCACATATCTCTCAAAGAAGAACAATGTAGATGGACTGCCATATTAATTGGAGGTTGTAACAAAACGAAGTGAAATAGCCATTTAATCTGCACAAAGCTCCATTCCCTGCCCTTTTTGGTTTCAAAGCGTAAATCCATCAAAAAAGAGTGACATTGTTGATTTACTAAAAATCCATCAAAACCGATATGAGTCTGTTTGATTTTGTGGCTTGTGTTTACGAGCAACTTTATTTTGTTATCTGATTGTGTGTGGTCCATTTTTATGTATTTTTGCATATCCTTCTTCAATGATGGTTCTTAACATGTGTCATAATAATAACTTGCATGATACGAAAATTTCAACGATTGCATAAAAGAAGACATGGACTAGACCACCGAAACAGATGGAGCTTCAGGTGCTTCTCTCGTTTTAGTTTACACTTTTAAATGGTTTGATTGGACTTTATAACCCTTGGGGTAGCTCAACACTACAACCTACGAGAAATGAAAAAATTAAAATCAAACAATTAATATCTAGGTAACAAGCACTCACATTCGTGTGATTTTGTAGGTTTCTATGTTTACGACATCTGGATTAAGAGTCAGATCTCTCAAGGTACATTTTACCACCAGATATGGTTTGAAACTCGGATGGTTAAAATCCTTTCGTTTTTGCAGTTATGGGAGAAAGTGGTTATAATACGGTTGACTAGGTATATAACGAAAGTGGGTTCATATGAGAGCAGATGCTAGATGGTTTTAGAGACTTTCTTTCTTCCTGGTTACCAAATGAGCTAGGAAGAGAATCGAGCCGCTTGTCGTCAAATGTATACCAACCATTGATTTAATAGTTTATTCAAGTAGTAGTAATGTATTAAAGCCCATTCCTTCCAACAACAGATATTCCATGTATGTCTTAAATAATTTAAAATTTACACCAGTTTTATCTTAATAAAATTTATTACTTACATATGTTTCTTTTAAATATTGTTAGATTACTAAAAATTAAAATAGCTAAAAAAAATATATATATTTAACCTATGGTCACGGTAGACAAAAATAGAATTTTTTAAATTATCACCTATAGCGACGACATGTCGTCACAGTAGATAAAAGATAAATTTTTAAAATTTTCACCTATAGAGACGACGAGTCGTCGCAGTAGATAAAAATAAAAATTAATTTTTTTTGCCTATAGTGACGACATGTCGTCATAGTAGATAAAAGATAAATTTTTTAAAAATTTTTACCTATAGGGACGACAAGTCGTCGCAGTAAATAAAAATAAAAATTAAATTCTTTTTCCTATAGTAGCGACATGTCGTCGCAGTAGAGAAAAAATAAAAATTAAAAAATTTCACCTATAGCAACGACATGTCGTCGCAGTAGATAAAAAATAGAATTTTATATTTTTGGCTTTTAGCGACAATTTGTCGTCGCTATAGGAATCTATAGCTACGGGCCAACAGGGACGAGCTCTACAACGACGATTGTTGTCGCAATAGACCTATGGCCACGAAAGCTAGATCTTTAGCGACGATTTATGTCGTCGCAATAGGTTACATTTGTTGTAGTGTTTTATTAGTTGAGATCGGCCGATCGATCAACAAAATTTATTTTTATCACAAAAATATACCTATTTGTCACATAAAGGGAGGTTTAGGGGAAAACGTTAAACAAATGAAAAACCCTCCATCAACCGTTAGATTATCCAATTGATGTGATAAAAGAGGCAGTTATAACTTTATTTTTAAATTAAAAAATCTCTCATCCTCTATTTTTTAAATCAAAAAAATACGAAATATAGTTAAAATTTGAACAAAACAAATCTCGCAAAAAACAATGTGTAACGTGTCTACGATACTACACATGTTGCCTGCATCCACGAGAACTCCCTTTCGTACTTAGATACAGAAATGTTTCTCTGAGTACAATAATGATAAAGTTGGTGGAGTATCCCTATCATATATGTTATAGTCCGTCAGTAAGAATCTTCCAACGGGTTTGATTTAATAGAATGGTTTAGAGTGATTTGAATTTCATTAAAGAATTTGGAATTGGAGTGATTTATATTCGGAAGAATTTGGAATGTTTGATGTGTTTTGTTTTTACAATTTGGAATGGAATTGAATTTCATTCTTTATATATAATTTGTAAAAACAAATTACAAATAATTAAATTACCTCATTATTAATTGATTATTGAAAAAAAAACGTTTTTAACATATTTTAAAACATTATTTTATACAAATCTTTCGAAATCCCATGAAATCCCAATCATTCCCATGAGATTTCAAATCTATGTTCGAGGGATTTCAAAGAAATCATAGGATTTCAAATCCGAGCAATCCTGCAAACGAAACACGAGATTGGAATTGATTCGAATTCACTACAAAACAGATGCTTATCACCGACGGACCAATCCGTTGGTGATCCGTCGGTAAATGGTCGTCGGTATAGCAGTGGTCGGCGTTCAGATTACCGACAGATCACCGACGGCTTATTTTTTCGACGGATAACCGGCGACGTATTACTTTCCGACGGATCACCGACGATCTCTATTTTGCGATGGATTACCGACGGATCATTTCCGACGGATTTAGCGACGAAATTCCTACGGATATTTAATAATTAAAAATCATTTACCGACGGATTATCCGTCGGTAATTTTTTTTAAATAATTAAAAATTAAAAAATGTCAGTTTTTAACCTGTACAAAACCTGCCAGTTTTTAATTAATACTAAGTTTTAAACTGTACAAAATTTTAATTTAATATCTATTAATACATAATGTAGTACAAAAACGTAATCCTACGGAGGGGAAAATGGGTGATCTTGAAACTTCCTCATGAACGCCTCAAACTGCTCTATTCGCTCGTGCATCTGCCTCCACTCTGCTTCATCTCTCTCTACCCTCTGTCTCCGCTCATTCAACTGAAATTCAATATTTGACAAACATATATAGAACAATGTTAGACAACATTTAACAAACATATGATTGACAATGTTAAACAACATTTGACAATCATACCTATTAATCAGATTAAAACACACACATGTTAATCAGATTAACACACAGACACACACACACACACACACACACACACACACACACACACACAGTTCATGGCTCAAATCAATATGCATTTAAGGGCTCAAATAAATACCTGAACAAGTGGAGGTGGTCGTCGCCGGTGGCTGTGAGAGGGACTGTGGTCGTCGCCGGTGGTCGATCGAGAGGAAGAGATGGATAGATCGAGTCATTGAGAGGGAGAGATGGAGGGAGTCTGAGATATCGAGAGGGAGAGATGGAGAGATCGAGAGGGAGAGGGCGTGGAGAGATCGAGAGGAAGAGGAGGGACTAAGACGGTTGTCGTCGTCGCTGGTGGTCGATCGAGAGGGAGAGATGGAGAGATTGAGAGGGAGAGACGGAGAGATTGAGAGACTGAGAGATTGAGAGACTGATAATTAGGGCTATATGCCCATTTATTTTTTTTAGAAATTTCGGAAATTCACCGACGGATTTCCGACGGATTTTATTTTTTATTAAATAAATTACTTTAAAATTAATAAATTATTAAATAAATTCTCATATATTATTTAATATTAAATTTATTAAATAAATTATTTATTAATTTATCAAATTATATTTAAAATTATTAATTAATTTATCAAATTATATTTAAATTGACTAAAATACCCCTGAAGTAACTGGACTTACCAGAAACAATTAACGGTCGTTATCTTTTTTCCCGTTAATTCCAGTTAGATCAGGGACCAAACGTGTTATACACACACACACACATACATACATACATACATACATACATACATACATACATACATACATACATACATACATACATACATACATACATACATACATACATACATACATAGAGGCAGGTTCAAACGAGAAGTTAGTCAGTTTGTGAGAATGCGAGAAAGAATATGAGCCACATAATCCATTATTTAAAAAATTCTATAAATAAAAAATAAAAATATTTTTAGAAATTAACATAATTATCATTTAGAAATTAGGATAATTACCATTTTGAAATAGATAAATCCTTAAAAATCTAATTATATCTTTTAAATTTATTTATTTTTAATTTTAATAAATTCATAATTTTTTATCAAATTTTTTTTCTAGATACATTTTTTATTTTAAAAAATCATAATTTTCTTAAAATATCACATGTGATATCCATAATGAATTTATTATATTTTTCACCATTTTCTCTATTTTTTGAATCACATATGATTAATTTCATTTAACATATGATCTATTATGTATCACATATAATCCACTATGTAATTTTTTGTACATATCATATATGATAATATAGGTCTAAATGTAAGTGATACATAATCACATGTGATAACATGTACATCACAAAAAAATCAATAAATATAAATATACGTAATCATATATGATTAACTAAAATATCTACAATTATCATGCATAATCACATGTGATAACATTTGCATCACTAAGAGGTTTTTTTAAACCTCTTAATGGCTCTTAAATCGGAATCGTTCAGACCTTTTTACACACCACCTCTTATTAATCATAACTAAAATAAGACCTCAAACTTTAGACCTCTTAAAAAACAAACAACACCTAAAAGATCAATAAATATAAACATACATAATCGTATATAATTAACTAAAACATCTACAATTATCATTTATAATCACATGTGATAACATTTACATCACCAAAAGATCAACAAATATACGTAATCATATATGATTAACTAAAATATCTACAATTATCACATGTGATAATATGATATGTGATATGCACAAAAATTCATATAGTGGATCATATGTTAAACGTCTAATCACATGTTATTCAAAACGTAAACATATCCAAAAAATAAACAAAAAGAGAAAAAATAATGAATTAATTGTAGATACACATGTGATATTGATGAAACTTGTGAATTTTATTTATCAAAAGTGTAACTTGATTAAAAAAAAACTTGATAAAAATTATAAATAAATTAAAAATAAAAATAAATAAATCTAAAAGATATTACGAGATTTTTAAGGATTAATCCAATTTAAAATAGTAATTATCCTAATTTTTAAAATTATTTTTTATTTATTATTTATGATATTTTTTAATTAATGAATTATGTGGCTCATATTCTTTCTCGCCTTCTCGCAAAATTAGTTTACTTCTCGCATGATCCTCCCTCTACATACATATATATACACCTAAAGTAACTAGACTTAATGGAAACAATTAACGGTCGTTATCTTTTCCCGTTAATTCCAGTTAGATCAGGGACCAAAAGTGTAATACACACATACATACATATATACCCATACATTCATACATACATATATACATATATATATATATATATATATATATATATATATATATACCCCTGAACTAACTAGACTTAACGGAAACAGTTAATGACCGTTATCTTTTCCCGTTAACGAAAACATGTACATGACATTCAGACATTTATATGCATACGACATATACATATACATACAAGCAATAGATATGTATATAATACACCTATAGACATACATACATACATATGCGGCATATATATGACATATACATACTATACACATACATATATATACACGCATACATATATAGACATGATATAGACGTATGTGCTATATACATATAAGCAATACATATGTAAACAATACATCTATAGACATACATACACATATACGTACACACATACATAGACATGCATGATATAGACGTATATGTGCTATATACATACAAGCAATACATATGTATACAACACATCTACAGACATACATACACATATACATACAAGCAATACATATGCATACAATACATCTATAGACATACATACACACATAGACATGCATGATATAGATGTATATGTGCTATATACATACAAGCAATACATATATATATACAATATATCTACAGACATACACTACATATAAATACAAGCAATACACATGTATACAATACATCTATAGACATACATACATACATACATATATAGATACATACATAGACATATATACATACATACATACATACATACATACACACATGACATAGACATGATCTATAGACATACATACTACATATCATATACATACATACATGATCACATACGTACATAAATACACGATCACATACATACATATTACATGATCAAATATGTACATACATACTATACTTATATACATACATGATGTACATACATACATGATCACATACATACATGCATACATACATATTACATACATGATCACATACGTACGTACGTACGTACATACATATATACATACATATTATACATATATACATACATATATTGTAACACCCATATTTTCGCCTTGAAAAGTGTTACGTAATCTGAACAATTCCTTAAAAAAATACTCCAAAATTTCAGCTAAATTAAAACCGTTTACAATGGAAGACTTTAAAATAATAAATATGTAACTTAAATGCTAATCCGTCCTATACCGAGTTGCGTTACAATATTTATTCATAATATATGCCAGAACATAAATATTGAACTTAAATGGGCTAGTCAAGTCTCTATGCGTGTGCCCTTTTCCTTTATCCAACCTGAAACCTTCTGTCTCTGAGATGCATACTATAGTCAACTTATAAAGCTCAGTGAGTTCATGGTTTGCGTGAATAAAATCATTTCACATAATGCATATCAATCTTCAAAACATTGTATCAAATAATATGCATTTTCTGAAAACATGCAACACTGAAAGAAAAGAGATCTCATAAATCGTCTCGTCGGGTAAGGGTCATTTTGTCACTGACACGCCCTGGGTTGAACTTTCTATTATGTTCGATCACCCACTTGACTGGGTCGTGCCACTTGTCTCTGACACGCCCTGGGTTGAACTTTCAGTTCTATTCGATCACCACTTAACTGGGTCGTGCCACTTGCCTCTAACATGCCCTGAGTTGAACTTTCTGTTCTATTCGATCACCCACTTGACCGAGTCATGCCACTTGTCCGTGACTTACTGGTCAAATGCCCACCCACTAAAACCAGTCATAAAACTTTCATATGAAATAACATGCTAGAGTTATTTGAAAACAAAATAAACACATAACATGCAACTGATCATAAATAACATACATGTAAAACATATTGCATCATGTATGTAAACTGAAACATCATGCATAAGTACATATCACCATATAAATCATATAATGCTGAAAATAAATTTGTACATAGGTATGCATCCCAGTGTAAGTCTCATGAGGACTCACCTGATTGCGTGTAGGTTGGCTACTCATAGCTTTCATCCGAAAACCTACACATTTTATATCATAATATCCAATTAATGGCTTACGTTCTCCAAAAGTAAACAAAAGTCAACTATGGTTAACCTGACTCGACCTAAAGTCAAACCCCAAAATCGTGTCTCTTAATAACTCATGAGGACTCACCATTTGATCTCATCGTCAAAATACTTGTGGGTTAAACGAGGTAAAAGTCAACCATTGGTCAATGCAGTCAACCTCGACAACTTTAGTCAAACCCCAAGTCTAAAACTCGATTAAGTCCTAAACGCCAAAATAATCTTTTTATAATCTTATAAATCAATCTCTCTAAATTAAAGCGTCCCAATAATTATTGAGGCCAAGTATGACACTTTAATCTCATTATTAAATCGTCGAAATAATTTAATAAATCTTCTAAGGATCATGTTTAATAACGATTCTTAACGTCGATTGATTCTTTTAATAACTAACGGAATTATCCATTCCAACTTAAAGTGTCTCGTAGTTTAAAATCTTAAAACGACACCTTAAATACAATTATTAAATTATCTATTACATAATAAAATTTTAATAATTACCTTCATCCTTTAATTGAACTTTTTAAATAAATTAAACGTCCAAATAAACTAAAAATTATATCTAGCCTAATTTATGTTACCAGCCCAAATAAAATAAATATAAAAAGGTCCCAAAATAAAATTTATCTAGCATATATATAGTGTATATAAAAGACATGGGTCCCCTTCATTTGCTAACCACGACATTGGTGCTAACCGTGCTAACCAATTTTCGACCAATCAAAAGTTTCCTATAGTTTATGTCATTCACTCAATGCTATTAAATCTCAAAGGGTATTATTGAAATTTTACAATTTTCGGCCATTTAAATTTTTTTCATATTTTAAGGAGATTTTTAATTTGGTAGTTATCCAATTTTTAAATATAATATTTTTAAATTTTCGGCCATTTAAATATAATATTTTTAAAAATTTAAAAACTGGTAGCTATCCAATTTTCAAATTGGTAGTTATCCAATTTTTAAATATAATATTTTTAAGAGTGAATTGTGGATTTGGTCCCTGTGGTTTAGTGATTTCTTTGACCATGGTTCTCATTCTATGTTTATTGTGGATTTGGTCTTTGTGGTATTCAATTTATTTTGGTCATGGTCCTTCTGACTAACACTTCCTTTAACTTTGTTAAATATAATCAATGATCATTTTAGTCATTTTGCCTATTTTTTGTCCTTTTTTGATAAGAAAAATATAAACAATATTTTTATACACACAAACACACATGCATACACACATGTATATATATATATATAGCGATATTAAAATAAATAAAATAAGACTTTATTGTATGATTTAATTGTTTAATTTTTTTTAAAATTAATTATATTAAATACGATTTAATTTTATTATTTTATTGTAATTGTGAAAAAAGATATAGTTTTATTGTTTTAATGTAATTAAAATTTCAATTTAAACAAATCAAATCATAAAACTATATCTTATTTATTTAGATCGAATAAAATAAAATATGGTTTTATGATTTGATTTATTGAATTAAATTTTTAATTAAGTTAGAGACGATTTAATTATATTGTTCTTTTACTATCATTGTAACAAACAAGCTTATTGATGATATTTTAACACCAAAAATCATTGAAAACCGTTGAGAAATGAACTATAATTTTATCATCTTAAAATTAGAAGCTCCAATTTTCATATTGTTTTTCAGTCAAAAACTTAAAATAAATTTTCATATTGTTTTTAGTATGATAAAATTAAAGTTCATTTCTCAACGGGTTCTAATGATTTTTTTGTGTTAAAATATCAACAATAAGCTTGTTTGTTGCAATGATAATAAAAGAACAATATAATTAAATCGTCTTTAACTTAATTAAAATTTTAATTCAATAAATCAAATCATAAAACCATATTTTATTTTATTCGCTCTAAATAAAATAAGATATAGTTTTATGATCTGATTTGTTTAAATTGAAATTTTAATTACATTAAAACAATAAAACTATATATATTTTTCCACAATTACAATAAAATAATAAAATTAAATCGTATTTAATATAATTAATTTAAAAAAAATTAAACAATTAAATCATACAATAATATCTTATTTTATTTATTTTAATATCGTATATATATATATATATATATATATATATATATATATATATATATATACATGTGTGTGCATTTGTTTATAAAAATATTGTTTATATTTTTCTTATCAAAAAAGGACAAAAAATAGGCAAAATGGTTAAAATGGTCCTTGATTTAACAAAGTTAATGGAAGTGTTAGTCAGAAGGACCATGACCAAAATAAATTGAATACCACAAAGACCAAATCCACAATAAACATAGAATGATGACCATGGTCAAAGAAATCACTAAACCACAGGAACCAAATCCACAATTCACTCTATTTTTAAATTGTAATATTTTTAAATTTTAAATTTTTTCCATATTTTTAAATGGTAATATTTTAAAATTGGTAGTTATCCAATTTTTAAATATAATATTTTTAATTTTTCGGCCATTTAAAATTTTACCATATTTTAAGGAGGTTTTTAATTTGATAGTTATCTTAATATTAAATATAATATTTTTAAATTAAACTTGGTAATTTCCTAATTCACGCCACAATTATCTTGTTTCCATAGTTCAAATATTTTTTTTAAATTGGTAGTTATCTTTATTTTGGAATATATAATAATTTATCGTTTCTAGCGTATTCAAAATGCATATATGCACATCAAGGCTTAATAATTTAAACAATGCACACATGCACAGAAAACAACAGCATTTTAAACATTAAGTTTGAAACTTAACATATAACCATATGCACACATGCAATCTTAAAAGATGCACAAATACATATATGCATTTTCTACTCTTAAAAGATGCACAAATGCATATATGTATTTTCTAGATTGCATACTCTTAGAACAAGGCACATATGCACAGACCAAACATTGTAAACATATTTTATTAGATACTTAATTTATGTCCACATTAGCAACTCTTAAAAGATGAACAAATGCATATATGCATTTTCTAGATTCCATACTCTTAGAACATGCACAAATGCATATCCACAATTCTTACACAATTTTCATATGCATATTCAAAATGCATATATGCACATCAAGGCTTAATAACAGAAAACAAAAACATTTTAAACTTTAAGTTTGAAACTTAACATATAACCATATGCACATATGTAATCTTAAAAGATGCACCATTGCATATATGGACAGGTTGCATATATGAATATACCATTTACACTTCTACATTGTTTCATGGTTGAAAATAAGCTACCAGCAACAAATTTGGATACCAAAAATGGTGTTAAAAAGAATATAATCAAGAACACGATCACAATCAACCCCGACCACACGAACACGATCGTCGGTGTTCTTCCCCTTTCGCAAACGGATACAAATGCGCCAACACCTAAAAACTGAAAAACATGCCATTAAGAAGACGACTCTATTGCGGTATCGTACTATAAATCGTCCTGCTAAACCCGACAGCAATGTCGATCAAGTTCACCATCATGATCGTTATCGGCGGGATCATGAGCGATGTCCATTTCACTACGTAAAGATCCGCGAATTCGTAATCTTCGTCGTCTCCGTCGGATTTTGACGTCAGCGTGAAGGAGATTTCGATTCCGGTAACCACTTTCAGAAGTGCTTGAAGAACAACGGCTAAATATGAAATCAAATAAAAAAAGATAATTGCAAATTGAAAAATATGAATCATGGATCATGGTTAATATGAATCATGAATTTGAAATCTTCTTCACGCTGAAAGTGGTCGCTGGAATACATGAATCATGGATTTGACAAAATAAAATCAAATAAAAAAGGATAATTGCAAATTATAAAGATAACTCCAAAAAATAACTGCATAATTTAAATCTAAGATTTTCCTTGATTTCATGCACCGTGATTATCTTCAAAAATAATTAAAATAAA
Organism: Arctium lappa; assembly: GCA_023525745.1. Classification (NCBI taxonomy): domain Eukaryota; kingdom Viridiplantae; phylum Streptophyta; class Magnoliopsida; order Asterales; family Asteraceae; genus Arctium; species Arctium lappa. The sequence goes on along the minus strand of CM042051.1, from coordinate 28,970,344 downwards.
TTTCAATTAAAATATAAAAGAAAATGTATTTTGACCGAAATACCCCTGTGTATACATGCATTTTATTTTTTATAAACCGTTTTTTATATTTTATTTTAATCAAAATTCTAATTAATTGTGAACCATTGATCTAAATAACTAACGGTCCAGATTGGTTAGCACGGTTAGCACTAATGCCGTGGTTAGCAAATGAATAGAGCTCTAAAAGACATATATACTAGATTTGATATTGGATCCAATATGTTAAAACCCAATCATCGCCCCACCCATCATCTTGGCCCGACGTGTTTGGCCCAAAACGTAAGGAATATGCCTAGAATAGAACCAACATCGACCTCGTCGGCGGCGACTTTACAAGTGCGATCAGTCTTGTTTTTCAATTGTTTTCGAAGATTTCTTTTGCTAAAACTGTAGAAAATCAATTTCCACAACCATAGGAACAAAAATCAATGAAAACCATCTAGTATTGAGTCTCATTTACTCATTTAAAGGTTGAGTTTTAAAACAACTCGAAAATCCATAAAAACTTAAAATTGGACCTTCAAAACTAAAATCTGAGACATAAGGCTACTAAGGTTCGATAAAGGACTTAAAAACGAAGCTAACCATATAAAGAACTAGGAATTTTGTTGAGTATTCTACCTCAAATCGTCAATAAACGAAGATTCTGATCGATGACTTTGAGCTCCTATTTCTCTTTCGATTCCCAATAAAACCTCGATCTCTTTGAACGAAAAATGTAAAGGAGAGTCTCAGATACTTGAACCTATAAATTTTTGGCTTTTTCGTTGACTAAACAAGCCAATAGGAGGCTTCAAAGATGACCCGTCGTTTTCGAATCAGAAAAGTTGCAGGTCTGAAAATGTTACAAAACAGGTCCCTCTGGTTTGGACCTGTTGACATCTGACAATATCCCTAGACTTTCAGGAAATAACATTCGGCCCTCTGACTTCAACAATTTGGCCAAATTTACGCTTTTAACCCTCAATCTAAAGATTTCTTTCCAGTTTAATCTGATCGCATATAAACACTTTTATTCACTTCTTACTTTCACTAATTTACATGATTTACCAATTTTTCACATTTTTGGTCCAATAAAACAAAAAACCAATTTTATTTTATTTTTCTTTTCTTTTCTCTTTTCTCTTTTCTCTTTTCTTTTTATATATTTATCCTTTTTGGGTGTCACATACATACATACATACATACATACATACATACATACATACATACATACACGTTATTACCGAAAGATTACCGACGGAATTCTTAATGCCGTCGGTAATTTCTGACGGATCACCGACGGACATCAGAAAAGAAATTATTATTTATTATATTATTAAATTTACCGACGGATTTCCGACGAATTTAAATATTAAAAAAACAAAAATATAATAATTTTATATCCGTCGGTGATCCGTCAGAAATATATATATATATATATATATATATATATATATATATTTACCGACGGATCACCGACGGATGGTCTATCCGTCGCAAATATTATTTTTCCGTCGGTGTTACGTCGGTAATTACCAACGAATAATGTCCGTCAGAAATTGTTGGTCGGTGATAAGCAAATTTCTAGTAGTGATTCCAAATCGTCCGAAAACCTTTCCGTTCCTACAAATCAAACGGAACTTTAATTTCATATAATGCCACTTTGATATGATGCGTCCCTTGGCGTCTCAAGTGATCTTGTACACTACAACAAAAAAGTTTATAACACTTTAATTTATATGTCCTTATTGATACAGTATAATATGAAACTTAATTTGTAAGTCCTATTAACCTTATGGCTCCTATTATTCTGAATTTTGTTATGACACTTTTCAAATAGCATCTTATAAAAAACTTAACAAGACACTTAATGTGTAAGTCCTATTAAACTAATGTGTTTCTAAATGTAGTAGTAGGTAAACATATTTTACAATCACATAAGTGTCTTATCTTATACTCCTTTGGGACACTTCTAGTGTTACGTAAAACATTTTTATAAAACCCTTGAATTTGTTTCATTATTAGAGAAATTTTTAGGTCATCGGTTTTTGCTGTAACAACTTATTATAACGCCTTTAGATTGGACACCTTTTGGTTATAGCTATAAACTTAAGTTTCTTATTAAATAGTTTCTTAAAATGCTTATAGGTGTCCTAATATAGGCGCCATTTGTTGTACTTGCGTTTACTGGTAGGTACCCCTTCGCCACGAAGCTTGTATGCCATGATATTCACCTACACTACAAGATTATTGCTTATTTCCGACCAATATTACCGACGGATAATAACCGTCGGTAATTACCGACGGATCACCGACGGAAATGTAAACTTTGTGACGGAAATACTATCCGTCGGTAATCCGTCGGTAAATTATATAATTTACCGACGGATATTAATTAATTTTATTTAATTTTTATTTTTAAATCCGTAGGTAATCCGTAGGTAATTTATATAATTTAATAAATATTTATTTTTTCTTTGATCATGTATGTGTGTATATATATGTATATATGTATGTATGTACATGTACATATGTGTTCATGTATGTATATACACATTTACGTATGTGATCATGAATTAATGTATATGTACACCATGTATAGTATGTATGTACATCATGTACATGTATAGTACGTGTATGTGATCATGTATGTATATACAAGTACGTATGTGATCATGTATGTATATACAAGTACGTATGTGATCATGTATAGTATGTATGTGATCATGAATGTATGTACATATGTGTTCATGTATGTATATACAAATGTATGTATGTGATCATGAATGTATGTACAACATGTATAGTATGTATGTACATCATGTTCATGTATAGTACATATGTGATCATGTATGTATAAAGCCCAACCGGGTACGTTAAAACCTAACTGATCACATTTGGTCTCTGTTCTAACCGGATTCGTTTAAAGCCCAGTTACTTCAGGGGTATTTTAGTCAATTTAAATACAATTTGATAAATTAATTAATAATTTTAAATATAATTTGATAAACTAATTAATTAATAATTAATTTATTAATTTTAATATTAAATAATATATTAATTAATAATTTATTTAATAATTATAGTTTTAAATATAATTTTAATTTAAAAATAATTTATTTAATAAAAAACAATTATCCGTCGGAAATCCGTCGGTAATCACTGACGGATATAATCCGTCGGTAAATACCGACGGAAATTCCGTCGGAAATCCGTCGGTGAATGTCCGAAAATTCTTAAAAAAAATAGCGGGCTGAAATCCCTAATTTCATCAGTTTCCCTCTCTCGTCTCTCACTCTCGTCTCTCACTCTCATCTCTCACTCTGTCTCCCTCTCGTCTCTCGTCTCTCACTCTCGTCTCCCTCTCACTCTCGATCATTCTCACTCTCACTCTCGTCTCCCTCTCAATCTCGATCCCTCTCACTCTCGTTTCACTTTCGACAGGTGTCGACCTCCACACCGGCGACCTCACCTCCACCGGCGACCTCCATCCCCTCCGGCGACGACCATCCCCTCCGGCGACCTCCTGATTTGGGTATGAATCTGTGTGTGTATGTTTGTTTGTGTATGAATATATGTGTTTCAACAACTTATATATCAATTTCTATTTAAACCCATATATATATCTTTATATCTTGATTTGTGTGTGTGTATGTATGAATCTGTGTGTGTGTGTTTGTTTATGTATGAATATATGTGTTTCAACAACTTATATATCAATTTCTATTTAAACCCATATCTTTATATCTTTATTTATGTGTGTGCGTATGTATGAATCTATGTGTGTGTATGTAATGAATATATTGTGTTTTTTGTTAATGAATCTGTGTTTTTGTGTGTGTAGATTGAAATTGAGTGAAATTTGGTGCCGCTTCAGAGACATACACATACACACAATCTACTCATGTCTTCTTGACGTGATTTAAGGTACCAAAATAATTTTAGACGTTATTCCTTAATTAATTTATGTTGTCATTTAATAGGAAAATTTGAGTATAGTAGTAATGAAATTATTTGATATTTGTTATGCTTGTAAACCCAAACCTTTTCGTTACGTTTGTTTCTCGTTATGTCTGTTTTTGGGATATATGACAACTATGGATAATTATAATTATGAGAGTTTATTGTAGATTGAAATTGATATGAGTATATTGTAGATTGAAATTGATATGGGTATATATTGTAGATTGAAATTGATATGAGTTCTTTTAGCTTATGAAAACCATTGTTATGAGCACGAATATATCAAATGTTTTGGTATGATTTGGTTTGATAAACTTGTGATATTAATTAGTTGGGTTGTCATTTATTGGACAAACATTAGGTTGATAAATGGAGACATTTGGTATGATTTAGGATTTGATTATACTTGATTTTATTTATTTATCTTAGTTGGGTTGCCAATTGTTGGGCAAACATTAGGTTGATATATGGAAATATTCATTTTATAGCCGTTATGCTGCCAAAATTTTAAAAAACATATGTTTGACTTTCCAATAGTCAAACCATTACACTTAGAGTTTTAGAGTCTTCCAAAACTCCTCTAAACCAATGGTTTGACTTTCAAGAAGGCAAACCATTATACATGTAGTGTTCAATAGACTTCTAACTTCATTGACACCTACGGTTTGACTTTTAAATAGTCAAACCATTACACGTAGGTTTTTTAAACTTTCCAAAACACCTTTCTTTGATTTTAACCTACGTTTTGACTTTCCAATAGTCAAACCATTACACTTAGAGTTTTAAAGTCATCCAAAACTCCTCTAAACCAATGGTTTGACTTTCAAGAAGGCAAACCGTTACATGTAGTGTTCAATAGACTTCTAACTTCATTGACACCTACGGTTTGACTTTTAAATAGTCAAACCATTACACGTAGGGTTTTTAAACTTTCCAAAACACCTTTATTTGATTGTAACCTACGTTTTGACTTTCCAATGGTCAAACCATTACACTTAGAGTTTTAGAGTCATCCAAAACTCCTCTAAACCAATGGTTTGACTTTCAAGAAGGCAAACCATTACATGTAGTGTTCAATAGACTTCTAACTTCATTGACACCTACGGTTTGATTTTTAAATAGTCAAACCATTACACGTAGGGTTTTTAAACTTTCCAAAACACCTTTCTTTGATTGTAACCTACGTTTTGACTTTCCAAAAGTCAAACCATTACACTTAGAGTTTTAGAGTCATCCAAAGCTCCTCTAAACCTACGGTGTGACTTTTCAATAGTCAAACCATTACACCACCTCTATCTTGATTATGTCGATTAACTACTTCTTTCTTTGTTGTAGTGGTTGAATATGTCGACAAATAGAGGATGGATGTATAGAAAGAACGACAGTCGGGGGTTTCTTAGCGTTGACTATATTGTTGCAATGGACAGATTTTTGGACTATGCATATGCCGATGAAAGGACTGTTGAAAGGAAACCTACACGTGATGGGATAGTCCTTCGTATTAGATGCCCTTGTAAGAAGTGTCAAAACTTACGCTATAAAGAAAGGACTGACGTGAGGCTGCATTTGATGAAGCACGGTTTCATGCCTGATTATACCACATGGTGGGCACATGGTGAAACTTATTACCATAATGAAGGGCATCAAGACGTGGGTCAATCTTCTACTCCGGTAGTAGATCATAATGAAGGTTATGTTGAAATGGTGAACGATCACATGATACATGATGGCATGACATGGGAAGAAGAAACCCCTAATCCTTCTGCCCAAGGATTTTATGACATGTTACAAGCTGCTGACGAGCCACTATGGGACGGGTGTCCAAATTACTCGAAATTAGGAGCTGTAACGAGATTGTTGAATTGGAAGGCAGAATGTAATGTACCCGAGACGACTTATAACCGCAATGTTGCTATAATTAAAGAGATGTTACCCGAGGGTGATAAACTACCCGGTAACTTCTATGAGACGAAAAAGAGTTTGAAAAGGCTTGCTCTGCCAAAACAAAAGATCGACGCTTGCAAAAACCATTGCATGTTATTTTATAAGGATGATTCTGAGTTGACCCACTGCCGAGTGTGATATGAATGATGATGAAGATAACGAAAACGAACTTATGTTATCTGATCACTCGTCTGATAACTAGTGGGTTTTTCTTATGTAGACATTTTCGTGTTAAACATTCTCTATTTTGCCGTTCTTATGTAGACATTTTTTGTGTTAAACATTCTCTATTTTGCTGTTCTTATGTAGACATTTTTGGGTCTTATATATGATTTATGTACACTTATATCATTTTGTGTTAACCATTCTCTATTTTTAGATGTCTGGACGCCCTTCTAGGGGTAGTAGGAGTGGTAGGAGTAGGGGCAGTAGCAGCTCCGCTGGGTGTGGTGACCCCCAGGCCGATGATTTCACCGGCGACGACCTAGATCAGATCCAGTCCGATGACAGAGAAGCGGGCTCGAGGGTTAGAGGCCCGAATGTGGCATCACAGACGCCCTAGCCTAGTCAGCGACCGCCACTTTTGTTGTCTGATGCGGGCGGGTAAGTAGATGTGATATATTATTTATTCTAGTACATAATAAACCGATCCTAATGTTTTTTATGTTGTATATTTTACAATTGTGAAGGTTTAAGGACAAGTCGGCAGTCCAGAGGGCCATTGTCGTCTTTAAGTCCATGTTTGATGGTCCTTGGGCTCATTTTAGGGATGTCCCTAATGAGCACTATCCACGGTTGCTGGATCGATTTCGGGTAGGTATTTTACTCTATTTAACTTTTTGAGTGGATTTATTTTTACTTAATCCAAACAATGTGTTTGCAGTTGTATTATAGTTGGCCTCCTGAGATGGACGCCGATGTATTAGCTGCATATCGGCGTCACCTAAATAATAGGTACGCCGACATGATGAGAGATGCACGTGTCTTCGCCGAGGAAAGGGCTTTAGCCATTGATGGTGTCCAGTTCGACGGGGATGACTACATGATTCTTACGCCACACCCTCCAGAGTGGATCCAGAGTGAATTTTGGGTCCAGATGATTGAGCAGGTTTGTTTTGTTTTGAATACTTGTATTTGGTTGTACTAGGATTTATAATGATTTATGTCTTCTTTTTAACAGGTATGGAACACCGACACGTTCCAGCGTGTAGTTTCGGCCAATAAGGGCAATCGGGCCACCGAGTATGAGGGGATGGCATCCAGACACTGTGCTGGATCTATTAGTATCCCTATGCATCGGGACCGCTTGGTAATTTATCATACACTAGACTAAATGTATATAATTGATGAATATATGTACAATATACATGATTTTATTACCTACTAACAATTTAAGTTGTGTATTGTAGAGAGATGCATGGGGCCGTGAGCCTACCAGCGACGAGGTTTGGGAGGCTACACACTGCACCAACAGGAAGTTTGTTCCGGGTGCGACTGGTCCGTCCACGGATCCTCCGATCTACGTTTACCTAAAGGCGTCTTATATGGCGGTAAGTTCAATTATGCATGGTTCGATATTTGTTTATTTTATAAGATCGATAGAAATTTTAGCAAACTTAGTTTGGTCTGCCATTGTTGGGCAGACGATAGGATTGTTTTCATAAAAGCAGGTCATGGATATATGTTCAAATCACAGTTGAAATGCTGCCGAATTTTCTATAGATTAGTTGACTTGACAATGTCTAATTTGGTAAACTGTAGGATGCCTACCATCGGGTTAGGGAGGAGGAGTACCCGGACTTATCTCCCGACACTGTACCTCCCAATGACGCCGAGTTGTGGGAGTGTAGTGTCGGAGGACGGCTTAAGGGCCATCTTTTTGGATGGGGGACCAGTCAGGATCCCTATTATGCTATGACTGGTTATTCAGGTGCCAGTTCGAGCGGGAGCACGCACGACCGTCGCGATGAGGAGGTATGCTTGTCAAATGGTGTTTAACATTGTTAATCATATATATGTTTGTTAAATGTTGTTTGACATTGTTCTATATATGTTTGTCAAATGTTGAATTTCAGTTGGAGGAGCTGAGGCAGAGGTTAGAGAGAGAGGAAGCAGAGAGGATCCGGATGCAGGAGCGAATGGATAGAGATGAAGTAGAGAAGAGACATATGCAGGAACGAATTGCTCAGTTTGACGCGTTCATGATCAAGTTTAACAGTCAAAACCCCTTTCCCCCCCTCCCCCGCCGTAGGATTACGTTTATGTATTTGTACATATTTTGAACACTTTTAGAATTAGTAATGTTTAAAAATTGGCAGGTTTTGTATGGAATAAAAAACTGGAAATTTTTAAATTTTAATAATTTTTAAAAAAAAAAAATTAAAGTACCGACGGATAGACCGTCGGTAATCCGTCGGAAAATATTTTTTTAATTTAATTTTTATTTAATAAATAACCGTCGGAAATCCGTCGCTAAATCCGTCGGAAAGAATCCGTCGGAAATTTTCCGTCGGTAATCCGTCGCCAAAAGAAGACCGTCGGTGATCCGTCGGAAATAAGATAACCGTCGGAGATCCGTCGGAAAATGTGACCGTCGATAATATCCATCAGTGATCCGTCGGTGATTTAATCGCCGACCACCTCTTTTCCGACGGCCATTTACCGACGGATTTACACTTTACCGACGGATCAGCGACGGAATAATCCGTCGGTGATAAGCCTCTGTTTTGTAGTGCTACTGATAATTTATGTTATGATTTTTTTTTATCATGCACTACTCTTTCCAATTGGTTTGAAGATAAAATTCCTTTCATTATTGCCCCTAAATTGACCACCTAGGCTCTTATGAGATATATTTGATGTCAAAAAACCTTATTAATTAATCTCTTATACCAGGGCAGACACAACTTCAATTTCAGGATTCCACTTGAAATATAAGAATATTGGCTCCAACGTTAATGTCTAGGGGTGTTTGTGGTGCGGTTTGGTGTGGTTTGGGTTAACGTCTAGGAGTTGGGATAAAACTGCATGTGCGGTTTGAGTATTTTCTCAAACTGCAAACCGCATCGCATATATCTTAAACCGCACCAAACCAAAAAATTATAAGTTTAAAATACATTAGAAAATCAATGATTTAGTGACCGTAGTCCAAAAAAATAAAGAGTCTGAATAAATCAAACTCCTAAATGCATAACTAAAATTAGTCTAAAAAAATAAATTGTTTCAATACGATAAACGGATAAAGCGATAACGTCTCCAACTTTTTCTTTCGTCTTCATCTTGACTCCCAATTGCCAATGCCTAAATTTTTTTCATTTGTTGGTCCTTAAACTTTTAAGAAGACTTATAAATATTTAAAGTCCACAATTAAAATTTAAAAACACAAGCCTAATTATATAAATATTAAATTAAATTATTATATATATATTAAATTAAATTATTATATATATATATATATATATGTTTAAAATTAAAAATTTAAAAGTAATATAAAATGTGCGGTGCGGTACGGTACGGTTTAAACCGCGGTTTGAAAACTCAAAACCGCACCGCATAGTGCGGTTTGATAAAAATGCAAACCGCATCGCGAAAGTTCTAAACCGTGTTTTGCGGTGCGGTGTGAACGGTTTGTACGGTTTAGATGAACATCCCTACTAACGTGATAGCCCTTATTCTAATAGTCCATTCGGTACTTGTTTTGTCGTTTATCAAACTGGTCATCCTCCTCCTTATATTAGATAGGTTTGCAATCTATATACATTCTGGGCTACTTTTGTTGACATGAGGTTAGTAGTCTTCCATAGGGACACTAAAGCCGTCATTCTTGACTTGATGCCACCAAGTGATGCCATGGATACTACCCTCACGATTTTCATGCATGGACGTTTCCACCACCTACGAGCATGGTACGTAGTTTTTCGAGTATTGTGGTGGATCTATATTAAACCTACAAGTGAGGTTAGCCACTACACGCCACATATAGTCAATGCCACAACCTCCACATATAGTCGATGTCGCTGTGGTTTCAAAATTTCGGTTTTCATCCCTATAGTTTGCAATTCATTTATATTTTCGTCCCTGAGGCCAAAATACAACTTTTAAGTATGAAGGACTAAAATAGAAATGAATTGTAAACCATAAGAATGAAAAAAACAACAAAATTTATATCATAAAGATAAAAAAGGTAATTAAATATAAACCATAGGGATGAAAATCGTAATTTCAAAACCATAAGAACGAAAATAGAAATTTTCAACAAACCATAGAGACTAAAACATAATTTACTCTAAAAATAAAGTGACAAGGTCTAACATTTTTACGATTTAATAATTATTTACCGAAAATTAATAACTTTTATTACAGTTCATATTTTTTTTACAGTAAAATACATTTAGGTAGTCACTCACTTATAAAGTCTAGTCCCTACTGTAAACTAATTACACTTTTAATCACCGCCGTTACCAATTTATTTCAGTTTTAGCCCTTGTGGCTAACAATTTTAGTCCTTGTGGCTAATGATGTTAACAGGATCCATTAACTTCAGAAAATTTTGCTATTTTTTTAATTTCTTATATTTTATATTAGAAAATTAAACAAAAATATTTTTATATTACATATACATATTCCATCCCTTTTTTTCCTCCGATCGTAAACCTTGTCGGCCACCAAAGGTTCATCGATTTCGTCACTTCTCTCATCTCCTTCTCTGGTCCTTCTACAACTCTGGTCCTCCTCCCTAGATCTAGATTTTTTAATAGTCAAACAACACTTTCAGAGCCATTTCTCCTTGCACACATACCATTTCTAGTGCCCATTCCCCTTGCACAAACACCATTTTCGGTAGGCCCTTCCCCTTTCACACACCATAACTACCGTGACCCTCATTGACCCAATTTTGAGAGAACTCCCTCCCCTACCCTCATGTGACCTGTAGTTGCGAAACCATCGTCTTCAGCCTCTATGTATGAGTATGTGTGTGTTAACACATCTTCCCCACACACACTCATCAGTCATCTCTATCTTTGTATGTGTGTTAGAAATATTATGGTTGTATGTGTATGTATACAAGATATGGTGTGTGTAAATTAAACCACCATTAAGCTCTCGTTTTGTTGTACTAAGATGAAAAATAAAGACAACAGTAGAACACACAAAGAACTTGTTGCTCTTTTTCTTTTTGATTGTTGTACTTATGGAGTTCTTTGAGGTTGGCTCTAATAGAGAGAGTGGGTGTGTGTGTGCAACATGAAAGAAAGTCATCGATTCCTTTCAGTTTTAATTTCTTGACAGATTTAAAAACACCTAGATCTGGGGTGTGTATGTGAGTGAAAAGGGAGGGGGCATGTTCCAGAAATGGTATGTGCAAAAGAAAGAGACGCCAAAATGTTGTTTGACTATTGAAAACACCATATCTAAGGAGGATGTCGGAGTTGTAGAAGGGTTGAACACTACACCAAATGTTTTCTTAGACAACATATGCTAATTAGCTATGTTGCTTAAGAGCAGCTTAGGCAACAAAGGCTAATATATGTTGCCTAAGTTTTCTCTTAGGCAACATTGAATGGCAACATGTAATTCAATGTTGCCTAAGTCAGGCCTTATGCAACATATGAATAATTATATGTTACCTCAACTATCTTAAGCAACATTTTCTCTTATGTTGCCTTAGTTTTATAATATTTTTTTTTAATAAATGAAAGTTATCTTAGGCAACATATTTTCTTGTTTCTATGTTGCGTAAGGTCAAAAATATAAATAAATATAGGTAATCGAAAATTTAATAACTTGTATAATGTTTTTTTTAAATCAATGAAAGTTATGTTAGGCAACATATTTTCTTGTTTCTATGTTGTCTAAGGTCAAAAATATAAATAAATATAGGTAGTTGAAAATGTAATAACTTGTATAATGTTTTTTTTAAATCAATGAAAGTTATCTTATGCAACATATTTTCTTGTTTCTATGTTGCCTAAGGTAAAAAATATAACTAAATATAGGTAGTCAAAAATTTAATAATTTGTATAATGTTTTTTTTAAATCAATAAAGTTATCTTAGGCAACATATTTTCTTGTTTTTATGTTGCCTAAGGTCAAAAATATAACTAAATATAGGTAGTCGAAAATTTAATAACTTGTATAATGTTTTTTTAAAATCAATGAAAGTTATCTTAGGCAACATATTTTCTTGTTTCTATGTTGCCTAAGGTCAAAAATATAAATAAATATAGGTAATTGAAAATGTAATAACTTGTATAATGTTTTTTTTAAATCAAACCGCATCTATTGGGTTGGAAACGAGTTAGGCCCAAAGTAACCCGACCAACCTGACTAAAACTTGTACGTTTTTACTTTTTTTTATGATTTTAAACTTTTAGCGGCTCGTCTTTTCTATCAATTCTCAAGTTCTTCTATCTTAGTCATAGTTCAGATCTGTCTACGAGACCACGCCGAATAAAATCGTACAAATCTAACCTTCAAGTCTTAAAAAATATTCAACATCAACTTGGGCTTTAATGTATCAGTTGGATTTAATGGATCCATTTAGGCTTTAATGGATCCACTTGGGTTTTAATGAACCCAATTAGGATTTAATGGATCCAGTTGGACTTTAATGGATCGGTTGGATTTCAATGCATCCACTTGGGCTTTAACGGATCAATTGGGCTTTAATGTATCGGTTGGGCTTTAATGGATCCATTTAGGCTTTAATGGATCCACTTGGTCTTTAATGGTTCCATTTCGGTTTTACTGAATTCATTTGGGCTTTAACGGATCGGTTAGGCTTTTAACGGATCCACATGGATCGATTGGGCTTTAAAGGATCCATTTGATCCCAATACACATTACATGCATATATGTAGTACATATTTGCAGACAAACACGTATTAAGTCACTACCAGTGTTATTGGGCCTCAATAAGTCATGAAAGGTTTTGTTGGTATATATTGGTTCTTACTAAGCTTTGGTGTTATTACGCTATAATAAGTCATGAAAGGTTTAATCGATTATATTGGCCTTTAAAGGTTTTCATTGGGCTTTAACTGATCTTTCGGGCTTTAAAGGGTTTCATTGAGCCTTAATGGGTTTATCGGACTTTAAAAGGTTCTATTGGGTTTTAATGAATCTATTGGGGTTTAATTAGTTCTACCGAACTTTAATCGGTTCAATTGGCCTTTAAAGGTTTTTGTTAGTCCCTGAATGGCACAACAAGTATTGTAGAAGGGGGAGTTGAATATAATACACAAAATTACTTAATTTTAATTCTTTTATTGATATGAAATATCAACAATTACACAAAGAGAAATAAAGATTGTTGCGGAATAAGAATAGTTAAGAACTACTCTAAACAATCTAACACTTAGAAGATATTAAAGAACACAAAGACTTAATCTTAGAGAGACAAGGAAAACTATCAACCTGCTTGAAAACTTGTGAATCTGAAATCTTGAGTTGAAAGCGTGAGTAACAAGGTCCTACCTCCATCCTTTATATACTATCCAATGTAATGAGTGCAAAGGACATCTAGGAGTAAAGGCATGAGTGGTTGAGATATTGTCAATAAATTATAAGATATTTGATGTGACATGTCATAGCACAAAAGGTAACTTTTGTGCTATGAAAGTACAATATCTATTATAAAATATTCAAGGGAAAATCTTTTTGAGATCAAATAGAAAATAAACGTCTCAATCAAATTAAGACCAAGTGTATATCTTCTCAAAGAAGGAAGCTTCCATTCCCATTGTCAGAAGATCATTGGGAATGAGGAAGTATGTCAAATCATGAGGGTTTGACATAAATGTTCTTACAAATAAAGAAGCAATCTGTAAGAAAGGAGACTGCCGAATAGAGAGTTCGGTAGATGAGGGTTGTGCCGAACAAGGATTATTCGGCAACACAGAATAGACATGCCGAATAGGAAATCGACATGTGTAAGGTCTGCCGAATAGGAATCGGCAAGAGGATGATCTGTCGAACAGAAATCGGCAGGTCAGACTTAGTTCACTTTGAAGTTCATCTCAATCCGCATTGTAGACTTCCTTCATCTTGAATTCGGTTTGTCTTCGACTCACCGATCTGTTTAACTAACTAAGTTATTACAAAGAACCATAATTCAAAATACAAGGTTCAAACATCAATAAAGACTAAGGAGAGGTTATCTTTAAATTTTAGATGACCCAACAGTTTTCATTGGGCCTTAACGGATCTATCGGGCTTTAAGAGGTTATATTGGGTTTTAAAGGTTTTCATTGGGCTTTAACTGATCTTTCGGGATTTAAAGGGTTTCATGGGGCCTTAATGGATCTATCCGACTTTAAATGGTTCTATTGGGTTATAAAGGTTTCATTGGGCCTTTATGGATCTATCGGGCTTTAAGGGGTTCTATTGGGTTTTAAATGTTTTCATTGGGCCTTAACTGATCTTTCGGGCTTTAAAGGGTCTCATTGGGCCTTAATGGATCTATTAGAATTTAAAGGATTCTATTGGGTTGTAAAGAGTTTCACTGGGCCTTAATGAATCTATCGGGATTTAAAGCGTTTCATTGTGTCTTAATGGATCTATTAGGGTTTAATTAATTCTACTGAACTTTAATCGGTTCAATTGACCTTTAAAGGTTTTTATTGGGCCTTAACTAATCTTTCGGACTTTAAAGGGTTTTATTGGGCCTTAATGGATCTATCGGACTTTAAAGGGTTCTATTGGGTTTTAAATGTTTCATTGGGACTTAGAATGAAATTGATCTGGTACATCTCATCCTAATGTGCCTCCATTTTGCTATCAAACGGTTGATAACCAATTCTCACGTTTCTCACTGTTAACTCAATTTCTCATCGGAACCCAACCCTATATATTGAATACTAAATTTATTATCTTTTTTTTTTAACAAAAGAACATTTATTAACTAAAGTTATTTATTTTAGATCAAAAAACAAATTAAATTAAAAATATTTATTATCTAAAAAATTATTTATTTGAAATTTAAAAATACGAATCAAATTTTTTTGACAAAATCTCAAAATTTAGGTGTTTCCCCCCACCCCAAAACTCCCGCCGACTCCCTCCACCTTTATTTCTATTTTGTCTATCTCACCCCCAAATATTAGGTTAAAATTTTAGCAGAACCATCGAAATCTGGCCACCACGAGCCACCACGACCACCAACACCGTCCACCACGAGCCACCCCCATCGCCACCACGAGCAACCACCCACCACTGGTATATATACCTTCTCCCTCTTTCTCTCTCGATCGAACTCTAGCCACCACCAGAACCGGTCGCGTCGCTTTGGTTCATTATTTCTGCAGGTTCGATTAATTTTTGAAATAGCATGTTTGATTAAGTTTCGATTTGGTTCATTTTTCCGCAGGTTCGATTATTTTTTCTGCAGGTTCGATATAGCAGGTTTGATTAAGCTTGATTAAGTTTCGATTTTGTTCATTTTTTCTGCAGGTTCGATCAATTTTTCTGCAGGTTCGATATAGCAGGTTTGATTAAGTTTGATTAAGTTTCGATTTGGTTCATTTTTTCTGCAAGTTCGATTAATTTTTCTGCAGGTTCGATATAGCAGGTTTGATTAAGTTTCGATTTGGTATGTTCGATTAATTTTTTCTGCAGGTTCGATTAATTTGACCAAAACCAAAACCATTTGGGTATTTGCTATATATGGCATCAGTTCAAGTTATTCTAAATCTGATAATACTTTTTTTTAAGCAAAATATTAGGAGTAATATACTGATTTTATCTAAACTAAAAGTTGATTTATTTGGCAATCAACAATCTGCTGTATTAGGACTATATAAGCATTGTTAACAGGTTCTGGAGGTTTGATTTGGTTCTGTAGGTTCGTTCAAGAAATTCGTTCGTTCTGCAGGTTCAATTTCTATTTCACCTTCGTTTTTGAAGTTCCAGGTTTTGTTTCATTTCGAATTCGGTTTTGAAATTCCAATCTTCGTTTGATTTAAGTTCGAATTTCGTTTTCATTTGCTTCTGAAGTTTATCAAGTTCGATATGTTTTCCTTTGTGAAGTTCCAGGTTTCATTTGAAGTTCGATTTCGTTTCCTGTTTTGAAGTTTCATAAGTTCGATTGTTCATTCATTGTTTATGATTCATATTGTTCCAGATTTCACAAGTTTTTTTATGGTTTCAATTGTTCATTGATTCCCACAGGTTCAGATTCCCACAACTTCATATTTTTGTTGAATTTAATCTGAAGAACTGATAGGTAAAACAGTCATTTGTATAATTCAGACGTTTCAATAAATGAAAGTAAACAATAATATATTTTTATCTAGACCGACAAATTTATCTAGACAGATAAATTTATCCATGCATAACTTAATAGAAAATTTGGTAAACAGCCCCTTAATGTTGTATCTATATATGTCCTCGAATTGATTTTAGTCACTAATGAGGATTAATTTTTGTTTCTTTCTAACTTTTATTTGGATGTTGTAGGTACAAGACCTTTGAAGTAGTATATTAGTTTTTGAAGACATTTGAAGAGCTTGTATTTGGTCATTTGAAGTAGTATATTAGTTTTTTTGAACGTATGTAATTTGTAATATTATTTGTTATTTGATAAAATTCTAATTAATAAGAAAATTTGATTTTTTTTTAAAAATGTGTAAGGCAACATATGCAAATATAGTATGTTGTCTAAGTTGATATCTTAGGCAACGCATGCATAAATCTAATGTTGGCTTAGTGTTTGGTGGGTGCAACATATGTTTTTTTCATAGGCAACATAACTTGTTGTGTGTTGCTTAAGGAGTTTGCTTAGGCAACATATGATGTTTGCCTATGTTGCCTAACTTCTTATGCAACATTGCTTAGGCAACATAGGCATGTTGCCTTAGGCAACATATAAACCCCTCTTAGGCAACAATTTTCATTTGTTGCCTAAGTGACATTTGGTGTAGTGGAAGGGGATAAGCAAGTGTGAAACCGACGAACCCATAGTGGCCAATGAGGTCAACAGTTGGAGAAGAAATGGAGTGGAGTAGTATACATAATATAATAACTTATTTGTATAATTTTTTAATATGAAATTAAATAAATAAAACAAATAGCAAAATGCCATGGAGTAAACAGACCTCGTTAACACGGTTAGCCAAATGGACTAAAAGTGAAACAAAGTGACAATCACAATAATCAAAAGTGTAATTAGTTTAAAATAAAAAGTAGACTTGATAATGAGTGATGACCATATGAACCAAAAATGTAATTTACTCTTTTCTTTATTATGAACTGTTTAAACATTTGAATATTTTTATTAAATCATGTAAATAAAATATTACATTTTATTTGACAAGATGGAAGTATATTTAATTAGTAAAGACAACCAAGCCAAGATCAAAGATGAGACACTTGGTAACAACCCATATATTCCTAAATGTTTGTTTTTTACTTCACCTTTAAGGAACATCTTCATGCGATAAGGATTTTGATAAGAGAAGTGGTCGGTTTTTGATTCTTAATGATTCGATAAAGTTAGCTAAAGACCAAGTACAGTACCTACTTGCACGACTCCAGGAAAAAAATATTACTAGCTTTCATGTTTTAAGATATGAAACAAAAAGAACAATTTATGAGTTTGAATCACACGTCAAATTATCGTCTAATAAATTAATATTACTATTATAAACCCTAAATAACTTTACCACCTTTATAAGTGTTGTTTCTTGTTGTCATTAAAAAAAAGAAAATCTTTACATATCGGTTTTTGTCCTTATATTTTACAAATTGTTTGATGAAGATCTTTTGATATATTGGTTTAACTTTTAAAATGGGTATTAATTAATAATAAGAAAAGTAGAGAAAGACAAATCCATAGTTCAATCAATAATTCACATAGATGATGATAAATATTTAAAGATTTGTAAAAGAAAATATTAATTTGCAACAATTTTGTAATTTTTTTTTATAATTTCCACTTATGTGTATATATGGATTTCCATAAAAAATCAATGTTGAATTGGTTGGGTGTTAAGGCATCCATATCATTTTGATTCCCATATATTACCTTATATATAAAAGATCTAGCATGGGTCCAACTGGCATACTCAAGTTCTTGGTGTTTATTGAGAATATTATATATAGATTTTGAAATTTAAATCCCATGTTGTGAAAGTTGTCCTATGAAGTATATTCATGAACAAGAACACAAGTTCTCATTATTGATATGATGTTCCCCAAAAGTCAAGAGGGGTTGGCCTCTTTGTAGCTAAGCATACGAAGTCTATCTTTCATTGCAAAAGACTTGACTTGACTGGCATAATCATCATTTAATGGTTGCATATTCAACCGGTGTAGTAGAAAGATATAAGCATGTGATTCGTTGCGTTCAATTACACATAAAATGCTTAGGACAATACTATAAATTTTTGAATGCTTATAATCACGATGGAGTTTAAATGTTTAATCAACTAGGCATTGTGTAATCAAACAAGTAGCATTTGGTCAAAGAAAATTAACATTTATTATGTTTCCTTTTTTGAAGATTCATAAATCTCATTCATAGGTAAGAAAATTAACTGATTGAAAACTGTATCAATCTATTCATTGATGTCCTTGCTAATTGATGTATGTAGAAACACGATTATTTCTAAATTATGCAACGTATTTGGACAAAATCTTTGGTATATCATTACCAATTTGCATTTGTTTTTGGTTAAATGTAGAGCTTGATGCCCTGCAACCATTCAAATATAAAATAAGTATAAAGGACACAATTAGACGATACTTAATTTGCACATAGAATCATAACCCTACAATTATTTAAGAAGTCTAAAAGCATAAGCTCTCTTGATTTATATAGCATCTACCCTTCCACATAGCATAGCCTCACCAGTTTTGGTTCTTCTCTAGAAACAAATAAACACACAGTACATTCTCACTCTCTATACAAAATGTTGGGCAAGAAAATAGGGTTTGTCAAGAGATTGATCACCAAGAAGATTACCAGTCATGGTTCTGAGCCATTGCATTACGAGTGTTTGTTAAGTAGTGATCATGATGACAAACAAGCATATCCGTCATACACAAGTACCCCAAGAGGATGTATTGCACTGTATGTTGGAGAGGAGAGACGAAGATTTGTGGTTCAAACAGCCCATCTTTCTCACCCTCTCTTCCAGATTTTATTAGAGAAGACTGCCGAAGAATTTGGGTTTGACCAGAAAGATAGGTTGGTGGTTCCATGCAGCGTTGATGCTTTTCTAGAGGTCGTAAGTTCTGTGAAATGCAACAATGGCAAGTTTGATTTAAGATACTTGGTTGAAGAGATCAGTTCCAACGTTATGTGAAAGAGAGAAGTTGCGTTTGCAACTCCATTTAGACCAAAAGTTTCAAAAACTTGATATCATAATTGTCATATAATTTATGCTGTAACCTAGCTATTAGAGTACAAAAATATCGTTAAAAGTGATATAATAAGTAATTTTAGCATATATATATATATATATGTTTGTATGTGAGCATGTGTGTAGTTTTCTTGCACAAAGAACAATTACAAATTATCTAAAGTCTCATTATGTTTGTATTTTTAACAAACAAATGTTTTCTACAACAAAAAACCACGAGCACATATATAAGGAGTGCTTCGTTTTAAGGAAAGAAAATAAAAATGTTGGGAGTGGATATCTTAATTGCCTTGTTGATGCTTTTGATGATATGGGGAATTGGGAGAAATACTAAATCCAAATATGAAGGTAAAATCCAAATGTGAAGATAAAAGCGGTGAATAATCATTTATTCATGTGTCATATTATAATATTTATATGTTATATGGAGTGCATTACTAGTTGTATAAATTCTAAAGAATTTCTCTGTATTGACAAGAGTTATGTAAGAAACAATAGAAAGCTCGACAAGAACTCCACAAATTCTAAAAACTTGACAACTACACAAAGGCTTTGGGTTTTGTGTTTTGGTACAAGGTTCATGATAACGATCTATCATGGAAATGATGGTAGATGGTACCTGGGAACAATTTCTTGATGGTGGATATGGTCGGTGATGGCGGGGGATGAGGGATGGATATGGTTGGTGGGTTTGAGAGGTGTGAAGGTAAAGCTGAAGAAAGTTTTTATTCCCCAAATTTAGTGAAGAATGATTCAGTACCCCCATAATTATTCATAGGTGATTGATTTCACAATATTAAATCGAGGTTCAAGCACGTTGATTCTCTCTCCGATTCAAACCAAAGACGGTTGACGATTCTTGTTCACATTCACTTTTTATAACAAATACTAGCTACTCATAATTCTTATTCTCATTTTTTACCCTCAACCAAACACTCCTTAAAGGTTGCCAAATAAAGATAGAAAATACATATGAACTTGTTTTACCCTCACAATGTTACGAGGGCTATAATATCAAAGTGAAGCAGACAATTTTATAGTACTTTACCCGTATCGTGATCGAGGCTTACAAGTGAGGTCTCGACGATAGTTCAAACCTGTATATGGATCTGACAAAGTACCCGCCAGAAAACTTTGAAGATGTTCGAGCTCGAACATTAGCTTACATGCAGGTCAAGGATGATGCAGCCTTTCGTCGCAAACATTCCAATGACAAAAGGGAGTTAAGCATCAAGAAACCGGACTTCAAGGCTAAATCGACAGCCAGAGTCAAGACGTCCAAACAAATCTCGAACGTGAGGTTTGACAAGAAGAAAAATGCTCCGACAAACAAGTTCCCCCAGTATCCTAAGATTTCATCTTATGGATTCAAAGGAACATCAAAAGATGTGGTCGATGCCCTAAAGAATTTCAAAACTAATGTCAAGTGGCCGCCAAAGAATGAAAGAGATGATGCTAAGAAAGACAAATCCAAATGGTGAGACTTTCATAGCGACCATGGCCACACGACGGACGATTGCATCGCCTTACAACGAGAATTAGCTTGCCTCATGCCAAAGGGCCACTTGCAAGATCTGTTAGGCACAAATGCACGACCAGCTTTGCCTGAACATGCAAATATCGTTAATTGCGTAACCAGATGTTCCGATATCTGTGGACTAACTTACTCGGCAGCTAAGCGACATGCTAGTCGAGGACCTAAAGAGTTTCCTTTCTTTCGATAGTTATGACCAAAACACCAGTTGGAGTTGGATGCCATGCCCATCACTTTCGATCAGGAGGATCTCGATGAGCAATGGCAGAAACATCACGCTAGCCTGATCATCCAACTTACAATTGGCAATTGCTCGACCAAGAGGATCCTGGTCGACGGAGGAAGTTCTGCCAATGTCATCTTCCTTAGCACAATCAAAGCTATGGGAATCAACAAGTTGGAAATCATACGACATTCGACGGTCCTTGTGGGCTTCAATGACGACATGGCTAACACCATCGGAGAAATCATTCTCTTAGTATTTGCTAAAGGGGTCAACAAGTAGACCAAGTTCAACGTCATTGACTGCTCGTCGGCATACAACGTTATTCTAGGGAGACCTTGGATACACGACATGAAGGCCGTACCCTCGACATATCATCAGACGGTCAAGTTTCCAACAACTTGCGGCATCCAAGAAATCAGGAGTGAGCAAAAGATTGCTCGCGACTGCTACAAAGTTTCAATAAAGCCTAGAAAGCAAAATATCTAGCAATTACAGAACCAGGCAGATCTTGAAACTGTCGATGACTATCGACTAGAGGAAGTTGTCCTGGATCAGGAGAAACCTGACAGAGTAGTTTACATCGGTATGTCCCTCGACCCTACCTTAAACAAATCGCTAATTTCTTTCTTGCAGGAATATGCCGACTGTTTCGCCTGGTCGTATGAAGACATGGTCGACATCGACCCAGAAGTCATCTCTTATCGACTCAACGTCGACCTACGTTTAAACCTATGAAACAGAAGCGTCGAAAGTTCGCTCCATAATGCAATAAAATAATCAACGGAGAAGTTGATAACTTGCTCAAGATATGAAAGATCAGGGAAGTGAAGTATCCCGACTGGTTGGCCAATGTCATAGTCGTACAAAAGAAAAACGGAAAGTGGAGGGTCTGCATAGACTTTACAGATCTCAACAAGGCTTGTCCCAAAGACCCATTCCCGCTACCTCACACTGACGCTATGGTCGACGCAACTGACTATCATGAGCTACTCACGTTCTTGGACGCATATTCGAGATACAATCAAATCATGATGCATCGCGACGATCAAGAGAAGACGACATTCATGACAAACAAAGGGATATACTGTTATAAAGTCATGCCCTTTGGTCTTAAGAATGTGGGGTCAACATACCAACGACTAGTCAACAGGATGTTAGCGTCTTGGCGACATAAACAGACGATCAATCATATCGATCATTTAAGGCAGTCGTTCGATAATCACAAAAAATATCAAATGAAACTCAATCCAACAAAATGCTCCTTCGGAGTAAGTGTAGGAAAATTCTTGGGATACATGGTCACCCATCGAGGGATCAAGGCCAATCCCGACCAAATATAGGCGATCATAGACATTAAGTCCCCGCGTAACCTCATAGAAGTCTAGCGACTTACTGGACGAGTTGCAACACTAAACAGGTTTATTTCTCGATCTTCTGACAAATGTCATTTATTTTATGATGTCTTGAGGAAAAACGTGGGCTTCGAGTGGACAGACGACCATGAACACGCGCTCCAAGATCTTAAGAAGTACATGTTGTCTCCACCCCTGTTGTCAAAACCTGAGGACCATGAGGTCCTTTAGCTTTATCTAGCCTTCAGCTCAAATGTTGTAAGTATTGTTCTGACCCGATAAGATGAAAAGCAACAACGTCCAATCTATTACGTAAGTAAATCACTTCTCGATGTCGAAACCAGATATTCCTCCATGGAAAAACTTTTGTTATCTTTAATAACAACAACAAAAAAGTTACGTCGCTATTTCGAATCACATCCTATAACTGTCGTGACAAACTTTCCTCTTAAGTTTGTCTTGAGAAAACCTAAGTTGACAGGTCGACTGGAAAAATGGAGTATCTACCTTAGTAGTTACGACATTGAATACAAACCCGGGACCACTATCAAATCGCAAGCATTGGCTGACTTCGTCACAGAATTCAACCTAGAATTGGATGTACCGACGGAACTTGTGGCAACTTTCGACGACAAACTCATGCATTAGCTAAAGACTCTGAAGAATTTCAAGAATTTTCCATTTCACAAATCCCGAGGGATCAAAATACCCAAGCTGATGCATTAGCTAGCCTTGGGTCGGCACTTGGACAATCTCCATTCGACGTTGTCCCAATAATTCATCTAGCGACACCGTCTATTGAAAACGAAAACAACGTCCAAATGATCGATGAGGAAGATAATTGGCTGAGCGATATTAGAAAATTTCTAACAAGCGACCAACTTCCTGAAGACAAAATGGAAGCCCAAAAATTCGATTTAAGGCATCCAGATACATTATGATCAAACGACAACTCTACAGACAATCGTCGACAGGACTAAACTTCCGATGTGTTACCAATAAGAATCAAGTCAAAAGCATTTTGCAAGAAAAGAACAATGGTAAGTGTGGTAATCACTCAGGGGGTCGCATCTTGGCAAATCGTATCTCTCGACAAGGGTACTATTGGCCAACTTTACGACAGGACGTGATAAGGTACGTCCAAAGTTGCGACGCATGTCAACGACATTCAGGTATGTCACATAAACCTTTTGAACCCTTGCACTCGACTTTAACTCTATGGCCCTTCTTGCGGTGGGGAATGGATATTATCGGCAAGTTACCTCCGGCCCCCGGGAAAACGGTATATCTTCTAGTCCTTACAGATTATTTCTCAAAACAGATATAAACGGTTGCTTTCTCCCAAGTTCGAGACAAAGAAGTCATCTCCTTTATCCAGACTAACATCATCTGCAGCATCGGAATCCCATCCAAGATCTTATGTGATAACGGGTCACAGTTCATAAGCAATAGAACCCATCAGTTATGTGAAGATTGTAACATCAAACTTACGACTTCAACGCCCCGATATCCTCAATCCAATGGACTTGTCGAGTCGAATAACAAAACGATCATCAATTCGAACAAGAAAAGACTTAAGGCAGCAAAAGGCAAGTGGGTTGAAGAACTTGCAACAGTTCTTTGGGCCAATCGTATGACACCTCGTACATCTATAGGACAATCTCTTTTTTCTCTGGTCTATGGTTGAGAAGCAGTCTTTCCGGTCGAGACTCAAATACCGACTTGTTAGAACATAAAATGTTCTAAGTTTATAAGTTTTGTAAAGTCATCATTAATTGTATTTGGGTCTTGTAATAGCATTAGGTTTGGGCTTAAATGTAAACAAAGGTGATAAGGGTATAAATAGGAGTTGTGTTGTAGTTTGTTTGTAAATTTCAATTTCACAATGTAGTCGTGTAAAGTGTATTGTGTGTTTCTAGTGAGAGAAGCATGTCCTCTCTCTTGAGTTTGTGAATAATACAAACAATTCCTCCCAATTCATCTTTGTTCTTCAATTTACATTGATTAGATTATGATCTACGGACCCAACAAGTGGTATCAGAGCCTAAATCGTAGACAAGTTCATCGATACGATCAAGATCATGATTCTGTTAATGGAACAGTAACTGTGTCGCATGATCTATGTGGTGAAAATTTTGAATTCTTCGTTTGGATGCAAATTTGTTCAAGCTTTGATGCAAAAATGATTCAGAGGTTATAGACCAATCTATTGGAGTCAATTACAAGTTTCAATTTCAACATAATTAGAAGAATTGATCGAATTTGAGGTTTTTGGTTCGAAATACATTTTTTACTGTGTATTGATCGATTTTGGATTTAGAGGTGTTTTTGTTGAAAGCCTTCAACTACAAAAGTGCTCTAATGTAAATTTCGAACATGTGTATAAAGTTTGAACTCAAAATTCGAAGGTTTGAAGAAGAATTTGAATATTTATTGAATTCCCAGACAACAGAATTCGCAAGATCCCTAAAATTCGCATGTTCTTGAAGAACTCGCATGACATATCATTGAAGAATTCTCATGACTCATCCCTAGATACAACATATTTTTACTATGTCAGGATTTCACAAGTAGTTGGATACGAAAAGTACAGAATTCACATGCTACCGTGCTAAGTTGTATGCGAAAAGTAAAGATTTCGCAAGCCACTTGATGCGAAAAGTTTGAAGTTCGCAAAATGTTTTATGCGAAAAGTGGCTTCCAGGATGAAAACTAAGTGTATAATTTGCATCATAATATGTTGCGAAAATCTTTGATGGTCAAATATTTCTAAATGCAGAATTCGCATGAAAGGGGACGCGAAAAGATAGATTTCACATGTTGTACCCTACGAAAAGCACAAAATTCGAACAAAGATATATGCGAAAAACGAGGAATTCGCATGAAGGCCTATGCGAAGAGTAAGATTTTGCACCCAAGCCTATGCAAAAAGTGAGGTTTCGGCTCATGCCACATGCGAATTGTGATTTTAATGTTTAATGGTCTGCGAATTCTTGTTCTGCGAAAAGTGTGATCATGTGATGTGCGAAATGTTACTGTTTAGAACCCATTTTGCTACAAGTTTTCCATGTTCCTGAGATTTTCCGCGTAATTCATATGTGACATCATTCCTATCTTCTGTTGGTCACATATTTTTGGCAACTGATCAAAATTTCACGAGTGCTCATGCTAGTCAAGATTTTCAGATACTTGATCTTTGGATTTAGTCTCTGATTGGATTGGATTGGATTAGCAGCTTGAGTATCTGCAATCATCAGTCTGGAGTTTTTCTCTACGATGCTAGACCTTTGAGTACTCTTAATCATTCTTCTGACCTGATCAATTAGAAGTGTGAGTGACTGCAATCATTATTCTGGTACTTTGGTTGTGATCTAGAATTTTGAATGCTTATAATCATCCAGCTGATTCGTGAAGAAAGGAGTTATGAGTTCATTCGTTCAGTGTTCTGGAAAGCAGTTACAAAATGAGCATCTTTCATCAGTTGTTGAACAAATATTTCTTCTAACCTTTCCCTAGTAGTGTTTGCTACCAATTACTTCCTCCTATGAGCATATTAGATCAAGTTCTTAAGCTGAATTCCTATTCAACTCGCGGTTAAAGACATATTTGTTCTTATAAATTGAAGATGCACTTTGGTTGTCACGTCAGAATTCACACATTTCTTTCTTGTGGGCATAACGAATGTGTTGAATTTACTAGAGATAAAAGTTGTCTTTTTTGCACTCAGTCGAGGTTATTGTCTACATCGAATCTGGTATTAAAGTTGAAACTCCAAAGAATAAGAGTTATTTTCAAGGGGGAGCCGGAGCTATTTTGAAGTTTAAGCAACGCTAAATTTTCTAAAGAAATCAAGAGGGAGAAGAGTTGAAGTTAAAGAGGATGATTACTTTACAAAACGTAGGGGGAAAATGTTAGAACATAAAATGTTCTAATTTTATAAGTTTTGTAAAGCCATCATTAATTGTATTTGGGCCTTGTAATAGCATTGAGTTTGGGCTTAAATGTAAACAAAGGTGATAAGGGTATAAATAGGATTTGAGTTGTAGTTTGTTTGTAATTTTCAATTTCACAATGTAGTCGTGTAAAGTGTACTATGTGTTTTTAGAGAGAGAAACATGTCCTCTCTCTAGAGTTTGTGAATAATACAAACAATTCCTCCTAATTCATCTTTGTTCTTCAATTTACATTGATTAGATCGTGATCTATGGACCCAACACGACCTCACGACACACGCCGGTCGATCACAACTTAGACTACCTAAGTTACGACCTCGACGCATTAGAAGAATTACGGGAGTCGGCATTAATCCAAATGGCCTCAGAAAATCAATTCGTCGAACGACATTTCAATAAGAATGTTAAGGCCAAAATCTTTCAAGATGGTGATTACGTTTTACGACGTGTGTTTCAAAACACTCAAGAACCTGGTTCAGGTAAATTATCCGTCAAATGGGAAGGTCTATACCGTATAACCGAGGTTGTCGGAAAAGGAGCCTACCGATTGTAAACCTTCGACGGTCGTGACATTCCTCGAAGTTGGAATGCAGTACATTTGAAGAGGTATCTCTTCTAAACCCATTTCTTATTTCCTTAAGATTATCTTCCCACAAACATTACATAGCATCGGAGAGTCGTTAGTTACATAGTAAGATTTCTATTGATCTTTATTATCTCTCGATTACCATTTCTATGTCTGTCGTGAGTGACTTATGCAATTATTCTAATGTATGTCTCGACAATGTAAAAGTTGCGACAGCCCGATCCGTTCAAAAGTTTTTATATTAATATCGCAAGGTATTACAAAAACGGAACGACGGCCAACGGTCGCCCGATTAGAAAAACAAAAAAATTACAAAAGCTAACTAAGGAGTCGGATGCTCCTGCTCTTGCTGTTGCTGTTGAGGGTCGACCACAACATTTCCACCCTCGGCGACGACGTTCCCCTACTCGACTTCTTGCTCATCCTCAGAGTCGATATCTTTTACGACCCTAATCGACCCCAAGAAGAAGGCAAGTTCACCTTCAGTCGACACCAGGGGGTTCTGACTCCTCAGGTGTCGTCTCACTATGGCCGCTCGAACCTTGAGGCAAGTAAAAGCCTCCACAGACTTCACCTCCTCTTCGAGGTCGGCGACTGCTTCTTTGTCGCCTCCAGCTTAGCCCTAAGGGCCTCGGACTCTTTTTCATTCATGGTCGAGGCTTCCTTAATCGTTTTTAGCTCCGCCTCTGTCGCGGACACTCGACCCAAGGCCTCCCTCGGTTGTTCCCAGAGCTCCTCATTCTCATGACCAACGACCTCAAACTAGTTGAGGGCGTCTTCTAGACGGATGGAATACTCTTCCTTCTTGGCCTCTGCCTTTTAGGCCCTGGTCAGCGCCACATGTTCCTTTGCTAACTCGGTCGAGACCAGCCTCGTCACTTGGTCCATACGGGTGTTGAGGACTAGCCCTGCTTCGAGAGCCTGCACAATCGAACAACAAAAGTTGTTAAAGCATAACGCAAGAAACAACTCAAACCTACAAATTAAGCAAGAAGAACTGCTTACCATAAAGGAGAGCCTTGAAACATGGGCGACCAGGTCTTCGACTGATACATCTTTGTATCGATCAAAGAACGACTACAAGAGGAATTTCCCCAGATGGGGAAACAAAGACCTCATGCCCAGCTGTTCGGATGACATAAAATCCCCCGGGAGGGTAAAGCTCACTTCGATCGAAGCTGGAACTTCGCTGGTCATAGGACCCTTCCCCTTGTCTTTTGACGCAGAGATTTGGATTTCCACCCCGGTCGGCGGGGCCTGCGAGATTAGCTTTGCGTCCATGACCGGAGGCATCTTCGCCTTCTCCGAAACAGTGGCCTCGGGGCCACTGTCAATTGAAGACGGTTCCCTCTGAATCGTCTTTGGCTTCTTAATCCCCGACCTAGATGTCGGGGGAGCCTTTTTTCTTGATTTCTCGCCCTTTGCAGGCAAGCTGTGCGAGGGCCTCTCTCTTCGAGAGACCCGTTGTTGGTTTCACGGGGGGTCGATCCTCCTAAAAAAAATTAACACCAACAATATAAGAAACACAAAATTAAAAACAAGTAAGTGACGTCTTTCATAAGACTAGACCTTACAATATCTTACAATCTTAAGGTGACGTCTTACGACTAAATCCTAACAAATCATACGAATAGTGGGTGACGTCTTGCGACTACACCCCACGAAGAGTCTTACGACCGGTGGTGACATCTCACGACTAGACCCATTAGACTCTAACACCTCGAATTTTAGACCTCGAATGATGAAAATCGTTTTGGATTTATGTTTAAAAGTTCCTAAACCCATATGGTGATTTTCGTGAATTGTTGGGGTCAGGTTTGAGCGTTGTTTCAGGTTCGGGCAACACCTGGGGGGAGGCCGCGACAGTGCTGACGATTGTGCCACAAGGCACTATCGCCAGAGTCACTATCGCGCGGGTTGGTTGACCTACGGTACACTCAGCGCGAGTTTGCCCGCGATAGTGCCAATGGCACTATCGTCGTGGCACTATCGTGGGACTTTTCATTTAATGCGATTTTTGGGTGTTTTGAGCCTCATTTTGGGTTGTTCTTCAAGAGGCGATTTACACACACTCAAGGTGCGATTTTCACACACTTCCTCCCTTCTTCTCTCTTCATTTAGTATGTGGTTGTTGGTTCATTGATGGTTGGTAATTATTAGGGTTCTAAGGTTATAGACACAATTTCTCCTCCAAGATTCTAAAGATTCAAGTCTTTCTCATCCACTCCTCATTCTAGGGTTTTACACTTCAATCCTATTGGTGAGTCTCCTAAACCCTAACTAATCATACTTGTGTTATTATGTACTAAATGATTCATGTAAGATGTTCAAGTAAGCTAAAACTAGGGTTTATGTATTTGCCATGTTTGGAGGTTTGTAGTTGGAGAAATCATTTAATGTGGAAAAGAAATGTTATGTGTACAATGTGATATACTAATAAATGCTAGGGAGATGATCTATATTGAGTTTGGAAAAACGTGTAGAACTATTCTTATCAGCAGTTGATTTTAATGTTTGCGAAATGGGGTCCTTGCCATATTTCTCTAGTAGTCAAGCAAATATTATTCATGAGTGTGCTTTGCTATGCTTATAAATGATATATGTGCATTGCGTGAAAGGTGTTATTCATATGTATATGTGCAAGAGTTAAATACGGAGGTTATGCCTAATTCCTTGTGCACGAGGAATTAGACGGTTCTTATATAATATGAAATTATTTGACCGTTGGGTCTTTAGCGAGGAGGCAATAGGTGACACAAGTCTCCGGGTTGTAACTCGTCTACTTTGGATAGGCACCAGTATCCATAAGTCCTTGGAGCGTAACTCGACGGAGTAAGTGTTAGAGGCATAAACGGTCCGAGGATTGTGATGTCCGGCGTGGCATGAGAACTAGGTCTGGGGTATGTGGTGAAATCCAATTTAACATCGCGGGTGACTCCACTCATGTGTTCTCGTCACCCAAGGTGGAACGGGCACGTCCGTTGTATGGAGTTTATCTCTGGTGAATTGCACAGGTGTTAATTTCTTATCCCAAATCGGGATGGGGGCTTGAGCTTAATCTAAAGGCGTATCGGTAACTTTTATTTGCTTTACTTGTACTCCTTAATATATGTGAACTCCTTATAAATTCCTTCTTGCCTTCAATCTAACACTTGGGAATGTGTTCTTGACTCACAGGTTCAGCTAGCGGTGTGTCTAGGGCACCTTGATTCGGCACACGCACACCTAGGAGTACCCATTGGTCGGGCATTTTTGGGATTTGAGAGAAGAGCGATTTTGGAGGCATAACAACACCCACATTTAATCTAGTTAATTAAGTTGTTCTAGATTAGTTAGGTTGTTGTGTATTATGTTTCATTTTTACCGCTACACTTGCTTGTTCAAACTAACCCACGTCTTGGGGTATTAGTTGTTCGTAATTACAGGTTTTAAATCCTCACTTTTAGCCGTCATATTGTCGAAATTTTAAGTTTTATTTTACCTCAAATTTTAGGGTGTTACAAGTTGGTATCAGAGCTTTAGTTTAAGTGAACTAGGTATATAAACTCGATGCCTAGACTTAAGTTGGGACTATTAAGTTACGAACTACGAGCTTTGGGTAGAACTTCTAAGATGGGACGACCTTAGAGTCAACAGAAACTACGTCGTTGAGAATTGTAAAAATGGTAACGAGGATTTTTATGTAGTGTATGTTCATAATTCCAATTAGCTACTGTTATTATGAATATATGGTTACATGAATGTACTTGAATTACTATGATTACGATAATCAACGGACTGTATGAGTATGTTTCTTGTGTAAATCTTGTGTTGCTTATCTCTTTTTCCCCTCTCTGAATTATGTGCCAGATCCGAAATGGTAAATACTCGGAGTCGACCGCTACTTGATGGAGAGATGCATGAGGACAGTTCGTCTAACCCTAATCCAGCAGTGCGGGTGGCGACTGTTGTTCCCCACAACATGCCACCGATATTCACCGGAATAGAGAAACGCATACCTAGAGTGGAGTTGGCGTCCACGGACCCGGTCATTCGAGAGGCAAACCCTTAGAACGATATGATGGCTAGTGTTATGCAGATGGTGTCATCGGCCATGGAAAAGCAACAAGAAGCATTTCTGAAAATGTTAGAGGATAGAGATGCTAGTCACCGGAGGCCGGAAGTGGTTGCGGAGAACGCAATAGTCGGTTTGGGTGGTACCGGAGGCGAGAACCGTACTGATGGGTTGGTTGTCCTAGAAACCAGACAAGCAGGGAAGGGTTGTTAGTATAAGTCCTTCATGGGTTGCAAACCACCAGAGTTTGATGGGGCCGATGATCCCGTGGATTGTATGAAATGGTTGAGGGAGATTGAGCAGGCCTTCAGGGCTTGCAGCTGTGATGAGAGTCAAAAGGTGAACTTTGGCTCTCAAATACTCCGGGGCGCAGCTCTAATCTGGTGGGATGTTCACACCGCAACTATCGTGGAAACCGTTCTGGAAAAGATGTCATGGGCTACGTTCAAGGAAAAGGTTTTGGAGGAATATTGCAACGAGCAAGAGATGGATTTGATCGAAGAGGAGTTCCGAGCCTTAACGAAAGGGGAATTGACTGTGAAAGAGTATACCCGTCTCTTCATGGAGAAGCTAAACCTCGTGGGGCACGTGGCCCCAACTGAAAAGGAAAAGATGAAGGCCTACTTGAAGGGCCTACGCACGGACATGTGAAACAGAGTCCGAAATTCTAAAGCTACAAATCTCCGAGAGATCATCGAGGAGGCTAAGATAATGGAAAGGGTCTACACAAAGGACAAGGAAGAAAAGTCTAAGGCCGTGGAAAAGAGGAAAGGTGAAAGCTCACTCACTCCATTCAAGAAACCGAAATATCAACCCAACGTGAGAAGCGTTGATAATCGCCGAGAGGCGAATTGGTGTTCCAAGTGTAAGCACAAGCACTTTGGTTCATGCAACTCCCACTCCAACCCTCTTACGTGTTTCAAGTGTGGCAAGCCGGGTCACACTAGTCAGAGTTGCTCTTTCCAAGGGACGGTATGCTTTGTGTGTCGGGAGGTGGGCCATGTCAAGAGAGATTTCCCCAAGCTAAGGGGTGGGGCTAGAGGAGGAAACCCGCCGATTCAACCAAAGAAGGAAGTCGTCCCTAAGGCTCAAGGGAGGGCCTTCCAAATGTCGAGAGAATAAGCAAAGGAGACCATCGACGTGGTGTCGTGTACGTTTTTACTCAACTCCCTTATCGCTAAGGTGCTATTTGATTCTGGTGCAAAATTCTCTTTCGTATCTCTCGCTTTTTGCAAGGAATTGAATGTGCCTACTAGTACTCTTAACGATTTGTTAGTAGTAGAAATAACGAATGGGGAGCAAGTAATCTTGCGGGAAGTGTTGGAAGAATTCCATCTAGACATTAGTGGGAAATTATTCGTTGTGAACCTACTCCCTATGGCAATTGGGAGTTTCGACATGGTGATCGGAATGGACTGGTTGTCGCGACACAAGGCAGAGATCTTATGTTCAAAGAAACCGATCCGATTACCGACCGCGAACGGGGGTTTTGTCTTTGCCTACGGGAAGAAGCGTAAGGGTGAGGTGGCTCTTATTTCTTCCATCAAGGCAAGTAAGTGCCTTGCGAAGAATTGCCCTTCGTTCCTTGCCTACGTGTTGGATGCCAAGGCGGAGAAGAAAAAGTTTGAAGACGTTCGAGTTGTTAGTGAGTATCCGGATGTTTTCCCCGACGATCTACCGGGCTTGCCGACCGACCGCCAAGTGGAGTTCAGAATCGATTTATTCCCGGAAGCAGCGCCGATTGCCCGTGCGCCTTACCGTCTTGCCCCGACCGAAATGCAAGAAATGATGTCCCAACTCCAAGAGTTGTTGGGGAAGGGATTCGTGAGGCCGAGTTCCTCGCCTTGGGGAGCTCCGGTACTCTTCGTCAAGAAAAAGGATGGGTCGATGCGGATGTGCATCGACTATCGGGAGTTGAACAATGTAACCGTAAAGAACAAATATCCACTACCTCGAATTGATGACCTCTTCGACCAACTACAAGGAGCAGGATGTTTCTCCAAGATCGATCTTCGATCGGGCTATCATCAAGTGAGGGTTAGAAAAGAAGACGTTTCTATGACCGCCTTCAGAACCCGTTATGGTCACTACGAGTTCTTGGTTATGCCTTTTGGGCTAACTAACGCATCAGCGGTATTTATGGATTTGATGAACCGAGTTTGCCGACCCTTTTTGGATAAGTCAGTCATAGTGTTTATCGATGATATCTTGGTCTTCTTGGGTCTAGCCGGTTACTATAGAAGGTTCATCCGAGATTTTTCCAAGGTCGCCTCACCATTGACGTCTCTAACAAGGAAGAATGTGAAATTACTTTGGACCGAGAAACAAGAGCAAGCCTTTCGGACCTTACAAAGGAAGTTATGTGAGGCGCCAATATTATCCCTACCCGAACGGACAGAGGATTTTGTGGTCTACAGCGATGCATCTAAAATGGGTTTGGGGTGTGTCTTGATGCAAAGGGGCAAAGCCATAGCCTATGCATCAAGGCAATTGAAGGAGCATGAAAGGAATTACCCAACTTACGATCTCGAGCTAGCGGCGGTGGTGTTTGCTCTGAAGTTATGGAGACACTACCTTTATGGTACGAAGTGCACTCTTTTTACCGACCATAAAAGCCTGAAGTACGTCTTCAATTAGAAAGAGTTAAACATGCGGCAAAGAAGATGGCTCGAACTACTCAAAGATTATGACTGTGAGCTTCAGTACCATCTCGGAAAGGCAAATGTGGTCGCGGACGCCCTGAGCCGGAAGGAGTATAGTAGTGGCGTTCAAGCCACCTTTGCAAGGGTGGACGTTATCTCAAGCTTAATTGATAAGATCAGAGTATCACAGTCGGAAGCACTTCTTGAAGCAAACCTCAAAAGTGAAATTATGGTGAAGCAACATCTCCAAATAACCGAAGATGGAAGAGGTTTAAAGTTATACCAAGGTCGAATCTGGGTGCCAAAGATTGGGGGATGTCGGGACTTGTTATTGGAGGACGCACACAAATCCAAGTACTCAATCCATCTGGGAAGCACTAAGCTGTATCGAGATTTAAAGCTCAACTATTGGTGGTCGGTGATGAAGCTAGATGTGGCTAAATATGTGGAACAATGCATAACCTACCTACAAGTGAAGGCGGAGCATCAACGACCATACGGTAGTCTTAAATCCTTGGAAATACCGGAGTGGAAGTGGGAACACATCACCATGGACTTTGTGACCAAGCTACCGAAGACTTTGAGAAACCACGATACCATTTGGGTAATAGTGGATCGCTTGACCAAGAGCGCACACTTCTTGGCCATGCGAGAGACCCTACCGATGGACAAGTTGACCAAGTTATATATAGATGAAGTGGTCTCGAGGCATGGAGTCCCACTTTCTATTGTATCCGACCGAGATAGTCGCTTCCCATCTCACTTTTGGGATAGTTTACAAAAGGAATTGGGCACAAGAGTTAAGTTGAGTACCGCCTATCACCCGCAGACAGGCGGACAAAGTGAGAGGACCATCCAGACCCTTGAGGACATGTTGAGGTCGTGCGTCATTGACTTTGGGGGAAGTTAGGATGTACATCTTCCTCTAGTGGAATTTGCCTACAACAACAGTTATCACTCGAGTATTGACATGGAGCCATTTGAGGCATTGTACGGAAGAAAGTGTAGGACACCCGTATGTTGGTTAGAAGCAAGAGAAAAATAGTTTGACGGGCCGGAGATCGTGCAAGAGACGGACGACAAAGTGAAAGTCATCAGACGGCGTTTGAAAGTGGCACAAGATCGACAAAAGACCTACGCAGACATGCGTCTCATCATGGCCGCTCGAACCTTGAGGCAGGTAAAAGCCTCCACAGACTTCACCTCCTCTTCGAGGTCGGCGACTGCTTCTTCGTCGCCTCCAGCTCAGCCCTAAGGGCCTCGAACTCTTTTTCATTCACGGTCGAGGCTTCCTTAATCGTTTTTAGCTCCGACTCCGCCACGGACACTCGACCTAAGGCCTCCCTCAGCTGTTCCCTGAGCTCCTCCTTCTCATGACCAACGACCTCAAACTGGATGAGGGCGTCTTCTAGACGGATGGAATACTATTCCTTCTTGGCCTCCGTCTCCTTTGCCTTGGCCTCTGCCTTTAAGGCCCTGGTCAGCGCCACATGTTCCTTTTCTAACGTGGTCGAGACCATCCTCGTCACTTGGTCCATACGGGTGTTGAGGACTAGCCCTGCTTCGAGAGCCTGCACAATCGAACGACAAAAGTTGTTAAAGCATAAAGCAAGAAACAACTCAAACCTACAAATTAAGCAAGAAGAACTGCTTACCATAAAGGAGAGCCTTGAGACATGGGTGACCAGGTCTTCGACTGATACATCTTTGTATCTATCAAAGAACGACGGCAAGAGGAATTTCCCCAGATGGGGAAACAAAGACCTCATGCCCAGCTGTTCGGATGACATAAAATCGCCCGGGAGGGTAAAGCTCACGTCGATCGAAGCTGGAACTTCGTTGGTCGCAGGACCCTTCCCCTTGTCTTTCGACGCAGAGATTTGGATTTCCACCCCGGTCGGCAGGGCCTGCGAGATCGGCTTCGCGTCCATGACCAGAGGCATCTTCGCCTTCTCCGAAACAGTGGCCTCGGGGCCACTGTCAATTGAAGACGGTTCCCTCTGGACCGTCTTCGGCTTCTTAACCCCCGACCTAGATGTCGGGGGACCCTTTTTCTTGATTTCTCGCCCTTTGCAAGCAAGTTGTGCAGAGCCTCTCTCTTCGAGAGACCCGTTGTTGGTTTCACAGGGGGTCGATCCTCCTAAAAAAAATTAACACCAACAATATAAGAAACACAAAATTAAAAACAAGTAAGTGACGTCTTTCATAAGACTAGACCTTACAAGATCTTACGATCTTAAGGTGACGTCTTACGACTAAATCCTAACAAATCGTACGAATAGTGGGTGACGTCTTGCGACTACACCCCACGAAGAGTCTTACGACCGATGGTGACATCTCACGACTAGATCCATTAGACTCTTCAACCAGTGGGTAGTGTCCTAGTGACCAAACCCATGACTAATGGGTGATGCCTTTCTGGCTAGACCCCATAAGGTCTTTCAACCGATAGGTGACGTCCTGTGACTAGACCCTATAACCCAAGCTAAGTATGAAGAGAACTTACCTGTCATCTCTTCCTCTGGAGTCTCCTCGTCGGACTCCTTCTCTTCTCGTCTCTCCTCCTCCTTTGCGGGAGAAGCAATCGACGTCCCGACATATTGTACGTAGTCCTCCCCCTCGTCCCAGTTGGCAGTAGGACGTACAGTGAAGAAAGAATGTTCCTCGACACTGAACTCGAGGAACCTCTAAACCTTGGTGGTCGAGTCGGCAGAGGGCACTGCTACCGAGAAGTCGATCACTAGCAAGAAAAAAGCAATACAAATATTAGCATAAATTCTCGACAGATAAAAATACTATAGAGACTTAATGTCTTACCTTCGGTATTCCACCACGTGGTGAGCCAATGGACGTCGCCGCCAACCAACGTCAAGCGACCGAAGAGTATCTCGTCTTCCACTTGCGGTCGTTGACCGCGGTCGCCTGAACCAAGGTACGAGTCCCTCTATATTTCGAAAAGAGACTGTACAGGTGGTTCACCTCCGCCTTGACTGTATTGGCCAAAAGGAGGTCGTAAACAGTAAATGGGGACTCTCATTTATCCGTCAATCGTTCAATTACTTGAATGAACCTCCAAAATTGGGGCATCATCTGCCCCCGCGACAAGTCAAAGATCGTAAGGAACGATCTCGACAGAGGGGAATAGGGCCATATAAACTCAATCTTGAATGAATACTCGTATATCACGAAATATCCGTCCGGGCATTGCTCTAGATGGAGCAATACTGGAGGACTAAGAGTCACGTCTGCTGGGATCCCGGCCAACAGTCGGAATGAATCGACGTCTTCCTCTTCTCTAAGAGTGCTAATAGGGTCCAACGACATTGCAAAATTAGGGTCGTGAATGGTCGCTACGTAAAAGTCGAAAGCGTCCCAGTTCTTCCTAGGCTTTCGAGCGTGGGTCTTAAAACGCATAAATTAAGTTTAGAAGATCGTACCTTATAAGGGGCACTAAACCTCAATCGGCTATGGCGAAGGATCCGGTTTTCTATCTTTTGCAGGTTTGGCAAGGATTCGCCGAAAATATCTCTCTTTTTAAAAACTTGATCACGTAAAAGGTAAAGATCCAGCAAATGATCGTTATTTATACGGAATTCGGTGTCAGGTCGAGTCAACAGATAGTCGACACCTGTCATCGACCTTTCGTGCGCCAACCGTCGGATGGACGACACCTGTCCGTACTCCTGACACCACGCGCCCCACGTCGCCATGACGTCACAGCCGTTAAGCGGTTGCCCGTTTTCCCTTAAAATCACTTCGGTTTTCAAGGAACCGATTCAGATACAAATTTTCGACACGTGTCCAATCCAGTTACAAAATCCAAAAAGTCGACTAGCCGCCTAATTTTCGAATTTTGGTGGCAAACTGTTTGGGTAAAATTTCACAAGTCACGACCGACACAAGAAAACCAAACGTCTTCAATCTAAGGACCATTCTTGTATTAAGATAAGTTCCTGACGATCATATATATCGAAAGTCACTGTCGTCCCTTATGACGATGGTCGAAAGTTTCTCACGTCCACAACCAGAAGAAACCCCTCGATAGATCTATATCTCACGATCTGTGTAACGTAACTAACGATTACTAATCATTTATTACATGCAACCGTTTCTACTCTATGAGTCTTTTATTACAAGTTTAAGGCACATAATGACCAACGAATATAACAGACAAACACCATCAAGATCAATCATTATCAAGACCGTTGGACATTCAATGCTCATTTATGGCGACCAAAGGCTATATATACTAGTTCGAAGAATCATTTGAGAGACGCAACAAGTGAATATCTTAACTCATTATACCTATATAGCGCTCAAGAACACTCTCAAGAAAGAACTCTCGACGAAGTGTTCTCTTACACGACGCATAGCCCAATCGCACGATTTATTTACTTTCCATTGTAATATTGTCAATTGTACTTGTGATCACTCCTTCTAAAGGATGACGTCCCTGATTGACGTCCATAGTGCACTTGACGATCTCTGCTATCGTCCACAGTTTTTACCCTCGACGGAGTTTTCTGCGTCACCAAATTCTCCGTCTCTTATTTATTTTTTATCCGTGTCGTACGATTTTTCGATCGGTCGCTTACTTTAGTTGTTAAAGCTCCACACCGACCTTAGATTTTTCCTTTGGACGATTTTTGGCATTAACAAACGTTCGTTCATTTATGTTCGTTAATGTTTGTTCGTTTATGCTTGTTTATGTTCTTTTACGTTTGTTTATATTCGTTTACGTTTGTTTATGTTCGTTTTATTATTGTTTGGGTTAAATTCCACAAGTCACGAGCGATGGAAGATAACCAAACGTCTCCAGTCTAGCGACCATTCTTGTATTAAGATAAGGTCTTGCCGACAGCGCACGACAGTAGACATCGTCGTCCTCGTCGACGATCGTCGAGAGTTTCCCACGTCCACGACTAACAGGAATCTCTCGACGGGCTTATATCTTACGACCTATGTAACGTTATTAACGATCATTGATGATTTATTGCATACAACCGTTTTTCCTTTGTGAATCTTTCATTACAGGTTTAATGCACATAATGACCAATGGATATAACGGACGATCGTTATCAAAGATCAATCAATATCAAGATCGTTGGACAATCAATGCTCATTTATGGTAACTAAAGATATATATACAACCTCGAAGAGCTACACAGGAGGAACATTATCTGATTAAGAAACATTTACAAAGACACAACTCTCAAGAATTCTCTCAAGAAGAATCTTCCAACAAAAGTG
This sequence comes from Arctium lappa, assembly GCA_023525745.1. Lineage (NCBI taxonomy): Eukaryota > Viridiplantae > Streptophyta > Magnoliopsida > Asterales > Asteraceae > Arctium > Arctium lappa. The sequence continues at coordinate 28,931,476 of CM042051.1, read as the reverse complement.
TTATATTACACGACATCTAGCTCAATCGCATGATTCATCTGGCGACATCATCCATCGACCAAGAAAAAGATGTACAGATGATCGAAGAGGAAGACAATTGGTCGTGCGATATCAGAAAATTTCTAACACACGACCAACTTCCTAAAGACAAAATGGAAGCCAGAAAAACTCGATTTAAGGCATCCAGATACATCATGATTAGAGATCAACTCTATAAACGATCGTCGACAAGACTAAACTTACGGTGCCTCACCAATAAAAGTCAAGTCCAAAGCATTTTGAAAGAAATGCACGATGGCGAGTATGGCAATCACTCAGGAGGCCGTCGCTTGGCAAATCGTATCTCCCGACAAGGGTATTACTGGCCAACTTTACGACAAGACGCGATAAGGTATGTCCAAAGTTGTGACGCATGTCAGCGACATTCAGGTATGTCCCATAAACCTTCTGAACCCTTGCATTCGACTTTAACTTCATGGCCCTTCATGAGACGGGGAATGGATATAGTCGGAAAGTTACCTCCAGCTCCCGGGCAAAAGGTATACCTTCTAGTCCTTACAGATTATTTCTCAAAATAGATAAAAGCGGCAGCTTACTCCCAAGTTTGGGACAAAGAAGTCATTTCTTTTATCCAAACTAACATCATCTGCATGTTTGAACTTCCATATGAAGTTATATGTAATAACGGGTCACAATTCATAAGCGACAGAACCCAGCAGTTTTGCGAAGATCGTAATATCAAACTTATGACTTCAATACCCCGATATCCTCAGTCCAATGGACTCGTTGAATCAAGAAACAAGACGATCGTTAACTCGATCAAGAAAAGACTCAGGGCTACCAAAGGCAAATGGGTCAAAGAACTTTCGACAGTTCTTTGGGCTAATCGTACGACACCTCGTACAACTACATGACAAACTCCTTTCTCTCTTGTCTACAGTTGTGAAGCGGTCTTGCCTGTCGCGACTCAAATTCCAACCTAACGACACTCGATGGTCGATCACAACTTAGTCGATCTACGTTACGACCTCGATGCACTGGAAGAATTACGAGAGTCATCCTTAATCAGGATGGCTTCGCAGAAACAATTGGTCAAACGACATTTCAATAAGAATGTCAAGGCCAAAATCTTTCAAACAAGTGATTATATCTTACAATGAGTGTTCCAAAACACACAAGATCCTGGCTCAGGTAAATTATCCACCAAGTGGGAATGACCATATCGAATAACCGAGGTTGTCAAAAAAGGAGCTTACCGACAACAAACCCTCGACGGTCGTGACATTCCCCGAAGTTGGAATGTGGTACATCTAAAGAGTTATTTCTTCTAAAACCTATTTCCTCTTTGCTTACGATTATACCTCTACAAGCTTTACTAACTTAAGCATCAGAGCGTCATTGGTCAAACCAACGACCCCCTTTCTTTTAGCGATTTTATTGCAGGATCAGTCAATCATTCGACTATATTTACACCCTACGATTATCTCACGACCATGTCGTATAAATCCAAAGGGTCTTAAGGTCTAAACCTTATTAATTCTTGGAAAAATCGTAAGTTCCTTGTGAATTTATCTTAATTAAATAGGTCGCCAATCTATGTACTTGTGATTTGCGTTGAAACACAAGCTCTTTATACGCTTGCTCAGTCGTAAGCTCGACTAGCATTTGATTATGTTCGAAGTACTTTATGCTTCTATCCATATGTGTTTGTCGTGAGTTGCTTAGTTTCTTATTTAATCTTCGTTATCTTACGATCGCATTTTTATACTTATCATGAACTGCTTTAACTTTCATTAAAGTATCGTTTATCTTTCCTTTACTTTCCTTACGCCTTTCGTATGTTACTTATGCAATTATTTTGTTACCTATTTTGACGAAGTATAGGATGTTGCGACAGTTCGATCTATTCAAAAGACTTTCACTAATACCTAAAAAAGGTATTACAATACATGGCACGACCATCAGCGGTCACCCGATAAAAAATCCAAAAAAATCTAAACTTAACTAAGGAGTATGCTGCTCCTGACCCTCCTTAGCCACGACCTCAGTGGCGTCATCTTGAGGAGTCTCCTCAAGCAGCTCACGATCATGCTTGTCTTCCGAGTCGAGATCCTCCTCGTTGTCGACGAACTTCAAGAAAATCTAAGTCACCCTCCCTCGAAGCTATAGGATCTTCTCCTCTTCCATGACGCCTAATCATGGATGCACGAGTTTTAAGATGAGTGAACACCTCAATGTATTACTCTATATCCTCAAGCTCGTCCACTCATCGACCAAGTCCCGCTCAAACCTCAAGAGTTCGGCCTCTTTTGCAGTCGCAACCGATATCATTTTGTTTGCGTCCAGATCCAATCGGTCGATGGAGGCATCGTCAAGGACCTCCTTCATGCGACTTTGCAGTGACACATTTTCACGCTTACCAGTCTCCAACTCACCAAGGGCTTCATGAAGACGAAGGGAGATCTACTCTCTCTCCTCCTCCGCTGCCTCAGCCCTGGCAGTAGCCTTCGTCTCCCGCTCGATAGATTGGGAGACTAAAGACTTCATGTCATTAAGACGTGATGAAGTGCCAGCGACACTTGGAACGCCTGAAAATCATATAAGAGGTTAATAAAACAGTCGGCAGGAAGAAATTGTTCGCATGAAGGAACACTTCCTTCCTATCAAGACCACCGGACGACATAAAGTCGACCGGTAGCCTGATATTTACTGACATGGTCTTCGGATCCTCACCTGTCTGAGAACCCTTCCCCTTGTCTTTCGACGAAGAAGCTTCCACCACCAGCGATGGGACCGAGGAAACCGGTGCGGCCTCTGCAACCGGTGGTGTCATCGTCCCTTTCGAACTAACGACCTCAAGGTCATCATTCGTCAGGGACGGTTCCCTCGCAACCGTCTTCATCTTCTTACCCTGTGACCCCATAGTTGAAAGGGCCCCTCTTTTCAATACTCGACCTTGTCGAGCCAGCTAGGTTGTCGATTCCCTCCCCGAGGGACTCGATATTTGTACTGACGGAAGTGAATTTCCTAAATAATACAAGCGTACATCAGTAAGTGACGTTTTTAACAAGACCTTACTAAAACAAGTCTAGGGATTAAGAATGTCTCATGACTAGGAATCCCAAAACAGTTTTTTACAACCAGTGGGTGACGTCCGTCGACTAGACCCCACAAAGAAAAACCTAATGGTGACGTCGAACGACTAGACCCATTAAAAACCCTATTTTAGTGACATTTGCTCGACTAGACCCCAAAATAGGTCTTATGACCTACCAATGAAAAGAGGAAAAACTTACCACGAACGGCTTTCCCATCCTATTCCTCCTCTTCTCCCTCTTCCTCATCATCTTCCTCCTCTTCTTCGGCATTTGTGTCAAATTGACCAGGAGACTCGACGACGACGGCATAATCTTCATCATCCTCTTCCTCCCCTCTCGATGTCATGGAGAAGTACGACCGCTCCTCAACGCTGAGCTCCAGAAGGCTCTCGACCTTCCTGGCCGAATCAACATACGGCTTGACCCTCGAAAAGTCCATGGATGAAAACAAAGAAAAAACCAAATCGTTAGATCGATAAAAACACAAAGAGACAAAGAAAGAAAAAGATGGAATATTACTCGCTATGTTCCATCCGTTGGTGATCCATCGAGCGTTAACATCCGACGGCGCTACACAACCAAAGACATATTGTGTCTTCCACCTGCGATCATTTACCGTCGTCGCCTGAACCAAAACACGGTCAGATCTAGATCTCGAAAAGAGACTGTACCTATGGTTTGGCTCCGCCTTGACCTAGTAAGCCACCAACAAATCATTGACAGTAAATAGGGACGACCATTTTACTGTCAATCGTTCAACGACTTGAACGATTCGCCAGATTTGGGGCATCATTTGCCCCGGAGACAACCCAAAGGTCGTCAAGAACTCCCTTGACAAAGGAGAGAATGGCCACAAAAAGCCTATCTTGAAGGGATAATCGTAAAGAACGAAATACCCCTTCAGACATTGCTCCGGTTTCCACCAACTCGGGGCACTCAGTCGAACGTCGGTCGGAATCTTAGCCGTACGTCGAAACTCTCTCATCTCTACCTCACCACTTATGGTACTAAAGGGGTCGGATGCCATTGAAATATTTTGCAAAAAACAAAGGGAAACTATAATTTTTCCTAAAAGCGTAAGGAATAAAGAATTGAGTGAAATCCTCTATTTATATGCCAAATCAGTGGTGGCATGAACCAACGGTTGGATGCCACCTATATCGACTCTTCATCCTCCTCTACATATGAACAAGACTTGTCCCTACAACTGACACCACGCGCCATGACGTCACAACAGTTAAAACAGTTGCACGCTTCCCCCCATAATCGTTTCGGCTCTCGAGGAAATGATTCGGTTACAAGAAATCGACATGTGTCACACCTGGTTAAAAAATTCGAAAAAACGGCTTGCCGCCTAATTTAAGAATTTTGGGGGCAAACTGTTTGGGTAAAATTCCACAAGTCACGACCGACGTAAGATAACCAAACGCCTCCAGTCTAGCGACCATTCTTGCCGACATCGCACGACAGTAGACATCGTCGTCCTCGACGACGATCATCAACAGTTTCCCACGTCCACGACTAACAGGAATCTCTCGACAGTCTTATATCTTACGATCTATATAACGTTACTAACGATCATTGATCATTTATTGCATACAACCGTTTTTCTTTGTGAATCTTTCATTACAGGTTTAATGCACATAATGACCAACGGGTATAACGGACGATCACTATCAAAGATCAATCTTTATCAAGACTGTTGGACAATCAATGCTCATTTATGGTGACTAAAGCTATATATACAACCTCGAAAAGCTTCTCGCGTGATTTGTCGAGTGATTGCCTACTTTAGTTGTTAAAGCTCCACACCGACCTTAGATCTTCCTTTGTACGATTTTTGGCATTAACAATTATATAAATATATTTATATATTATGACATTAATATGTAAAATCATTAATTAAATTGAATTTTTAGAATTCCTCTTTTATCGCTCCTAAGTTTACCAGTTTTTCATTTTGTTATGTTATTTCTTAGGAACGGAATGACGAGTAATCTGTAACACCCTCAAAATTTGGTAAGAGCAACTAATTAAAAATTTCGATAATACATCAAGTAAAAGGTAAATCTCCAAAATAAAACTTTCTATTTAATATCAAACAAATTCAAACTCCAATAATACACAAAGACTAAACCAAGTCGGGTGCTACTTAATCCTCAAACACAAGTTGCTCTTCCCGAAACAAGTGCGGAAAACTTCACTAAGATAACCACTTCTCGAGCAATCTAGTGCTCATCTCTTCATAGCACCGCTAGAACCAACCCCAACTGAAACCTGATGCACATGCCGATAAATAAAAGGTTAGACTAACGCCTAGTGAGTTCAAGAGTTTTAACATGAAAAGATATATCTTTAAAATAAAGGAAATCAGTTCAAATCAAGATCTTTCAAACTAATTTACTTTAGAAATAGAGACGACTCGATTTCCCACAGCTTGCACCATTAAAGACAACGTTCCAATACAAACATTCTTTATAAAACGATGCGACCCAAAACTCATTCAAAACGTGAATATAAATCAACTCCAAATTGTGATACCGTGAATAACACTTCACATCCCAAAAACACCCAAAGCACGGGTGGGGCATAACACTCAACCCATAAATCGTGGTTAATAAATCCCATATACAATATGTCACCGAAAACAAGGATACAAGATTCAATACCCAACACAACACCTTTCGATGACGGGGAAGACCCGATTCCATTGAATGTGGTGGGTACACAAAGTTAAGCCACATATGTATGTTATAAGTGTATCTTTAAGGATAAACAGCCATTGACATCAACCCTATCTAGGTCTTTAGTCAAGGTAGACATCAACCCTATCCAGGTCTTTAGTCATAATAGACATCAACCCTTTCTGGGTCTTTAGTCATGGTAGACATCAACCCTCTATGGGTCTTTAGTCATAGTAGACATCAACCCTCTCCGGGTCTTTAGTCATGGTAGACATCAACCCTCTCTGGGTCTTTAGTCATTTGAACATCAACTCTATCCAAGTCTTTAGTTCAGTGCAAACGTGGGTTCAACTCTATCCAAGTCTTTAGCCCCAAAGAATCACCAAGTTCAACCCTATCCAGATCTTTACGTTGGGATCTGGCCATCCTTGACACACTTGATTATTTAGGACTTACATCGTATCATCAACGCCTATTTCCAAATTAAAACACAGGGATCTTATCCCACTTACACGAAAAGTCGACCTCTATGCCTATGGATCCATTGCATTACAGCCTAACACGTTACATGACTCTAACGGATGAACTAACGCATCCAATACATGTAACTCACAAATGAGATGCAACTAGGTACACCATACGACAAGGCCCCATATCGAGCTACCAAAACCAACGAGTACTCCCAAGACTCATCTGAGTTTGAAACCAGACCAACGGCATAATAAATATTTGGCCAAATACACAAGTCAATAGATTACATCATTTTCCAACAATCATTTACTCTATATTTCAAATTGGCCTTCGATCCACAACCAAAAAGGTTTACGACTGCTAAAATGTCCAAAAAGTTCGGAACGACCCAAAATCAATATGACTCGTATATTCGTATTTTCAAGACGTCCCACTACAAGAATGATGCATATTTTCAACAAACATGAAAAGTGCATTTTGACCAAGTGAACTCCATTCATGAAATAAAATCATTAAAATACTTCCATTTATGACTTATTTGCCAAGATGCCCAAAATTCCCAAATATGGGTGTTCTACAAGGTCTATAAAGCTAAACACTTCAAATAGTCAAAAGTTACCAAATAACTCAACAGTTGACAATTTCATGTAAAACACATAAATACTTTAAAATGAACAATTTGGCATGTACAACGTTTTCACAAGTCAACTTGAACTCACCTTGCTAGATTTAGACTAAATCTAGGTTTTAACCAACGAGATCCTTTGAAGGGCACTTGAATCCTCAAGCCAAAAGCTTCCAAAAATCTAAATCCATGCATACCAAACCATTTAGAAATATTCCCCAAACAATATTTACTAAAATCTCCAACTAGATCAAAACCCTAGTTTCTCCAAAATCATCAAATACTAGATTTAAGAAACCAAACACTTAAGAAACCACCAATGGAGCATTTATAACTTTATTTCAAGAAAGCTTACCACTATGGATGATGAGACTTTCCGAAGGCACCCATTCCAACTCTTCCACCCGAGCTCCCAAACGTTGAACTTGATGAGGAAGATGAAGATGGAGGTTTTGTGGTTCAAGATTCTACTAGCTAGATGATGAAGAATCATATGGTTCAAGGGGGAAAAACCTTCAAAATACGTAAGGTTCGTCATTTGGGGTTTGGGAGAGAAAAGGGAAGAAATTTAGGGTTTGGGTTTGAGAGAAATGAGGCTAATGGCTGAAAATCGGCTTTTAGCTCAACCAGTGCGTCACGCGGGTTATGTCGCGACCTTAAGTTGTGGCATAAGTCGCCCGTTTCCTCCAGAACTCACTGGAAGTGAGTTACGGGGCTTGTGCCGCGACCCCAAGTCGCGGCACAACTCGCGGCAGCCCAAATCTCGGTTTTCTCGTGTCTTCTCACCTGATTTGATCCTCGATGATTCCATAGCAAATCTCATATGATTTCCCAACACCTTTACGTTCCAAAAGCCAAAAGACTCCTGAACTATCACTAAAGGAAGTCTCTAAATTACTGGTGTTACATAATCAAGGTTCTAAAAAAAGCGCCTTGGTGTCGCCATGGCGCGCTATGGCATCGAGGCGTGGCCTTGCCACCACGTTTTTTCCTTGGCGTCGAGATAAGGCGTTGAGCTCGTTATGGCGCGCCATGGCCCGACATAGCGCGTTATGGCGTTACAAATTTGTGTACTTTCCATTCTTCGAATTTGTGTACTTTGAAATTCAATTGGAATTTACCCATTAGTATCGATTATAATTTAGAAATTCTTTTGTTTATCGTTTTATATGAATTTAAATTGTTAATAACTTGTTCATTATTGTTCAAGACACTGATAAAAACACAGACATACACAACTATACATATAAATTATATATAGATTTTCCGCCTTAAGCCACGCCATGGCCTCGCCATAACTCGTAAGGCTTAAGGCTTGAACTCGCCGCCACGCCACGCCTCATGCCTCATGCCATTTAGAACCTTGTGAGTAATGGTGGTTGTTTTTTTGTTCATTTGTGTTCGCTCGTTTATGTTCATTTAAATTTATTTATGTTCGTTCGTTTAAGTTTTATGTTTGTTCGTTTATGTTCGTTTAGCATCTTAACGAACGAATATAAACGAACACGAACAAACACAGTTTCCTTAACGAACGAACATGAACACAAAAATTTATGTTCGTTTACCGTTCGTGTTCATTCGTTTGTTCGGTTAAGTTAAACGAACGAAAACGAACACTACTAAAAAAATGACTTTCACCGACGGATTTTCCGTCGGAAAATTTTCCGACGGATTTTTAACGGATTCCAAAAAAGTCATCAAAAGTCAACATTGCCTTAAATCCGTCGAAAATCCGCCACAAATACGTCACTGAATTTAAAAAAAAAAACTTATATTCTCTTTAATATTGTGACGGATTTGTGACGGATATTTGTTTAAATGAGATTAAAATGAGTTAATTAAATAAATTAGTAACTAACAAGACAAATAAGAACGTAATTAAATTAATTTCATTGATTTCCGACGGATTTCCGACGAAAACTAATTTAATTTATAGTTAAATTATTTTCCGTCGGAAATTAATTCCTTTTTTTCAAAACAAAATCTTATTTTAAAATATTTCTATAAGTAAGAGTTATTTTTAAAAAAAATTAAAAAATGAACTATTTTCCGACGGATTTCTGACGGAAAATCAATTAATTTTAAATTAATTGATTTTCCGTCGGAAATCCGTCGAAAAATAATTTGAATTTTTTCAATAAAATATTCTTATTTTAAAACATTTTTTATATATAAGAGTTATTTTTAAAAAAAATTAAAAAATAAATTATTTTCCGACGGATTTCCGACGGAAAATAATATAATATATAATTTATTTATTTTCCGTCGGAAATCCGTCGAAAAATAATTAGAAACTTTCAATAAAATTTTCTTATTTTAAAACATTTTCTATAAATAATTAATTTTTTAAATTTTTCTAAAATAACTCTTATTCATTTTTTTAAATCTTATTTTAAAACATTTTCTAAAAATAATGGTTAAGAAAAAAAATTAAAAAATCGAATTAATTTCCGACGGATTTTCGACGGAAATTAATTTAATTTAAAATTAAATTCAATTCTGTCGGAAATCCGTCGGAAATTAATATAAAAAATTCAAAATTAAATTAAATTAATTTCAAATTCAAACTTATATCAACTTCAAAATTATATTAAATTGTTAATATTATATTAAATTTAGAATCATAATAAAAATTAAAAATTTAAGAAAATTAAATTTTAAAAACTATTTCTTAAATTATAAATATCTAAAATTAAATAAGATTTTCTTAAATTAATTTTCGATAGATTTCCGATCGATATTAATTTAAAATAAAAATTCAAAATTATATCAAAATCTAAAATTATATTAAATTCATGGAATTATATTAAAATTTAGAATTGTAATTAAATTACAAAACTATAATTATAATTCAAAATTTTAAAAAAGTCAATTTTAGAAATCATTTCTTAAATTTTAAAAAAATTATTTTCCGACGGATTTTCGACGGAAAATAATTCATTTTTTAATTTTTTTTAAAAATAACTCTTATTTATTTTTTAAATCTTATTTTAAAACATTTTCTAAAAATAATGGTTCAATTCCGTCGAAAATCCGTCAGAAATTAATATAAAAAATTCAAAATTAAATTAATTTCAACTTCAAAATTATATTAAAATTATGTTAAATTGTTAATATTATATTAAATTTAGAATCATAATAAAATTTAAAAGTTTTAAAAAATTAAATTTTAAAAACCATTTCTTAAATTATAAATATCTAAAATTAAATAAGATTTTCTTAAATTAATTTCTAATGGATTTCCTATCGAAATTAATATAAAAAAATTGAATTAATTTCCGATTGAAATTAATTTAATTTTAAATTAAATTATTTTCGTCGGAAATCCGTCGAAAATTAATTCGATTTTTTTAAAAAAATTATTTTAAAATCCTCCTAAAAATCATGATATAAAAAAATCGAACTAATTTTCGACGGATTTTCGACGGAAATTAATTTAATTTTAAATTAAATTAAATTCCGTCGGAAATCCGTCAGAAATTAATTCGATTTTTTTTTAATTCTTTATATCTTAACCATTAATGTAAGAAAATGTTTTAAAATAAAAATAAAAATAAAAGTTATTTTTTAAATTTAATTAAAATTCCAAAGTTATTTTTTAATTTAATTAAAAATTATGTTTTTGTGTTTTTTTTTTTCAAAACTCGTCTCTGTCTATTTTTATTGTGTCTTAGTGGTTCGTATTGGTGCTATGGTGGTTTAGTTTTCTTATCTAAACAACTTCACACCACACACATATATGTGGTAAATATCTGTACACAAACACGTAATAAGTCACATATGGTGTTAAGGTGGGCCTTAATAAGTTATAAAACATCATATTAGGATATAATGGTGATTTAGTGGTTTGATGGTTCTATTGGGCTTTGATAGGCTTTATTTGGCTTTGATGGTTCTATTGGGCTTAAATCGGTTCAATTGGATATATTGGTCTTAATAAGTCACCAACAATCACAATTGGCTTTGATGGGCTCAGTTGAACTTAAACCGGTTCAATTGGGCTTAAATCGGTTGTATTGCTCTTTAATGAGTATATTGCGTATGAATCGGTTAATTAAAAAACCAACGATAATAATAATAATAATAATAATAATAATAATAATAATAAAAGTATTAGTAAAATGAAATAATTATTAAAAGGGAATATTCCGACGGATTTCTGACGGAACCCTGTTTTTCGGCGATTGCCGACGAAAAATCCAAAAGCAGGGTCTCAAAAATATTAGAACATTAAACATTTAAAAAAAATCTTATTTGAAAACCTTATTTTTTTTTGAAATATTTGAAAACCTTTAAATAAGAGTTATTTTTAAAAATTTTAAAAGATGAATTATTTTCCGACGGATTTCCGACGGAAAGTAATTCTTTTTTTTCCAAAAAAAACATTTCTTATTTGAAAGCCTTTTTAAAAATTTTAAGTTGTTATTAAAAATTTCAAAAAAAAAATTTGTAGAAAATTTGGGCGGGCTCTCAAAAGATAGAACCCGCTCCCCTCTCCTTCTTCCCCAAAAAACCCTAAGGGGGCGTTTGGTTCGCAAATTTTTTTGGATGAAATGGAATTTGTCAAAGGAATTTGACTTTGATGGAATTGAAATGGAATGTTGTCAGGTTTGACCACATGTTTGGTTGACAGAATTGGAATGGAATCTGTTAAATGAATTGGAGTTTTTCTGTTTGTTTCACAAATTGTAGCTTCAGAATTGGAATGAAATTTTGGTAAATGACCAAAATACCCTTTTTGATTATTTTAATTTTTTAAACAAAAATTACTTTAATAAAATAGTTATTAAATAGTTTAATTTTTAACAAAAATTGTTTTTATTATTTTAGCACATGAATGATGCCGAGAGAGTGAGGAGAGAGAGAGGAGAGAGTGAGGAGAGAGAAGGAGAGGGAGAGAGAGAGAGAGAGGAGAGGAGGAGAGAGAGAGGAGAGAGTGGAGGAGAGATAGAGGATAGAGGGAGAGAAAGAGGAGAGAGAGGGAAGAGAGAGAAAGAGGAGAGAGTGGAGAGATAGAGGATAGAGGGAGAGAGAGAGAGGATAGAGTGGAGAAGAGATAAAGAGAGAGGGAAGAGAGAGAGGATAGAGGGTGAGATAGAGAAGAGAGAGTGGAGGAGAGAGAGAGAAGAGAGAGAGAGAGAGAGAGAGGATAGAGTGGAAGAGAGAGAGGAGAGATAAAGAGAGAGGGAAGAGAGAGAGAGGAGAGATAGAGATAGAGAGAAGAGAGTTAAAGAGAGGAGAGAGGAAAAAGGAAAGAGAGAGGGAAGAGAGAGAGGAGAGAGAGATAGATAGAGGAGAGAAAGGGAAGAGAGAGAGGAGAGAGATGATAGAGTGGAGAGAGAGGAAAGAGAAAGAGAGAGGAGAGAGAGAGGGAGGAGAAAGAGAGGAGAGAGTGGAGGTGAGAGAGAGGGATAGAGAGAGGAGAGATAAAGAGAGAGGGAGGAGAGAGAGATAGCGAGAGGAGAGAGAGGGAGATAGAGATGAGAGAGATAGTTGGTGTTTGCTGATAATCAGTATTAGTAGGGTTTAGTTTGGAGTAAAGGGTAAATTTGGAATTATCAAAATATAAGATTTCATTCCATTGAAATCCTTGGGTTTTAGGATGGAATGTTCAAATCCTTCATTTGTGGAATTTGGTGGAATTCACACATTCCTTCCATAGAAAAGAACGAACCAAACAAGGGAATTGAATTTGGTCAAAGGAATTGGACATTCCAATTCCATCAGATTCCATCAGAATCTGCGAACCAAACGCCCCCTAAGGCTTTTTTTTGTAGAAAATTTGGGCGGGCTTGCGATCTCTCCTCTCCCCTCACGACGCTCCATCTCCGACGCTCTCTCCCCTCTCCCCTCTCCTCCTCACGACGGCTCCCTCCCCTCCCCTCTCCCCTCTTTGAAAGTAAATTTCTCACTTTTTTCCACTGATTTTGATTTCTACTGAATATGTAAATCTATTCAACCCCACTTTATAATGATCATTAATTACTTAGCATGATCTCATCATATATCTTGAAATGAGTATTAGTGTGTTACACCGAACCTCAAAAAGGTCATTAGGCAATCATCACATATTCTCTGTTTCCCCTTTCAAAAGTGATGATTTCGTAATTTACTCAAAAACTTTTTATCAAGAGAGAGGGTGGGTGGTGGTGGTGGTGTGCCGTGATTAACATGACTGAAAATAATATATATGTGATGTGTGTGTATATAATATATATATATATATATATACCATAGTGTTCAACTGTCAATTTTCACAACCTGCAAGAAGTTCATGATCTTCCATGGAAATTAATTAAGTGGTCAATTTTACAAGACTTCGGTTTCATTAACATGTTAATAACGCTTCTATATTCATAGTGAAGAGGGACACGAAGCTTTGTCGACAGTTCCGGGTTCCTAACAAAACTTCCATATATATATATATATATATATATGTTAAATGATATATGGCAAATCATGAGTACGATACATTATGATTGATTATTTGTAGTTGGGTTGCCAATTGTTGGGCAAACATTAGGCTTGATTGTATATGGAAATATTAATTTTGTAGTTGTTATGTCATCGAATTTTTAAAAAACAATTGCTTGTGTTTTCAAGTCATTCAAAACTCCTCTAAACCTACGGTTTGAGTATATGAGTGTATATATATGGAAATCGTAATATACATTAGTCTAAAATAGGTTAAACTTTAGTTCAAGTCTATAAATGTATTTATGCAAAGACTAATCACACTTTCGTCAATTTGTAGATATGTCAACTAATACCGATAGAGGATGGATGTATAAACGTTTAAATAGGGGTGGTCTATTAAATCCGGTTTTTAATGAGGAAGTAGGTAGATTTTTGGATTTTGCGTTCGCAAATGAGCAAGGTGATAAAATAAGATGTCCTTGTAAAAAATGTAAGCTTCTCAAATACAAAGGGAGAGAGGAGGTGAATTTAGACTTATTAAGAAAGGGATTCATGCTTTCTTACACTCACTGGTATGCACACGGTGAAATAGCACCCATTCAACAATCGCAACAAACAATAGTGGACGAAGACTATAATGAATTTGATGGTGTTCAACAAATGGTGATGGATCAAAATGTTCCCGGTACATCCAGTACGTGGGACGAGCAAGATCCAAATCCACATGCACAGAAATTCTATAATATGTTAGAAGCTGCAGACCAACCATTATGGGAGGGATGTCAGAGATTTTCGAAGTTAGAGGCAGCCGCAAGATTTTTGAATTGGAAGGCATATTGCAATGTACCAAATGTTTTAAATCTTTATTTGGCAAACATGTTTAATTGTTTATTTGTTACCCTTATGAATTTGGTTTCGTAATGTTGTGTTTTTTATTTGTCTATGTCTTTTAAATCTAACATTGTTTTGTATACTTACATCATTGTTCTATGATTTCTAACTTTGTTTTGTAGACTTCCAACCATGGCACGCATATGGCGTTATGGAGGTAGGGGGTAGTTCTAGCAACCGAGGAGAAGGCACTTCTACTCCCGGAGCCTCTAGTAATGCTTCGGCACCTCAGGATTCGACATCTCTACCTTCAACACCTATCGCTGATGAACTTAAGTCAGTAAATGGTCGTGGCATCACCAATCCCGAACAGCCTCCGTTGCAAAGACATCGACTTGGGGTAAACGGCACCGAGTAAGTGTCATATTAATTAATTGATCAAATTAATTGTTTTAGGGTATCGATACTAATTCAAGTCAATATATGTATATATATAGTTTCAACAATACGCATGCCACTCGCCTTATGAGCCAGATCAATCGATCCTTTATTGATGAGCCTTGGTGTTCTTGGACGGAGATCCCTAGGGGGGTCAGGGCTAAGATGTGGGAGCGATTTCAGGTTTGTAGTATGTATTTAATTTGTAATCGTTTTGAAAGTAAATATCAACTAACACTTTATGTATAGGCATTCTATTGTTGGGATTCGGCGTTAGATAGCATTATGCTGCAGATTTGGGAGGCCAAATCATTGAAAAATTACAACGACGACTTGAATTCAGCAAGGACAAATGCAGGCGTAAAGTCCATCAACGATGGACGACCCTATAATCCTAAGAACCGGGACCGAGATATGAATTTATTGAAGGACTTCCCTCCCGTATGGCTCACTAAGGAAATATGGAGCGAGATGATCGATCGATGGAACACCGAACATTGGAAAAAGGTATCCAAGAAGTCTAGTGATAATAGAATGACAGAGATTGATGGTGAAATTTCCAAACACACCACCGGGTCGATCTCGATTTCTATGCATCGTGCTCGTTTGGTAGGTCCTTAACAACAATTACTTTAGTAGCTTGATTTTTAGTATTTGACAATTAATACATGTTTGTATTTACCTTTGTAGACAGAAGTTAGAAATGGCGTGCCACCGACTTGTGGGTTCCTCTTCGATTATACACATAGGAAGAGGTCGAGCACAGAGTCATCTTCTTCGGATGGCGGGTCCTCACTAGGGGGTTACGTGACTTCGAGGGATAGCCATATTGCGGTAAGTTTATATAATTGTTTACCTTTAATTCCAAATCTTTTTCTAGTAAACGTTGGGATTGTTTAAGTTAAAATGTTATTATATCTATCTATCTATATATATATATATCTGTCTAGTTTTGGTTGCATTTGTTGGGCAAACATTAAGATTGTTTTAGTATAAGTGTTGGTATATATATATATATATATATCCATTTTAGTCTGGGTTGCCATTTCTTCGGCAAACGTTAGGATTGTTTAAGTTAAAATGTTAGTGTTATATCTAGTTTTGGTTGCCATTTTTTGGGGCATACATCTTATTGTTTAGCGGCTATATTTGTCTTTGGTTTCATTGTTTGCGGAAATTAATTTTGTTTTAGTTTAAATGTTGGTATATATATATATCTCCATTTTAGTATGGGTTGCCATTTGTTGGGCAAACGGTAGGATTGTTTTATTTGGAAATGTCCCAATTACAGCCGTTATGTTGTTGAAATTGACTTGTGTCTTAAACCACAGAGTAATATGCAAATCTCACCCAAAAATACGGCGAGGATGCCACTTCCCATCCCATAATAGATGAAGAATTGTGGCAACAGGCGGTCGAGGGAAGCAAGAAAGGCCGAACATAAGGCTTTGGGAACACCAGGGATCCGAATTTGGTCTTGACCGGGGTGCCCTCAGGTGGATATTCGAGTGGTGCGTCTTCTTCTGATGCTCGGGTGTGTATCTCTTTTTCCTTTGATGTTTATTTACTTCGTATATACTTCTTATTAAAAACTCTAATGTTTTTTTTTGTAGATTCAAGCATTAGAGGCCCGACTGCTCGAATCAGAAGAGGCCCGCAACAAGGAGATGGAGGAGATGCGCCGAAGAGACAAGATCCGCAGGAAGGAGCATCAGGAAATGATGGAGATGGTGACCAGGTTAACCCAGAGTCAGTTTACTCAATCGCAGTTTCCGCCTCCCCCACCGCCAGAGTCTTGATGGTTGAGTATTATGACCTATTTTGTATTTGAATTCATGTACATGAACTTGATTTAGTGAACAATTGTGACAATTTGTATTTTTAGCGTCATTTATAATCGATGACGACTTTAATTTATTTCAATATTTTATTTACAACTTTTTTGAATTTACAGGATTTTAAAATTTTAAAATCGTCTTTTTATTATAATTTTTTTAAATATCCAGTTAATTTCCGACAGATTTCCGACGGATTATCCGTCGGTGAAGTTAAAGAAATAGATCCAAATTTATAATTTAAAAAAAGTTTTCGACGGATTTTCGACGGATTTCCGGCGGAATTACCGACGGATTTCCGACGGATTTTCCGTTGGAAATTTGTTTTTCTTTTTTAAATTTTTTCTTTACATTTTTTTAATAAATAAACAGTTAAAAATAAATTAATTAATAAATTTTTTATCCGTCGGAAATCCATCGGAAACTAATTAATCAGATTAAGAATTTGTTGATTAATCCGATTTTCTTAAAAAAAAGGGAAATTAATTTCTGACGGAAAAATCCGTCGGAAACGATAAATCCATCGGAAATCCGTCGGAAAATTCATTTTCTAGCAGGGGATTTTTTGACAGCGTAATCCGCCGGTAATTTGATTTTCCGACGGATTTTGCCGTCGAAAATGGTATTTTTTCTAGTAGTGGAACAAACCTTCGTTCGGTTCGTTTACAGTCCTACTTTTTATTGTTCGAAAGAAAAAGTTAACAGTTAACTAATCAACTAGTTTGTCAAATATATTCTTAATTGATGCAAAATGAAACATTGAGTAGGAAATTCGTAATACTAAGATATAAATAAATCATTAAAAGAAATACATGGTACTTGTTTTTTCTTAACTTTTTTATTTATATAATCGACCATGTATTATCTTATAATATGAAAATAATCAAACATCATCAGTTTTACATTATAAAAATAAAAAAGAAGCATATCTATTTTTCTGAAAAGAATATATACATTGTTTATATTTATAGGGGTATACATTTGGTGAATGGTGATTATTTAAATGCATGCATGTACATTCATATATTCTTTTAATTAGTTGTCGACACTAGTGTATTTTATGGGACTTCAAAAGTATTTTATTTAGTTCGTATGATTTGTGACAATTCATTTCATTATTTACTTATAATTAACATAGAAATATACATAAAATAAACATGACATAACAAATATATATAATTTATTAAGTGGTGGAGTCAAAATTCTAATTTAGAGGGGTTTAGAAATATAAAGCAAATTGAACTTAACTTGTAGAGTATTCAAATAAAACGTTAATGTGATAAATACCATTAATATTAATTATATTAAGTCTTGTGTGACTTGAGAGGAAATTTGAGTTATGATGAGTGAATTATTAAGAATTTTTAGAGATTGTAAACCAATACATAAAAAATCATAAATATTTTTAATTTTTGTTTGTGGACCGTAGAACAAAGATAAATATTTCATATTAAGAGTTAATTGAAACAAACACATATTTTTATCAAGTGAAACAGTATTTTATTAATTTAATTATAAATAAAACATAAATGGTGCAGATCATATAAACATTTATACTATATTATACCCATGGACAAAAAACATATTTCATTATTCGGGAGAAGAAAATGACATTATAAAATTCTATTTATATACTTTCGAACTTTGGATAATAATATTTTCCTTAACATGAATTAAAAAACAATATAAAAATATAGCTATAAATCGTAAATATTAAAACATCCATATCTAAAAGATTTATAATAATTAATTGATTGATCAAATAAGAAATAAAAAGGGTGGATAGGGATATTTGCACCCCCACCTATAGGTCAAATACATTCCTCCCTACCTATTAATCATTATAACTCATTAATTACATCATTACATCATTTTATATTTTTGTTATTATTACATTTTTTTAATTTTTTTAATATCACTTTTATTATTATTATTATTATGGTAAAAATTTATGATTATTATTTAAATATTTTTTATATTCATTTGTAATTATATTTTTTATTTTTGTTTCTATGTATTATCATTTAAGACAATATGTTTCTTTACAAGAAAAAATTAATTATGTATTTTAAATTTTAAGACTTTTATAAATATAACTTTTTCAATATTTACATAATTTATATATTTTTATTATTATTGTATAATAATATGTTTTATATATATTTTTTATAACAATATTTTTTATCATAGAAAAATAATACAACATAACTAATTCATATTCGAAGTTTTAATAAAAATTGATGAGCTATCATCTGAATTTTTAAAGATTGTTTAAGAATTGATGAATTATTCTTTAGATATTTAAATGCTTAAATAAGAATTGATTACTTATTTTCGAAGTTTTTAAGTTAGAAAAGATTATCAATTATTTTATAAAATCTGATTGAAATGTATACAGTTATAAAATAAATGATATATTATTATTATTTATAAATAACAAGAAATTTATCTTTTTAGTCTATTTATTTAAAAAACAAAAAACAATGAGAGAGAAGAAAAAAGAAAGAGTAATTAAGAGAGAGAGAAAGAGAAATTAAATGACTTTTTAAATTTCAAAAAAAAAAATTCAAAAAAATTTGTACCTTTAATTACACGTAGGGGGTGTTTGGGATTGCTTATTTGAGGTGTTTATTAACTTATTGCGTTTTCAAACAACAAATAAGCTTTTTTGAGTGTTTGGATTGGAAACTGCTTATGTCTTCTCCACTCCGCTAATAAGCAGTTTTTGATAAGTCATTCTCAACCGACTTATTTGAAACTCCTTATTAACTTATTTAACCAAATTACATATTTGACGCTTCTTCCTATAAGTTAATAAGCATTTTACAAATAACCATAAGTTAACAAGTACTTTTACAAATAAGCCTAAGTTGTTTTAAATAAGCAATTCCAAACACCCCCCTAAAGTTGGTAGGAAGTGTAAATAACAAACCCCTTTTCTTATTAGCACCCTTAAATTCATAAGGACATGTACACCCCACCCCACTAACTATAATTATTACTTACCTGTTTTTTAATTTTAATATCTTTTAACAATAATAATTTAATCATTATTTTTAACATCAATTATAGTTTAGTTTAATATTAAGAGTAAACTACAAATTTTGTCCCTGAGGTTTACAAAAAACTATGAAAGTGGTCCCTGAACTTCAATAAGTGCAGATTTCATCCCTGAGGTTTCAATTTTGCTATGAAAATGGTCCCTCGTGGCGTTAGTCCGTTAAAGCATCCGTTAAGTCAAGGGTATTTTCGTCTTTTTATACGTTTTTTTGTCTTTACTTTCTTTTTGTCTTATTCTCTCTCTCTTGTACACCTATACACACACACACACACACATATATATATATATATCACATATATAATCATACACACACACATATATATACACACTCCGGTCACCATCTCCGGCGACCTCACTCACACACATATAAATACATATATATATATATATATATATATATATATATATATATATATATATATATATATATATATATATATATATATATCCGGTCACCATCTCCGGCGACCTCATTCACACACCTATATATATATATATATATATATTACACGCACACATATATATATACACAGATATATATATATAGATATATACACACACTGTGTTCGTATCTCACACACACACACACACACACACACACACACACACATATATATATATATATATATATATATATAATCACACACATATATATATAATCATGAGATCGACGCAAGAAAAGGGGAGATGGTGGGTGACACCGACGAAGAAAAGGGGAGAGGTTGGGTGTCGCCGGTCACCATCTCCGGCGACCTCATTCACACACATAAATAAATAAATATATATATATATATTACACCCACACATATATATACACAGATATATATACACAGATATATACAAACACACTGTGTTCGTATCACACACACACACACACACACATATATATATATATATATAATCACGAGATCGACGCAAGAAAAGGAGAGATGGTGGGTGACGCCGACGAAGAAAAGGGGATAGGTTGGGAGTCGCCGGTCACCATCTCCGGCGACCTCATTCACACACACACACACACACACACATATATATATATATATATATATATATATATATATATATATATATATATATATAATCACTAGATCGACGCAAGAAAAGGGGAGACGTCCGGCGACCTCATTCACACACATATAAATATATATATATATATATATATATATATATATATATATATATATATATCGTCGGTCGGAGTTGGTCAGAGTGGTCGCCGGAGGAGGGTGTCGGAGAAGTTGCCGGAGGAGTTGGTTGGTCCCTGTATGTGTTCGTGTATATATGTATATATATATATATATATATATATATATATATATATAGTGGAAGGATATTTTGCAACCCTTAAAAAGGTTGCAACCCTTGCAACCCACATTTTAACCGTTAGATTCATGATCGACGGTTATTTTATTTTTATTTTTCTGTTTTTTTAATTAAAAATATTGGGCCCCATATCTATTATAACCGCCGATCATGAATCCGACGGTTAAGATGTGGGTTGTAAGGTTTGCAACCTTCTTAAGGGTTGCAAATGAAACAACCCCTATATATATATATATATACTATATATATAATATATATAAATATATAATATTAATATAATTAGACTAAATTACAATTTGATCCCTCAAGTTAAAGCAAAATTGAAAAACTTATCCTTGTGTAATAAAAAGACGAAAATACCCTTGACTTAACAGAGGAATCTAACGGAGCTAACGCCAGAGGGGCCATTTTCATAGCATAATTGAAACCTCAGGGATGAAATCTGCACTTATTGAAGTTCAGGGACCACTTTCATAGTTTTTTGTAAACCTCAGGGACGAAATTTGTAGTTTACTCAAAATATAATTATGTTTTATTTTATGAGTATTTTATTTTTAACAATTGTTATTTGATTTTATATATTCTTTTTAAACATACAAAGATAAACTAATTTAATATAAAAAATCATCAAAATAACTTAATGGATAAAAGAGTAAACAACGATTTTTGTCCCTGTGGTTTGTTCTTTATTGCTATTTTCGTCCCTGGTATTTAAAAATTGTTTTTTTTGTCCCTTTGGTTTTCAATCCATTTCGTTTTTCGTCCCTGATGCTAATTTTGTTAAAAAAATCATTAAATTAAGGGTAATTTGGTCTTTTAATAATTATTTACCATTTTCTTATTCTTTTATTAAATAATAAAACATTTATAACAAATAAAACCTAAAACTAAAACTAACCCACCTGATTACCCCCTTCCATCTTCTTCCCTTCAACCTATGACCACTACTCTCTCTCTCTCTGCATAACCTGCCCATTTAGGCATGGAAATGGGCCTCGACCCGTCGGGGAACCCGGTCCACCCGCCCCGATCGGGGATGGAGATTCCCCGCTAAATCGGGAATGGGGATGGGGACGGGGATCCCCGTATGTCTCAAACTGGGGATGGGGACAGGGACGGGTATCGCACTTCCCGCCCCGCCCCGTCCCCTTTATATATTTTAATTAATATTTAATATATATTATTTAGTTAAACTAAATCGTTAATTCATAATTTCCTATTTCTTAACTAGGTTTATAATATAAAATTGTTATTTTTTGGATGTTAGTATGTATTTTGGATGTCAATCAAAATACAATTACTCGATATGGTTTTGAATATTACTCGATATCTTTTGGTACGTGTGAAGTTAAGTTTTTTTCCCGAATTCGATTGAATTTCTTTTGGTTTTAAGTTATTAATTATTATATGATGTTGTGATTTTTTTATACTAAATTAAATTTCTTTCAATTTTAGGTTTATTGGAAATATGTAATATTTAAACATGTGCGATGTCTCATATATTTGATTTAAATATCTTACATAAACGAAAAAAATCCTCGTTTCCCCGTTGGGATCTCCGTTCCCTGTTGGGGATGGGGATGTGATCATATTCCCCGGCGGGGACTGGGATGGGGATTGAGGTCCCCGCCCCATCCCCGCCCCATTTCCATGCCTATGCTCATTCCTCATTCTTTTCCAACCATTTTTCACCCCTTTAATATTTTTCAAGATCTAATATTATCTTTCGTTCAAAGAGCAACACTGAAAAGCAGAAACAATTTACATACGCAAGGACAAGGTTGCTTGATTCTCAACGGCAATGGTTGATGTTTACTACCACCAAGATGGAGATCAAGAAGAAAATGAAGAAGAAGTTGATTGAGATCAAAGGGATACATTCAATCCTTGAGGTTAAACTTAAAATCAAGATTTTTGCCCCTATGTTTCCATCTCCGACGACTACACCAAGAGCAACATCTCCGTGTCTGCTGCTCTCTGTTTCATAGCCCACACTCACCACCAGATTTTTACCCCTAGGTTCCTGGAAATGGTTTTGGTTTAAAAATTGAAGAAGATGGTCCAAGGTTCTCATTTTTGGGTTTGAATCAACTTTGTTGGATAAGCTTAAGAGAGTTATTCTTATTAAAACTCAAACGTGTGAAACACTTTACTTTAAACTTTAGATGGGTTTTGAGTTTTGATGATGAACAATGAACAAGTTTATGATTTTGATTCAACCAGGAGACGATTAAACCTGTTCACTTTGAGAAAATATATGAAACATCTATTCTTCTACAAAATTAATTAATAAAAATAATAGTAAGTTTTAAAATTGTTATAAACAACAAACCGAAGAAAAGTAAAGCTTAATCTCGATCTCGGAGGGGAGGGATTATATATATATATATATATATATATATATATATATATATATATATATATATAGAGAGAGAGAGAGAGAGAGAGAGGGAGAATGATTTGGGAAATAAGAAAAGGGGGATTTTGAGAAAAGATTACAACGAAAAGAAAGGAGAAAAATATTTTGTAGATAGATCTTAGAGGTGAAAATGTGCAGGCCATGGAAGGAGAGAGATAAAGGAGAGAGATAAAGAAGGGAAGGGAGGGGTAGGGTGGGGTGGGGTGGGGTGGGGTGGAGGGTGACGTGGGGGATGGTTTATCCTATATATGCTTTAATTTAATAAAAGAGAAAGTAAAATAAAATATAAAATGACAAAGTTGCCCTCAATTTAATAAATTTATTTAACAAATTTAGTGTGAGGGACGAAAATCGAAATAAAATGAAAACCACAAGGATGATAAAAGCAATTTTTAAAGACTAGGGATGAAAATAGTTATAAACATTAAACCACAGGGACGAAAATCGTAGTTTACTCATGGATAAATTAACAAAAAAAAAGTACAAAAAACCTAAAAAATATTATAACTCAATCAAGCGAAATAAAATATTACGTCCACGAGTAACGGTGTGAGTAGCAGGTTCACGAACCAAAGTTGTTGACGGTGCAATTATCTCCATGAACTTTCTTAGTAAACTAAGTTCACCAGATCTCGACTGTTTTTTGAACTGCGCATTCAACGTTTCAAGCTCTGCTTCACAACCAATATCATCATCTTTCATAGATATGCATGACAATAAATCAAGTTTCCTCCAAAATAGATCGAGTGAATCAAGTGGTATTGGTTGACGTTGATTTGATAATCTGTACAAATAGTTGAGATTGTTTGTACGTTTTGTAGGATTTAGGGGGTTTGCATTTGAAATGGCCTACAACTAAGGGGCTTATGTTTTATTTATATAATTATATAAATAGAACGAAACTCAATCATTTGAAAAACTCTACGATCCTTGAGATTCATTCTAAACCACTAAAATAAGATAATTAATGAGATGATTAATATTATAATTAGTGAGATAATTAATGCATTTAAAAAAATTCAAATTCCATAAATATTTATCTGCTCTCTGCGGTAACATACACACACATGCATTCACAATTAAATATATACACAAGGTGAACACATTATGAATACAGTGAAAACAATCTTAAGAATCAATATATATATATATATATATATATATATATATAAAGGAGGGCCTAGGAGAGAGAGTGAAAAACAGCACTTCCTTAGTATTTATCTAATTTTCTAGAATTTTGAATTATTTTTAAATAATAGTCATACATTAAATGCTTATCATTATTTATTAAAACTTTTCATTTTTCATTTTTCATTTTAAAATATATAAAAATCATTAAAAAAACTTTATAAATCACAATTCTTATTTATCTATTAATCATATATTATTTACTAACTAACAATATTTATAAATCAAAACATATATTAATGAAACAATATTTAATAGAGTTTTTTATTAAGCTAACAATCTTTATAAATCATATTAACCTAACAATTGTTTATTAATAAAAAAATAGTGTATTTTTTTAAATAAGCTAACATCAATCAATATATCAATATATATATATATATATATATATATATTAAGGAGGGCCTAGGAGAGAGAGAGTGAAGGAGAGCACTTCCTTAGTATTTATCTAATTTTCTAGAATTTTGAATTATTTTTAAATAATAGTCATACATTAAATGTTTATCATTAATTATTAAAACTTTTCAGTTTTCATTTTAAGATATATAAAAATCATTAAAATCTTTTATCATCAATCAATCATCAATATATATATAAAGGAGGGCCTAGAAAAAAGAGTGAAGGAGAGAACTTCCTTACTATTTATCTAATTTTCTAGAATTTTGAATTATTTTTAAATAATAGTCATACATTAAATGCTTATCATTAATTATTAAAACTTTTCATTTTTCATTTTAAGATATATAAAAATCATTAAAATCAATAAATAAATATATATATATATATATATATATATATATATATATATATATATATATATATATATAAAGGAGTGCCTAGGAGAGAGAGTGAAAAAGAGAACTTCCTTAGTATTTATCTAATTTTCTAGATATTTGAATTATTTTTAAATAATAGTCATACATTAAATGTTGATCATTAATTATTAAAACTTTTTATTTTTCATTTTAAAATATATAAAAATCATTAAAAAAACTTTATAAATCACAATTCTTATTTATCTATTAATCATATATTATTTACTAACTAACATCAATCATCAATATATATATAAAAGAGGGCATAGGAGAGAGAGTGAAAGAGAAAACTTCCTTAGTATTTATCTAATTTTCTAAATATTTGAATTATTTTTAAATAATAGTCATACATTAAATGCTGATCATTAATTATTAAAACTTTTCATTTTTCATTTTAAGATATATATAAATCATTAAAAAAACTTTATAAATCACAATTCTTATTTATCTATTAATCATATATTATTTACTAACTAACATCAATCATCAATATATATATAAAGGAGGGCATAGGAGAGAGAGTGAAAGAGAGAACTTCCTTAGTATTTATCTAATTTTCTAAATATTTGAATTATTTTTAAATAATAGTCATACATTAAATGCTGATCATTAATTATTAAAACTTTTCATTTTTCATTTTAAAATATATAAAAATCATTAAAAAAACTTTATAAATCACAATTCTTATTTATCTATTAATCATATATTATTTACTAACTAACATCAATCAATATATATATATATAAAGGAGGGCCTAGGAGAGAGAGTGAAGGAGAGCACTTCCTTAGTATTTATCTAATTTTCTAGAATTTTGAATTATTTTTAAATAATAGTCATACATTAAATGTTTATCATTAATTATTAAAACTTTTCAGTTTTCATTTTAAGATATATAAATATCATTAAAATCAATATATATATATATATATATATATATATATATATATATATATATATATATATATAAAGGAGGGCCTAGAAGAGAGTGTGAAGGAGAGCACTTCCTTAGTATTTATCTAATTTTCTAAATTTTGAATTATTTTTAAATAATAGTCATACATTAAATGTTTATCATTAATTATTAAAACTTTTCATTTTTTCATTTTAAGATATATAAAAATCATTAAAATCAATCATCATCAATCAATCATCAATATATATATAAAGGAGGGCCTAGGAGAGAGAGAGTGAAAAAGAGAACTTCCTTAGTATTTATCTAATTTTCTATAATTTTGAATTATTTTTAAATAATAGTCATACATTAAATGCTTATCATTAATTATTAAAACTTTTCATTTTTCATTTTAAGATATATAAAAATCATTAAAATCAATATATATATATATATATATATATATATAAAGGAGGGTATAGGAGAGATAGTGAAGGAGAGAACTTCCTTAGTATTTATCTAATTTTCTAAATATTTGAATTATTTTTAAATAATAGTCATACATTAAATGCTGATCATTAATTATTAAAACTTTTCATTTTTCATTTTAAGATATATAAAAATCATTAAAAAAACTTTATAAATCACAATTCTTATTTATATATTAATCATATATTATTTACTAACTAACATCAATCATCAATATATATATATATAAAGGAGGGCCTAGGAGAGAGAGTGAAGGAGATAACTTACTTAGTATTTATCTAATTTTCTAGATATTTGAATTATTTTTAAATAATAGTCATCATTAAATGTTGATCATTAATTATTAAAACTTTTCATTTTTCATTTTAAGATATATAAAAATCATTAAAAAAACTTTATAAATAACAATTCTTATTTATCTATTAATCATATATTATTTACTAACTAACATCAATCAATATATATATATATATATATAAGGAGGGTCTAGGAGAGAGAGTGAAGAAGAACACTTATTTAGTATTTATCTAATTTTCTACAATTTTGAATTATTTTTAAATAATAGTCATACATTAAATAATTATCATTAATTATTAAAACTTTTCAGTTTTCATTTTAAGATATATAAAAATCATTAAAATCAATATATATATATATATATATATATATATATATATATATATATATATATTAAGGAGGGCCTAGGAGAGAGAGAGTGAAGGAGAGCATTTCCTTAGTATTTATCTAATTTTCTAGAATTTTGAATTATTTTTAAATAATAGTCATACATTAAATGTTTATCATTAATTATTAAAACTTTTCAGTTTTCATTTTAAGATATATAAAAATCATTAAAATCTTTTATCATCAATCAATCATCAATATATATATAAAGGAGGGCCTAGAAAAAAGAGTGAAGGAGAGAACTTCCTTAGTATTTATCTAATTTTCTATAATTTTGAATTATTTTTAAATAATAGTCATACATTAAATGCTTATCATTAATTATTAAAACTTTTCATTTTTCATTTTAAGATATATAAAAATCATTAAAATCAATATATATATATATATATATATATATATATATATATATATAAGGAGGGCCTAGGAGAGAGAATGAAGGAGAGAACTTCTTAGTATTTATCTAATTTTCTAGATATTTGAATTATTTTTACATAATAGTCATACATTAAATGTTGATCATTAATTATTAAAACTTTTTATTTTTCATTTTAAGATATATAAAAATCATTAAAAAAACTTTATAAATCACAATTCTTATTTATCTATTAATCATATATTCTTACTAACTAACATCAATCATCAATATATATATAAAGGAGGGCATAGGAGAGAGAGTGAAAGAGAAAACTTCCTTAGTATTTATCTAATTTTCTAGATATTTGAATTATTTTTAAATAATAGTCATACATTAAATGCTGATCATTAATTATTAAAACTTTTCATTTTTCATTTTAAGATATATAAAAATCATTAAAAAAACTTTATAAATCACAATTCTTATTTATCTATTAATCATATATTATTTACTAACTAACATCAATCATCAATATATATATAAAGAAGGGCATAGGAGAGAAAGAGTGAAAGAGAGAACTTCCTTAGTATTTATCTAATTTTCTAAATATTTGAATTATTTTTAAATAATAGTCATACATTAAATGCTGATCATTAATTATTAAAACTTTTCATTTTTCATTTTAAGATATATAAAAATCATTAAAAAAACTTTATAAATCACAATTCTTATTTATCTATTAATCATATATTATTTACTAACTAACATCAATCAATATATATATATAAAGGAGGGCCTAGGAGAGAGAGTGAAGGAGAGCACTTCCTTAATATTTATCTAATTTTCTAGAATTTTGAATTATTTTTAAATAATAGTCATACATTAAATGTTTATCATTAATTATTAAAACTTTTCAGTTTTCATTTTAAGATATATAAATATCATTAAAATCAATATATATATATATATATATATATATATATATAAAGGAGGACCTAGGAGAGAGAGAGTGAAGGAGAGCACTTCCTTAGTATTTATCTAATTTTCTAAAATTTTGAATTATTTTTAAATAATAGTCATACTTTAAATGCTTATCATTAATTATTAAAACTTTTCATTTTTCATTTTAAAATATATAAAAATCATTAAAAAAACTTTATAAATCACAATTCTTATTTATCTATTAATCATATATTATTACTAACTAACAATATTTATAAATCAAAACTTATATTAATGAAACAATATTTAATAGAGTTTTTTTATTAAGCTAACAATCTTTATAAATCATATTAACCTAACAATTGTTTATTAATAAAAAAGTAGTGTATTTTTTTAAATAAGCTAACACCAATCAATATATCCATATATATATATATATATATATATATATATATATATATAAAGGAGGGCCTAGGAGAGAGTGTGAAGAAGAGCACTTCCTTAGTATTTATCTAATTTTCTAAATTTTGAATTATTTTTAAATAATAGTCATACATTAAATGTTTATCATTAATTATTAAAACTTTTCATTTTTTCATTTTAAGATATATAAAAATCATTAAAATCAATCATCATCAATCAATCATCAATATATATATAAAGGAGGGCCTAGGAGAGAGAGAGTGAAGGAGAGAACTTCCTTAGTATATATCTAATTTTCTATAATTTTGAATTATTTTTAAATAATAGTCATACATTAAATGTTTATCATTAATTATTAAAACTTTTCATTTTTCATTTTAAGATATATAAAAATCATTAAAATCAATATATATATATATATATATATATATATATAAAGGAGGGTATAGGAGAGATAGTGAAGGAGAGAACTTCCTTAGTATTTATCTAATTTTCTAAATATTTGAATTATTTTTAAATAATAGTCATACATTAAATGCTGATCATTAATTATTAAAACTTTTCATTTTTCATTTTAAGATATATAAAAATCATTAAAAAAACTTTATAAATCACAATTCTTATTTATATATTAATCATATATTATTTACTAACTAACATCAATCATCAATATATATATATATAAAGGAGGGCCTAGGAGAGAGAGTGAAGGAGAGAACTTCCTTACTATTTATCTAATTTTCTAGATATTTGAATTATTTTTAAATAATAGTCATCATTAAATGTTGATCATTAATTATTAAAACTTTTCATTTTTCATTTTAAGATATATAAAAATCATTAAAAAAACTTTATAAATCACAATTTTATTTATCTATTAATCATATATTATTTACTAACTAACATCAATCAATATATATATATATATAAAGGAGGGCCTAGGAGAGAGAGTGAAGAAGAACACTTCTTTAGTATTTATCTAATTTTCTACAATTTTGAATTATTTTTAAATAATAGTCATACATTAAATGTTTATCATTAATTATTAAAACTTTTCAGTTTTCATTTTAAGATATATAAAAATCATTAAAATCAATATATATATATATATATATATATATATATATTAAGGAGGGCCTAGGAGAGAGAGAGTGAAGGAGGGCACTTCCTTAGTATTTATATAATTTTCTAGAATTTTGAATTATTTTTAAATAATAGTCATACATTAAATGTTTATCATTAATTATTAAAACTTTTCAGTTTTCATTTTAAGATATATAAAAATCATTAAAATCTTTTATCATCAATCAATCATCAATATATATATAAAGGAGGGCCTAGAAAAAAGAGTGAAGGAGAGAACTTCCTTAGTATTTATCTAATTTTCTAGAATTTTGAATTATTTTTAAATAATAGTCATACATTAAATGTTTATCATTAATTATTAAAACTTTTCATTTTTCATTTTAAGATATATAAAAATCATTAAAATCAATATATATATATATATATATATATATATATATATATATAAAGGAGGGCCTAGGAGAGAGAATGAAAGAGAGAACTTC
This sequence comes from Arctium lappa, assembly GCA_023525745.1. Taxonomy (NCBI): domain Eukaryota; kingdom Viridiplantae; phylum Streptophyta; class Magnoliopsida; order Asterales; family Asteraceae; genus Arctium; species Arctium lappa. The sequence goes on along the minus strand of CM042051.1, from coordinate 28,900,915 downwards.
CTTATTATTTATCTAATTTTCTAGATATTTGAATTATTTTTACATAATAGTCATACATTAAATGTTGATCATTAATTATTAAAACTTTTTATTTTTCATTTTAAGATATATAAAAATCATTAAAAAAACTTTATAAATCACAATTCTTATTTATCTATTAATCATATATTATTTACTAACTAACATCAATCATTAATATATATATATAAAGGAGGGCATAAGAGAGAGAGTGAAAGAGAAAACTTCCTTAGTATTTATCTAATTTTCTAAATATTTGAATTATTTTTAAATAATAGTCATACATTAAATGCTGATCATTAATTATTAAAACTTTTCATTTTTCATTTTAAGATATATAAAAATCATTAAAAAAACTTTATAAATCACAATTCTTATTTATCTATTAATCATATATTATTTACTAACTAACATCAATCATCAATATATATATAAAGAAGGGCATAGGAGAGAGAGTGAAAGAGAGAACTTCCTTAGTATTTATCTAATTTTCTAAATATTTGAATTATTTTTAAATAATAGTCATACATTAAATGCTGATCATTAATTATTAAAACTTTTCATTTTTCATTTTAAGATATATAAAAATCATTAAAAAAACTTTATAAATCACAATTCTTATTTATCTATTAATCATATATTATTTACTAACTAACATCAATCAATATATATATATAAAGGAGGGCCTAGGAGAGAGAGTGAAGGAGAGCACTTCCTTAATATTTATCTAATTTTCTAGAATTTTGAATTATTTTTAAATAATAGTCATACATTAAATGTTTATCATTAATTATTAAAACTTTTCAGTTTTCATTTTAAGATATATAAATATCATTAAAATCAATATATATATATATATATATATATATATAAAGGAGGACCTAGGAGAGAGAGAGTGAAGGAGAGCACTTCCTTAGTATTTATCTAATTTTCTAAAATTTTGAATTATTTTTAAATAATAGTCATACTTTAAATGCTTATCATTAATTATTAAAACTTTTCATTTTTCATTTTAAAATATATAAAAATCATTAAAAAAACTTTATAAATCACAATTCTTATTTATCTATTAATCATATATTATTACTAACTAACAATATTTATAAATCAAAACTTATATTAATGAAACAATATTTAATAGAGTTTTTTTATTAAGCTAACAATCTTTATAAATCATATTAACCTAACAATTGTTTATTAATAAAAAAGTAGTGTATTTTTTTAAATAAGCTAACACCAATCAATATATCCATATATATATATATATATATATATATATATATATATATATAAAGGAGGGCCTAGGAGAGAGTGTGAAGGAGAGCACTTCCTTAGTATTTATCTAATTTTCTAAATTTTGAATTATTTTTAAATAATAGTCATACATTAAATGTTTATCATTAATTATTAAAACTTTTCATTTTTTCATTTTAAGATATATAAAAATCATTAAAATCAATCATCATCAATCAATCATCAATATATATATAAAGGAGGGCCTAGGAGAGAGAGAGTGAAGGAGAGAACTTCCTTAGTATATATCTAATTTTCTATAATTTTGAATTATTTTTAAATAATAGTCATACATTAAATGTTTATCATTAATTATTAAAACTTTTCATTTTTCATTTTAAGATATATAAAAATCATTAAAATCAATATATATATATATATATATATATATATAAAGGAGGGTATAGGAGAGATAGTGAAGGAGAGAACTTCCTTAGTATTTATCTAATTTTCTAAATATTTGAATTATTTTTAAATAATAGTCATACATTAAATGCTGATCATTAATTATTAAAACTTTTCATTTTTCATTTTAAGATATATAAAAATCATTAAAAAAACTTTATAAATCACAATTCTTATTTATATATTAATCATATATTATTTACTAACTAACATCAATCATCAATATATATATATATAAAGGAGGGCCTAGGAGAGAGAGTGAAGGAGAGAACTTCCTTACTATTTATCTAATTTTCTAGATATTTGAATTATTTTTAAATAATAGTCATCATTAAATGTTGATCATTAATTATTAAAACTTTTCATTTTTCATTTTAAGATATATAAAAATCATTAAAAAAACTTTATAAATCACAATTTTATTTATCTATTAATCATATATTATTTACTAACTAACATCAATCAATATATATATATATATAAAGGAGGGCCTAGGAGAGAGAGTGAAGAAGAACACTTCTTTAGTATTTATCTAATTTTCTACAATTTTGAATTATTTTTAAATAATAGTCATACATTAAATGTTTATCATTAATTATTAAAACTTTTCAGTTTTCATTTTAAGATATATAAAAATCATTAAAATCAATATATATATATATATATATATATATATATTAAGGAGGGCCTAGGAGAGAGAGAGTGAAGGAGGGCACTTCCTTAGTATTTATATAATTTTCTAGAATTTTGAATTATTTTTAAATAATAGTCATACATTAAATGTTTATCATTAATTATTAAAACTTTTCAGTTTTCATTTTAAGATATATAAAAATCATTAAAATCTTTTATCATCAATCAATCATCAATATATATATAAAGGAGGGCCTAGAAAAAAGAGTGAAGGAGAGAACTTCCTTAGTATTTATCTAATTTTCTAGAATTTTGAATTATTTTTAAATAATAGTCATACATTAAATGTTTATCATTAATTATTAAAACTTTTCATTTTTCATTTTAAGATATATAAAAATCATTAAAATCAATATATATATATATATATATATATATATATATATATAAAGGAGGGCCTAGGAGAGAGAATGAAAGAGAGAACTTCCTTATTATTTATCTAATTTTCTAGATATTTGAATTATTTTTACATAATAGTCATACATTAAATGTTGATCATTAATTATTAAAACTTTTTATTTTTCATTTTAAGATATATAAAAATCATTAAAAAAACTTTATAAATCACAATTCTTATTTATCTATTAATCATATATTATTTACTAACTAACATCAATCATTAATATATATATATAAAGGAGGGCATAAGAGAGAGAGTGAAAGAGAAAACTTCCTTAGTATTTATCTAATTTTCTAAATATTTGAATTATTTTTAAATAATAGTCATACATTAAATGCTGATCATTAATTATTAAAACTTTTCATTTTTCATTTTAAGATATATAAAAATCATTAAAAAAACTTTATAAATCACAATTCTTATTTATCTATTAATCATATATTATTTACTAACTAACATCAATCATCAATATATATATAAAGAAGGGCATAGGAGAGAGAGTGAAAGAGAGAACTTCCTTAGTATTTATCTAATTTTCTAAATATTTGAATTATTTTTAAATAATAGTCATACATTAAATGCTGATCATTAATTATTAAAACTTTTCATTTTTCATTTTAAGATATATAAAAATCATTAAAAAAACTTTATAAATCACAATTCTTATTTATCTATTAATCATATATTATTTACTAACTAACATCAATCAATATATATATATAAAGGAGGGCCTAGGAGAGAGAGTGAAGGAGAGCACTTCCTTAATATTTATCTAATTTTCTAGAATTTTGAATTATTTTTAAATAATAGTCATACATTAAATGTTTATCATTAATTATTAAAACTTTTCAGTTTTCATTTTAAGATATATAAATATCATTAAAATCAATATATATATATATATATATATATATATAAAGGAGGACCTAGGAGAGAGAGAGTGAAGGAGAGCACTTCCTTAGTATTTATCTAATTTTCTAAAATTTTGAATTATTTTTAAATAATAGTCATACTTTAAATGCTTATCATTAATTATTAAAACTTTTCATTTTTCATTTTAAAATATATAAAAATCATTAAAAAAACTTTATAAATCACAATTCTTATTTATCTATTAATCATATATTATTACTAACTAACAATATTTATAAATCAAAACTTATATTAATGAAACAATATTTAATAGAGTTTTTTTATTAAGCTAACAATCTTTATAAATCATATTAACCTAACAATTGTTTATTAATAAAAAAGTAGTGTATTTTTTTAAATAAGCTAACACCAATCAATATATCCATATATATACATATATATATAAATATATATATATAAAGGAGGGCCTAGGAGAGAGTGTGAAGGAGAGCACTTCCTTAGTATTTATCTAATTTTCTAAATTTTGAATTATTTTTAAATAATAGTCATACATTAAATGTTTATCATTAATTATTAAAACTTTTCGTTTTTTCATTTTAAGATATATAAAAATCATTAAAATCAATCATCATCAATCAATCATCAATATATATATAAAGGAGGGCCTAGGAGAGAGAGAGTGAAGGAGAGAACTTCCTTAGTATATATCTAATTTTCTATAATTTTGAATTATTTTTAAATAATAGTCATACATTAAATGTTTATCATTAATTATTAAAACTTTTCATTTTTCATTTTAAGATATATAAAAATCATTAAAATCAATATATATATATATATATATATATATATATATATATATATAAAGGAGGGTATAGGAGAGATAGTGAAGGAGAGAACTTCCTTAGTATTTATCTAATTTTCTAAATATTTGAATTATTTTTAAATAATAGTCATACATTAAATGCTGATCATTAATTATTAAAACTTTTCATTTTTCATTTTAAGATATATAAAAATCATTAAAAAAACTTTATAAATCACAATTCTTATTTATATATTAATCATATATTATTTACTAACTAACATCAATCATCAATATATATATATATAAAGGAGGGCCTAGGAGAGAGAGTGAAGGAGAGAACTTCCTTACTATTTATCTAATTTTCTAGATATTTGAATTATTTTTAAATAATAGTCATCATTAAATGTTGATCATTAATTATTAAAACTTTTCATTTTTCATTTTAAGATATATAAAAATCATTAAAAAAACTTTATAAATCACAATTTTATTTATCTATTAATCATATATTATTTACTAACTAACATCAATCAATATATATATATATATAAAGGAGGGCCTAGGAGAGAGAGTGAAGAAGAACACTTCTTTAGTATTTATCTAATTTTCTACAATTTTGAATTATTTTTAAATAATAGTCATACATTAAATGTTTATCATTAATTATTAAAACTTTTCAGTTTTCATTTTAAGATATATAAAAATCATTAAAATCAATATATATATATATATATATATATTAAGGAGGGCCTAGGAGAGAGAGAGTGAAGGAGGGCACTTCCTTAGTATTTATATAATTTTCTAGAATTTTGAATTATTTTTAAATAATAGTCATACATTAAATGTTTATCATTAATTATTAAAACTTTTCAGTTTTCATTTTAAGATATATAAAAATCATTAAAATCTTTTATCATCAATCAATCATCAATATATATATAAAGGAGGGCCTAGAAAAAAGAGTGAAGGAGAGAACTTCCTTAGTATTTATCTAATTTTCTAGAATTTTGAATTATTTTTAAATAATAGTCATACATTAAATGTTTATCATTAATTATTAAAACTTTTCATTTTTCATTTTAAGATATATAAAAATCATTAAAATCAATATATATATATATATATATATATATATATATATATATATAAAGGAGGGCCTAGGAGAGAGAATGAAAGAGAGAACTTCCTTATTATTTATCTAATTTTCTAGATATTTGAATTATTTTTACATAATAGTCATACATTAAATGTTGATCATTAATTATTAAAACTTTTTATTTTTCATTTTAAGATATATAAAAATCATTAAAAAAACTTTATAAATCACAATTCTTATTTATCTATTAATCATATATTATTTACTAACTAACATCAATCATTAATATATATATATAAAGGAGGGCATAAGAGAGAGAGTGAAAGAGAAAACTTCCTTAGTATTTATCTAATTTTCTAAATATTTGAATTATTTTTAAATAATAGTCATACATTAAATGCTGATCATTAATTATTAAAACTTTTCATTTTTCATTTTAAGATATATAAAAATCATTAAAAAAACTTTATAAATCACAATTCTTATTTATCTATTAATCATATATTATTTACTAACTAACATCAATCATCAATATATATATAAAGAAGGGCATAGGAGAGAGAGTGAAAGAGAGAACTTCCTTAGTATTTATCTAATTTTCTAAATATTTGAATTATTTTTAAATAATAGTCATACATTAAATGCTGATCATTAATTATTAAAACTTTTCATTTTTCATTTTAAGATATATAAAAATCATTAAAAAAACTTTATAAATCACAATTCTTATTTATCTATTAATCATATATTATTTACTAACTAACATCAATCAATATATATATATAAAGGAGGGCCTAGGAGAGAGAGTGAAGGAGAGCACTTCCTTAATATTTATCTAATTTTCTAGAATTTTGAATTATTTTTAAATAATAGTCATACATTAAATGTTTATCATTAATTATTAAAACTTTTCAGTTTTCATTTTAAGATATATAAATATCATTAAAATCAATATATATATATATATATATATATATATAAAGGAGGACCTAGGAGAGAGAGAGTGAAGGAGAGCACTTCCTTAGTATTTATCTAATTTTCTAAAATTTTGAATTATTTTTAAATAATAGTCATACTTTAAATGCTTATCATTAATTATTAAAACTTTTCATTTTTCATTTTAAAATATATAAAAATCATTAAAAAAACTTTATAAATCACAATTCTTATTTATCTATTAATCATATATTATTACTAACTAACAATATTTATAAATCAAAACTTATATTAATGAAACAATATTTAATAGAGTTTTTTTATTAAGCTAACAATCTTTATAAATCATATTAACCTAACAATTGTTTATTAATAAAAAAGTAGTGTATTTTTTTAAATAAGCTAACACCAATCAATATATCCATATATATACATATATATATAAATATATATATATAAAGGAGGGCCTAGGAGAGAGTGTGAAGGAGAGCACTTCCTTAGTATTTATCTAATTTTCTAAATTTTGAATTATTTTTAAATAATAGTCATACATTAAATGTTTATCATTAATTATTAAAACTTTTCGTTTTTTCATTTTAAGATATATAAAAATCATTAAAATCAATCATCATCAATCAATCATCAATATATATATAAAGGAGGGCCTAGGAGAGAGAGAGTGAAGGAGAGAACTTCCTTAGTATATATCTAATTTTCTATAATTTTGAATTATTTTTAAATAATAGTCATACATTAAATGATTATCATTAATTATTAAAACTTTTCATTTTTCATTTTAAGATATATAAAAATCATTAAAATCAATATATATATATATATATATATATATATATATATAAAGGAGGGTATAGGAGAGATAGTGAAGGAGAGAACTTCCTTAGTATTTATCTAATTTTCTAAATATTTGAATTATTTTTAAATAATAGTCATACATTAAATGCTGATCATTAATTATTAAAACTTTTCATTTTTCATTTTAAGATATATAAAAATCATTAAAAAAACTTTATAAATCACAATTCTTATTTATATATTAATCATATATTATTTACTAACTAACATCAATCATCAATATATATATATATAAAGGAGGGCCTAGGAGAGAGAGTGAAGGAGATAACTTACTTAGTATTTATCTAATTTTCTAGATATTTGAATTATTTTTAAATAATAGTCATCATTAAATGTTGATCATTAATTATTAAAACTTTTCATTTTTCATTTTAAGATATATAAAAATCATTAAAAAAACTTTATAAATAACAATTCTTATTTATCTATTAATCATATATTATTTACTAACTAACATCAATCAATATATATATATATATATATAAGGAGGGTCTAGGAGAGAGAGTGAAGAAGAACACTTATTTAGTATTTATCTAATTTTCTACAATTTTGAATTATTTTTAAATAATAGTCATACATTAAATAATTATCATTAATTATTAAAACTTTTCAGTTTTCATTTTAAGATATATAAAAATCATTAAAATCAATATATATATATATATATATATATATATATATATATATATTAAGGAGGGCCTAGGAGAGAGAGAGTGAAGGAGAGCATTTCCTTAGTATTTATCTAATTTTCTAGAATTTTGAATTATTTTTAAATAATAGTCATACATTAAATGTTTATCATTAATTATTAAAACTTTTCAGTTTTCATTTTAAGATATATAAAAATCATTAAAATCTTTTATCATCAATCAATCATCAATATATATATAAAGGAGGGCCTAGAAAAAAGAGTGAAGGAGAGAACTTCCTTAGTATTTATCTAATTTTCTATAATTTTGAATTATTTTTAAATAATAGTCATACATTAAATGCTTATCATTAATTATTAAAACTTTTCATTTTTCATTTTAAGATATATAAAAATCATTAAAATCAATATATATATATATATATATATATATATATATATATATATATATATAAAGGAGGGCCTAGGAGAGAGAATGAAGGAGAGAACTTCTTAGTATTTATCTAATTTTCTAGATATTTGAATTATTTTTACATAATAGTCATACATTAAATGTTGATCATTAATTATTAAAACTTTTTATTTTTCATTTTAAGATATATAAAAATCATTAAAAAAACTTTATAAATCACAATTCTTATTTATCTATTAATCATATATTCTTACTAACTAACATCAATCATCAATATATATATAAAGGAGGGCATAGGAGAGAGAGTGAAAGAGAAAACTTCCTTAGTATTTATCTAATTTTCTAGATATTTGAATTATTTTTAAATAATAGTCATACATTAAATGCTGATCATTAATTATTAAAACTTTTCATTTTTCATTTTAAGATATATAAAAATCATTAAAAAAACTTTATAAATCACAATTCTTATTTATCTATTAATCATATATTATTTACTAACTAACATCAATCATCAATATATATATAAAGAAGGGCATAGGAGAGAAAGAGTGAAAGAGAGAACTTCCTTAGTATTTATCTAATTTTCTAAATATTTGAATTATTTTTAAATAATAGTCATACATTAAATGCTGATCATTAATTATTAAAACTTTTCATTTTTCATTTTAAGATATATAAAAATCATTAAAAAAACTTTATAAATCACAATTCTTATTTATCTATTAATCATATATTATTTACTAACTAACATCAATCAATATATATATATATAAAGGAGGGCCTAGGAGAGAGAGTGAAGGAGAGCACTTCCTTAATATTTATCTAATTTTCTAGAATTTTGAATTATTTTTAAATAATAGTCATACATTAAATGTTTATCATTAATTATTAAAACTTTTCAGTTTTCATTTTAAGATATATAAATATCATTAAAATCAATATATATATATATATATATATATATATATATATATATATAAAGGAGGACCTAGGAGAGAGAGAGTGAAGGAGAGCACTTCCTTAGTATTTATCTAATTTTCTAAAATTTTGAATTATTTTTAAATAATAGTCATACTTTAAATGCTTATCATTAATTATTAAAACTTTTCATTTTTCATTTTAAAATATATAAAAATCATTAAAAAAACTTTATAAATCACAATTCTTATTTATCTATTAATCATATATTATTACTAACTAACAATATTTATAAATCAAAACTTATATTAATGAAACAATATTTAATAGAGTTTTTTTATTAAGCTAACAATCTTTATAAATCATATTAACCTAACAATTGTTTATTAATAAAAAAGTAGTGTATTTTTTTAAATAAGCTAACACCAATCAATATATCCATATATATATATATATATATATATATATATATATATAAAGGAGGGCCTAGGAGAGAGTGTGAAGGAGAGCACTTCCTTAGTATTTATCTAATTTTCTAAATTTTGAATTATTTTTAAATAATAGTCATACATTAAATGTTTATCATTAATTATTAAAACTTTTCATTTTTTCATTTTAAGATATATAAAAATCATTAAAATCAATCATCATCAATCAATCATCAATATATATATAAAGGAGGGCCTAGGAGAGAGAGAGTGAAGGAGAGAACTTCCTTAGTATATATCTAATTTTCTATAATTTTGAATTATTTTTAAATAATAGTCATACATTAAATGTTTATCATTAATTATTAAAACTTTTCATTTTTCATTTTAAGATATATAAAAATCATTAAAATCAATATATATATATATATATATATATATATATAAAGGAGGGTATAGGAGAGATAGTGAAGGAGAGAACTTCCTTAGTATTTATCTAATTTTCTAAATATTTGAATTATTTTTAAATAATAGTCATACATTAAATGCTGATCATTAATTATTAAAACTTTTCATTTTTCATTTTAAGATATATAAAAATCATTAAAAAAACTTTATAAATCACAATTCTTATTTATATATTAATCATATATTATTTACTAACTAACATCAATCATCAATATATATATATATAAAGGAGGGCCTAGGAGAGAGAGTGAAGGAGAGAACTTCCTTACTATTTATCTAATTTTCTAGATATTTGAATTATTTTTAAATAATAGTCATCATTAAATGTTGATCATTAATTATTAAAACTTTTCATTTTTCATTTTAAGATATATAAAAATCATTAAAAAAACTTTATAAATCACAATTTTATTTATCTATTAATCATATATTATTTACTAACTAACATCAATCAATATATATATATATATAAAGGAGGGCCTAGGAGAGAGAGTGAAGAAGAACACTTCTTTAGTATTTATCTAATTTTCTACAATTTTGAATTATTTTTAAATAATAGTCATACATTAAATGTTTATCATTAATTATTAAAACTTTTCAGTTTTCATTTTAAGATATATAAAAATCATTAAAATCAATATATATATATATATATATATATATATATTAAGGAGGGCCTAGGAGAGAGAGAGTGAAGGAGGGCACTTCCTTAGTATTTATATAATTTTCTAGAATTTTGAATTATTTTTAAATAATAGTCATACATTAAATGTTTATCATTAATTATTAAAACTTTTCAGTTTTCATTTTAAGATATATAAAAATCATTAAAATCTTTTATCATCAATCAATCATCAATATATATATAAAGGAGGGCCTAGAAAAAAGAGTGAAGGAGAGAACTTCCTTAGTATTTATCTAATTTTCTAGAATTTTGAATTATTTTTAAATAATAGTCATACATTAAATGTTTATCATTAATTATTAAAACTTTTCATTTTTCATTTTAAGATATATAAAAATCATTAAAATCAATATATATATATATATATATATATATATATATATATAAAGGAGGGCCTAGGAGAGAGAATGAAAGAGAGAACTTCCTTATTATTTATCTAATTTTCTAGATATTTGAATTATTTTTACATAATAGTCATACATTAAATGTTGATCATTAATTATTAAAACTTTTTATTTTTCATTTTAAGATATATAAAAATCATTAAAAAAACTTTATAAATCACAATTCTTATTTATCTATTAATCATATATTATTTACTAACTAACATCAATCATTAATATATATATATAAAGGAGGGCATAAGAGAGAGAGTGAAAGAGAAAACTTCCTTAGTATTTATCTAATTTTCTAAATATTTGAATTATTTTTAAATAATAGTCATACATTAAATGCTGATCATTAATTATTAAAACTTTTCATTTTTCATTTTAAGATATATAAAAATCATTAAAAAAACTTTATAAATCACAATTCTTATTTATCTATTAATCATATATTATTTACTAACTAACATCAATCATCAATATATATATAAAGAAGGGCATAGGAGAGAGAGTGAAAGAGAGAACTTCCTTAGTATTTATCTAATTTTCTAAATATTTGAATTATTTTTAAATAATAGTCATACATTAAATGCTGATCATTAATTATTAAAACTTTTCATTTTTCATTTTAAGATATATAAAAATCATTAAAAAAACTTTATAAATCACAATTCTTATTTATCTATTAATCATATATTATTTACTAACTAACATCAATCAATATATATATATAAAGGAGGGCCTAGGAGAGAGAGTGAAGGAGAGCACTTCCTTAATATTTATCTAATTTTCTAGAATTTTGAATTATTTTTAAATAATAGTCATACATTAAATGTTTATCATTAATTATTAAAACTTTTCAGTTTTCATTTTAAGATATATAAATATCATTAAAATCAATATATATATATATATATATATATATATAAAGGAGGACCTAGGAGAGAGAGAGTGAAGGAGAGCACTTCCTTAGTATTTATCTAATTTTCTAAAATTTTGAATTATTTTTAAATAATAGTCATACTTTAAATGCTTATCATTAATTATTAAAACTTTTCATTTTTCATTTTAAAATATATAAAAATCATTAAAAAAACTTTATAAATCACAATTCTTATTTATCTATTAATCATATATTATTACTAACTAACAATATTTATAAATCAAAACTTATATTAATGAAACAATATTTAATAGAGTTTTTTTATTAAGCTAACAATCTTTATAAATCATATTAACCTAACAATTGTTTATTAATAAAAAAGTAGTGTATTTTTTTAAATAAGCTAACACCAATCAATATATCCATATATATACATATATATATAAATATATATATATAAAGGAGGGCCTAGGAGAGAGTGTGAAGGAGAGCACTTCCTTAGTATTTATCTAATTTTCTAAATTTTGAATTATTTTTAAATAATAGTCATACATTAAATGTTTATCATTAATTATTAAAACTTTTCGTTTTTTCATTTTAAGATATATAAAAATCATTAAAATCAATCATCATCAATCAATCATCAATATATATATAAAGGAGGGCCTAGGAGAGAGAGAGTGAAGGAGAGAACTTCCTTAGTATATATCTAATTTTCTATAATTTTGAATTATTTTTAAATAATAGTCATACATTAAATGTTTATCATTAATTATTAAAACTTTTCATTTTTCATTTTAAGATATATAAAAATCATTAAAATCAATATATATATATATATATATATATATATATATATATATATATATAAAGGAGGGTATAGGAGAGATAGTGAAGGAGAGAACTTCCTTAGTATTTATCTAATTTTCTAAATATTTGAATTATTTTTAAATAATAGTCATACATTAAATGCTGATCATTAATTATTAAAACTTTTCATTTTTCATTTTAAGATATATAAAAATCATTAAAAAAACTTTATAAATCACAATTCTTATTTATATATTAATCATATATTATTTACTAACTAACATCAATCATCAATATATATATATATAAAGGAGGGCCTAGGAGAGAGAGTGAAGGAGAGAACTTCCTTACTATTTATCTAATTTTCTAGATATTTGAATTATTTTTAAATAATAGTCATCATTAAATGTTGATCATTAATTATTAAAACTTTTCATTTTTCATTTTAAGATATATAAAAATCATTAAAAAAACTTTATAAATCACAATTTTATTTATCTATTAATCATATATTATTTACTAACTAACATCAATCAATATATATATATATATAAAGGAGGGCCTAGGAGAGAGAGTGAAGAAGAACACTTCTTTAGTATTTATCTAATTTTCTACAATTTTGAATTATTTTTAAATAATAGTCATACATTAAATGTTTATCATTAATTATTAAAACTTTTCAGTTTTCATTTTAAGATATATAAAAATCATTAAAATCAATATATATATATATATATATATATTAAGGAGGGCCTAGGAGAGAGAGAGTGAAGGAGGGCACTTCCTTAGTATTTATATAATTTTCTAGAATTTTGAATTATTTTTAAATAATAGTCATACATTAAATGTTTATCATTAATTATTAAAACTTTTCAGTTTTCATTTTAAGATATATAAAAATCATTAAAATCTTTTATCATCAATCAATCATCAATATATATATAAAGGAGGGCCTAGAAAAAAGAGTGAAGGAGAGAACTTCCTTAGTATTTATCTAATTTTCTAGAATTTTGAATTATTTTTAAATAATAGTCATACATTAAATGTTTATCATTAATTATTAAAACTTTTCATTTTTCATTTTAAGATATATAAAAATCATTAAAATCAATATATATATATATATATATATATATATATATATATATATAAAGGAGGGCCTAGGAGAGAGAATGAAAGAGAGAACTTCCTTATTATTTATCTAATTTTCTAGATATTTGAATTATTTTTACATAATAGTCATACATTAAATGTTGATCATTAATTATTAAAACTTTTTATTTTTCATTTTAAGATATATAAAAATCATTAAAAAAACTTTATAAATCACAATTCTTATTTATCTATTAATCATATATTATTTACTAACTAACATCAATCATTAATATATATATATAAAGGAGGGCATAAGAGAGAGAGTGAAAGAGAAAACTTCCTTAGTATTTATCTAATTTTCTAAATATTTGAATTATTTTTAAATAATAGTCATACATTAAATGCTGATCATTAATTATTAAAACTTTTCATTTTTCATTTTAAGATATATAAAAATCATTAAAAAAACTTTATAAATCACAATTCTTATTTATCTATTAATCATATATTATTTACTAACTAACATCAATCATCAATATATATATAAAGAAGGGCATAGGAGAGAGAGTGAAAGAGAGAACTTCCTTAGTATTTATCTAATTTTCTAAATATTTGAATTATTTTTAAATAATAGTCATACATTAAATGCTGATCATTAATTATTAAAACTTTTCATTTTTCATTTTAAGATATATAAAAATCATTAAAAAAACTTTATAAATCACAATTCTTATTTATCTATTAATCATATATTATTTACTAACTAACATCAATCAATATATATATATAAAGGAGGGCCTAGGAGAGAGAGTGAAGGAGAGCACTTCCTTAATATTTATCTAATTTTCTAGAATTTTGAATTATTTTTAAATAATAGTCATACATTAAATGTTTATCATTAATTATTAAAACTTTTCAGTTTTCATTTTAAGATATATAAATATCATTAAAATCAATATATATATATATATATATATATATATAAAGGAGGACCTAGGAGAGAGAGAGTGAAGGAGAGCACTTCCTTAGTATTTATCTAATTTTCTAAAATTTTGAATTATTTTTAAATAATAGTCATACTTTAAATGCTTATCATTAATTATTAAAACTTTTCATTTTTCATTTTAAAATATATAAAAATCATTAAAAAAACTTTATAAATCACAATTCTTATTTATCTATTAATCATATATTATTACTAACTAACAATATTTATAAATCAAAACTTATATTAATGAAACAATATTTAATAGAGTTTTTTTATTAAGCTAACAATCTTTATAAATCATATTAACCTAACAATTGTTTATTAATAAAAAAGTAGTGTATTTTTTTAAATAAGCTAACACCAATCAATATATCCATATATATACATATATATATAAATATATATATATAAAGGAGGGCCTAGGAGAGAGTGTGAAGGAGAGCACTTCCTTAGTATTTATCTAATTTTCTAAATTTTGAATTATTTTTAAATAATAGTCATACATTAAATGTTTATCATTAATTATTAAAACTTTTCGTTTTTTCATTTTAAGATATATAAAAATCATTAAAATCAATCATCATCAATCAATCATCAATATATATATAAAGGAGGGCCTAGGAGAGAGAGAGTGAAGGAGAGAACTTCCTTAGTATATATCTAATTTTCTATAATTTTGAATTATTTTTAAATAATAGTCATACATTAAATGATTATCATTAATTATTAAAACTTTTCATTTTTCATTTTAAGATATATAAAAATCATTAAAATCAATATATATATATATATATATATATATATATATATATAAAGGAGGGTATAGGAGAGATAGTGAAGGAGAGAACTTCCTTAGTATTTATCTAATTTTCTAAATATTTGAATTATTTTTAAATAATAGTCATACATTAAATGCTGATCATTAATTATTAAAACTTTTCATTTTTCATTTTAAGATATATAAAAATCATTAAAAAAACTTTATAAATCACAATTCTTATTTATATATTAATCATATATTATTTACTAACTAACATCAATCATCAATATATATATATATAAAGGAGGGCCTAGGAGAGAGAGTGAAGGAGATAACTTACTTAGTATTTATCTAATTTTCTAGATATTTGAATTATTTTTAAATAATAGTCATCATTAAATGTTGATCATTAATTATTAAAACTTTTCATTTTTCATTTTAAGATATATAAAAATCATTAAAAAAACTTTATAAATAACAATTCTTATTTATCTATTAATCATATATTATTTACTAACTAACATCAATCAATATATATATATATATATATAAGGAGGGTCTAGGAGAGAGAGTGAAGAAGAACACTTATTTAGTATTTATCTAATTTTCTACAATTTTGAATTATTTTTAAATAATAGTCATACATTAAATAATTATCATTAATTATTAAAACTTTTCAGTTTTCATTTTAAGATATATAAAAATCATTAAAATCAATATATATATATATATATATATATATATATATATATTAAGGAGGGCCTAGGAGAGAGAGAGTGAAGGAGAGCATTTCCTTAGTATTTATCTAATTTTCTAGAATTTTGAATTATTTTTAAATAATAGTCATACATTAAATGTTTATCATTAATTATTAAAACTTTTCAGTTTTCATTTTAAGATATATAAAAATCATTAAAATCTTTTATCATCAATCAATCATCAATATATATATAAAGGAGGGCCTAGAAAAAAGAGTGAAGGAGAGAACTTCCTTAGTATTTATCTAATTTTCTATAATTTTGAATTATTTTTAAATAATAGTCATACATTAAATGCTTATCATTAATTATTAAAACTTTTCATTTTTCATTTTAAGATATATAAAAATCATTAAAATCAATATATATATATATATATATATATATATATATATATATATATATATATATAAAGGAGGGCCTAGGAGAGAGAATGAAGGAGAGAACTTCTTAGTATTTATCTAATTTTCTAGATATTTGAATTATTTTTACATAATAGTCATACATTAAATGTTGATCATTAATTATTAAAACTTTTTATTTTTCATTTTAAGATATATAAAAATCATTAAAAAAACTTTATAAATCACAATTCTTATTTATCTATTAATCATATATTCTTACTAACTAACATCAATCATCAATATATATATAAAGGAGGGCATAGGAGAGAGAGTGAAAGAGAAAACTTCCTTAGTATTTATCTAATTTTCTAGATATTTGAATTATTTTTAAATAATAGTCATACATTAAATGCTGATCATTAATTATTAAAACTTTTCATTTTTCATTTTAAGATATATAAAAATCATTAAAAAAACTTTATAAATCACAATTCTTATTTATCTATTAATCATATATTATTTACTAACTAACATCAATCATCAATATATATATAAAGAAGGGCATAGGAGAGAAAGAGTGAAAGAGAGAACTTCCTTAGTATTTATCTAATTTTCTAAATATTTGAATTATTTTTAAATAATAGTCATACATTAAATGCTGATCATTAATTATTAAAACTTTTCATTTTTCATTTTAAGATATATAAAAATCATTAAAAAAACTTTATAAATCACAATTCTTATTTATCTATTAATCATATATTATTTACTAACTAACATCAATCAATATATATATATATAAAGGAGGGCCTAGGAGAGAGAGTGAAGGAGAGCACTTCCTTAATATTTATCTAATTTTCTAGAATTTTGAATTATTTTTAAATAATAGTCATACATTAAATGTTTATCATTAATTATTAAAACTTTTCAGTTTTCATTTTAAGATATATAAATATCATTAAAATCAATATATATATATATATATATATATATATATATATATATATAAAGGAGGACCTAGGAGAGAGAGAGTGAAGGAGAGCACTTCCTTAGTATTTATCTAATTTTCTAAAATTTTGAATTATTTTTAAATAATAGTCATACTTTAAATGCTTATCATTAATTATTAAAACTTTTCATTTTTCATTTTAAAATATATAAAAATCATTAAAAAAACTTTATAAATCACAATTCTTATTTATCTATTAATCATATATTATTACTAACTAACAATATTTATAAATCAAAACTTATATTAATGAAACAATATTTAATAGAGTTTTTTTATTAAGCTAACAATCTTTATAAATCATATTAACCTAACAATTGTTTATTAATAAAAAAGTAGTGTATTTTTTTAAATAAGCTAACACCAATCAATATATCCATATATATATATATATATATATATATATATATATATATATATATATATATATATATAAAGGAGGGCCTAGGAGAGAGTGTGAAGGAGAGCACTTCCTTAGTATTTATCTAATTTTCTAAATTTTGAATTATTTTTAAATAATAGTCATACATTAAATGTTTATCATTAATTATTAAAACTTTTCATTTTTTCATTTTAAGATATATAAAAATCATTAAAATCAATCATCATCAATCAATCATCAATATATATATAAAGGAGGGCCTAGAAGAGAGAGAGTGAAGGAGAGAACTTCCTTAGTATATATCTAATTTTCTATAATTTTGAATTATTTTTAAATAATAGTCATACATTAAATGTTTATCATTAATTATTAAAACTTTTCATTTTTCATTTTAAGATATATAAAAATCATTAAAATCAATATATATATATATATATATATATATATATATATATATATATATATATATAAAGGAGGGTATAGGAGAGATAGTGAAGGAGAGAACTTCCTTAGTATTTATCTAATTTTCTAAATATTTGAATTATTTTTAAATAATAGTCATACATTAAATGCTGATCATTAATTATTAAAACTTTTCATTTTTCATTTTAAGATATATAAAAATCATTAAAAAAACTTTATAAATCACAATTCTTATTTATATATTAATCATATATTATTTACTAACTAACATCAATCATCAATATATATATATATAAAGGAGGGCCTAGGAGAGAGAGTGAAGGAGAGAACTTCCTTAGTATTTATTTAATTTTCTAGATATTTGAATTATTTTTAAATAATAGTCATCATTAAATGTTGATCATTAATTATTAAAACTTTTCATTTTTCATTTTAAGATATATAAAAATCATTAAAAAAACTTTATAAATCACAATTCTTATTTATCTATTAATCATATATTATTTACTAACTAACATCAATCAATCAATATATATATATATATATATATATATATATATATATATATATATATATAAGGAGGGTCTAGGAGAGAGAGTGAAGAAGAACACTTCTTTAGTATTTATCTAATTTTCTACAATTTTGAATTATTTTTAAATAATAGTCATACATTAAATGTTTATCATTAATTATTAAAACTTTTCAGTTTTCATTTTAAGATATATAAAAATCATTAAAATCAATATATATATATATATATATATATATATATATATGTAAAGGAGGGCTTAGGAGAGAGAGTGAAGGAGAGCACTTCCTTAGTATTTATCTAATTTTCTAGAATTTTGAATTATTTTTAAATAATAGTCATACTTTAAATGCTTATCATTAATTATTAAAACTTTTCATTTTTCATTTTAAGATATATAAAAATCATTAAAAAAAATTTATAAATCACAATTCTTATTTATCTATTAATCATATATTATTTACTAACTAACAATATTTATAAATCAAAACTTATATTAAATGAACAATATTTAATAGAGTTTTTTTTTGAAGCTAATAATCTTTATAAATCATATTAACCTAACAATTGTTTATTAATAAAAAAATAGTGTATTTTTTTGAATAAGCTAACAATGTTTATAAATCAAAACTTTTCTACAATTTTGAATTAAGTGAAAAATATATAATATAGTTTTTATCATTAATTTTAGAACTTTTATTTATCTAATAAACATATATTATTTAATAACTAACAACGTTTATAAATCAAAACTTATATTAAGTGAAAAATATATAATATAGTTTTTTTAAATATAGTTTTTTATTTATTTTAAATAAGCTAACAATCTTTATAAATCATATTAACCTAACAATTGTTTATAAATCAAAACTTATTTTTTAATAGAGTTTTTTTTTTGAATAAGCTAACAATGTTTATAAATCAAAACTTTTAGAGAATTTTGAATTATTTTTAAATAAATGTCATACGTTAAATGCCTATCATTAATTATTTAAACTTTTATTTATCTGATAAACATATATTATTTAGTAACTAACAATGTTCATAAATCAAAACTTATATTAAGTGAAAAATATATAATATAGTTTTTTTTTTATTTTGAATAAGCTATCAATCTTTATAAATCATATTAATCTAACAATTGTTTATAAATCAAAACTTATTTTTTAATATAGTTTTTTTTTTGAATAAGCTAACAATGTTTATAAATCAAAACTTTTAGAGAATTTTGAATTATTTTTAAATAAATGTCATACGTTAAATGCCTATCATTAATTATTTAAACTTTTATTTATCTGATAAACACATATTATTTAGTAACTAACAATGTTCATAAATCAAAACTTATATTAAGTGAAAAATATATAATATAGTTTTTTTTATTTTGAATAAGCTATCAATCTTTATAAATCATATTAACCTAACAATTGTTTTTTATATTTTATTTTGGAAAAATATATAATATACTTTAATTCAATTTCTCTCTCTATAAAGGTTGTAGAAAAGGTAATTATTTCCAAATGCATGAATCATTGTTTGTTATTTGATTTGAAGCATCATAAAGTATTTTCTTACTAAACAACTTGAAAAATGATCGTGATGATTACATTATCAAAATTCGGATTTGTAGAATGTGGGAATGTCTAAACACAAAGAAAGGTGGAGAATTGATCAGTTTATATATGATTCTAATCGATGAGAAGATATGATGAAATTGTCAATTGTGTTACCAATTTCTTATAAAACCCAATTTTACATTTGTCATACGTCTACCATCACTAAATCACAATTTTTTGATTTAATTATAATATAGTATCTTCAAGTTTTGGATATTTTAATGCTTTGCCTCATTAATCATATATTATTTAAAAATATGTATTTAGCCATTCAAATAATTAAATCATTGTCTTAATATATAACCTAAATAATATATAGTAATACTAATATAATTTATAAAAATTGTGATATATATATATATATATAATAGGAACATACAATAAAAAAAAATAAAACGGAGGTAATAAAGTAATAAATAAAACAAAAAATTATAAAATCTAACAAAGTTATAAAAAACCAAAAGTTATAGAATAATAAAATAAAACAAAAGTAATGAAACATATATATATATATATATATATATATATATATATATATATATATATATATATTCTAATATAGATATATAAAATAAAAAAATAAAAAAGTTTTTTTCGGGAAAGGTTGTCCTAGGCTATGCCTAGACTAATCCCTTGACAAATTATGATTGTAAGATATCAGCCCTGATAAAACCTTAGTGGTCACAGTTGTTGTGTACGCCTGGATTCGAACCATGGGTAGATGGGATATTCCACTACATCCCACAGGACCTTAACTAGTACGCGACAACCCTTGTGGTTAAAAAAACTAATAATAAAAAAAAGTTATATGTACTTGAAGTGATAGGTATAAATACAATTGATGTGTTCAATTTCCAAAGCATTCAACACCCCTATTAAGAGGTCATTAGCAATGCCTTAAAAAAAGAGTACTTTAGAGCATCTCCAATGCAAGGTTCTTATAAGCAAAAAGTGGAGTAACTTTGGTTTTCCCAAGGGCGGTAACATCCGCGGGGGGGGGGGGGGGGTTGTGGATGGTATCCCAATATACTCCGGTTCGAATCCAAGGGGAGTCAATTTGAGGGCATGAGGAGTACCCAGTCCTTGGGTCGGTCCAGTCGTTGACTGGGCTGCCCCCCCCAGCCCAGTCTTAGACTGTGGTTGGGCTCTAGGTTCAGCGTAAGCTGGGTCGGGACAACGGCGGATTAGTGGGTTGCCCGTGGATACCCGATACCATCGGGGAGGTGTGTGTGCGTGTGTGCGTGTGTTCGTGGTAGTCGTTCGTTGGTTCGATTTCGCTCTGCCTTCCAAAAAAAAGTGGAGTAGCTTATAAGAACTACCATTGTAAAGAATTCTTATAAGAACCTCACTCCCTTTGAGTTCTTATTTAAGAACGTTGGTTCTTACCAAGAAGTTTGCGGGAAGTGACAATTTTCTTATTTCTATTGATACTTAATTTAAATATGTGATATTTATTTATAAAATATAAATATATAATAATTATTAAATTTGACAAATACATGGGACCCAAAAAAATTAGGTTATTATAAGAACTACCGTTGTGAATTTTTATGTTAATTTTTTATTTGATGAGTTGGAAATGATGTGACACCCAAAAGTGCCAAAACGAGGTTCTTATAAGAACCTCCATTGGAGATGCTCTTATATTTTTGGTCTTTGTGGTTGTCATTTATTATCAAGTTTGATTCCCTTTTCAAAATAATTACAGTTTTTGTTATTGTGGTTGTTATTTTATTTCATTTTTGGTCCCTCTGACTAACTCTAATTATAATGGTTAATTAACTTAAATGGTATTTTAATACTTTTACCTTTTGTTTGTCTTTTTCATTTTTTCTTTATTAGATTATATGGTAAATTACAATTTAGTCCCTATGCTTTATCTTTTTTCCTTTTAATCTTTTCCATCCTTTTCATTTGATAATTTTATTATATTAATTAGTTAATGATAATTTTAACTAATAATACATTAAAAATACGTATTATATTTTGTAAATTACACCATTAATTAGAAAATCTTGTCGATACCTTTAAAATAAGTTAAGTATTGAATATTTTAAATTTTTATGCAATTTATTTGATATATATCTGAAAATCCGTCTGCACTAATAAAAAAAACTTTTCTATTTTGTTGTGTTTAAGAATTTTGTCGTTTTCTGCTCTTTGTATAAGAAAAAGAATTGAAATTTATTTATGTCTATTAATTAAAAAAAATATATCATTTTAGATATTTTATTTAATTAAATGTGTATTAAATAAAATCACTCTATAATATTGCTATTATTTTTTTTACAAAATATAAACTTAAATTTATCATAATAAAAAATAAATAACCAATTAACAACTACACATTTTCATTGTCTTATTTATTTTCATGAATCCAAGATCAGAAAAGAATTATTCATAAGGTAAAGCATGCATGGTCATGAATTTGCATTTCAGATCAACAAAACAATAAGGGCTCGTTTGGTGTGATGTAACGTTTTCAAGAATTTGGATTTTATGTAACGGATTTTGAAATGGAAATGTTTGGAATTTTTGGGGTATTTGGTTTGTAGTTTGGAATAGAATGGAATACCATTCTCTATAAATATTATATAAAACTAATTATAAAAATAATTAAATCTCACGAAATGCTAACAACCCCATAGTATTTTAAATCCTATATTTGTAGGATTTAATTAAAAATGTCGGGATTTCAATTTCGGACTTTCCTTTAAAACCAAATACGGAATTAAAATTGGATCTCTTTCCAATCCCATATTTGGTTTGAATAATTTACCGGATTTGAAATCCTCGGACTACATTAATAAAATCCCACAATCACACATTTTCATTGTTTTGCTTATTTTTATATTACACTTAAAGAAAATGTTTAGTTGTTAATTGATTATTTATTTTTCATTACGATAAATTTAAGCGTATATTTTGACTTTTTAATAATTTGACACACATTTAAAAGAATATGTAACAAAATGAACTATCTAAAAATGATACATTTTTTTTAATAGACATAGATAAATTTTAATTTTTTTTTCTTACATAAATAACATAAAACGATAAATTTCTTAAACACAACTTAAAATAGAAATTTTTTATTTTGAATTAGTGTAGACGATTTGCATATATATATATATATATATATATCAGATAAATTGCATAAAAATTTAAAAATATTCAATACTTAACTTATTTTAAAGATATCGACAAGACTTTTATAATGGTGTAATTTACAAAATGAAATATGTATTTTTAATGT
Organism: Arctium lappa; assembly: GCA_023525745.1. Classification (NCBI taxonomy): domain Eukaryota; kingdom Viridiplantae; phylum Streptophyta; class Magnoliopsida; order Asterales; family Asteraceae; genus Arctium; species Arctium lappa. The sequence goes on along the minus strand of CM042051.1, from coordinate 28,876,718 downwards.
ATTATTAGTTAAATTTATCATTAAGTAATTAATATAATAAGGGTATAAAATGAAAAATAAAAAAATAGGAAAGAAAAGAAAATGAAAAAAAAAGATAAATGGGGACTATGATTGTAATTTACTATGACCATCTACATCCCTACAATTTGTTTACACTTTCAATTGTGTCATATCAGCTTTTGCAATTACCCTCTACATATATGCAATTCACGTACACTTTCAAAAGTGGTGTCTACTACAACATTTATTAATTACTTTATAAATTATTATATACATTTATATTTTTTTAGTTAATAACATGATATATAATTCTTTATTTTAATTTAATGATATTATTAATTTTAAATAAACGATTAATATATAATATAATACAATAATTTTATTTATTTTGTAATTTATTGTTTTAATTTAATATATAATTTATTAAATTATAGCAAAACACAATATTTATTGAATAAGTAATTTAATTAAAAAATAAATTAAAATTATGAATTTATAGAATATATATAATGAGAGTTTATCTAAATTAAAAAAAAAATGAAAATGAGGATAGTGGAGTCCACATGGCTTTCAATTAGAATTGCAATACTTGCAATTGAAATCCCACATGGCACTAGTTACCTTATTTGCAATTCATTGCAATCCCCTATGTGATGGTCTAAACAATCTAACAAAACAAAAAGTTGAAAATGTTAAAGAAAAAACGAAACAGAATAACAACATAATAGAGAGACAATGAAATCTGTAATTATCATTAATCATAAGCCCTTTAAATAGGGAGAAGTTTACAAAGAAAAGGAAACATTCATTATGGTAACTTCTAATACTAGGAAAATATTACATCAATCATTTCCTTTTGATGATGGCACATAATCCTACAACACTCCCCCTTGTGCCGAGTCAAAGGAGTGATGGTGCACAATTGTTGCCTCGTTAAAACCTTACGCCAAAACAAAAACCCAATGGGATAAAAAATAGGACGAAGGAAAGATTACAACACACCAGTTTCTTTGCAATATATAGACTTTTCCTTCAGTCTAGTTTTATCTTAGATTCATACATTAATCATGAGAGTTAGGAAAGCATTATGGTATATAAACAGTTGCAATTTGCCTCGTTTTGCCTATCACTCGAAAGAGAATGTGTCGATGTGTATTTTGCAATACACAGATCACTATGTCATAACCATGGTGTCCCACATGGTCATGTCGAAACATATATGTGTCATTTCTCTAAATTTTTTATTGACAAAAATGTTTCGGTGACCCAATAATCTACTAGTTTGACACATTAGTTCCATGATATATGTTTCCTTTCATATTCATTGGAATTTATGTATATATGTTGATTTCCATTTTATACGAATATCTTTACAAGGTTCATATTAATCTTGTACCAATAAAAAATGACAGTTCATCGTCTAAGTATTTGGTTGGAGGAAAATTATTAATTCAATGAATAATAATATATTTCTTGTATGAGATGTCATAAAAACAATCAAGTTCTCCTCGATACATTCCTACACGGAATGAAGGACATTGAGAGTTTTATTTTCTTTTTGATGTAATTCTTTACATCTATAATGGTTACATATTCGATTTTACTTAAGCAAAAGAAACTAATTAAAATACTATAAAGTAAATTTAAAAAAAAATCTATGCTTTATCATTCTTATGATATAGATCATTTTTAATTTATTTTCTTTTCGACAAGAGCACTCTTTAGTGCATTTCTTATTTGACTGTCCATTATCACTTGGGGTAGTAGTTGTATTTATACTCCAGATGTTGAAAAATCATTCCTGACTCTTACCAAGACCCTAACCCGTTCTAGGGTTTCATCCACATAGTGCATAAATGTCACATGTGTGAAATTGTTTTTAACTCTATGTTCTTTGGAGTTGTTTCCACCTTTAATGCTTTCATTATTGATCTCGAGAATTTTCTTTGTCTCGACATATGTGGTGTTGTTATTTGAAAGAACCTTGTTATGTCTCTCAACCACTTGCAGTAGGTTGATGAGTTTGTCTAAAGGTTACATTCCAACTTATATTAGTTCATTAATATTTTTGATAGGTGAAAATAATGTTAGGAATCATGTCATATTCTGTGAGTTCATTGCCACAGAGATTGAGACGCGTCTTGGATATAACATTTCTTTGTTGAAATCAGTTACCTTTTTGTAATCGAGTAAGTGGGTTTCATTCCACTATACGATTAGTTCGGGAAGTACATATTCATGAGTACTCCCGATTATCCCTTTCGGGACATCCCACATTTCTTTGGGGGTTTCTAGTAAAGGTATTCCTATGAAACTTAGGATTTATATGTCGTCTCAAAACATGAGGGTATTTGCTTGTACCTATTCAAGAGGTTGGTTTTAGGGTCAATAGGGAGTTGATGGACTAAACATAAGAAATTTATTGTATTAAATAACTAGTAATGAGCCATCAATTGAAAGTTTAACATGAAAACGTACCTCAAATCGATATTGATATTGTGAACACCTTAGCTTTACTTCTCTTTTGAACTTTAGCAAAGCAACGTGCTGATAACGTGTTAAAGGAAAAACGAAACAGAATAACAACATAATAGAGAGACAATGAAATCTGTAATTCTCATTAATCATAAGCCCTTTAAATAGGGAGAAGTTTACAAAGAAAATGAAACATTCATTATGGTAACTTTTAATACTAGGAAAATATTACATCAATCATTTCCTTTTGATGATGGCACATAATCCTACAACAGAAAAAGATAAAGAAAGGTAAAAATACCAAAATACCCTTAAGTTAACTAAGTTTTTTTTAAACTAAAGTTAGTCAGAGGGATCAAAGGTAAAAGAAATTAGTGGCAACCACAGACCAGAACCGAATTAGTTTGAATGAGAGACCAAACTTGATAATGTATGGCAACCACAAGGACCAAAAATATAATTTACTCTAAAAAAATGAAAACCAAAACCACCAAAACGGAGTTGATCCTTAAATCTAAGGTCGACATTGGTCGATTCGGGCCCCAAAACCCAATCAGATACCGAGTGAATTTCATAAGCCCCGAAATCTGCTAGAAAATGATGAAACTCACAAGTTTCGGATATTTTCTGATATCATGTGTCTCGAGTCGGGTTTTGGGTCCCAAAATTCAACCCAAACTATTTTTTGTCTTTTCCCAGATTTCTCTATGTTGGCCCAAACGGCTTTTTCCGAATTTCTATATTCCAAATTTCATTTTTTCACAGCATTTTCAATTTCCGAAAACTAAACCAAGTAACCAAACCAACTAATCCAAGTAACCAAGTACAAATAATAAATGTACAATTCAAATTACATAAGAACTTACTGTCCAAAGACTCAAACTCCAAATTAACATTTAACAATAAAATATATGAACTAAAAATGTAAGTATTTAACAATCTACCATATTTTTTTTTGGAAATGACAATGTATCAAAAGCTAGCCAGAAGCTAGCGGAAGGAAAATACAAGGAATTTAAATATAAATCAGCGTAAAGGAGAGGTTCTCCAAGTAAGGACGTCTTTCAGACTTGAATTATGCATATACACCGTCCATCTCAAAAAGTTATCGATAATTGAATAAAAAAAGATCTTACCTCTTAGGCGCACTGGTTTGTTGAAAGCAATTTTATTTCTAAAGCTCCAGATAGAGTAACAGGTGAGGAACATAATAGCCTCCACGCACTTGTGATTTATCAGAGAGATGTAGGTCGATTCTAATCCTTCTAAAGCCGCTCCAAAGGAATGAGATGAGGAGAAAGGGAACTGCCACCAACTATCCATTCTTCTCCAGATGGTGGTAGATAAATCACACGAGAAAAGAGTATGATCTACCGTGTCGACAACTTGTTTGCATAACGGGCATAATGTACTATCGAGGTTTATACCCATGTCAGCCAACTTTGATTTAATAGGAATGCAACCTTGTAACACCCTCCAGCAGAAAATGTTGATTTTTGATGGAATTAAACTATTCGATCTAGTTGTGAAGTCTACATTATGGAGCATCAAGGACTCGGTTTTTTTCCCGTAGCTTTGACAGAAAAGTCTCTGTCGTCGGAAAGTCTCCATTTCCATTTATCACCTAGGGAGTTTAGGTGGATGTTTCCCAATTTCGTAGATAGTTGCAGTAAGTCTTCAATTTCTCTTCCATTTCGAATATCTCTACGCCGTTGCCATTTGAACTCTTCTCCCCCCCATCTATCTGCCATCGTTGCAAGGTTACAATTGTCAAGTGCAAACAGTCTAGGAAACAGGTCCTTTAATTTGTCGTCTCCTATCCAATTATCGTACCAAAACATAGTACTATTGTCATCTCTGATCCGCTTGATCATTAGATCATCGATGGTCAGACCTTTCTCGTTTAACCATCGCAACATCTTTAAGATTTTGGACCATGTGCCTTGAACACCTGGTATCTCGCACTCGTTGTTAAGACCACCGTGTTGTCCATGTATAACTTTCATCACCTTTCACCAGATAGACTTTGGGTCGGAGTGAAATTTCCACACCCATTTGGAAAGAAGAGGGATATTAGCAGCTGCTATACTTCCCAACTCGAGGCCTCCTCTATCGAGACTATTGATGGCAACTCCCCATTTGACCCATGCAATTTTCTTTACGCCATTGCCTGATCCCCAAAGTCCCTTCTCAGCTTCTCTAGTTTGTTAATGACAGCCACGAGAGCTTTAAAAATGGACAAAAAATAAGTCGCAAGTCTTCCCAGAACTGCTTGGACTAGAACTTTTCTTCCACCAACAGATAGAATTTTACCTTTCCATTTTGAGAGTCTGCGTTGAAAATTCTCCACGGTCGGATCCCAAGCTTTGATGCTGCACATATTACCTCCCAACAGAACCCCGAGATATTTATAGGGAAAACTACTGGCCTTACAATTAAGCTCGTTTGTAGCCCATTGTACTCTTCCCGGATCAATTCCGACTCCAAAGATGTTGCTTTTGTCCAAATTTATTTTCAAACCCGAAACCAAGTAAAAACATCGCAAAATTCTGAGGATGTTTTCCCCTTCTTCTAGCGACCATTTGTTGAAAACAATAGCGTTGTTAGCATAAAACATGTGGGATAAGGTATACCTTTCCAAACCAATCTCAATCCCTTTTATTAGATGTTTTTCTTTCGCAACCTCCATCAATTGATGAAGGCCTTCCATGGTAGCGATAAAAAGATAAGGTGATAATGGGTCCCCTTGTCGAAGACCTCTTCGTACTCAAAATTCTTCCGTTGGAGAGCCATTGATGAAGACCGAAGAGGAAGCTGAGCGAAGGCAAGTTTTAATCCAACCTCTCCATTTAGAAGGAAAACTCATTGCTTCAAGAGTATCCAACACGTAGCCCCACTCTACAGATTCAAAAGCTTTTTTGAAGTCTGCTTTAAAGAAAAGAACCATTTATTCTTTCTTTTAGCCCAACTGATTATCTCGTCTGCAATAAAAGTCGCATCTAAAATAAATCGGCCTTTTAGGAAAGCAAAACAATCTAACAATCTGACTTGACCATCATGAGTTGCTTCTTCAAAAATCAAAATTTTAAAAACTAGGTTTAGGATTTAGCAACTTACAGAGTTACAATATGAGAAATCAGCGGACAATCGGCGTCGTGGGGGAGTTGAGATGGACAGATGGCGTCGTGGGGGAGTTGAGATGGACAGATGGCGTCGTGGGGTGGTGGCCAGTCGCCGGAGAGCGACAGAGAGGCAGAGAGCGACAGGTCGGGGGCGTGCGATTAGGATTAGTTAGAAATTAGAATTTAGGAAATATGAAATATGAAATATTATATTTATATTTATTATTAATAATAATTTAAAAAAAAATTATGAGTGAATTACACTTGTAGTCCTTGTGGTTTGTTTAAATTTTGGATTTGATTCTTAAAACAAACTATCTACATTGATGGTCCCTAACTTTTCATTTTCAGAACACTCATGGTCCCTCCACTTAACAAAATTAGTTAGCAACCGTTATTAAGGACTTATCGATCTTTAAACAAACTATAAGGACCAAGAGTGTAATCTGCTCTAAAATTAATGTGATTCATGTTTTTTTTTAATTTTTTATATATATCCAATCACAAATCAAATTTATTAAAATAAAATACATATTAAATACAAAAATTTATATTTATTTAAAATCTATTAAAATCACAAAAAATAGCGTTAAAAAATCTCAAGTTTAGAAAAACAAATGAAATGAAGATAAATTCACATATATTTTAATTTGGAAGTTGAAATATGCGAGCAAAATATCAAAAATTAAGTTCAGTTAACATGAAATTATTAATATATAGTCAAACAACAAATAATTAAAATAACAACAAAATAAAAATTATAAATTAAGACTAAAGAAACACTGATTATTCAAACGATTAAGAAAAGTTATCACTACAACAAAATTAGATTTATGTGACGTCGAAAAAATTAAGCACCTTAATAGACTACTTTATTAAACTTACTTTATAGAACAAAAAAATAAAGCGTTTTATCTAAACGCGTTGCAATAAGTTTATAGGACGTTTTTGGCGTCCTAACAAGTTTTTAAGACATTTATAATACAAAGCGTCGCATTAGTAATTTTATATGACATTTCTTAAAAAAGTTTCCTATAAAAATATGGGTGTTTAGGATGTTTAATTTTTTTCGGTGTCATATACACCTAATTTGGTTGTAGTGATAATTTTTCTTAATTGTTTGAATGATCAGTGTTTTTCTAATCTTAATTTCTAATTTTTATTTTATTGTTATTTTAATTATTTTTAGTTTGACTATATCTTAATAATCTCACGTTAATCGAACTTAATTTTTAATATTTTGCTTGCATATTTCAATTCTTTAAAGATATACAAATTTATCTTGATTTCATTTGTTTTTCTTAACTTCAAATTTTTTAACATTAAACTTTTTTGTAAATTTAATGGTTTTTAACTAAATATAATTTTTTTAATTTAATATATGTCTTTTGTTTTAATAAATTAGATTTATGATTAAATATATAAAATATTTTTTAATAAAAAATTAAAAAAAACGTGATTTACATCAAAATTTTGAGCAGATTACACTTTTGGTCCCTATAGTTTGTTTAAAAATCAATTAGTCATTCATAACGGTTGCTAACTAATTTTGTTAAGTGAAGGGACCATGAGTGTTATAAAAATGAAAACTTAGGGACCATCAGTTTAGATAATTTGTTTTAGAGACCAAATCCAAAATTTGAACAAACCACAGGACCACCAATGTAATTCACTCAAAACTTATTTAATAAATCGGATATTCGGACAGGTCAGGGGGTGATATGGGTACCCAACCCGATCCTACATATCCATACATATTATTGGATTTCGGGGTTCGACTATCTTCGGGTTTCAGATGTTGGGCTAGGACTAGTTTTCCGGGTCAGTGGGGTCGGGTTAATCGGATAGCTCGGGTCACTACAACAAATCTACTCTATTGCGACAACAAAAGTCGTCGCTAATGCTCAAGTATCGGGTAGAATCAACCGTTGTAAATGTTTGATTTCTTATATCAACCTTCGATATCTAATGAACACCGAACACCCAATCTCAATATAGCATAATCAAGTTCACGGGCATAACCTTGCCCATGTTAGCAAAATCAAATGCAGAACACTACCATCAGTAGCTGGAATCGTTTCTTCAATAACGGACATCACACGTTCCCCTGGTAGCAAGAAAATCAACTTTGTTTAATCAATTAAATAAATTGCAACCTTTTTCTTGGAGTTTTCAAACGATTTACATTTGACAAAATTACAATTATGATATAAAGTATCTCCAATGAGGTGTAACAACGTCTATGAGTGTTAATCCACAAATCATCAATCTATGTATAAATTAGGTCAAAACTTACCACCAAATCATCAATCTATGTATAAATTAGATCAAAACTCACCACCAAATCATCAATCGAAGTAGAGATGTATAAACTAGGTTCAAATTAACAACAAACCACAAGTTATTACAAAAACAGATGAGAAAAAAAAATTAATCTGCAGATCGAACCATATGCAAATCGAGAGAGAAAGGAATAGAGACGAGAGATATAAATACATAGATAGAGATGGAACTCCGACAGTCGTCTGCTTGCTTTGACGAGGGTGCGATTGTGGAGAGACGATTGTGCTCGGAGGTGAGAGGAATACAATTTTGGGGATGTGTGCATGAACTCCGTAGATAAATGTATAAATTAGATTTAACTTTTCAATAAATAAAAAAAATCAAACCCCACAGCGACGAGATCTAGAAGTCGTCTCTGTAGGATGGTTATGATTTTTTTTTCATCCTTCTAAAAAAATAAAATATTAAATTAATCCTATAGCGACGATAGGTCGTTTTTAAAGCTGAAAATACTTTCTTTGTTTTTTCAAAAATGGATAAACATTTTAATTAGTTGGGAGAAATTAAACTTATAGCAACAACAAGACGTCGCTGTAGGTTAAAATATTTTTTTTTCCCAATTTTCCATCTAAAAAATATTTGTTTTTGAATTTCTGAAATATGAATTTAACCCTATTGCAACGACATGTCGCCGCTGTAGGTTAAAATATTTTTTTCCCAATTTTCCATCTAAAAAATATTTGTTTTTGAATTTTGGAAATAATTAATTTCAATCTTTCGACGACATGTCGTCGCTGTAGGTTAAAATATATTTTCCCAATTTTTCATCTAAAAAATATTTGTTTTTGAAATCCTGAAATATGAATTTAACCCTATTGCAACGACTTTATGTCATCGCTGTAGGTGTTGTCGCTGTAGGTCAAGTTTCTTGTAGTGGGTTGTGCTCAACCCTACTTAAATCTATTAGTTATTTGACAATTGCTTTAACCATTCAGCTAGGAGGAAGCTTATGTATTAATCTCTTTTATAGCGTATTAAGATGGAATGTTGGGGTGGCTACTAGCAACCCATTTATTATTCACATAATAAAACAACAATCACTGTTGCCATATATCACTGGTAGCTAGATTATAGTACATGTGGTATATATAGATATACACTGATAGATAAATTATAATCCTTCATTCCAAAATAAATGTCTACAATGAAAAAAGGCATGTAATTTTAGAAATATGTAATTATTACATTTTTAAATAACAAAATGGCAATATTACCCTTAATTATAAAGGGAGATTTTTTTTTCAATCTCATAATTAGGGGTAGAATGAGAAAGTAAAAATTTATTTTTGAAAGCGAACACTTGTTGTAAGACAATCTAAAATAGTAATATAGACACTTATTTTGGGACAAAATGAGTAATACATTTTAATTGTTTTTTTTTGTAAATCCATGCCACACATGTAATCCATCGGTTTTTTCATTCTTATTACTTTAATTTCGTTTTTCCCAAAATAAAATCAGTGTTAGAGTTTTCTAAAAGATTTTCCATGCATGGCAACGACTTTAACATTTAATTTTAGAACAAATTTGACTTTTAACACGTCATTGTGCATTACAAGAAAATTGTTATTTAGTGACGAAAAAAATTTGGTCACTAACAATATAAAATTGGTCACTGATGCATTTTAGTGACCAAAATTTGGGTGGTCACTTTTCGTCACTAAAGGTCCGTCACTGATTTGCGTCAGTGACCAAATACAAAAATGGTCACTAATTAGTGACAAAAATAAAGTGGTCACTATGTTTGTAACGACTAATTTGGTCACTAAATATCGTCACTAAACGAAGAAAGTCGTCACTAACTTGATTAAATTAGTGACCACCACAAAATTGGTCACTAATTGAGTTCAAGATAACGGCTCCGTTAAAGTCTGTTAGCACCATTAGTGACCAAATATGTGGTCACTAGTGTTAATAGTTGTTAGTGACAAAAGAAAGTGGTCACTAATTATAAAATGTGAAGAAAAAAAAAGTGTCACTAATTTCTACTATAATTGTTATTGCATTAAAAATAAAACCTAATGATTTATAACAATGGAAATCTAAAATATTAATTACATTGGCGCAAAATAAAATTATTTGATTAAAAACAAAAACAAAAAATAAAATTCAGACACCTGTATTATTGCTAGATTAGCATTGGTTTCCATCTGGTAGCATTGGTTTCTTCGTTTGAGGAAAGTATGACTACCTTGAAATGTCGGAGCACGTGTAGCAAAAAGTTTATTTAACTTTCCTAGCTACTTCAAGCGAATCTTTAGGTGGAATGTTCTCTCCTCGTTCCTACATAAGATAATATCATGAAAGACTTTACTATCGAGTTGTGATAATATCATTAGTTTCTGTCAACATAAACAGAAAACAATTCCTAGTATGTGTAAGCTCTATCTGAGTACAATCAAGATAAGTAGATATCCACAGTTTCTAAACTCTCAAGAGAGATCTAAGGTACAGTTTCTACCTTATGTTCAATAGATTACTTATACTTCCAATGCTCTATTTTTTTTATGGGCGGTTAAATTGACTGACACATGAATTTGCAAACGACTGACTGTTTAAACCAAATTTGGATACCAAATGAAACATAAAACTATGTATTCATGTGTTTGCAGACATGCTGATTTCTAGTCATGGATCTCTTACCATTCCAAACATGCCGATTTGTAGACCATAATTTGAATTCACAAGTTAGGAGATTAAATCTCAAGAGTAGACTAGCCAGCAAGCGGGTTAGCATGGATTGTAATACGGTTAATCCTAATTTCTGCCAATGGTCGATCCCCAGCTCCTGTTGGAGTTTGCACAAACAAACCCCAATCAGATTTCTAGCATACGTTTGCTTTATCTGAGTACCATCATTAATACCATAAGTAAGTTTACCTTTTCCATGAGATCAAGAAATTCAAACCCATGAATCACTTTGCCGAAGATGGTATATAATCCATTCAGATGTGGTTGTTTAGCATAAGTGATGAAGAACTGGCTCCCATTCGTGTTGGGCCCACTATTAGCCATTGATAGCATACCTCTCGCATTGTGCTGACCCAAACACAATCATCAATGAAACAAAAATTAAACATCAATACAAGACTCAACATGGTATATAACAACTAAGATCTTGCAATTATATAATAATCTCTATTACTTCAAGTCAAGTCATATGATCATCAATGTATCACTCTCACAAATCAAGTTTGGGCCAAATAAACCATGTGCCCCATGCTCAATCTGCTCCGCTAAAGTGCTAGTTAACATGAATCAAAAAATAATAGTGCATTATTTGATACTAGAGTGTTTACAGAGCTTACACATTTTGAGTATTGGAAGTATAAGTAATCAACATAAGGTAGAAACTGTACCTTAGATCTCTCTTGAGAAACAGAAACTGTGGATATCTACTTATCTTCGACAATCTTGATTGGGCAAAAATAATGGTGGCTGGCAGGGATTTAACAATGATTAGAAACTAACGCAGTACAAAAATGATATTTTGCCACGGTTTTGGAAATACAGGTCAACCACGGTTAAGCTTTAAACCGTGGCCAAAAGTCATAAATAAATTTAGAGTGTTATTTTAGCCACGACTTAACTCAATAATTGTGACCATTAACAAATACATCCAAACATAATGTCACAGTTTTAATAAAATTGTGACTAAATGCTTCGATATGGTGACACCTTTTTTACTTTGGCCAATAGCAGTAAAAAACCATGGCCATATATAGACATATAGTCACGGTTTTTTTTGTCTTAACCATGACTTTATGTTGTGACGGTTATAGTCCGTGACTATAGATAGACATACGGCCTTGTGAAGCCAATTTTCTGTGGCTAAAAATAAAATATATATTGTCACGAAACCTTATTAAACGTAGCCAAAAGACAAGGTGTTTATGGCCACTGTTTTCGTTATCTTGTGTCACCAAAAGGTAACAAATAGCTACAGTTTTACAAATTAAGCGTAACTATAGGTCATGAATTGGCAACGGTTAGTATGAAATTTTTATAGCTAAAAGTATATAGTTAAGGCCACGTTTAAAATAAGTCGATGGCTAAAAGGTAACCAATAGTCATGTTTCTAACAATTCAGTTCATGTGACTAATAAGTAATTTATCGTCACGGTTTTTATTATTGTGTGTGATCAACTGTCAACCAATAGTCACAATTCTCAAATTTAATTGTAACTATATGTCATGAATTAGTCACGTTTTTTTTATCATTTTTGTCGCCAAAAGTATAACCAACATATGTGTCCACAAGGTAATCGGTAGTCACGCTTCTAACAATGTAGTTCGTGTGGATAATAAGTAGTTTATGGCCAAAATTATTATTTTTGTGTGTGACCAAAAGTTAACCGATAGCCACGGTTTTAAAGCTTAAGTGTAACCATGCGCCATGAACTGACCATGTTTTTTTTAATCATTTTGTACGACAAAAAAAATAAACGTTTGGCCAAGATTATAAAAATTAAGCATAAATATATGTCATGATTTGGCCACGGTAAATATCAAATTTGGGTGGTAATAAGTATAGTTAAGGTCACGATTAAAATAAATTCATGTGGCTTTAAAGTAATCAATGGTCGTAAATTGTGTGGCTATAAGTAGCTTATAGCCACAGATTTACTATATATGTGTGTCCTAAATGTAACTATATTTACGATGCTACAAATTCATCGTAACTATATGTAGGGGCGGACCTACAACTACGAGAGGGGGGTCCCATGCACCTGCTCACTTGATTGCCGTAAAGGAAAAGAATATAGGCGTCTTGAAGGTGTGCACCCACTTGATTTTAAGGGTGCCCTTAAATATTTTAAATTTGAATTTATAACACAAATAAGCAATTGGTGGGATGGTTTGTGGTGGTTAAGTTAAAGTTTCCCTTAGCTAGAGGCCTGGGGTTCAATCCCAACACACTGCATGGTTAAAATAAACTGGTCACAGTAAACACTTGTGTGGCTATAAGTAGTCTATAGTCATGGTTAAAATAAATACATGTGGCAATAAAATAATTAATGGCCATCACAAAAACAAATTTTGTGTTGCCATAAGTAGCGTATGACCACGGTTTTAACTATTTTTTGTAGGAAAAGGATAACCAATAGCCACGGTTTCAACTATTTTATGTAGCAAAAAGATAACTAATGACCATGGTTCTACAAAATAAGCGTAACTATATATCATGAAATGGCCACAGTTAAGATGAATTAACGTGACTATATGTAGTTTATGACCACGGTTATATGGAAAATACTAAACTACCAATTTGTTTGATGACGTTATGACTACAATTTTTATGTTATGGATACATTTTTTCATTTGATATAGTGACACAATCTAAACGTGGCCATAAGGATACCAAAAATCACGCAAGAATAGGCTACGTTTTGGCTGGAAAAAAAACCCGTGGCGAAAGGCCTACGGCCACGGTTTTTAACCGTGGCCAAAGTGACTTTTTGTACTAGTGTGCGCAATTGCTCATTAAAAAATTTGAAATTTATGTTTAAACAAAATAAAAATTACAAACTTTTCACCCTTGTGAGCTCTGGCATTTTCCTTCCCTTGCCAGAGTCGGGTCACACCCACCATCCCTATTCCTGAGGATGAGCAGGACCCTAAATGGTTCAAACTTCTACATTGACCACTTGCAAAAATCATAGCACAATCAAGGTAAATCAAGGGGGTCGCTGTAGTATGACAGTATCCCTTATGTGAGTGTTTTACTCTTAGAGCACCACAACATATTATAAAGGGTCTTTTTCTTACTTGACCTTTTTCAGGAATGAAAATCTTATAATTGTTAATCAATAAATACGAAACAAATATTGATGGTATTGCGATGAGAGAAGGAAGAAAAGGAAGAAATTTGCTGACCTCAGAGTTAAATGTCTGACTTTTGGATCACAATGAACAAAGGCAGAGGAGAGCTCAAGTTGCATGCCCTGAAATCGAGATCTTAAAACATAGTAACATACACTGCAAGAACAAGGATCAAGGGGTTAAGATGCAACTTAATCTCAATATTGAAATAAACTCAATGCCCTATGGGTTGTAAGTGAGCAAAAAAACAAAACAGATTGCAATATATGGTTTGACAGATCACCATTGTCTAAATACTTGAAGCATATTTGTTTTTCTCCATACAAAGATCAAATGACAAACTCCTGTATCTTCATCTGTCTGCTACCAATACCATTTCACTGATCAAAAGAATTGTTTTAACTCAATGTAAACCCAATTTTCATCAACAGGCATTAGTTTCCTCTTCTCTAAACAACAGTTGCATTAGTGGAACTTTAAACACAAGTATTTAAAACAGTGATTAGAACAAGTTGATTTTGTTACCCTCTACATTTTCATATGTATCACCACTCTCTATTCAAGAAACAGAACTCATTGTGAATAACATATTTTATCAAAGAACTTTAAATCAAGAACTTGTCATAAGGGATTACAAATTCAAAATTACAGTGGTCTACCAGAGGGTGAAGCAGCTTGATGAGCAAACTAATAGAACCCGAATAAGGGTTATACGCATCATATCTCCAGAATACTCCCAACCCAAAGTCATCAGCCATGAGCCAACCACCGGTCTTGTAACGCCCTAAAAACCAGGGTGAATTTAAACTGCGGAAACTACACAATTAAGCATCAACAATAGGTATAAACCTCCCAAAAAGGGGAACTGTACTTAACCTTTACAAAAGCCAGAATACGGATAAGGATTCTAACAACAAACTAATCTAAACATATACTATCTAGATTACATCAGTTGTGGATCCGGAATCATCCAAAAATATGGGACTTAACAAATGCCGAACAATCCAATTCTAATCGTCTAAAAAACCCTCGAGATCAATCCCGGCACTCAAGCCCTTGGCAACCCGCCGCTAATGAGGACCTGATATACATATCATTTGAGAAAAAGTGTTAGGCTTAAAGCCTAGTGAGAACATACAGTTTATAAAATTTCAAGAGATAAAAACAATTGTATCATAAGATAATCTTTCCAATAAGGTTAAATTTTACAAATGAAACCTTTGCCACAACCGGGCCTTTTCGATACAAAACTCGTCATCAATTGACCAAAGATAATCATTTTACAAAGTATTATGGCGTAATACAAAGTAGGCCACAATCCGAGTTATGAGCTAAACACTTGGAATCCATGGCCACGAACACACAGGTTCGTACTGCGATGTGAGGTAGGGCCCCCGAGGAAAACAAGGTATGCTCGTTCACCAGGACTACACTATGACCCATGGCTAGTAGCCGGTCTCACATAACCGTACCAAATTGCCCCCAAGGATCATATGCATCCGTAGCTACAAAGAGGGGAATTATGATCCATAGCTAGTAACCGGTTTCAACCGTACCAAATGGCCCCCGAGGATCATAAACATCATTTTTACAATCAGGGGAAAAACATCCCAAATATAAGTCGACTCAATACCTAGGGATCCACTCGTAATGGTACAGACTAGTCACAACAACATATGTGACCAACCATAGATAGTCCTATGGTATAAAATAACATTTATAAACAGAAATGCATTTTCAAGTTTTACTTTTGGTAAGAATGAAAATCATCAAAATGAACTTTGAACATTCTTTCAAGTAATCCACATAAATGTGGAAGTAAAACACCCCTTTTACTTCAAATAAGGCGGAACCCATCATTTTAGTCAAAACTGATCGGGAACCCCGAAATCACCAAAAACTCAAGTTATGTCAAAATGTAGAGAACCTAAATCCATACCGTAGAAATACTTTGGATTTCAAAAATATAAGTTTTGACATGTATAAAGTTTGTAAAAGATAGTAGGAACTCACCAAACAGGTTTTAGAATAAAACCCGGAAAACCAGATATCGACCCCCTTGGTAAGACGAAGCTTTCTACGCCGAAACCCCGAGCAATGCACTTAATACTAGCAACTTACGGCAGCTTGAAGATCCAAAGAAAAACTTAGAGAGAGAGATAATGGGGTTTGACTGGAGAGAAAAACTTAAGAAAAACTTAATCAGATTCTGCTCAAGCCCTTGTTTCTCAACAAGGAATGGGGTTTGACTGGAGTGATTAAGCAGAAGAGGCTATCCAAAATCAAGCTCTAATGGCTGAAGTATCTGATCTCCCTACTGAGGTAAGTTCTAATCTCTGTTCCAAAACTTGCATAGACACTGTTAAAAGGTACAGGGATCACAACCAGAAGATGAGTGATGACCTTAAGAGATTAGAAAAAGATATAAAAGACTATGTGAGAATTGTTGAGAGGTTTGAAGAACAGATCAAAGGTTTTCAAGCCAATGAACTCCAACACTCATATGACACCAATTACTGGAAGTGGGAGAAAAAGGATCTAGAACTTAAACTGACCAAATCTAAAGAGGAGAGTGAAAAGTTAAGAGAGGAGCTAACCAAGGTTAAGCTTGATGTGGAAAAGTTTTCCAATGCTTCTAAAGAAATGGACTCTTTACTACAAACCCAGATTCATGACAAATTGAGAAGAGGAATAGGGTACAATGCCACACCTCCACCATATAACAACAATTACATCCCTCCTACTTCAGATTTGCTAGAAACCAAAGATAGGAAGGACTTGCCTGAGGGAGCCACTGAGATAGATTCCTTAGATGAGGTTGTTGTTGTGGATAAGACTGAAAAAGAGGTTGGCAAGAGTAAGAAGAACAATGTGAGTGGTAAGATTCCTCTAGAGAATAACATTATCACCAATGAGGACTGTGGAAGGGATTGGATCAAATCCAAGGACATAGAGAAAACAGAGGGAAAGTCTGGTAAGGTCCATTATAAACAGACCACAGTTGTGAATCCAGGTCCTTGCAAATAGTGTGCATGTAGGAAGAATGAGCCCCTAAAACATGATAAAAAGAGGGGAAATCAAAGAAACTGGAATAATCAGTGGGCACAAAAACAAGGGGTTGATTTGAGTAAAATCAATAGACCCAAACCTTGTTTTATCTGTGGAAAATTGAATCATCTTGCCAAATACTGTTATTTCAATCCTATAAACCAAAGGATGAATTTTCAAAAATCTATGCAAAAACCCTCTGGTTATAGGAAGATTGAAAGGAACCATGTGGCTAAGAAATCTGTTAAATCTAAAAGCCACATGAAGAAAAAATCTGTTAAAGAAAGTGTCAATATGTGGGTTCCTAAAAGCACTAAAACTGTTAGTACTGCTACCACAAATAGTGTTGCTGACAATAATAGTGCTGCTAGAAGTAATACTACTGCTAACAATGTTAGTGCTACTGACATTGTTAGTACTTCTTCAAAAGTTAATACTGCTAACTCTGTTAGTGCTGCTAACAAGGTTAGTACTGCTAATCCTGTTAGTACTGCTAACTCAGTTAGGTCTTCCAAAGTTAGTACTGCTTCTAGTGTTAGTACTGCTAAGCCAATCATATTGACAAAGTACTCTAATAAAGAGTGTACTGATTTTAAAAATCTCATTAAAAAGGAATGTAAATACTTTGATGAGAAAGGGAGACCCAAGACCACTTTGGCTTGGGTTCCCAATCAATACTAATTGTTTAATCTTATGTGCAGGGAAACCAACAGCTCAAGGGGAAGAGCATCTAGTATGTTGATAGTGGTTGCTCAAAGCACATGACAGGGAGCATGTCATGCCTCAAGAATTTGAAAATTGATGGTGGACATGTTGCCTTTGGTAATACTCTAGATGGAGGTAAGATAAGTGGTAAGGGGGATGTAACCAAAGGTAAAATGACCTTTGAAGATGTATTCTATGTTGAGCAGTTAAGGTACAACTTGTTAAGTGTATCACAGGTGTGTGACAAACAACATAGTATATTATTTACAGATTCTGAATGCAGATCCTATGGAGACTCATAAACAGATCACTGCTGATCTTGAGGGGGAGGATGTGGATGTCCATCTATATAGATCAATGATTGGATCACTCATGTATCTCACAGCCTCAAGACCAGACATCACGTTTCCAGTGTGTTTGTGTGCCAGATTCCAAGTCAAGCCAAAGCAATCACATCTTCAAGCTGTTAAAAGGATTTTCAGATACTTAAAAGGGCAAACTAAATTAGGTCTTTGGTATCCGTATGAATCCAACTTTGACTTGATTGCATATTCAGATAGTGACTTGGGAGGTGCTAACATGGACAGAAAGTCTACTTTAGGTGGATGTTAACTTTTGGGTGCAAGACTAGTATCTTGGCAGTGTAAGAAACAAACCACAGTGTCCTTATCAACAACAGAAGCTGAGTATATTGCTGCAGCAAGTTGCTACTCTCAGGTTCTATGGATTCAGATTTCAGAATCAGATGCTGGACTATGGGGTAACCTTTCTTCACACTCCAATCTTCATTGACAATAGCAGTGCTATAAGCATTGTTAACAATCCAGTCAAGCACTCCAAAACCAAGCACATTGAGATCAGGTATCACTTTATCAGAGATTGTAATGAAAAGAAGCTAATTCAAGATGCTAAAGTTCATATTGACAACCAGTTTGCTGATCTATTCACTAAAGCTTTTGATGTGGGTAGATTCACTTTCTTGGTCACAAGTGTGGGCATGATCAACTCTGAATAAGCTCATTTGTTTTAAGAAGTGTTTTCATACCTGTTATTGGTTTATTCTTTGCTGCTACTAACATCTTTTTCAGGAAGTTATTACCTTGCTCAGAGTACCTCAAGCTTCAAAAAGTGTAAGTATAGTTAATGTTGCCAGTGCAGTTTTAATACTGCCAGTGCACAGTTAATACTGCTAGTTAGTTAATACTGCTCTCAGTTAATACTGCTAGTTAAGTTAATACTGCTAGTGGTTAATACTGCTCTCAGTTAATACTGCTAATTAAGTTAATACTGCTAGTGGTTAATACTGCTCTCAGTTAATACTGGTAGTAACGTTAATACTACTAGTGGTTAATACTGCTCTCAGTTAATACTGCTAGTTAGTTAATACTGCTAGTGGTTAATACTACTCTCAGTTAATACTGCTAGTTAGTTAATACTGCTAGGAGTTAATACTGCTTATGTCCCGAATCGTATAAATACCCTTTTTGCCCGCCCAAAAATTCATAACGACTCTTTGCTTTCTATTCATCTGCTCTCTAACCCTTTTCTCTCAAGTACCAAGTGTTGCAGTACAGAATACTCAAGCACAATGGCATCCATGGCATTCATTGATGAGCACAACGAGATTGCGATGCTACAGAAGCCGAAACAAGCGGCTGGATTTCACCAGATTGTGGATTTTCTCAAGTCCAGCCACATTGCCCATGCTCTCACTGTGTCGCCAACAATATACATAGAGCATCAAAGACAGTTCTGGGCGAATGCCACCGTAGTCACAGAGAATGGTGTGCAGATAATCAAGACAAGGGTGTGTGACAAACCCTTGTCAGTTTATGAAGAGGTGATACGCATCTGTCTACGTCTAGACGATGCTGCAGGTATTATTTCTATTCCAAATGAGGACTTGTTCTCAAATTTTTCAAGAATGGGGTATGGAGGCCAATTGGGTGGTTTCAAATTCTCAAAAGCAAAATTTTATACCCAATGGCGTTTTCTTGTCCATACCCTGATGCACTGCATTTCCAAAAAGACTATTGGATGGAGTGAGTTTACCAATACCATTGTTTATGCTTTGGTCTGCTTGGCCACTGCCAGAAAGTACAATTTCTCTAGAATGATTTTCAGTGATCTTGTATCAAACTTGGGAAGCAAAAAGAGTTTTTATATGTACCCCAGGTTTGTACAGGAAGTTATAACCCATGAATTGACGGATATGCCTCACTTTGATGAGGTATATGTACCAAAAATCCCCAAAGGTAAGGTCTTTTCAAACATGAAAAGATCTCCATTGGACTCGGAAGGAGTTGACACCCCATTGTTCTCTACAATGATAGTGGTGTACCACAATGAAGAAGGTATGGCTTCAGGGTCAAGGCCCTCATTAGACCAACCCACTGAAAGCCAATCCCAACCTTCCATCACCATATCAATCCCTCAGTCCCTTGTTTAAAAACCAATTGCACCAATAACCAATACTTATATAAGGAAAAAGGTAAAGAAGGCTCATTCCCTTCTTGTACCTTCACCCACAGAGCCTATAAGCCCTCTAATGGAGAATTATCCATTAGAGAATATCTACAGGGAAACCACAGGGGTGTCTCCCAACCCCAAGGAGGTGCTCAATGAGGAGATGAATGAGCATATGGGTGCCAAGGCTGCCACTACTCCTGCTAGCACAGAGGAGGCCAGTGGTACCATAAATAAGACCTTCCCCATGGCAACTTTGGGTGAGCAATCATCCAAAGGTCCCAGGTGCCAAGAAACCATGGGGGGTAGCAGGTGCTTCTGCTAGGCAGAAGACCTCTACTACAAAAAGATCCCATGATCCTTCTAAAGAGGGTAACACTTTTGGAGAAGGTGAGGACATATATAACTATTTTGAATTGATGGAAACCATGGGAAACATAAACATGGATGTGATCAAACAGGGAAAAGATATAGAAGAGCTGAAACTGATCATTCTGTCTCAACAAGAACATATTGTCAAATTGAAGAATATGGTGAAGAGATTGCTCCAGAAAAAGAAGAAGAGGCAGATTGTGCTAAGAAGAAGGGAACCAGTGACTGATGCTCCCAAAAAGGGTGAGTCAGAAGCTGATGTCAACATGGAAGATGCCAAAGAAAAGGGGGAGAAAAAGCATGTTGATTTTGAGGGGGAGCAACAAGCAGTGGAAACTGAGTTTGTACAAGAAGCAGAAAAAGAGAAAGCAACAGTAACAGAAACAAAGCAAGCAGCAGTATCAGTTAATGCTGCTGAATCAAGCAAAGCAGCAGAAACTGTTAGTACTGCTGAACTAAATGAAGCTGCAAAAATAGTGCAAGAAGTACTAACAGATCTTGAGATAGCAGAAACCTTAATCAAAGCCAAGCATGATACTCCCAAGGTCACCTCAAAGGCCAAAGGAGTTGTCATCAAAGAACAAGGTGAAGTGATCAAGAAAGCATATGTTGAGAAGAAGGTGAGCAAAGATAAAGGAAAATCTAAAATGGTGGAATCTGATCAACCAATCAAAAAGAAAAAGTTGGTTGAGTCAGATGAAGCTTTGGCCAGGAAGATGCAGGATGATATTGAAAAAGAAGAAAGGTTTCAAGTTGAAAAAGACAGGGAAATGGCTAAGGCTCTAGCTGCTGAACTGAATGAAGCTTATCAACAAAGCCTGGCAACTGAAATTGCACAGAAGAAAGCTGCAACTCTGAAGAAATCTGTGGTGGTAAAAACAACTGCAAAGAAGAGACAACCCTCAAATACCTTTCTACGTACCCAAGAGAGAAACAAGATGATAACATTTCTCAAAGGTGCTGTAGGAGTCAGAAAGGTGACGTTCTCAAAGATGTCTTTTGAGAAGATTAAAGAGCTGTATGATTCAGAGATACTAAAGCTTCAAAGGAATGAAATTGCAAGGGTGGAAATGGAGAAAAGAATGAAAGAAAGCAATGACTTCATGATAGAAAAGCCTTTCCCTGATGAGCAAGAAACACCCAAGAAAGAAGCCACTCTTGGTGAAAGTCTAAGGACTTTAAAAAGAACCAAGATGATGGCAAGAATAAAGTCAACCAAGAAACCTAGAGTAGCTGAAAAAGAAGTTGAGAAGGTTGCTGAAGAGGAAGGGGCACCTAGGCCATCTGAACAGAAAAAGCCATCAAGAACTGATGATGTGAATATGTACATGGTAGTGATGGACAAAGTGCCTGAACCAATTTTAGCTGAACCTGTTGGAGTTAAGCCTCTTGAAGTTACTCTATGGGATACAATGAAGGTGGATGGAAAATAATACATCAGGCTAAAAAGAAAGGATGAGAAGTATGAAGTGTATAACACTTGGGCAAAGATTGTCAGAACATGCTCCAGGTCAGATCTTGAAGAGATGTTTGAGATAGGAATGAAGTTGTATGCAGATAAATTGAAAGATACAGAGATTTCAATTACAAAACTTGTGATGGAGTATCTGTGTATGATGTTCAAGCCTGAAGAAGTGGAGCATGTGATCAGAAATGTGTTCAAAACTGACAACAATTGGACTCTATATGAAACTAGTGGAGTATATGCACTAACTATGGACATAAATCACATAGAGTACTTCCTAGTGGATAGAGTATACAATCACAGTAGACTGAAGCTATATGCAATGTTGAAGAAGAAACTTGGATGTGTTCCATATTCAGAGATGGCTAAGTATTTGATTCAAAGAACAATCAATCAGAGTTTGGGGTTGGATGAAAATACAGGAGTATAAGCCATGAAGTTTTGGGAGCATCTTGAAGACTATCTGAAGAACTTGACTTCTCTTCCTAAAAGTCAAGTTAGGGGGAGATTGTTGGGAAATTCAGAAATGCACAAGTACAGTTAATACTGCTAGAAGAACTTGGTTACTACTTCTGAAGATTACTACTTCTGAAGTTAATGTTGCTGAACAAGATTAATGCTGCTAAGTCAAGATTAATACTGCTAGAGGAGATTACTACTGCTAAGCAATTTTAGTACTGCTAGTAGTTAGTACTGCTGAACATTAATATTGCTCAAAGTATTAATACCGTTGAAGACTTAGGGCTGCTTATGAGATAATCAAGATTCGTGCAGATCAAGATTGAAGATTATGGAAAGCTTGGAGATAAAGATGGAAGATTATTTTGAAGATCTTTTATTATTTGTAATTATCTTCTATCTTTAGTATATATAAATACCGCTGAAGACTTAGGGCTGCTTATGAGATAATCAAGATTCGTGCAGATCAAGATTGAAGATTATGGAAAGCTTGGAGATAAAGATGGAAGATTATTTTGAAGATCTTTTATTATTTGTAATTATCTTCTATCTTCAGTATATATAGAATAGTTTAGAATTGATAGAGAATTAATTCTTAATTCTGAGTTTTTGTTTTCTTAGAGAGAATCAACCTCAAGGTTTGTAATCCTAATTCTAGAGAAGTAGAATTCGTATTGGTGAGCCTGTTCATCAATATTGAGGTTGAGTGTTGAATCTTGTAGCTTTATAATCATTAAATAAAGTTTACAAGTTGTTATTCAGATTCACTGTTTCATTGATTATTGAATATTAAAGTGTTATTCCGCAAACTCCTTTAATATTGTTTCTGAGTGTTTATTCTTGTTTAGAATTAAGATCCTGACAAGAGAGATTTGAAGAGAGAGAGAGAACATGAGAGGATGATATATTTGTGGTTGATAACCCTTAAGTCGGCTAGGGTCATACGCGGGTTATGCCGCGACCTCAACTCGCGACATAACTCGCCCGTGTCCAAAACCCCAATATCATCCAGTGGGTTTCGCAAGTTGTGCCGCGACCTCAAGTCGCGGTGCAACTCGCGTAGTTCCTTGAAACTCATACAAAGCAGAGGGTTACGCGGGTTGTGCCGCGACCTCTAGTTGCCCAAAATCACTGTTTGTTTGCCCAAAATCCTCTAAAACCAAACTCGAACTCGAAACCAAACGTAGTGCTAACGACAACAGCTTAACACAAGAATACAACGATAAATATAATGAAAATTCAGGGTGTTACAGGTCTTGGTGATGGAATTCACTAAATCTACTCTCCCAGCATCCAATACTTTTTTCCTAGTTGGGAACTCATTTGGGTTCCTCAAATTCTTCATGAACACCAAAATTCATTTGGAATCAAGATAACTCTAGAATGAAGTATGCTACTCTTCTTTAGTGCATTTCAACTTGCATAAATCGTTCCATTGGTGAAATGTGATATGGTATTCTATAACAATAGCAAACTTACATGTATCTGAATATACTTTACAACCTAAACCAATTACAACCGAACAAGTGTTCTCATAAATTACACATTCTCCTGAGTTTTGCATCAAGAGAACAATGTGTAATTAAACTCTGCACATATACACAAGTATTACACAACTCATGAAGAAATCATTATAAGAATGTGTTAAAGCTTCCCCAAAACAATTAGTATGTGACTTGTATGCAAATTTAACATCAAAACAATTCTATATGCAGTAATTCAATACAAAATTGAATGTAGTTCACAGTATTATCATGAAAAAAGGTTAGAATTCAATCAATTCATTCAAAATTGAGGATGAGAAATACCACATTTGAAATTTTGGAAGAAATATATCTTTGTGAAGCTAAAGCATGGGGCTCTTAAACCGATAATTGGCACGAAACCAACCAGCTTCAAGGCTTCTCTTTGGTTCTTCATCTGCCAAAGAAGTGGCCAATCGCTGGTAATCACTGGTAAGCTTATCCATGACTTCTTGATGACCATGGGACCAACATCAGCTCTGTTTTGTTATTGGAACGGAGAGGAATGTAAAAGAACGGATTAAATATCTAAAGAAGAAAACAATTCCGGTCAGCAAAAGGGATGAGATAGAAGGTAAAGTCATCCGCTTGTTCTAATTTTTTTTTTGTAAAGAGGAGGTTAAATTGCTGATTGTTGGCATGGAGTATAAAAAACAAGAAAGGTTGAAATTTTCATGTGTGTTCTTTCTCCTGACAAAAGCTCTTCACTTGTTGTATTTAATTTTAAAGATGGAGGGAGGTGGCCATGCATCATTATATTTTGAACTATATATTTGCAACCATGTTTTTTTAAACAACAAAAAGAACTCACACGTGTCTCCAAGTGACCAAATTCATAACTTAACGGTTGTAGATACTTGATTGATATTTTTGAGCCAAAAATCACTTTGTATTATTTTTCTCTTTTCTTATAGTCATGTTGATGATAAGTATGCAGTCCTTTGAGCTTCAAAAGTGCTAGCTGCTTATAAAACAAAATCAAAAGTATTTGTTTTATTAGATTTTGTACTTTGGTTGCTGCAAGATTTCTCTTTTATGATCTTATTCATTGTTGAATGCATCAGGATTGGTGACAAAACCATTGGATCTCTACTCTTGGTTGCTTTCCAGACAAGGTACAAGGAAGTCCTGATTAAGGCACATACTGCAGCATCTGCTCTGACCCCCAAATTCTTGTCACTATTCACAAAAGAAGAAACAAAATGTGAGATTTCAAGAACCCGTTTAGTTTTACAAATATAAATGACGAGAATCTTATACATTTGTTGATTTTGAAGAAACGATGCTGCTAAGTCATCGACCGCAGCATTTAGGAATTGGCGAATGGGTGGACCAAGATTTCAAAAGGCTTCTGTTCTTGGTAGAAAGAGGAAATCAGTCGAGGAGTAAGTCTTCTACTATCGGTGTGCATTGTGTTGTTCTATAATCATTCTATTGAACCAAGTGAACTATTGGTTTAGTATATCTTCGAGCAATTACTATATTTCTTAGAAATTGTTCTACTTTCAAGTTTTTTCAAACAAAAATTTTCAATTTTTAATTACATATTGCAAAAAGTATAAACCACTAATGCATATATCAATATCTGAAAGCCAAAAACAATATATGTTATAGATTTGAAAGTCGTGCTATCTAGCGGTTTCATTTCAGACCATATTAACCTTAAGTTTATATACCATTCGATTTGTGACTTAAAACACATAAACTTAAGCATTAACATTATATAGAATATAAAAATATGACAAATGATTTCCATTAAGTCCTTGACTTCATAATCAAAATGATTCAACCGAAGATCCTGGTAGTTCAGAAGCTTCATTTGAGCTCCTTCCATTTGCACCATGTGAAGTAATCATCTTTCCACAATCTTCTACCACTTTTGAATCAAAGGTTTTTATATATCTTGAATTTAAAAGGGCAACTCATTTAAAATAATAAAATTTTCTATCTATTTTGTTTAGGACAATGATGACCACAGATGAAGGTGGGTGTGATGAGCATCAAGAAGAGTATGAGAATCAAAGGAAGGAACTGATGAAAGCAAAGAGGGAAATCGAGATGATGAAGAATGAACGCAAAAGTAAGGAATGTGAGGAAGCTTTGAAGTCTTTAAGGGAACTTCAAAACAAGCTAATGAGAAAATCGATGCATGTTGGATCACTTGGTATTAATCTTTTATCGGAGTGGCTTGATAAAATTTTTGACAATTTGCAGCATTTCATTTCGTTGTTTTGGCAGCTTTTGTAGTTGAGGGTCAAGTGAAGGAGAAGAGTAGATGTTTCTCATCCTTAAGAGTATGTCAAGAAAACTAAAGGTACCAAATACTATCCTATTCGCTATTATACAGGAATGTTGTGGATCAAATTCAATACAAATCTTGTATTGAATTATTTCTGGAAACTGATAATGAAAATGGATCAAATCAAGCTACTAGGAATTTAAAAAGGCTTTCACTATAGAAAAGTATCAAGTAGATGTTTCCTGAAATGTTTAAAAGGGAAACTTCTTTTCCATACGTTGATTAATTCATTGAGAGACGTTCCATTGTTTCTGGTTGGATACAGAGCTCTTTGCCTGAGCAATTTATCAAAGGGCTAATAACTGCTATTTTACAAGGACGATCCTAGATTATTCCTGACCACTTGTGTGATATCCAATAGATACAAAGAACAAACAAGAAAACCAATAAATTGTTCCAGTCAATAATTCAAAGAACTACACCCGATATAATCTAGGTCAAGGGTGCAGCAGGGAAGGGGGATATCAAATTGGAGCAGGAGATGAAATTGAGCAATAGAAGCCATAAAAAATCGAGCAGTAAAAATCATAAACAAATTGAGCAGCAAAAAACTTAAACAAATTGAGCAGAAAAAATCATGTCGATTTTACAAATCGAGCCACAAAAACTTTGATTTCAAACTAAATCTATGAAATGAAATCGGTCAGAGAGGAGGAGAAGGGTGACCATATCAGACCTGTGAGAGGAGAGGCGACAACGAGGTGGAGGAGAAGCAACGACGACGTGAAGGAGAGATTCTCCAGGCGGCGAGATTGAGCGGCAGTCTTTCACGGAGGCGAGGGAGGCGTGAGTTTTGAGAAGCTTTTGTGGGATCAGTATTAGTTGCAGGCAAGGTTCTAAAAAACGCGTTATGGCGCCGCCATAACGCGCCATGGCGCCGAGATGCCACCTTGCCGCCACGTTTTTACCCTTGGCGTTGTTATATGGCGTTAGACTCGTTAAGTCATGGCGCGTTATGGCGTTAAGTCGCGTTATGGCGTTATATAGTTTGGGGGGGAAATTGTAAATGTGTTAAACTTTTGGTTTTATTTTTTTTACACGGGTAAAAGGCAAAAGCCTAAAAGGTCTAAACAATAAAAACTTTTGGATATAATTGATGATGATAACATACAAAGAAGAGGAATAGACTTGATAGTCAAAGATTGAATGATCTTGTATTTGTTCAATTTAATGCTAAACTCATCAACAAGTGGGCAAAAGTCAAGAACCAAAATATGGATGTGTTACGTTCTCTTGATGCTAGTAAAGCACAATCATGGATCGTTGCTATTAGTGACGAGGAGGAGGAAATGGAAGAAAGTGGTACTTCGGAGGCTAGAGACCATGAGGCTAGAAAACTTCATGAGGATGATTTTGAGTCGGATGAAGAACCACAAGTTGAAGGTGACGAAGAGTTTGAGTTCAACTCCGATGACGAAAGACTTTTAGTTATAATTGATGATGATAACATGGAAGGATAGTATGTTTATAGTTTAGAAGTATATAATTATCAACCACGGGTAGATCGTTCTTTTTGTTATGATCTCTTGATATCATTTTTGTAAACTTTGTATATTTGATATCAAATTATTAATCCATAGTTCTACTTTTGTTTTTATTTATTTATGAATTTAGAGCATTAAAAAATATATAATTATATATATATATATATATATATATATATATATATATATATATTTGCTGCCTTGGCGCCACCATGGAAAACGCCATGGCCTCGCCGTAACTCGTAAAGCTTGAGGCTTGACCTCGCCGCCACGCCATGCTGCACGTCATTTAGAACCTTGGTTGCAGGAGATGATATAAAACTTTTATTTTTATTTTTAATTATTATTTAAGTATAGTTTTATATTTTAGTTTAACTTTGTTTTCATCTCAAAATAATATAATAATATTTTATCTTAACAATTATGGATTTTGATAACTTTTCTTTTCACCAACATTTTTAGTGATCATAATGGGTCATTATCATTTTCAATTAACACAAAGTACCAAATATTATTTAGTAACAACTATTTTTAGTCGGTATTTCTTTAAAATTAGTGATCACTAGTTTTAGTTACTCATCTTTTTAATTTAGTGACAATTATTTTTTTAGTCACTAACCCTCTTAACTCATTACAATTATCTATAGTATTGGAGTACTTAGTGATCACTACTATTTGGTCATTAATACTTTTGATGTAGTGACCATTATTTTTTTGTCACTAATATGTTCAATTTAGTGACCACCATATTTTTGTCACTAGTCCTTCCAATTATATGAATAATACTTAGGGGTTGTTTGTTTTTTCTAAAAAACCTCTTAATGACTCTTAAGTCTGAATCGTTCAAACTTTTTTACACACCACCTCTTAATAATCATAACTAAAATAAGACTTCAGACTTTAGATCTCTTAAAAAACAAACGGCACCTTAGTGACCATCTTTTTTGGTCACTAACTCATCCAACTCAATATTAATGAATACCGTTTAGTGACTATCTTTTGTTGGTCATTAAGTCAATTTAGTGACCATCTTTTTTTGGTTACTAACTCATCCAACTCAATCTAATCCTACAAGTAATGAATCTCAATTTGTGGTCATTATTTTTTGGTCACTAACACATTCGATTTAATGACTACATTTTTTGGTCACCAACTCTCCAAACTCTATAATTAATAATACCACTTAGTGACTACCTTTTGTTGGTTACTAACACTTCCACTTTAGTAACTACTATTTTTTGGTTACTAACTCATCCATCTCACTATAATTCTACAACAAAGGAATACCACTTAGTGACCACTATTTTTCTTCACTAACATATTCAATTTTAATTTAGTGACAACATTTTTTGGTTACTAATCCATTCAATCTAATGACTACTAGTTTTTGTGACGAAACAGAAACGTCATAAAAGAAATTCTTTGAGAATTAGTGACCACTTAGTGACCAAATTTATTTTTTGTCACTAAAATTTATATCAGTGACAAAAAATTAATGACGGCATTTATCATCGTTACTAACATTAAAGTTAGTGACCAAAATAAAAGTAGTCACTAAAATTTTGGTAACAAACTAATCTTTTTTTTTAGTGGTGGTCGGGTTTTAACATTAAAACCGATGAAGTTCGTATGTTTTGGTAGTGGACGTCCGCGACCTATAATAAAGTTCCAGACGCTAGATGAAAGCAACAAAAGGCTACTGTTAATTCAGTAGATGATACAAGAATTTTGGTAATGCATGATGTGGTCGGATTTCAAATTTTTAGAGTTTTGGGTCAAGAGTATATATATAATATAAAAAATATTAAATTTTGAAAACTTCAAAGGGGGTTATGTGAACCCAACTCCCTATTCACAGATCCGACCTTGGGGCATGGTCATACGAAACAGTACAACAAAACTAGGTTTATAGGACGTCTTAAATGTTTAAATGTTATAATATATAAATAATATTTTATAGGATTTAAGTTTATATGACCAAACAAAAAACGTATTATCTAAAAATGTTACAATAGGTTTATAAGACATTTTTAGGTGTTTTAACAAGTTTTTTTTAGAACGCATTTAAAAATAAAGCGTCATATTAATTACTTTAAAGACACTATTCTTAAAAGTGCTCTATAAAATTGATGATACAACACTTAATTTTAAAATGGTTCTACAAACCCTGTTAAAACGCCTACTGTAACACTTTTAGATATGATGCTTTATAGTTTGACCCTTAAACCGAATTCATGTAAAATATGCTATTAGGATGCTTAAATATTTTAATCCTTATTATAAATCTAATTTTATTGTAATTATAGTAAATGAAACTCACTCGAACAAAAAATACTTTTGGCACAACATTTTGGCTTAAAGGGGCATAGTTGTTCCATGCGATAAGCACAACTCTCGTGTATTACAAATAAATTGTGTTTATAAAACACCTAAAATAGCTATGTGTCTTAATAGATTGTTTTACAAGACTTGAATTTATGGAACCAAATAAAAGAACGTCATATCTAAAAAATGTTATAATAAGTTTATAGGACGCTTTTAGGTGTCGTAACAAGTTTTTTAGTACATTTTTAAAATAAAATGTTCTATTTAGGACATTTTTAAAATAAAATGTTCTATTAACTATTTTCTAGGGCACTATTTGAAAAAGTATCTAATAAACACAAGTGTCCTATAAAAAGATTGATTTATAGGACATTTTCTCAAAGTCGTCATATAAAAAAGCTATTACCACAATTTATTTAAAAAATGTTTTAAAAAACTTGTTACACGCACTCAAAAGCCATCATAAACTTAGGGTGTTGCTTTCCCTACCCCTTATTAAACCCAACCCCCTCCTACAACTCTATATCCTTCACACATACGACAACATACTTCCAAAAACATCACTTTTAAATGATTTTTAATATATAATTACATTTTATACCCCTATAATTATTTAGTTAGTTTACCTTATATCTTTTACTTTTCTAATTTTTATTTTACACCATTATCATATTAATACATATAGTCGTATATTAACTAAAATACGTTAAAAAATATGTTTTAATTTTAACAAGTTACACCATTACAATCGTCTCTTCGATACCTTCGAAATAAGCTCAATATTGAATATTTTTGGAATAAATTATATTATTATATGTTAAAAAATACGTTTTAAAATACGTTAAGGAAATCGATATATATATAAAGATAGCATAAAAAACTCTTAAAAACAAGTCTTAAAGCTTAATGTACCGTTATTTAATACTAATTACTTAAAAAACAACCATAAAAGTTGTATGTACTACATTTAATGTTATTCATTAATTTTCAATCATTATCTCTAACCATTTTAACTCCCCTAAAATCATTTCCCACTTTAACTCCCCTAAAATAACTCTCAGCATATTTTAGATATAAAAAATCTAAAATATAATTAAAAAATCTTACTGAATATTTTATAAAAAAAATTATATTATTAAACCAAAATAAATTACATTATATTATTAAGTCTAAATTAAACAAATTTATATAAAAAAATCATTATCACTCTCTCACAACCATCCAAAATCGTAATGTAAATCGACAAAAAACAGAAAATAAAATGAAACATTAAAATCGTGATGTATCTAGCTGCAAAATCTTATGTGATCTGTAACAAAACACAATTAAAATTAATGTATAATATCACATGTACTGCAAAACGTAATTCATAATTTTCATCAAATCATATGTGATTCACAATGAATTAATTTTTTTTAAATGTTTTCCTAATCATATATGATTTAAAATTTGAAAAACAATGATTTAAATTAAAAATTGAAAAAAAAATAATGAAAACAGAATCATATGTGATCCGTAGCAAACACTACTAGAAAAATGTGAAATACCGACGGCAATTACCGACGGCAAACAACAGTCGGTATTTACCGACGGCAAACCGACGGCCTACCAATGGTATCTTTTTAATTTTATTTTTTATTTATTTTTAAAAAGTTGTCGGAAAACCGTCGGAAAAATTAGTGAAATACCGACGGCTTACCGACGGTTGTTTTTTTATTTTATTTTATATTTATTTTTAATAAGTAAATACCGTCGGAAAACCGTCGGTAACTGGAACCGTCGGTAAGCTGTCGGTAGTTGCCGTCGGAAAACCGTCGCTGAATATTACCTACAAGCTTTTTACCAACGATCATTCCCGTCGCAAAACCGTCGCTAAAGCCTTTTTCCGACGGTTTACCGACTGTTTCAGACGTCGGTAATACGATTTATTTTAGTAGTGAAATGTCGATTAATTGTGGATATCTCTAGAAACTTATAAACTCAACAGACTACAATCACTTATTACAATCATAAACATAAATCTATCTAACCATCTTCAAAAAGGTTGAAGATGTTGAGAGAAAAATGAAAACCTAAAATTCTAGAGAAAGAATCAGATTATTTGCTAGAAAGATACTGAGAAAATTTTGAACGATTAAACTTGAAACATATGGGTGAGAGCCCATATTTATTATAGATGTAAATTCCAACTTAGTCCCTCAGTTTCTCCTAAATTGCTCTGCTACCCTTGATGTATCTACAAAAGTGAAGCGCCCTCCTTTATATCCTCAAGTATCAACCTCTAGACATCTCAACCCCTATAAAACCAACATTTAACACACAAACAAAATAAGTTAATACTTTGTCAAGATTGGTACAAATACAATTTTACCTTTTAACACCCTCCCTCAATCTTGACAACAGAAAAGATCCAACATATTTAACTTATAAGAGAAATATTTGTGTTGATTTACACCAAGTGATTTTGTGAAAATATCAGCTGGATTTTCTGAAGACAAAACTTTCACAGTTTTCAACATTCCAGTTGAGATCTTATTTCTCACTTGATGTATGTCAATCTCTATATGCTTAGTCCATTCGTGAAACACC
The DNA here is from genome assembly GCA_023525745.1 of Arctium lappa. Lineage (NCBI taxonomy): Eukaryota > Viridiplantae > Streptophyta > Magnoliopsida > Asterales > Asteraceae > Arctium > Arctium lappa. Next base: position 28,844,220 of record CM042051.1, on the reverse strand, counting down.
GGATTATTGGCTATTTGGATAGCAGACTTATTGTCACAATACAAACTTACTGGAAGTAAGTTATCAATTCTTAAATCTGCTAAGATATTTAAAACCCAGATGATCTCACAGAGAACAGAGGCCATAGCTCTGTATTCGGACTCAACAGAGGAGCGAGAAACAGTGGGCCGTTTCTTGCTTCTCCAAGAAAGAAAAGACAGTAACCAGTAACTGACCTCCTTGTAGATAAACATTTACCCCAGTCAGCATCAACGAAAGCCGACATTTTAAAATCAGAGTGAATGCAAGACGAAAAATAAACACCCTTACCAGGAGAACTCTTTAAATACCTAAGAACCCGAAGTGCCAGTTTCAAATGAGACTGACGTGGAGAATGCATGAACTGGCTTAAGCAATGAACAACAAAAGCAATGTCAGGCCTAGTAGTTAACAAATAAATGAGTCTACCAATTAACTTTTGATACCCAGTAAAATCCTTTAAAGAAGCATCCTTTGACTCGGACCCAACAGAATCTGTAACAATCAGATTCATATCCATTGGAGTATTTATTGGCTTACATCCTAGATACCCAAAATCGTTCAAAAGTTCAAGACAATACTTTCTTTGAGACATTCACAATCCACTAACAGTTTCTAATATTTCAATACCCAAGAAAAACTTCAGTAAACCTAGATCCTTAATTTTGAAATTAGACTGTAAATGATTTTTAACTCTCTTGATTTCAGAATCAGAGTTTCCAGTAAGAACTATATCATCCACGTAAACAAGAAGAACAAGAAAAATACCTTCAGAAAATTTTGTAAATAATGAATAATCGCTAACACTCTGACAAAAGTTATATTCAAGAAGACAAGTTGACAATTTTTCATACCACTGACGTGGTGCCTGTTTCAGACCATAAAGAGATTTTACTAATTTACATACTCTTTTATCATTAGCAAAAAAATAGCTTGGAGGCAAACTCATATAGACGTCTTCAGTTAGGTCTCCATACAAAAAAACATTGTTTACATCTAGTTGGCATAAAGACCACTTATTTTGCACAGCCAAGGCAATAACACATATGATTGTGACCATTTTCACAACAGGTGAAAATGTTTCCTCATAGTCTAAATGATCTCGTTGACTGTAGCCTTTGGCTACAAGACGAGCTTTATATCTTTCTATTTCACCAGTAGATTTATATTTGATTTTATAAATCCACCTACAACCGACTGGTTTTCTACCAGGAGGTAAGTCAGTTAAAATCCAGGTACCATTTCTATATAACGCTTCCATCTCATCATTCATGGCATTTACCCAGTTTTGATCTTTACTTGCTTCAAAGAAATTTTCAGGTTCATATGACTTGTTAAGAGTGGAAACAAAACAAAAATTATTTGAATTCAGATTAGAGTAATTCACAACCTTCTCTAAACCATATTTGACTTTACCTTCAACAATGTAATCATCAAAACGACGAGGGAAAACAGTAGAATGATTAGATTTTCTAACAGAAGAAATATTTTGATTTTGATTTTCAACAACACCCTCAGGAGGGGTCCCCAAATGATCATTATTTGAATTTTGAACAGTTAAATGTCGAAAAATTGCAGGGGAACCACTGGCAGCCTCAGTACCACCAGGATCAATTGATCCGACGGCTCTGTTTATCTCATTTGTGCCATTAGTACTACCAGGGTCCACAGACCCGACAACCCTATTTTGACTACTCAGATGATCCCTGTTTGAAAAAACTTCACATTGAGGATTTTCCCTAGTATCATCATCGGGCAGTTCAGAAGACAGATCATTAGACTGAAATATAATAGAATCAAAAAAGTTTAATGAGTTTATGTCTCTAGAATCATCACTAGGTAGATTTGCACCCATTTTAAAAGGAAAAATGGTTTCATAAAACTTAACATCTCTTGAAATGATGATGTGTTTTGAATCCAAACTATAAAGTCTGTATCCCTTTTTTGAATTAGCATACCCAAGATGAACACATTTTTCAGATCTTGAAGAAAACTTATCAGAAACATTAGGTCTTACAGCAAAACATAAGCACCCAAAGTTTCTAAGATGTGTTAAAACAGGTGCAAAACCAAAAACCAGTTCATATGGACACTTTCCATTCAACACGGAAGAAGGAGTACGGTTAATAATATAAACAACTGTCAAAATGCACTCATTCCACATGTTTAATGGAACATTTCCTTGAAACATTAAAGCTCTAGCTACATTCAATAAATGTCTATGTTTACGTTCAATTACCCCGTTTTGTTGGGGAGTGTACACACAAGTAGTTTGATGAATTATTCCATTTGTTTTAAAAAAGGCACCTACCTTACTATTAGTGAACTCAGTCCCATTATCGCTTCGAAAGATTTTAACATGTTTGCCAAACTGAGTAATCAATAAACTGTGAAAAACAACAATATTATCAAACACTTCATCTTTGCTTTTCAGCAAATAAACCCATACAGATCTAGAATAATCATCAACTATAGTTAAAAAGAATCTATAACCCTCCTTACTTGGAACCCGATATGGTCCCCATAAATCTAAATGAACAAGCTCACCAAGCATGGTAGAGGAGTGACTACTTGATTGAAATTTGTCTCTTGTTTGTTTAGCCTTGTGACAAATATCACAAGGGGTAGAGACAAAATCACTAGAAATATCAAGGGTTTTCTTTAAAACCCCAAGAACTTGATCAGCTGGATGACCAAGTCGACTATGCCATAATTTTCTAAACACATTGCAAACAATGGTCACATTGGACATATTTGAAATACTCTTAGATCTTAGGGAGACAGAAGACTCACCTTTAGGCCATTTGTCAAAAAAATATAACCCTCCTTGTTCACTACCAGTCCCCACAATTCTCTTGGGAAGAGAACCCTGAAGAAGGTAACACTTATACTCGTCAAACCCAACAAAGATTTTACTATCTCTAGCAATTTTATGGACCGGCAGAAGATTAACATGAAAATCAGGAAAAACAAGCACATCAAACAAAACAACTTTATCATTAAGCCTATAATTCCCAATTTGATTTATTTTAGCCTCATCTCCATTGGGTTGAGTGACTCTAAGATTTAAATCAGAAACATCAATAATATTTTCAAGTTTTGAAGAAGAAGAAGTCATGTGTTGATTGGCTCCTGAGTCAATTATCCAACCAGACTGAGAACCATTAGACCCTAGATTAGACATATTTGTGATATTAACAGGAAACATACCTGCCATATTGACAGAAATGTTCTCAGACTGTTTCTGAACAAGGAGAGAAAGGAGCTTGACAATTTGATCCTCTGTAAGAGATATAGGGGTATTCTGTTTACATCCAGAGACATCTGAGGAATTGGCATTATTTGATGATGACTTGAAAGGTTGACCAGTTTTAGATAAGGTAAACTGGAAGTCCTTAGGAAAACCAATTAATTTGTAACACCTTTCAATGGTATGACATGTTACCCCACAATGCTTACATAAGAGAGGAGACTTTCCACCCCTCTTCTTATTATCATTTGTTTTTCCAAATAAGGCAGTATTCTGAACTTTGGTATCAGAGGATCGAGTCACACCACGGTGTGACTCTTCTCTTGATACTAAAGAGAATGCAGTTTTGACCGAAGGAAGAGGATCAGTGGTTAAAATATTACTACGTATATGTATGTAAGTATCGTCCCATCCCATAAAAAACTGCATAAGTTTTATCAATTGATTATGCTTTGAAAAATCCCGTGAAGCATTGCAAGTGCATGAAGGTAGTTGATTAGAGCATCAAACTGCTTCCACAAAGCATTTAACTTGTGATAATAGTCTGAAACAGTGGATCCATTTTGAGTAAGAGAGTTGATTTTTTGATGTAGATTGAAGGTAACAGAACCATGTATTTTATCGTATGTTTCTTTTAATTCAAGCCAGACCTCAAATGCGACTCTAGAGAAAACTTGACTAACAAACAGATCCTCTGAAATAGATTTGAGGATCCATGATAAAACAACAGAATTACACCTGTCCCATTGCTTGCCTAACACATCATTATCAACAGAACAAAGCACAAAACCATCAAAGCCAAGATCATAGCACAAGACCATACTTTGTAATTATCAGTTCCCGAAGTTTTAAAGTCAATATAGAGGCTCCTGAGGTATCACTAGGATGGAGGTAGAGAGGATCTCCAAAGTCCAGTTTAGCGATCAATGATCGCTGTTCTGGCTCTTTGGAGGATTCAACTCCATTCATAGCAAATATCTATGAGAACACAAAAAAACAAAACACACAAGGACAAAACTCTAAGGGCTTAGAGGCATGGTTCCTTGCCATTCAATAGATGGTAGGTCAAGCCAACCACTTAGATGTCTGAAAACAACAACAACAAAACACACAAGAGAGAAGAGAAAGAGACTTACAGAGAGGAGCACAAGCAAAAAGAGGAACAAACTTACAGAGCAAATCTTGGAGAATAATGCAGCGGATTATGACAACCCAAATCTGGAATCTCACAGATAGTCCAGATTAAAATACAAGTTGCCAAGAGATATTCACCAGAACAACCTGAACAAACTAAAGAACCAGAGACAAAAGACTCCAAAAAAACTCAAGAGAAAGTCAGCAAAAAAATGAGAAAAAAAACCTGAGTGTCCACCAAGGAGAGATCTGGGACCAGATCTGAATTTCTAAAAAAAAAAGGAAAAAAGAAAAAAACAGAACAGATAAAAGATAATAATAAAAAAAATATTCTAACAACAGATCTATGCTAGAGAACAGATATATGAAAACACACGGAGATAGAGAGACAGATTCTTTTAGCTAATCGTATAGAGAATGGTCAGAAAATGACCAGACTACGATTAACGTCACTAGGACTTCCCTTTCATCGAGTGTGAAAAGAACCAGGATGAATATTCTCAGAGACAAACAAAAAGCCTTGAAACCGAGATCTAAACCAGATCTGATTTAAGAACAAACTGAGATGCAACTAGATCGCAAGGTTCGAGAAAAAGAAACAAAGAAGGAAAAGCATATCTAACCTTGATAGAGTGAAACACACATAAAAATGAGTGTTCTAAAAAAACTTTGAACCAAGATCTACAGAAGATCTTATCCGAGGACAAACGAAACATACCTTCGTTGCAATATACGAGTAAATCAGACCTAGATAGGTCAGATCTAACTCTAATAAAAGAAAAAAACATACAATATAGACTAGAGAGACTTTGGACCCGATCTACACAGATCAGATCCTAACGTTCAAGAGTTGAATTGCAAAAAGAGTAAACCAGACCTAGATGGTCAGATCTAACTCTAATGAAGAAAGAAAAACAACAATGTAGACTAGAGAGACTTTGGACCAGATCTACACAGATCAGATCCGAAAGTTCAAGAGTCGAATTGCAAAAAACGAGTAAACCATACCTGGAGGGTCAGGTCTAACTCTAATGAAGAAAGAAAACCAACAATATAGACTAGAGAAACTTTGGACCAGATCTACACAGATCAGATCCGAAAGTTCAAGAGTCGAAAGGAAAGAGAAGCATGAATAGAGAACATTTTGATGAGACAGAGAGAAATAGGTTTTGAAATGAAGATGGTTAGATCTGATTGACAAAGAACCTTGGAAGAACTCGTAAAGAACGATTCCATGTTTGAAAAGAAGAAAATAAGCTCAGATTTGTTACCTGTTGTTGTGATGAACAACTCAGATTTGTTACCTGTGGTCATGATGAACAACTCAGAACTGATGAATGAGATCCATAACTCTGATACCATCTAGAAACTTATAAACTCAACAGACTACAATCACTTATTACAATCATAAACATAAATCTATCTAACCATCTTCAAAAAGGTTGAAGATGTTGAGAGAAAAATGAAAACCTAAAATTCTAGAGAGAGAATTAGATTATTTGCTAGAAAGATACTGAGAAAATTTTGAATGATTAAACTTGAAACATATGGGTGAGAGCCCATATATATTATAGATGTAAATTCCAAATTAGTCCCTAAGTTTCTCCTAAATTGCTCCGCTACCCTTGATGTATCTACAAAAGTGAAGTGCCCTCCTTTATATCCTCAAGTATCAACCTCTTGACATCTCAGCCCCTATAAAACCAACATTTAACACACAAACAGAATAAGTTATGTGTGCCCCTAAATCTAGTTTCTAATCAATATTAATCAAACAAACAAGATAAAACAAATCGATTACCTGTTTGATTTCTTTCAAATTCAATCTTTACACTTTCTCTCTCTAGAACTCTCTCTCTCTCTACAATCTGACTTCTCTTAAATGTACAACTGAACTCTTACACTTGTAGCTTCTGAAAATACAAGAAGAAAATGTATATATACTAACACCTAATACAAAGGAAACAACAAATACAAATACAACTAAGTTTGACTTATTACAAAATAGACTTTGACTTTTAATGATATTTGACTTTAGCAGCTTTGACTTTCTCAACTTTGACTTTCAGTATTCTTGATCTTGTATCCAACAGATTTATGCTCTAACAATCTCCCCCTTTGGATTCAAGATCATTGTTGAAAGATCTAGCATTTCAGTCTTCACTTTAAGCTCTGTCAAAGCAAACTCCCCTTTTTCCATTGATGATCTTCTTTCCAAAACTGTCTTCAAACAATTAACAATCTCCCCAATGCTTACATAGAACACTTTCAGACTTTTGGAAAGAAATTATCTTCAGAATCAGCTCAAATGCTTTAGCAAATAATCTTCAAAGAAAAATTCCTCAAAACTTTAGAAATTCTTTAATCGTCTTCAAAATTTTAAATCTTTGTCATTTCTTTGATATCATCTCCCTTTAACTTCAAAAACTTTAACATTTCTTCAAACCTTTAACATTCAACATTTCTTCAAACTTTTCAACCAACATTTCTTGATTTGACCTCTTCTCCCCCTTTTTGATGAATTGAGCATCAACATCATCAAAACTTTCATCAAGAAATGTCTTTGACCATTCTGACCTGAGCCTCTGATTCTTTGCCAATTCGAACAATGTATTTATCCAGATCTTTTCAAATCCGTACAAAATAAGAATGTAACACATGAATCAACAAATTAATCAGTTAAAATGTCTGTCAGTAACACAAAGTCACTGTGTAACGAATACACAATATAAAGGAGCTTTTTGATGTTCACTCCCCCAGGGCTTCCATCCAATCATCGAAATACCACAAAGGCAATTTCTATGAATGTTATGACAAAGAAACAAATTCTTTGTGTGCTCGTGCAAATGTAGAAAGAATTAAGCACGATGATTGCTTTTATAAGGCTCAACATAGTGTAAACCACTGAGACAACAGTAGATAAACATAGACTCTAAGTGCATGATTGAAGTGCGAAGGTGGGGCAGACTTCCTTCTTTTTCAATATCCAGATTTTCCAAATGAAAATCAGATAGATTATATGTTGCGTCCCTTTGAAAATGTGAAACATTTTCTTTTTTAGAAGAAAATGAGTGGTTGGTGGGGTTTAAGCAAGAGTTGGCATGGGCTATTTGCCTGATTCAATAACTTTCACCAAAGAATTGTGAAATGCTAGTAATGTGGCTGCCCGGCTCAGAAAGTAGTTGGTGCAGAGTTTGATATTCTTTTACTCTGATCTCTCACCCTCTTTCTTTTTAATCAATAAGCTCACTACTAACCAAACTCTCTTTTCCATTTTACCTCAGCACACCCACACTCATTTCTTTTGACTCCTTACACTCAATCACTAAGGGATTAACTTCATGGGTAGGAAACACTGGTTAACGTGAATCCATAGAAGTTTAGTTAATTCCTAGCACAAAGAACCCAAGTTTCCTATAAAGCATAAGTTGCTCAAATGGTTTAACTGTAGCAATTAAATCTCAGATACAAATGTCAGATGAATGTATGCTCATAAAATATAATCATGAATATTTGAGCATTTTAAAAACATTGAAGTATTTTCAAACAAGTATATTGAATGAAAGAACATGAATGCAAGAAACTTGTTTGAAAATCTGACATTGTATAAAAATGATCAGAAATGAATGATATAACAATTAAAGCTTATGGTCAAGAATAATTGATAGTTGTCTATACGAAACAATATATAGACATTCTTGAAATGACCGTATCGAAATGAAATATCGCTCAAAATTCTTTGAATACAAGCGGAGTGTCTTACCATCGAAGAAAAATTGTTTCAATTTAGAGACATGGTAAGAACATGTTGAACAAAAATTCAAACCAGTGTGTGTGGATACTTGAAAGTATATAGAAAAGACAATACGCAAGTATTTATCTTTGGAAACACACGGTTTGTTTATCAATGAAGCACAAAAATAAAATGAAAACATTTAAAATCACACTTTCAAATTATAAAATCTGTTTAAGAATTGGGAAGTGGTTTGAACATTTAAGAACATGTTTTCTGTACCTGAAAGTTGTCCTTCTTTCAGATATATGTGAGATTAAGATAAGAAGTTTACCTTGTCGCTCAATCTTAAATCTCCGAAAGTCAGTTGTAGTCATGTAGATATGATCATGTCAGCTTCTCTCATCCTGTAAGTCTCAAAGTCTAGTAAAAAATTTATTCACAAAATTTATTCGAAAATAAACGACGTAAAACAGTAAAACAATTATAGAACGAGTTCTGATCAGAAGTAATCAGAAATCATAGTCTTACTCCTTTTTACTTATAGACTCCCCCTAAAATCATGCATCACAAAAATTTTGTCAGTTAAGTATAATGCAGAAATTAGTTTTGCTCCCCCTCAAATGAATGTAGATCATTTAAAAATCTTCTCTAACTCCCCCTGAGATCATGAGCAAACCATTAAAATGCAGGTATCCTTCAGATATAAAGATAAAGAAAATGATGAAAAATAACAATACGTAACTTTAGTAGGTAATAACTGATTATGTCTTCAGATTTAACATACCAAGCTTAGAGACAAGAAAATTAAATCTCTTCTCATCTAAGGGTTTGGTAAATAAATCTGCAAGTTGATAATCTGTTTTTACAAAATAAAGTTCAATTGTTCCTTTTTCAACATTATCTTTGATAAAATGATACCTTAGATCAATGTGTTTGGTTTTCGTATGCTGGACAGGATTAGCAGATATGGCAATTGCACTCTTCGAGTCACAGTAGATTGGAATTTTATCATACTTGAATCCATAGTCTCGTAGCTGTGTTCGCATCCACAAGACTTGAGAGCAACAACTGGCAGCAGCTACATACTCTGCTTCAGCAGTCGATGTGGAAACGCATAACTGTTTCTTTGAAGCCCAGCTAACGAGCTTGTCTCTAAGAAATTGTACGTGACCAGAAGTACTCTTTCTGTCCATCATGCAACCTGCATGATCTGCATCTGAATATGCAGTCAGTTGAAACCCTGTATCCTTAGGATACCACAAACCAAGATCTGCAGTCCCCTTCAGATATCTAAAAATCCGTTTGACAGCGGCCAAATGGGATTCTTTGGGATCAGCTTGATATCTAGAACATAGACATGTTGAAAACATAATATCTGGTCTACTGGAAGTTAAATACATCAACGATCCTATCATACCTCTATAGGTTCTAACATCAACACTTTTTCCCGAAGGATCAGTGTGGATCTTAGTTCCTGGTGCCATCGGGGTGCCAATAGATTTGTGATTTTCCATTTTGTACTTCCGAAGAATGTCCAAAATGTACTTAGATTGATTTATAAAAATCCCCGTAGAAAGTTGTTTAACTTGTAATCCGAGAAATAAATTCATCTCTCCCATCATACTCATTTGAAAACGTGACACCATGAGGTTTGAAAAGTTTTTGCAATATTTTGGATTAGTAGAACCAAATATTATATCATCAACATAAATCTGAATAAGAATAATATCAGCTTTTTCCTTCTTTATGAATAAAGTGGTATCGATCTTACCTTTAGAGAAACCAGACTTGACCAAGAATTTGGATAAGACGTCATACCAGGCTCGAGGGGCTTGCTTTAATCCATAAAGGGCTTTGTCCAATATGTAGACATGATCTGGCTTATCTGGATTAACGAACCCTTCTGGTTGAGACACATACACTTCTTCTTTAAGAATGCCATTCAGAAAGGCTGTTTTCACATCCATCTGAAAGACTGTGAAGTTCTTATGAGCGGCGTAGGCGAGAAACATTCTGATTGCCTCTATGCGCACTACTGGAGCATATGTCTCGTCATAATCGATGCCTTCCTCTTGCCTGTAGCCTTTGGCAACAAGTCTAGCTTTGTTTCTGATGACGACACCATCTTCATCCTTTTTGTTCTTGAATACCCACTTAGTTCCTATCACGGTCTTTCCTTCAGGCTTAGGAACTAATCTCCAAACCTTTAGGGCTTCAAACTGATTGAGCTCTTCTTGCATTGCAGATACCCAGTCCGAATCAGCAAGAGCCTCAGATACTCGTGTTGGCTCAATCTTGCTTAGGAACGAGTCATGCATACACTGATTAATAGTCGCTGACCTTGTCTGAACAGGCTTGTCAACATCTCCAATTACTTGATGTAATGGATGGTCCTTGGTCCAGCGATGCTCATGTGGGAGTGGAATAGATAAATTCTGAACATGATCATCATCTTGAAATCTACTTTCAAAATCTTCAGTTTGAATTACAGGAGAGGGATATTCAGTTGAAGTTTCATGTGCAGAAGTATCAGTGTGAACAGCAGATTCAGGCTGTTGAGTAGACAAAGTATTACACCCAACTGAAACAGTTACTTCTGGCTCAATATTTGCTTGTGCATCTTCAACTGTAGGAGTAACAATAGGAATATGAGTTTCAGACTGAACGGGGGATACTTGTTCAGTAATGACCTCTGAAGTGACTGGATGATTACAACTTGTATCTTCAGACCTGTCAGTCACAGCAGATTTAGATATATTAGATCCTAGAAACTCATCATAAAAGAATTCAAATAACAAATCTAAATCAGTTAAATGTGAAGTAGATGTAGAAGCGTTATCCGAATTTATCGCTGTAGACACAGGTTCTGGACTGATCTGCCTAGAAGCTAATACACCAGTAATAATGGGTTCTGAACTGAGATGATCAGAAGCCATTTGTTCATCAAATGTAACATTGACGCTCTCCACAACTGTCTTTGACTTCTTTATATAAACACGATATGCAGCAGAAGTTGAAGAATAACCGATAAAGATTGCTTCATCCGCTTTAGCACTGAATTTATTCAGACTCTCTCTATCGTTAAGCACAAAACATTTACACCCAAATATATGAAAGTATTTGATAGTAGGTGTTCTGTTGTTGATCAGCTCATATGGAGTCTTTTGAAATCGGCGGTGTATTATGGAACGATTTTGCGTATGGCATGCAGTCGACACAGCTTCCGCCCACAAGAATAAAGGTAGATCCGATTGACTAAGCATAGTCCGAGCGGCCTCGACTAGCGTTCGATTACGTCTTTCTACTACTCCATTTTGTTGAGGCGTTCTAGCAGCAGAAAACTAATGTGAAATCCCAACTGATTCGAGATAATCATCAACAATCTTGTTCTTGAATTCTGTGCCATTGTCAGTTCGAAGGAACTTGACTTGTCGCTGCAGTTTCACCTGGGTCGTCTTTAATAATGAAATGAGAACTTCCGGTGTCTCATCTTTAGATCGAAGAAATTTGACCCACGTGTATCTTGAGTAATCGTCCACAATGACCAACACGTATTTCTTTCCTCCCAAACTCTGAGTTCTCATTGATCCACATAAATCCATGTGTATCAGTTCTAACGGAGAACTAGTGCTTGGTTCAGGCTTCGGTTTGTGTGCGGCTCTCTTCATCTTACCCTTCTCACATGCTGCGTATAAGTGTTCTCGTTCGTATTTCAGCTCAGGAAGTCCCTTTACCAACTTCCCACGAACCAGCTTGTTGATGTAACGAAAGTTCAAGTGAGATAACCGTCTATGCCAGAGCCAACTTTGTTGCTGTGTAGCTTTTGTCATCAAGCATACCTGATTGTCAATCTGAACTTTGGACAAGTTGATGGTGTAGAGGTTTGTCTTTCTATGTCCACCCAAGAGTTCTGTTCCGTCTTCAGTACGAACTGAGCAACTCTTAGACTTGAAGTTGACCTCTAACCCTTTATCGCAGAATTGACCTATGCTGAATAAGTTGTGCCCCAAGCCTTCGACATAACTCACTTTACTGATCGTTATGTTGTCTTGTATAATGTCACCATATCCTAAGATAGGTGAAAGCTGATCGTTTCCAAATCTGACATTGCCACTGAATTTCTCTGTATAGTTAGACAATAAAGCTTTTTGCCCAGTCATATGCTTGGAACATCCACTGTCCAAGTACCACATATGCCGGGTCTGCAAGAGAAATAAGTCAATAACAATTTTAGGTACCCATTTAAGAACGGGCCCTAACGGATTAGCACAAGATTTTGGTATCCACTTGAAAATGGATCCTCTGTTCATTTGAAAACCTTTAAAATCATTTGATCTAGAAGAATATACATGATAAGATCCATACCAATCAGAAGAACTATGAGAATAAGCAAAGTCAGTTTTCCGATAATTATGATGAAATTTAGTAGTAATAGGAGATAATTGAATCAACTGCTTTAATGAATAACGCTTGTAAGAAGTTACAAGGTTTTGTTTATGAAAAGCATATTGATCAACTACATCAGAATCACTACTAACAGATTTAGTACAAAAATTATCAGTAACTGATTCAGCTATCTCAGCATCCTTCTGTTTTGGTCTCCATTTGGATTGAGCTTTCAACTTTTTCTTCCTTAAATCTGAAACATAAGATGTAGATTTATTAGGAAAAATAGATTTCTGTGACTGAGGTTTCTTTTGTGTACCAGTGTATTTCTGTTTTTGTAATCGCTGCTTCTTATGTTTCTTACCATTAGCATAGTAATCAGCAGTTACAGAAACTTTGTCATTACTAACACCACTTGGTAACACTTTGTCATTTTCAAGACAAGTAGAATGATCAGGAAGTTTAGAATGAATGCCAAACATATCAGATTCTTCCATGCTCCCATCATCAGAATTAAAAGAATCATTTGCAGACTCAAATAAGTCATCAGAATTATCAGATGAAGATTGAGAAGCCTTAGAAACTGTAGAACACTTTGTTGATTTAACTTGAAAAACAGTGTTCTTTAAAACTGTAGAAAATACATTTTGTTCTATATCAACCAAAAGTTTTTCATCAGATAAAACATTTTCAAGTTCAACTATTTTGCTTTCAAGAATAGATGTAGGAACATAAACCTTTGCAATCGCAGGTTTTGCCTTCATCTCAGATGCGGAATAACTAACAAAATAGTCTTTTGAAAGAACTTTCGGTGTTTCTGAAAGATAACTATCATTTAACTTGACATAGTTAAATGGTAGTTGCATTTTCTTTTTATTCTTTCTGTTTTCAGTTTCTTTGGCCTCATCTTCATCTGACAATTTGGTAACAAATTTGGGTTTCAAATGAGTATGTTTACCAGCACAGGCAAGAAAATCATAGTTATAAAGTGCCGGCTGTTTTCTGATGGCTTTCTTAAGATAATGAGGATTGTTAAAACCAAGTCCCCATCTTTGTTTAATATCAGCTTCTTCATCAGGAGCATTAAGAAAAATGGTTTGATCTGTTTGACCTCTTTTATAAAGTTTAACTTCCAGATTATTTACCTTCTTGTTCAAATTCTTGTTTTCAACCTGCAATTTATAAACAGTTAGTGCAGATTCATTCTTTTCAAACTCATATTTATTTATTTTTCCTTCAAACTCAGAAATCTTCTTTTCAAAATCATCTACTTTAGATTTAGAATCAGAATCAGATTTTCGTAAAGAATCAATCAGATCTTTGTTTGAAATAACAGAAGTATTAAGTTCAAAGATCTTCTTGTTCTTTTTAGCAACCTTTTCCTTTTCATTTTTCAGATTATTTTGTAAATTTTGAAGCTCAACCACCATGGTTTCTAATTTGGTAATAAAATCTTTTGGAGTTAAGTTTAATACCTCATTAACTGCCTCATCATCTGAATCATCATCTTTTTCTTCTTTGCCCATGAGACAGATATGAGCATTTTCTTCTTTCTCTTCACCTTCATCCTCAGAATGATCCAACCAAAACTCATCTTCAGCCATTAGAGCAATACCAGCTTCCTGTTGTCTTGCCAAAAGCAACTTGTTCTGATAGTACTGAGAGTTGCGAACTTTCGGCTTTCGACAATCTTTAGCATAATGACCCAACTTGCCACAATTGTAGCATTTGATTGAATCAGTTGTTGGCTTCTCAACAGCTGTGTAATCATTTACAAATTTCTTCTTCTCATCCGGTTTCTTGTCCACATATCTTTGCTCTTCAAATCTTTTTCCTTCCACCCTTTCCCGGTGTTCATGGTTCTTGGAACTCGAAGAAGAATACCTTTGAGAATTTGACCCCGACTTCTTATAAAACTTCTTTTGAAACGCACGGGTCAACAACAACATGGCTTGTTTCAAATTCTCTCCATCATCACTATCTGAAACAGAATCTGACTCAGAACTGGTAAGGATTTTCTTCTTTTTCTTCTTTTTCTTCTCTTTCTTTTCTTTTACCTTCTCTCCAGCTACTAAGGCAATAGGATCAGAAACTTGTGCTGCCTTCTTCTTCTCAGCTCTTTTCTCTTCAACCTCTTCTTCATTCTGTTTCAAAGTCTCATATACCTCATGTAAAGGAACTTCATTCAAATCCTTCATTTGCTTCATTCTTCTTGTATGCTTCTTCCATTCCGGGCGTAGGATACTCAGAAATTTGACATTGTTTTCCAACTGCTTCTTTTTGACTTTATTCTTTGTCAGCTTATTCAGAAGCAATACAAACTTCTCATATGTATCTTCCATACTTTCATTCTCCTTCGCTTTGAATTCCTCATAACTATTGATGCAGTTTGCCACTTTCATTTGATTTCCAATCTTGGATCCCATCATCATCTTTTGCAACTGATCCCACATCTTCTTAGCATTGCCTTTATAACTATCAATCTTGATGTAGATCTCATTCGGAATGCTCTGAAGAAGTAAGGATCTTGCTTGTTTATCTGCTTTGTATCGGCTTTTCTGATCTTCAGAATATTGAGAAATATCCACTGTTACTGTTTTCATCTTTTGCTCTCTTTCCTCAGTTCCATCTTCACTATTAGAAGAATCAACATCAGGTACTTGAACTGTTATTGGAGCCATTGGACCTTCGGTGATAGACAGAAGAATATTCTCTCCATTTGAATGCCGATCTATGAAATCCAAGAATCTGTCCTTCCATTGCTCATACTCGCCTTTGAATAGAACTGGAGGCTTGACATCGGTACAAATTGAAAGTGCATCTTTGGAAGTCATCTTGTATAACCTGTTTGAAAAATTAATCAAATAAGAAACTAGAACTGATCGTTAGTCCAAAATATGAAATCACAAGAAAAAACTTGAAAACTAGAAAAAATTAGAAAATTCGAAAAATTTGACTAAGTATCAGAACTCGCAAGTCACTATTGAACTCGCAAGCCCTAAAACTCGCAGACTGAATAACTCGCAGACTAAGACTTGCGCGTTCTATAAATCCTCAACCAAACGCGCAGACAAACTCGCAAGAAAACTCGCAGATATTTGCGCGTTTTGAGAAACTCGCAAGCAAATACGCAGATCAAACTCTCAGATAAAACTCGCAGACAACCAAACTAGCAAGCGCCTAAACTCGCTAACCACTGTTCACACTAGAACTCGCTAACTGTGAAGTGCGCGTTTCCCAAACTCGCAGATCGAAGCTTGCGCGTTTAAACTAAACTCGCTAGCAACTCTTGCGCGTTTCAACACTTAGAATTATTTTCTGAATTTTCAAATTCGCAGGTCGATAAACTCGCTGATAACTATTCCTCTGAAACTCGCTAGCTAAAGAACTCGCATATCACTATTCCTCTGAAACTCGCTAGCTTCAATTAGCGAGTTTGTAGAACTCTCTAGCCACTACTAGCGTGTTTCCTTTGAACTCGCAGATAACCTTGCGCGTTTCAGACCAAATTCTTCCTTCGACTTGCGCGTTCTACTCTGATGAACCTTGCGCGTTTCACGACGAACTTGCGCGTTTTGACGATGAACTAGCGCGTTTTAGAGATCTTGCGCGTTCCTCCGTTTGTCGACC
Organism: Arctium lappa; assembly: GCA_023525745.1. Lineage (NCBI taxonomy): Eukaryota > Viridiplantae > Streptophyta > Magnoliopsida > Asterales > Asteraceae > Arctium > Arctium lappa. The sequence continues at coordinate 28,828,066 of CM042051.1, read as the reverse complement.
CAAAAACTTACTTTTTCATCTGAAATCGATCAAACCTTGTCCAATCGATCTGAAACTTTGAACGAAACTTTGTAATCAACCCAATAACATGTTCCAATACATGATTTTTACAACCAAACACTTACAATACAACTTGATTGATGAAACAGTGAACTTCGACTCGTGAAACAAAACTCGACCAAAATCACAAATTCGATTGAAATTACAGTGCAATACGAAAATTAAAGTACATAGACTCGATCTAGTACACTTTTCGTACAACTTCTAATCAAAATCTGCTAAAAAACACTCAAAAATTAGAATCTTGATTTTCTCTTCGATGAACAGTGACGAACCACCTTTTCTTGATCTGATTTCACCTTTGGATCTAATTGTTAGGTCCCAAGGCTTGAGCTTCCCAGGAGGTCACCCATCCTTGGATTGCTCTCGCCCGAGCACGCTTAACTTGTTAGGATCAAGCGCTTACCACTACACCAAAAGCAATTGCTGGTGGTGAAGGCGCAACTTTATTTCCTTAAACCATGGTAGCGCAAAGCCCCGTACTAAGCGACAGGCGGACATGAGGGGTGCACCACTTTCGTGGAGCCAGCGGGTCAGACTGTTAGTCCCGGCCAGTTACGTACTCCCGAGTCGAAGGTGAGGGCGCTGGATGCTTGCGGCATTCCCAGCAAATGTTGGGATTTCTCCTCAACAATCCCCCCCCAGCATTTGCACACTGGGAGACTCGAACCCGCGACCTCGCTCTGATACCAATTGTGTGCCCCTAAATCTAGTTTCTAATCAATATTAATCAAACAAACAAGATAAAACAAATCGATTACCTGTTTGATTTCTTTCAAATTCAATCTTTACACTTTCTCTCTCTAGAACTCTCTCTCTCTCTCTCTACAATCTGACTTCTCTTAAATGTACAACTGAACTCTTACACTTGTAGCTTCTGAAAATACAAGAAGAAAATGTATATATACTAACACCTAATACAAAGGAAACAACAAATACAAATACAACTAAGTTTGACTTATTACAAAATAGACTTTGACTTTTAATGATATTTGACTTTAGCAGCTTTGACTTTCTCAACTTTGACCTTCAGTATTCTTGATCTTGTATCCAACAGATTTATGCTCTAACAAGTTAATACTTTGTCAAGATTGGTACAGAAACAATTTTACCTTTTAACAATATCACATGTGCGTAATTGTGGATATCACAAATGTCGATTATTTTGGATATCACATGCACTACAAAACAGAGGCTTATCACCGACGGATGAATCCGTCGGTAAAATCGAAATCCGTCGGTAAAAAGGTGGTAGGCATTCGAATCACCGACGGGTCACCGACGGATATTACCGACGGATCACCGACGAATCTCCGACGGTTACCGACGGCGTGGGTTATTTCCGACGGATCACCGACGGTCGACTTTTAGCGACGGATTACCGACGGATTAATTCCGACGGATTTAGCGACGGATTTCCGACGGATTTTTATTAAATAAAAATTAAATTAAAAAATATTTTCCGACGGATTACCGACGGATAATCCGTCGGTAATTTAAATTTTTTTAAAAAAAAATAATTAAAAATTAAAATTTTCCAGTTTTTATCCTGTACAAAACCTGCCAATTTTTAAATATTACTAAGTCTTAAACTGTTCAAAATATCTATAAATACCTAAACGTAATCCTATGGAGGGGGAAAGGGGTGCTGATTGTGAAACTTGATCATGAACGCGTCAAACTGTGCCATTCGTTCCTGCATCTGTCTCTTCTCTGTTTCATCTCTATCCATTCGCTCCTGCATCCGGATCCTCTCTGCTTCCTCTCTCTGTAGTTGCTCCTGCAACTGGATCCTCTCTTCTTCCTCTCTCTCTAACCTCTACCTCAGCTCCTCCAACTGAAATTCAACATTTGACAAACATATATAGAACAATGTCAGACAACATTTAACAAACATATGATTAACAATGTTAAACAACATTTGACAAGCATACCTCCTCATCGCGACGTTCGTGCGTGCTCCCGCTCGAACTGGCACCTACATCACCGGTCATAGCATAATAGCGATCTTGACTGGTCCCCCATCCAAAAATAAGGCCCTTATGCCGTCCTCCGACACTACGCTCCCACAACTCGGCGTCATTGGGAGGTATAGTGTCGGGAGGTAAGTTCGGGTACTCCTCCTCCCTAATCCGATGGTAGGCATCCTACAGTTTACCAAATTAGACATTGTCAAGTCAACTAACCTATAGAAAATTCGGCAACATTTCAATTGTGATTTGAACATATATCTATGACCTACTTTTATCAAAACAATCCTATCGTCTGCCCAACAATGGCATCCCAAACTAAGTTCGCTATAATTTCTATCTATTTTATAAAACAAACAAATATCTAGTCATGCATAATTGAACTTACAAGTTTCCTGTTGGTACAGTGTGTAGCCTCCCAAACCTCGTCGCACCCGGAACAAGCTTCCTGTTGGTGCAATGTGTAGCCTCCCAAACCTCGTCGCTGGTAGGCTCACGACCCCATGCATCTTCCTACAATACACAACTTAAATTGTTAGTAGGTAATAAAATCATGTATATAGTACATATATTCATCAATTATATACATTTAGTCTAGTGTATGATAAATTACCAAGCGGTCCCAATGCATAGCGATACTAATAGATCCAGTACAGTGTCTGGATCTCATCCCCTCATACTCGGTGGCCCGATTGGCTGTATTGGCCGCACATACACGCCGGAACGCGTCAGTGTTCCATACCAGATATAAGTATTCAAAACAAAACAAACTTGCTGAATCATCTGGACCCAAAACTCACTCCGGATCCACTCTGGAGGGTGTGGCACAAGAATTGTGTAGTCACATCCGTCGAACTTGACACCATCAATGGCTAAAGCCCTTTCCTCGACGAAGCGACGTGTATCTCTCATAATGTCGGCGTACCTATTATTTAGGTGGCGCCGGAATGCAGCTAGTACTTCGGCGTCCATCTCAGGAGGCCAACTACAATACAACTGCAAACACATTGTTTGGATTAAGTAAAAATAAACCCACTCAATAATTTAAATAGAGTAAAATACCTACCCGAAATCGCACAAGCAACAGTGGATAGTGCTCATTAGGGACATCCCTAAAATGAGCCCAAGGACCTTCGAACATGGACTTAAAGACGGCAATGGCCCTCCGGACTACCGACTTGTCCTTAAACCTTCACAATTGCAAAATATACAACATAAAAAACATTAGGATCGGTTTATTGTGTACTAGAATAAATAATATATCACATCTACTTACCCGCTCGCTTCAGACAACAAAAGTGGCGGTCGCTGACTCGGCTGGGGCGTCTGTGATGCCACATTTGGGCCTCTAACCCTCGAGCTCGTTGCTCCGTCATCGGACTGGATCTGATCTAGTGCGTCGCCGATGAACTCATCGGTCTGGGGGTCACCACACCCAGCGGAGCTGCTACTGCCCCTACCCCTATAACTCCTACTACCCCTAAAAGGGCGTCTAGACATCTAAAAATAGAGAATGGTTAACACAAAATGATATAAGTGTACATAAATCATAAGACCCAAAAATGTCTACATAAGAACAGCAAAATAGAGAATGTTTAACACGAAAAATGTCTACATAAGAACGGCAAAATAGAGAATGTTTAACACGAAAATGTCTACATAAGAAAGACACACTAGTTATCAGAGGAGTGATCAGATAACATAAGTTCGTCTTCATCATCTTCATCGTCATCATCATCCATATCTTCAAATTCTTCTTCCTCGTCGCTAGCTTCTTGATCTGATGCATCTTCCTCGCTAGCTTCGTCATTTGTGGCGACTACGTTGAGCTCCCCAGTGACAAGAGGGACGGAATCGAGGTCCTCATTTACCCAGTTGTTTGTATTATGAGTTACCCGTTCGTTGGTTTGAAAGAACGGTTCTCCATCCACGTTATCATCATCCAACACATCGATAGCCCTTTCTGCAACTTCATATATTCCACGGGCTTTGGTCTTCATAACTGCCCACCAGTCCTTTAAATCCTTACTTCCTGAAGGATAGGGTGTGTAATACACTTGTTCCGCTTGTGATGCTAGGACGTAATAGTCCTCACCTCTGAGTCTAGACTTGTATTTGATATCAACCAACCCATGTTTAGGGTCGACTCTAACTCCATCTGGACTATCAAACCATGTACACTTGAACAAAACTACAACACAATAGCCTACACCGTAATACTCCACCTCTAACACGTCGTCCAACAATCCGTAATAGTCAAACTCGGAGTCGTCATAACAAGATCCTCTTACACATACGCCACTATTATGTGTGACACGCCCAACAACATGTGTTACCGTATGAAACTTGTAACCATTGACAAAATATCCCTTATGCGACCAAGCATATCGACCTGGTCCACGTGCTAGGGATTTCAAATGGTCGGAGACCGTACCCACCATGTGGTATAATCAGGCATGAAACCGTGCTTCATCAAATGCAGCCTCACGTCAGTCCTTTTTTTATAGCGTAAGTTTTGACACTTCTTACAAGGGCATCTAATACGAAGCACTATTCCATCACGTGTAGGTTTCCTTTCAACAGTCCTTTCATCGGCATAGGCATAGTCCAAAAAACTGTCCATTGCAACAATATAGTCGACGCTAAGAAACCCCCGACTGTCGTTCTTTCTATACATCCATCCTCTATCTGTCGACATATTCAACCACTACAACAAAGAAATAAGTAGTTAATCGACATAATCAAGATAGAGGAGGTGTAACACCGTAGGTTTAGATGAGCTTTGGATGACTTTAAAACCCTACGTGTAATGGTTTGACTACTGAAAAGTCAAACCGTAGGTGTCAACGAAGTTAGAAGTCTATTGAACATTACATGTAATGGTTTGCCTTCTTGAAAGTCAGACCATAGGTGTAGAAGAGTTTTGGATGACTCTAAAACTCTAAGTGTAATGGTTTTACTATTGGAAAGTCAAAACCGTAGGTTACCATCAAAGAAAGGTGTTTTGGAAAGTTTAAAACCCTACGTGTAATGGTTTGGATATTTAAAAGTCAAACCGTAGGTGTCAACGAAGTTAGAAGTCTATTGAACACTACATGTAATGGTTTGCCTTCTTGAAATTCAAACCATAGGTGTAGAGGAGTTTTGGATGACTCTTAAACTCTAAGTGTAATGGTTTGACTATTGAAAAGTCAAAACCGTAGGTTACAATCAAAGAAAGGTGTTTTGATTATTCAAAAGCAAACCGTAGGTGTCAACGAAGTTAGAAGTCTATTGAACACTACATGTTTTTTAAAATTTCGGCGGCATAATGACTATAAAATGAATATTTCCGTGTATCAACCTAATGTTTGTCCAACAATTGGCAACCCAACTAAAATAAATAAATAAAATCAAGTATAATCAAATCCTAAATCATACCAAATCATCAAGCTTTTCGGGTAAACTCTAAACCAAACCATACCAAAATATCATATTACATACCATTACACCCTAGAGGTTTAAGTACTCCCAATAGCATAAGGAACCAAAAAGTTCAAAAAAGAATGATAGTAGAATTGGTCGCATTTACATAATATGATAACAAGCCACCACGCTACATGGTGGAAAACTAATCTTGGTGTTAATGTTGATCAAAAGTAGGGATTTAGCTATAACGCTATATTCAGAAATTGTAAGCTTCAAAAATCAAGAATATTCCAAAATGCTAATCAAACAGATTGTTAACAAACTGCTAATCAAAGATATTGTAAACAACTTGTAAACACAACACTAAACTAATGCCAAGACAACTTACCAACTTGTACTTTATCAACAAACTCGTTTTAACAAAGAAACTGAATCCATAAACATGATCAAACAGAGGTATTGTGCATAAATCCCAATCCACCAAAAATCGTACTCAACAGTGAGGAACAAAGCAAAAATCAAAATACTGGATGAAATCAAGTACCATTCATATACGAAATTGATAAAAGATATTGCTGCAATTAACAAATAATTTCATTCCTGATATATCTAAAGTGATTAGCCACTTAAAAAAAATTCATATCAAGTTTGAAATCTAAAACCCCACCATTTTTGACATTCAAACCCAAAAGTAGAGTTTACCGAGTGGATGAGGGTTTCAGCGGGCACCGGCTCAGGTCCGCGTTTTCCAGTAGGGCGATTGAGCGGCGGTGGTCGCTGGTTGTCGGCCGAAGACTGAGATGGAGAGATCTAGATGGAGAGATCGAGAGATTGAGAGGGAGAGATGGAGGGAGTCTGAGAGATCGAGAGGGAGAGATGGAGAGAGCGAGAGCGAGAGTAAGACTGAGACTGAGAGAGAAAGTGAGAGGGACAGATCGAGAGACTGAAATTAGGGCTATATGCCCGCTCAAAAATTCGAAAATTCACCGACGGATTTCCGACGGAATTTCCGTCGGTATTTACCGAGGGATTTTATCCGTCGGTGATTACCGACGGATTTCCGACGGATTTTATTTTTATTTTTTATATTTTATTAAATAAATTACTTTTAAATTAATAAATTATATTTAATTTATCAAATTTATTAAATAAATTATTAATTAATTTATCAAATTATATTTAAATTGACTAAAATACCCTTGAAGTAACTGGACTTAATGGAAACAATTAACGACCATTATCTTTTTCCGTTAATTCTAGTTAGATCAGGGACCAAATGTGACCAGTTAGGCTTTAACGTACCCAGTTGGGCTTTAAACGAATCCGGTTGGGCTTTAATGGATCTGGTTGGGCTTTAATGGATTTAGTTGGGCTTTAATGGATTTAGTTGGGCTTTAACGTTACTAGTTGGGCTTTAACAGATCCAGTTGGGCTTTAATGGATCCTGTGGGGCTTTAACGTTCCCAGTTGGGCTTTAACGTATCTAATTGGGCTTTAATGGATCCAGTTGGGCTTTAATGGACCTGGTTGGGCTTTAATATATCCAGTTGCTTTTAATGGATCCGGTTGGGCTTTAACGTTACCGGTTGGGCTTTAACAGATCCAGTTGGGCTTTAATGGATTCAGTGGGGCTTTAACGTTCCCAGTTGGGCTTTAACGTGTCCAATTAGGCTTTAATGGATCTAGTTGGGCTTTAATGGACCCGGTTGGGCTTTAATATATCCAGTTGCTTTTAATGGATCAGTTGTTCTTTAACGTACCCAGTTGGGCTTTAAACGAATTCGGTTGGGCTTTAATGGATTTAGTTGGGCTTTAACGTTACAAGTTGGGCTTTAATGGATTCAGTGGGGCTTTAACGTTCCTAGTTGGGCTTTAACGTATCCAATTGGGCTTTAATGGATCCAGTTGGGCTTTAATGGACCCGGTTGACTTTAATGGAGCAGTACATGATGTACATACATACATGATCACATATGTACATGTACATACATACATATTACATACATGATCACATACATACTATACATGGTGTACATACATTCATGATCACATACATACACGATCACATATGTACATGTACATACATACATGATCACATACATACTATACATGGTCACATACGTACATGTATATACATACATGATCATATACATACTATACATGTACATGATGTACATATATACATGATCACATATGTAAATGTACATACACACATGATCACATATGTACATGTACATACATACATATTACATACATGATCACATACATACTATACATGGTGTACATACATTCATGATCACATACGTACATGTGTATATACATACATGATCACATATGTACATGTACATACATACATACATGATCACATACATACAAACATACATACACACACACACACACATATATATATATATATATATATATATATATATATACATATATATATATACATGCATGATCACAGAAAAAATTAATATTTATTAAATTATTAAATTTACCGACGGAGTCTTAAATGCCGTCGGTAATCCGTCTGTAATTACCGACGGATCACCGACGGACGTCAGAAAAAAATAAATATTTATTAAATTATATAAATTACCGACGGATTTCCGACGGATTTGAAAATAAAAAAAATAAAAAAAATAATTTAATATCCGTCGGTAAATATATATATTTACCGACGGATAGTCTATCCGTCGCAAAGTTTTCATTTCCGTCGGTGTTCCGCCGGTAATTACCGACGGATATTATCCGTCGGAAATCTTGGTCTGAAATAAGCAATTTTCTAGTAGTGATGTCGATTAATGAAAACATAATCATTCGATATATATATATATATATATATATATATATATATATATATATATATATTTATATATATATGATTTGAAATAAAATAAAATTATTGATTTGAAGTAAAGTAAAAACAATTCGATATATATATCGAACGAACGATTCATTCGATATATATAACATTCTTCCCCCCTCCCCCTCTCTTTCTCTCTCTCTCTCTATATATATATATCAAAGTTGCAGATGACAAACATGGGAGAAGATTTGACAACAACATCAGAATTTGTCACCAATCAGGTACAATATTATGATAACTAACATTTATGTTAATTTTAACTTACGGGTACAAGTGAAAGTTATAACAAAATATAATAATTTCAGGTGTTCGAATCTCGAGAAGAAATAACTGACTGAGTGCGTAATGTGGGACTTTCGGTTGGTGTCGTTGTTGTTACCAAAAGATCAAAGACTAAGACAAATGGAGATGTTTATAAAATCGTGTTTATGTGTGAACATAGTGGGGTTTACAAAGGTGACAAATGGAGATTACCCAATACCCACACTTTCTATCCACTAATATACGCTTAAATATTTTAGGCGTCTTATAATCTCAATTTTGTTATATTGTTGACTTGGATGATATGATTGGTGACTATCGCACATGCATAAGGATAAAAAAAATTGTAATATATAGAGTTGGGATAAAAATCTGATGTCCTAAATTTTCTTGTCGCATTTATATCCACTAATGAAATTAAGATATGTAAGATTTTATATATTTTTAATTTTATTTAATTTAAATTCATATTTTCTCTCTTATAATGTGTACTCATTTGATTGATAAACACATGGGCGGATTTAGTAAGGACTGGTAGGGGTCCTGGCCCCCAACCAACCCATGTCCAGATAGTTAAAAATATATATATTTACTTCCTTTTTCTATTTATTAAAAGAATGCCCCCCCCCCCCCCCACAATTGTTAATGAAGGCCCCTTTCAAACTTGCAGACTTTCACTCTTGCTCTGGTAATTTGGTATTGTTAATTTGCTATTGATATTTGATAAATAAACCATTGATTTTTATATCATCCGAACCAAAGAGATGAAATAAGGAGAAAATATTTAAGTAGAGAACCTTGTCAACCACGAGGCCATGATTTTCCAAAAAAATTTGTCGGAAGTTAGGGGAGACGTTTTTGCCCAAAAAATTGTGAAGTCTGATTTGCGTAACAAAATTGGTGATAAATTTTTGAATACTATAGAAAAAGAAGCATTTATCGATGTTACAAGTAATGATATAATTAGCCAATTCCAAAAGATGAATATACTTGTAGGACACAATTGTAAAAAATATCTTCTTATCATTTTTAATGAAATCACATATTTTGGTTAATTAGTATTTTATTTTATATGGTGCCTCCATCAACATTTTTTTTGGATCCGCCACTGGATAGACATGAATAAGACGTGATAATTTAGAACATGAGATTTTTATTGATAGTGGTGGAGTAGCTATTGAGTTCAATCACAAAATAGAGAGAGAAATTTTGGAGAGAATTGCACTACACCAAATGTAAACTTAGGCAACAAATGCTAACTGACTATGTTGCTTAAGATACGCTTAGGCAACAAAGCCTAATATATGTTGCCTAAGTTTCCTCTTAGGCAACATGTATTTCTATGTTGCCTAAGTGAGACCTTATGCAACATATGAATAATTATATGTTGCCTCAACTATCTTAAGCAACATCTTCCCTTATGTTGCCTTAGTTTTATAATGTTTTTTTTAATAAATGGAAGTTATCTTAGGCAACATATTTTCTTATTTCTATGTTGCCTAAGGTCAAAAATATAAATAAATATAGGTAGTTGAAAGTGTAATAATTATGTTGACGTGATTGGGAGCGATTTTGGCTTCCAACAAACGTTTTCGTCATCAAAAGACATTTAAATTTTCTTAGGTAATTATAATTTTGTTGTCATTTCATGTTTATCTCGTCTAAATGTGGATTATTACGTGTCTAAAATACGTTTAGCTCTTACTTTATTTTATTTTGTATGATTTTGTAGTTATTTCATGTTTATATCATGTAAAATTGGAACGTTTTATAATATTTTTTTTAATAAATAAAAGTTATCTTAGGCAACATATTTTCTTGTTTATATGTTGCGTAAGGTCAAAATTATAAATAAATATAGGTAGTTGAAAGTGTAATAACTTGTTGATGGATGATTTAAATTTCACACCCACTTTTACTTAGGCAACATATAAGCTATTGTGTTTGTTGCGTGAGAACTAGCTTAGGCAACATATTTTCTTATTTCTATGTTGCCTAAGGTCAAATATATAAATAAATATAGGTAGTTGGAAGTGTAATAATTATGTTGACGCATGCTTTAAAGATGACACCTACTTTTACTTAGGCAACATATAATCTATTATGTTTGTTGCCTAAGATCTTAGCTTAGACAACATATTTTCTTGTTTCTATGTTGCCTAAGATCACATTCATTGTTATAAAATGATAGTTCCCCATTTCCAACATTTCATTTTCATTCCAACATTTCATCTTCATTCCAACATTTCATCTTCATTCCAACATTTCTTCACTATTTCAAAAAAATTCGTTTCTAAGGAATTGGGACGCGATTTTTGATGACTTTTTATCTTCAAAGGACGTTTAAAGGTTTTTAGGTAATTATTATTTTATTTTGCCTAATTATGTAGTCGTGTATGATTATGTTATCCCGAATAGCCACCTCTGGAATGCCACTTTGACCAGAGAAGAAATGGAAACAACTTATTGGATGGTTATTATTAATTGTACAGAAGTACAACCATATATTGATAAGTTCAATGAACTTTATGCAATAGACTACCCGGAAGGTTGCTTCGAGCATCGTATCGCGACATTCCATCAGACTTTTAAAACATGGATAAACATTAATTATGTTTTTGACCATTCATATATTTTATTATGCAGATGGCAGACGAACAACGTAATGTACAACAAGAACTAGAGATACTATCACGAGGCCCTCAACAAATCGCTGTATATCTACAATGCAATGTGAACGATGTTAGATTCGTATGTGAACAACGAGATGACAGTCGTAAGACACAAAATAGCGGGGTGATGATGGTGGCAGACGGTGTGTCATACTATGGGGTTCTACTACAAGTTGTAGAGCTAAAGTATCCCGAAGCAATGCCAGCCGTGATGTTTAAGTGTAGGTGGTACGACGAAGAAAATACAAAGTTAGATCGTGGTCTGATTTTGATTGATACAAAGATTGATTGTTACAAGGATAGTCAGTTTTGTCTCGCCTTACATGCAAAACAAGTATTCTACGTTGATGATCCAATGTTTGGTAATGGTTGGAAAGTTGTTCATCACATGTTTCATAGAGGTACATACAAGGTGAGTACACTTGCACGAAATACAAATATCGGTCCACGGTATGAAGTAGAGGAACCATACCAAGAGCCGGTGACTACCACCATTCCCATATGTCAGATTTTTATCGACATTGGTCCTACACCGCGTATTGATATACCAAATGATGATGATGATGAGAATGATGAAGATTACAACGAGGAAGAGGGCGATGGCGACGAATACGACAGTGATGACGAGGAAGAGGACGAGGACAATGTGCTCGGAATCAACGATGGCACAGATTCAGATAATGATGTTAATGAGTTTCATAATACTAACGATGAGTATCTCCATGACCCAGATTATTGATTAAATATTAGTATGTACGATGCAATGGATTAATTATGTTAAGAAAAATTTTGTAATCTTTAGTTGTTTTGATATTTAATTGCCTTGATAACCATGTTGAGATACTTAGCCAAGGACAAGAATGGATTATTGAGCAAGGAGACCATTAGAGCTGTTTATGATGGAAGCTTATTCGAAAAAATGGCACAAGAAAAATTAGCTAAAAAAGATGCCCATATGTATATATATGTATATATATGATGCTAGCTGTCTTCCTTATAATGTTTATGATGGAGCTTTCCTTATTTTTAATTTTTTGATATTTGCATCTTTCTGGTTTCTTTATGTGTTTTGATTTTGTGGGTATTTGTGTTTATATCATATTTTGATGTCTGATTTTGTAGTTTTTTGTCGACTAATTTTGAGCTGAAATTTTGATAAAATAGCAGAAAAATTGAAAGTTTGGATTCTTGACTATATGATTCTTTTTGGTTTTGATTTACAGCAACATGTGATCGAAGCAGTACTCGGTTATCTCGACACCTCAAAACCATCCCTGTTGAAGGTCATCTCCCTTGGCAAAACAATGGCCTCCCTCTTCGCCTTTATCCCCGACGAACAATAGCTCCTCATCGAATGATATATTGAGCCAATCTCACATTAGATGTTTCGACTTTAGAAAGAACGGAGAATGAAGGGACAAGTTCAAAAAGAAAGTTGGTCGATTTTATATTGAAACCAACGAGCTTTGTTATGAAGGAAGACAATTGAAGAGCTTGGATTTGGTCATTTTAATTTGTATATTGGTTTTTTGAACATATGTAATTCGTAATATTATTTGTTATTGGATAAAATTCTAATTAATAAAAAAATTCATTATAAATTTTTTTGTAAATTATGTTTTTTGGCGAAAGTTTTTCCGACCGACAAATCTGCCAAAATCAACCGGTAAACATGTTTTTCCGACGAATTTTTTTTGACGGTAAACACGTTTTTCCGATGAATTTTTCCGTCGGTAAAACAGGTATGTCTCGTAGTGTAAGGCAACATATGCAAATATAGTATGTTGTCTAAGTTGATATCTTAGGCAACACATACATAAATCTAATGTTGCCTTAGTGTTTGGTGGGTGCAACATATGTTTTTTTCATAGGCAACATAACCTGTTGTGTGTTGCTTAAGGAGTCCGCTTAGGCAACATAGGCTGTTTGCCTATGTTGCCTAAGTTCTTATGCAACATTGAGAAGGCAACATTGCTTAGGCAACATAGGCATGTTGCCTAAGCCTTAGGCAACATATAAACCCCTCTTAAACAACAATTTTCATTTGTTGCCTAAGTGATATTTGGTGTAGTGTTGCTTTGATAGTTAAATTTGAGAGTTTTGATTTACATATAGTGATGAATTGGTTTATGTAAATCCACTATTTGGTTTCTCTTTTATGGGATCAATAAAGTCTGTTCTTTGTGTTGATATATATATATATATATATATATATATATATATATATATATATATCATTATGATGGATTGATGGTTGGATCACATTATATTTTAGCGGAGTTTTGTTTACCGAATGAAATTTGATGGAAATGTAATCTATCAAAGGATGTTGACTTTGAAAGAAATGGAATGAAATTGTATTGAATTTGACCATGCATTTGGTTGATAAGAATTCAATTCCTTCACTTAAGTCAAAGAATAATGAATTTCTTAAATTGTGGAATTCAATGGAATTAAAAGAATTCTATCGTTTTTATTCCATGAACCAAGTGTTTTATCATTGTTCGATCCAAGCTTGTTTGACATTGTTTGTTTGTTGATAAAGATCACATTTTAATAGTTGCTATTGCTTACATATTATTAGTTGGGAAGTGATTTAAACCTAACAAACCAAACAATATATGCAATACTATTGTAGACTGTTTTTGGCACGTTCTCAAATTTATTACGATTTAACATTAAGCTAAATGGTACACAAGATGACCAGACACTTGCATGTGATACTTTCCATAATCCATGCACCAGTTGACAAAGGATAACCCTTATTATTCTAAGTCAACATCTCTTTAAATATGCTACAGGAAATTACTTCTGTTTGTATCCACGTTTATATTATTCTTTCCATTTTTTTAAATAACATATATATATATATATATATGTATTTTGTATTTGATTTTTTTATATTACATGCATATGGGTACGTGTAGAGATTAATTAGAGATATGGCTGAAATATATATACATAGACTTATATAACACAAAAAACAGAGAGAAATACGGTTGCATATATAATTAATTAATTATACATGTGCAAGTTTATATTTTAGAAATTTGCAATTTGATTCGTGTATTCATCACCCAGTTTCATGCTCTCTCCTGAAACTAACCATCAAAGTTGTTGATTCTGATCAGCATAAGGAATAGTATTGTGATATTTATGGTCACAAACTTGCCTGATAAGATGGCACTTACTTGTGTTAGGTCTCATTTTTCATTTGATATGGTCTATTATTGGTCAGGAAATTAAACCTGCAGGTTTTCACCTTGCATGCTGTTTTAACTTACAAAACTGTACTTAATCAACTGGATTGAGCGTTAGTTTTACAAAAGCAAGCTTCCAAATCTCTGGTAGTGCTAGCGGTGTCTTCTTGATCATTGCTATCTGATCAGGGATTGAGCGTTCTCCAAGACTTTCTTATATATAAGATGTCATGAATGCTATATATATATATATATATATATATATATGTGTGTGTCAAATGTGATCGATCATGCATAATTCAATAAGATGTCTCAGATTTTGGTAGTCCTAGAACTTGTTTATATTATATTAGTGGTGCCATGACATGTTAAGTGCTCAACAACGTGTATAATGCCAGCAATTAATAAGTTCATCTTCTTTCAAGTACCACAGGCCTCATGCATGGATAATTGAGACTAGCCGGGTAAGGAAAATAAATAAACTTACAATTTTCATTTTCTAGTTTATTGAAAGGAAATTTGTATCAAAATGGAACCAACTTTGCCTTGATTCCTATTTTGGGGAACCAAGTTTTAAAATCATCATTGTTGGGTTTATAGTAAAGTTTGTGTTTATTTAAGGGTTTCGTTGACCGGTTGAATAAGTGTTGACCGGTTGAATAAGTAACTGGTCACCTTAATATGATGTGGCAATTTATAAATTAAAAAAAAATTATGTGGATTTTTAGATGCCATAAAAGTAATTAAAGATTAAAAAAAAACTCTCTCCTAAATTAACTCCCACACACCCTCATGTAGTCATGTAATCCCTTCGCCACTACTAGGAAAAGGGGTATCAGTGACGAAAATTTTCGTCACTAATTACCGGCGGATTAGTGACGGATTAGCGATGGAATTAGTTCTGTCACTAATCTGTCGCTAATTAGTGACGGATTAGTGACGGGAATAATTCCGTCACTAATTAGCGACGGATTAGCGACAAAATCTATTTAAAAAATAAATAAATAAGAAATTCCACGTGTCAAAAAAGACTGCAAAAGATATGACTTGGCATTATGATCATCAAACGGAACCGGGTGTGATGGTACATCCAAGTGATGGTGCGGCTTGGAAGAATTTTGACACGAGGGATCTTGACTTTGCTTCTGAGATCCGGAATGTTCGTCTTGGGTTGTGCACCTATGGTTTCAACTCGAATAATTCAACCTCGAATCCGCATTCAACATGGCCCGTCTTTCTTTTGATCTACAATTTACCTCCTTGGATGTGTTTGAAAGATTCATATGTTAAACTTGCATTGGTCATTCCCGGTAGAAAGAGCCCCGACCATAATTTAGATGTGTTTCTCAGGTCGTTTATAGACGAGCTAAAGATGTTGTATATGGAGGGGGTCCTTACATACGATGCCTATCGTAATAAGAATTTCGAGATGAGGGCTATTCTACTATGGACCGTTAGTGACTTTCCTGTCTATGCAATGTTGTCGGGTTGGAGCACGCACGACAAGTTAGCTTGCCCGTACTGCATGAGCACGGTGGATTCCTTTCAATTGAAGAATGGAGGGAAATCATGTTGGTTTGACTGTCATCGATCGGAGATGGTTGCCTAGAGCACACCATTTCCGACGTGATGGAAAAGGATTTCTTGCTGGAAACAGAGTGTCAGCGGGACCCCCACCCATCCTGACCGGTGAAGAGATCTGGGAACAGGTTCGTCACCTTCCAACTGTTTACGAGGGCTTCCCCTTCAGACCGAGTAATAGAAAAATTAGTGGGTTTGGAACAAATCATAATTGGGTCAAGAGAAGCATCTTCTGGGAGCTGCCGTATTAGAAGACGTTGTTAATCCGGCACAACCTGGATGTCATGCACATTGAGAAGAATGTTTTTGAAAACCTATTGAACACCGTAATGGATACCCCTAAAACAAAAGACAATATAAAGGCTAGGAGGGATGTAGAGATTTATTGCGATCGAACGGATTTGCATATTACCACAACAGGCAACATAGTAGTGAAACCAAAGTCATCTTACAATTTGAGCAAACAACAAGTTAAACAAGTGTGTTCATGGTTGAAGAAGTTGAAGTTTCCGGACGAGTATGCTTCAAACATAGGGGGGGTTAACCTTGAAGATTCTAGTTTTTATAGCTTCAAGAGCCATTATTGTCATGTGTTTATGCAACGATTGCTCCCTATTGCCTTACGAGGGATGATACCAACTCCGATATGGGATGCAATAACAGATTTATGTACATTCTTTCGTGCAATATGTTCAAGGGTCTTACACATAGAAGACTTGGTTACATTGCAAACAAGTGTTGTTCAAACAATTTGCAAGTTGGAGAAGGTCTTTCCCCCCGGATTCTTCGATTCAATGGAACATCTGGTGATACATTTGACACATGAAGCTATAAATGGTGGTCCAGTCCAATATAGGTGGATGTATCTCTACGAGAGGTAAATTCTAATTTCTATTCAAATGTAGCATAATATATTCTTACAAAACACTCTTTTCGTCCCTAATACTTATTTCATCGCTTATTTAGGAAGCTTGGGTCGTTGAAGAGAACGGTTAGAAACAAAGCAAGGGTTGAGGGCTCTATTGTTGAGTCGTACCTTGTGAATGAATTGTCCACCTATTGCTCTCTCTATTTTGATCCACAGATAGAAACAAGACATAATCGTGAGTCAAGGAACTTTGCCCCAGATATTCCTAGTTATTCGGGGACCGATGATCGATTAAGCATATTCAAGGTTCCATATCGTCCACTATTCGAGAAGGGTGGGAAACAGATCATCTTGACAGATCATGACATGCATAAGATCCAAACATATGTCTTGTTCAACTGTGTAGAAGTTCAAACTTTCTAGTGGATCTTTGATCAATGGGCTCGATAAATGGAACCAAATATTGATGATGTTGCACTTGAGCAGCTACGACAAGAAAGGTTTCGTGGCTGGTTAGAGCATCACGTGCTCGTGTCACCTGAGTCAAGTGAACAGTTGAAAATATTAGCTCGCGGACCAGGACGTTATGCTTGGTCGCATCAAGGATACTTTGTCAATGGCTACAAGTTCCATACAGTAACCCATGGTGTTGGTCGAGTTACACATAACAGTGGTGTATGTGTAAGGGGGACTGTTACGATGAGTCTGATGAGACCAAATATTATGGAATGTTGGATGACGTTATAGAGGTGGAATATTTTGGTGTGGGGAGTTGCATTGTTGTGTTGTTCAAATGCACATGGTTTGATACTCCGTCGGGGGTTAGAGTCAATTGTAAATATAGTTTAGTTGATATCAAATATAAGTCCAGACTAAGAACTGACGACCCATTCGTTCTAGCCTCACAGGCAGAACAAGTCTATTATACTTTATATCCTTCGATGACAAGGGATTTGAAAGATTGGTGGGCGGTTGTCAAGACGAAGCCTCGTGGCCTATATGAAGTAGCAAAATCTGTTAGCAATGTCGAGGTTGATGGAAATGTGGGAGGAGAACAATTCTTTCAAATCAACGAAAGGGTAACTCATACAATGCTTGTAGGATTAAATGATGACATAGATCTCGTCCCTCTTGTCATAGGGGAGGTAAATGTAGTCGATGCTCATGACGGTGACGATGGACCTGTTAATGAAGATAACGAAGAAGAAGCAGAATTTGAAGACACAGATGATGATTCAGATGACGAAAATGAACTTAGTTTATCTGATAATTTTTCTGATGAGTAACTTATCTTATGTATGTTTAGTTTGCAATTATATAATTGACATGTGACATTCTCCCATTTTGTTTTATAAAATAGAATTTGTTTTTTTTCCTAGGTGATGGCACGTCGTCCACAGGGTGATAGAGGTAGAGGTAGAGATAGAGGTAGAGGTAGAGGCAACAGTAGCTCTGGCGGGCGTGGGGACCCACGTGCTGATGATTGTGACGAGTTTCTTGGTAACACCCACCCGACCCTTGGACTCGGTGATGAGGATGAGTCGATGGATATCGTTGGGGGGTCGAGTGTTTCGGGGTCGACGAGAGGACCCAATCGTTCGTTGTCGACGCCACGACATCCTAGTCAACGACCACACCTAGGTTTTACTTTCGGAGGGTAAGTAGATGTGGTATAAGGCCTTATATTACTTAATCAACTGATATAAATGGCTTTATGATGTATAATTTTTAATTGTGTAGGTTTCTTGATTCGCATGCTGTCCGAGAGATGATCACGATTTTTAGAGGTTTGTTTCGTGGACCATGGCATAGTTGCAGGCCCGTCCCTCAGGATGATCGTGATCGTATGTACCAGGGCTTTAAGGTTGGTAAATGAATCTCTTTTAATTGTACATATCATATTATTGTTTTTACCTTGATACAAATCTTGTGCATGTAGGGAAAGTTCCAGTGGGACGATGATCAGGAGGCTGCGGTGCATGTTATATGGGAGCGTACCATGAGCCTTAGGTACAAGGACTTGATGAGGGCCGCACGTGATTGGGCCGCAGAACAGGACAAACGGATTGATGGTGTGACTTGGGACAAAAATGATTGATCGGTCATTAGACCATACCACCCTCCCTGGATCCCAGAGCCCTATTGGCACGAGATGATAGACCAGGTTTTTATCTATAGTTTATGGTTTGTGCATTATCTTTGTTTTATATTCACTTATGTGTTATGATTTTTACAGAAGTGGGATACTGAGCGTTGGAAAGCAACGTCTAGGTCCGGTAAGTCCAATCGGTTGACCGAGTTTGAGGGGGTGTCCTCACGGCATGTTGGAGGATCGATTAATACTGCACAACACCGATATAAGATGGTAAGTCTTCAATTTTTTGAATATGTACCCGATATTAGTTTGTATGTTTACTAACAACTTATCTTAATTTTCTATCGTAGGCACAGGCATGGGGTCGCGACCCCACCTCTAGTGAGGTGTATGAGCGGCTCCACTGCACGAATCGGACGGGCCCTCCGGGTTCCGGTCCGCCTACTGATCCTCTGGTGTACGTTTACCCCAAAGCGGCTAGAGTCCACGTAAGTTTTCTAAAACCATTACACTTAGTATATGTATTGTATATATGTTTATATGCATATGTATACAAATATGTTCAACGTATGCTTTGTTTGGTAACCGCAATGGATAGATATGTGATGTATATATGTAGTTTGGGATGCCACTGTTGGGCAGACGTTAGGTATGTTAGTACATAAGTTGGATATGTTTGATTTAGAGTCGTTATGCTGCTGAAATTTCTTCTTACGCGTTTTTGTTTTGGTAACCATAGACGCGCTTTCGAGAGCTTAAAGATGAGGCGCAGGCTAGCCAGACTCCCGATTCCTCTCCGATTGACGAGGCAGCTCTTTGGGAGCAGAGTGCTGGAGGGCGGAAGAAAGGCCGTATTTTTGTCTGGACAACCCAGGATCCCCGTTATGCTATGACCGGTGAGTGTAGTAGCAGCAGCGGCGGGAGATCATCTGGGACTGCATCGATAGAGGAGGTATGTTGGTTATGTTTGTTGTATTAGTTATGTATCATGTTGTTACTTTTCATTGCTAATAAATACTAATTTTTGTCAATTACTGTATTTACAGTTAGCGGCATTGAGAGAGCAGATGGCAAAGATGGAGGAGGATGCGAGGCTGCGGGAGGAGCGCTATTTGGCTCAGTTGGAGATCGAAAGGAAGCGCAACGAAGAGTTGCAGGCGGAACAAGTCAGACATGCTACCCATCTAGCTGAGTAGCTCACATTCCTTTATGCAGCAGTAGGGATACGGTTTACCCCCTCCCCACCCTCCCCCCAGTTAGATTGCTAGATTGTTTTGTATGAATTTGGAATCGTATGAATTTGGATTTTTATTTTATTGGGATGATTCGTAATTTAATGGGCAAGTTATTTGTGTCAATTTAATGGGCAAATTATTTGTATAAAAATACAGGAAATGCTGATTTTTCAATTTTTTATTTTTTTTTATTTTTTTAAGATTAACGACGGAAATTTCCGTCGCTAATCCGTCGCTAAGAGGATCCCTCGCTAAAACCGTCGCTAATTGTGGCCGTCGCTAATTGAAGCCGTCGCTAATATTTCCGTCGCTGATATCCGTCGCTAATAAGCATTACCCACCACACATTGAGCGGCAGACTTTCAACGATGGATTAGCGACTGAAATGACTTTTAGTGACGGATTAGCGACGGAAATTTCCGTCACTGATAGGCTTCTTTTTTGTAGTGTTCATCTCCTCCATCTCATAGCTACCCACGGTTGTCCTTCATTTTTTCCAGTGACCCTCCAATTTCTTCTTCATCACTGCAAACGGTCCACCACCGCCTCTTTACTTATTTTCCAAATCCCAACCGCCTATATTATCTATGTCCTCATCCCCTTCAGACACGACGCCCTGCTCTTCAATGACAACGTCGACACTAACGCCAATCTCGAGTTCACGACTGCATGTTTGAAACCCCAAAGCTGGTGCTCTTATCCTTCCCCAATCACTGTAAATCGAAACCGAACCCCAGTCGGTATTCTTCTCCTTCCCTAATCACTGTAAATAAAAAACACCAGTATTCTCCATCCTTTATTTCTGTAAATCGATACCAAAACCTTGGCGTCAACATTCTTCTCTTACCCCCATCCCGGTAGTTTTTTATTTGGATTTCTTAGGTTATGATTTCCAAACTTTTGTTATAGATTTTCATAATTTTATAATCAAATCTTGACTTATTTTGGGATCAAACAAAGGACCATAAAAGATGAAAATGGCGCCGGAACAGCAGCAAGAGTGATTCCAGGGAAAGAGGGGCATTTTTTTTGTATTGGAACATATGGTGCCATCTCATCTTTTATATATTTTTTTTGTTAAATGTAATTATTAATGGAATTTAGTTGGCAAAATATCTTGGCCAAATCATCAGGTCAACAAATTAACAAAACCCTTAAATAAACGAAAACTTTGCTTTAAACATTAAATGATAATTTTAAAAGTTGATTCCCTAAAATAGGAATCAGAGCAAAGTTAATTCCATTTTAATGCAATTTTCCCTTTCTTCAAATACCATAAATTTCAACAACTTTTATATATTTTCTATTTTCTTCAATACCAAAACTTCAAATCTTTATTTATAGCTAAAAATAATCTTTTGTATTGTTGTTATAGAAATCAACCGCTTTAACCATCAAAAAAAAAAAAAAAATATATATATATATATATATATATATATATATATATATATATATATATATATATATATATATATATATATATATAAAGGAAAAGGAGAGAGAGTTAAGGAGAACATTCCTTGGTATTTATCTAATTTTCTAAAATTTTGAATTATTTTTAAATAATAGTCATACATTAAATGACTATCATTAATTATTAAAACTTTTCATTTTTTCATTTTAAGATATATAAAAATCATTAAAAAAACTTTATAAATCACAATTCTTATTTATCTACTAATCATATATTATTTACTAACTAACATCATCAATATATATATATATATATTGGATCAGATTCACGTGAGACCAAGCCGTTTCCGTGAGACCAAGACTTAAAACATGACACTTCACACCGAAACACTGTGAAGGTAAATAAATTTGAACCTTCATAATGTAATCACACTATGAAGGTAAAAAAACCTAAACCAAGTTAAAAAAATCAAACCTTCACAGATAAAAGAATGTGAAGGTATATCCGAACCTTCACAGTGAAGACACTGTGAAGGTAAAAAAAAATGAACATTCACAGCGAAAAACACCGTGAACGTAACATTTACGGTGTTCGATTTTTTTTACATTCACAGTTTTTTGGTGTGAAGTTTCATACTTTAAATCTTGGTCTCACCGGTCTCACGGAAACTGTTTGGTCTCACGCGAACTTAAGTATATATATATATATATATATATATATATATATATATAAGAAGGAAGAGGAGAGAAAGTTAATGATAGCACTTCCTTATTATTTATCTAGTTTTCTAGAATTTTGAACTATTTTTAAATAATAGTTATACATTAAATTACTATCATTAATTATTAAAACTTTTCATTTTTCATTTTAAAATTTATATAAATCATTAAAAAAGCTTTATAAATCACAATTCTTATTTATCTAATAATAATATATTATTTAGTAAGTAACAATGTTTATAAATCATAACTTATATTAAGTGAACAATATTTAATAAAGTTTTTTAATAGAGTTTTTTTTTTTAATAAACTAACAATCTTTATAAGTCATATTAACCTAACAATCAATATATCAATATATATATATATATATATATATATATATATATATATATATATATAAAAGAATGAACAGGAGAGAAAGTTAAGGAGAGCACTTCCTCAGTATTTATTTAATTTTCTAGAATTTTGAATTATTTTTAAATAATAGTCATACATTAAATGACTATCATTAATTATTAAAACTTTTCATTTTTCATTTTAAGATATATAAAAATTATTAAATCAATATATATATATATATATATATATATATATATATATATATATATATAAAAGAAAGAAGATAAGAGAGAGTTAAGGAGAACACTTCCTTAGTATTTTTTCTAATTTTCTAGAATTTTGATTTATTTTTAAATAATAGTCATACATTAAATGACTATCATTAATTATTAAAAGTTTTCATTTTTCATTTTAAGATATATAAAAATCATTAAAAAAATTTATAAATCACAATTCTTATTTATCTAATTATCATATATTATTACTAACTAACAATATATATATATATATATAAAAGAAGGAAGAGGAGAAAGAGTTAAAGAGAGCACTTCCTTAGTATTTATCTAATTTTCTAGAATTTTGAATGATTTTTAAATAATAGTCATACATTAAATGACTATCATTAATTATTAAAACTTTTCATTTTTCATTTTAAGATATATAAAAATTATTAAAAAAACTTTATAAATCACAATTCTTATTTATCTAATAATCATTTATTATTTACTAACTAACAATATTTATAAATGATAACTTATATTAAGTGAACATTATTTAATAAAGTTTTTTTAATAGAGTTTTTTTTTTCTTTTTGAATAAACTAACAATCTTTATAAGTCATATTAACCTAACAATTGTTTATAAATCAAAACTTATTTTTTAATAGAGTTTTTTTTTAAATCATCAAAATATATATATATATAAAAGAATTCTAAAAAATTCAATTTCAATATTAGAATTCTAAAAATTCAATTTTTAGAATTCTTTTTTTATCGCTCATAAGTTTACACAGTTTTTCATTTTGTTATGTTACTTTTTAGGAACAGACTGATGACTAATGGTGGTTGTTTTTTGTTCGTTTATGTTCGTTCGTTTATTTTCATTTAAATTTATTTATTTATGTTCGTTCGTTTATGTTTGTTTAAGTATATTTGTGTTCGTTTGTTTATGCCTGTTCAAGTCCATTTATGTTCGTTCGTTTATGTTGGTTTAGAACAAACATAAACGAACACGAACAAACACGAACAAACACATTTTTTTAATGAATGAACATGAACAAATTTTTTTTTATTTTTTTTAAGTATATAATATTTATATACGGCAAATGCAACAAATAAACTCACACAGCCTCCTCACCTTTGGTGAGGTTCGAACTTTTGACCTCCTAGGAAGTCAAAGACTCTTTTATCACTAGGCCAAAGGCCCTTTGGTCTGAAAAAATTTCATTCGTTTACCGTTCGTGTTCGTTCGTTCGGTTAAGTTAAACGAACGAACACGAACAAGACCTAATTGTAATAACTAATAACTTTGTTGAGAATAATTTTAGTATTATTTATCGTATTTCAATCGGCAAATTTATGTATATTACTAACCCGCCAACCCAACCCAACCCGCCATAACCTGCAAGGGTTGGGTTGGGTTGGGTTATATTTTTGAATGGGTACCAATTTTAGTCGTTTATCAAGTCTAATGAATATATGATTTTATTATGTTTTCTAATTTAAAATCATGATTATAATGAATAAACTTAACATTTCCTAATTTAAAATCATGATTATAATGAATAAACTTAACATTTTTCATATATATCACAATAATTATTAATAAATCATAACCATTATCCATAAATATATCTATTGTTTTCTAATATAGTGGTTTGCATAGTTAGTACAAATTGCTTGGGTTGCAAAAGAAACACACACATATATATATATATATATATATATATATATATAGGGTCCCATTCATTTGCTAACCAATCTATTGGTGCTAACCGTGCTAACCGATTTTCGGCCAATCAGAATGCTCCTAGAGATTAGATAATGTCTTTGATTATATTAAATTTACAAGGGTAATAATGGAATTATATAAAAATCACCTATTTTTATGCAATCACCTATTTTTATGCATACCATATTTATAGCACAATTTGTTATGGTAATGATATACCTCATTAAATACAATATTTTGAAATTCAAATTTGTTCAAGATTATCTTAAATCTTAAATTATCATTTACATATTTTTTTTTACCTTTATGATCTATCATTCCCATATGTTCAATTGATCATTTTTTTAGAACATGCTCATATGCCCAAATCCTAATCACCAATTTTTTCAGTACGTACATATGCACACTACGTAAGATATGCTCATATGCACAAATACAAATAATTAAATTTTCTTCTATATGCACAAATGCATAACAATGCATACATGCACTTACAAAATTCAATTAAACATGCTCATATGCACAGATTCCATCCACATATCCATCGCAACGCCTATATGCACAAATGCATAACAATGCATATATGCACTTACAAAATTCAATTAAACATGCTCATATGCACAGAGGTCGATTTCGATAATCAATTCAATTCATCTCCTTACCACATAAACTTCATCGAGAATGATGAATTTTTTACAAAAAGTAAACCCTAACACCAACATAAACCCTAAACCCCCAAATCTAAGAGCTGGTAAACTTAGTCACCGCCTTCGTTCCTTCAGACACAGCATGCTTCGCCAACTCACCGGGAAGCACCAACCGGACAGCCGTTTGAATCTCCCGTGACGTAATCGTCGGTTTCTTGTTGTACCTCGCAAGCTGCAAAGATTCCTGTGCAAGCTTCTCGAAGATGTCGTTAATGAAGGAGTTCATGACCCCCATGGCCTTGCTGGAGATCCCGATGTCGGGATGAACCTGCTTCAAAACCTTGAAGATGTAGATCTTGTAAGTCTCAACGCTCTTCTTGTTTCTCTTCTTCTTCTTCTTGTCAGCTGCACCGGCGCCGACTTCTTTTGGCAGCTTCTTACCGTCTTTTGGCTTCTTCTCGACGGGGGCTTTTCGGCTACGGCGAACTTCTTTTCCTCAGTTGGCTTCTTCTCGGCGGAGGCGGCGGTGGTGTTCTTCCGTTTCCGGCGGGCGAATTGGGAGGTTTTGGGTGAGGTGGTGGTGGGGAGGGTGGAGAAGATGAAATTGTTGAGAAATTTGTGGAGAAATTTGTGGAGAAATTTGGGGTAATTTAAAATTACCCTAATTTTTAGCTTATTTCTTTTGTGTTTATTTAATGAATGGATATGCAGATTTACAATTTTGACCCTATGCGGTTATGCACATTAACTTCATAACATTTTTTTTATAAAATTAAAATTGTCATTAATTGTTAACCATTGATCTAAATAATCAACGGTCTAGATGGGTTAGCATGGTTAGCACCAATAGTTTGGTTAGCAAATGAATGACCCTCTCTCTCTCTCTATATATTCTTAATTATATGTCTATTTTAATATTAAAACATCCAAGATAGTATGAATAATTAAGATACTCAATTTATGGCATTAGCCATTCAAGCCGGTATGAATGAAAATATTTTATAAATAAAGATATTTTTTAAATTAGAAATAATAATCAAAAATTAAAGTTTCAAGACACTCACTACCAACAATAAGAATATATATAAGCAACTCTTATTATTTTTTTAGAATGGTGATATTTTATAAAAGAAAAACTAGTATAGGGGTACATCAAAGTGTTACAAGCATTTTTCGGATCCATACATCACTCGTTACAGTTTAGCTTGGACCCATTCTTAAATCTACTCCTAACCCAGAAAAAGAACGATACCTCACCCCGGTTGCAATAAGGCTTCTCGACCCTTCCTTCCCTTCAAAAACCACCCTGTTTCGAGCCTGCTAGCCCAGACGAACTAGTATATTATTTCACTTAGTCTGCCTCTCCATGACTTTTCGGACCAACCTTTGTTTTTATAATCGCCGAAATTGTACGATAAACCTTCTTGTTCGAACTATTGGAAGCAAATGGAAAAGGAACGCCGAGTGGGATCAAAACACATTAATAACTGCATACAACACCTCCTTTGTTGTTCCTTGGGTCCTGACCGAGTCAGCCACAGAGAGGAGGTTGGCCATCGAGTTGCTAAATCATGGAAAGTTTGTCCACCATTTGTGGAGATCATTTGAAACCTCTCGAGCCCCCTTACATTGGATCATGATGTGATGCAACGATTTTTGTTGCATAACGGGTAGAAAACGGAATTAACGTGTATCCCTCTCTTCATGAGATTATAATGCGTTGGTATCCTATCAAGACAAGCACGCCACACCAAGATATTTACTTTCACCGACACCAGATTGCATTAGCTAGTATTCTCAACAGACCTGGGTAGCTGTGAATCATCGAGTGCCAACCGAAGAGAAGCGACTGAGAAATCCCCGTTTTTTTCCAGTCTCCATACCCAACGATCGTCTCCTTCCGTGATTCTAACCTGCGAACAGACACGGCTGATGTTATGCAAGTCTTTGGCTTCTCAATTCCCCCTAAGCCCGTGTCTCCAATCCCAATAAAAATTGCAACAATTTTCATCACTATTAATTCGTTCGTTAACCAAACAAGACGGATCCCTTTCTAGAGCATACAATCTTGGAAATACCTCCGAAAGAGGACTATCCCCATACCATCTTTACTTCTAGAACATGGTAATATTCAAAGACCGAATTTTCTTGCAAATAAGGATGTTAAGCGAGAGGTTATAACTGTCGAGGGAGTCATCTAGTTGAAGAATTTTGGACCAAGGTCCATAGCTATAACCTAGGTTACTCTTATCACCCAACCCTCCGTTACCCCATAGATGACCGAAACCACATCCTTTCATAGTGTCGTGTTCTTTTTTCTGTACCTCCACCACCATTTGTCGAGAAAAGATAGTTGAACTCATTGTCTCTACTATTCTAAACCTTTTTCCACGAGATTCATGCCATCTTTGTATCTTCTGTGCTTCCTCGCCAAAAGAAATTGCACCGTATTCCTTCCAAGGATTTTAGGACTTTTTCGGGTACCTTAAAAAGCGAAAATAAATATATACCCAAGCTGCCAAGACTACTTTACATAGCGTAAGTCTCCCTCCAATTGAGAGTGTTTTTGCTTTCTACATGTTCAACTTAGCCCTTAATTTCTCGATGAGAACTTCCCAATGCCTAGAACTAGACATGTTAGCTCCAATCGAGATGCCTAGATACGAGAACGTAAGCCCACCTACCGAATAATTCATAATAATGGCAATACTCCTCTCCTCAACTTCGTTTACCTCCACGCTCATTACCTTACTATTCTCGAGGTTTACTTTGAGCCCAAACGAGAGTTGGAAGCACCTCAAGATCCTCATGAGATTAGAGGCGTTATTTTCTCCCCATTCTCCAAGAAAGATAACATCATACACATATTGTAACACTGATATCTCCGCTCCTCTATTAGATATTTTGAAACCACGGAAAACGCCTTGACTTGTTACTTCTTTGAAGGCTATTCTCAGCCCTTGGGCTACGAGAATATAGAGGAATGGTGATTACGTGTCACCTTGACGAATCCATTTCTCCATGCGGAACTCTTTTGTTGGGGATCCATTGACGAGCATCGACACTTTTGCTGTGGATATATACCCCTGGATCCAATCCCTCAATTTATTACCAAAGCCCATTTGCTTGATCGTCTCATCAAGAAAGCCCAATTGATAGTATCAAACGCCTTCTCGAAGTGCACTAGGAATAGGAATAGTTTTAACTTCTTTTTCTTGACCCATTTTATAGCTTCACTAAATATCAGAGGACCGGCTAGGATATTCCTATTTTTAATGAAAGTCTTATGCTCTTTGCCAATTACAGAATCGATCACCATTTTTAACCTGTTAGCCAACACCTTTGAAATAATTTTATAGATGCAACATATAAGAATATTGGGTCTGTAATCGTCCAGATTCATAGGGTCCACGATTTTGGGGACAATCCTTATAAAAGAGGTATTGTTACTTCTATCCAACACCCGATGTGTTTCAAAATATTTGACAGCGTTGGACACGTCATTCCCGATAAGATCCCAAAACCTTTTAAAGAAAGCAAAGTTGAACCCGTCAGGCCCGAGGCCTTATCCGAACTGCAGCCCTAGACGTTTGTTTGACTTCTAACAAGCCAAAAGGTGCCTCCAAGAACTCCGACTGATCGACAGTAAGCGAACCTGTTGCTTCTAAAACTCGATCTCCGATATCTTGAATCTTTTTTTCCTTAAAGAAGTTGAACTCTGATTATTTACCAAATTTGGTTCAAAAACCCAACTGCCTCTGAAATTTAACCATGGATACGACTCTTCTGAAGCTTCCTTATTACCACTGCATGGAAATAACGTATATTCTCGTCTCCCTCCACGATCCACTTCACTTTAGCCTTCTGTTTCAGGTCCAAAAAAATTTGTCGTTCCAGATTTTGCAGCTTGTCAAGAAGGTATCCTCTTTCCCACCACCCTTTGTCGTTCATTCCCATGTTTTCAGCTATCACATCCATTGCTGCATTTTTTTAATATCATCTGTTTCCTTCGTTTTCTCAGCGTTCAATACGGCTCTCCATGACTTTATCTTGCCTTTAATGTACCTTAATTTTTTGGACTAACTTAGTTATATCGAAACACGCGTTCTCCTTGAATTGAGCCTCATGCCATCCTTCCTTCACCAAATCTCAAAACCTGCTTCAAGAAACCAAGACTTAAAGAGTCTAAAAGGAGAGGATCCGTGTAACACCCCATATTTCTAAAACAGCCGGTGAATGGCCGGGAAAACGGTCGGTGAACGACAGGGAAAATGGTAGAGGAACGAACGAGAAAAGGTTCGATGAACGACCGGGAAAATGGTCGAGGAACAGTCTGGAAAGCGGTCGAGAAACCCTCGGTACAGTTGAGGCTACATTTTCCGACGATAGTGCCCAATGGCATAGTCACAGGGCAAAGTTACGGGGAGTGTACCAACCTCGGTACATCCCGGGCGACAATACCCGGTGACAATGCCATGGACTTAAAAATATGATTTTCTAGGGTTTTCTTCATTTGGTCGTATCTTCCTCATTTTAATTCCGATTTTGGCGATTCTTTTGCTATGATCTCGATTTTTGAAGCTCTTCATGACTAGATCAAGAGATATGAAGTATTTGGTGGATTCAAGAACATTTGGTGGTAATCTTCTCATCTCTTTCAAGTTTAAAGCTAGGTTTTGATGTGTTCTTCATTTTTTCTTTTCTCCTTCCATCTTGCCATAGGTATTGGGTCATTGAAAGTGGATAAGCCTCTTTGGAAGTGTTGTATCTAAGAGTTAGGAGGTTTTGCTTGTGGATTCAAGTTTTTCTTCAAGAAAACTCAAGTTATGGGGTAAAACCTAGATTTTAGCCTAAATCTAGCAATGTGAGTTTAAGTTGCTTTGTGAAAACTATGTACATGCCCAAAAAATCCAATTTTATGTATTGTAATGTTTTCCATGGTATTTACCAGATGTGTTGATTATTTGATGATATTTGCCTCTTTGGTACATTTGATTTTATAAATCTTTGGAAAATACCCATATTTGGAGTTTTTTGACATTTTGATAAATAAATCTTAAGAGTGTGTCTTTTTGATGATTTATTTTATAAATGAAGGTCATTTTACGGTAATCTTTTAGTGTATTTGAATTAATAAATCAGTTCGAAGATGCATATTTTGTATTATGAGATATTTTGGAGGTGTAAGTCGTATGGTTTGCATTTGGGGATGGTTTATCCCAATATTGGCAAGGTTTTGACCTAATCCTAATTTGGGTATGATTTGTCGATTTATTGACCAAATGCAATTTATTTAATTATGTTGACTTTTATTTGAGTAGTCAAATAAGTGTGGTGTTATTAGATTGATTTTTGGCCCATTGGTTTATGGGGATCCAGTTTAAATTGTTGATTAAGCTTAGGCTTAATTTACATTTATTGCATTTTTACTTGAGAATTACATGCTTTGAGTGCATTGGTCATTCAATTGGGGTCATCTAATTTAGACTGTAATGCATTGGATCCATAGGCATATGAGTAACTCATAGTAGATAAATGAGGAGTCTTGATGTTCTCACTTTGTGAACAATTATTGAGTAGGCATTGTGGTCATCCCGGTATTGCCGAGGTGAACCTTTAAGAATGGCGGACCGAGGATCAACGGTATCTCTTTGTCCTCATCCATGTCAAGGACCACGAAATCCACCGCAAAATAAAACTTGTCCACCGTGATGAGCACGTCTTCAATCACTCCATAAGGGAACTTGATTGATCTATCAACAAGTTGTAGAGTAACATTCGTCGGCTGCACCTCTCCAAGGCCAAGTTTCCTGAAAATTGACAAAGGCATCAAGTTAATGCTTGCACCAAGATCACATAATGCCTTACTAAACTCCATAATTTCCTATGTAAATAGGGATAGTAAAACTCCCTGGATCCCTGAGCTTCGGGGGAAGCTTGTGCTGTATTATAGCACTGCACTCTTCAGTAAGTGCAACGGTCGCCTGCTCCTTGATCTTCCTCTTATTTGAGAGGATATCCTTCAAGAACTTCACATATGAAGGCATTTGAGCCAAAACATCTGCAAAAGGAATGTTAATATGCAATTTTTTTAAAAACTTCAAGGAATTTAGCAAAATTAACATCATCCTTATGTGATTTTAGACGATTAGGGAATGTCACTTTTGGTGCTATTGGCTTAATTGGAGGTTTTTCGGTAGCTCTTTTTGGATTTTTTTCCCTTTTTCATTTCTTCTAGCCTCTCCATTTCAATGCTCTCATCGGCTTTCTCTTCATCTTCTTCTTCGTTCACCACCACATCAGATTCTTTTATTTTCTCAACTTCCGGCTCTTTAGTCAGATCTTCTCTCAATTCCTTACCGCTTCGCAAATGGATTGCATTACAATTTTCCCGTGGCTTTTTCTCTATCTGACTTGGAAATTGGCCTTGGATTTATGACTGTAATGCCTCGGCTATCTGACCTACTTGACGCTCTAGGATGTGGATGGATGCGGTGTTTTGATCAGTCACCGCCTTCACCGTACTCACCGTGTTTGTCAAGGTGCTCACGGATGATGTGATTCACTCCACGGTAGTGTCAATTTTCGAAACGAACTTCATCATCATCTTTTCTAAATCCGACTTCTTCTCTGAAACTTGCCCATCTTCTTGTCTCCGTTGGTTGTGACCTGGATGACGATAAACATTGTTAGTATTGGATGAAGAAGATAAATTAGAACTATTACCAAACTGTTGTTGTTGTTGTTGTTGTTGTCCCATGGTTTCTCTTGGACCATTTTGAGGTTGTCTCCACGAGAAATTAGGGTGTCTCTTCCATCCTTCATTGTAAGTGTTGGATAAGGGATCATTCCTTGGCTGGTTGCGGTTCTGTAAGAAATTTACTTGTTCCGACGACTCAAACTGCGAGTACTGATCATATGCCCCATCAATTGGCATTGGGCTTTGCATAGATGTACCCTTCAATTGGTTGGTGATTGCAGCCAATTGCACTTTAAATTGCCTTAAGTCATCTGAGTCGTGGACACTAGCTACCGTTCTAATGCTTGATCGTGGAGTAGTATAGCTATGTTATGACAAGTTCTCAATCAAGTCCCACGCTTCCTCATACGTCTTATTCATAAGGGCTCCGCCAGCAACAACGGTGATATCATTCTTAAACTGTGGTTGTAGCCCCCAATGTTTGAGTAACCACCCATCCATGCAGTCCATGATGAGGACATCTTTTGAGCATTGCCTTGTATCGTTCCCAAGCCTCGTATAGTGACTATTGGTCTCATTGTTAAAGCACATATTTATTGGATTCAAGATCATAATTATCTGAAGATGGAAAGCTGAAGTCAAAGCTGATAAAGTCGTCTCAACAAATAGTCTAGGGTCCTTTTGTAATAATTAGTCAAAGTTTGTTTCCTTTATTTAAATTGTTTTAGTTGTTGGGCCCAAGCAAGCCAAGCTCATTAGGCTAATATGGCCTAAGTATAATTTAGTTTGTTTTAGTGTTAATTAGGTTAGGAGATTAATTGTTAATTTGGTGTGGCCGTTCAAGAGAGAAATAGAGAGCTGCGTGAGAGAGATAGAAGCAGACAGAGAGATCGATTTCTTTTCAAGAACACTTGTAATCGTTTGATTAATCAATACCAGGTTTGCATTATAGTAGTGTTTATTTGTTTACTTGATTGAATCGTTAATCACAGGGACACTCAATTGGTATCAGAGCAAGTTACAGATTGAATTGAATTTTTTTTTTCGGTTTTGTTTTTCTGTCAAAGATTCAAAATTTTTTATTGTGTGATTGTTCATTCAAGTTGTTATTGTTTGTATTGTGTTTGATTAGCATATTATCTTGATTGGGTATTGATTGTTTGGAGTATTGCATTGTTTTAGATTGATTATTTGATGATTTTGGTTCTGTTCGGTCTGTCTCGAACACAGCACTGCGTCGTTGATTGATTTTTTTATTAAAAGTGTTTGTTTTCGAAATTAAGTGTTCGCAATCTGTTCTAGTTGATCAATCGATCGTATTGACAAAGTTTGGTAGTTTAATTCGAGTTATAGTTTGATTTCTGGGTCGTCAATCCTCAAGAACATATCGGTCGATTTTACCGGGCGACCGCATTCTATCGGTTGATTTTACCGGTCGATCTCTTAATATCGGCCGAATACTTTATATCGGTCACCCGACATTCACTGTCCTTATCGGCCGCCCGACATTCACTGTCCTTATCGGTCTTTGCTTAATTATCGGTCGTATCACTTTTATCGGTCCATACTTCACCGGTCGAATAATCTATATCGGTCTAGACACCCTATCGGTCAACAAGGATACCGGTCGTAGCTATACCGGTCGTAGCTATACCGGTCGACCGCATTATATCGGTCAACTCTAGGTATCAGTCATAGCAAATTACCGGTCGAACTCTACCGGTCCAAGCCAATACCGGTCAAAGTATCATACAGGTCCAAGCATAATACCGGTCGAAGCAACATCCCGGTCGAAGCAAGGTACCGGTCTCTCTCTCAGCTTTGCGCCACCCACGTGTCACGCAAACCTCATCTTGCGCGACCTGCTTCTTGCGCAAACTGATTTTGCGCCAGCTCCTCTTAGCGCGAATTAGCTCTTTTGCTCCACTTAGACAATTTTTTTTGCAAACTGTAATATGGCCTCTAAATGTCAAAAAAAAATTCTCTTAGTCTGCGAAGGGGGACAAAGTTCTGTTCTTGATCAAAATTATCTGAATTTCATTTTAAGATTTTCAGTATTGTTTGATTTTATCTGGACTAACGGTCATTTTTCAAGTTCTTATCTTATATCTATCAGAATGAATTCTAGTGAAACTCCTTCAATCAGTACTGATGAGAAGCCACCGGTACTTTTCAAAGGAGAGTATGATGCATGGAAAAATCAGTTCATAGATTTCATTGATAAACATGCATTAAGGGATCTGATTAGAATATCTCTGAGGGAAGGAAGTATGACGGCTCCAAGGAAAGTTTTTAATCTTATAAAGGATAATGGATAAAGCGAACAAAAGAGTTTCCTTTACCACTTGATATGTACTCAGACGAGCAAAGAAAAAGACATAAAGCTGATTGTTTAGCCAAATCTTTTATATTGCAAGGAATTTCCGAGGAAATTTCAAAGGAGATTTCCATCAGTTAGAATGCAAAAAGGCTACAGGAAAGCTGTTATGGGAACATATTGAGAAGATTATGACAGGACCAAAGTTGTCTTCAAGAGTAAAGTTTCTAGAATTTGAGAACTCTGAACTAAAAGAAAAGATTTCTGCCTTGGAAGCTCAAATCCAAAAACTAGATTCTGTTGAGAATAATGAGAAAGTTAATGATTTGGAGAGTGCAAATGCTGATCTTCAAAAGAAGATATCTGATCTAGAGAAAAAGATGGCCAAAGAGAGATCTGTTTTTGAGATTGAAAAGAAAGCATTTGTAAAGAAGTTTTCAGATTTGTCAAGCAAATGTGCAGACGAAAAAAAGGCAGTTGAGCTGAAATGTTTAAAGCTTTCTCAACAGACTTCGGAGTTTGAGAAAGTAATTATTCTGGAAAGGGAAAAGTTTGCCAAAGACAAGAAGACCATTGAACAAAAGAATGTTGGATTCTTTAAAGAAATATCCGACCAGAGAAATAATGCTGAAAAGGGATTTGAAGAAGAGAGAAACTTCTTTGAAACTGAGATTAGAAAGTTGACTGTCAAGCTATCTGAATTATCTGAAAGTGCCTTGAAAGATCAAAAAGCGAAGTTTGAGTTCACGAAGAAGATTGACCTGCTTGTTCAAGAAAGAGACAACTTTGCTTCGACAATTAAAAGTGCTTGAAAAGTCTGCATCAAGTTCAAATAAGAAAAATGTTTCTTCAAAAAGGTCAGTTGAATCATTTGATCAGATTCGTAGTACTAACCTTTTCTATGATAGAAATATAGATGGTTCAGATACATTCAGAAGAAGAAGAAGAAGAAGATACGAAGAAGAAGAACTAGTCTGGAAGAAGAAACCAGTTGAAAATGAGAAGAAAGACGAGAAAGGAAAGAAGTCATGTGTACATAACCATAATGCTGAGAACAACAATGTGCATAAAAGTAAATCTGAACATATCTACACGAGAGATCAATTAATCAGGTTGTCAGGTAAGCAATTCTATTGTTCTTACTGTCGTACACATGATCTTGTTCATAAAACAAGTGATCATTTCTGGTATGGTTCTTACTCAGTTATTCCCATAAGAACTGTAACTAACAAACATGGACCCAAATACCAGTGGGTACCAAAGAAAAAGGATGAATATATGTTGCAGACACCTACTGTGAAGGGGGAGTAAGAGAACAAAGGCTTCTAAGTAAATCAGCTTAGAACCCGTACTTCAACGGAGGTTGACTTCTAAACACAACAGTTTAGGACTCGTACTTTAGTGATCAAAAGACCTTACTCCTGTGCTAATAAGAGATTGTACTCCAATACTCCAATGAGGAAATCAACCATCAAGGGGGAGTACATACTTTTCTGAAATTTTATGCATCTGTCAGATATGATAATCAACATTTGAGGGGGAGTCAATGTTTATATTTTTCACTGATAATTTTTCTGATGCATAATTTCAGGGGGAGTAAAGGTGATGACTTCTGATTATTTCTGATCAGAACTCGTACATTAATTGTTTTACTGCTTTATGTCATTTAAATTTCAGTGAATAAAGTTTCTTTGACTAGACTTTTAGACTTTTGTAGGTTGAGAGATGCTTCAAAGATCATATCTTTATGACTTTAAGCTTGACTTCGTGAGATGTACGACTGCACTCAAAAGGTATAATTCCTTATCTTCATCTCATCTATGGTTGAAAGAAGGTCAACTTTCAATCATAAGAAAACACGTTCTTAAATGTTCAAACCACTTCCCGATTCTCAAACAGATTTCTTGAATTGGAAGTGTGCTTTTAAATGTTTTCTGATTCATCACTGAGCTTTAACTGATCAAGTTAAATCATCTGAGCATCATATGCTTCATTGGAAAACATGGGATCAGTGTGCTAGGACTTAAAAGAAACTTCTATGGATTCACATTAACCAGTGTTTCCTACCCAAGAAGTTAATCCTTTAGTGATTGAATGTGAGGAGTCAAAAGAAATGAGTGTGGGATGTGTGATGAGAGAAATTGTTAAAAGAGATTTGGTTAGCTGTGAGCTTAATGATAAAAGAAAAAGGGTGTGAGATCAGAGTAAAAGAATTTTCAAACTCTGCACCAACTACTTTCTGAGCCGGGCAACCACATTTCTAATGCTTCACATTTCATTGGTGAACATTATTGAAACAGGAACCTAGCCCATGCCAACTCTTGACATTACCCCACCAACTACTCATTTTGTTCTCAACAAGAAAATGTTTCATTTTCAAAGGGGACGCAACACATATGCTATCTGATTTTCATTTGGAAAATCTGGATATTGAAAAGAAGGAAGTCTGCCTCACCTTCACATTTCACTAATGCACATTGAGTCTGTGTTTACTACTTGTCTCAGTGGTTTACACATTTTGAACCTTATAAAGCAATCATCATATGCTTATTTATTTCCATCCCTTGCACGAACACACAAAGAATTTGTTTCTTTGTCATAACGTTTATAGAAATTGCCTTTGTGGTGTTTCGATGATTGAATGAAAGCCCTGGGGGAGTGAACATCATAAAAGCTCATTTATATTGTATTCGTTACACACAGTGACTTTGTGTTACTGACAGGCAATTTTAACTGATTCATTTGTTGATTCAAGTGTTACACTTCATTTACTAACTTGTCTAGATTTGCAAAGATCTGGATGAACATCTTAATGAATTGACGGATACTCAGTGGTTCTGTTTGCAAGATCAATGGTGGAAGAAATTTCTTGAAGACACGTTTTGATGAACTCTTTGCTCTTTTCATCAAAAAGGGGGAGAAGCATCAATCAAGAAATGGAAGATATTTTGAAGATATGCTGAAATGAAGAAATTTTTCTTGAAGATGATTTGCTAAAGCATTCCGAGCTGAATCTGGAGATAATTTCTTTCCAAAAAAAAATATTCTCATCGATTGGGGAGATTGCTACATTCTGAAGACAAAGAGGAAGATTATATTTTCTGAGATTACATTTTCTGAGCTTAGAGAATGAAGTTGATCCAAAGGGGGAGATTGTTAAAGCACATATTTATTGGATTCAAGATCATAATTATCTGAAGATGGAAAGCTGAAGTCAAAGCTAATAAAGTCTTCTCAACAAATAGTCTAGGGTCCTTTTGTAATAATTAGTCAAAGTTTGTTTCCTTTATTTAAATTGTTTTAGTTGTTGGGCCCAAGCAAGCCAAGCTCATTAGACTAATGTGTCCTAAGTATAATTTAGTTTTTTTTAGTGTTAATTAGGTTAGGAGATTAATTGTTAATTTGGTGTGGTCGTTCAAGAGAGAAATAGAGAGCTGCGTGAGAGAGATTGAAACAGGCAGAGAGATCGATTTCTTGTCAAGAACACTTGTAATCGTTTGATTAATCAATACCAGGTTTGCATTATAGTAGTGTTTATTTGTTTACTTGATTGAATCATTAATCACAGGGACACTCACCCATTGAGCAAAATGGGTAATTTCCTCCAAGAGTTGAGTCGTACGACCCGAAGGAACAAATTTGTTCAGGAATGCGGACACCATTTCATCCCAATTACTAATTTGGCCCGGTGGAAAATTCTCTTCCCATGTAGCTGCTCTGTCTCGGAGGGAAAAAGGGAACAATCTTAACTTGATTGGATCGTCTGGCACCCCGTTCATTTTGAATGTGTTGCATATTTTTTCAAATGAACGAAGATGACTATGAGGGTCTTCCGATGGTGCCCCTCTGAATTGATTGGCCTGGACTAGATGGATTGTACCATGCCTGATGTCAAACGTGT
Source organism: Arctium lappa (assembly GCA_023525745.1). Classification (NCBI taxonomy): domain Eukaryota; kingdom Viridiplantae; phylum Streptophyta; class Magnoliopsida; order Asterales; family Asteraceae; genus Arctium; species Arctium lappa. The sequence continues at coordinate 28,789,857 of CM042051.1, read as the reverse complement.
TGGCAGCTACCACCGGTACTTGCACTCCCCTTTGTTCCACCACTATCGTTGGTGTAGCATAATTCCTCATGGGAACTCGATTTGGTGGTGGTGGTGGTGGGTTATTGACCGGGATCTCACCATTTGCATTGTTTTCAGCCATTCTCCTTGGATTCCGGTTTCTGGATTTTCTACGCAACTGACGTGCAGTTCTTTCGAAGAGTCTTAGACTCCCAAAATTGAAAGAATAATAGAACTGAAATAAAAATATCTAATCTAATAATCTTTATAGCTAGTAGTGATATCAACACAAAACAAGTTCCCCGGCAACGGCGCCAAAAACTTGCTAGGTAGGTTTACACCCCCTAATTGAACCACAAGTGTACGATGTCGAATCAAGTAATACGTACGGAAGTATGAGTATCGAACCAAAGGAACTTGGTATTGAATACCACAATGACTATATCATATATTAACTAGACTAACGGAAATTGATTTGAGTTTGCTTAGAAGTTGACTTAATTGAATACCACTGGAAACAACTTTGAAAAAAAGGATAAAATTTCAGATTAGGAAAAGCAGTTGAGGGTTGGAATCCTCCTGGGTTCAATTGATTAAAACAGTGAATGGGTTAAGCATTTTTATCTAAGGTTCAATGACATTAATCACTCAAAACTAGCTACTATACTTTCTCAAGCCATTGCAACATTAGCAATTAGGAATACTGTTTCATCTCTCGATATCAACAAGTTTACTCCAAATTACTCAAAAGAACAGGATTAAACAACATATCTAAGGCTAAATTGGTATATATCTATCCAATTCACTCCTTAGGCATATAACACTAACATCAAATCTTTAAACACTTTTCTCAAAGGATAAAAAGATCAAGAGAAAATTCATTAGTTGATCAGGCTAACAAATTCATTAAAACCATGTCATATGCTTCATTGGATTACTAAAAAGAGAGCACAAAACCCAATCACAAGTTTAACTGTAAAATACACCCAAGAATCATCCAACCCCCAACATCTAGAGTTAGTTCATGTTGGGGGTTGTGTAAAACAACACATTCAAAAAGGAAATCACAAGATTGAACATTATTTCTTCAAACATTTCAAAAGTAATTTAACTCCTTAGATGCGTTTGTCCAAGCACATAGAATCGAAATAAAGATCAATAGTGTATTCAATTATCTCCCTCCCCGGTTCTTACTTCACAATAGCCCTTCCGTCCTCCTCAAAATCGTCCCTCTGTTTCGGCCGTCCATAAAAATGTTATCTCAAAAAGTAACTGTCACAACCCTAGTTGCAGGAAGCTATAGGATCAGATCTGGGACGAATGCGGGTTTGGCGCGGGTAAGGTCGCGCCAAAGTCGCCCGCTATACTACATTCCGCGGGTGGGTTCAACTCGCGTGGGACCCGCGTTTGGCACTGTTGTTCCACATTTTAGCACCCAAAATAGGCTTGAAAACTTTTCTTGCATGAATCTTCTTCGGCTTCTCATCTAAATCCGTTTCTTTGACCGATTTCTTCGTGTTTCTCTCTTTTCTTGAATATTTACCAACCTGTACTAACTTTCGCTCAATGGTCAAATTATATCGCTATTCTCCTTTAGAACTCGCAATTATACTCGTTTTTTAGATATTTAATAAGGTCAAAATCCGACCTTATCAACAACTCCAAACCGAGCGTTGCTTTTCCTCAAGCAAAATAGCGACATGTAAAACAATAAAACAACCAAAACACATTCGCATACAAAAAAAATCCTGTCGATGACACCAGTAATTTACATCTCATCAAATCAAGTAATTAACAATTGGTCTACCATTCATTGTAGGATTCAAGTATCACCACCATTGAGAAATGAACTACATAGGACTACACCACACTGAGTTCCACCTAAGATATACATGCCCAAAGAGGATTTCGCCTTGACCCTACCTTACGGGATACACTCAATTCACTCGAACCTATTGGTTTCACTCAGCTTGTTCATGCAGAAGGAATTTATGCACAAGAATTCGTGAAAATTAGCATGAACAACTTATCATGAAAGGGAACACAAATTTAAGCAAAGTGATCTCAGAAGTAATTAACTAACCAAACTGGGAATTTTTGGGGTACTGTGTCTATCCTTTTTCATTTCTAGCAGATCATCCGAGACCTTAGTACAACTGTCGTGATGGGGAAAGGGTTTCAAAATTTGTTAATTATAGATTCCCCACCGTTCCAAAGCACTTTTTCTTGATCCCCTTTACTAATCGATATTTTATCCGCTGCTCCTCTTATTGGATTGCCTTTTTTTTAACTAGGGAGATAGAAGAATTGATAAGCATCCAACCACTCAAAATCAGGACAAGTACGGTCTTTCCGTTCACGAATCATACTGACAGAGTTAGGACCCAAAATCTCCTAGAACGTCTTTGCTAGTTAATTCAAGATTATAGCGAGATCATGCTATAATTACGACAAATAATTATGAAAAGTGTATATGACGTAATCGTTAATTCCCTCGCAAATGAAGTACAACAATAGGCTCAAAATTCTCACGGGTGGTCTCCAGTAATGTCCCTAGGCTATGTGGTCCTTTAGGCTTCCCTCAATGCTATGTTATCCCTCGAAGTTTCATCCCTAAATGACACTTCTCTTAAATAGACAATTAGGTAACACAATAATCAATCATAATAAGACGAGAAAACAATGTGGTCACCCACAGCCAACCCCAAACCAAACCACACATTGTCCCCAATGAGTGCATGAATTTAAATTAAACAACTAGAAACAAAAGTATGCAAATAGTTTAGTACAATCATCCAACAGTTAATAGAGAATAGAAATTCAGTTCATCGATTACTTTCTAAATCAAACCTCAATTATCTCGGTTCTGGTGTGCAAAGGAAGAGGATGATCCTGATCGGTGGCCCCACACTCGTCTCGATGGTGGTCGCCTGGAGGGCCCCACACCAATGTCTTCTGCAGAAGGGCCGTTAATGATGAGTCTCCTCAGATCTGTCAGCTCATCGCGGACAAAATACTCTAATCCAGTCACTCTCGAGTTTAGGTCAGTTGCCAATTCTGGCCAGTCGGATCGATCAACAGTAGGATCGGGAGCGCGTTCTTCCTCCAGTCCATAATCCACGTCGTCTACATCATCATCATCGACATTATCCAGAATGTACACATATTCTCTTTCCGATGCTTCCTTCCTCTCTCTCTCTCTCTCTCTGGCGGCGGTTATCTGGGCTTTGTATGTCCTGTAGTCAAGAGGTGCGGTCTGAGCGTACAACTGTCCAATCTCCACACCTGCGGCACTGCAAAAAGAACTGATAGGAGATGGAAAAGGGAAAATTCTTTTAGCTCTCGATCCTCCACCATCAAGAATCTCTAGTTGGATAATGTTGCCAATGTCTAGAGGTAAGTTGTGCTAAAGGAAAAATAGGACATGGGCCACTTGTGGATCCACATAAGTGTAGTGGGAGGATGTCTTAGGACTGTATTTTACGAACAACATCCACAAAGCCAACTCATGGTGTAGCTCTCTCTTTCTTAATTCAGCATCATTCTGAACCTAGTGGCCTCTCCCATTTCTTCGAAGCGATGAAGTTATGACGTCACTGTAAGTATTATGTGGTTCCACTCCCAGGATGGGTGTTACCCCATAAGCGAGTCCCCAGTTGCTTGGACGGGATGGGTGTTACCCCATCGAGAAACCTACTACCTTCCCACGAACAACCACTGTGTGGTATTGGTTGAACACCCCCGGGATCATGGAGGTGTAGAATTCTTTCACTAAAATGGGGTCATATGGTCCCAGAGTCTTTATATATTCCATCCAACCTCTTTCTCGGGCTATCTCGCCGATCCTCGGATTCAGAATGTCTGTTAGGTTGATACCTTTCTCAGCCTAGATGATACGTTCTTTGTACAGGTTCATACGTGCTGCGATGTCCGGAATTGGTATTAACCGAAATTCTTGCCTTTGGGCCGGACGGAGGTTTTAGTATTCGTGCCATCGTCCGACAGTATTTGGCCTGGATCGTATCATTTTCCTGCATAACACAAATGTGGATGTGAACAGATGATCAAAAACCAATACCAACCCCAAACCTAGACCATTGTCTAAGTTCAAGTTGGTGTTGGATGTAGGTCTCTAAAGGAACCCTAAATCTTGGTAAACCAAGGTTTGTGATGAGGTTGTGTGCAAACAAGATAATCTAGAGATCAACTATCCCTTTATGAAAACAATACACTTATAGTACATCCCAATCATTTAATATAGAAATGTAAGCCCATCAAAATCATCAGGTAAACAGGAAATCAAACTTTTTACAACCAAGCTGCACCAAACACATAGTTATGCACCCATGGACCAAGTTCACACCATTAAGCTAGGATATAATCCACCTTATACAACCAAAATCCGACTTTGACATAGTCGAACAATACACCAATCAACCCTTAATCATGCACAATCAATTCAACATTTATATATCCAAGTAGTACCAAAAACACAAGGTTCATACATTACACTTTGCAATTTATATCTTTGAAAACCTAACTTTAAATCATGCAAAAGTGATTTTCACCCAAATCAACAACATTTACCAATATCTCGATTAGAACCACATAACAAAACGAGATCAATCATCAAGAAAATATGGAGTTAATTATGCTCACAATGATAAGAAATCCCTAAATTAATGAGAGTGGGGGGGGGGGGAAAGAGATTTACCTTGAATGAAGTAGTAGAAAGTAGAGAAGAGAGAGAGGTGACCGGAGAACCTTTGAAATCACTGGAATGCGGCCAGAATTCTTACCAATAGGACTGATATGAGGGAGAGGGATGGTTGGATCTTCAAATGATGTTAGGGTTTGCCAATGAAAATCGCAGGTTCAAACAAAATAAAATCCCTGCACCCGAATGCGACTTCTTGTTCGCTCTTGACCAAACAGTGCCTAATGCGAGTACCACGCGGTTGTACCCGCATGGTAGTCGCCTAAGCTACTATTTCCTCTATTCTCTTGTCTTATTTCTACTTCCTGTTCGTGCACTTTTCAAACACCAAAAAGTCAAGGAATAACAAACTGAACTGAACAAAAGTAAAACTTCAAGAAAACATGAAATCAAGACAAAATCAAAACAAAAAATAAAAACATACCTACGGTGGGTTGCCTCCCACCCAGCGCCTTGTTTAAATTTGTGGCTCGACCTTCTTCTCCGTTACTCATTCGACATGTCAAGATAGAAGCTATATGCTTCTAGTGGCTCACCTCCGATGTATGGCTTTACCCGTTGTCCATTCACTTTGAACGTAGTCCCGTCTTTCCATTGTAACTCGACGGTAACGTAAGGTGTGACTTCCTTTACGGTGAACGGACCCGACCACTTAGACTTCAGCTTCCCTGGAAAAAGACGCAATCGTGAGTTAAACAGTAAAACATTCATACCAGGCATAATTACCTTTTCTCGAATGTGTTGGTCGTGGAATCTCTTGGTGTGTTCCTTGTAGATGGTCGGATTCTCAAATGAATCTTGACGAATCTCCTCTAGCTCGTTAAATTGTAAGAACCGATGATTCCCAGCCGCTTTTAAATCCATGTTGAGTTGTTTAATTGCCCAAAATGCCCGATGTTCCAGTTCCACGGGAAGATGACATGATTTTCCATAAACTAGACGGCAGGGAGTAGTTCTGAGTGGAGTCTTAAACGCTGTTCGATAGGCCCAAAGTGCACCGTCTAGCTTAGATGACCAATCCTTTCGAGATGCACTAACAATCTTTTCAAGTATTTGCTTGAGCTTTTGATTGGACACCTCGACTAGACCGTTGGCCTGTGGATGATACGGCATGGTAACCTTATGCTTAACTAAATACTTTTTTAATGCCGCATTCAAGTACCGGTTAAAAATATGACTCCCACCATCATTGATTAATACCCTTGGAACCCCAAACCGTGAGAAAGTATTCTTTTGTGAGAATTTAATAACCACCTTGGAGTCATTCGTTGGGGTCGCAATCGCCTCGGCCCACTTAGAGACATAATGTCAGGATTTGAATTCTTAACAAGAATAAACACTCAGAAACAATATTAATGGAGTTTGCGGAATAACACTTTAATATTCAAAGATCAATGAAAACAGTGAATCAGAATCTCAACTTGTAAACTTAATTGAATGATTCAAAGCTACAAGATTTCCCACACAACCTCAATATTGATGAACAGGCTCACCAATACGAATTCTACTTCTCTAAAACTAGGGTTCTAAACCTTGAGGTTGATTCTCTCTGTCAAAGCAAAAACTCAGAATATTGTCTAACTTGATCTTTTTAAACTATTCTCAATAAGTCTATACATATACTAAAGATAAAAGATAATTACAAAATATAAAAGATCTTCAGTATAATCTTCCATAGTTATCTCCAAGCCTTCCATGATTATCTTCAATCAATACAACTGTCTTCATTACCATCCGGAGTCTTCATCTCATAAGCAACACTATCTTCATGAGCAATATTAATACACAACAACATTAATACTCTGAGCAGTATTAAGTTCAGCAGTACTAACTACTAGCAGTACTAACTACTAGCAGTACTAACTTTGCTTAGCAGTAGTAACTTCTTCAAGCAGTATTAATCTGTCTCAGCAGTAGTAACTTCAGAAGTAGTAACCACGTTGTGCTAGCAGCATTAACCATACTTGTGCAATTCTGTAATTCCCAACAATCTCCCCTAACTTGACTTTTAGGAAGAGAAGTCAAGTTCTTCAATTATTTTCTTCAAGATGCTTTCAACACTACAACTTAGTTGCCCAAATTCGGATCCAGACCCAGACTTTGATTGATTGTTCTTCTAACCACAACTCTATCCATTTCTGATTCCTTTGCACACACTAGCTTAGCTTTCAGCATCCCATTCAGCTTCTCCTTGCTGTGATCATATACTTTGTCCACCAGGTAGTATTTATGATAACAGTTATCTATTGTGATCATGTATACACCACAGTTTTCAAAGAGCATCCACTTATAAATCTTCTTGAACCCATACTCATGATGTAGATCCTTGATCCTGTAAACCACATTTTCTGGTTCAAACATCATACAAAGGTATTCCATAACTACTTTGAGTAGGTTGTCTTCAGTACCTTTCAAAACCTGTTCATAAAGCTTCATGCCCACTTTGTGCATTTCTTCTAGATCTGCTCTTGAACAACTTCTGATTACTTTTCCCCAAGTGACATATACTTCAAATATATCACCAACTATTTTCATCCTGAAGTAATCCTTTCTGTTTTCCCTTAAGATATCCCAGAAGATGATCTCTGGAGCCTTCATAGAAATTGGAACAGCCTGAACTGGTTCTATTATAGTCATGTAAAGACCCACATGTTCATCAGATTGCTTATTGGACTGCTCTGGATCCTGCACAGATTCTGCTGAAGGTGTAACTGAAGGTTCTGCCTTTTTTTCAGCTTGTTCAACCCTTGGCTTCTTGGACTGTTTCTTGGAAGCTATGGTCTACACCTTCTTTGCAGATTTAGCTTCTATACCAACATTTACTAGCTCTTCCTTCTTTTCTTTTGTAGGTGTGACTTCCTCAGGGAATGGTTGTTGAATGTTGAGATCATACCTCTCTTTCATTCTTCTTTCAGCCTCTTCCCTTTGTGATAAGTCCCCTTGAAGCTTAGCCATTTCTTTTTTATACAACTCCTCAACTTGACTGTATGCCATATTAGTAAACATCTCTCTTTTGACACCAATTGCACCTTCAAGGAAATTTATCATTTTTCTCTTTTCTTGATTGGCCAAAAAGGTCTTGGAAGGTTGTCTTTTCTGCTTTTTAAGTGGCATTCTTTTGACTGGTAATTTCTTGACCTCAGCTGCAGTTTGCATGCTCTTTTGATATTCTTCATTTAGCTTTTTGGCCATGTCCAGTGCAAGCTCTCTATCCTTTGCAGATTGGAGTTGTTCCTCCCATTCCATTTCTGCCTGAAGCTGCTTTGCCACTTCTTCATCCATCTCAATCTGATTCTTCTTCTTTGAAGGTTGTTCAGGTTCAACCACCTTTTCCTTTCCTTTGTATCCTTCAAACTTGTCTCACTGCTTTCTTTTCTTTTCTTTGAAAGGCCTCCTTCATTGATGACCACTCCCTTGGCCTTTTAAGCAGCCTTAGGAGTGTCATTCTTGGCTTTTACCAATGTTTCTGCTATTTCCAACTCTTCAACAGATAGCCCTGTTACTGCTGCTACCTGTTCTGTTACTGCTGCTGCTTAAACCTCATCTGTTTCTACTGCTTTTGTTTCTGTTTCTGCAGCTTTCTCCCCCTCAAACTCAAATCCCATCCCAGAAGTACTTTCCTTCTCTGCTTTAGCCTCTTGATTCTCCCCCTTGTTGAAAGCATCATTAACATTTGACCTCTTCTTCAAAACAAACTGCCTTCTCCTTTTCTTTTGCACCAATCTTGTTACCAGTTTCTTCAGTTTGGTAATCTGTACTTGTTGAGACAAAATTACCAGTTTCATCTCTTCTATGTCTTTGCCTTGCTTGATTACATCCATATTAATGTTGCCCATAGTTTCCATCAATTCATTATAGTCATATCTGTCCTCACCTCATTTGGGTGTTTTTACCGCCTTTGGAGGATCATTAGATCTTTTTGTAGTGGAGGTCTTATGCCTAGCAGAAGCACCTGCTACCGCCTTGGTTTCTTGGCACCTGGGACCTTTGTAGATCCCAGTGCAGCGCAATCACAAGTAAATAAGAACAATGATGAACAAATTATAGGCCACAGCAACTAGTCATATGATTGATATAACTTCAAAGGGTTAAGGTTTACAGAGAGTATTTCTGATAAGTGTAAGTAAACCTAATGACTAGAAACTGAATAATGAATTTCTCTTAACTTTCTAAACTGTTCTCCCCTAATTATGAACTAAATAAGCCTTTATATACTTAGGCTTTACAAGCAATTGGGCTTATGGGCTTGGGCCCATCTAACAAATTAACTATTAAGTAATTACAATAAGCACCCTTATAAATACTTTATTCCACTTTCAACACATAGGACTTTCAGTCCTAACAATCTCCCCCTAAAGTTGAATAAAGCATTTATCTTCTTGAAAAACTTCAGGCCTTGATATTATTTCCCTCTTGAATCTTTGAAGAACTTTGATGTTGCATGTCTTCATGACTTTCCACGCTCCCCCTTGAATAAAGCTCTTCGGTCTTCATAGTATCAACTTTGTAACCAGATTCAATGTACAGTAGCCTCGACTGAACGCACTATCATGCAACTTTTAACTGTAGAAACTCAATCACATCGGATCAGCACACAAGAAAGATAATGTGAGAGTTACTTGACATTCCACGGTGCAACTTCAGTTTAAAACAAAGAATCTGTCTTCGAACCGCTAGTTGAATTAGACTTTCATCTCAAGAACTTGTTTAAAAACTTGTAGCATACACCACATGATACGGGAAAGAATCAATACAAACTTTGAAATGACTTTGAAATCTTTACTGTCTTCAGACAAACAAATTTAGCAATAAAATCATATATTCATCTCCTTGATCTCTAAACTGTCTTCAGAACTGACTTTCTTTCTTTAAAACTTTGAAATTGAACATTGTAAACATTTCTCCCCCTTTTTGATGATTGTGAGCATCATGATCATCAAAACTCTTCAATTTCAACATATTCTTTGATCTCCCCTTTATGATAAGATGACATTCTACGCATTTTGATCTGAGTATCCGTCAATTCATGAAATATATATATCCGAATCTTTTCAAATTCAGATATAATAGGAATTGAAAACCTGAATCAACAAATGATACAGTTAGTATGCCTGTAAGTAGCACGGAGCCACTTTGTACAATGGATGTACTTTGGAAAGGAGCTTTTGTGATGATCACTCCCCCAGGGCTTCCATTCAATCATCGAAAAACCACAAAGGAATTTTCTATGAATGTTATGACAAGAAAACTCATTCCTTGTGTGCTCGTGAAAGTGTAAAAATGATTGAAGCTACTTAGCTACATCAGGCTCAAATTGTGTAAATTGTTGAGACAACAACAGATATTACACGGACTCAATGTGCATGAAAAAGGTGCGAAGGTGGGGCAACTTTCCTTCTTTTTCAATATCTAAATCTTCCGAGAGAAGATTAGATAGCATATATGCTGCGTCCCCAAAGAAAATGAAACATTTCTTTGTTAAGAAAGAAACGAGTGGTTGGTGGGGTAATAGCAAGAGTTGGCATGGGCTAGGTGCCTTTTTCAATGATGGTCACCAAAGAATGTGAACCAATCAGAATATGTGGCTACTCGGCTCAGAAAGTGGTTGGTGCAGAGTTTTCATATTCTTTTAACTCAGTTCTCACACCCTCTTTCTTTTTATCATTGAAGCTCACTTCTAACCAAACTCTCTTTTCCATTTTTCCGCTCCACACAATGAGAAAAACTCAACCCGATGAGTTATCTCCCCCACTCTTTGATTTAAGACCCCTTACCCCTCAATCACTCAAGGATAACTTCCGGGGTAGGAAACACTGGTTAACGTGAATCCATGGAAGTTCTGTTTAAGTTCTCACACAAAACCCATGTAAGTCCTAAAAATTGTTTGCTCAACAGTTTAACTTGAACAGTTAAGCACAAAATGTATGATAACATTGTCAAAATGTATGCTCATGATATTTGAGCAATTGAACTTTGAAGATTTCTCAAAAACAAAGATATTGAGTGAATGAAAGGAAATCAAAAGAATTGTTTTGAGAATCTGACAATGTATCAATTAGATCAAATAAACTGGTTAGGGTATCAAAGAATTGGATATTATGTTTATATGAACAAATATAAACAATTTAGCAATGAAGGCATAAATTTAGAAATAATGATAGATGCTCAACAACATTGAATATCAAACGGGGGTATTACCATCGAAAAATTGTTTCATTATGAGACATGGTAATAACAAGTACAAATGAAGTATTGAACCTGTGTGTGTGAATACGTTACAGTATAAGGATAAGATAATACGCAAGTATTGATCTTTAGAAACACACAGTCAGTTAGACATTAAAGCTCAAAAAATAAAAAAAATTTAAAATCACACTTCTAAATTCATAAAATCTTTTGAGAACCAGAAGTGGTTTGAACATTTCAGAAAACGTTTTTCATGCTTGAAAGTTGTTCTTCTTTCAAACAATCAGAGATCTAGGATTAGAAGATATTTACCTTTTAAGCTCCCCTTCAAATCATGATAGAATGATATAGATCTATTAAGCTCCCCCTGGATATTTGCAAAATATCCAGGTCTAAACGTTGAAAAACGGGTCCTGATCTGTCATGTGATCAGAAGCCAAACTTCGTTGAAGTCCGGGTTCTAAGTTGATTTACTTAGAAGCCATTGTTCTTCTACTCCCCCTTGACAGTAGGTGCCTGCAACAAAGAATCAGTTTTCGGTTTTGGTACCCACTGGTATTTGGGTCCATGAATGTTAGTTGCAGTTCTTGTGGGGGATATAGAATAAGAACCATACCAGAAATGATCAATGGTTTTATGAATGTGATCATGTGTATGACAATAAGAACAGTGGAATTTCTTACCTGACAACTTGAGTAATTGATCTCTTGAGTAGATGTGATCAGGTTTACCTTTACTCGCATTGTTCTTCTTTGCATTAAACGCATGTACACACGATTCTTTTTCTTTCAGCTCATCTTCAACTGGTTTCTTCTTCCAGACCAGTTCCTCATCTTTGTATCTCCTTCTTCTAGGACGTGTACCTGAACCATCTATATTGCTATCATAGAAAAGGTTAGTTTTACGAATCTGATCAAAAGATTTAACTGACCTTTGTGGAGAGACGGATTTCTGATTTGTACTTGATACAGACTTTTCAAGCACTTTAATCGTTGAAGCGAAGTTGTCTCTTTCTTGGACAAGCAGGTCAATCTTCTTCGTGAACTCAGACTTCGTTTTCTGCTCTTTTAGTGCCTTCTCAGATAGTTCAGATAACTTGGCAGTAAGCTTTTTGATCTCAGTCTCAAACAAGCTTCTTTCTTCTTCAAATCCCTTCGCAGCATTGTTTCTTTGGCCAGATATTTCTTTGAAGACACCAACATTCTTTTGTTCAATGGCCTTCTTCTCTTTGGCAAACTTCTCTCTTTCTAGAATGATTACTTTCTGAAACTCAGAAACTTGCTGAGAAAGTTTTATGCATTTCAGCTCAACTTCTTTCTTCTCATCAGCACATTTTCTCGAGAATTCTGAGAACTTCTTTGCGACAGATTTCTCTTTAGTCTCAAAATCAGATTTGTGTTTAGCAAGCAGTTGCTCCAAATCAGATAAACGCTTTTGAAGATCTGCATTTGCATCTTTCAGTTCAGAAATCTTTTCCTCAGAACTTTCAACAGAGACTATTTGCTGAGTTTTAGCTTCCAAAATAGAGATCTTTCCTTTTAGCTCAGAGTTCTCAGCTTCCAATTCTCTTCCTGTTAATAAACCCTTTGTCCCTAACACCAACCATTCAGCACAATCCCACAGCTCTTTTCCTGTCATGTTGTTAGTATTTATTTGACCAATAATTTCACTAAAAATGTCACTAATAAATTCATTACAGATACTACTTTTCATATAATTTCGAGCATTATTATTGGCCCTCTCTCTTTGTTCCTTTTCCACAGGAGAAGCTTCTGTCGGAATTTGGGATTGTTTTTCTCCTTCAGTCAAAGATAATATGATGTAGGGACCAACCTCATGTTCGTCAACAAAATCCAGAAAATCAGTTTTCCACATTTCATATTCTCCTTTGGACCGCAGCATTGGTGGGTTCACCATTTTGTACGAATTGACTAGACTGTATTCGATCTGGCTTAGAAGAAAGATGAAACTTGAAAGTGCAGGGACCAAAAGTGACAAAATGTGAAACTTGAAAGTTTAGGGTCACAAATCACCACAAGAAACAAGGGTTTTAGCAACGACTTTTTTTGTCGCTAAAAGTCCATTTATCATCAGAAACGATTTATAGAGACAACATGTCGTCGCTATAGCTTAATTCGTCGCTAAAGGCGCGTCGCTGAAACTCACTTTTCTTGTAGTGAATGACACGCTGAATCCTTGAAGTACGGGGGCTAAAATAAATACACCATTTTTTTTAAACACCCGGTTGAAGGTAAGACCGGAGTAGCAAGAACCCGGTCGAAGGGTAAGACCGGATATGCTAAGGTCCGGTCGAAGGAAAGACCGGGAAAGATAAGGTCCGGTCGAAGGGTTTGACCGGAGATTACAACTACCCGATCGAAGGAAAGACCAGAGTACACAAGTACCCAGTCGAAAGTGCAAGACCGGGGAATACAAGTATCCGGTCGAATGGGTAAGACCGGGAAATTCGGTCGAAGGTGCAAGACCGGAGTACAAGTATCCGGTCGAAGGGTTTGACCGAACAACTACCCGGTCGAAGATAGGACCGGTGTTTACAAACACTCGGTCGAAGGCTCAGGTCTAATGACTATAAATGCGATAAACACAAATATCAGATAAGATCGATTAATCATAAAAGACCGATGAACACGAAGAGTTGACCGAAGAACCCGATGAGTTTCTGGATTCGACCGAAACCAAACCCAGATCCTTCGATTCTTCGATCGAAAGAAACACAAAAAAAACAAACAAACAATCGACCGGATGCGATAGATAACACAGAAACACACTAAGACCGAAGGTTTGCACACAGAAAAAAAACCCAGATTCGATCGATAAAAAAAAATTCTAGAAGATAAATTTCGATCGATAAACAGATACAAAAAACTTAACTTAACAGATATCGATCAATCAGATAACACATAATGTAAACACTAACAATCAATTAAAGCAAGTAAAACAATTAACACAAGTAATTGATCTTTAGGGTTTCAGACAAACCTTTTTATTGGATCAAACCTTTTTGCCTATCTGCTCTGATACCTGTGTGTCCCAATATGCAATCATTCAATCAAGTAATCACATAAACACTACAATAAATCAAACCTGATATTGATATTCAAAGGATTCAAAGGATTACAAGCTTGGAGTTGAAATTGATCTCTTTCTCTTCTTTGTCTGCGGCGCACACCAACACCAATTCTCCTCTCAATATTGATTTTCTAATTAGCTTCCTTCTAACCCTAATTAACCTAAAACACACTATTTATATTTAAGCTAAGTAAGCCTAATGGGCTTGGCTTGCATGGGCCCAACAACAAACTAAAAATATTTAAACTAAAATAAAAGACTAAAAATAAAATACGTAAAAATACTTTTGACTAATTATTACAAAAGGACCCTAGACTATTTGTTGAGACGACTTTAACAACTTTAACTTCAGATTTCCATCTTCAAATAATTATGATCTTGAATCCAATAAATATGTGTTTTAACAATCTCCCCCTTTGGATCAAGATCATTCTTTAAGCCCAGAAAATGTAATCTTCCTCTTTGTCTTCAGAATATAGCAATCTCCCCAAACGATGAGAATATCTCTTGGAAAGAAATTATCTCCAGTAAAGCATCTTCAAGGAACATTTCTTCATATCAGCATATCTTCAATATCTTTAAGGAACATTTCTTCCATTTCTTGATTGACGCTTCTCCCCCTTTTTGATGAAAAGAGTTCAGCAAAACGTGTCTTCAAGAAATTTCTTCCACCATTGATCTTGCAAACAGAACCAGTGATTATCCGCCAATTCATTAATATGTTCATCCAGATCTTTGCAAATCTAGACAATTTATAGAATGAAGTGTAACTCCTGAATCAACAAATGAATCAGTTAAAATTGCCTGTCAGTAACACAAAGTCATTGTGTATAACGAATACACAATATAAAGGAGCTTTTATGATGGTCACTCCCCCAGGTCTTCCATTCAATCATCGAAACACCACAAAGGCAATTTCTATGAACGTTATGACAAAGAAACAGATTCTTTGTGTGTTCGTGCAAGTGATAGAATAAATTAAGCAGATGATGTTTGCTTATAAGGCTCAAATAAGTGTAAACCACTGAGACAAGTAGTTAAACACAGACTCAATGTGCATTAGTGAAGTGTGAAGGTGGGGCAGACTTCCTTCTTTTCAATATCCAGATTTTCCAAATGAAAATCAGATAGCATATGTGCTGCGTCCCCTTTGAAAATGAAACATTTTCTTGTTGAGAAGAAAATGAGTAGATGGTGGGGTAAAGTCAAGAGTTGGCATGGGCTAGTTGCCTGTTTCAATAATGTTCACCAAGAATTGTGAAGCATTAGAAATGTGGCTGCCCGGCTCAGAAAGTAGTTGGTGCAGAGTTTAAAAATTCTTTTACTCTGATCTCTCACCCTCTTTCTTTTAATCTTTAAGCTCACAGCTAACCAAACTCTCTTTTAATATTGTCCCTCATCACACATCCCACACTCATTTCTTGTTGGACTCCTCACATTCTTTCACTACAGGATTAACTTCTTGGGTAGGAAACACTGGTTAACGTGAATCCATAGAAGTTCACTTAAGTCCTAGCACACTGATCCCATGTTTTCCTATGAAGCATAAGATGCTCAGGTGATTTATCTTTATCAGTTAAGGCTCAATGATGAAGCAGAAAACATTTAAAATCACACTTCCAAATCAAGAAATCTTTTTTTTTTTGAGAATTGGGAAGTGGTTTGAACAATGAAGAACATGTTTTCTTCTGATTGAAAGTTGTCCTTCTTTCAACCATGGAGGAGATGAAGATTAAGAATTATACCTTTTGAGTACAGTCTTACATCTCACGAAGTCAAGCTTAAAGTCATATAGATATGATCTTTGAAGCATCTATCAACCTACAAAAGTCTAAAAGTCTAGTCAAAGTAACTTTATTCACTGAAATTGAAATGACATAAAGCAGTAAAACAAATGATGTACGAGTTCTGATCAGAAATAATCAGAAGTCATCACCTTTACTCCCCCTGAAACTATGCATCAGAAAATTTATCAATGAAAAATATAAACATTGACTCCCCCTCAAATGCTGATTATCATATCTGACAGATGCATAAAATTTCAGAAAAGTATGCACTCCCCCTTGATGGTTGATTTCTTCATTGGAGTATTGGAGTACAATCTCTTATCAGCACAGGAGTAAGGTCTTTTGATCACTGAAGTACGAGTCCTAAACTGTTGTGTTTAGAAGTCAAACTTCGTTGAAGTACGGGTCCTAAGTTGATTTACTTAGAAGCCTTCAACGTAACTCACCTTCTTGATCGTAAGATTTTCATGTACAACATCACCATATCCCAGAATAGGTGAAAATTGATCATTTCCGAAACGAACTGTGCCGCAGTATTTGTCCTTATAACTAGACAACATACTCTTCTGCCCGGTCATATGTTTGGAACACCCACTATCCAAATACCACATATGACGGGTCTGCACAAAACAAATCAAGAAAGAAGAGGTTTAGGAACCCATTTAAAAATGGGACCTCCACTGTTAGTACTTGATTTTGGCACCCATTTAAATTTGGGTCCGCTTTTTCTTTGAAAACCAGAAGCATGATAAGACGTATGATAATGATAAGATGAAACATTATATGAACCATACCAAACATCAGAATATCTACGAGAAGCATAATCACATTCACCATAATTTAAAAACTTTTTAGTACTAGATGGAGCTAACTGAAATAATTGCTTTATAGAATATTTCTTGCGAGAATCAACAAGATTATTTTTAAAAGTAGCAACATTCACACTCAAATCATTTTTACTAGAAGTCTTTTTATTCAAAATAAAACTAGAACTAGATTTAGCTTTCTCGTCTATCTTCTGTTTCGGTATCCATGCAGTCTTAACTCCAACCCTTTGCTTTCTCAAATCTGAAACATTTGAAACTTTAGAGTTAGAATGATGAGAATTAAGAGAATGCTTCTTCTTTGGCTTACCAGTGGGGATCGGTTTCTGTGAAAGCTGAGCTTTTTGTTTCTTACCTTTTGCTTTCTTAGATTTCACAGAAACTGATTTATCAACTTTCGTTGATGTTTCACCTTTGTCAAAAACACTAGGTAATCCAAAGGAATTAACAACACAAGATGAATTATCAGAAAGTTTAGAAGAAAAATCAAACTGAGAAACACACTTATTTAAAACACCTTCAGAGTTTAAGAAATTAAGCTCATTATCAAGGGAACCAGATCTGTCATCCGAATTTAAAGCTTTGGAGAGTTTAGGAAAATTAGAATTTTTGAACACTGTTGAAAATACAGTTTGTTCTAAGTCCATCAAAATTCTTTCATCTGAAAGAGTATCCTCAAGTTCAGAAATTTTACTTTCCAAAACGAGGGGAGGAACGTACAGCTTACCTTCAATGGGTTTAGCCACCAACTCTTTAACAGAATAACTCTCAAAATAATCATTTGAAAGAAATTTTGATTTATTAGAACGATAACTGTTATTCAACTTCTCATAGCGAAATGGAAGTTGAACTTTAGTTGTGTTCTTTCTTTTATCATATTCCTTGGCTTTATCTTTTTCCGACAGACTAGTCCAAAAAGGTTTGAGTTCTTGATGTTGAGGAGCCAATAACATAAACCCAAAGTCATAAAGTGCAGGCACTTCAGATATCACCTTTTTGAGATGATGTGGGTTTTTGTAACCAAGTCCCCAAGTATCAGGTTTCTCTTTAGGTTTGTTCAAATGAATAGTGTGTTCAGTTTGACCCAAAGAGTGTAATTTTTCTTCCAAAGCATTCACCTTTTCTATTAAAGATTTATTCTCTTTTGAAGTAGAAAAGTACCTTTTAGCAATCTCTCTAGATTTAAACTCACATTCCTTAAACTTAGAATCAGTTTCAGATAACTCTTTATGAATTATAGTCTTTTCTTTAGCGCTGGTGTCTATATTTTTGTGCAAAGATTCAATTAATACATTTTTCTCAGCAATATCATTACTAAGTTTATGTATAGATTGATTTTTCTCATTTATGACACCTCTTTCACGCTTCAGTTTTGACTCTAATTCTTGGAGTTTAGACATCATGGCATTCATTTGGTTCAATAAATCAAATTCAGTAAGGTTACATACCTCATCAGTATCTCCATCTTCCGAATCAGCTTCATCTTCTGACTGATTCTTCCCCATCAAGCACAGATGTGCTGTCTCATCCTTCTCTCCTTCTTCAGATTCTTCATCCGAGTGGTCGAGCCAGTATTCATCCTCGGCCATTAATGCTTTTCCAGCCTCTTGTTGCTTGGCTAGAAGCATTTTATTCTTGTAATAGTCTGAATTTCGGACTTTTGATTTGCGGCAGTCCTTGGCAAAATGACCGAGTCTACCACAGTTGTAGCACTTAATCGGTTCTTCTTTCTTGGTCTCTTCAGCTCCATCCTTCTTCATTTCTTCTGATCTCCTTTCTTCAACTTTCTCTTTATGCTTGTAGTTGTTCGGACCAGACGAGTATCGCTGACTATTGGAGTTTGGATTTTTATAGAACTTCTTTTGGAAAGCCTTGGTTAACATGAGCATGGTTTCCATCAGTTTTTCACAATCGTCAGTTTCAGACTTTTCCTCACAATCAGCTTCTTCCGAATCAGAATCTATCACCTTCTTCTTCTTTGACTTCTTAACCACAAGAGCAACTGGATCAGCAACTGCTTTGTCAGCCTTTTTCATCTCAGCCTTGATCTCTTCTACCTCTTCCTCATTCTGTCTGAGGATCTCATAAACTTCATGAAGAGGAATGTCATGCAGATCCTTCAACTGTCTCATCTGACGGGTGAACCTCTTCCATTCAGGCTGAAGATTGCTGAGAAATTTCACATTCAGCTCCACGTGAGATTTGCTGATCTTGTTCTTGCTGAGCTCGTTCAGCAAAGTGACAAATCTGTCATAAGTAGCTTCGAGAGACTCTCCAGCTTTGGCTTTGAACTCTTCATAATTATTCAGGCATGTAGATACTTTGAGTTGATTGCCGACTTTGGATCCGATCATCATCTTCTCCAATTGATCCCACATTTGCTTACCGGTAGCGTTATAGCTGTCAATCTTGACATATATTTCATTCGGTATGCCTTGGAGAATAAATGATCTTGCCAGCTTATCACCCTTGTGTCTCTTCAGCTGATCTTCCGAATATTCACCGATCGGTAATTTGTACTCTGTCTCTTCTTCTTGACCATTTTCTCCAGCTACAGTGAGAACCTTGGTCGGAGGTGTCATGATCCCGTCTTTCAGAGATTTTCTGATTTCATCTCCCAAATCATGTCGATCAATGAAGTCCAAAAATCTGTCCTTCCATTGCTCGTACTCCCCCTTGAAGAGTACTGGTGGTTTCACATCTGTTCCAATAGCAAGAGCTTCCCGAGACATCTTTACTTATATGATTAGAAATCAAACTTATCTGATATTGAAACAATCAACTGGATGAGATCGTTAGAAGTCAAGATAAAATCACACAATACTGAAAATCTTAGAAAGAAATTCAGAAAGAAAAAGAAAAAAAAAACTGATCACGAACAGAACTTTGTCCCCCTTCGCAGACTTAGCACGGGGGTCCCGCTATACAGTTTTGACATATAGAAGCCCTATTACAGTTTGCAAAAAATTGACCGGGGATGAGTTTCGACCGGAGACTTGTACGACCGGGAACTTGTTCGACCGGGGAAGTGCAAAGACCGATATTGCCTTCGACCGGGAACTTGTAAAGTCCGGTCGAGGATTCGACCGATAGAATGGTAAGACCGGATGATGGTAAGACCGGATGTTGGGTAAGACCGGATGTTTGGTAAGACCGGATATTGGTAAGACCGGATGTTGGGTAAGACCGGATGTTTGGTAAGACCGGATATTGGTAAGACCGGATGTTGGGTAAGACCGGATGTTGGTAAGACCGGATGTTGGCAGTGAGTGTCCCGGTCGAATGCTATAGACCGATAAAGGTATTCGACCGGAAGTGGACTTAGACCGATAGAAACAAAGACCGATATGTTCGACCGGAGTGTTCTTGACACAGAATCGACCCAGAAACTCAAAAATCAGCCCAGAAACAGATCAGAACACTAAATTAACCAACCAAACTTTGCATACACGATCGAATAAACGTATAGAACGATATCTACCAATTAATTTCAGTAAAAACAACTTTATGAAGGAATCGAATGAACACCCAGTGCCGTCTCTAAACCGAACCCAGAAAACCAAAAACAATACCAAATCAATAGAATATGCATATCAATCGCAAGCCAATAAATAAACACTTGAATGAACAATCACACAATAAAAAATTATGAATCTTTGACAGAAAATTAGAACCGAACAAAAACTTATTCAATCCAATCTGTACTCTGCTCTGATACCAATTGTGTGTCCCAATATGCAATCATTCAATCAAGTAATCACATAAACACTACAATAAATCAAACCTGATATTGATATTCAAAGGATTCAAAGGATTACAAGCTTGGAGTTGAAATTGATCTCTTTCTCTTCTTTGTCTGCGGCGCACACCAACACCAATTCTCCTCTCAATATTGATTTTCTAATTAGCTTCCTTCTAACCCTAATTAACCTAAAACACACTATTTATATTTAAGCTAAGTAAGCCTAATGGGCTTGGCTTGCATGGGCCCAACAACAAACTAAAAATATTTAAACTAAAATAAAAGACTAAAAATAAAATACGTAAAAATACTTTTGACTAATTATTACAAAAGGACCCTAGACTATTTGTTGAGACGACTTTAACAACTTTAACTTCAGATTTCCATCTTCAAATAATTATGATCTTGAATCCAATAAATATGTGTTTTAACAATACCAATTGTAGATCCCAGTGCAGTGCAATCACAAGTAAATAAGAACAATGATGAACAAATTATAGGCCACAACAACTAGTCATATGATTGATATAACTTCAAAGGGTTAAGGTTTACAGAGAGTATTTCTGATAAGGGTAAGTAAACCTAATGACTAGAAACTGAATAATGAATTTCTCTTAACTTTCTAAACTGTTCTCCCCTAATTATGAACTAAATAAGCCTTTATATACTTAGGCTTTACAAGCAATTGGGCTTATGGGCTTGGGCCCATCTAACAAATTAACTATTAAGTAATTACAATAAGCACCCTTATAAATACTTTATTCCACTTTCAACACATAGGACTTTCAGTCCTAACAACCTTTGGATGATTGCTCACCCAAAGTTGCCATGGGGAAGGTCTTATTTATGTTACCACTGATCTCCTCTGTGCTAGCAGGAGTAGTGGCAGCCTTTGCACCCATATGCTCATTCATCTCCTCAGTGATCACCTCCTTGGGGTTGGGAGACACCCCTGTGGTTTCCCTATAGATATTCTCTAATAGAGAATTCTCCATTAGAGGCCTTAAAGGCTCTGTGGGTGAAGGTACAAGAAGGGAAGGAGCCTTCTTTACCTTTTTCCTGATGTAGGTATTGGTGATTGGAGAAGTTGGTTTTTGAATAAGGGACTGTGGGATTGATATGGTGATTGAAGGTTGGGATTGGCTTTCAGTGGGATGGTCTAATTAGGGCCTTGACCCTGAAGCCATACCTTCTTCATTGTGGGACACCACCATCATTGTAGAGAACAATGGGGTGGCAACTCTTCCGAGTCCAATGGAGATCTCTTCATATTTGAAAAGACCTTGCCTTTGGAGATTTTAGGTACATATACCTCATCAAATTGAGGCATATCCGTCAGTTCATTGGTTATAACTACCTGGACAAATCTTGGGTACATATAAAAACTCTTTTTGTTTCCCAAGTTTGACACGAGGTCATTAAAATCATTCTTGAGAAATTGTACTTTCTGGCAGTGGCCAAGCAAACCAAAGCATAAGCAATGGTACTACTGAACTCACTCCATCCAGTAGTCTTTTTGGAAATACAATGCATAACGGTATGAACAAGAAAAGGCCATTGGGTATAAAATTTAGCTTTTGAGATGTTGAAACCACCCAATTGGCCTCCATACCCCATTCTTGAAAGATTGGAGAACAAGTCTGTTAGGACACAGTCTCATTGGATTCAAGATCATCCAATACGAAGATCGCAATCTGAAGTTAATGCTGAAAGTCACTCTCAACCAAAGTCTAAGGGTCAATTGTATTAATTGTCAAAGTTGTTTTAATATCTAGATATTATTAATTTAGATATTATGTTTTTATTAGTTTATTATTAGTTTGGATAATATCTTTTTATAGATATTATCTCTCTCTCTCTCTTATCATAGATCAACACACGAAGAACACAAACACACAAATTGATAAGGTGTAATAAGAGAGAAAAACAAACAGAGAAACCATATCAAGAAATCAACCGTGTAATCCGCGTTTGTAATACAAACAGGTTGGTTTATCTTCTATTGTTTGTTGTTTTGATTATCTGGTAACGATCACGGACTCACAATTGGTATCAGAGCTGATCCAGATCAAAATCAAAAATTTGTACTCTCTGTGTTCTTCATTTTTGAAGAACATTGTGTTATAGATCAAAACTTGATTTTACGGTTATTTTCGAAATCAAAAGGTTGTGTAGTGTTGTAATTGATAAGGAGATCGTTGTGTCAAAGTTTGGTGTGGTAAATTGACCTCTAGCTGGGTTAATTTTAGAGTTACAGGTTGATTTAATCGGAGAAGACGACGTACCGGTCCTTTGTAATATATCGGTCTAAGCCAATTGACCGATAATATTTTTTTTCCTCCGGTCGAACCTTAGTTTTTACATTCTATCGGTCTTAAGCATTCGACCGGACTCTTGCAAATACCGGTCGAAGATCACTTTTTATCGGTCGAATCTCACAAACCAAGCCCCGGTCTTCCTCACTTCCCCGGTCGAACCCCACTTTTCCACTACACTTCCCCGGTCTTACCTCTCTCTCTTCCGGTCAAACATCTTGATCCGGTCAAACACACACATATCGGTCAAACATCCTTTCCCATTCAAACAACCATTTGTTTGTTGTTGTTTCATTTTGGTCAAAAAGCTTTCGGTCAAACCCATTTGAACAATATTTCGGTCCACACACATCAATTCCACCAATCACATTTAACTCTCATATAAAAATTTTTGTTTATCGGTCGAAAGAAAAATTTTCCCGGTCGAAAATTTTACTGGTTCTTACGTCTTATCGGTCGATCCTCACTTTGCGGAATCAACCTCTCGCGCAAACTTTTGAATTTTAAAATTCTCTCATATCTCAAAGCCTCTCGCATCTCAAGCCTCACGCATCTCAAAGCCTCTCGCATCTTAAATCTTGTTCAATTATGACTTCCAGAGAAGCTCTTGCCATCGGAACTGATTCCAAACCACCAGTTCTATTTAAAGGTGAATACGAACAGTGGAAGGATCGGTTTCTAAACTTCATAGACAGACATGAGCTTTGTGAGTTCATCAGACAGTCATTTGCAGAAGGAAATATGCAACCAATAAAGACAACTCGTCTAGTTGGAACAGTGCCAACACAAGTTGAACTGAAGTACCATGAGCTTGACGGTGACAACCTAAACAGAGCTAAAGGTGATAAGCTAGCTATGTCATACATTCTTCAAGGAATCCCCAATGAAATCTACATAAAGATTGACAGCTACAAGGCCTCAGCTAAGGAAATGTGGGATCAGCTGGAGAAGATGATGCTGGGTTCTAAGGTGGGAAATCAACTGAAGATCTCCAACTGCCTAAATAACTATGAAGAATTTAGAGGCAGAGCCGGAGAAACCTTAGAAGAAGTACATGATAGGTTTGTGACCTTGCTGAATGAGCTAAGCAAGAACAAGGTCCACAAATCTCAAATTGAGCTAAACGTCAAATTTCTAAGCGTTCTACAGCCAGAATGGAAGAGATTTGCGAGGCAGATGAAGCAGATTAAAGATCTGAATGAGATTCCACTTCATGAGGTGTATGAGACCCTCAAACAAAATGAAGAAGAAGTGGATGAAATTCTAGAAGAGAAAAGGCAGAGAGGAAAGAAGGTTGAAGACACAGTTGCTCTTGTTGTCAAGAAGAAGAAGAACAAAGCGACTGTGTATGAATCAGATAAAGATAAAGCTGAAGCAAACTCTGACAAAGATGAATGTGAACAACTAAAGCAAGCATTGTTTTTGTTGACTAAGGCTTTTCAGAAGAAATTCTACACAAAGCCAAGCTCAAACAGTCAGAGGTATTTGTCTGGTCCAAACAACTACGCTCATAGAGAAAGGGTCGAAGGAAGTAGATTTGAAGGAAGAAGGTTTGAAGGAAGGAGAATGGAGGAGAGGAAACCAGAAGATAGAAGAGATATTGCTGAAGGAAAGAGATCAGAGGAAAGGAAACCTGAAGAGAGAAGGTTTCGAGCAGAAGGATCAGGTCAGACAGAACCTATAACGTGCTACAACTGTGGCAAAACCGGTCATTATGCCAGAGATTGCCGAAAGCCAAAAGTCAAGAACTCGGACTACTACAAGAACAAGATGTTGCTTGCAAAGCAACAAGAGGCTGGGAAGGCATTGATGGCTGAAGACGTTTTCTGGCTCGATCATTCTGATGATGATGAAGAAGATGAAGAGAAAGATGAAGTTGTCAACCTGTGCTTGATGGGAAAGCATGAATCAGATGATGAAGCTGATTCAGAGAATGAAGAAGAGGTATGCAACTTATCGTATGCTGAATTCATAAATCAATTGCATGCCATGAATGATAAACTCAAAGAGTTAGAGTCGAACCTAAAGCGTGAAAAGGGTGTCATTACTGACAAAAACCAATCAATACAGAAACTTAGCAATGAAATTGCTGAGAAGAAAGTACTGGTTGAGGTTTTACATAAAAACAATGACACCAACGCAACGGAGAAGACAATAATTCTTAGTGAGAATTCTGAACTCAAGTCTAAACTGCTAAAACGTGAGATTGACTTATACGAATAGAGATAATACCTGCAGCATCGTCTAGTCGTAGACAGATGCGAATCACCTCTTCAGAAACTGACAAGGGTTTGTCACACACCCTTCTCTTGATTAACTACACACCATTTTCTGTAACTGCAGTGGCATTCGCCCAAAATTGTCTCTGGTGCTCTATGTAGATTGTTGTAGACACTATCAGAGCATAAGCGATATGGTTGTTCTTGAGAAAATCTACTATCTGGTGAAATCCATCAGCCTGCTTCGGCTTTTGTAGCATTGCAATCTCATTATGTTCATCAATGAACGCCATAGTTGCCATCGAGCTTAAGTATTCTGGACTGAAACACTTGGTGCTTGAGAGAAAAAGGGTTAGAGAGACGATGAATAGTAATCAAAGAGTCGTTATGAGCTTTTAGGCGGGCAAAGAGTGTATTTATACGATTCGGGACATAAGCAGTATTAACTATTGGCAGTATTAACTAACTAGAAGTATTAACTGAGAGAAGTATTAACCACTAGCATTATTAGCTAACTAGCAGTATTAATTGAGAGCAGTATTAACTAACTAGCAGCATTAACTTTGCACTGGCAGTATTAAAACTGCACTTACACTATTTGAAGCTTGTGATGGTCTGAACAAGGCAACATACTTCCTGAGAAAGATGATTAGTAGCACTAAAAATTAACAAATAACAGGTATGTAAACACTTTTTATAACGTGAACTTATTCAGAGTTAATCATGCCCACACTTGTGACCAAGAAAGTGAATCTACCCACATCAAAAGCTTTAGTGAATAGATCAACAAACTGGTTGTCAGTATGAACTTTAGCAACTTGAATAAGCTTCTTTTCATTACAATCTCTAATAAAGTGATACCTGATCTCAATATGCTTTGTTTTGGAGTGCTTGACTGGATTGTTAACAATGCTTATAGCACTGCTATTGTCAATGAAGATTGGAGTGTGAAGAAAGGTTACCCCATAGTCCAGCATTTGATTCTGAATCCATAGAACCTAAGAGCAGCAACTTGCAGCAGCAATATACTCAGCTTCTGCTGTAGATAAGGACACTGTGGTTTGTTTCTTACACTGCCAAGATACTAGTCTTGCACCCAAAAGTTAACATCCACCTGAAGTAGACTTTCTATCCATATTAGCACCTCCCAAGTAACTATTTGAATATGCAATCAAGTCAAAGTTGGATTCATACGGATACCAAAGACCTAATCTAGGTTGCCCTCTTGAGTATATGAAAATCCTCTTAACAGCTTGAAGATGTGATTGCTTTGGTTTGACTTGGAATCTGGCACATAAACACACTGGAAACATGATGTCTGGTCTTGAGGCTGTGAGATACATGAGAGATCCAATCATTGATCTATATAGATGGACATCAACATCCTCCCCCTCAAGATCAGCAGTGATCTGTTTATGAGTCTCCATTGGTGTGCTTGCTGGCTTTGAGTTTGTTAAACCATACTTATCCAGGATGTCTTTTACATATTTTGATTGGCTTATGAAGATTCCATCTTTCTGTTGTTTCACTTGAAGCCCAAGGAAGAAAGTAAGTTCACCTATTGAACTCGTTTTAAAGCTCTTGTGCATCAACTCTTCAAAGTCTCTACACATCTGATCTTTTATGGACCCAAAGATGATGTCATCCACATAGATCTGAACAAGTAGGATGTCCTTCTTTCTTCATTTGATAAAAAGGGTTTTGTCAATTATACCTCTTTCAAACCCATTTTCCAAGAGATAGGTAGACAGAGTATCATACCATGCTCTTGGGGCTTGATGCAGACCATAGAGAGCTTTCTTCAGTTTGTAAACTCTGTCAGGATATGATGGATTTTCAAATCCAGGGGGCTGACAGACATATACTTCTTCATCAATTGTTCCATAAAGAAAGGCACTCTTTACATCCATCTAGTATACCTTGAACTGCATAAATGAATCATAGGCTTGAAATAGCCTAATTGCCTCTACCCTTGCAACTGGAGCAAAAAATTCATCATAGTCTATGCCTTCTTCCTGAGTGTACCCTTGTGCCACAAGCCTTGCTTTGTTTCTGATGACTATTCCTCTCTCATCCTTTTTATTCCTAAAGATCCACTTGGTGCCAATAGTTCTATGACCTTTTGGAAGGTCCACCAAGTCCCAAACATCTTGCAACTTAAACTGTAGTAACTCTTCTTGCATGGCTTCTATCCAACTGGAATCTTTCATTGCATCATAAACCTTCTTAGGTTTAATCTGAGATAGAAAGCAAGAAAGTACTGTATGTTGCTGATTCTGCAGCTCTTGAAGTCTGCTTTGATTCCTAGTTACCATAGGAGAAGAGATGTCTCCTATTACCAGCTCTGGAGGATGGTTCTTTTGAGTTCTTGTCTGGTGATTAGGTTCTTCATTGATTCCCACATCTAGATTGGAATCATTTAAGTCAGCTGAGGGGATCTCATCAGCTACTTCTGGTTCTTCATTCTCTGGATTTCGCTCATCTCTTCTTTCTTCTTCACTCTGACTTGGTTCAGTAGCAGTCTCCTTTTCACATATTTCAGGTTCCATTGTAGGTATGGGAAAGATAACAGACTGAGGAATAATGTCTTGTACTTGTACATTCCCTGATCCTCCATTTCCTGATCCTGCATGCTCATCACTACTGAAACCCAAAGAGTTAGTGAGTAAATCAATGTCAAACAACCACTGAGGACCAGAACCAATAGGGTTTGGTGTGTTCTCATTGCACTTGACATTGTCACTTTCCTCAATTATTGTTGAAGAAGAATTAAAAACTCTGTAAGCCTTACTCTGAGATGAGTAACCAACAAGAAAACCATCATCTGCCTTGCTATCAAACTTTCCTAAGTGAGTTTTGGTATTAAGAATGGTACAAGGACACCCAAAAGGTTTGAAAATCCAATAAATGGTTTTCTTTTATTTAAAAGCTCATATGGTGTCTTGTTTTTAAGCTTAACTACTAGAACTCTGTTTTAGACATAGCAAGCAGTATTAACTGCTTCAGCCCAGAAAGTAATTGGAAGTTTTGAATAAGCTAACAGAGATCTAGCAGCCTCAATCAGTGTCCTATTCCTTCTCTCAGCAACACCATTTTGTTGTGGAGTCCTAGGAGCACTGTATTGCCTCTCAATTCCTTTTTCCTCACAAAAGGTGTTTAGGTCATGGTTTTTAAATTCAGTACCATTGTCTGACCTAATGACTTTTACTTTTTTATTGGTTTGGTTTTCAATTCTTAGAATAAAGGATTTGATCAGTCCACTTGTCTCATCCTTAGTCCTTAGAAAATATACCCAGGTAAATCTAGAGTAATCATCAACAATAACTAAGCAGTATGATTTCTTACCTATACTCATAACATTTGTAGGCCCAAACAGATCCATATGCAACAACTGAAGAGAATTAGAGATAGTGTTCAACTCTTTGGACTTATGAGAAGTTTTGTGTTGTTTGCCTTTGAGACAAGTAACACAATGATCATCACATGAAAAGACTTTTGAAGGCAAACCTCTTACAAGGTTGTTTTTAACAAGTTTATTCATTGTTTTAAAGTTCATGTGACACATCCTTCTGTGCCAAAGTGATGATTCATCCAAAGATGCTTTTGACACAAGACAGTTCAGGGATGAATCAGTTGAAACACTGTCCATATCTAAGCAATAAACATTATCCTTTCTGGGATTTCTTAGTAGTATCATCTTTTCATCAACTACCTTGAATCCAGGAGCAAGGATGATGCATTCAGAATCAGTAAATAATATACTATGCCTTTTTGTCACAAACCTGTGATACACTTAACAGGTTGTACCTTAATTGCTCAACATAGAATACATCTTCAAAGGTCATTTTACCTTTGGTTACATCTCCCTTACCACTGATCTTACCTCCATCTGGAGTATTACCAAAAGCAACATGCCCACCATCAATTTTCTTGAAATTCTTGAGGCAAGACATGTTCCCTGTCATGTGCCTAGAGAAACCACTATCAACATCACAGATGCTCTTCCCCTTGAGCTGCTGGTTGCCCTGCACATAAGATAAAACAATTAGTATTGATTGGGAACCCAAGCCAAAATGGTCTTGGGTCTCCCTTTCTCATCAAAGTATTTACATTCCTTTTTGATGAGATTTTTAAACTCAGAGCACTCTTTACTGGTTTAGTAGTACTAACCTTGTTAGAAGTACTAACAGAGTTAGCAGTATTAACATTAGAAGAAGTACTAACAATGTTAGTTTTAGCAGTACTAATACTCTTAGCAACACTAACATTGGTAGCAGTAGTATTGCTTCTAGCAACACTATCATTGTCAGCAGTACTATTTGTGGTAGCAGTACTAACAGTGTTAGTGCTTTTAGGAATCCACATCTTGACACTCTCCTCAATAGTCTTTTTCTTCATGTGGCTTTTAGATTTAGCAGATTTCTTAGCCACATGGTTCCTTTCATTCTTCCTATAACCAAAGGGTTTTTGCACAGTTCTTTGAAAATTCATCCTTTGGTTCATAGGATTGAAATAACAGTATTTAGCAATATGATTGAGCTTTCCACAAATAAAACAAGGTTTTGGTTTATTGATTTTACTTAGATCAACCCATTGTTTTTGTGCCCACTGATTATTCCAGTTTCTTTGATTACCCCTCCTTTTATCATGTTTTAGGGGCTCAGATTTAGTACAAGCACATTGTTTGCAAGGAACAGGATTCACAACTGTGGTCTGCTTGTAATGGACCTTACTAGACTTTCCCTCAGTCTTCTCTATGTCCTTAGATTTTACCCAAATCTTTCCACAACCCTCATTGGTAATAATTTGATTCTCTAGAGGAATCTCACCACTCACAGTGTTCTCCTAACTCTTACCAGCTTCTTTCTCAGTTTTGTCCTCAAAAACTACTTCATCTAAGGGATCTATCTCAGTGGATCCCTCAGGCAAGTCCTTCCTATCTTTGGTTTCTAGCAAGTCTGATGTAGGAGGGATGTAGTTGTTGTTGTATGGTGGTGGTGTGGTATTGTACCCAATTCCTCTTCTCAGCTTGTCATGAATCTGAGTTTGTAGTAAAGAGTTCATTGCTTTAGAAGCATTGGAAAACTTTTCTACATCTA
Source organism: Arctium lappa (assembly GCA_023525745.1). Classification (NCBI taxonomy): domain Eukaryota; kingdom Viridiplantae; phylum Streptophyta; class Magnoliopsida; order Asterales; family Asteraceae; genus Arctium; species Arctium lappa. Next base: position 28,759,878 of record CM042051.1, on the reverse strand, counting down.
GCTTAACTTTGGCTAGCTCCCCTCTCAACTTTTCACTCTCCTCTTTAGACTTTGTCAGTTGGAGTTCGAGATCCTTTTTCTCCCACTTCCAGTAATTTGTGTCATATGAGTGTTGAAGTTCATTGGCTTGGAAACCTTTAATTTGTTCCTCAAACCTCTCAATAATTCTCACATAGTCTTTTATATCTTTTGCTAACCTCTTAAGGTCATCACTTATATTCTGGTTGTGATCCCTGTACCTTTTAACAGTGTCTATGCAAGTTTTAGAACAAAGATTAGAACTTACCACAGTTGGGAGATCAGATACCTCTGCCATGAGAGCTTGATTTTGAATAGCCTCTTCTGCTTGATCACTCCAGTCAAACCCCATTCCTTGTTGAGAAACAAGGGCTTGAGCAGAGTTTCTGTTCTGGTTGAAACTACCAGTCTGAGCTTGCTGATGGTTATTGTGAGACACTCCACTTCTGCATTCCTTGGCAAAGTGTCCCTTCATATGACATTTATAGCATTCTACCTTTGACTTGTCAAAGCCTGCTCCATCTTCTCTTCTTTAGGAGAAGTTATTCCTTCTAGTCCTCTTGATGAACTTATTTGCCCTCATAGAAAGCATGGTCATCTGCCATTTAATATCCATCTCTTCAAGATCATCAGGATGAAGTTGTTCCAAATCATCATTGATTAAAGAAGAGTTTCCATGGCTGGACAGAAAGGCTTCAAAAACAGATTCAATGCCTTTTTCTTGATTTGCTCCATTAGCAGCATTAACTGATTCAGGGTTAGAAGTAGAATCAATTGATGCTGATAGGAGTGCAGCGTTATGAACATATCCAGAATGCTTCTTCTTTGCCTCCACCTCAGATTCAAACACTCTAAGGTCATTGTACAGATCATTAAGTTCTTTTTCTTCTAGTTGTTCATTCTGTCTGAATGAAACAGTATACATGGTCCATTCATCTCCAAGGAACCTTAAGAATATTCTGTTTACATCATCTTGATCAATCTGTACTCCCATAGTGGCTAGTTCACCAATCAGCTTGTTAAACCTGTCAAAAGTTTAAGTCATGGACTCATTCTTAGTTGACATGAAGTTTTCATACAATTGCTTCAGTATTACCTTCTGATTTCTCTTGGTACTTTTGGTACCAGAGAATCTTTTATCTAGAGCATTCCAAAGCATATGTGCATCAGTGCAATTGCAGAATTGGTGTTGATATTCATTAGGAATAGCCAAGAGCAGTGTACTCAAGGCTTTCGTCTATGTCTACCTTATCTTCTTTTCTGCATCAGTCTTTGGTGGAGTTCTTTTTCCATCTACACCAACTTTTCCTTCATCAGATGGACCGTTCTCAATGATGTCCCACATAGAGTAATCTGTGAGGAGAATGTATTGCTTGATTCTAATCTTTCACATGTCAAATTCATTAGATCTGAGCATTGGAACCTTTGAGACAAGAGTACTGTTTGATTCAACTGTGTTTTCCATGATGAATAAAGGTTTCTGAGAATACTAGCTCTGATACCACTTGTTAGGATTTGAATTCTTAACAAGAATAAACACTCAGAAACAATATTAAAAGAGTTTGCGGAATAACACTTTAATATTCAAAGATCAATGAAAACAGTGAATCAGAATCTCAACTTGTAAACTTTATTTAATGATTCAAAGCTACAAGATTTCCCACACAACCTCAATATTGATGAACAGGCTCACCAATACGAATTCTACTTCTCTAGAACTAGGGTTCTAAACCTTGAGGTTGATTCTCTCTGTCAAAGCAAAAACTCAGAATATTGTCTAACTTGATCTTTTTAAACTATTCTCAATAAGTCTATACATATACTAAAGATTAAAGATAATTACAAAATATAAAAGATCTTCAGTATAATCTTCCATAGTTATCTCCAAGCCTTCCATGAATATCTTCAATCAATACAGCTATCTTCATTACCATCCGAAGTCTTCATCTCATAAGCAGGACTATCTTCATGAGCAGTATTAATACATAGCAACATTAATACTCTGAGCAGTATTAAGTTCAGCAGTACTAACTACTAGCAGTACTAACTTTGCTTAGCAGTAGTAACTTCTTCAAGCAGTATTAATCTGTCTCATCAGTAGTAACTTTAGAAGTAGTAACCACGTTGTGCTAGCAGAATTAACCATACTTGTGGAATTCTGTAATTCCCAACACATAATCAACTGCCACCAAGATGTACTCATTACAGTATGAGTTCAGAAACGGTCCCATGAAATCGATCCCCCACACGTCGAATAGCTCAACCTCCATAAATACCTTCATGGGCATCTCATCCCTCTTGGAAATGTTGCCAACTCTCTGACAACGGTCACAACGAGAAATAAACTCCCAAACTTCCTTGAACATCGTTGGCCAAAAGAAACCGGATTGCAATACCTTGGCCACCGTTCGGTCGGTGCTGAAATGACCTCCACATTCCAAGGCATGTCAATGGTTCAAAATGTTGGTCTTTTCCTCATATGGTACACACCATCGAATCATCCCGTCGGAACACAGCTTGTATAAATACGGTTCATCCCAATAATAGTGTCTTGCATCCGAGAGGAATTTCTTCCTTTGATGTGAATTCAGATTGTAGGGCACTACCGATCCCACCAAATAATTAACTAAATCTGCGTACCAGGGCTCCGAATGACTTACTTTCAAAAGTTGTTCATCTGGGAACACATCATTAATCACTATTTAATCTCTAGTCTGCTCCGCAGTACCTTCTTGTCCAAGATCTCTAAATCAAATTCTTGTAATAGTAGCACCCATCTGATGAGTCTTGGCTTTGCATCTTTTTAAGCCATCAAATACTTAATAGCATAGTGATTGGTGTAGACAATTACTTTGCCACCTACCAGATAAGATTTGAATTTTTCGCACGCATAAAGGATGGCTAGTAATTCCTTCTTGGTAGTTGCATAGTTAACCTGAGCGATGTCTAACGTCTTGCTGGCGTAGTAGATAACATGCAGCCGCTTTTCATTTCTTTGGTCCAACACTGCACCTACGGCGATGTCGCTGGAATCACACATCAAGATAAACTACAGATTCCAATCTGGAGCTGTCAGAATCGGTGCCGATGTGAGCTCCTTTTTAAACTTGTCAAAAGCAGAAACACACTCATCAGTAAATTTAAATTTAACATCCTTAAGCAATAAAGAGCATAAACTTTTTCTTAGAGAAATCTTTAATGAAACGCCGGTAAAATCCGGCATGACCAAGAAAGCTTCGGATTCCCTTTACTGAGTTCGGGTATGGAAGATTCTCTATTAATGCAACTTTAGCCTTGTCCACTTCTATTCGATCCCTTGACACCTTATGACCAAGCACAATCCCTTCGGTCACCATAAAATGACACTTCTCCCAGTTCAGTACTAAACTCGTTTCCTTGCACCTTTTTAGAAAAACTTCTAGATGGGATAGACACGTATCAAACGAAGGTCCAAAAACCGAAAAATCATCCATAAAGATCTCAATAGTACCCTCCACGATATCGGAAAATATTGCCATCATATACCGCTGAAAAGTTGCAGGTTCATTACATAACCCGAAAGACATCCTCCGATAAGCAAAGGTACCGTAAGGGCATGTGAATGTGGTTTTGTCTTGATCTTCGAGAGCAATCAGTATTTGATTGTATCCCTAGTATCCATCCAAAAAGCAATAATATTCATGTCCTGCTAGGCGCTCCAATATTTAGTCAATGAATGGTAAAGGGAAATGATCCTTCTTTATAGCGTCGTTTAGCTTCCTGTAGTCGATACACACTCTCCAACCCGTGACTGTCAGAGAAGGGATGAGTTCATCATTGTTGTTCTTCACTACAGTGATTCCACCCTTTTTTGGTACTACCTGAACTGGGCTCACCCAAGGACTGTCAGGAATTGGATAAATAATCCCGGCATCTAAGAGTTTCAATATTTCCTTACGAACCACTTCCTTCATGTTTGGATTGAGTCGTCTTTGTGGTTGAACCACCGGCTGATACCCATCTTCCAAATTGATCCGGTGTGTGCAAAAAGTTGGACTTAAGCCTTTTAGATCGGCTATCGTCCATCCAATTGCAGATTGATGCTCGCGGAGAACTCTGAGAAGCTTTTCCTTGTTTTCTGCACTTAAACTGGCTGAGATGATCACTAGCAATGTCTCCTTGTCTCACAAATAAGCATACTCCAAGTGTTTTGGTAATGGTTTGAGATGCAACTTTGGTGGTGTCTTTGATGATGGTTAAGACTTTGGGATGGGTTTTCCCAAATCCTCAACGGCTAGTCTGTGGTGCCCTTTGTAATTGGGTAATGCATTCAACTGCATCACGCTTTCGCTTTCTGTATCGGGATCAACACCGGTTAGTGCATTTTGTAGTGGATCTTTAGACACCACCACATTACCACTTTCTCGAATCACCGCCTCTATGACTTCCACTCAGTAGCATTCATTTGATACAGACTTATGTTTAGCCGCCCGAAAAACTTTGAACACGACCTCCTCTTCCCCAACTCAAAGTGTGAGCTTGCTTCCTTTCACATCTATCAGTGCTCCTCCCGTGGCTAAGAATGGTCGACTGAGAATCAACGGTATCTATAGGATTAGATCTAGGACGAATGCGGGTTTGGCGTGGGTAAGTTTGCGCCAAAGTCGCCCATTATACTAAATTTCGCGAGTGGGTTCAACTCGCGTGGGACCTGCGTTTGGCACTGTTGTTCCACATTTTAGCACCCAAAATAGGCTTGTAAACTTTTCTTGCATGACTCTTCTTCGGATTCTCATCTAACTATATTTCTTTGACCGATTTCGTCGTGTTTCTCTCTTTTCTTCAATATTTACCAACTTGTGCTAACTTTCGCTCAATGGTCAAGTTATATCGCTATTCTCCTTTAGAATTCACAATTCTACTTGTTTTTTAGATCTTTAATAAGGTCAAAATCCGACCTTATCAGGCATACTTTTGTGTTCCCGCCATATTCAATGGAAATGGGTCTTCCCCTATCACCGAAAGGTGGTGTTTTTGGATATAGTGTTTATCCATGTTTTCGGTGTCATTTTGAGTATGGGATATTATCCATAGTTTGTGATTTTGGGTGTTGAGTCTTACCTTATTTTGATGATTTGGATATTAGAGTCTTATCCAAATTTTAGTATTTGATTATTGAGCTTTATACGTTTTGAGTGAGTATTGGGTTGGGTTTCATATTTAAATGAGTGGTTTGATTAACGATTTTTCACTAATAAAATAGTGGGTCTTTGGGAAAGATTTTTCTTTATATTTAGTACATTCATTTTGGAAATTATGATTTAAATAAGCAGTCTTTCAGTTTTACCATTTTATAATTATGATGAAAATTGTTTGAATTCACTAGGCGTTAAGCCTAACTCTTTTTATTTGTCGACATGTGCATCAGGTCTTCATTGGGGAATGGTACTAGCGACACTGTGATGAGATGAGTGCTAGTTAGAGGCACAAGAATGAATTAGTGATTCGAAGACGTCTTCCTTGCTTTGAAGATATCAATCGTTGTTGTATTTAGAAACACTTGTCCTTGGTATAGTCTTTATGTAAGGCTTAATCTATCAATTGTTAATGTTAAATCTAGATTTGTTATTCGAGGTTATCTAAGTATTGTTTTATAGAAAAAGATTTATCCTTTATTCAATGTATAATAAGAAAATTTTAAAACAGTCACCCTTTCCAAAATTGAGAGTGTTACAATCCGAAAACTAACCCATTGGCATCGAGCATTATCGAAAAGCGGTCCGATTGTAAATTTAGGGAGATCCACCACACTAAGATTCGACCACATCCTAGCGGTAATGTTGGATATCAAAAATCTATCCAACTTACTAAACTTCCCTCCATCCTTGCTCATTTAGGTGAATCTGCTACCCTCTATTTTAGGATCAATAATGCCCGAGTTGGAGATGAAACTGTTGAACAATGACGTCCCTCTCCGACATATGATGGAACCCTTTCACTCTTCCACTCTACAAACTTCTGTGTGTCCTAATAAATAATCATTCAAACAAGCAAACATATAATCAACACAATTATGCAAACCTGGTATTGATTAATCAAACGATTCAATAGGTTACAAGTGTTCTTGATGAAATCGATATCTCTCTGTACCTCTTGTTCACGACGCACCAACACAACAACCCTCTCTCTCAATAATTAATTTCTCAATTAAGCTCTCTAACCTAATTACCACAAAACAAAACTAATTTATACATAGGCCTTATTAGCCTAATAGGCTTGGCTAGGCTTGGCCCAACAACTAAAAACAACTAACTTAAATAAAACAATAAAGACTAATAAAGAAAAATACTTAAACAGACTTTGACTATTTATTACAAAAGGACCCTAGACTATTTGTTGAGACGACTTTTCCAGCTTTGACTTCAGTTTTCCATCTTCAGATAATGATGATCTTGAATCCAATAAAACTGTGCTTTAACAATCTCCCCCTTTGGATCAAGATCATTACTAAAAAGATTTAGCAATTCAATCCTTCTCTTTAAGCTCAGAAAATGCAATCTTCCTCTTTGTCTTCAGAATGTAGCAATCTCCCCAATCGATTAAAATATCTCTTGGAAAGAAATTATCTCCAGTTTCAGCTCGGAATACTTCAGCAAATCATCTTCAAAGAAAATTTCTTCAATGCATCATATCTTCAGAATATCTTCAGAAAATCTTTCAAAAAACTTTTGATCTCCGCATTTCTTGGTTGACGCTTCTCCCCATTTTTGATGAAAAGAGCAAAGAGTTCATCAAAACGTTTCTTCAAGAAATGTCTTCCACCATTGATCTTGCAAATAGAACCACTGACTATCCGTCAATTCATTAAGATGTTCATTCAGATCTTTGCAAATCTAGACAAATTAGAAAATGAAGTGTAACACCTGAATCAAGAAATGAATCAGTTAAAAAGTGTATGTCAGTAACACAAAGTCATTGTGTGTAACAAATACACAATATAAAGGAGCTTTTATGATGTTCACTCCCCCAGGGCTTCCATTCAATCATCGAAAACACCACAAAGGCAATTTCTATGAACGTTATGAAAAAGAAACACATTCTTTGTGTGTTCGTGCAAGTGATGGAATAAATTAAGCATATGATGATTTCTTATAAGGCTCAAAATGTGTAAACCACTGAGACAACAGTTAGTTCAACACAGACTCAATGTGCATGAATGAAGTGCGAAGGTGGGGCAAACTTCCTTCTTTTCAATATCCAGATTTTCCAAATGAAAATCAGATAGCATATGTGTTGCGTCCCCTTTGAAAAATGAAACATTTTCTTGTTGAGAAGAAAATGAGTAGCTGGTGGGGTAATGTCAAGAGTTGGCATGGGCTAGTAGCCTGTTTCAATAATGTTTACCAAGAATTGTGAAACATTAGAAATGTGGCTGCCCGACTTAGAAAGTAGTTGGTGCAGAGTTTGTTATTCTTTTACTCTGATCTCTCACCCTCTTTATTTTAATCTTTAAGCTCACAGCTAACCAAACTCTCTTTTAACATTTTCCCTCATCACACATCCCATACTCCTCACATTCAATCACTAAAGTATAACTTCTTGGGTAGAAAACACTGGGTAACATGAATCCATAGAAGTTTCTTTTAAGTCCTAGCACACTGATCCCATGATTTCCTATGAAGCATATGATGCTCAGATGGTTTAACTTTGTTAGTTAAAGCACAAAGATGAATCAGAAAACATTTAAAATCACACTTCCAATTCAAGAAATCTGTTTGAGAATCGGGAAGTGGTTTGAACATTTAAGAACATGTTTTCTTATGATTGAAAGTTTTCCTTCTTTCAACCATAGATGAGATGAAGATAAGGAATTATACCTTTTGAGTGCAGTCTTACATCTCACGAAGTCAAGCTTAAAGTCATAAATATATGATCTTTGTAAGCATCTCTCAACCTACAAAAGTCTAAAAGTCTAGTCAAAGTAACTTTATTCACTGAAATTGAAATGATATAAAGCAGTAAAACGACTAAAGTACGAGTTCTGATCAAAAGTAATCAGAAGTCATAGCCATACTCTTTACTTGTATGCTCCCCCTAAAATCATGCATTACTAACAAATTATCAGTAAGTACAATGCATTCAGTTTTGCTCCCCCTCAAAATAACATTGACCATCTATAAGATACTTCTCACACTACCCCTGAGAGCATGAAGAAACTATTAAAGAGCAGGTATCATGCGGAAATAATAATAAAGAAATGATAAAGAGACATAATAAGAAACTGTAATAGGTAACCACCGATTAGGTCTTAAGATTTAGCATACCAAGTCTTGAGACAAGAAAATTAAATCTCTTTTCGTCTAAAGGTTTGTTAAATAAATCTGCAAGCTGATAATCGGTTTTTACAAAGTAAAGTTCAATTGTTCCCTTTTCTACATTATCTTTTATAAAATGATACCTGACATCTATGTGTTTGGTCTTAGTATGCTGAACAGGGTTAGCAGTAATCGCAATAACGCTCTTCGAATCACAATAGATTGGGATTCTATTGAAACGAAATCCATAGTCTCGCAGCTGTGTTCTCATCCACAAGACTTGAGAACAGCAGCTAGCAGCAGCTACATATTTCGCTTCGGCCGTTGATGTGGAGACACATAATTGCTTCTTCGAAGCCCAACTGACGAGTTTATCTCCGAGAAATTGGATATGACCTGAGGTGCTCTTCCTGTCTAACATGCAACCCGCATGATCTGCGTCTGAATAAGCTGTTAGTTCAAAGCTTGTATCTTTAGGATACCACAGACCAAGATCTGCAGTCCCCTTCAGATACCTGAAAATCCACTTAACAGCAGACAAATGGGATTCTTTAGGATTGGCCTGATATTTAGCACATAAGCATGTAGAAAACATTATATCCAGCCTACTAGAAGTAAGATACATTAAAGAACCTATCATCCCTCTATAAGTCCTAACATCAACAACCTTTCCAGAAAGATCGGTGCCAATCTTAGTACCAGGTGCCATTGGGGTACCAATCGGTTTACAATTTTCCATTTTGAATTTCCGAAGAATATCCAGAATGTATTTAGATTGATTGATAAAAATCCCCGTTGAAAATTGTATGACTTGCAATCCGAGAAATAAATTCATCTCTCCCATCTTGCTCATCTGAAAACGTGACACCATGAGATTTGCAAAGTTCTTACAGTACTTAGGATTTGTAGAACCAAAAATAATATCATCCACATATATTTGAATAAGAATGATATCGCCTTTATCCTTTTTAATAAAAAGAGTGGTGTCAACCGTACCTTTTGTAAAACCTGACTTGACTAAGAACTGAGATAGAATATCATACCAGGCGCGAGGAGCTTGTTTCAGTCCATAAAGAGCTATATCCAAGATGTAGACGTGGTTCGGCTTATCTGGATTTACAAACCCTTCTGGCTGAGAGACGTAGACTTCTTCCTTAAGTACTCCATTCAGAAAAGCAGTCTTCACGTCCATTTGATAGACGGTGAAGTTCTTGTGAGCTGCGTAGGCTAAGAACATCCGAATTGCCTCTATACGCGCCACTGGAGCATAAGTCTCATCGTAGTATATCTCTTCCTCTTGCCTATACCCCTTGGCAACAAGTCGTGCTTTGTTTCGGATAACGTTACCATATTCATCTTTCTTGTTTTTGAACACCCATTTCGTACCAATGATGGTTTTACCTTGCGGTTTGGGTACGAGTCTCCAGACTTTTAGTGCTTTAAACTGATTCAGCTCATCTTGCATCGCAGTTACCCAATCTGAATCGACAAGGGCATCAGATACGCGAGTAGGCTCGATCTTGCTCAGAAAGGATTCATACATACATAGATTCGATGTTGCAGACCTAGTTTGCACCGGTTTAGAAGGATCTCCAATAATTTGATGTATCGGGTGCTCTTTGGTCCACTTATGTTCATGATGAAGTGGATTAGATGTATATTGATCATGTTCAGCATCTAGAAATCCACTATTATCTCCTTCAGATGTTTCAGAATTAACAGGGGTTTTAGTTGAAGTAGTCGTTCCAGAAGTTGCAGTAGGTACAACTTGGTCAGTCTGTTGATCAGTCCTTACAGTACATCCTACAGAGTCAGCTACTTCTGTCTCATCGGTGTTGGTCACAATTCAACTGTTGGAGTAGGCTTTTGAACTGGAACTTCTTGCCGAATCGGGGAATTTGATTCAGTAGAGACATCTGAAGTGGTTGGATGAGTATTCAACGAGTCTTCCATCCTGTCAACCACAACAAATTTAGGCAAACGAGATCTAAGAAATTAATCATAAAACAGTTCAAATAATAAATCCAAATCATATAATTTAGAAGTAGACGAAGAAGCGCCATCTGATTTGTTCTCTTGAGATGCAGGTCATGGACTGGTTGGCCCAGAAGCTAGTACTCCGGTAATTACGGGTTCTGAACTGATGTGCTCAGAAGCCATCTCCTCATCAAATGTAATATTGACACTCTCGATCACAGTCTTCGACTTCTTCAAGTAAACCCGATATGCAGTAGATCTAAAGGAATAACCAATGAAGATGCCTTCATCTGCCTTAGCACTGAACTTGTTCAGATTCTCTCTGTCGTTTAGAATAAAACACTTACAACCAAAAACATGAAAATATTTAATGGTTGGTGTTCGGTTGTTGATCAACGCATACGGAGTCTTCTGAAATCTGCAGTGTACCATGGTGCGATTCTGAGTGTGACACGCAGTCGAGACAGCTTCAGCCCACAAAAATAGAGGTAAATCAGATTGGTTGAGCATTGTCCGAGCGACCTCGACAAGTGTACGGTTTCGCCTTTCGACGACTCCGTTCTGTTGAGGCGTGCGAGCAGCAGAGTATTGATGTGATATCCCGACCGATTCGAGATATTCTTCAACTATCTTGTTCTTGAACTCTGTGCCGTTGTCAGTCCTGAGAATCTTGACCTGTTTTTGCAGATTGACTTGGGTCATCTTCAGAAATGTAATGAGAACATCAGGAGTCTCATATTTAGACCGTAGAAACTTAACCCAAGTGTATCGCGTATAGTCGTCCACGATAACTAGCACATACTTCTTTCCTCCTAAGCTTTGTGTTCGCATAGGACCGCACAAGTCCATATGCAACAACTGTAAAGGAGAGCTGGTACTCGGTTCAGGCTTTGGTTTGTGTGGGGCTCTCTTCATCTTTCCCTTTTCACACGCTGCACATAGATGTTCTCTTTCATATGTCAGCTCTAGAAGTCCTTTCACTAACTTTCCACTGTCCAGCTTGTTGATGTACCGAAAGTTGAGGTGAGAAAGTCGTCGTTGCCATAAACAACTTTGTTGCATCGAGGCCTTTGATAGTAGACAGACCTGATTGTCATCCTGGACCTTTGACAAGTTGATGGTGTAGAGGTTTGACTTGCGAGTGCCGACCAAGAGTTCTTTTCCTTCTTCAGTGCGTACTGAACATGTCTTGGCCTTGAAATTAACCTCTAAGTCTTTGTCGCAGAAATGGCCAATGCTAAATAGGTTGTGCCCTAAGCTTTCAATATAGCTCACCTTCTTGATCGTGAGATTTTCGTGTACAACATCACCATATCCCAGAATTGGTGAAAACTGATCATTTCCAAAACGAACTGTGCCACGGTATTTGTCCGTATAGTTAGACAACATACTCTTCTGCCCGGTCATATGCTTGGAACACCCGCTATCCAAGTACCACATATGACGGGTCTGCACAACACAAATCAGGAAAGAAAAGGTTTAAGAACCCATTTATAAATGGGACCTCCACTGTTAGTACTTGATTTTGGCACCCATTTAAATTTGTGCCCACTTTGTCTTTGAAAACCATAAACATGATAAGAAGAATGATAACTATGAGATGAAATATTATATGAACCATACCAAACATCAGAATATTTACGAGAAGCATAATCACATTCACCATATTTGAAAAACTTTTTATTATTAGATGGAGCTAACTGGAATAATTGCTTTATCGAGTATTTCTTGCGAGAATCAACTAAATTAAATTTAAAAGTAGCAACATTCACAATCAATTTATCTGTACTAGAAGTCTTTTTATTCAAATTAAAACTATAACTAGATTTAGCTTTCTCGTCTATCTTCTGTTTCGGTATCCATGCAGTCTTAACTCCAACCCTTTGCTTTCTCATATCTGAAACATTTGAAACTTTAGAGTTAGAATGATGAGAATTAAAAGAATGCTTCTTCTTTGGCTTACCCGTGGTTATCGGTTTCTGTGAATGCTGAGATTTTATTTTCTTACCTTTCGCATTCTTAGATTTCACAGAAACTGATTTGTCAACTTTCGTTGATGTTTCACCTTTTTCAAACACACTAGGTAATCCAAAAGAATTAACAACACAAGATGAATGATCAGGAAGTTTAGAAGTAAAATCAAATTGAGCAACACAATCATTCAAAATACCATCATAGTTTAAGAAATTAAGATCATTCTCAAGTGAACCAGACCTGTCATCAGAATTTAAAGCCTTGGAGAATTTAGAAAAATCAGTAATTTTGAACACTGTTGAAAATATAGTTTGTTCTAAGTCCATCAAAATTCTTTCTTCTGTAAAAATATTCTCGAGTTCAGAAATTTAACTTTCCAAAACTAGAGGAGGAACGTAAAGCTTACCTTCGATGGGTTTAGCCTCCAATTCTTTTACAGAATAACTCTCAAAATAATCATTTGAAAGAAATTTTGATTTAGTAGAACTATAACTGTTATTCAACTTCTCATAGAGAAATGGAAGTTGAACTTTAGCTGTGTTCTTTCTTTTGTCATATTCCTTGGCTTTATCTTTTTCAGACAGACTAGTCCAAAAGGGTTTGAGTTCCTGATGTTGAGGAGCCAATAACATAAAACCAAAGTCATAAAGTGCAGGCACTTTAGATATACCCTTTTTGAGATGATGTGGTTTCTTGTAACCAAGTCCCCAAGTATCAGGTTTCTCTTTAGGTTTGTTCAAATGAATAGTGTGTTCAGTTTGACCTAAAGTATTTAATTTCTCTTCCAAAGCATTCACTTTGTCTATTAAAGAATTCTTTTCTTTTGAAGTAGAAAAATACCTTTTAGAAAGCTCTATAGTCTTAAACTCACATTCTTTATATTTAGAAACAGTTTCAGATAACTCTTTATTAATTATAGTCTTTTCTTTAGCGCAGGTGTCTATTTTTTTGTGCAAAGTTTCAATTAATACATTTTTCTCAGCAATATCATTACTAAGTTTATGTATAGATTGATTTTTCTCATTTATGACACCTTTCTCTCGCTTCAGTTTTGACTCTAATTCTTGGAGTTTAGACATCATGGCATGTATTTGGTTCAGAAAATCAGATTCAGTTAAATTACATACCTCATAATTATCTCCATCATCAGAATCAGCTTCGGCTTCTGACTGGTTCTTCCCCATCAAGCACAGGTGTGCTGTCTCGTCCTTCTCTCCTTCTTCAGACTCTTGATCCGAATGGTCGAGCCAGTATTCATCCTCGGCTATTAATGTTTTTCCAGCCTCTTGTTGCTTGGCTAGAAGCATCTTGTTCTTGTAATATTCGGAGTTTCGGACTTTTGGTTTGCGGAAGTCCTTGGCAAAGTGACCGAGACTGCCACAGTTGTAGCACTTCATCGGTTCTTCCTTCTTGAACTCTTCGGCTCCATCCTTCTTCTGACTGTTGGAGTTTGGCTTTTTATAGAACTTCTTTTGGAAAGCCTTGGTTAACATTAGCATAGCTTCCTTCAGTTGTTCATAATCGTCAGAGTCAGACTTTGCCTCACTCTCAGCCTCATCTGATTTAGATGCTATCACCTTCTTCTTCTTAGACTTCTTCTTTACCACAAGAGCAACTGGATTAGCAATTTCTTTGTCAGCCTTCTTCATCTCAGCCTTGATTTCATCCACCTCTTCCTCATTTTGTTTGAGGTTTTCATAAACTTCATGAAGTGGAATGTCGTTCAGATCTTTCAACTGCCTCATCTGTCTGGTGAATCTCATCCACTCTGGCTGAAGGTTGCTGAGAAATTTCACATTCAGCTCAACTTGAGATTTGTTAATCTTGTTCTTGCTGAGCTCATTCAACAATGTGACAAATCTGTCGTAAGTGGCTTCTAGTGATTCTCCAGCTTTGGCTATGAATTCTTCATAATTATTCAAGCAGTTGGAAACTTTAAGTTGGTTGCCGACTTTTGATCCAATCATCATCTTCTCCAATTGATCCCACATTTGCTTGCCGGTAGCATTGTAGCTATCAATCTTGACATATATTTCATTTGGTATGCCTTGGAGAATAAATGATCTTGCCAGCTTGTCACCCTTGTGTCTGTTCAGCTGATCTTCCGAATATTCACCAATCGGTAATTTATACTCTGTCTCTTCTTCTTCACCATTTTTTCCAGCTACAGTGAGAACCTTGGTAGGAGGTGTCATGATTCCTTCTTTCAGAGATTTTCTGATATAATCTCCCAAATCATGTCTATCGATGAAGTCCAAGAATCTGTCCTTCCATTGCTCGTACTCCCCCTTGAAGAGTACTGGTGGTTTCACATCTGTTCCGATAGCAAAAGCTTCCCGAGACATCCTTACAGGTATGATTAGTAATAAAACTTATCTGATACAAGACAATCAACTGGTATGAGATCGTTATAATCAAAAGTTGGATAAAACCTACACTCAAACTTTTCAGAAAATAAATTTTCTAAAAATAATTAAATGCAATCCTCTCACATAGTATATAAAGCACAAATAGATTAAACACAGATAAAACAGGTACAAAAATCAGATATATGCCAAGGACAGAGGTGCAATGGACGGTTTGCGCGAGAGGTAGGTCGCGCAAAGAGAGGTTTGCGCTAGACACAGATGGCGCAAAGTAGAAGTTCTCGCAAGACTTTGGTCACGCAAAGGAAAAGTTTGCGGTAGAAGGCAGTGGCGCAAAGTACAGTTTGCGTGAGAAGACTGTGGCACAAAGGAGGGGTTCTCGCAAGCAATGGGTGGCGCAAAGGAGGGGTTCTCGCAAGACTTAGGTCACGTAAAGGAAAGGTTTGCGTTACAAGGCAATGGCGCAAAGTATTGTTTGCGTGAGCCTCGGGTGGCGCAAACAGAGGTTTGCGTGAGACATGGGTCGCGCAAAGTGAAGTTTGCGCGAGTCGTGTGTGACGCAAAGTGAGATGGACCGGGGTCTAGCTTGACCGATACCTTGCTCGACCGGGATGATGCTTCGACCGGTATTTGGCTTGGACAGATAAAGTTTCGACCGGTAAGGAGAGTTTGACCGGAATAGAGTATGGACCGATATAACTTCGACCGATAGAGTGTTGAACCGGTATTATGTTTCGACCGAAAAAGGATATGAACCGGTAAAATGTTATGGACCGGTATAGGGCTTATACCGGTAGTGGTCTTGACCGGTAGTGGCTTTGACCGATAGACTTCCTTAGACCGGTATTCAATCGGACCGATAAACTCTAAGGTAATTCGACCGGTGTGGACAGTGTTTGTACCGGTCGACCGATAAGGAAAGTGGACCGAAAAGTTGTCTTCGACCGGAATTGGTCTTCGACCGATAATACTATGAATTATCTGGGCGACCGGTAAAGAGAACTGACCGATAGAATGCGGTCGACCGATATGTTCTTGAGGTAATCGACCCAGAAACCAAAATCAACCCAGAAAACATTCGATTTCTCGAATTAAACTACCAAACTTTGCTAAAACGATCGATTAATCAACTAGAACCGATTGCTATCAATTAATTTCAATAAAAGCCACTCTAAGAAAGATTTGATTTATGAAGTAGTGTCGACTCGAACGAACCCAGAACAGCAAAAATTCATCAAATTGATAATCGAAATCGATGCAATACCCAATCACGATGATAGGTAAAACAAACACAATCCAACCAATAACAACTTGAATGAACAATTACACAATAAAAATTATGAATCTTTGACAGAAAAACAGAACCGAACAAAAATTATTCAATTCAATCTGTAACTTGCTCTGATACCAATTGTGTGTCCCAATAAATAATCATTCAAACAAGCAAACGTATAATCAACACAATTATGCAAACCTGGTATTGTTTAATCAAACGATTCAACAGGTTACAAGTGTTCTTGATGAAATCGATATCTCTCTGTACCTCTTGTTCACGGCGCACCAACACAACAACCCTCTCTCTCAATAATTAATTTCTCAATTAAGCTCTCTAACCTAATTACCACAAAACAAAACTAATTTATACATAGGCCTTATTAGCCTAATGGGCTTGGCTAGGCTTGGCCCAACAACTAAAAACAACTAACTTAAATAAAACAATAAAGACTAATAAAGAAAAATACTTAAACAGACTTTGACTATTTATTACAAAAGGACCCTAGACTATTTGTTGAGACGACTTTTCCAGCTTTGACTTCAGTTTTCCATCTTCAGATAATGATGATCTTGAATCCAATAAAACTGTCATCTAAAACCCATCCTTAATTCCAATCACCATTGTATTTTGTATTTCCTTTTCGGTTTGGTTATCCACGACCGCTTTTTTACCGTTTCGAGAAGAACTGTTACCAATCTTCAGACCTCCATCGACTTCCTGATCATAGCATTTGATCGAGAGATCAAACAATCAGACTCGGACTCTTTACCCACATTTCTCAAACAAACCAATAGATCTTCCATTACTACTCTAGAGAGTTTTGAATGCTTGCAACTTAAGGCTCCATTATTTTTTATTTTACAACTACAAAGGGGGAAAAGTACTTCACCTTTCTAGATCTTCTTGGACCAGACTTCTTCCCAAGTCAAACCTCCTCGGTGTGCGACGCCTCAAACCTCTCCTCAAAATCTTCTTTCTCTGCGCCATCGTGATTGATCACCGGATAACACCAGGCGGTTGCATCTTTGGGATCTATCTTACTACCTGAACCTTTAATCATAGCTCTATGAGATTGAGTTCCCTTATCCAAATCGGGTTGTTTCCATGTGGATTGCACCTTACTAACTGATGGAGGCCCACTTGCCTCCATTCTTTTAGTCCACTCCCCCTCATGCAGCCCAAAAAACATGTACGATATCAACCCATCCAAAAAACATGTACGATATCAACCCATCCAAATAAGGCCCATCAATTAAATGCCCAAAGCATGGTTCCTCATTTGTTCTTCTCTAATTAAACAAACGTTAATAGAATTTGGAAAGTCTTGGACACACTTCTCGGTCCTATCACTATCTGCAAGGTCATTGATAGCGGAAAACCGTATAGTTCCACAAGTGGCCACAGTGTTCCCACAGTGGGGGCGCAAGTATACACCTTAACTATGATCGCTATAAGTAATAAAATGGTAAGTATACCGAATATCGTTTCCACAGGGACTGGACTACTGAGAATCAGAGAGTTTCATGAACTTCTTGCACACGCTTTGGTTGTGAGAAAAATTTGTTGTTTTGTTGGTGAAATATCTAAAATAATTTATCTAAAATAATTAAGAAATTTAACAATGAGTTAAGGATTGGGTATGGGTGTAAGTTTCCTTGAGATAATTATAGTTACCAGATGGTTAGGCGCTTAAGTGCATAGAACCATGTATAAAAATTCCGATCTCTCGAAAACGAATTTTTATATATTATGCCCAAAAGTACCTATAAAGTGCCCATAATTATTATACTTGAGTTTGTCGATTTATCTAAGTTTGACTCTAAGCGTCAAGTCCTACCGGTATGGGGATTTATACCCAAATCTCTTTGTGATATAAATTCCGACCGACGTTTGAACCTTAGTAAATCATACAAAACCCGCATCTCTGCGTGGTTATCAAAGACTTTCTCAAATCTTTGTGCATCACTTAAGCCGTATTTCGGATCCGCCCCTCTCGAGGTCTAAGATCTAATATTAACACTTCAAAGTGATCGGCTTATCCGCATTGAGTTATGTCCCGACTCAAGTGACCAAACTCAAGAACAAGTAATTATGGACACACCCAAGTGTATCCTACTAGTCTCAAATTCACTCACACCCACACCCAATAAGGTGCTTAGCTCATGACTAAAAATAAAGACATAATAAAAGAAGAGAAATAATTAAGAACTACTTGCATAAATGTAAATTACGGAAATTAAATTACAAGGGAAAGTAAATGACTAGAAATGTAAATTGCTAGGAAAGTAAAGTACTAGAAAGTAAAATGCTAGAAAGTAAAGTACTAGAAAGTAAAATGATAGAAAGTAAAGGACTAGAAAGTAAAATTACAATCTTCAAGTTAACAAGTAACTTGAAGATGAACTAGAGCTTAAGAGAATGTCTTGTGATTGATGGTGGTGAAGTTGATGAGTTGATGAAATAAATGCAAGTCCTTCCTCTTTATATAGCCTCCAAAAAAACATAAAACCCAAAGGACTTTCTTTCTTAAAAACACAAGGGGTAAGACCCATCTCTCTTGTCAACCCATGCTTCAAAGATCAGACAAGCATGCTCCAACAAATATATTTTAATCTTCTCCTTATCGTCCGGATAAACGCAGCGTCCAGCAGTTTCTTCAAGTGGTTCATCGACGCCCACAGTGGGTTGAGTCCTGCCCACAGTTGGCCACAAAAGTGCAGTTTTTCCAAACAAATAAACTTTTGATAATTCATCACCTCTTTATAACATTTTTAGACCAAATGAAAAGAATAGTAGCAAAGTGGGTATAAAAACGATACAAAATCCTAGAAAAAGAGTGATAAATAACTCTCAAAATCGAGAGTTATCACACCCCCAAACTTGAGGTTTTACTTGTCCTCAAGTAAAAAAATGAAATAAAAAGAAATTTTACGAAAGGAGAGAAGGAACGAAACCTAAAAAAATTGCTTGCATGTCTCATTTAGTTGAGAATTGTACAACTTCCTTGAATGACTTCTCTGATGTTGAAATTGATCGGTAGGACTTTCTCGGGTTAGTGTTTGCGGCTTTTCACAAAAAAAATCTTCCCCCAAACTTGAACTCAACTACAAAAGGGTGTAAGGTATTTCTTTTCTAGACTTTCCTTTTGAGTTCAAGATTTTCAAAACCCAAAGTTTTGTGATATTCCAATTTATTGCACGATCCTTGGGTTTTAACTTGCCTTCCAATTTTCCGAAGGTCGTCTTCCAATTTTTCGAAGACTTTTTATTATATATATATATATTTTTTTCTTTTGTTTTCTCCGCTTTCCTTTTTTTTCATATATGCAAAGATCACATATATATTTTTCTCTCCCCACCCCCAAACTTAAAGCGGACAATGTCCTCATTGTCGAATATAAGGGCTAGGGTAAGGCTCGAGGTAAAGTGTGTTTAGGCCAACAATAAAGGGCCTACGTACTTTCAATTTTCACCATCCAAAAAGTCATCCAAAGAATTCATACCTGAAAGAAATGGTAAAACATAAAGGAGACCAAAAAAAATATCAAGCATAACGGATAATATAACACAACCTAAATTAAACCCGCATAGCATACACAAAAGGCGGGAAGCAATAGTTAAAAGTTATACATACACCCAAAAGATAGCACAGAGATAATGTTCAAAAGAGCGGTGATGAAAAACCAAAAGTTATTTTTGCGGATCCATTTGCTTACTGTGGGAACAAGTAGCCACAGTGGGATCAGTATTGGTATTACCCACTGGGGTTGCTTCGCTGCGTCTGTCCTCCAAACGAGCTACACGAGTATGCAAATCAGTGAGCACGACAAGCATGGCCTTAAGAGTTAGGTTGGTTTCTTCGTGTTGCATAACCGACGCCGCAAGCCAGTCGGCGGTCCCATACCCACAAGATGTTGTTGGGTTGCCGGTTGTGGGCTTCGGGGACTGGGGAACAGTAGGTGTCGGGGCCTGCGGTGGTGCTGCCTGTGGTGATGGTACCTGCAAAACAGAGGGGGTTTTGGAGGAGCGAGATCGTCGCTCAAGGGTGTGTCTGTCAATGGCAACCGATCCGGACACGAGTTTATCGGTGTCAAAAGTAGGAACCTTCGCCGCAGCACATAACTTAGTGATTAAGGCAGGGAAAATCAGGCGTGACTTCTTACTCCGGGATGCAGATTCAATGGCCAAACATGCAATAGGCCCAAGATCCACCGGGCATTCCTTCAGGATACAATATAGAAAAACGCACCGATCCCGGGAGAGAGTGCAGTCGTGGGAAGTAGGATTGACGTTATGGCGCAAAAACTGGAACCACACTGCAGCCTCTTCCGTGAGACTGTTGGCTTGTATCATCAAGCGGCGGTTATCAAGAGCCAAATCCCGACCCGGGGCAAGCAATAAGTCTGCGATTTGTTTGTCCGTTACCGTGAGTAAGTTGTTAGAGATTTGGTTAAACGAGCAGACAAACGAGACTTTTTATTTCAAGATCTTATTGATCTGAGGTCCGGACCAGTCAACCCATTTACCCCGAAGAAGTACAGGGTTCTGTTTGGTTACGGCAATTGCTGCAAAAAATTCAGTGACGAGAGTGACGTTGGCCTTGCATGGGACAGTAACAAGGTTATCCCAACGCATGGCCGTAAGATGGTGCTTGACATGTAAGAATGAGCAAATAAATCCAGGTGCAAAGGGCCGCTCCATAAGGATATCATTATGTTTTATTTGCTCATACCTGTCCCGTATTTTTTTGATCGTTAACGCCGTTGTCAGTCCGCTTCCGTTTAGAAGAACGAGTTTGTCGGGCGACCATTTTCCCTTTTCCTTTCGCATCGGCTCGTAACTCGGCTTCAAAATCCCTGTCCGAATCCCCTGTTCGCCTCGTACTCGCCCCAGACTTTGGGTAACTGGCTTTTTCAGACGAGGTCGTCACAGTGTCCCCCGAGGATTTAGTCTCAGAATCAGTGTCCCCTGATGTAGTGCCTTTGAACGAGTCGGTGTGAGGGTCGATAGCAGTAGGATTGGTGCCCATAGTGGGCATAGACTGCCTACTATGGGGGTCGATAGGAACCTGTTTCGGTGGGGATGGTTGTTTGGTAGGATTTGGGGCTTTAACCGAAGCGTCACACGACTTCTCAAACGGAAACAACCCCTCATATTCTGGGTGTTGGGAATCTTCAAAATCGAACATAAATGAGTCATCCAAGCTATTACCCACAAGGTCTTGATTTAGGTCAAATGTTTGGTGTAGAGGGTTTGGTCTGTGTTTAGGGGTGGACAGTGTTGGTGATGCCAAGGGGGCGAAGAGGGGGTCGGGGATGGGAGTAAGGTGGTGGATGTTAGGGCTCGGTTCAGCGGGGCTGGGGTTGGTTAGATTGAAATCAATAGAGGGAAATGAGGGGATTCTAACAGACGGAGTGTAAATAGAGAGAAATGGCGTGGAAGTCGGAAGATTTGGGCTAGAAGAAGAGGGTAAGGATTGTACCAGTGTTAACATTTCGTGGCTCTCAGCGAAGGAATGGAGGAATGTCGGCGATGATGGTGTCGGAGCCTCAAAGGATGGGATTGCCGGCGATCCCCCCGAAGTGAAAATCCCATGGGTGCTGGAGACTGAGGAAGTGGGCTCAGCTCTGTTGGTCGGAGGTGGTGGCGTTGCGGTCGGAGCGGCGGCGACGTTGGTGGAGGAAAGTACATAGGTGGCGATGGTGGTGGGTTGTGGTGGTTCAGCGTCGGTGACTTTGTCGGAGCTGTCGACCGGCGCTGAAGTGGTGGTGGTGCTCCGGTGACGGAGAGCCCGGCGCGGGGGCTGCGACGGCCGAGAGACAAGGTGCTTCTGTCTTGCCATGGGTGAAGAAAACTCTGTGGATGCAATGGTTCTAACTATGGGGAAGAAGGGTTTTGAAAAAAAAATTAGTCTAGCTGTTTGCTCCTTGAAAACTGATCCTGTCATCATGAGATTTTTAGGAAAAGATGATGGTTTCTTTGTTTATCCAAAAAAAAACCTTTGATCTACCAAAATAACTTCCAGGTAAGAACCAGTGGCAAAAAGGAGTGACCAGATTTTTGTACTTTTCATTAAAAAATTGAAGTGTGTCTTCCCCATGCATTCATGCCTAGTTTTAAAATAATTTAAATCCTTCACACACAAGAGTTAAACTCAAATCAGATCCTTCTTTGCAAAACTCAAACTGCAACACTTGTCTCCCACCCACTACTGCCACCTAATGTTGATAAAAAAAACACTCCTTTCCAATGCACAAAAAAAACAAAAGTGTTTTATGCTTTTCATGCAAAAGAGACTATCCCAACAATTTAGAAGGAGATCACCAAAACTTTTACCAACTTTTCTCAAACTGTTAGTGACTTCCCCATTATCCAACTCCAAAGACTTACACTTAAATTAGATCCTAAAAAGAAATTCAAACCTAAAAGAAATATATACACTATTTACAAATAAATTTTAATCATTACTCTTCCAAATTAGTGGGTCCGGGCATTCCATTTGAAATAAAATGCTTGACCCGGTGTCCATTAACTCGGAAAGTGCTACCATCATGTGGGTTTAACAAATCAATCGTTCCATATTTTCCCACATCCATGATTGTGAACGGTCCCGACCATCTTGATTTTAATTTACCCGGAAATAACTTCAATCGTGAATTAAAAAGGAGCACTTGTTGATTTTTTTCAAAAATCCGCTGTTTAATTCTACGGTCATGCCACACTTTTGTCTTTTCTTCATAAATTTTTGCGTTTTCGTAAGCATGGTGCCGTAATTCCTCTAATTCATTCAGTTGAAGTTTTCTTTTCTTTCCGGCTTCATCAAAATCCATATTTAACCCTTTTGTTGCCCAAAATGCCTTATATTCAAGTTCCAAAGGCAAGTGACACGCCTTTCCAAAAACCAATTTATACGGTGACATTCCTAACGGGGTTTTAAAGGCTGTTCGATATGCCCAAAGTGCATCATCCAGTTTATAAGACCAATCCTTTCTATCGGGTTTTACCACTTTCTCTAAAATTGATTTTATTTCTCGGTTTGAAAGTTCGGCAAGACCGTTTGTCTGAGAATGGTATGCGGTTGAAACTTTATGCTGGATGTTGTACTTACTAAGAGCAGTGGCTAACATTTTATTGACGAAATGGGTCCCTTCATCACTAATCAAAGCTCGGGGAGTCCCAAAGCGAACAAAAATATTTTTTTGAAGAAAAGAAATCACTGTCTTAGCATCATTTTTAGGACACGCAATCGCCTCTACCCATTTGGAAACGTAATCAACGGCCACCAATATATATTGATTATGGAAGGACATGGGAAATGGGCCCATAAAATCAATGCCACAAACGTCGAAAAGTTCAACTTCTAAAATGTTGTTTAAGGGCATTTCATTTCGTTGGGACAAGTTTCCCGTCCTTTGGCATTGATCACAACTTTTAACAAATTCAAAAGAATCTTTGAATATCGTGGGCCAAAAGAAACCGCTTTGCAAAATTTTTGCCGCCGTACGTTGACCACCAAAATGGCCTCCATATGGTGACTCATGACAGTCCCTCAAAATATCTTTTATTTCAAAATCCGGGACACATTTTTGCAAAATTTGGTCTGCTCCTAATTTATACAAAAAAAGGATCGTCCCAAAAATAATTTTTGCAATCGTGGAAAAACTTCTTGAGTTGTTGACCGCTCCTTTGGTATGGCTTGTGGTAGCTATTTATCGCGTACTGCACAACGGGGGCACAGTAATACCTAGTGAAAGCACAAGTATATACTTTCACTAGAATCGCTACAAGTAATAATAGTGGTACGAGTACCGAGTATCGTTCTCACAGGGACTGGACTACTGAGAATTGCTGATTTTCATGAACTTCTTGCACAAGTTTCGAGTTTGGGAAAAATATTCGTTTGATGGTGATTTGACGGAAAATGCGAAATGAGCTTTATAATTAAAAGTTGGGTACGGATGTAAGCTTTTCTTGGAAAACGTAGTACGAGATGGTTGGACTCTTTGTAGTACGGAATGTCTATAAAAAGCCCGATCTCTCGAAAGTGGATTTTTATAGACCGGTCCTACAAAGTGTTCATAAAGTTTCCACCTTTACCGACTCTTGATCTTGCCGATTTAACTAAGTTGATAAAAAAATCAAGTTCTACCAATATGGAGATTTATACCCAAATCTCTTTGTGATATAAATCTCGACCGGCGTTTGAACCTTAATAAATCATACAAAACCCGTATCTCTACGCGGTTATCAAAGACTCTCTCAAATCTTTGTGCATCACTTAAGCCGTATTTCGAATCCGCCCCTCTCGAGGTCAAGATCTAATATTAACACATAAAAGTGATCGGCTTATCTGCGTTGAGTTTAAGTCCCGACTCAAGTGACCAAGGTCAAGAGTTAGTAACGATGGTCACACCCAAGTGCGCCTACTAGACCCAAGTTGACTTACATCCGCACCCAATAAGGTGCTTAGCTCATAATAAAAATAAAAGACATAATATAATAAAAGAAAGACTTGTTAACTACTTGCATAATAAAAATAAACTACAATTATAAAAAGGAAAGTACGAAATTTAATTACTTAAAAGTGCGGAAATTAAATACAAGAAATAAAAGTGCGGAAATTAAATACAAGAAATTAAAGTGCGGAAATTAAATACAAGAAATTAAAGTGCGGAAATTAAATAAGAAAATTAAAGACTAGAAGAAAAATACAAGAAATAAAATCCTTCACTTCAAGTCTAAATACTTGAAAGTATTTTTGACTTGAATGAGGAGAGAGAGTGATGGATGGATGATGGATGTTGATGTAGAATGAGAGAATGGATGGTGAATGGTGTAGGTGTGTGTTATAAATGCTCTCCAAGGTCTTCTATTTATAGGGGGAGGCTTGAGCATTCAAGGGCCAAGATTGCATCTTCAATGTATGGCCAAGATCACTTCAGAAAAGTTGTGCTTCCAACTCACACCAGCCCTAAAATCTGCTGGATAATACCCTCGGGTGCCCACAGTGGCACTCCAGTGCCCACAAACTGACCTGCACTATAAATTTTCGCAAGAATGAACATATTGGTTAAGTTATCATATGTTGCAAACAATGTGGACCAAATGAAGGGATATGAGCAAAAGTGGGTAAAAAGAGGAATAAAAACCTATAAAAATAACAACAAGTAACTCTAAAAAATGAGAGTTATCATCCCCCTAAACTTGAGGTGTTACTTGTCCTCAAGTGACAAAATAAAAACGAAAAAAAAAAAAGAATGATACGAAGAGAGGAGAACTTGAATAAGAAAAATATACCACCCGGACGATGTTGATAATTCCTCTAGCTTGAATATTGATGCGTTTCTCCCTTGTTGAAATGGTTGGTTTCAAACTAATCAATAGGGCTTTGATTCGGGTTGGTGTTTGTGGCTAAAAAATGACCCTTTCTTCCCCCAAACTTGAACTATTCTACAAAAAGGATTTTTTAATTTCTCGATGTTGAATCCAATTTGTGTAGTTCTCGAACTCTTGAAACCCCATATTTTGGATTTGTGTATGGTTTACAGCACGATAGGTTTCAAAAGTGTTTTTATTCAACGATTGTCTTCCAATTTTACGAAATTTTTTTCTTTTTCTTTTGGTTTTTCTTTTTCTCTTTTTTTTTGTGTGTGTACGATCATTTTATAAAATAATAACCGTACAAACCGCAAGGCGACCCCCCCAAACTTAGAATCGGACAATGTCCTCATTGGCGCAAAAATGGTAGGGGTACGGTAAAGGGAAAGGCTACGAAGGGTATGTGTATAGGCCGCAACAAAAATGGCCTATATCCTCTTAGTTTAAAACCATCCAAATCAACCAAGAAGAATTGCACCTGAAAAAGAGAGAAATTAACTAGAGGAAACATGAGAAATATCAACATCACAAGATTAAAATAAAACCACCCGTGTAATAATTACCAAAAAGAAAATGGGATTAGTTTACGCCACACAAAGCTACCCAAAAGAAGAGTGTTCAAGAGAGACACAATTTTCAAAATATGAGAATAAACCAACACAATCAATCTTGGGTGATGAATGCTCGTTCGGGGCAGTGGTAGGGGCGGTGGATCCATGTATTGTGGGGTCTAGTAATCGCCGGCGGGTTTTAGAAGGGTGGTTGTCGGAATGGTGGGGGTTGTGGTGGCGTTGGTGGAAGTGGGGAACTTGAGGGTGATGGAGAGTGGTTTTGGTTTAGTTGGAGGGTGGGATGTAGTGAGAGGGGTGGTAATCCGTGGTGGTGGTAGCGGCTTCGGTGGCGGTGATGGTGGTTCCGGCGAGACGGTAAGAGATTGGGATTGGGAACCGACTTCTTGATTCTAACCATTGTAGAAGATGAAATGCCTTCTTTTTTTTTCTTTTTTTTCTTTTTTGAGAAAGCAAAAGGACTAACCCTTTTCTCTTTTTTTTTTTTTTTGATATATATATATATACATAAATCCCTCAAAAGTACTCCCTAAAAAAAACAATTCTTACCTTCTTTTTTTTTTTTTGAATTCGAAAAAGAAAAAGAAAAAAATAAACTTAAAAAGAGGGTTTTTGGGGTGAGTCGCGTCGGCCGAGCCATAGAGGAAAATGGAGGAAGATGAAAAGTCTTGTGTGTTTACTTTTGATTTTTGAAAATGAAAAACAAAACCCACATTTTGTTTAGTCTTCCAAAAAGAGACCATTCCCTCCCAAAGATAAAATCGACTCTCCCCCTTTTCTATTTTTTTTAACAATAAAAAAAAATTGTCAAGCAAAATCACTGCTAAAAATAAAAAAAAACTAACTGTACAATATTTACAGAAAAACGCTCATGTTACATGCTTAAGGTTCCTAGATGGTTGGGTTGGGCACTCCATCAGGAGTGTAGTGCTTAACCCGGTGCCCATTTACCCTGAAAATGCTGTTATCCTGCGGGTTTAGTAAATCAACTGTCCCAAAATTACCAACATCTGCGATGGTAAAAGGTCCTGACCAACGCGACTTAAGTTTTCCCGGGAATAATTTCAGACGTGAATTAAAGAGGAGTACTTGTTGACCTTTTTCAAAAGTTCTGCTGTTTATCCTACGATCATGCCACATTTTTGTTTTTTCTTTATAAATCCTGGCATTTTCGTAGGCATGGTGTCTCAACTCCTCTAATTCACTTAACTGAAGTTTCCTCTTTTTCCCCGCGGCATCCTCACACAAATTCAACTCTTTTATAGCCCAAAAAGCTTTGTATTCCAGCTCTAAAGGTAAATTACACGCCTTCCCAAAAACCAATCTGTACGGAGACATATCTAATGGGGTTTTGAAAGCTGTTCTATAAGCCCATAATGCGTCATCCAACTTGAGTGACCAATCCTTTCTATCGGGTTTGACAACTTTTTCCAAAACTGATTTTATTTCCCGATTCGAAAGTTCGGCAAGACCATTCGTTTGCGGATGGTATGCCGTAGACACTCGGTGTGGAATATTATATTTGCTAAGAACTGTGCTTAACATTTTGTTTACGAAATGTGTCCCTTCATCACTAATTAAAGCTCGGGGGGTGCCAAATCGTACAAAAATATTTTTATGAAGAAAATTAATCACAGTTTTAGCATCATTTCTAGGACACGCAATGGCTTCTACCCATTTTGATACGTAGTCAACCGCAACTAAGATATATTGATTATTGAAGGACATGGGAAATGGTCCCATAAAATCGATGCCCCAAACGTCAAAAAGTTCAACTTCTAAAATATTATTTAAGGGCATCTCATTATGTTGGGACAAATTCCCCGTCCTTTGGCATTGGTCACAACCTTTGACGAACTCAAATGCATCTTTAAATAACGTGGGCCAAAAGAAACCACTTTGGAGAATTTTTGCCGCCGTACGTTGACCACCAAAATGGCCACCGTAGGGTGAAGCATGACAATCACTCAAAATTCCTTTCATCTCAAAATTTGGGACACATTTTCTTAAAATTTGGTCTGCACCTAATTTATACAAAAATGGATCGTCCCAAAAATAATGTTTGCAATCGTGGAGGAATTTTTTAAATTGTTGTCCCCTCATATGGTACGGCTTGATTCCGCTAGCAAGATAGTTCGCGATATCTGCATACCATGGGACACTATTCTCAAAATGATGCTGGATGGCAAGGATTTGTTCATCCGGGAAAACTTCTTTTATCTCATGATTTCCACCACTTGACACATGATTCTCAATCCTAGAAAGATGATCGGCAACTTGATTGTCTACACCTTTTCTATCAACTATCTCTAGGTCAAATTCTTGCAAAAGAAGGACCCACCGAATAAGCCGTGGCCTAGCATCGGTTTTGTTAAAAAGATATTTAATAGCGGAGTGGTCGGTGTGAACGATGACTTTTGTGCCGATCAAATAAGATCGAAAACGGTCAAACGCAAATACTACAGCAAGTAGCTCTTTCTCAGTTGTTGTATAATTTATTTGAGCTTCGATAAGAGTCTTACTTGCGTAGTAGATGGGGTGGAAAATTTTATTCTGCCTTTGTCCCAAAACAGCACCCACAGCCCAATCGCTAGCGTCACACATTACCTCAAAAGGCATGGTCCAATCTGGGGCTATCACAATGGGTGCCGAAACAAGGGCGGCCTTAATTGTTTCAAAAGCTTTGGTACACTCTGGAGTAAAGTCAAAAGCTTGGTCGGCATGTAATAAATTGCAAAGGGGCTTTCCAATTTTTGAAAAATCTTTTATGAAACGTCTGTAAAACCCCGCATGCCCCAAAAAGCTTCTAATGCCTTTAACCGAACTTGGTTCGGGTAATTGCATTATAACTTCAAGATTTGCTTTATCCACTTCTAAACCTTTTTTAGAAACCATGTGACCCAACACGATTCCTTCTTGTACCATAAAATGGCACTTTTCCCAGTTTAAAATCAAATCGTGTGTTTCACATCTTTCCAAACTTTTTTCCAGATTTTCAAGACAATTATCAAATGAGGTGCCAATAACTGAAAAATCATCCATAAACACTTCCATGGAATCCTCAATCATGTCTGAGAAAATAGACATCATACAACGTTGAAACGTTGCGGGTGCATTGCAAAGACCAAATGGCATTCGGCGAAAAGCAAAAGTTCCAAAGGGACAAGTGAAGGTGGTCTTCTCTTGATCTTCGGGTGCAATGTGAATTTGATTATACCCCGAATAACCATCCAGAAAGCAATAAAATTCCTTTCCGGCCAATCTATCTAGCATTTGGTCTATAAATGGCAAAGGAAAATGGTCCTTTTTTGTAGCTAGATTCAATTGTCTGTAATCCATGCAAATTCTCCATCCAGTGACGGTCCTTGTTGGTAGAAGCTCATTCTTCTCATTGGTGATTACCGTGGTACCACCTTTCTTTGGTACGCATTGTATCGGACTCACCCAACCACTACTTGAAATGGGGTAAATAATACCCGCATCTAGCCATTTTAAAATTTCTTTCTTAACGACTTCTTTCATGATCGGGTTAAGTCTCCTTTGTGGCTGCACCTTTCCAACTCTATTTTCTTCCAAAATTATCTTATGTTGGCAAAGGGATGGACTAATTCCTTTGATGTCAGCTATTGTCCAACCTATGGCCTTCTTGTGATTCTTCAACAACTCAATCAATTTCACTTCCTGTTCACAACTTAAATTGGAAGAAATAATTACAGGCAATTTTTCCTCTTCCATAAGATATGCATATTTAAGGTGATTAGGTAGTGGTTTTAATTCTAGATCGGGAGCTTTGACTATAGAAGGAACCTGGGTTGGTCTATCATTAAAGTCCAAGTGCTCAAATGCATCTATAACCTCTATCAAATCCTCTTCCGAAATATCCTCCCCTACGCAATCAATCAAACTTAACTCAAAATCATCAGCTAAGGCATTTAGGTAGGAGCAATCTTCAATCTCACCGTTGAACTTAAGGGATTTGAAAACATTGAAAGTAATTTGTTGGTCATTTACTCTCATGGTCAGCTCACCCTTCTGCACATCTATCAAGGTTCTCCCAGTTGCCAAAAATGGTCTTCCCAAAATGATTGGGACATCCTTATCTGCCTCATAGTCCAATACTAGAAAATCAGCCGGAAAAATGAATTTATCGACTTTCACCAAAATGTCTTCAATTTTACCCTTCGGATAGGCCAAAGACCTATCTGCAAGCTGTAAGGTGACTGTGGTGGGTCTGACTTCACCAATCCCTAACTTCTTAAAAACCGACAAAGGCATGAGGTTTATACTTGCTCCCAAATCACATAGGGCATGTCCTACTTCTTGTCCCCCAATAGTACACGGGATGGTAAAACTCCCCGGGTCTTTTAGTTTCGGAGGGATTTTGCAAGTAAGAAGTGCACTACATTCTTTGGTCAAGGCGACAGTTTCAAATTCTCCCAGCCTTCGTTTTTTGTTGAGAATATCTTTTAAAAATTTAACATAATTTGGCATTTGCTCGAGAGCCTCTACCAAAGGAATGTTAATGTGAAGTTGCTTGAAAACATCCAAAAACTTTTTGAATTGTTCATCAACATTTTTGGTTTTTAATCTTTCAGGGAAAGGTAAGTCTCTCAAATCCGGAACAGATTTGCTTTTGTCGGGAGTGCATGAGATGAGTGGTTCTTGAGTGGGTGCAGTCTGTGTTGGACAACTTGGGACAATTGGGCCCGTAGTTTGGGCCACGGATTCTGGTTTTGGGGCTTCACTAGAGGATGGGAACAAGTCTGGAAAGTTCGAGCCATCAAACAAATGTGAGTCCTCTTGTATTACTGGTACGGGAGAGGTTTTCTCAACTTTTCTAGACTCACTTATGTTTTCAATCTCCTTAATACTTATGGCCTTGACGTGTTCCTTGTGAATGCCTTTGGGATTTTCCGTGTCACTAGGCAAAGTCCCTTGTGGTCTGTTCTTAAGCTCGACAGCAAACTGTCCAAGTTGGGTTTCAAAACCCCTCAGAGTTGCATTGGTTTGGTTTATAAAACCTTTAAGCAACGATTCGATTGAACCATTACGGTCCAAAGCATTCTGTTGTCTAGGTGCATGTGACTGTGAAGATTGTCCATGTTGGTAATTCTGGGATTGTGACGACTGGCCATGTTGGTGGTCGGTTTTGGACTTGACTTGCCCCGGGGGGTTGAAGTCCTTGATTTCCAGACCAAGAGAAGTTCGGATGGTTTCTCCAATTCGGATTGTATGTTTGGGAAAACGGACTATTTCTAGAATGATTCCCGACATAGTTCACCGAAACGGGGTTACCGGGACAACTTTCGAAAGGATAATTTTCACCGCAAAAAGTACACGTTTCAATTGAAGATTGATTTATTGCCTGCACATGACTTTTTTCTCCATTAATGTTCAAATTGTTTTTAACCAAATTAGTCAAAGCTACAATTTGTGCATTTAAAGCGGTGATGGCATCAACCTCACGAACTCCTGATGCAGTTTTAGGAATTACAGCACGAGGGTTTGACCAATCAGTGTTATTGTTGGCAACTTTTTCCAAAATGTCATACCCCTCGTTGTATGTTTTTGCAGTAAAAGCTCCACCAGCCGTGGCATCGAGGATGATTTTAGCAGCATTAGAAAGATCATTATAAAATGTTTCTAATTGGATGCAGTGAGGGATTCCGTGATGAGGGCATTTTCGAATTAAATCTTTGAATCTCTCCTATGCATCCGATACTGCTTCATCTTCCTCTTGTCTAAACATTAAAATTTCATTTCTGAATTTCACGTTTCTGGTGGGAGGAAAATATTTTTTCAAAAATTTTTCAGCTAAACTCGTCCAAATATCAATTGAATGAGGTGGCTGAGAATTTAGCCAGGCTTTGGCTCTATCTCTCAATGTATAAGAGAAGAGTGTCAACCGTAAGGCTTCCGCTGAAACTCCGGGAATGAGAAAATGATCCGTCATTTCTAAAAATGATTTTAAATGAGAGTGCGGATCTTCCGAAGGTAATCCTCCAAATTGACCCATTGCTTGGATCATTTGAAACATTACCGGTTTCGGTTCAAAATTTTGCGCAGTAATGTGGGGCCTAAGAATACCCGACTTGAGTTGATCAAATTCGGGTGTTGCATAGTCCCGTATTCCCCTTTCTTTCTCATCAGCAATTTTAATCGTTGTTTCCAAAGGCGGAGGTGGTGGAGGGTTAGCTTCCGCCATGGTTCGATTTAAAACTGGATTTTGCTGATTTCCTCTACCTCTTCTTCTTCTTTTCAAAGTTTTTTCAATTTCAAGATCGAGAGGCAAAAGTTCACCGTGTTGTAGCCGTGGCATACAACACGATAAATGCTTTGAAAGGTGAAACAAGTGACACAGGCTCGAACAAAAATCAGTATCTCAGGATGTAAAATTGTGTCAGTCCCCGGCAACGGCGCCAAAAACTTGGTAGCTATTTATCGCGTACTGCACAACGGGGGCACAGTAATACCTAGTGAAAGCACAAGTATATACTTTCACTAGAATCGCTACAAGTAATAATAGTGGTACGAGTACCGAGTATCGTTCTCACAGGGACTGGACTACTGAGAATTGCTGATTTTCATGAACTTCTTGCACAAGTTTCGAGTTTGGGAAAAATATTCGTTTGATGGTGATTTGACGGAAAATGCGAAATGAGCTTTATAATTAAAAGTTGGGTACGGATGTAAGCTTTTCTTGGAAAACGTAGTACGAGATGGTTGGACTCTTTGTAGTACGGAATGTCTATAAAAAGCCCGATCTCTCGAAAGTGGATTTTTATAGACCGGTCCTACAAAGTGTTCATAAAGTTTCCACCTTTACCGACTCTTGATCTTGCCGATTTAACTAAGTTGATAAAAAAATCAAGTTCTACCAATATGGAGATTTATACCCAAATCTCTTTGTGATATAAATCTCGACCGGCGTTTGAACCTTAATAAATCATACAAAACCCGTATCTCTACGCGGTTATCAAAGACTCTCTCAAATCTTTGTGCATCACTTAAGCCGTATTTCGAATCCGCCCCTCTCGAGGTCAAGATCTAATATTAACACATAAAAGTGATCGGCTTATCTGCGTTGAGTTTAAGTCCCGACTCAAGTGAGCAAGGTCAAGAGTTAGTAACGATGGTCACACCCAAGTGCGCCTACTAGACCCAAGTTGACTTACATCCTCACCCAATAAGGTGCTTAGCTCATAATAAAAATAAAAGACATAATATAATAAAAGAAAGACTTGTTAACTACTTGCATAATAAAAATAAACTACAATTATAAAAAGGAAAGTACGAAATTTAATTACTTAAAAGTGCGGAAATTAAATACAAGAAATTAAAGTGCGGAAATTAAATACAAGAAATTAAAGTGCGGAAATTAAATAAGAAAATTAAAGACTAGAAGAAAAATACAAGAAATAAAATCCTTCACTTCAAGTCTAAATACTTGAAAGTATTTTTGACTTGAATGAGGAGAGAGAGTGATGGATGGATGATGGATGTTGATGTAGAATGAGAGAATGGATGGTGAATGGTGTAGGTGTGTGTTATAAATGCTCTCCAAGGTCTTCTATTTATAGGGGGAGGCTTGAGCATTCAAGGGCCAAGATTGCATCTTCAATGTATGGCCAAGATCACTTCAGAAAAGTTGTGCTTCCAGCTCACACCAGCCCTAAAATCTGCTGGATAATACCCTCGGGTGCCCACAGTGGGCACTCCAGTGCCCACAAACTGACCTGCACTATAAATTTTCGCAAGAATGAACATATTGGTTAAGTTATCATATTTTGCAAACAATGTGGACCAAATGAAGGGATATGAGCAAAAGTGGGTAAAAAGAGGAATAAAAACCTATAAAAATAACAACAAATAACTCTAAAAAATGAGAGTTATCAGCTTGATACCGCTTGCGAGATAATTTGCAATATCCGCATACCAAGGGAGGTCCTTTTCAAAATGATTGATTGCCAAAATATTTTCATCTGGAAAAATTTCTTTGATCTCGTGACTTCCCCCACTTGACACTTGTTTTTCAATCCTAGAAAGATGGTCCGCAACTTGATTGTCAACTCCTTTCCTATCAATTATCTCAAGATCGAATTCTTGTAAAAGAAGGACCCACCGAATAAGTCGTGGCTTGGCATCGGTTTTGTTGAAGAGATACTTAATAGCGGAGTGATCCATGTGAACAAGGACCTTCGTGCCAATCAAGTAGGATCGAAAACGGTCAAATGCAAATACTACGACAAGTAACTCTTTCTCGGTTGTTGTATAATTTATTTGAGCTTCGATGAGAGTTTTACTTGCGTAATAAATGGGGTGAAATAAATGGGGTGAAAATTTTTATTTTTCCTTTGTCCTAACACGGCACCTACGGCCCAATCGCTTGCATCACACATCACCTCAAAAGGCATGGTCCAATCCGGGGCAATTATAATAGGTGCCGTCGCAAGGGCATTCTTGATTGTTTCAAAAGCGTTTTTGCAATCGGAAGTAAAATCAAAAGTTTGATCGACATGCAACAAATTACAAAGTGGTTTTGCAATTTTTGAAAAATCTTTTATGAAACGTCTATAAAATCCCGCATGTCCTAAAAAACTTCTAATGCCTTTAACCGAAGTGGGTTCGGGTAATTGCATTATTACTTCAAGTTTCGCTTTATCCACTTCCAAACCTTTTTTAGAAAGCATATGACCCAAAACGATTCCTTCTTGTACCATAAAATGGCATTTTTCCCAATTTAGAATTAAATCGTGAGTTTCACATCGTTCTAAACTTTTTTCCAAATTTTTAAGACAATTTTCAAAAGATGTTCCAATTATTGAAAAATCGTCCATAAAAACTTCCATCGTATCCTCAATCATGTCCGAAAAAATAGACATCATGCACCGTTGAAATGTTGCGGGTGCATTGCATAAACCAAATGGCATTCTCCGAAAAGAAAAAGTGCCAAAGGGACAAGTAAAGGTCGTTTTTTCTTGATCTTCGGGTGCGATGTGAATCTGATTATAACCCGAATATCCATCTAAAAAGCAATAAAATTCTTTTCCGGCTAAACGATCTAGCATTTGGTCTATAAATGGCAAGGGAAAGTGGTCCTTTTTGGTGGCAAGATTTAATTGTCTATAATCCATACAAATTCGCCACCCGGTGACGGTCCTAGTTGGAATAAGTTCATTTTTCTCATTGGTGACTACCGTAGTACCACCTTTCTTTGGGACACATTGCACCGGACTCACCCAACCACTACTCGAAATGGGGTAAATAATACCCGCATCAAGCCATTTCAAAATATCTTTTTTAACGACTTCTTTCATGATGGGATTAAGTCGTCTTTGTGGTTGCACTTTACCAACACTATTTTCTTCCAAAATTATTCTATGTTGGCAAAGCGAAGGACTAACTCCCTTGATGTCGGCTAAGGTCCAACCTATGGCTTTCTTGTGATTTTTCAACAATTCTATTAACCTCACTTCTTGATCATCACTTAAGTTGGAAGAAATAATTACGGGCAATTTCTCTTCTTCCATGAGATAAGCGTACTTAAGGTGATTGGGAAGTGGTTTTAAGTCCAAATCTGGGGCTTTTATGATAGAAGGAACCTGTGTTGGCCTATCTGTAAAATCAAGCTGCTCAAAAGCATCTATAACCTCAATCAAGTCTTCTTCCGAAATTTCCTCGTCACTGCCCACAGTGGGCTCACTGTAGTCACAGTCTATCAAACTTAACTCGAAGTTATCACCTAAATTGCTAAGGGCAGAACAGTCCTCTACTTCACCATTAAACTTAAGAGATTTGAAAACATTGAAGGTCACCTGTTGGTCATTCACTCTCATGGTCAACTCGCCTTTTTGGACATCTATCAATGTTCGGCCGGTTGCAAGGAAGGGTCTTCCTAAAATGATGGGAACATTTCTATCCGTCTCATAGTCCAAAACTAGAAAATCAGCCGGAAAAATAAATTTATCAACCTTGACCAAAATGTCCTCAATTTTTCCTTTTGGATATGCCAAAGATCTATCTGCGAGTTGCAAAGTAACCGTGGTCGGTCGAACTTCTCCAATTCCCAATTTTTCAAAAACAGATAAAGGCATGAGGTTTATACTCGCTCCCAAGTCACATAATGCGAGTCCTACTTCTTGTCCTCCAATGGAGCACGGGATGGTGAAACTACCCGGATCCTTCAACTTTGGAGGAATTTTACAAGTAAGAATAGCACTACATTCCTTGGTTAGCGCAACGGTTTCAAATTCTTCAAGCCTTCTTTTTTTATTGAGAATGTCTTTTAAAAATTTAACATAACTTGGCATTTGCTCGAGAGCTTCTACCAACGGAATGTTAATGTGGAGTTGCTTGAAAATATCCAAAAACTTTTTAAACTGAACATCCACATGTTTTGATTTTAATCTATCAGGAAAAGGCAACTCACGCAGATCTGGTTTCGATGCTATTTTTCCAGGTGTGGGCACAGCCTGCCCACAGTGGGTGAACTGTGCAGAATTTTTTTCAAAAATGGATGGATCAACTGTTTTAGACACAGAATCTGGGTTATGCGTTTTCTCAACAGAAGGGAAAAAAATAGGGAAATTTTCGGTGTCAAAGAGATGTGAATCTTTTTGCACAATAGGGACGGAAGATGATTTTGTGTTTTGGCACGAATCATCTACATTCCCTATTTCCCTTATACTCACGGCTTTGACATGTTCTTTTCCCTTAGGATTCTCGGTGTCACTAGGTAACGTCCCTTGAGGTCTATTTTTGAGCTCGGCGGCAAATTGCCCGAGTTGGGTTTCGAAACCCCTCAAGGTTGCATTGGTTTGGTTTATAAAACCTTTAAGCAATGATTCGATTGAATCATTACTTCCCGATGCATTTTGTTGCCTAGGTGCATGTGATTGTGAGGATTGTCCATGTTGAAAATTGGAAGGTTGGTTTTGATGAAAACCCGGGGGGAGATTTTGTGGTCGGTTTTGGACTTGACTTGCCCCGGGGGGTTGAAGTCCTTGATTACCGGTCCAAGAAAAATTCGGGTGGTTCCGCCAATTTGGGTTATACGTTTGGGAAAATGGACTATTTCTAGTATGATATCTGACGTAGTTCACCGAGGCGGGATTACCCGGGCTTTCTTCAAAACGATGATTTTCTCCACAAAATACACAAGATTCGTTCAAAGAATGATTCATGGCTTGCACTTGACTTTTTTCCTCATTGATGTTCAAATTGTTTTTAACCAAATTAGTCAAGGCAACGATTTGTGCATTTAAAGAAGCGATGGCATCAATATCATGAACTCCCGATGCATTTTTCGGAACGATGGCACGAGGATTTGACCACTCGGTGTTATTGTTTGAAACTTTTTCTAAAATGTCAAATGCCTCGTTGTATGTTTTGGAAACAAAAGCACCACCGGCCGTAGCATCGAGAATGATTTTCGCAGCATTAGAAAGACCATTATAAAATGTTTCTAATTGGATGCAATGGGGGATTCCGTGGTGAGGACATTTTCTAATTAAATCTTTGAATCTCTCCCATGCATCGGAAACTGCTTCATCTTCCTCTTGTCGAAAATTCATGATATCATGTCTAAATTTCACATTTCTTGTTGGTGGAAAATATTTTTTTAAAAACTTTTCGGCTAAATTCGCCCAAGTATCAATTGATTCCGGTAGTTGTGAATTTAGCCAGGCTTTAGCTCTATCCCTTAGGGTATAAGTGAAGAGCGTCAGCCGTAAGGCTTCTACAGTTACTCCGGGAATACGAAAATGATCCGTCATTTCTATAAATGATTTTAAATGAGAGTGCGGATCTTCCGAAGGTAATCCCCCAAATTGACCCATTGCTTGGATCATTTGAAACATTACGGGCTTCGGTTCAAAAGTTTGTGTTGTCATGTTGGGCCTAAGAATACCCGATTTTAATTGACCAAATTCGGGTGTTGCATAGTCCCATATTCCCCTATCTTTATCATCGGCAATTTTAACCGTGGTTTCAACAATGGGCGGAGGTTGTTCATCCATGTTTCGATTTTGCCTATTTCTCCTACCTCTTCTACGTCTTTTTACAGTTCTTTCAATTTCGGGGTCTAGAGGTAAAAGTTCACCGTGTTGTAGCCGTGGTTCCAAATAAGGCCCATCAATTAAATGCCCAAAGCATGGTTTCTCATTTGTTCTTCTCTAATTAAACAAACGTTAATAGAATTTGGAAAGTCTTGGACACACTTCTCGGTCCTATCACTATCTGCAAGGTCATTGATAGCGGAAAACCGTATAGTTCCACAAGTGGCCACAGTGTTCCCACAGTGGGGGCGCAAGTATACACCTCAACTATGATCGCTATAAGTAATAAAATGGTAAGTATACCGAATATCGTTTCCACAGGGACTGGACTACTGAGAATCAGAGAGTTTCATGAACTTCTTGCACACGCTTTGGTTGTGAGAAAAATTTGTTGTTTTGTTGGTGAAATATCTAAAATAATTAAGAAATTTAACAATGAGTTAAGGATTGGGTATGGGTGTAAGTTTCCTTGAGATAATTATAGTTACCAGATGGTTAGGCGCTTAAGTGCATAGAACCATGTATAAAAATTCCGATCTCTCGAAAACGAATTTTTATATATTATGCCCAAAAGTACCTATAAAGTGCCCATAATTATTATACTTGAGTTTGCCGATTTATCTAAGTTTGACTCTAAGCGTCAAGTCCTACCGGTATGGGGATTTATACCCAAATCTCTTTGTGATATAAATTCCGACCGACGTTTGAACCTTAGTAAATCATACAAAACCCGCATCTCTACGTGGTTATCAAAGACTTTCTCAAATCTTTGTGCATCACTTAAGCCGTATTTCGGATCCGCCCCTCTCGAGGTCTAAGATCTAATATTAACACTTCAAAGTGATCGGCTTATCCGCATTGAGTTATGTCCCGACTCAAGTGACCAAACTCAAGAACAAGTAATTATGGACACACCCAAGTGTATCCTACTAGTCTCAAATTCACTCACACCCACACCCAATAAGGTGCTTAGCTCATGACTAAAAATAAAGACATAATAAAAGAAGAGAAATAATTAAGAACTACTTGCATAAATGTAAATTACGGAAATTAAATTACAAGGGAAAGTAAATGACTAGAAATGTAAATTGCTAGGAAAGTAAAGTACTAGAAAGTAAAATGCTAGAAAGTAAAGTACTAGAAAGTAAAATGATAGAAAGTAAAGGACTAGAAAGTAAAATTACAATCTTCAAGTTAACAAGTAACTTGAATATGAACTAGAGCTTAAGAGAATGTCTTGTGATTGATGGTGGTGAAGTTGATGAGTTGATGAAATAAATGCAAGTCCTTCCTCTTTATATAGCCTCCAAAAAAACATAAAACCCAAAGGACTTTCTTTCTTCAAAACACAAGGGGTAAGACCCATCTCTCTTGTCAACCCATGCTTCAAAGATCAGACAAGCATGCTCCAACAAATATATTTTAATCTGCTCCTTATCGTCCGGATAAACGCAGCGTCCAGCAGTTTCTTCAAGTGGTTCATTGACGCCCACGGTGGGTAGAGTCCTACCCACAGTTGGCCACAATAGTGCAGTTTTTCCAAAAAAATAAACTTTTGATAATTCATCACCTATTTATCACATTTTTAGACCAAATGAAAAGAATAGTAGCAAAGTGGGTATAAAAACGATACAAAATCCTAGAAAAAGAGTGATAAATAACTCTCAAAATCGAGAGTTATCAGTCATGATTATGTCCTTCCAAAGAGGATACCTTTCGACTTCCTTCCTTCTCCATTACCCCATCTGAAGCTTCTACCCTCTCAACCGTTGGTGTAACTCCCATTGTCGGAGACCCCACCGGCTCCACCCCCTTCCTCCCTAACTCGACTCACCTCTCATCCTCCAGTATTGCATCCCGATCCCCCTCATGAGTTGGGTGCTTTAACCATTCAGGCGACATTGTCCCACTTCCCTCGTCAGGTTCCTCTCTGTCCTCTTATTCAAAACCCCAATTATGACATCTCTTCTCTCCCACTTCACACCTTGGAACACACTGAAATCAATAGGATTTCCCTAATCCTCCCTTAGGAAGAGCGTGGAATTCTTTTTTCCTTGTTTACTTTTGCAGGGGACGCTTTTTTTTTCAAAAAGAAAACTCCAAGATAGCTTGGATTACCAACTTAGTAGTCTTATTAAGACTAGAACTCATAGGGAATCAAATCGATTTATGGATGGAATCAGGTATGCAGTATTTAGACAAAAGTATTCGGTTATTGAGGAAAAATCAATATACCTCTAATGTCGAATCTTTCTTTAAAGTCAAATTCCTTTGACATAGATTCTATTCCCTCCAAAAAAACATTTTGTGAACAAAAAGCTCCCTTAATTTTCATATCATTAACCTTTACAATGAATGTTCAAAATGAGTACCAGAAATAACCAAACATATAATAGCCTTTGGCCCACATCTTATGCTTACATCAGGAAGTAGTTCAACGCTTGAGTTAATATCATTTAAGATTTAACCTACCTTCTGAAGTTTGGTTCAAAATGCCTTCCTATAAATAACATCCAACATTAGCTATGTTGCTCACACTCCACCTTGCACCTAGCTTCTATTCTCTCTCTGTAGCCACTCATATATACATATATATATATATATATATATATATATATCATATATATATATTTACACAAGACATAGAAATGAGTGAAAATCCAATCAAATTTGAGAGCCGAACAAGACCTTTAGGGGGGACGGAGCAAAATTGGTTCAAAGCAGTGGCTGGTGGAACAGGGATTACAGCATTGGCACTCCAAATTTCCAAGGAACCAAATATTCCACTATTCAAAAAATCCCTTCAGAAAATCCAAAATGACCATCCCAGCCTCAACTCCATCCTACACAAAAACACCTCTAATGGCTCACCTTCTTTCATCATCAACCCTCCCATCCCTTCCATCCGCCTCAATATCATGACCATGTCCAAAACATCTGAACTCCTCCGAACCCTCATGAGCCGCAGCTCCAACAACTCCCTATCCCCGTTACATCTGATCCTTGAGCATGAACTCAACATCAACGAATGGTCCGATATTTCTGCCCGTTCGTTGTGCATGGGAGGCTTGCCCTTATGGTTTGCTAATGTGTACACGTTGCCTGACCACAAA
This sequence comes from Arctium lappa, assembly GCA_023525745.1. Taxonomy (NCBI): domain Eukaryota; kingdom Viridiplantae; phylum Streptophyta; class Magnoliopsida; order Asterales; family Asteraceae; genus Arctium; species Arctium lappa. Next base: position 28,718,858 of record CM042051.1, on the reverse strand, counting down.
TGGGTGCTGGTGTTGAGGTTACATGCGGGGATATGTGACCGGACCACTGCGGTTTCGTTGCTTAAGGAGTTGAAGGAAGCGATGGGGGAGAAGGAGGGAGGGTATAAAGAGAAGGGAAATATGGGAATAGAGGAACTTATTCCTAGTGGGAAAACTAAGAAGACACTTTGGTCCCATGGGAAGGACATGATGTCATACTCACTTAACTCTCTCAGGCTCACAAATCTGAAGTTTAAGGATGTCAAATCTCCTAGACATTCTGAGGTGGTGAGATTGAAGATGAACATACAAGAAACTCAAATGCTATTGACTGTAAGTCGTTAAACCTCAATCTTATCACTTGCTTTAGGGAGTACCTATTTTCCTCTATAATTTATTTCAATATATATGTCCAAAATATATGTTTAATGATTATTTATTTTATTTGTATAGTTTGTTATCATAATTACATGATAGTATATAAATATGCAATTCAGAGTCAAAATTTGCTGAAGTAAATGCGGAACCAGCTTTTCAGGATCACATATAATATTTTTTATGAAAGATTATATCATGATATATATATATATATATATATATATATATATATATATATATATATATATATATATATATATATATATATATGGAGAGATTCATTTGAGAAATGGTAAATATATGAGAAATAGAGAAGTAATCTTAGTCATTCATCTGGTCAACATTTGCGGCTTTGACCGCGAAGCACCGGATAATTCCTTGTGTGGTCTATAGAAGGTAGAGGGTAATTTCGTAAAATACACGGGATGAGTTCATATGTGAATCTGTATGAATCACAAAGATTCATATATGAATCTGTTAATTAGTTCAACTGATTCATATATGAATCTTTGTGATTCATACAGATTCATATATGAATCACCAAAGTTCATATATCAATCTGTTAGTTAGTTCAACTGATTCATATATGAATCACAAAGGTTCATATATGAATCAGTTAAAAGAGTTCAGTTGTGAATTGCACTGGTTCATATATGAACATATAGTTCATATGTGAATTATACATGTTCATATATGAACACGGCCCGTGTGTTTTGTAAAATTTACAAAATTGTCTTTCTATTTTTGGGATAGCCGTAACTTTTGAACAGTCAAAGCCGTAACTTTTGACCGGTCAAAGCCGCAATATTTGACTAGTCAAATCCGATCTTGACCATATGAATGGTTAGGTTACTTCTCTATTTCTCATATATTTACCATTTCCAAATGAACCAAACACTATATATATATATATATATATATATATATATATTATAATTACAATATACTGGTTCTCGGGCATGTAACTCGATCAGTTGGCGAAGGGGCGGATCGACTTTGCTCAAATTAAATATATAATAGTTTCAAGTTTAAATCCTACGGGAGACATGCTGCACCCTTCCGTTAGCTTCAGCTCTAAAATATCTCACATGACGTTCCTGGGGCGGGCTCCGTATGGGGTAGTTCGAGGATGCTAGTAATCAACTTTTTGTTCAAATAATTATATACAGTGTTAGGTCAAAGGGCCTAACTTACGTATATGACGCATATATCTTATTATATGTTTGACACATATATATGTACAGAGACGGACCTAGGATTTTTTTTTCGAGTGATAACACTATTTGACTATAAGAAACGAAGCTAGGAAGATTTTTCAAAAAAACTCATCATTGGTTTCTTGGTTTTTCCTTACTTTTCGTATGTGAGATCATGTGTTTCGAATTTTTTTAGAACCATAAAAAACCTGAAATTAACAACTAAAAACTAATAAAATGATTGAAACAAGATTCGTAGCCACTGCACGCCTAGGTTGAAAGAAAACCCGTCCAAACCAACTCTGTCAAAACGAACTTGTATTATTATTGTAGTTTTCAAAATACATATATATATATATATATTATATTTGATCACCAAACATTACAATAGTTGGCACCACCTTTCATAACCGTAAACATTTTTTGCCTTAATGTGAACGAAATGAAGGACTGTGCCACAGTATCTGATACACCATGTCCGCCCTATGTAGATGATCATATTTATGAGCGACTATTCATTCAATTAAAATTGCAACCACCATTTTCAGAATCAGTCACTGAGATCTTTAATTTAATCCACGTGATTAATGTACGGTTCTGTAGAGTAAGGGGTTGTTTGTTTTAAAAAAAATCTTTTAATGGCTCTTAAGTCTGAATCGTTCAGACATTTTTACAGATCACCTCTTATTAATTAATCATAACTAAATTAAGACTTCAGACTTTAGACCTTTTAAAAAAACAAACGACACCTAAGAATGGCAGAAAATATTCTAAAATCATCTTCAGGTGACATGAAATTTTTTTCAAACATTGCCAACGATCCTTTATAAAGACTTTTGGAGAACTATTACATCACTCGCTAACAAATTTTGTTTCACAATTACGTATGCATTCAAAGTTGTATGTCTATATATACTGTTAATTAATGCAACTTTAATAACACATACTTTTCTATAGGCTATTCTTTTTTAGTTTTTCATTTAACTTTTAAAATAAAAAAACTCTAGCATATTTTATTTATTAAAAAAATGTTCCTATTTATAGAAAAATTGATTTTATTTTTTAAATTTAATTATATCGCTAATAGATATCTCGTCTTTTTTACTATTTGATATAGGGTTGCAAGTTGAGAGGAATAAAATTATGCGGGGTTTTAGCAGCCGCAGCACTGCTTGCAGCCTATTCTTCCAAGCGCCACTCAAGTAACAACCACCGGAAAAAGTATGGGGTGATCTTCCTAAACGATTGTCGATCCTATCTCCAACCATCTCTATCCATTCATGAATTTGGTACGCTCATTTTTTGATGAAACATATATTTAAGGTTAGAGTTTAATTAAGTTATAAATTTATTTATTTTATTTTATGTTCGTTTTATTGTCCTCAAATATTATTTTTATATAGTTACCATATTTTGATTAATTTATTTAAATTATTAAATATTAATAGTAAAAATTATAGAAAAGGTTAAAAATAAAAATTATAAATTATATATATAAACTTTTTATTTCGGTGTAACTTTAATCTATTTTGAAGATAAATTTTTAATACTATATTTTGTATATATAAAAAATATTTATTTCGTTATAATTTAATAAATTACATAATTAATTAATATGTGTATATAATATATAAACAACTTATTAGGGGTAAATTGGTCATATTATCTCTTCTGTTTTGTCGAGTTCTGTTTTATCAAACACTGAACAGATGTTCTGTCATGTCCCATTTCGTCGTGTTTTATCATGTTTACGTATCAAACGCACCCTAAAGATTTTTTTTTATGTTTAAGAAAAAGATTATGAAATAAATTGGATTTAAATTTAATGAACTAATTAAGCCCCGTATGTACACATGGTAGGTCTATATATAAAAGCATTAGAAAATTTTGGTAGTTTTATGATTTTATCAAACCACCTAAGAGACATATGCTTTTGATTGAATTTATTTTTATGTCAAAATATATTAAACATCGGTAAAAAGAATCTCTCAATATTCTGAAGTGGTAATAAGACTAGCAAAATTTATTTATTTATTTTAAATTTGAAAAAAGAAACCTAAATAAATTTTATGAATTAAAAAGTTATATATATATATATATATATTAAATGGGAAACAAAACTTCTACCCTGTATATTGTTTGTTTTAAACATGATAGAATAATACATCATGAATCATTCAATAAACATCATGCGGAAAGGAAGTAGGATTTACCATAAACAAAACCTTTCATTAAATGGAGAAACAAAAATTCTTTACAAGTTGTTGCATACATACATATATATATATATATATATATATATATATATATATATATATATATACATATACATATAGTGGAAGGATATTTTGCAACTCTTGAAAAGGTTGCAAACCCTTGCAACACACATCTTAACCGTCGGATTCATGATCGATAGTTATTTTATTTTTATTTTTATTTTTTTTTAATTAAGAATATTGGGTCCCATATCTGTTGTAACCGTCGATCATGAATCCGACGGTTAAGATGTGGGTTGCAAGGGTTGCAACTTTTTCAAGGGTTGTAAAATATCCTACCCCTATATATATATATATATATATATTGGAAGGATATTTTGCAACCCTTAAAAATGTTGCAACCCTTGCAACCCACATCTTAACCGTCGGATTCATGATCGACGGATTTTATTTTTATTTTTCTCTTTTTTTAATTAAAAATATTGGGGCTCATATCTATCGTAACCGTCGATCATGAATCCGACGGTTAAGATGTGGGTTGCACGGATTGCAACTTTTTTAAGGGTTGCAAATTAAACAACCCCTATATATATATATATATATATATATATATATATATATATATATATATATATGAGCCCCAATATTTTTAATTAAAAAAAGAGAAAAATAAAAATAAAATAACCGTCGATCATGAATCCGACGGTTAAGATGTGGGTTGCAAGGGTTGCAACATTTTTAAGGGTTGCAAAATATCCTTCCAATATATATATATATATATATATATATATAGGGGTAGGATATTTTACAACCCTTGAAAAAGTTGCAACCCTTGCAACCCACATCTTAACCGTCGGATTCATGATCGACAGTTACAACAGATATGGGACCCAATATTCTTAATTAAAAAAAAATAAAAATAAAAATAAAATATATATATACACTAAAGTGATAGTTCTACGTATCCCCTATATTTTTCAGGATTTTACCACTCTGCCATCTCGACGAGTCATGAAGTGAAAGGAGAAGAAACCCTATGGAACTTGGCAACTATGATCTACATGGCTTTTGTGAACTCTAAAAACAACAATAAACATTTCTCAGACATGGCTGACTTGAACTTCCTGATGTCCAAAGCCATAGACAACCCTAATTTGACGCCTTCGTCTTCATTGAGAACTTCATTGGTAACTGTTTTTGAGGATCCTGTCATCGAGACGTCAAGCGATGTTGAACGAGAACTTGGACTAGACGACTACATCGGGTGTGCCTCGGCTCACGGAGTAGGTCCATCCATTGCCATTTTTGATACCGTACGAGATGGACAGTTGGATTGTGCCTGTGTTTACCCTGCACCACTGCATTCAAGAGAACAGATGTTGGAACTGCTTGCGAATATGAAACTCAATCTTCTTGAGGGTTTCAAAATGGATGAAAAGCTTGAAACTTAGAGTTGCGTTGCATCAATTACGATCTACTACCTATTTTTATTATTACTGAAATTTATGTCAAACGTACTAGACAATCTCTGTTGGTGTATTGATATTTTATGTACCATTGTTACGCATGATTTCATATTAATCAGAACTTGTCTTCATCCTTTACTGTTTCGAGTTACCTTTGTTGATAATTATTGTCTTTAGAAATTTTATTCAACTTTCATCATAGTTTTCTTTCTTTTATCATATCTTGACTTTTATATGAATTTTTTTGTGGTCAACATTTATATAGATGCCAAAGTAAGAGTCCTATATGAACAGTAAATCTAAAGTTGATAGAGATAAGAATGACACAATCCTATTTGACTACAACGAGTACACAAACAGAGAGATATGATGATAAAAATAAAACGTGAAACTGAATTTTCATGTTCAATGTACCACAACCTTATCATCATCATTAAATACAACTGAAAATTCTAAAAATACATGTACACATAGTTGACGTATTTATTTTTTATAAAGCATTTATCTAGCGGTGTTCAAAAACACCGTTGGACCGCTCAAACCGGTCGAATCAGTAAAACCGGACCGTGAGTGGTTTGTTGGTCCGGTCCCGTCTGAAAAATAGTCAAACCGCTCGATCTGGTATGGTCTACGGTTTGAATGTTTTTTTGAGCGGTCAAGACCAAACAGACCGCCAAAAATACCCACATATTAATTATATTTGTGTCTTAGACTCAATCTTTATAACCCAATTAAAAAAAATACGTCTAAAACATTATGTTTTTAGTTTTAATTTCTCAATTGACCATGTTATCAAAATTGACAAATTTCCAAAATTCGTCAAAGATCAAACCCAAAATTCCAAATCGTTATATGACTCACTCAATATTTGTTCAAAATTCAACTACTGTTGGTCGTTTAACTTTCTCAGCTTGCTCAATTTTTTGTTTCTAATTTTAGAGATAGACGTTTATTTTATAATTCAATATATTATTTTTTGAGTAAATTACATTCTTGATCCCTGTGGTTTATGTGTTTTAAATACTTTGAGTCCCTATTTTAAAATATTTATGGATTACATCCCCCGTTATTTGCATTTTATAATGTTGTAGGTCCCTAAATCTAACTCCATCCAAAAAAATGTCGTTAGCTCAGTTACTTTAGAGGGGTATTTTAGTCATTAATTATTTTTTATTAAAACCACAGGGACTAAAAATGTAACTTACTCTATCAACAAATGAAAGATAAACATTCATATTCAATTCTGCGTGATGTTCTTTATCCTGAATATGAAAATCAACCCAAATTTCATAAATAGATGCAAAACCAAATACAAATACATGAAGAGGATGACCAAATACAAATCCATGAATTACCATGAATACAATGAACATATTGTACGAAGATATCAAGTATATTAACATTGTGAAACGAAATATCTAAACCCAAGTGAATCGAATTTAAACAGGAAAAAATTGAAACTCTAAAGTTGTACAAAACTGTGATTTTCAACATCTTCATATTTACAAGATCTTCATATTTACCAAATCCTCAAGAACAAGATATTCAATAACCAAATCTTCAAGAATCAAAAACAAATCTTTTTAGATTTAGGGTTGAGCAACCGGTTTAAGGGAATGAGATGTAGGCAATTGGAGGCTAGATGTAAACCAAACCCAAGTATGAAACCCACCATCTATACCTATGAATATAAACCATAAGAAATGGATGGATATGGAGGTGAGGGTTGGTGGATCTGCATCGTCGGAGAACTGTCAGGATCGAAATTCAAAACAAGAATTTAATAAACACTCAGAAACTTATGTTAAAGAAGTCGCGAAAAAACACTTTAACAATAAATCAATCAAACAGTGTATAAACTCAAATCACAAGTTATATTGATTAACTTAATGATTACAAACAAAACCTCAATCTGTTGAACAGACTCAACAGACGTTCAATACTTCTCTATTGAAAGGACTTCTAAGAACCTTGAGGTTAATTCTCTCTAAAACAAACGTATATCAAAAACCATGTCTCTATCAAAGACTTCTAAACTATATATACAGAACTAATTACAAGATAATTATCAAAACAAAATTGATCTTCATAATCCATTCCATAATTATCTTCATCTTTATCTCCAGCTCCTATTCTTTCGTTTCAAGTCATTATCTTCATAAGCAGTATTAACTTCATCCTCATCCAGCAGCATTAATCTTCAAGCAGTATTAACACTAGCAGTACTAACTCTCCAAGCAGTAGTAATTCTACTAGCAGTAGTAATCCTTCAACTAGCAGTACTAAAGACTTCAACAGTAGTAATCTTCAATACTCTAGCAGCACTAACCAGACATGGTTCATTTTATCCCCAACAATCTCCCCCTAACTTAACTTTTGAAATCCAGAAGTTAAGTTCTTCAACGTATAGGGTCTTCATGATGCTTTCAAAACTCCAGCTTAATTCCCAAGATTTGGATCCAGTCCCAGACTTTGATTAATGGTTCTTCTAATTACAATCTTTGCCATTTCAGAACCTGTAGGACATACCAGTTTTGCTCTTAACATTCCTTATAGCTTTGTTCTGCTATGGTCATACACTTTGTCCACCAAGTAGTACTCATGGTAGCTTTTGTCTATGGTTAGGACATATACTCCACATATTTCATTGAGCATCAAGTGATCAATGATTCTGAATACCTTTTCATGATCCACATCTCTGATAATATACTTAACCCTGTCAGGGTCAAACATCATGCATAGGTACTCCATGGCTATCTTAATTAAGTTCATTTCTGTTCCTTTCAGCACATCTTCATACAGAGTCAGTCCAACTTTGTATATTTCTTCCAGATCAGCCCTTGTACAGCTTCTCACTATCTTTCCCCAGGTTGGATACACCTCATACTGATCACCCATTCTTTTGAATCTGAAATATTCTCTTCTGTTGTCCCTCGGAGTATCCAAGTGAATGATCTCTGGTGCCTGCATTGAGATAGGTTCAGCTTGCACTGGTTCTTCATCTGTCAAAGTCATGTACAAATGGAACTGCTCATTAGATTGTTGATTAGACTGCTCTTGACTCTCCTTTTCCTTGTCAACATGTTCACCCTGTTTCTGCTGCTCTGAAGATTTTGTTTCCATTTTCTCACTTTCCTGTTCTTTCTTTCCTTCTTCAGTTCTAGGTCTTTTTGCCTTTGACTTGGTCGCTATGGACTTCTTTCTTTTAATAACTCCAATCTTTTGAGCTAAGGTCTCTTCTTTCTTCACTTCTGCCTTGTCTTTGATAGGAGTGCCTTCTTCACTGTCAGGGAATGGTTGTTGAATATTCAAATCATGCCTTTCTTTCATTTTTCTTTCAACCTCAACCCTTTGTGTGAAGTCCCCTTTCAACTTGGCCATCTCCTTCTTGTATAGCTCTTCTATCCTTCCAAATGACATACTGGTAAACATTCCTTCAGGAACTCCAATAGCTCCTTTCAGAAAGTTTATCATTTTCCTTCTTTCTTGATTGGCTAGGAATGTTTTACATGGTTGTCTTTGTCTTGTCTTTAATAACAGCCTTTGCCTTGATGCCTTCTTTGTAACTTTCTTAGCAGCATCAGCAGTTTTCATACTCCTTTGAAATTCCTCATTAAGCTTTGTAGACAATTCTAAAGCAATATCTCTGTCTTTGCAGATTGGATTTCTTTCTCCATTTCCATCTCTTCTTGCAGCTTCTTTGCTAACTCTTCATCCAAGGCTATTTGTGATGATTTCTTTGATGGCTTCACAGATTCAACCACCTTTTCTTTCCCTTTCCTCTTGATCTCTGCCTCACCGATCTTCTTCTTTTTCTGTTCTGATCCTCCTTCTTTGATTACCACTCCTTTAGCCTTTTGAGTGGCTTTAGGAGTGTCATGCTTTGCTTTAACTAGAGTTTCTGCAATTTCTAGTTCTTCTACTGTCAGAAGAGTTTCTGTTGGTTGTTCTGTTTCTGCTTCTGGTGTAGTTACTGCTGCTGACTCTGTTACTGCTTCTTTCATACTTGTTTCTGCTGCTTTACATATTTATGTTGCTTTGACAAAGGTTTCTGCTTTTGTACCAATTTCCTTTTCTTTTTCAGCACCAGTCTCCCCCCTCAAACTGAAATTCCATCTCACTTGTACTCTCCTTTTCTATTTCAGCTTCTGACCTCTCCCCCTTTTTGGAAGCATCATTAGTCCTTCTCTTCTTTAATACAAACTGAGTTTTCTTCTTCTTGTGCACCAGTTTGAGCACCAGCTTCTTGAGATGGGCTATCTTCTCTTGTTGAGACAAAATCACCTTTTGCATATCTTTTATCTCCAAGTTTTGATTGTGAACTTCCAGACTTAATGTACCAAGAGTATCCATCAATTCTTCGTAGTTATATCTGTCCTCACCTCCTTTAGGTGTGTTTACCACCTTTGAAGGATCCTTGGATCTTTTAGTAGAGGCCTTCTGCCTAGCAGAAGCACCTTCTACCCCTGTGGTTTCTTGGCACCTGGGACCTTTAGATGATTGTTCATCTAAAGTTGATGTGGGGAAGGTCTTAGAGATGTTCACACTGTCCTGTCCTACACCTTGTGCAGAAACAGTAGTGTGAGCCTTTCTGCCCACATGCTCATCCTTCTCCTTATAGAGCACCTTCTTGGGGTTGGGAGACACCCCTATAGTTTTCCTTTGGATATTCTCTGATGAAGAATGCTCCATCAGAGGGCTTGTAGGCTTTGGGGGTGTAGATACAAGAAGGGAAGGAACCTTTTGTACCTTTTTCCTTATATATGTTTTGGTGATGGGGGATTTTGGCTTGACAATAGGGATCTGAGGAGTATTAATAGAATTGAATGGTGTGGGTAGGTCATCAGTTGGGTGGTCAGATGTGGGCTGTGACTCTGATGCCTCACCATGGGAATGAGACACACCCATCATTGTAGAGAACAATGGAGTGTCTTGTCCAGAAAAGTCCTTGGAAGGCCTTTTCATGTTTGAGAACACCTTCCCTTTGGGAGGTTTTGGTACATACACCTCTTCAAAAGAGGGTAGATCCGTCAATTCCTTTAGTAGAATCTCTTGTACAAACCTAGGATACATATAAAATTTCTTTGTTTTGGTATCCAGATTTGACAGCAAATCATTTAAAAGCATTTGTGAAAAATTAAACTTTCTGGAGGTTGCTAAGCAGACCAGAGCATAAGCTATGGTACTGCTGAACTCACTCCATCCAGTTGTTTTGCGTGAAATGAAGTGTTGTAGGGTATGAACAAAGAATCGCCACTGAGGTGAAAATATGTTCTTGTAAAACTTGTAGACATCAGTGGGACCTTCATACCCCATTCGACTAAGAACTTGGAAGAGATCTTCCTTAGGTAAAAAGGTTATACCTGAGGCATCATCTAAGCATAGATGGGTGCGTATGCAATCCTCTGTGATGACGATGGGTTTGTCACAAACCCTTGATTGGATGACTTGATTTCCTTCCACAGTCTGTAATGAGGCATTTGCCCAGAACTGTCGCAAGTGTTCCACATAGATTGTGGGATTGACAGTGAGTGCATAGGCAATGTGCGATGATTTGTGGAAATCCACTATAGCATGAAAACCCTCAGCTTGCTTGGGTTTCTGTAACATGGCCAATTCGTTGTGTTCATCAAAGAAGTTAAGTCCTGCCATCTTCTTGATTGAAACTAGGGTTATGCACTGGTAAGTAAGAATTCAAGAGAGAGAGAGAAAGAACACTCGTAGGAAATTCAAAGAGTCGTTTGGATTTTGGCGGTCAAAGAGGGTATTTATAGGTGGAGGGTTTCAGTTAGAAGCAATACTAAGTACCCTAGCAGTATTAACTCATATTAGCATTAGTAACACATACTGGCAGTATTAACACAGACTAGCAGTATTAACACATATCGGCAGTAGTAACACTGATTAGCAGTAGAAATAAGGTAAGTAGTAGTAACTTTGCACTGGCAGTATAAACCACCTAGCAGTAGTAACCTTACTTAACCATATTTGAACTGTCAGAAGAAGTAATAGTGAGAGCAATATTAACTTAACTAGAAGTACTAAGTATCCAATTCAGCAAAGTAATCTGAAACCATACATTTGCCACTTATCTTACCTCCTATTGGATTGTCATTAAAAGCAACATGTCCTCCATCACATCTTTTGAAATTTTGAAGGTAGTCCATGTTACCTGTCATGTGCCTAGAGCAACTACTATCTACATGCCAAATGCTCTTCTTCTTGAGCTGTTGGTTGCCCTGCACACTAGATAAAATAGTTAGTTTCTAGGGGGAACCCAAGCCAAAGTGGTCTTGGGTTGTCCTTTCTCATCAACATATTTATAATCAGTAATTTTAGTCTGGATGAGATGATCAGAGTTAGGAATCGCATGGCTGGAATACTTTGTCAGAATTATAGGCTTGGCAGCATTAATACTGGTAGCAGCACTATCCTTGTTAACAGTACTAACTTGGTTAGCAGTACTAACCAGTACTAACTTGGTTAGCAGTACTAACCAGTACTAACTTGGTTAGCAGTAGTATTGCTATCAGCAGCATTATTTCTGTTAGCAGTACTATTTGAGGTAGCAGTACTAACCGGTTTCTTGACTTTTGGAACCCAAACCTTGACAAAGTTGTTTTCTCTCTTGTTCTGTGAGTTACTCCTTGACTTTCTTGGAGTATTTGATTTAGCAAACTTATTCTGAATATGAGATTTTGCAGTCCCAGTTTTCATTGGTACTGTTCTCATATTAGCAGCCATGTGATTTCTGGATTTCTTCCTACAACCAACTGAATTTTGTGTTTGTCTTTGAAAAGAAAATCTTTGGTTAATAGGATTGAAATAACAGTGTTTTGCTAGATGATTTAACTTGCCACAAATAAAATAAGGCTTTGGTCTATTGACTTTGTTTAGATCAATTCCCTGTTTTTGAGCCCACTAATTATTTCTGTTTCTCTGATTTCTCCTTATTTTATCATGTTTATGGGGCTTGTTCTGTTGACAAGTACAAGGATTTACAACAGAGGTTTGCATGTAGTGAATTCCCTGTACCTTTTCCTTTCCTTTCCTAGAGGTTTCAGCTTTCTCACCCTTACCATTCTCTTTCTCTGTCTTGGACATCTCCACTTTATCACTCTTGACAAATGGTTTACCCCCTCTCTCATTTGTAAGAATATGGTTTTCTAAGGGAATATCTTTGTGGTCTTCCTTATTCTTACCCTCAGAGTTCTCTTCTTCAGAATCTGTCTCAACCACTACTTTGTTTAATGGATCTACTTCTGTGGCTCCTGCAGGTAAGTCATTCTTATCCTGTCTTTCTAAGAGGTCGAGGTGGGAGGAATATAGTTATTATTGTAAGGTGGAGGGGTGTTGTTGTAGCCTATACCTCTCTTTAGTTTGTCATGAATTTGAGATTTAAGTAAATAGTCCATTGCTTTAGAAGCATTGGAATATTTCTCAATGTCTAGTTTGGCCTTCTCAAATTCACTCTTAACTTTTTCACACTCCTCTCTGGACTTCTCTAGCTTAAACTCTAACTCATTCTTCTCCCACTTCCAATAGTTGAGATCATATGAATGTTGAAGTTCATTGGCTTGATATGCCTTTATTTGTTCCTCAAAATTCTCAACAATCACAACATACTCTCTTATATCTTTCTCTAACCTTTTAAGGTCATCACACATGCTCTGATTTTGATCCCTGTACTTTTTAACAGTTTCAAGACATGTTTTAGAGCAAAGGTTAGATTTTACCTCTGTGGGGATTGCAGTGTTTGAAGATTCTGAAACCTCAGCCATCAATGATTGATTCTGGATTCCGTTTGTGATGATTGTTGATTTCTGAGTTCCTTAAGCTCTGATACCACTTGTCAGGATCGAAATTCAAAACAAGAATTTAATAAACACTCAGAAACTTATGTTAAAGAAGTCGCAGAAAAACACTTTAACAATAAATCAATCAAACAGTGTATAAACTCAAATCACAAGTTATATTGATTAACTTAATGATTACAAACAAAACCTCAATCTGTTGAACAGACTCAACAGACGTTCAATACTTCTCTATTGAAAGGACTTCTAAGAACCTTGAGGTTAATTCTCTCTAAAACAAACGTATATCAAAAACCATGTCTCTATCAAAGACTTCTAAACTATATATACAGAACTAATTACAAGATAATTATCAAAACAAAATTGATCTTCATAATCCATTCCATAATTATCTTCATCTTTATCTCCAGCTCCTATTCTTTCATTTCAAGTCATTATCTTCATAAGCAATATTAACTTCATCCTCATCCAGCAGCATTAATCTTCAAGCAGTATTAACTACTAACAATACTAACTCTCCAAGCAGTAGTAATTCTACTAGCAGTAGTAATCCTTCAACTAGCAGTACTAAAGACTTCAACAGTGGTAATCTTCAATACTCTAGCAGCACTAACCAGACTTGGTTCATTTTATCCCCAACAAGAACCACGTGGTAGCCGGAAGACAACAAAAACCCCACTGCTTTTTCAACGCTGCCAACGAAGAGATATGGATGAAGACAAAGAGATAAGGGTCGATTTTTCAACGAAAACCCCACAGAAGATGATGGTTGTGTTATCGAAATCACATCCTCGTAATCCCATCGCATATGCCTGGTCTATCTGGATCTGGTTGGGTGGAGGAGACGTGATTGGTCTGAATTACATGATTGGTTCTTGTGGTTTATTTGTTTTAACACTCTGGATCCCTACCTTGAAATATTTATGGATTACATTCCCATGGTTTGCATTTTATAACACATTTGGTCCCATCACTAATTAACTTTGCCTTAAAATTTTATTTTAAGTCGGTTAGTTTGGAGGGGTATTTTAGTCATTATTTTATTATTATTTTCAACAAAAACCACAGGGACCAATAATGTAATTTACTCTACTTTTTATTAAAACCACATGAGAAAGATTGTAATTTACTCTAGCATATATATACATAGAGGAAAGTTCAAATGAAAATTCATCTTTCATTGTGCACGTGAGGACAAATCTCAGTCATTCCATCTCTTTTGATCCAACAACTCATAATAAATAGAGTTTTTAATTTTAAGATGCATAGGAGTAAAAATGGAAGATAAAAACTTTGACTCAATTAAAGTTTAAAATAAATTATCTTAAAAATTACTAATATTTTAATCAAACAAATTACATCAAAAAAACGATAATTTCGTGTTCTTCGATATGACATCCATCTCGATGTTTTTTCCCCGTTTTAACCGTTTTTACGTGAAATGTTATATATGTGTTATATTCATTATAAATATTTATGTACGTTCAAGTTTGTACAACACCTCGACAACGTAAGTATGTAACTCGACATCATCTTCTTCAACAATTTTTTCAATGTCGTAAGACATCGCGTTTCTTCAGCATCGTAACCCAACACCCATCAAGACGAATCGAGAACCTATTGAATAATTTTGTTGTGAACCGGGGAACAAAAGAGAGCGCGTCAAGTCTCCACATCTTCAGAGGTCATTCATGTATTATTCGTCATGAATAATGTATCATTCATGATGAATAATACAACATTCAGGGTGAATAATTCACGATTCATGAATTCGTGTATTATTCATCATGAATGTTGTGTAATTCATTTTGAATACTATATTATTCATCATGAATAATGAATGAAAGTTCACAGGTCATTCATGTATTATTCATGATGAATAATACAACATTCACGGTGAATAATTCAAGATTCATGAATTCGTGTATTATTCATCATGAATGTTGTGTAATTCATTCTGAATACTATATTATTCATCATGAATAATGAATGAACATTCACATTTTTATTCATACAGAATGTGGGACGTCCAGGGATGCACATACATATTCATAATGAATTAAACCAAATTTCGGTTGTGAATTGGGAAACAAAATAGAGTGTGTCATGTGTCTACACCTTCACGGGTAATTCATATATTATTAATCATGAATAATGTATCATTTTGGATGAATAATACATGATTCATGATAAATAATACATGAATCCTGAATTTGTGTATTATTCATCCTAAATGTTGTATTATTCATCCCGAATACTGTATTATTCATCATGAATAGTAAATGAACGTTCGTGTTTGTTATTCATACTGAATGTGGACATCCGAGTACGTGCATGCGTATTCAGAATGAATATAACATATATATAGAATTTCACGTAAAAAACGGTTAAAACGAAAAAAAACTATATCGAGATAGATGTCAGATCGAAGAGCACGAAATTCTCGTTTTTTTGATGTAATTTGTTTGATTAAAATATTATTAATTTTTAAGATAATTTATTTTAAAGTTTAAGGGGGTAAAATCTTTTTAATTAAAAATAAAATAAAAAGTCAAACAAGGTAGGCATTGATTCAAATTTTCAATTTTGTCCTTAATCTCTTCTCAATTAACCTTATTATGTATTAATCATTGATTAATTTTCTAAATTTTGATCAATGGTTAAAATTTGTCCTCATGTGCACAATGAAAGATGAGTTTTCATTTGAACCCACCCCTATATATATATATGGAGAAGTTCAAATGAGAAGTGTTGATTGTATGAGAAGTATAAAAGTGATCATATAGCTCTTCATTTGGTCAACATTTGCGGCTTTAACTGTGAATGAACGAATAATTCATCGCATGGTCTGAGAGATAGTTTCATAACTTTCACATATGAATCCGTTTGCTGCCAATTTGTAAAAGTTAAGAAACTACCCCTCTGTTTTTGGCATAACCGTAAATTTTGACCAGTCAAAGACGCAATTATTGACCAGTCAAATCCGATCTTGACCAAATGAAAGGCTAGGATTACTTATATATTTCTCATATATTTAGCACTTATCATTTGAACCTGTGGCTATATGTGTGTATATATATATATACACACACATCATCATCATCATCATTATCATCATCTCCGTCCAATAACTTCTTCTCCGACCATGAACTTACTTCTCCAGCCAAGTTCATCTCAGATTCATCTCAGAACTTTGAAACAAAAACCCAAATTCATCTCAAAACTTTTAATCAAAAACTTAAATTCATCTCAAAATCTTAATAAACAACCGAATGAAGAACAAAAAAACATAATTTTAAATAAAGAAAACATACAAATTTTAGTAATAAAAAACATGTATACAAACACTAATCAATACAAAAATCTATGTACTAATAAAAGAATATTGTATACAAATTCTTATTTGTATATTCTAAAAACTTCAATGAAAAATAGAAAACCAATCCGTGTCCTTTATGTTCTTCGAAACCCATATGAGGCAAACTTCACCTACAAGATGGGGTCGGCAATATCCTTAAACCATGGATCTTGATACGAAATTGGATACCATGGAAGAGGGATGTGGAACTTGGGGATCGTGGATCTGGAGACAGGGGGTTTGATTTACGGATGAAGACGAGGAGATAGGGTTCGATTTAGGGTGGTTTCTCTGGCTGCTGTGGTGGTTGTTTCACAAATGCAGAAAGGGAACCGGAGATGGTTGGAGACATATATGCTACTCCTGTGACGTAACTCTGGGGACCTCAGATCCATTAGAGATCCAACCGACTATCTCAGATCTGGAGAGGAATGGTTGTATAAAAGGAGAGGGATGGAGGCCTAGGGTGGAGAAAACGATCAACTGTTGGATGAGAAATGGATGCACATTAGGATGAGATGAATCGAGATAAGATGCAACGAGATGCACTAGATCAATTCTCATCTAAGCCACAACTCATGGGAGGGCATTTGATTAAAAATGATTAACGGTTCAGATTCACTTCTCACGCTTCTCACGTTAACCTCAACTTCTCACACGATCATTCACCTATATATATATATATATATATGTGTGTGTGTGTGTGTGTGTGTGTGTGTGTGTGTGTGTGTGTGTTTAATCAACTGAGAACTCAGTTGTTTGTGATAACTGTGAGATCCAACCTAACGAAACAATTATTGATATTTATTCTTTTATATATTTAATTAATAAAAGACGTACTAGTAATTTTAGTACTTTATTTATTTTAGCAATTATATATCTTTTATTATGCAGTTTCTTTGAATGTCTCAACCATAATTCAACCGACATATTAAGATGATGATGAATCGATATCACGGTGGGTATGTGTGGTCTAAAAATCTAGATCATGTCTCGTCTCAACCTATACTTAGAAGGGTATCGCAGTAGGTTTTTGTCTTACTGTTTAAAAGTTATTGGGTATCATATTGGGTTTGTGTCTTCAGAAGGGTATCACAGTGGGTTTGTGTCTTGTTTGTTTAGAAGTTCTTGAGTATCACAGTAGGTTTGTGGCTTAATGTTAAGAAGCTCTTGCATATGACAATGGGTATACGCTGGAATAAGTTTGGCTGGAGTAAGGTTAGCCGGAGAGAGGAGAGAAATATACAAAAAGACTACTTTACCCCTAAATATTACCCATAAGTTTAATTTTTTTTAAATCAATTGATAGTTATCAAAATTAATATTTTTAATAATAACCATTGATTATTAATGATGTGTGGTGGAGACTAGATCTCATGGTTATCACAAACAACTGAGTTCTCCCTTGAATGACCCATATTATATATGTGGGTGGGTGGGTGGGTGGGTGTGTATGGGTGTGATAAATAATCCATCTAAAATAAACAAAACAGAACAATGTAAAGTAAGAACAACGATTGTGAGACACCAAGATTTAACGTAGTCCCACTATTGATGTGATAGTGTATGTCCTCAAGGAGAAAAAAAAAAGAAAGAGCAAAAGAATTTTATTAACCAAATGGGTGTTATAAGCAACTTACAAGATCAAATTAAAATCCAAATAATCGGCAACAAATGGCTCCAAGCTTATGTACTTGCCACATATAGAAAGGAAACTAATTTTTAGACGAGGCCAATGAAATTAAACCTAACAGTTCCCCCTTATATATTGGCCGATTCGCGTCGATGACCTAGTGTGGTGACTTGCCATCCTAAATCCATTACGTCTAATTCCATATATAGCAAGCAGTGAGTCGGTTATGCAGTCGTGTGTGTCACGTGGTCCAACCATTAGATTGTAAACAATGAACTGAGAGCTCAATTAGAATAATTTAGAACGAGCCATTAAGCCTTGTGACTTGCTCAAGCAACCTATCATCGCTAGCCTAGGTCGCATGTTTCCCTATGATTAGACATGTGAGCTCCAATTCACAAATCCTAATGGCCAAGAACCTGAAGAGTTGGCGACATCCCTAGGGCTAGCCTTGCAAGGGTTTAGGGTTTAGTGTTTAGGGCAGCCTATGCGATGGCCAGAGCAGCAACTCAAATGCCTATTGTTGTCGATGTTGCATTTTCTAAAAATGTGTGCATGAAGGAGAATTCTTAACATATCAAGGTCGTGGTTAAGTGAATGAAGTTTCAGGGTTTTTGTAACTCTATGATGTAAATATGGTTGCCTCTAAAAAATTCAACAAAAGAGAACTACAAAATAATTTCCATTGCGGCTCTTTCAGATTTTATGTTGTCTAATTATCACTCGGTGTGGGAACATATAAAATATGTAAATTTTCTTTATTGATTTCTCCTTTCCATGTATTGTTAAAATCAAGTGTGATAGTGGATTTCTCAGTGTTCTTCTCCCCTGCAATGGTGGAAGCCCTAAAGGGACTTGGGGGCCATGACCCCCTTGATTTTTTGATCTCTTACTAGTTATATATTATTGGATAAGCTCAAACTCTATTCAAAAATTGATATATGTGCATTTGGCCCTTCACTCTTTAGTATTTAAAAAACTAGCTCGAGCCCAAGCTTTTTTTATGTTCTTAACATGCATATTATAACAACCCAAAATATAAGCTATTTATTTTATTTTGAAACCATTATATAATGGGATTTAGAGTAATGAACCATTAATTTTATATGTATGGATCATGTTTAATTTAAGTTTTGATAATATGATAAAAAAAATAAAACGATCATCATTATAAAGTAAATAAAATATTATTCACAAACAATGAATAAAAGTAATTCCTCGGTTAAACTAAAAATGTGTTTATACATGGGTTAGGAGATTATGTGTTAACGGTTGATAAATGGACAATCTTTTGTATAAAGGGTCTGTTTTAAAAATGTCAAAACGATATATATTAGTTTTTCGCAAGGTTCTAAATGGCGTGAGGTGTGGCGGGGCGGCGAGGCCAAGCCTCAAGCCTTAGGAGCCACGACGAAGCCATGACGTTTTGAAGGCGTGACTTATGACGTCATTTTTTTAATTCACATATAATATTATATATAGAAACATATGTTTTGTAGTGTTACTAAATGAGTCAATAGTAATAAGCAAGTGAAATTATGGTATATATTAAAAAACTTGCAAATAAGACATTAAAAACGTAAATAAAAATCAAATATTGCATTACGAAATTGTGCACTATGGCATGGTGTGTCATGGGCTTAACGTGACGTGAGACATAAACCTTGGTGTCATGGCGTGCCATGGCGGCTATACGACGAGTTTTTTAGAACAATGGTTTTTTGTTAAATCGGATGTCGTGAAAAAATTTCATATTTTATGGGAATTACATATGTAATATACTCTAAAGAAATTAGAACATGTACATTTGGAAATCGAAAAATGTTGTGGACACCACAATAAAATTGGGTTTATAGAAAGCAAAAAATGTCAAAATGTTCAAATATATAGACTATTTTATAGAATTTAAGTTTATAAGACCAAATGATAAAACATCATATATATCTTAGGGGGCGTTTGGTTCGTAGAATGATTTCTGAAGGAATGTAAACTATCTAAGGAATTGGAATCTGGAAGGAATTGGAATTGAATGTTATCAGGTTTGACCAAGTGTTTGGTTGGCAGGAATGTAATACAATCAGTCAAATGAATTGGAATCTGTCTGTTTGGTTTGCAAAGGAATTGGAATGGAATTATGAAAAATGACAAAAATACCCTTTCTTTTATTTTTATTTTTTTAAATGCCGAGAGAGAGAGGAGAGAGAGGGGGGAGAGAGGAGAGAGAGGGAGCAGGGAGAGAGAGAGGAGAGGAGAGAGATAGAGAGAGGAGAGAGAGGGGAGAGGGAGAGGAGAGAGAGAAAAGAGAGAGAGAGAGAGAAAAAGGAGAGAGAGATAGGAGAGAGAGATAGGAGAGAGAGAGGGTTTTTAGAAACGGCTAGGGTTTTTAGAAAAGTTAAGAAGGGTATTTGTGTCATTTTGAGAAAATCTGATGGAATGGAATTCAATTCCATCCATCTTAAGAAGGAATGACCAAATCCATGATTAAAGGAATTCAATTCCATTCCATTGATAACCAAATAGCAGGATGGAATTTGGTCAATAGAATTGAGCATTCCAATTCCATCAGATTCCGGCGGAATCCAACGAACCAAACGCCCCCTTAGAGTGTTGCAATAAGTTTATAGGAAGCTTTTGGGTGCCGTAACAAGTTTTTTAGGGTTTTTTAAAAGAAATCGTTGTATTAACTATTTTATAAGATACTATTTGAAAAAGTGTTTATAAAAACAGTTGTCCTATAAAAAGACGTGCTTATAGGACACTTCTCAAAAGTGTCCTATAAAATAGCTAATACGTCGTTTTATTTTTAAAATGTCCTAAAAAACTTATTAAGACATTCAAAAGTGTCCTATAATCTTATTGCAACATTTTTAAATAGGATGATTTATTGTTTGATCATATAAACTTAACACCTATAAAATAATCTAGTTATCACATTTAGACATCATTACTATCGTATAAACCCGATTTTATTATGAGATCAAGTGAGATAGTCTCAATGCATGCATGTAATTAGTTTTTTTGTATAGACTATGTATATTAGTTATAGCGAAAAAAATATAAATCAGAAAGGTAAAATAATATTTTATTATTTAATATTTATGCATGTTTGTATTAAACATCAGTTTCGACCTGAGTTAAGTTATAATGCTTGTGTTCACCTCTACCCCGTAGTTTTCCTGGTTTGGATTTTCCACGTAAATACGGTGTCGTTTTTTATCTTTTATTTATTTCTATCAAGGTATGTTAATTAATTGTATGGTTCCTTTCAGATTTCGAGTTTATCGTTTCTGCATACAAACATGTTTGAGTTCATTATTTTGGGTCTTGGGAAAATTCAACTAAGTTTCTACTTGAGTTCAATCACGGTGTTTTGAGGTTGTTTTAAGTTTGGTAAGGTAGATATTTGCAACATATGATATATCTAGTACTTCAAATTTAGGGGTTTAGTGTTTTATCCCTTTGATTTACTAGAGAGTATTTATTAGGATTTTAGCCTAATATATGTTATATGTTTTTATTTTTGTTGTAATGGACCTTAGAAAGAGGATAATAATTCATTTCATGCATATAGATTGGATCACAAGGGATTTTCAAAAACTACAACAAGTTGTATATAGTTGGATTCTCAATGGGTTTTTGGATGGGTTGCTCATTGTGTTACTCATGAGTTTGCTCGATAAGTTTCAATATACTTTGGATGGAAGAGAAGGAACTAGAACATCCAAATTATTGAGCGACTGAAGAGTTGGAGGAACGATTGGGAAGAGAAATCTCTGGAAGTCGGAAAAACCCAATTGGTTTTGAGGATATCATTCATGAGTGCAGGGAATGTTGATAGATTCTCAATTAGACACTAGAAGATGAGACAGGGTTTATTGGGTGTCATTTGCAAAGAGAGCTATAGACGCTAGAGGATGTTGCCATAGGAACTCAAGTGAAACTCTCCATTGAAGAGAGAGGGAGAAATGAAAAAGGGGAAAAACTGATCTTTACATTCAGAGAAGGGTATTTTAGAAAACATGTGAGTTTGAAACATATTTTTTTCAATAATCCAAAAAATTAAGATTTTTATTTGGAATATGTATTTGATGAGCTTCCTATAAAGTCTCCAAGGGAGGGAGATAACTAGAGAGATGAAGACAAAACGATAAGCAAAAAAAGGGAAATACACTCGACGTTTCAATGCAAATGAGAATTTCATTTGCATGGTTTATTTACGAAACAATGAAACAGAAAAAAAAAACTATAAAAATTACATGGCGGACGTCCGTAAGAGACTTTTCCCTAACATCCGATTTTGTTACATGGATGCAATAGAAAGTTGTTTGGGGTATGGCACGATCATGTGTGCAGTGTTAATTCTCCATTCTCTAGTAGGGCTTTGTGTCACCACCTAAATATCACGAAATTGATTGAGAGAAACACTTTAGAAATGTTAGCTTTGAGAGTTTGCATCACAATTAGTGATTCAGTTTGTAACCTTTATTTGGTATCGGTTTCTTTTTTTTAATAAAGATAGTTATTTTGTGTGTGGACGTATGTTGAACAAAGAAACAAAATCTACAATGCATATTTGGACAACTGGACTCTCTAACTGATAATGAAAAACTAGGGCCATATATATAGCCAATACAAGAAACTGAAAAGCGACGATAAAGCAACTACCACTGAAGACTAGCTAGATCTAGCTTATTAATCAGAAAGTACTCCTAAAGACTAGGACTATTATTAAATAAAAGAAACTTTCAAAATCTAAACCATGTACTCTGCTCCAACAATTCCTCCCCTAAATCAAACACCCTTGCTGTTTAGATTTACTCATCTGCGACTCAGACTCCCAGCAACCTTCTAAGCTTTTCAAACTGCTCCAGTTTTATTGGTTTCATCACAATATCATCAAACTGATCATCACTTCCACAATGTTCCATAATCGGAGTTCCATCATTAGTGAGATCGTTTAGAAAATGAAACCTCACATTGGTATGTCTATTTCTTTCATGCAAAACTGGATTCTTTGTCAACTTGATGGTAGAAGTATTATCACAAAACACTTTTACACCTTTGGACAACGTGTTATAGAACCTGTTGCATCCACATTGATATGTTTCAGAACGTGTTGCATCCACACGCTGTGGCTTGCGCACAGAGCTGCGACCACATACTCAGACTCTATTGATGACAGTGACACTACTGGTTGTTTCTTTGATGCCCAAGCAACAGTTCCACCACTTAACATGAATACATAACCTGATGTGCTTTTGCCATCAATATTATTACTTACATAATAGTTGTTTGCATATGCAGACAGTTCATCATTGCATCCTCATTCATAAAATATCCCCAAATTAGTGGTACTCTTAATGTACCTCAAAGTTCTTTTTGGTTGCCATTATATGTGCTTCCTTCGGACTAGACATAAATCTGCTTATGAGACATACGAAATACATCAAATTTGTTCTAGTGGTCGCCATATACATTAAAATTCCCATTGTTCGCTTCAAAAGAGTTCCATCAACTTGTTTCTCTCCATCGTTGTTTGACAGCTTGCTGCTTCCAGGAAATATGGGATTCTTTACTCCGTTGTAATCACCTAAATCAAATCTTTTAAGAACTTCTCTTGCATACTTCTTTTGATTGATATGCATTCATTTCTCAATTTGATGCACCTCAACCACCAGGAAATATTTCATTCCCCCAAATCAGACATTTCAAATTCTCTTTTCATAGAGTCTTTGAAAGCTTGCAACATCTTTGAATCATTACTAGTATAAACAAGGTCAACAACATATAGACTTACAATTAATATCATGTTTCCCTCTCTCTTAATGAATAAGGTGTGCTCCAAGCGACTTTTCTCGAACCCTTCAATAGTGAAGTAACTTTCTATTCTGCTAAACTAGGCTCTTGGAGCCTACTTCCAGCCGTACAAAGACTTTTGTAACTTGTTGACTTTACTTTTATCACCTTCGACTTCATATCCCGGTGGTTGAGAAACATATACAACCTCATCAAGGTTTCCATGAAAAAATGCACTTTTGACATCTTGGTGAAGATTCCAGCCATTCTATACAGGCAATGAAATTACTATTCAGGTAGTATCTCACCTTGCGACCAGGGCAAATACTTCATTGAAGCTCACTCCATTTTCTTGTGCATAACCTTTCTCCACTAAACGGGTTCGCATTTGTGTACTTCCCCATTCTTGTTCATCATTGTCCAGTGCACCGACTTTACACCTATCAAAATTAGCCTCGGTGGTTGAACTAGTTGCTAAGTGTGATTCTTTTCTATAGCAGTTATCTCCAAATCCATGGCATCCCTCCATTTATTTGATTTTACTGCATCCTCAGAACAAATTGGATCAGTTGATATAAACACGAAGAAATTTTTTACTTCTTCCTTTGAAAATTCTTCTCCGCTTGTGTACTCTTGGAGATAAACTAGTATTCTTCTTTCTCTTTTGTTGGTTACTGGAAGGGCTGGAGAGATTGTCTCTTCACTAGAAGACAAACTGGAACCTCTTTAATTCTTTCTTTTTCTTCATTTTCATTTTCAGTGTCATTATCGCTTTCATGTCCATCGTATACTTCTCCCCAATCAAGAGTGACATTTACAATTTTGCTTGTTGTCTTTCACCAATCCCATCATTCTTCTTTCTCAAAGACGACATTGCGACCGATTATGAGCTTCATATTCAAGGGATTTATCATTTTGTATCCCTTAGACTCTTCACTGTACCCAATCATTACTACCTTTTGACTTCTAGCATCCAAGTTTTCTTCTGGCACCTGTACATTCCCTAGGCAACCAAAGACTCTAAAGTACTCAATTTCTGGTTTTAAACCACTCCACACTCCTCTAGGGTCTTGTCCTTTACTGCCGATGTAGGACATTAATTGATAATATGACACGTCCACTTTGTTGCTTTGGCCAGAAGGCCTTTGGCATTTTCTTCTCTTCAAGAAAGCAACGTACCATATTAAGAATTGTACGATTCTTACGATTGGCCACCCCATTCTGTTGTGGCATGTATGATGTGGTTAGTTGCCTTTTTATTCCATTTCTAGTATAGAACTCCGCAAATTCCTTGGAGATAAACTCCTCTCCCCTATCAGTTCTCAAACTACATATTTGAATCCCAGACTCATTTTCCACCATTTTGAAAATTATAGAAGTTGCAAAGGTTTCACTTTTTCACTTAGAAAATAAACCCATGCCTTGCGACTGAAGTTGTCTGTAAATGTCAGTATGTATCTCTTATTTCCATGTGATTCTGGAGAGATTGGTCCACAAAGGTCTGAGTATACCAACTGCAACTGTCTTGCTGCTCTCCAGCTCTTCCTTGAAAAATGTGTCTGATTCTGTTTTCCAACCACGTAACTTATAAAGACCTTTGTTGAGCTCTTAGATATTGGCATTCCACTGACCAGATTCTTGTTATAGAGAAGTGTCAGATTCTTGTAACTTAGATGTCCAAACCTCCTATGCCAAAGCTCACTTGCTACTACGGTCTTAGCATTAAAAAAGCAAACTCATTAGTGAGAATGTTTGTATCAATAGTGAACATTCGATTTGTTGTCATAACACTCTCTATAGTACAATCTCTTCTTTGCACACCCCATTAGCAATCATAATAGTTATGCCTCTGTCCTGAATTTGACCCATACTAAGCAAATTGTTGCATAACTCAAGAACAAAAAACACATCAGTTACCATTTGAGTATGCCATTTGAATTCCATAACGATGTTCCGTTTTCCCATCATTCCATCTTGGAGTCATTTCCATGTTTTACTAAATACCTGAAGGTTTCGTCTAGTTGCACAAACCACTCCTTACCGGACATGTGATTCGAGCATCCCGAATCAAGAAGCCATATATACTCATTTCTTTTGTTGACTTAAATCAGTGTGCGTCATTAACAACATCTCTTCTTGGTCATTAAATTCCGCATAGTATGCCTGTTTTTCTCCGTAAGGACACTCATATTGAAAGTGCCCTAGATTGTGGCACCTGTAGCATTTTACTAAGGCTTTGTTGAATTGTTGTCATCCTCTGCCACTTCCTCGTCCTCATGACATGCCTCTGCCTCTTTCCCATCGTTTCTCGGAAGATACCTTCACTGCTTGTTCTTCCTCGACCAGTCCCTTCATACTCTGCTCATGAATCAGGAGGCTGCTTTGAAGCTCGTCTATAGTCAAGGTTTATGTGTTTTTGGACTCTTCTATGGAACATACGACATAGTTAATCCTGGAACAAAGAACCTCATAATTTTTCTGTGATGTCACTTTCTATGATAGCCTCTCCATATGTCTTCATTCGTTTTGCTATAGATAACACTCTTCCAAAATATGCATTAATTGTTTCTCCTTCTTTCATCCTCAGCATCTTGAATTCAGTCTTCAATCCTTAAAATTGAGCTCTTGTAACCCATGTTGAGCCTTTTTATTTCTGCTTCATAGAGTTCCAAATCTGTTTTGAAGTTTCATCATTCAGTATCATCTCCATAATCTTTCTATCAATGGCTTGATAGAGGTAGTTATTCACTTTGTTATATTTTAACTGATGATCGGAAATCACCTTTTACCCTATGGTGCAGTTGGCTCTCTTCCTTGTGGAGCAGCAAGAATCCCTTCTTCAACCATACTCTTCTAGATCACAGAAAAATATCCATTAATTTTGGTCGGCGCTCATAGAAGCCATTGAACTTTGGGATGGAGGTTGAACGTACATGTCTTTGTTACTACTGTCAACCTTACTTTCTCAGAATTCCTTTCCTCTGTGTATTCTCCTCTCGTGTTCATCTCTCAAGAGTTCCTATCCTCTCTGTATCTATGTATCATGATCTGATACCATTTGTTAAACAAAGAAACAAAAGCTACTGCTCGTATTTGCATAACTGAACTCTTTAATTGATGATGAAAAACTAGGGCCATATATATAGCCTATACAAGAAACTGAAAAACGAAGATAAAGCAACTAACAATGATGACTAGGTCTAGCTTATTAATCAGAAAGTATTCCTTAGGACTATTATTGAATAAACAAAGAAACTTTCAAACTCTAAACCATGTGCTCTGCTCCAACAACGTACACCATTGTTCTAGAAGTGGAAACAGTGGTGGAGGTACATACACCTCATTGGGGTCTGTTGACCCCAGTCAACTCCAAAAAAGTTCCCAATTTAGTCATAAAAAAATTATTTATGTTTAATTTAATAGAGAACTCAATGGATATTTACCAAGATACATCAATTTGACTTTAAACCTCAAGTGAGACCCCACAAGTCCCCACCATCTTCTTTTGTCCCCTAAATTTGAAACACTCCCTCTCTCCTTTGTCTCTCTTAAAATATTCACCCACCAGGCCACCACCGTCCTCTACAAAAACTTCGGCGATTCTCCGGCCACTGCTCCGGCGAGTCTCAATCTCAAGAGGCGATTCTCAAGAGGCTTCCTTCATTAAGGTATTTTTTTCTTGAATATTAACATTATTTAGTATTATTTTAACTTTTAAGGTTTAAGTTTTATAAGATTGTTTATTTGGTAATTGTTATTTGTATTTCTAAACTTTTGTTGTTTTAGGGGTTTAGTTTTATAAGAATATTTATGAATTATTAAGTACATTTTTAGTTAGAGTTCAATGCTAATTGTTAATGTTTGGGTTTACAAGCATGTTTATTAATTTTAGTTAAGGTTTAAGAATATTATAAAAAATTTAGTTAGGGTTTGGTGTTAAATGCTAATACATAACTTCGTTTATTATTTCACTAGAAAAAATGGAAAAAAATTTAAAAAGGAAGGCATCAACATCTGAACCCAATAGTGGTGGCAATCCTCAACCTACCTCTACTCCTTCAATTCCAATGGAAATTGATTTGAATGATCTTCCTTGGGATCCATCCAAAAGGAAAAGAATTTTAGAGTATCATCCCAATCAAAGAGATGAAATCAGGCGAATGAGCAAGAGCTTTTGAGCAATGATTTTACTAGCGAGGAAATGACAGCTTTTGAGCAAGAGCTTCGCCTTTACATTCGTAATGTGCATCAAGATGAGAAATTTACCAACTTAAAAGGTATGTCCGATATGACTAACTTTGTTTTCTTTACTAAAAAAGTAACAAATATAACCAAATGTATAATTATCTTTGTTTTCTTTACTGTTTTATAGGTATATCTGACCTTGCTAAAGTGATGGTGGAAACAAAAAAAAAACATCTTACATTTCCTTCGGTCTATCGATTATTGAAGTTAGCATTGGTTTTGCCCGTTGCAACCATAACCGTTGAGAGATGCTTTTCTGCAATGAAGATTGTAAAGTCGGATTTACGCAATCGAATCGGAGATGCTTTTTTGAATGCTTGTGTGATATGTGTCGTAGAAAGAGAAGCACTTGTCAAGGTTACGAATGAAGATGTGATAAATCGCTTTCAGAAAATGAAAACTCGTAGGAAACAATTATAAAATGCAAGTTACTTCTCATTTCTATGTTTTTTATTTAACTTATATTATATATTATATTATGTTGATTAAAGCCCGACCCCAGTCACTGAAAATCCTGGATCCGCCACCAAGGAAAACCACGTCAATTCATGAGTATTTAATTCTGTATTATGTATTTAGTTAATTTGTCATTGTTGTACTTAATTATTCGGTACAAGTTTCGTTCCACATTTCTTTAATGGTAAAGGTCCCTACTTTGTATTACTTTTACATATTGTCTGTAACTTTATTTATATCGGAACCGTGTGACCTACCCCAATCCCAACAATATAGAGAAGACCGGAAAAGCTTCAAGATTTAAGTTTATTGAAACATAAGGAGGGAGAATTAAATTCTGTTTGCATTTTGTCTAGTTTTCAATCTATATTTCTGTGGGTCGTAAAATTCTCCTATGTTTTTAGTGTTTCAACTGATCTCGCTTTCAGGTGTGTCTATTTTCTGATGCATTTTCAGCAGGTTTTTTCTGAGTGTTCTTGACTAGGCAGTCCTTTGTTGTGTTTATGGTCGCTGTATCGCTATATTTGTTGGGCTTATCTTGTCTTTCAGCTTTGTTTCTTCATCTTTTTTCCTTTCTAAAATCATAAAGTACATAAATTACAACACACCAATATATAAATATCATCTAGTTTTATATCGATCACGTAAAATTAACAATCATGAAAAGCTAGCAAATGATGTTATACATCATGCAACCCTAGCTAGCTAGGTTTCAAGGTTTTCCTCCATTTTAATACCATCAACAAGAGTAATCTTCATATTAGCAATCAGTTCTTGCATCTGCTCCCTTGAATGAAGTGGTGAAGGGTAAACACAAACACAATCCAATTGTCCATCTACTATGGTATCGAAAATGGCAATGGACGGGCCTACTCCATGAATCGAGGCACACCCGACATAATCATCTAGAAAAATACCACGTCCCATCTCGCTAGACGACTCGATCACAGGATCCTCGAACACACTTACCAATGAAGTTCTCAAGGAAGACTTGGGTGTCAAACTAGGGTTGTCTGCAGCTTTGGACATAAGGAAGTTCAAGTCAGCCATATCTGTGAAATGTTTGTTGTTGTTCTTAGAGCTTACAAAAGACGTGTAGCTTCTTGTTGCCAAATCCCATAGGTTTTCTCCTCGTTTCACTTCTTGGATCGTGCTAATGGCAGAATGATAAAATCCTGTAAAACAAATGGGCAATGTAGGACAAAATATCACTTTATCCGATACATACCTATAAATAAAATCTATCTAAATTGGTCATTTTATTAAGATTGAATTGAATGAATGATGGGCAAAAGTGTATATATCTTTTCAGATTTCGTATTTTCTATTGTTTTTAGTCATTTGAGAAATAATTAACATTTTAACAAAGTCAAAAATACATATTTGAGAAATAAGTGCATGAACATTTTATATTGGGGATGGTTTTTTTTTTTTTTTTGAAGTATATAATATTTATATACGGCAATATAACAAATAAACTCACATACCCTCCTCACCTGATGTTTGAAACCCTGACCCCCTAGGAGGCCAAAGGTTCCGATACCGCTAAGCCAAAAGCCCTTTGGTTATTGGGGATGGTGTTACTGTTAGTGACCTCCGATCCGATAAACCCTATACGTTAAATCATGCATCCGACATAACTATGGTGGCCACAAGTGTAGGGGCCACAAAGCAGGGGCGGAAAACAATTTTTTTTAACTTTCTACTATAAGTCCCCCTAGTAATTTCTTACCGGTGCCCCCCCACCATCAAAAAAAATACTTGGAAATCAACCAAAAAAGTCTCTCGAAATCAACCAATAAACTTTAAAAATCTCTCAAAATGGTGGAATTAGGCTAAAAACACATCAGTCGACTTTACGGGCATTTAATCTATCTTAAAGATGCCCCCACTAGTCAGGAATCCTGGATAAGCCACTGGCAGGAAGTGAACCTGGGGAAGATGAGATGTCATCCTCATGGGCCTCAGCGAACCCGACACCGCATGCCCTTGTAACATTTTATATTTGTTGGTATGTTTTACTGAAAGAACTTACCAAAATTATGGCGAGATAGAGGTGGTTGGAGATGCGAGCGACAATCGTTTAAAAAGACTACTCCATACTTTTTCCCGTTGGTTTTATTAGCTGGACGTTTGGAATTATAAACGGCATGCAGTGTCGCAGCCACCAAGACTCCACATAATTTGATTCCTCTTGACTTGCAACCCTATATGAAATAGACGAAATGATGAGTAGTAAAGATGGACACCGATATATATCACACAATAGGTTCCGGAAGTAAAGACCTTGTGTGTTCACTTTTTCAAAAAACATGGATATCTCGACTAGTTTACGTCTATCTTGACTAATTCATGAGACCCTAAAGTTAACGGTCATACAAACCCTCCGATAACTCTAAGGAGACTACAATTCAACCGGAAACCTTTATAGAACAAACAAACACCTAGGTGTTAGCAGTTGAGTTATCTCTCAAATGTTTGGGTGTTCACTTGTTTTCAAAAGATGATTGGTTTTTTACCGTTGATTTGAATGATGTCAAAAAATTTATATAGAAGCTTCTTAAAGTGCATTCAAGAACCCCTACCTATTCTCCAACATATTTGCTACAATTAAGAAAAAAAATATTTCAAAAGTTATTAGGTGAA
This sequence comes from Arctium lappa, assembly GCA_023525745.1. NCBI lineage: Eukaryota > Viridiplantae > Streptophyta > Magnoliopsida > Asterales > Asteraceae > Arctium > Arctium lappa. The sequence goes on along the minus strand of CM042051.1, from coordinate 28,687,675 downwards.
ATTTAGCTGTAATACATTATTCAAAAGAATTTTCAAAGTGAAAGATAACCAAAGATTTCATATTTTCTTTAAAGAGAGAATGTAGCATTGTCCTTTAAAAGTTAATTGTTGAATTAAATTTATTCAATATATTTTGATCATCCTACCATCAAAGCCAATAAAAATCTCCTGTCCCAAAATCTCATGTCATATTTTTATCTTAAGACACATTAGAATTTATATATTGTTGATTTTATTTAATTCAAGTTTATATTCTCTCTCCGATGACGTGTATTCATGTGATTGGTGGACATGAATGGGACATGATAATTTGGGTCAGGAGATTTTTATCCCATCAAAGCTAGAATGAACAAACATTTTTTAAATTACATGCAAATTCTTTTATGATAGGTTTGATTTTTTTGTTTTTTTTTTTTTAACGGCAAGGTTTGATTCTTTAGGATAGGTTTGATTTGCCAAGTGGTTTGGATTTCGTCTAAGGATTTAGAATGTTTGGGGTATTTGATTTGTAAGGTTTGAAATGGAATTCAATTCTATTATTATAATGTATATAAATAATTTAAATTACTCTTTATTCATTGATTATTACAAAACAAATATTTTTAACATATTTCAAAGCATTATTATAATCAAATCCTATAAGATCCCTTGAAATACCAAGTATCCTTCTAAAACCATTGAAATCTCGGGATTTCAATTTTGGGCTTTTCTATAAACCAAACGCGCAGAATTGGGATTGATTCCTACGCTAGAGATGTTCACTTCTGTTTTTTCCTAATTTTAAGAAATTATAACAAATTTCTTGGATGGAAATTGAACTTACAGCCAACAGCATATGAGTTTCTTGTGTGTTCATCTTAAATCTCACCACTTGAGAACGTAAGGGACCTTTGACATCCTTAAACTTCAAATTCGTGAGCCGAAATGCGTTAACCGAGTAGGCCACCATGTCCTTTCCGTGTGCCCACATCGTCTTCTTCGCCTTCCCAATCGGAATAAGTTCCTCTATCGCCACATTACCCTGATCCTCTTCGTACCTTCCTCCCTCCCTCTCCCCCATCACTTCACTCAACTCCTTAATCAACGAAACCACCGTCGTCCTATCACAAACCGCTGTATGAAACCGCATCACCAGCAGCCACTTCTCCTCCGGCAACATGTACAAGTTAGCAAACCATAAGCACAACCCTCCCATGCACAACGACCGGCTGGTGGACCACTCGTTGACGTTGAGCTCATGTTCGAGGATCAAATGTAACGGTGATAGGGACCCATTGGAGCCACGGCTGGTGAGGGTTCGGAGGAGTTCTGAGGTTGTGGAGAGGCTCATGATGTTGAGCCGGAGGTGAGGGATCGGAGGGTTGATGATGAAACAGGCTGAGCCACCAGCAGCAGGGGTGGAGGTGTTTTTGTATAGCATGGAGTTGAGGATAGGATGGTCATTTTGGATTTTGTGAAGGGCTTTCTTGAGAAGTGGGATATTTGGGTGTTTAGAGACTTGAAGTGCCAATGCGGTTATCCCTGTGCCACCAGCCACCGCCTTGCACCAATTTAGCTCAGTGCCTCCTAGCAATCTTGTGTTGCTCCAAGATTTTCTTGAATTTTCGTTCATTTTTTTTTCTTCCAGTTTTTCTTTTGTTAATTTCTAATAGTTATGTAGCATAAGTAATACTTTTTAATGACTTTCTACATTTGAGACGATTGTGATTGTATGATCGCTCTTTACATGTTGTGACCCAACTGTTCTTTAATCATATCAAATTCATGATTCTATTTTCTCCCATGTTTTCAGCCGATCGATAACTTATTAAAATAATGTACAGATAACTAACCATACTAGAATACAATTTTTACCTTTATAGCAGCATAAAACACAAGAATGTGAACGGGTTGATTTAGTACTGCTTTTGATCTAACAGTAACCCGGGTACTGCAGCATTCTTGTAGGATATTGGAAATTAAGAATGCATTATTATATTGTATTGTACAACACAATAAACACATTCATACCATGAAATATAACTATTATTATTGACTATAACTTTCTTAATGTTGTTGATTCTAAGCCAAACCAACCAGTTTTTCGCTGACTTCCCACAGCTTCCGAGCTTTCTCTGCATCACTGGCTTCTTGCGAGAGCTGATTTTCAAAGGAAGCAGAGTTCTTGTTCCAGCTCCAATACACACCTGATTTCGTTAGGCTTGAATCGCTTACTACCTGAAAGATTCACCCAAATGGTCAGCATTCATCAATTTATATAACTCCTGTGTTAGTTAAGTAAGAGTTGTAAGTTAATTTGCTGACCTGGGCTAATCGTTTTCCGGCTTCCTCTTCTGAAACGTAGCCTTTCGTGATGTACTTCTGGAACGGAGGGAATAGAAGTCGAAACAATGGGATGTGTTCCCTGAATAACCCGGTTGTAGCAATACAACCAGGGTACAAGGACGAAAAGGTAACTCCAGTCTCTTCATGGTATCGTCTGTGAAATTCTTGCATTGTTAGCATATTGCAAACTTTGCTATCTTTGTAGGCCTTAGCACCATCAAACTCTCCCCCATCGATCATAGCAGAACTGTTTAATCCGTTCAAGCCCCCGGCTAACCCTCTCAGATCACCCAGGTTAGCCTTTGGTGGCACGTTCCCAGCCAATGTGTTCGTGTTCCCTAAAATCCGTCCACAACACAATCAACCAAATTAGTTCAAGTTGGTCAATTTCATGGTTCCACTACAATAAAATCAGCTTTATAGGACGCAAAGACGTCTAAAAAATTAATCAGCTTCGTTGATGGATGGCACATTCTAAAAGTGTCCTGTAAAAAATTAATAGGACATTTTATTTTAAAAGTGTCCTAAAAAATTACGTCCTAACATCCTATTGTAACACTTCGCATAGGACGCACAATTGTTTGGTAGAGGTGAGAGGTCTATATAGACATTTAGACATTTTTGGCATTCTATAAAGCCGATTTTATTGTGTAACATTCAAAGATTTGGACTTTGGTTTTCCTAAGAAATAGTACCTGTTATGGAGCCAACAATGATGAGTCGCTTTTGCGGGTAATCTGATTTCTTGAGGTCATCTAGCAACAGCCTCGAGAGGAGAAAGTGGCCAAGATGGTTAGTCCCGACACTAAGTTCGAATCCTTCGGCAGTATAAGTGGGTTCTTTAGCCGTAGGCAAGTAGATGGCTGCATTGCACACAAGTGCATCAAGGGGTCGACCAGAACGCCTAAACGTGTCCACAAATTGGCGAACGCTTTCAAGCGAAGAAAGGTCAAGATGCATCACGGAGTAGTTTTCCTTAGAAATGCCAACTGATTTAGCGGCCTTTTCTGCTTTCAGAAAGTTCCTACAAGCCATGATCACATGCCATTTTTCAGTATCGGCCAAAGCCTTTGCTGTGGCTAGACCGAGACCAGATGAGGCTCCTGTAATTATCACGTTGCCTTTCCTGAGTGTTTTCTTGCCGTCTTGTGTGGCTTCGTTGATTGATGGAGCCACCGTTGCTGTTTGCGCACGAATGGGTCCCAACGATGATTTCCTTCTAAGCTCCTGTGATCAAGAATTACCATACCATTGCAAACATCAGTCTTATTGATTCTGGTTCAGAGTTCAACAGCTCTTAAAAAACAAACATCACCTAAGCCTCTATGTTTCATGGACATTGCAAATGCCATTCAATGCATTGCATAACTGTACATGTTTTTCAATCTGTTACAGCTGTGCTATGATTTCATGACCTACGATGACCCAAAGATTAGGGTTTTCTTTGAAGATATACTTGGGACCTTCAAACATTTGGGTCCTAATGCAATAGATAAATAATGAAGCTTCTAATGCATCAGGTACAATCCGCAAATTGCTTAGCTAAACTAAGAATGCATCCACCAATTACTCGATCATTCCATAATCAGTATCCATTCTACGAAAATCGAGTCATTTGGTGTATATTGACATGCAACTACCACTTCTTCGATGCTTAATTTTCGTAAATTTAGGGGAAAATGGACGGAGTGTTAAAATTCAATCAATTACACAAGATGGAGGAATGATTCATTCTTCAAAAGCATTGGAATTGGAATTGATTTGGATTACTTGAACCACAAAAGTTAAGATAGAAATCAAAGGAAATAGGTCCGGCGAATTGAAGCCATCAAACAATTCAAATAAATCTCTATAAATTCGAGCTTGAATCACACATAAACACATTACCTTTGTTCCAATCAAAAGAGAACTGAAATCAGATTTGACGTTTTTGGAGAGAAAAGCTCCATTGAATGAACCCTCCTTGAGAGAAGAATTCAACTTCCCCTGCTTCACATTACAAAATCATGATTAGATGAGACCAGAATTAAGAAAACAGGAGCAATGATGAGGCCTTAAATTTGTAGTCTTACCTCCTTGTGAAGGGAAATTGCAGATGGAAGAAGAGAAGCTGCTCGAAGAGCCATGGATTCCTGTTACTAGAAGCGTACTGATATTTAAGCGGAATGTACAACCTGTCGTTGTGATGGATGTCTCTTGGTTGGGGACGATAAGGTTTTAGTAATGTAATGGGGTTTATTGGGAAAAAGAGTGCCACGTTGGCATTTGAGTGGCCAATCAGATTTTGTTATTTGGATTTCTTGTTGATAACACTTTCCCCTTCCAGACTATTTACACATAAATATTTAGGTGTCATGTTGGTTCATCGATAAGTACCAAATAAAAATCTACTGTATCAAAATCCCATGTCTTTTTCTTGTCCGACCAATTAAATTAAGACAAATCAGATTTTATATATTTTTGATTTTATTTAATTCAAATTTATATGATGACGTATATTCATGTGATTGGTGGACATGATAATTTGCTTGGCCATCATGGATTTTTCGGATTCTTTTTCAAGCCACTTGCTTCCTTCCTTCCGTTTAGTATGTTCTTCTTCAACAAGTTCTCTGGATCCCGCAATTATTTCCCATTTATTCGCTTCTGATTTATGCTTATCAATGATCTTGTAAATCACCCTCCAAGTATGCACAAAGAGGAATTAGGAGTTCTTTTATGTATTCATATTAGTATATTACATCTTACAAAAACCGAAATCTCAACACAACGATCAAACCTTAAATCATAAACCTTTTATTGAACTACAAGACTCGAGAATCTTTTCATACATTCGTATATGGTTATAAAAACTAAAATATCAACACTCAACGAAACAACAGACTCACAATTCTTACATATAAAGAAGTTATATATTCAATGCTAATCCCGAGTTTCAGACGAAAACATTATATCCTTAAAAACCTGCCGCCTAACTTTCGTTGCTGGAGAACACCACAGGTTTTCATCTTTGTTCGCCTTTTGACTCCTGTCAAAAGCCAACGATCGTTTCACAGTGCGTTTACCAGCCCCTGGTTGGGTCCGATATCCATCATTTATGTCTAAAGATTCCATCTTTTCATCCATCATGTTGCAGCAATCCACATTTTCATCAACATACTCTTCTTCTTCTTCTTCCATCATATCACCCCATTTTTTCCTGCATTTTCTTGCTCCCGTCATCAAGGGTATTACTGACATTTCACTGGTCGCAGCTGGTAGTTTCACCTCAAGATCATTCTTTTCTACAGGTTGCTCAAATTCAAATTTCCGAAAACACCCGCCATCCGAATCTGCTTTGTTGCCTATTCGAGGTTGTGTAAATGGTGTCCTTGGCATGCTCCTAGTCGGAAACGGAGAAAGATCGATTTTCTTGTTTTCAAATTCCTCATCTGTCTGCATACTTTCACTGTTTCCTTTCTTGCCTTCCTCTCCACAATCTATAGCTTTGTTTCTACTAAGAAACGAAGAAAAATTTGTGTTGTTTTCAGCATGACACTTGGAAGATTCCAGTTCATGCATCACCTCAATCGCACGCTCGTAAGATTTGGCGTAAGATTCATGCATTTCTCTAGTTTTGTTCGAATTTTCAACAGTACTTAGCAGAAATTTAGCTTCTGTCATCTGGTTCATATACATCAAGCATATGGCCAGATTACACTGCTTGTTCTTATCGGGCTCCAAAGAAAGCGCTTTTCTGCAACGTAAAGATTCAAATCTAATATCAGAAAACAACCCTGGTGCACCAAGCCCCTAAATATGTAAAGATGTGTTAAAAGATTGCACAAAATAAAAAAGAATTTATAGCTTGAATATAGTTTAAAGATACCTATATATTTCTTCTGCTAGTTTATAATGGTCTTGCTGCAAGTAAGCCCAGGCCAAGTTGCCCAATAACCTGGTAAAAGCAAGACTCAAAAATATAAGAAACCATTAGGAATTCATTTTGAGCCATAGTATTTAGGTTTTCATTGCAAAATAACATTCATTTTACGGCAAAAGAAAACACAATAGTTTGCAAGAATGAACAATTCCAGATAAATTGTGGGAATGTAAAAATGTTCGTTTTTCCAATTTCGCAAGAATGACAAGGGGTTGTTTTGTTTTTCTGATACTTGATGAGCATAGAAACTAGAAAACAGGTGTTGTATACCTTGAATACTCTTGTCCCATTGTGATTTGAATTTTCTTGCCTTGAGATCTGGCAAGCCTGGTTCTGTTCATCTTCTGCATCGTAGCATCTTCGATATCCTTCAGTTTCGATTCGAGCAATTCTATCTGCTCCTCTAACCGTCCAGACCTCTGCTAAGATGTTCACAATCTTAATTCAAACACAAGTCGTATGGGTTAACTAAAAAGAGCCAATTTCTAGCATTATACTCGAAATTCTAATCTTAGTTTTGTAACTCCTGAAAGATCTTACTTTTGTTTGAATTGGGCGGAATGTACCTTGTATAATTCAAGCATAATGTTGTCAAGAGACTCTTGTGCTTCAAATGGGCATAGATTTCGGAAAGATTTGATGGCCTCGATTGCCTCATCGGATCGATTCAATTGTTTCATCGCTGCTGCCATGTCTTTCAAAGCACTATCAACTCGATCACCTGAATTAATGGCAGCCCAAAACAACGATACAGCTTTGCCTGGGTTCTTCTCTACCAACTGTCAAGAAAAAAAAACTTGAAAATATCACCCAATCAAGAAACCAAAATCTCAGTTCACCCATTTCCCACTTTGAATTTTGAGATCAAATGAACTAAATTTCAGCTTTAAATTCGTCATCTGTTCTTTAACTTCAATTGAAAATTTTGAGAACTACATTTGAGTTTGTAAAACGGGTTTCTTGATTTGTGTACCATCAATTTGAAAGTTAAAATTTTCAGGATTTTAGAAATTTGTAAGAACAGAGTGCTTAATGAAAGAAAAAACCCCTTAAAGAAATACAACATAACATTTGATTTTTCAGAAAAAAAAGAAAAGAAAATGATGGTTGTATTATCTGACCTGAACATGTTTGGCTCTGATGTAAGGAGAATCGCCGGCGGGGAGTTTGTGGATGAGATTAACATCATTGTTTAGATTCCATTTCTTTTCAGACGCCGGCAGCAGCGGTTGCCCGGTTGCAGACGGCGGAGAAGAATAGATATTGGATGAACAGGTGCGATTCTTCTCCAGCTGAGTGGTGGAAAACGGAAACCCTGTTGGCGAACAATTGTTGTGATGTTTGTTGGTCCACATTGTTGATTGATTATCTGGAATTGAGAAAAACCCTTTTCTTTAATGTTCTTGAAGGATCAAGAAGATGAGGGTTTAGTGGTTGGTTGAATAACGGGGCTTAGCAACGGTAATATTTTTTAATCATGGCCTCAATTATGGTAAACGATCGGACACTTCTTTGTGGACAAAAGGTCCAATTTTCACTTGAAAGTTTATTTTTATATTTTTAACTTTAGTTGTCTAGGTCGGCTTACGTGTAGGGCTGGTAATCGGTAAGGGTAAACCCGTTACCCGTTATGTTTCGACCCGTTGGATAAGGGTATGGATAAAAAAAAAATTATCCATTTATCCATTACCCATTTACTCGAAATTTTAGTGGGTAGGATATGGATAAACGGTTTTTCGTTATCCATTACCCGTTACGATATAATATATATATATATATATATATATATATATATATATATGTATCTATAATTATATAAAAATAAATATTAGTGTATATATACATACTTATATTAAGTTAATTATTAATATTTTTTTAATAATGTTGTCGTATTTTAACATGTACTTTAATTTATTTTTATATTTATCGAGTAAAGATTTCATTTTGATTAAATGAGAAACAGGATGGATTTAGAAAATAATCACAACGAAAAGTGTTAGTCTTACACTTTTTAAATTGTTTTCAAAATATTATACTATGATTATATTTAGAGTAATTAAATGTTTACTACAACAAATTAGATATAAAATAATAACTATATTTATGAACTTACGTTTTACTTGTATGTTTGGATTTAACAATATCAATTGTAGTTCAAAATGAAATTTTGTTTTACCATTTATCCATTACGCGTTTCGTTACCCGCTACTTTTAATGGGTAGGGTAGGATACGGATAATGATTTTATGAGATGGATAATTACCCGTTTCGTTACTCGCTGTTTTAAATGGATTGGATAACGGATTAACCCTTACCCTACCCATACCCTACCCGTTGTCAGCCCTACTTACGTGTACCTTTTAACTAATCTTGGGAGTCCTGAAAAACAGTCGGGAAAATTTTCAATGGCTATGCAGGACTTGAATCGGTGATCCTTTGGAGGAGAATCCCAAAGGCTCAAACTTTATTGTAATACTGTCAGTTGAACTAACCGACAGCTTACTTAAAAGTTAATAGCCAACCATTGGGGGGTTTTTTCTTTCTTTCTTTTGTACGTAATATGGTATCTTTGTTCAATTTTTGGCTAGGTAGCAATAATTTTATGTTTTATACCATTTTTGATGGATATCAAATCTTACGACAATTCGACAAATACTAAATCTGATACCAAATCATTTTAAGGAAGACACAAACCTTGCACCAAATTTAGCGTAAGTAATAGTAGCATACCAAATTTGTTGTAACACTATTCATTTATATCAATAGGTAATGATAAAAAGAAATGTATTTATAATCTTACATATTCGTGTAATACTTGGTGTTACTATTGGAGTAGATTTGTTGTTTACACTGAATTCTACACCATTTTTATGGATTTGGTGTTACAGGGGCGGAACACGAGTTTCACAATCGCAGGGATCGGGCCTAATATTATATAATTTCTAGTCTTTACCAACAGGGACGGACCCAATAAATTTTTCATAGGGCGGTACCATATTTACGGTTTTTATTAACGTGTCTTCATCTTTTTACCAATGTTCAATATCGTCCAATTGGTTTTCAGCCTAATTCCGCCGTTTCAAGGGATTTTTAAAGTTTTTTGCTTGATTTCGAGGGATTTTAAGTTTTTTTTAATCGATTTCGAGAGACTTTTTCAGTATTTTTTGTGGATTTCAATAGTTCTTTTTGGTTGATTACGAGGTACGGGTGCACTTCTAAAATAATACGATTGCACATTCTAAAACGATACGGTTGCACATTCTAAAACGATACGGTTGAATAAATTCAATCAAGCAAGTTAACTTCATTGCCAAAAAATCTACTTCTAATTTCTAATTGTCTAATGTATATGTTCTATCAACAATTCAAACAAGTGAACAACCTAAAGAGTAAGTCCTAAAGTAGACATTTCATATCATAGAGGCATAGAGATGCATCAAAACAAATTAAAATCCAATCAAAGTAAGTAATCAAACAATTTCAAATAAAATTAAACCTAGTTAATCAATTAATCAAATAATTTCAAATAAAATTAAACCTAGATAATCAAAAAATTTCAAACTCAAACAAGTAATGAGATTATGAGCAAATGAGCAATGACACTTTAATATTAAAACTTGAATAAAATGAAAAAAATAATGTGATTTAGCGGCTGTTGGAAAGTTGTTTGATGAAGATGGAGTTAAAAAACTTGGAATTTAATTTGGAGGATTTTGTCCCTGACTTGGTTTCTCTTCCCTTGACAGATTGACTACTGTAACTGTCTACTGCAATACATAAATACATTACAAACTACAGAGTTAGAGTTAGAAATCAGAGAGGGTCAGAGAGCTAAAGCCTAAAAGGATAAAACATTAAAACTTATGGACTATGAGACTGTTTCATGGTGGTCGCCTGGTCGGTGAAGCACAGCTTAGTCGCCGACAGTAGGGGTGTACAAAAACCGTCAACCCGTGAAACCCGCCCTACCCAAACTGCTAGCAACCCAATTAAACCCAACCCGTCAAACCGCCAAACCGTCCACCCGCCAAACCGCAAATTAAGAAGGTTAAAGTTGGGTTGCGCCTAGTTCAACCCACCCAACCCGCCGCTAATATATAATTTTTATAAAATTTTATTCATATATAATATAAGAATAAAAAATTAGTCTATTTAGACAAATTTATAGCCCAAAGTGTGTGTATGTGTGTATATATGTATATATATAATACATTTTACTTAACCAAACAAACGAACGGAGACTTGTTCGTGTTCGTTCCTTAAAACTTAACCAAATAAATGAATGAGCACGAACGATAAAAGAACGAAAAAAAAATTCATGGCCGTTTGTTATGAAAATTTTCTTGTTCATGTTCGTTTATGTTTTTTCGTTAAAATGCTAAACGAACAAACATAAATGAACATAAACAAACGAACACAAAAGAACAAAAAACAACCACCATTAATCATCATTTCGTTCCTAAATAACATAACAAAATGAAAAACCGGATAAATTTAGGAAGGATAAAAAAGGAATTCTAAAAATTTAATTTAATTAATAATTTTACATATTAATATCATAATACATAACAAAATGAAAAACCGGATGAATTTAGGAAGGATAAAAAAGGAATTCTAAAAATTTAATTTAATTAATGATTTTATATATTAATATCATAATATAGGGTCCCCTTCATTTGCTAATCACGGCATTGGTGCTAACTGTGCTAACCAATTTTCGACCAATCAAAAGCTTCCTAGAGTTTATGTCATTCACTCAATGCTATTAAATCTCAAAAGATATTATTGGAATTTTACAATTTTCGGTCATTTAAATTTTTTCCATATTTTAAGGAGATTTTTAATTTGGTAGTTATCCAATTTTTAAATATAATATTTTTAAATTTTTGACTATTTAAATATAATATTTTTAAAATTTTAATAATTGATAGTTATCCGGTTTTTAAATATAATATTTTTAAATGGTAATATTTTTAAATTTTAAATTTTTTTCCATATTTTTAAATTTTAAATTTTTAAATTTTAAAATCGGTAGTTATCCAATTTTTAAATATAATATTTTTAAATTTTCGGCCATTTCAATTTTCTCCATATTGTAAGGAGGTTTTAATTTGGTAGTTATCTTAATATTAAATATAATATTTTTAAATTAAACTTGGTAATTTCCTAATTCACGTCACATTTATCTTGTTTCCATAGTTCAAAGATTTTTTTAAATTGGTAGTTATCTTTATTTTGGAATATAATAATTTATTATTTCTAGCGTATTCAAAATGCGTATATGCACATCAAGGCTTAATAATTTGAACAATGCACACATGCACAGAAAACAAAAACATTTTAAACATTAAAGTTTGAAACTTAACATATAACCATATGCACATATGCAATCTTAAAAGATGCACAAATGCATATATGCACAGGTTGCATATATGAATATACAATTTACATCGAACTGCATATATGTATAGACTGCAAATATGCACAGACTGCATATATGCACAGACTACATATATGCACAGGTTGCATATGCATATATGCACAGACAACATATATGCACAGATTCACTGTTCTAAATGACCCTATCGGCAACCTCGTGGCTCTGCGAATCCGCGTATCTCGATCTATTCGCTACAAAGCAAGCAATCCCCTGAACCTCGAGCTCGGATTTCAGCCATTTGCAGAACCGTATCAAGTTCGGGTTTTGGCCGTGATATCCTACGTAAACATAGCAGCTCCTGAGTTTCGCATTCGCAGACGATACCGTCCCTTTTGTGAAAGAAATCCGAGGTATCGGAAACGAAAACGAGATACGCGGTTGTGTGTCCCACAATCAGTATATAACAAGATACAACAACGAATTATCAATTGAAACACTCTTTTATTGATAACAAAATCACAGTATACACTTTCTCTCTAAAGCTCAAGAATACGCACAACTCAATCACTCTAATACTTTGTTACTCAAAGTCTAAAACACGCAAACCACTATTTATACAAGAAATACTACTTCACGCTAAACACTGTTCACGCACATAAAAGAAACGCGCAAACAATTAAAAACAGAAAAAAATACAATGTTGACATTGACTTTTATTACAAAATGACTTTGACTTTGACTTTCACTGAGAGTTGACTTTCAGCCTTTGACCTCTTGAACTTTCATCTTCAATTTTTATGATCTTGAATCCAATAAATCTGTGCTCTAACATTCTCCCCCTTTGGATCAAGATCATTACTAAAAGATTTAGCAATGTGATCTTCTCTCTTTAAGCTTCATTTTGAATCTTCTCCATCTTTGTAGAACGATTATCTTCCCAAGTAATTAATATGCTCCCCCTATTAACATGAAATATTTACATTCTCCCCTTCTCTGATAAGCTCTGCCTCTTCAAAAACTTTCAACAATCTTTTCTCAAAAATCTGTTCTTCAAAAATATTAACATTCTCTCCCAAGGTTGTACACAAACCTCTTTCACAAATAAAATTTCAACAAAATCTTCAAATTCTTTCAGCTTTCAATCAAATCTTGAACAACTCTCCCATATCTTAAATTTCGGACGATTCTTCAAACTTTTCAACCAACATTTCTATATATGAACTCTTCTCCCCCTTTTTGATGAATAGAGCATCTATAACATCAAAACTTCCTCCAAGAAATGTCTTTGAAATTCTATCTGACGACTGATCTTTGATAATGAGCTTCTGATTCATAGCCAATTCGAACAAAGTATTCATCCAGATCTTTTCAAATCTAGACAAAATAAGAATATAACACCTGAATCAACAAATGAATCAGTTAATATGTCTGTCTGTAACACGAAGTCACTGTGTGTAACGAATACACAATGGAAAGGAGCTTTTATTATGTTCACTCCCCCAGGGCTTCCATCCAATCATCGAAACACCACAAAGGCAATTTCTATGAATGTTATGACAAGAAACAAATTATTTGTGTGTTCGTGCAAGTGTAGAAAGAATTAAGCATATGATGATTGCTTATAAGACTCAAAGTTGTGTAAACCACTGAGACAACAGTAGTATAACACAGACTCAATGTGCATGATTGAAGTGTGAAGGTGGGGCAGACTTCCTTCTATTTCAATATCCAGACTTTCCAAATGAAAATCAGATAGTAAATGTGTTGCGTCCCCTTTGAAAAATGAAACATTTTCTTGTTAAGAAGAAAATGAGTGGCTGGTGGGGTTTATAAATAAGAGTTGACATGGGCTAGTTATCTGTTTCAATAATGTTCACGAAGAATTGTGAAGCATTAGTAATGTGGCTGCCCGGCTCAGAAAGTAGTTGGTGCAGAGTTTGATATTCTTTTACTCTGATCTCACACCCTCTTTCTTTTAATCATTAAGCTTACTGCTAACTAAACTCTCTTTTCCATTTTACCTCAACACACATCCCACACTCATTTCTTTTGACTCCTCACACTCAATCACTATAGATTAACTTCTTGGGTAGGAAACACTGGTTAACGTGAATCCATAGAAATTCATTTAAGTCCTAGCACAAAGAACCCATGTAATCCTATGAAAGCATAATGTTGCTCAATATGGTTTAACTTTATCAGTTAAAGCACAAAATACAAGTCAGATGTTGATATGCTCAGAATATAATCAGGAAGATATGAGCATTTTTAAACATTGAAATATTTTCAAACAAGTAAATTGAATGAATGAATATGAATGCAAGAGACTTGTTTGAAAATCTGACATTGTATGAAAAATGATCAGATAAGAAATGATATATCAGTTAAGGCTTATGATCAAGAATAATAGATAGTGTCTATATGAATCAAAATACAGACATTCTTGAAATGAACGCTTCGAAATGAAAATACGCTCAAAATTAATTGAAATACAAGCGGGGTGTCTTACCATCGAAAAATATGTTTCAAATTTGAGACATGGTAAGAACATTTTGAACAAAAAGTCAAACCGGTGTGTGTGAATACTTGAAAGTATAAAGAAAAGACAATACACAAGTATTTATCTTTGGAAACACACGTTTTGTAATCATTTCAGCACATTTAACAATGAAAACATTTAAAATCACACTTCCAATTCATGAAAATCCTATTAAGAATCGGGAAGTGGTTTGAACATTTACGAACATGTTTTTCTATGATTGAAAGTTGTCCTTCTTTCAACCATTTATGAGAATAAGATAAGAAATTTAACCTTTATTGTGCAGTCTTAAATCTCATTAAGTCAGCTGAAGTCATAAAAATATGATCTTGATAGCTTCTATCATTCTGCACAAGTCTCAAAGTCTAGTCAAAACAACTTTATTCACAAATTTATTGAAAAGTAAAATGACATAAAACAGTAAAACGATTATAGTACGAGTTCTGATTAGAAGTAATCAGAAGTCATAATTTTTCACTCCCCCTGAAAATATGCATCTGAAATTTATCAGTGAAAGAGCACATGATAGAGATCTACAACTCCTTTTGAAGTGTAGTTCGTCATATTTTCCGAATACATATTTCCAGAAAAATTTATGTACTCCCCCTTGAAGGTTGATTTCCTCTTCTGAGTATCTGAGTACATCATCATATCAGCCCGGGAGTGTCATTGCTTTTGATCTTTGAAGTACGAGTCCTAAACTGTTGTGTTTAGAAGTCAAACTTCGTTGAAATACGGGTCCTAAGCTGATTTACTTAGAAGCCTTGGTTCTCTTACTCCCCCTTGATAGTAGGTGCTTGCAACACAGAATTAGTCTTTGGCTTTGGTACCCACTGGTATTTGGGTCCATGTATGTTAGTTGCAGTTCTTATGGGAGTAACTGAGTAAGAACCATACCAGAAATGATCACTTGTTTTGTGAACAGGATCATGTGTACGACAATAAGAACAATAGTATTTCTTACCTGATAACCTGATTAATTGATCTTTCGAGTAGACATGATCAGGTTTACCTTTTCGCACATTGTTCTTCTTGGCAGTATGTGTATGTACACATGATTTCATTCCTTTCAGATCGTCTTTCTTCTCATCTTTCTTCTCATCTTCAACTGGTTTCTTCTTCCAGACCAATTCTTCTTCTTTGTATCTCCTTCTTCTTTGATGTGTACCTGAACCATCTATATTTCTATCATAGAAAAGGTTAGTACTATGAATCTGATCAGAAGATTTAACTGACCTTTTGGAAGAAACAATCTTATGATGTGAGCTTGCCGCTGTCTTGAATGAACATTCAGAATCAGCTGTATCATCTCTAGGTGTGTGGATTTGTGACTCTGGAGTCGTGTGCTTAGTCACCACCACCTTGGAAATGATATCTACAAGCTCGTTTACCTTTGAAGAGTAACTGTCTCTTTCTTTGATAAGAAGGTCAATCTTCGTCTCAAATGCAGACTTCATTTTCTTCTCTTGCAGCACACACTCAGATAGTTCAAATAACTTCTCAGTTAGCTTCTTGATCTCTGCCTCAAATATATTTCTTTCTTCTTCAAAACCCTTCTCAGCATTTGTTCTTTGACCAGATATTTCTTTGAAAATGCCAACATTCCTCTATTCTATGGTCTTCTTCTCTTTGTTAAACTTTTCTCTTTCCAAAATGATTACTTTCTCAAAGTCTGTAATCTGTTGAGAAAGTTTAATGCATTTAAGCTCAACCTTCTTCTTCTCTTCAACACATTTTCTGGAAAAGTCTGAGAATTTCTTTGCGAATTCTTTCTTGTCACTCTCAAAAACATCTTTATCTTTGACCATCTTTTGTTCCAAATCAGATATTTTCTTTCGAAGCTCAGCATTAGCATCTTCCAGACTCTTAATCGTCTCCTCATAACTTTCAACAGATGCTTGTTGCTAGATTTGGATAATCTGATATTCCAAGTCAAAGATTTTATTTTTCAGCTCAGTGTTCTCAGTTTCCAAACTTATTACCTTATCTTCACTAAGCCCAGAAGTCTATTTCAGCAGATCTTCATTAATGGTCTTTAATGCACTGACTTCTTCTCTCAGTATCTTCCTTTCATCATAATATCTTTTTGACCGCTTAGAATAGTAGTCAACTGAAGAAGCAAGATTTTTGTTCTCTAATTCGAGTTTGTGAATCTTTTGTTCATCATCATCAGAAAAATATTCCATCTTAAATTATCTCTTACAAAAAGAAACTTGAAATGATCGTTAGAAATTCAGAAATGAACTGGATCAGTAAAAATTAAATTTGGACAAAATTTCAGAAAACTCAGAAAAATTCTACGTATGGAACTCTCAAACCAAAGAAAATAAGTTTCGTGCAAAAACAGTGATTTGCGCGTTTTGAACTTTGCGCACACTAAAGGATACAGAAGCACACTTCGCGCAAATAGAAATGTGCGAGTTCTTGATTCGCGCTAACTGAACGTTACGAGTTCTGACATTCGCGCTAACTGAAGCTTGCGAGTTTCTGAGTTTCGCGCTAACTGAAGCTTGCGCGTTTCTGACTCTTTGCGCGTTTGAGACTTGGTCAAAATTTTGAAATTCCACTTCGCGCTAAATGCAAATGCGCAAGAACAGAATCTTGCGAGTTCTGGACTTAAGAAAATTTTGAAAAATACTTCGCGCAAAACACCTGAAATGAACAGTAGAAACTCGCACCTAGTTATGTGTGAGTTCTGGCTTCGCGCACAACCCTACTAGCGAGTTTTACACTTGCGAGTTCTTCGTCTTTGCGAGTTCTTCGTCTGCGCGAATTGAAGATCTAGAGAGTTCTTCAGTTTGCTCGATTTTCCCTCTGATTCGATTAAACACTTGACCAATTTACCTGATTCTTTGCAGGGATTCTCGAAATCAATATTCAAACAGGTTACAATACAAAAATTACAATTACAAACACAAATCGATACATTTTAATCCAATCACAGTGAATACAGACTCGGTTCAAAATTTTTTTAACAAAAATCCAAAATTCACCCTCAATCTGTGTGAATTAGCGTAAAAGACATGAATCAAACTTGTTTTATACATCAAATCGAGTCTACTACAACCAAATTTACAACCAAATCATCACTTAATCAATGAAATCGAATGCTACAGTGATTTCGACGATGAACAATTCAAAAACTTCAAATTCTATCCAATTTTCTGAATTCCTATCTGCTCTGATACCAATTGTTATTCCCAATTTCAAGTTCTAAATGTAACAACTAATCAAGATGAACAATATTGAATTCATATGTCATTGATTTTCAAATCACAAGTTACAAATCACAGACTTTCTCTCTCTCTAGAATGAGTAATCAATAACCTCTTCTCTAATCCGCTCTCTCACAATCTGATTCACACTCACAAATGACTTGCTACCTTTTCAATTACAAAGACCCCAAGGTATTTATACCCTTTTACAATTATAAAGAAACAAGCAAAATACAATACGTTGACTTTGACTTTTTATTACAAAATGACTTTGACTTTCACTGAGAGTTGACTTTCAGCCTTTGACCTCTTGAACTTTCATCTTCAATCTTTATGATCTTGAATCCAATAAATCTGTGCTCTAACAGCGGTGCTATCGGATTGTTATCGGAAGACAGTAGAGGAACACAGTTGACGATTTTCAGCTTCGTATCGTCGGAAAAATCGCATCTTTCCGACGTGGGAGTGTAGGAAGTGCTCGATATATCGTCGTTGGGGGACCCACAGTAGGATACCGGAGTTGATGGTGAGTAAATGAAGTCGGTGTGGTGGTGGTCGAGGGCGGATTCGGGTCATCTCCGGTGGCTCTCGGAGATATGTAAGGAGACTGCAGGGCGGAGACGAAGGTGGTAGACGACGGCAATATTAGAGACGGAGAGTTATATGGAGATGATGATGAAATTGAAATTAAAATTAAAAAGGATAATTTCAAATTAAAAAGATAACTCCCAAAAATAACTAACTGCATAATTTAAATTTAAGATTCTCCCTGATTTCATACCGTGATTATCTTCAAAATTAATTAAAATAAATTTCAATTAAAATATAAAAGGAAATGTATTTTGACCGATATACCCCTGTGCATACATGCATATTATTTTTATAAACCGTTTTTTATATTTTATTTTAACAAAATATCAATTAATTGTGGATCATTGATCTCATCAATCTACGGTTGAGATTGGTTAGCACCAATGTCACGGTTAGCAAATGAATAGGCCTATATATATATATATATAAACAAACATAAATAAAAGAATATTAACGAACATAAATGAACAAACGAGCTTATTGTCCATGTTCGTTCATTTAACTAAATTAACAAAAAAAAAGTGTTCATGTTCGATCAATTATTAAATAAACGAATATAAACGAACTTCCTGCTAAACGGTTTGCGAAACGTTTGGTTCATTTACAGCCCTAACGTTGTTAAGTGCTAACCAAATAACATCTTGGTTCGCTAAACGTTTGTATATTTTTAGTGGTATTTATCGTATTTCATTCAACAAATTTATGTATACTAGCTACTAAAACACCTAACCTGCCACAATCCTGTTAGGACATAAAATGTCTAAGTTTGGAAAGTTTTGTAAATGGTCTAGAATTTATATTTGTATTGGGCTTTATTATTGTAATTGGGCTTTAATGTAAATGGGCTTGGGCTTTAGGTTAGAAAAAGTGAGTTGGGGAGGTATAAATAGTTATATGTTTAGGGTTTTAGTAATCAGATTCATTATTCATAATGTACCCGTTTTTTAGAGATCGTGTCTTCTAGAGAGAGCCTCTCTCTAGGTTTGAGTTCTTAGTTTTCCAATCCTATGTTTGTAACTCTCTCAATCAATCAATACAATTAATCGTTTTATTATTCATTGTTACTTGAGCAATCTGGGATTCACAAATCCACAAGGGTTGGATTGGGTTATACTTTTGAATGGGTTGGGTTGGGTTGAGATTTTTCCAAACCTCCATAATTTGGTTGGGTTGTAAAAATGTCCCAACCCGCCCAACCCAACCCGCGTACACCCCTAGCCGGCGGCCGAGATTCGATGGCAGGTTTAGGTTGGTAGCATACAGGCGGCAATCGCAGCAGCAGGTAGGCGACAATAGGAATTGGGAAATCGATTTTTGAGTTTTGATTTTTGAGGTGTAATCTAATTTTTGAGGCGTAATCGATAAACGATGATGGACTTCTTCTCACACTTTCAATTTAATTTTGGACTTCTCTTATGTGGACTGGAGTACTGGACTCACTTATCATTTATGGGGGGGCCTAAATAATTTTTTTAATACACTACAAAATCAAAGTCGTCTTCTTGCAAAATTTTAAAGGGCCCCTGGTAGCCACCACAACCCTCCGCCTCTGTGGTGTTATCTATTGAAGATGACGAAGTATTTTAGGTCGATTTAAATGCAACTTTTTTGATAAACTTCCTAAATTTTTATTTTTATTAACTTTTTTAAGGGAAAGAACATTTCTATTCTAATCTATACTATATTATTAAGAGTCTTAAACGGTTCTTGAATTTCAGTTCTTGAAAACAGTTTTTTGAGCCCTGGTTTTTAGGCCTTCTTACCCCCACGTATTGCATCCTCTCCTCCCACGTTTGCTTTTCTATATATACAGTGCTAATGGCGATCCTCTCAACACTGAAATCGAGCTCTGGTTTTCCAAGGTACGCTCTAATTTAGGTTTCATCTTCTTTCTTAAGTTTTTTTTTCTACAAACATTTTTGGGTTTTCCATTTCAGTTGTGAAATTCCCACTGTAACTTCGCACGATTATACTTGAATTGGGTTTTTTGTGAAATTCACAACTGATTGATGAACACACACACAAATCTGTGATTGATTGTTGATGTTATTGTAGGATAACGTTCAAGAGGGCGATTGCATCCTTTGCGGTTAATTAGTTTTTTTTTTGAAAGGGGACGGTTGTTTTGAAAGCCTTTTTCCCAGATCCACGATTCCTCCCCATGTTTGCAATCACTCCAGTATATCTCCTCTTCTCCTCTCCAAGATGAAGTTTCTGCAATCAATCGACCTCCGATCGAAGGTAACCTGGTTTTCTTTGCCCTAACTCTCGATTTCTTTCTATAACCAATGCATTATCGCTTTGAAGACAATTTTTACCCTAATATTCGATTTTATGTTCATGGATCACTGTTTAATCTGTAGGTTTTTAGCGTACGGATGAATTTGCTTTCGTTTGACTGAAAAATGCCGACTTTTATGGTTTTGAGCTTTTCAAAATCTTCGGTTTTTGGGGTTTCGCTTATGCGGGGTTTCTGCAGATACAATTTTGGTTGTTTTCAATTTGGGGATTTTGTGTTTCTGGAGTTGATTTATGTTTTGATGGTCTTGTTGGGAAAGTAACTATTTGGAGGGTTGGTGATTACGGTTAACTGAAAGAATTTCTTATTGGGAAATTAACTATTTGCTTAAAGAGGTATATCCCTTTCTTGTTCAATTTCTCTTATATTCCCATTTCTTATTGTTGATTTTATCGTATTGTCAATCTTTGTGTTCTTATTAAGTGTTCTCCAAGCCTAGAGCCTAGATGTGCAAGTATTTATGAAGGACAAGCAGCAGGAATTTCCAAATGTATTTCACAAGAAGAATCCTCAAGACTAAAGGCCATAGAAAATAAAACATCAGCAGATTCATGTTAGCCAAACAGTCCATGAAACAAAGTGTGCAAAAGGAATACAACAAAAACGATACAACAGGTAGGCATATAAGTTGTTATAGTTTAGAAAAGGTCGATGGCTTGGTGTCTCTTGTCATGAAAGTTGGTTATTTGTGCAAATTCCTAATCCTAAATACAAGATGGCACTTAATAACTCAAAATAGATTTTGTTTGGGTTTGGTTATTAATTTCATTTTATGTTATGTTCTGAATTTTCTTTTTTCTTAGAAAAACGGAGTTGTTGGTTACAAAGAGATTGCGATTTGGGTCTGGAACCGATTAAGGAGACGAGAACGTCCCAGGACCAATTTCTCACCTCTTCCATTGCGACCTCTTTCTAGCAAACTGAAGATACTTGCTGCTATTGTAAGTCCTTATCGGTATGTATTTGATGACCTAATCATATTTTAAATTTAACTATAAAACGAGTTATGAACTTATGTCTCTTTGGTATGTTGCTAGAAATATTTCTCTTTTCAATTACCATAATGCCGATAAAGGATTTTGCAACTCGATCTGTTGCTCTCAATTTCATTCTTTCAACTCTGTATCTCCTCTCTCTGGTCACCATCTCTTATATCTCTACATTTGAAGCACGTAACAAATTCACTAGGAAAATGATCATTCTCCCCATCCCCACCTTAAAAAAAATCATTCTGGTTATTAGTCCTTGCAGTCTGTTTGATTTTAAGTATTGAAGAGATGTTTAGTTTATTTGGTTCACTAGGATTTGTGTATGATCATTGCAAATCTAATTTTCTTGTGATTTAACTTCTGATGGGTCTCTCTAATATATCTTGTTCGAAACTGAAGACGAACAGAATGTCTGGTCAAATAGCAAAAGGGGACGATTTCCAAAGCCAAGCTGAAAAGAAACTCAAAGGCCCAGCTTTATTTGATTCCAAGCATGAAGACGCCGCCGAATTGTACGAAAAAGCAGCAGATTTTACAAACTTGGAAAATCCTGTAAGTTTTGATCATGTTCGCTCACCAAACTTTATATATTCAACAAATTACTCGATCATTGCCTTCAGGTTTGATGTTTTTCTTTTAACAAATTTTTTGTTCAATGAAATTATGTGTTTCCCTCTCAAATTTGTGTTTTTATATTTAATATTGAAATTGGTATTCAATAGTTTTTTGATAATCTATTTTTTTATTCCACAGGTTTCTCTATCTCATTTCGAGTTGTGGTCTTTGAAGTTGGATTGTATTCTTAGTTATCGGTAAGGCATTTCTGATGGAACTATCTTCCTTACTTTGGTTAATCTGTGTTTGCGTCATATTGCTTGATGTTGATTGAACTATCTTCTACTTCCACATTTCAGAGGTCTCATATATGTGACTTGCATGTATCTTTTCGTTTGGATTGATTTTGGTCACTCTTTAATCTCCTCATCTGTTTATGAAGTTTTCACAATCTTTTTGTTTTGTTAGATCTGGTTCTGTGTTTATGTTAAAGATTTAAATGGGCAGGAGTTAAAGACCCTTTGGGAAGATTTTTCTGTGATTAAACGTGGATATAGATAAAATCCATGAGAAAACAGGTAAATAAAGAAATCTTGACATTTTGACAAGGGTAAGAAACATTCTTTCTTGTTCTTTTGTTTTAGAACAGTGAAATTGGTTTAATCTACTTTATTCTGATACAACTTAGGTAAGTGCTAACTTGGTAATAATGTGGTTGGTCTGGTTCAACACTTATCATTCACCGAGTAAGGGGTTGTTTACTTTCTTTTTTTTCCATTAAGCCCTCTATGGGTTAAGTGGCCGGATAATGTCTCTTTTAGAGACCGTCATGGGTCACCGGTATCATATACCTTATAGGTAACATTACCGACCATCAAAATGGATTGATGGTAAGCGTTTATAACCCGGTAAACACTTACCGGGTAAGAGTCATCACCCTCACTTTCCAGGTCAAAGTGATTATGGAAACATGCAACAAAATGCCCAGAATCTGCAACCTGGTATGGTAACCATGCAACAGACCCCCAACAGAACCATAATAACTTCCAACAACATAGACAAAACCAACAGTGATCCTAAGGATGACTTATGTTGTACAATTTGCTAATTTGAAGTGTTTGTTTCTTTGCTTTTCATTACAATCATGTCATTGCAACTAAAGTTAATATAATTATCAATTCTTTGTGGTGATTATAAAGTAATCTATATCTAAATGGTTTCAATTATGTTAATGTTGGTGATTAGAAAGTAATTTATATTTAAAAGATTTCAAAAGTGTTATGTCAATGTTAATTTAATTGGAAACTAGGACGAAAGGTGATTTATGTGTTGTGTGGGATGAAAATAGAGAAAATGAAGTTTTTGTTCTTTGTTTTCTCTAATATATTTTTTATATTGTTATCTAAAATAGAGAAAACATAGAAAAAACTTTAAGTTTAAAGAAATCTCTAAAACTTAGTATGAGAAGATATAAATAGTTAACTAACTAATTGTTTGTACTGTAAAATAGTTATGTCAATATATTTGAAAACACTTTATCTAATATATTTCTTTTGTTTGTACTGCAAAATAGTTAACTAACTAATTGTTTCGTTTATCTCTACTATATTATAAAGATTCTAAAACGGTTATATGTACAAAGTGGTTTATTGTACAATGTTACATTTACCATCTTTACACTTACTTATTTAATTTAATTTATATCCCTTATTTTTTTATTTTTTATTTTTCATTTTACATCATTATCATATTAATACAAATAATCGTATATGAACATAAATGCAATGAAAAAATACGTTTTTTTTACAAATTGTATCATTACTAGGCATATACCTGCATACGATGTGGCGCGAAAAACCGTGCAATCGAATGAACAATTGACAAAGGTATGTATCCGCTCGCGAAACATCTCAAAATCAAAATGACAATAACGTTTTCATTTTAAATTTGCATTCTTCGTTCTTATCGATATTTTAGTCTATGAAAATACGATGTTTGAGTCGTTTCGTGCACTTATATGTGAATCATAGACTAAAGTATCGATAAGGACGAAGAAATACAAACTAAAAATGAAACGTTGTTGTCATTTTGATTTCGAGATGTTTCCCGAGCGGATGCATACCTTTGTCAATTGTTCCTTCGATTTCACGATTTTTCGCGCCACATTGTGCACGGATACTGCCTAGTATAAAATTACAAGACAAAAATAGGCCAAATTATGGTATTATTCCAAATGTATGTTTCAAATTGTATTTCTTTTAATTTTACCTCGTATTTCTCCTCCTCTCTAAAATATGTTTGAAAATCGAATGTGACTACAACAATAGTGTTTTATTTTAGGTAAATGTTCAAAAAAGCCTAACTCGCAGCAATTGTGGTCTCTCGGGAGATGATGGATCTATTATTTTTTCACCTTTTTTTAAATGATCTTGGCTTAAACTGAAACATTCTGGAGCTACAAAGATAGTTATTAAATCGTTAGCACCGCATAAAAACATTCCTCCTATAGTAGTTGTTAATACGAATAAGACAAACTCTGTTATTAGTCAATTATGTACATTCGATGTACTCTACTGGTAGAATAACACATAAAGAACATAGTAGAATAAGAAATTGAAAGATTTCGTTGAAATTGTTCGTTTGGAAATTTCCCGAAAAGCTACTCATAAAACTATCTCATTTTGAATGATTAAGTCCTTGAACTATTTTTTTGCATAAACAAAACCATTAAACTTTCTCATTTCAAATAATTAAGTCCCTAAACTATTTTTTTGAATGAAAAAACAGTTAAACTTTTTGATTGTGATTAATTAAGTACTTGAACATTTTTTTTGAATTAATAAACTATCAAACTTTTAAAAATTGGTCATCTACGTTATTTTAACAAAAAAAAAACTACTGTAATCGAGTATGAAGGTTTTAGACTAAGGGGCCATTTACCCAAATGCTTACCCGGTAATCGCTTACCGATTGAAGTCGACACTATAATTTATTTTATCGGGTAAGATTGTGGTACATCAAAACGGTATCATATGCAACAATTTACCTGGTATACGCTTATCCTACTAAGAGTCATCATCCTCATTTACCGGGTAAGACTCTTCATTCTTATCATTGCTCTTACCGAGTAAGATTCTTGGCCCTTACCATGTTCATTCGATGAGGAAAATTACCTGGTAAGCACTTACCAGTAAGTGTTTAGTAAACGACCCCTGAAAAGAAACTTAAACCAGTTTTAGTGTTCCCAAACCTACGTCATTCAAACCCCTCGCAAACAACAATATCACCCTTGTCACTCCCCGTCGCCCCATCGTTCTCAGTTCTCCATATCGCCTATCTCGCTGTTAGCCCTTGCCATCGATTTCCATCTTTTTGATCTATTTTTATCTATTAAAAGAGGGAGAATCAAAAGATAGAAACAAATCAAAAAGAGGGAGATCGATGACACGCTTAGGATTTGAGAACGGTAAAATTGATTTAGGTTTCTTTTTACTTTAAAATCTTCCTAGTCGATCACTTGTAGCTTTTTTCGGTTAAAAAAAGTCTAAGTAACTAATTTTTAAAAGTTCGATAATTTATTTTATTGAAAAAAAATGTTCAGGGATTTAATCATTCAAAATGAGAAGGTCTAATGATTTTTTCATTCATAAAAATAGTTCAATGACTTAGAGCATCTCCAACCAACCGGCAATCGCTCCTTTTTTGCCGTTTTTCCCTCTCCAATCGACCTGCGATTCTTTTTTTTTTTTGCCGGACAGGATTCTTGCACGGCATATATGTCGTGTGGTTTATTTTTGCCGGCCAAAGAGGGGCCACATAAAACCCCTTTATTCATATTTTTTGTTTTATTTTACTCTAAAATGCTTTTAATAATTAATATTTATATATATATATATATATATATATATATATATATATATATTAATATCTTATTAATTTTTTAATATGGGGTCCACAGATTTGGTGTTTTTTTAGAGGATGGTTGGAGTTGAATTTTTTTTTAATGTTGATGGGCCCACCAAATTTGGTGTTTTTGGTGTTTTATTTGGTGCTAAGATTGGAGATGCTCTTAACCATTCAAAATGAGAAATTTTAATGGTTTTTTTCATTCATATTAAAAATGAGTCAGTTTGTTGGGATTTTTTTTAAACTTTTCCCTTTATTTTACTACGAAAAATAGTTTACAACATGTACAATAAGTTTACGAACTAATTATGACAGTCTAAATTCCAAATTTTACTAGCTACTAAATCATGAAAATTAAATAACTTCAAAAAAAATCGTATCTATCCGAATTATCAGTCATGAGTTACAAACTCCTAAGGTTCCCTAGGAAAATGGCAGCAAAATTATTATGAAATGTTTATTGTTAGAATATGATGATGATAATTGAAAGAGACGATGATTATGCTGAAGGCTTGATGACTTCGATATATTGATTGAGAGAAAAGTACAATATGATAAAAGTAAAATAGCGGTTTAACCTAAACTAGAAGATACAAGAGAAATATATACACAGACTATATGGGCCCACAGGCTTGGACCTAATACACATATGTACATTAACATTTATGATGAGTTAACTAATCAAAATTTGCAAGCTTATGTAAGCAATTCCAAAAAAATAATATCGTTATAAACTTCCAAATGT
The DNA here is from genome assembly GCA_023525745.1 of Arctium lappa. NCBI lineage: Eukaryota > Viridiplantae > Streptophyta > Magnoliopsida > Asterales > Asteraceae > Arctium > Arctium lappa. The sequence continues at coordinate 28,661,210 of CM042051.1, read as the reverse complement.
CATTAAGATAATGGTTGTGAAATTGTGTATAACATGCTTACAATTATTTTAGAACGAGATTAATATTCTCAAATTTATCAGCCTATAAATCATGAAAAAATAAACAGCTTAAAAAATCCGTCTCAATCCGAATTAAGAGTTAAAAGCCTCCTAAAGTTCATTAAGAAAATGATAATTAAAATACAGTAGTCAATTCACGCTGTTTTACAAACATCCAGCTTACGTCTTTAAATAACAAAGATCCATGATCTACTTGAAGGAGACATAGAGATGAGATGGTTGCTTTCAAAACTTATGCATTTAACTCTCACAAAGTTTTTCATGCAAAACGACATCATTCCAATGTTATTGTTTGAGTTGAGTTGAGTTGGTTCTTATCACGTTTACCGTCTTGTCCTAACCTCATTAAATCTTGTACCCTTGTTACAAAAATGTGACATCATTAAGTTTTCCTTTTTGGTTGAATTGGCTATTTTTCCAATCATTTTTGTGGTCCAATCCTAGTCCTTACTTCCTAGCTACATTCACATACGAATCGATATTTAATCGAGTCTTTAAACCTATCAGTATCGGTGTGTTACAAAAAAACCATTTAATGTTGGTCACTCTACAAAAGTGAATTTAAGGTCAGTAAAAGTGTGTGAAGTTGTGATTCACCCTCTTTCATGTGAACCCTTTTTCCACTTCCCTTTGCCTGTGACTTGCTTCAATACCACCTTTCTATAAATACATCCATTCACCCACCCCTCTTTTTTCTAACATTTTCCATTTAGTTTGAACCATCGATCACATTCACAAGCCGGTATGAAGGGTTCGTTGTTTTTCTCCGTGCTTCTGTTTCTTCCGCTTGTCGTTTCCGCACGGCATATCAGTTGGCAACATTCACGTACGTCAATTACAATCTCCCCCCCCCCCCCTCCTCTCTAGCGTGCATTACTTGGTTATACTGTACAATGTTTTTAATCCCGTTTTATGTCGTGTGAAAACAGGTCATGGGCATCATCATCATCGTCCGAGTGAAGCGATGACGGATGGGCATGGGTTGGCACCTCCAGGGAAGCACAAATTGGATACAGTTGCAGTGGCTGGGTCGAGGTTGCCGGACTGTTCTCATGCGTGTGGCTCGTGTTCACCTTGCAGACTGGTTATGGTTAGCTTCGTATGTGCGTCTATTGCAGAGGCTGAAACATGTCCCATGGCTTACAAATGCATGTGTAAAAACAAATCCTACCCTGTTCCTTAGTTAAACCCCCAAAATCTCCTTGCCATCTAAACGTTAAATACTCGCAAGATTTTGATTTTGATCTCGTTTTTTCTTACAATTTTCATGATGACAATCAGACTTCTTTGTGTTATATGGGTATCTGTTTCTTACTTTAGTAGAAAAAAGAAATTCAAAATATGCGTCTTAAAACGCATAAAATTCGAATTCAAAACCTGGATAAGTGGAAGCAGAAAAGAGAAAGGAACCAGATGGGAATAACTATAATCTAAAATATGTATTAATCTAAGAGGAAATGAGCCTGAAAGAGCAGCATCAAGGTTTAATTACAAAACTAGAGCCAAAAAACTGAATCTAACCTCATTTCACAGCATGGTCAGCCATGGGGGTTGAAAGGAAAAAACAAATCCTACCCTGTTCCTTAGTTAAACCCCCAAAATCTCCTTGCCATCTAAACGTTAAATACTCGCAAGATTTTGATTTTGATCTCGTTTTTTCTTACAATTTTCATGATGACAATCAGACTTCTTTGTGTTATATGGGTATCTGTTTCTTACTTTAGTAGAAAAAAGAAATTCAAAATATGCGTCTTAAAACGCATAAAATTCGAATTCAAAACCTGGATAAGTGGAAGCAGAAAAGAGAAAGGAACCAGATGGGAATAACTATAATCTAAAATATGTATTAATCTAAGAGGAAATGAGCCTGAAAGAGCAGCATCAAGGTTTAATTACAAAACTAGAGCCAAAAAACTGAATCTAACCTCATTTCACAGCATGGTCAGCCATGGGGGTTGAAAGGAAAAAACAAATCCTACCCTGTTCCTTAGTTAAACCCCCAAAATCTCCTTGCCATCTAAACGTTAAATACTCGCAAGATTTTGATTTTGATCTCGTTTTTTCTTACAATTTTCATGATGACAATCAGACTTCTTTGTGTTATATGGGTATCTGTTTCTTACTTTAGTAGAAAAAAGAAATTCAAAATATGCGTCTTAAAACGCATAAAATTCGAATTCAAAACCTGGATAAGTGGAAGCAGAAAAGAGAAAGGAACCAGATGGGAATAACTATAATCTAAAATATGTATTAATCTAAGAGGAAATGAGCCTGAAAGAGCAGCATCAAGGTTTAATTACAAAACTAGAGCCAAAAAACTGAATCTAACCTCATTTCACAGCATGGTCAGCCATGGGGGTTGAAAGGAGATGAATCTTGTGAAATCTAACTGCTGTACAACCATTCAAGTCAAATAAACTAAGTATCCAAAAGGTTAAAGGCGGGCAAATCTCGTATTCTGTGGATGTCTTCCAGGGCAAGTTCTCTCTCTAATTGCGTCCGTGTAATCTGTAAAACTTCCTGTTTTTTAAACAAGTAGCCATCAGAGAAAGAATCGGTACAACAGATTTCACAAATAAGCCATGTAAATTAACAATATATATAGAGGAAAGTTCATTTACAAACCCGTTTTCCATTATGAATTGGGTGACAAAGGAGAGCGCAACACATGTCCCCGTATTTCCCCATTCATCATGAATAATGAACGCAACTTTTCACGGCATTCATGATGAATGACACACCATTCATGATGAATATCCCCTGAATGTCTGGTACATAGCGCACTCTCCTTTGTCCCCCAATTCACAACGGAACTCAAGTTTGCAATTGAACTATACATACATATATATATATATATATATATATATATATATATACGGAGAGAGAGAGAGAGAGAGAGAGAGAGATTACGTTGAATTCCATGTAGGACGCATGCATAGCGAGCCACTGAGCATCCATCAATGCGAAAGCTATACAATAGAGAACATCAAAGGCTTCTTCATCCTCTGCAATCAAGCACATGAAAATGAATGCATTAGAATATTCATCAAATCTAGATAGTTGAATGCAAAAGGATTCAAGACTATGGGATCAACAGTAGATACTTACCTCCCAATATTTTTACAAAATTGACACAGTGATGACATCTAGGCTTAACTGCAAAACAGAATTCATCAAACAAGATATAAATCATCTTAAATATAGGTACATTGTGTAAGATGGATTCAAGTTGCAAACCTGAATATAACTCCAACATCTGAGTCAACATAAACGATACATTAATGCCAGCGACAGCAAAAGGATACTCCCATTGTGCCCTTGTTCCACGTTGTTTCAATAGTAACCGACGAAAAGGAGTCTTCATTAGAAAATATATCAATTAGTAAACCCCTTGGTTTTCAAATTAGTATTTTCTTGAATAATGTCTAAAAATTTGCAACAAAAAAGAGAGTTTAATAACATTCAAGATAGAATATAATGTAAATCCAACTGACGTTTGTTCTAGCAGTAAAGGAACCATACTGGAAATGTTTTTGCGAAGAACAGCAAATTCTCAAGTGAAAGAAAACCACAACCCCTACAAGAAACAAAACTTAATCAGTATGATCTTTTATAAAAATGTAAGATTGATGGTGAATGAGGATCAAGAAAGGCTAGCTGCACCTAAAGTCAGTCGATGGATTAGCTCCTTGCCACCCCATTTCCTTCCATTGATCAGAGATCAATCCTTGAAGTGTAACATTTGGATATGCTAAATTCCACAATTCTACAAGGGCTTTCTGTCAATAAAACAAACAATTGCATCAAACACAAAATAATGCCAATATCGATTGATTTCATTTCTTTATCCTTTTGAATCCCAAATTACTAACATCATTTTTACAGTTATATTCCTAGTAATAATGCATGTGTAACGAAACCATTATGAAGTAGCATAGTTTAAAGAAGGTCATGACTTTATGAAAAGAGAACACGAGGATGCCAATAATAAACCAGTAAAATGAACAACTTGTATGACTTCTTGAGCTTTATCATTAGGATAAAATAAAAATGAATGGGAGAAATATACTTGATGCTCAATGCAAGTCTCATCATAAGGCACATTCATACGATCTCGAAGCCTCTGATATCTTGCTTCCTGTACAGAATCAAGTACAGGTAGATTAAGACGTTACCCATTCCATTTTCCGTGTTAATCTAGTCAGATTTTCCCAAATAAACCCAAAGCTCCTCATTTTCATCTGGTACTTCTGTTGTTCCCAAATGTGTCTATTTGATCAAGTTTTCAATATTTGGACCGTATCAGTCATACCCACCAGAACCAAACTCTAATTCGACTCTGATATATACCTGAACAGGAGTCCACTTAAAATCAATGTTACTTCCAGAACTCTTGACGCCAGTGCGGCTAAAGATTCCTCCAATCCATGTTCGTGGACCAACCATAGCAGTAGCTAAATCCAACAAATACCCAAATATTAGAAAAAAAAATATATTAGAAACCAATGCTATCAATATTTTTCAATGATTATTAAAATTAATACAACAAATGAAAGAAGTAAAACATGATAATTCAAAGTGGTAATATGGGAGAAGCATACATACATACACCTAGATAGAGCTAGAGATAACAAAGAAAATGGAAGGTGTAAAACAACATTCACTCACTAATACATTGAGCTAATATTGGTTTTCTGATAAGAGACTTATGTAACCATTCCAAAACGTTCCCCTTCTTGTGTCTCCAAGGATAATCATCTTCATCAACCTGATTCGTGAATGAAAACGTAAATGCACCAATGGATTAGTCAATGGCAACACAAGGAGTGGCTTTAGATATAAAACACTAAGAATGGTCATATTATTGTTTTTTATTACATAAGAAATGAGAACTTGAAAAGTGAGCTAAAAAAATTTAGGAAGACCTCCACAAGCACATTAGAACAGCGAAAATTAATCATCTAGCTTCTGTATCTATAATGTGATCATCAAAATATTACATTGGTGTTTTAGAATTCAAAGGTATCATAGTAAAAAATTAAACCATATCAACTACATTTCACTAGATAATGTGGGTTTGAAGTAACAGGCTGTAGATGTCGAAGAACAAAGAGATAAACAGAGAGGTTTACTCTGTGATGGGAAGAACAAGAAGGTATGCATTTCCTATGCCTTAATCTCATCAGTGAAAAACTAAAAACAGAAATGGGGTTGATCACTTTCTCCAACCCTTTCTAAACCAAAAGGCAACAATTGAAAAAAATGCAATGTGGGTTCTCAAAAGCTAAAGAAAATGATTGAAAAAGCCCATGCTTTACCCTCAAAATTCAACCTCTCATCATATTCATACCAAAACCAATTTCTCTTTCTTCTAGGAGAATATAAAAGAAACTCAATTTTCTGAAAGAAGAAAAGCATATACAGTAGTAGTTAATAAACAAGAAACAGAAGATTAAATAGCGCAATTAAAGGGGTGTTCCCTTTGGTGTGATTCTTTTTCGAAAAAGGAAATGATGCCTAATGTAAAAAGAAGAGGACCCCAAGACAACAAAATTCACATATAATAATGACCTTACAACAGCAGCATAAATGCATTCTTGATTGAATGCTTCAAAGGGAAAACGCATATGTGTATCGGGCAAAAGACGAGACAAAAAAGAAACAAGGCCAATGTAATAAATTAAGGTGAGAAAAACAAAAATGGAATTTTGAATGATTGATGGGAAGAACACCGAAAAGAAGAAGAAAGAATACCTATCAAGTAATCGATTAATCTATGAAGGCATGAAAATGCATTCTTGATTGAATGCTTCTTAAAGGGTAACCAGAAAGGCATGTGTATATGGGGAGGCATAAGACAAAAAGAAACAAGATGCATATGGTAAATTAATCAAGGCAAGATAAAAATGATTTACTGGTTGATTGATTGATTGATTGAAGAAAGGTATATATATATATATACCTCTTAAAGAAGAAGGAGAAGAAGAAATGGAGATCCGTTGAGGGTGATGATGAGAAGAAGGTGAGGGTGGTCAGTGGTGGGGCCCTCTAGGTGGAGCCAGGGTTTGGGGTGGAAGAAGAAGAAGAAGAAGAAGAAAGGCGAGTATGGCATCTGTGCTTTTTTGGAAACGGACCCAACCCCTCACGAGTAGAAGCTCAGAGGCCTTCTGGACATGGTGTTTCTGATGAAAACCAGACATGTTTCTATAATCTCGCCTAATCTTTAGCATCCCTTTCCTTTTTTTCTTTACTTGCACTTGCTTCTTTCTTTTCTGCTTCTCTTTTTATTTTGAGTAAACCTCAATGTTGGTCCTTGGGGTTTCCTAAAAGTTTGGGTTTTGGTGCCTAGAGTTTATTTAATATAAAGAGTGAATTATACGATTGGTCCCTGACGTTTACACTTTATTGCACTGTTGGTCTCTAATTTGAAATAATTATGGAAAACGTCCGTGTGGTTTACATTTTCACACGCCCTTAGTCCTTGTGTCCTAACTCCGTTAAATTTTTTTGTTAAATAGGTTAACTGGAGGGGCATTATAGTCATTTTACTCTTTTATATATTTTAATTGAAAATTTTAAGAAAATCACATACATTGATCATTTATGTTACAAAACAAATCTAAATGAATATGCAACCTCCTTCCCACACACCATCAACCACCGCCACTGCCACCACCAAATTCAGAAAAACACAACAAATGTTCAATACCCACCATCAACCATTACAACCATCACCCAATTCTGATAAACTACAATAAAGTTCAATACCACTAACATAAAGACATAAACAACAATTTTATATAAATTCATTTAAAAAAATTGTGATACAAACCCTAAATCAAGATCTATAATCAAAACCTCAAAGAAACCATAAATCAAAACCGAAATAAACACTAAATCAAGATGATGTGTTTTAAATTTATAACTGCAAGCGTACGGGATGTGTAGCATACGGGTCGATCACAGGGAGGCGATGGACTAAACACGGACTCGCTCTAGACTATGACCTAGCTACGGGGAATCATCAATATTTTGATTTTTTTATATTAAAACTAATTAAATAAACAAACAAAAGAAGGGAACAAAACAAAACTATCGGACATTGGGTAATGTCAGCTTCATATTTTGGTAATGGTGGGAGTTCGTTATGCAAAGTTACTTTAACCCTCTTTCGAGGTGGAAAAGTTTTTCTAACCCAAGACACATATTTACTTTCGTAATATGTGTACGTTGGGAAGAAACATTATGATTTAAAACGAATATTTTTTCCAATCAATGTCCCTAACTATTTATCATGTTAGGATCGTTGTCACCGATCAATTTAATCTAAGTAAAAGACCGAACCTTCGTTCATATCTAAAACTAATCGAATTTAACTAAAAACGTTTTATAAAAATTGGTTAATCAAATATTAACTTTCGTTATATGAAAAATCAACCAATTAAAACTCAAAAGTTTATTATAAAAACAATTAATCAATACCACAACGTCTATCCAAAGTGACGATTACCCAAATGAACGAAAGTTAAACTACGTCACAAAACGTAAACATAAATCTAAACAAAACAATAAAATTAATCTAAGAAAGCTGTAAAGATTGATCCAAGGAGTGTCACTCTCCAAGAATCGTTTCTAACCTAAGAAAGCGGTAAATGGATTAAGAAGCGGTGCATAAATTAAAAAAGATGCAGAAAATAAAAATAGGAAGAGAAATCTAAACATATAAATAAAAAAAAATGAAGAAATGAAACGTTACAACGGGTGTTGAATGTTGAATGAGAATCTGTCACATTCCATCTTCATCTTCGATCCGTCGAAACATCACATCATCTTCACATCTTGAAAAAACTCAACGAACGAAGAAATCACAAATCTCAAAACCTAAATCTAAACTAAAACAACTTAAAAAATCAAAACAAACTAAAACTAAAAAAAACAAACAAAAAAAAAGAAAAAAAAGGAACGGCAAGATGATCACAAAACCGAAATCTATTTTCTATTTATAAAACACAATTTCCAAATCTGCCCCTCAACTTTGCAACTCTTTCAAGGTCTACCTTTTCCTCTCATATTTATTAAAATCTTCCCTCATGAATTATTTTCTTTTTAATTTGATCCAACTTTGTCCCATATCTCTTTAATTGTTCCACCACATAAAAGTTGATCAAATGCTCTAAAAAATCATCATCATTCATCTCTATATTTCATGCACAAAACCTGTCAAAAGCGATGAAAACACACAAATGCCAATGTAACATCCCCAATCGATTATTAAACAAAAACTAAATAAAATTATAATAAAATCTACGTGTAAACAATTAAACTAAATGTAAAATGCAATTATAAACTATTATGAATGCAAGCACAAAATGCACTTAACACAAGATCTATAATCAAAACCTCAAAGAAACCCTAAATCAAAACTGAAATAAACCCTAAAATTAATATATATATATATATATATATATATATATATATATAGAACAAGATCTGGGATCGATGTAAAGGAGAAAATCAGTTTCGTGTTATGAGAGAACAATATCTTCAAAATCGGGTTCTCTTTGTCACGATTCGAACTCCCATGACGGTTTCAAATTCGAACTTCAGATCTGGAAGCAAGGTTTTAAACTTTGAACCTGGAATTTTTCTTCATATCTCGATATACTCCCCCTTGTTATCCTTGTTCTTCAAAAAAACGGAGTACATCGAACGACGCCAGAGATGATTTGAGATGGGAGCGATGGTCGGAGTTAACATCGGTGGGGACCGTCACTTGAAGTTGAGACTGGGGGAGGTACGAGATTTCACCGGCAAGTCAGAGGAGGCGATGGTCGTGGGGGATATGGTGTAAGGGATACTTCGTGGTGTGGCTTCACCACCGAAAAAGGAGGAGGCGATGGTGTGTGGGAAAATGTAGATCACCACCGAAGATAGAGGAGGCGGTGTTGTGAGAAAGTGCAGATCACCATGGAAAAGGTTTCCATATTATGTAATTAGATTTAGATTTAAGTTTTGTATATACATATGAGAAAATTACATGATTGGTCCTTCTGGTTTTCTTAAAATTTTTAATTAAATTATGAAAAAGGGGGAAATGACTAAAATACCCTTCCAATTAATCTACTTAATATATTTATTTAACGGAGTTAGGGCACAGGGACCAAGGGCGTGTGAAAATGTAAACCACGGGGACGTTTTCCATAATTATTTCAAATTAGGGACCAACAGTGCAATAGAGTGTAAACGTCAGGACCAATCGTATAATTTACTCAAATATAAATTTGCAACCACTGTTTGCGTTTTTACTTGGTTTGGCCTCTCTCACTAACAACCGACTAAATAAAATCGTTACCTCATTGGCAGATTGGTATTATTAGTAATACCCTCAATTCTGAAAATAACAACTAATTTAAAATTTTCTAAATACATCGACAATTGATTCATATTGTCTTACCAAGTTAATCTTTCGAGTCTCTTGGATTTCAGTGGTGCCTTCATATTGAATACATATGGTTTCCCATATTTCTTTAGAAGTTTTAAGAACCATGATGGAATGGAAAACTTCATCAGGCAGAGCCATAGAGATAATGGTTTTTGCCCTTGCATTTATATCAACCTTCTTTTTGTCTTCATCACTCCATTGTCTGATTGCCTTAGCAATATAGCGTTCAGGAATAAAAGGAGTGGTGGCAGTAGCTGGAACGGCATCTATGATTTGGACAGGTTCATAGGGTCCATTTGCTACGTACTCAGGTATAGTGGGATCTGCACCTTTAAGAAATAGCATCATTCGATTTTTCCAGAGAGTAAAGTTATCTCTGCTAAATCGAGGAGGTTTAGAAAGTGAACCATTATCATAGTAGTTTGTGTTTGTGTTAAGTGCCATTTTAGAATAGCAAGGAAGAGAATAAAGCAAGATCTTGTTTATCAGATTAAACAGTCTGCTCTGATACCACTTGTTGGTCCCGGAGGTGCTTAACAAGTTTGTAGAAGGGGGGTGGTGAATACAAACACATAATTTAAAGTTTAATAAATTGTTTATTGATAAATCAAATACATTTTACAAGTCTATTGCTGAATAAGATTAAGTATAACTCAATCTAAACAAACTTAAGAAAACACTAAGATGGTTGCAGAAGAATATAGAGAATGGGGGTTAGAGAATATAGAAAGCAAGGGTTTCTATGAAGGTTCAAGAATAGAGAACACTTTCAGATGGAGAGGTGATCTTTCTATTTATACTCTATGCATTAAATGCATGGCATGGTACTTTACACGTGTCATTCAGTGATTGGCTTTGAGAGTCTGACTTTGAGAGACATGCTTTCGGCCGTATCATGAATAGTGTAGTTGACAGAGTTGTTGTACGAATTGTGGCAGAGGTATGTCCGTTCTGACACATCGTTCTGGGCGTGCAAGGTAAGACAAAAGAGACTTGAGGCATAAGCTAAATGATCATTGATCGCTGAATATCTCTTCCTTCAAAGATACAAAGAAGTTCAGCTATCGCTGAATCTTTTCCTCAGGTTTCTTCGTATATGAGTAGAGTCGTCTTTGCTTCACTGATATCCATATCAGGTCACTAGTAGACTTGTCATTGTTCAGCAACTTCGTCTTCGATTCAGCTATGAACATTTGTTGACGCGAAACTTGTCTTCAGAGATTACGTTTACTGTGTTACATCAGAAACCATCAGCGATAACTGAACATATTCAGTCTGATCGCTGATAGTGAAACACTAATACATATGAATGTTTTTAAGAAAGATCATCAGCGATAACTGAACAGACTCATCCTTATCACTAATGGTGAAACATTAAGACATATTAATAAACGTAATTTTCACTAAGTATAGAAGAGGGTCGTTATCAAATCACTGAGAGAGTATGGATCAACAATCTCCCCCTATTTGATAATGACAAAGTAACTGAGGAAAATTACTTTATAATTCAAAATAATTGAATAATCAGGACTCATAACATACATGTCCCAATTACTATTTTGAGGGATCTTTTACAGTACTGATAGGGTTAAGTACTTCACTGAAATTTTCATTAATTCAAAGATAGAATTACAAGATATGAAAATTATAAGTACAAGTGAGGAACTAACTACTGTAAGTTTAACTAATAGATTAGAAGAAATAGAAAACTAATCTATCAGCTATCTAAAGAAGACTTTGGAGGATTAACTATAGTCAAATATTTCTTCTCCTTTTTGCCTTCGATCTGAAGATTCTTGACTAATGATTGCCTTGATCGATTCAGTAGAGGGAGAGAAGTCACACCATAAGCATAATAGATCTTTGAGCTGGTTGAGGGGACAAATAGGAATTTCAGATACTCTTTGAAATCTGAGTTGTTCCTCATCATCTCTGAAGAATATACCAAAAGGATCTTTAATTACTTGCCCTGCAATATATGAACCAACAGGGGGCAGGGATAGATCTAGAACTGAGAGATCAGGAGGAGGACCGAACAAAGCTTCTTTTGAGAACTTGATGGAGGTGTCATTTCTTATTGCAGCGACATTCTCAGATGAGGAGGAGCCAGGATTTCTTTTGAGTTGCCTTGGCTTAGGAGGAAGAGCAGATGGCACCTCTAATATAGAAGCGACTCTGTTGATGAGAGCATCATTTATCCCTTCAACATAGCCTCTGTAGGTTGACTTGGATTTCTTCAGCGCATCTTTGAACTCTAGCCATTCCATGTAGCCGAAGCTTTCCAGCTTTGAAACGAACATAGCCTTAGAGCTTCCATCCTCTCTGGTTATCTCCATCGTTACAGAAATTCGGTCCTTCTTCTTTTTCCCAGAGATGACAACGGCTACGATCTTCATTGGGTCGGAGCGATAGTCGACTTTATGTTTGCACCACTCGACAATGTTATCGCTGACCGCTTGTTCTTTTGAGCGTTCCTCTTCAATTTCCTTTAGTAGAGCAGCCTGGACTTCCACTGGATTCTTTTTCAGCTTCTTGTCTTTGACTAGAGAAAATTGAACCTTGAGAGCTAGAGAAGCATCTCTTTGATAATCGACAATCAGTTTCTCAGCCCTGACAGATTCTTCAATTTCAGCTTCAGTCAGGAAGTCTAGTTCTTTAGATGTTATTTGAAGAGGGACCTTCAGCCGTTGACTCTCTAGATGAGAAATCATCTCTGTTCTTCTTTTTAGCTCATCCTCAGACCAATGAGATGGTCTAGAGGGCCTTCCTGGATGGTGCAGGGCTTCTTCTTCTTCATCTTCTTCGTCAATCTCATTTAAGAAGATTGGATTATTGAGTCATCAACTATGGAAGCTGGAATTATTTGTAGTTCCTTACCCTTAAGCAGGGGAGAGAATTGTTTGGTCAGAAAATAGATAAAAGAAGTTAGTGTTTGTTTGGGAAGAAGAAAGATAAAGGATAGAAAGAAACACGGGTTGGAGATTTATAGAAAGATATAGGGACAAGTGAAAGGCATACCTGAGAAGGATTCTCCTCAGATAGTGAAACTTTAGTCAGGCTTCCCTCAGCAGCTGCACCCTTAGATTTGCTTTGGGAAGGGGTTCCTGAAGATGTTTCTTTACTCCCCCCCTGCTGTGACAACTTCTTTCAAAGTTATCACTGATGATGTGGCTGCTGCAGAAAACCATAAAGATTGGTCTTCTTCATCGTCATCATCATCATCTTCTTGGTGTTGCTTATTATCTTGATCTTGAAGATCAAGATCTTCATCTTCTTCATCCTCCTCCTCTTCTTCTTCATCTACAAAGACTTTATCGTAGGAAGAAGATGGAGGGGCTTTGTCAGCAACCTTCTCCCCCTCAACATGAGAGGGAGGTTCTTCCATTTGGAATTCAACAATAGCTTCCTCATTTTCTTCTTCGTTCAAATCTTTCTCCCCCTCTTTGTCATTATCAGATGGGGGGAGTTCAGTGGTTGAAGGAGTAGCTTTAGCAGTTGCCAGGGATCAGACTTCAGCCTCCAGACGCTCTAGACGGCCTTAAATCACAGGGATGTCTGAAGTAGCTTGATGAATAAATTCAATAGCGACATTCAGAGAAGTGCGGTCAGCCTCTGTGAAAGAAGGAGGGAGCGTCGGAGTTGGTTCATTCAGTTTTTCAAGGACTTGTTGTAGGATTGAAGTGCAGGAATCGATCTTTGCAGATAAACCCTTGACATCGTTGCTTAGAGTATCAACACGTCCCTGAAGAAGTTGAGAATCCTCCTTTACTTTGACAAGCTCTCCCTGAAGAGTTGAAATTTGGGAGGCTTCAACTTTGGACGAGCAAGTAGCCGTGAGTTTCTTCAGTTCTTCACCAGCAGTATTGACAGCGCTGGTGGTTTCGTTAATGGAGGTGGCGAGAGATTCCACCTTGACACCTAAACTGTTGACATGAGCGTCAACAGTCGCCATATTAGAACCTGATGGTTCTAACATATTGAAAAATTGCATGTCTCTTTCAAAGGTTTGAGCATCAGGTCCTAAGAATGCAACTTGAGGTTGTTGCATAAGAGGAGGGTCAGAGACCAAAGAGATGGGAGGACTAGTAACAGGGATAGAAGAAGTTGGGTAGTTACCTCAGTTGTTACTGAGATGGGTGGTTGCGTCACTGATGTTGTGACAGCGACTGAGATCACTGGCACGGTTGATGATGTGATAGCTGAGGATGTGGAGGAGAGACCCACGAAATCATCCAAGGAAGTTTGTCGAGAAACTACCTCAGGCATTGAACTAGTGGCGATGGTCTCCTTAGTCAATTTGGCCTTCTTTGAAGGACCAGAAAGACTAGATGACGGTCGTTTTGAAGCGGTTTTAGCGGCAAGGTTAGATGGAGAAGGAACCTCCGGCGCGACCGTTGAAGATGAAGAATGGAGAGAGAGGCGAGAGCGTAGAGTAGAGATACTTACCTCGTTGTCGAGCGATTTGACCTCCAATGAACGCTGACCCACTTTGGCGAAAGTACCATCAGGGTTAGTGGGGTAAGAGTCAGGGTAGAGAAACTTCAGGTATGCACAGATGAACCGTACATATGGGATCTTGGGATCCCTCTCCGTCTTCTCTATTTTTAACTTGAGATCGTCAAAGATAGCAGTGGCATAGTCAAAGTTCTTCCCAGCGATGACCGAGTAAGCCATTTGGACTTGAACTTTGTTTGCCTGATCAAGTGAACCACTTTTCCCACTCATACATTGAATGAAGTGAGAAAAGATGAAATTCAGTTGAGAAGGAATGTTTGCCTTCATGATGAGAGTCAACCGCTTGTTGGGTATGGTTGATCGGGGCTTGTTGTCCCAACAATATTCCATATCATCCAGAAACTGGATGAGTTCAACATCAGTTGAAGGAGCATCAAATCCACTCTTTGGTTTGTCAGGGAATCAGAGTGATTTCCTTAGGCTGAAAGCAGTCATTATGCCCGGTCCTAAGTCAGTGAGGAAAGATAGAGCAGGAACCAGTTCACCTTTCTTGTTAGGAATGGTGGTTTCATCAGGTGTGAACCAAAGCTGTTGGAGAAGCGTTTTGGATGGCTTAGGATCCACAGTGAGGGCGTAAGCAATGCAAGATTGCTTCAGGAATTGAGCAGCTTCCACTAGGTGTGGGTATTTGACACCATCGAAGTCCAAGAGTCCAAGGTGGTTGTTCTTGGGGATTTCAGAGTCAGTGATAGCGAACTTGACTGTCTTCGAAGCAACGAGAGCTGATTGTGACATTTCTGAATATGGAAATAATCGAGAATAGAGGGAAAAGTTTAGAGTCTAAAAGTAAAAAAAGTTTTTACCAGTTTCTATTTGAAGAAAGAAACGTAGAAAAAAAACCAAAATATTTGAAAATTAAAACGTTGTTCTTGTTTGAAGAATGAAGAACAATATGAAAACCAAGGGGTTTGAATGAATAAAATAAAAAAGAATGATTTTAGTTAATAGAAATCTTATAAAAATCCATAATGATGGAACATAAATAGGATTTAGTAATAAGATTTAAATAAAAAGAAGATCAAAATAACCTGTTGATCTTGAAAGAAGATGATGCAAATGCTTGAAGGAGGTGTTTGCTTGAATTTCCTTGAGAGAGAATTCTTGTTTGAGAAAATTTTCAGAAAGCGTAAAACGATAAGAATGAAAAAACATTCTTTTTATATGTTTTGAGAGTGTGAGAGAGAATGAGGCGGGAAAACAAATGCTCATCATGACATGGACACGCTTGATGAAGTTGATTGGATGGAAGAGCAATGGGCGAACGTGTCAGAAAAAGGCATGTCGTGGATTGTCGGTTCAAATGATGTCATAGGAGAGAGAAAAACGTTTCATTTGTCCTTTTCAAAATTATCTCTGAAGGAAAGTCAGAGTGAGGTTTTCTTTTTGAATTAATCCCTGATAAAAATTCAGCGATTGATTTTTCTTGAAAAGAAAAAGATCACTGATGAGAAATATCAGTAATAGATTTTGTTTATCAAAAAGTTTTTAATCATTTGAAAAATAATCAGTGATTAAAGTTTTTATTTCTGAAAAACGTCTTACTAAATGAAAATTCAGTGATTGAGTGTAAGAGAACATACCTGAGAGTCAGACATTTATTCAGAGATTAAGTGATAAAGGGGAACTTAGAATCACTGACATAATGCATGAACGATGAGGATTTACTCTTCAAGATTCAACATTCCAAGCTCACTGATGAGAAAGTTGAACCTTGTCTCATCAAGAGGTTTAGTGAATAAATCAGCAAGCTGATAATCAGTGGGTATAAAGTGAAGTTCAACATCACCATTCATCACATGATCTCTGATAAAATTATATCTGATCTCTATGTGTTTCGTCTTTGAATGTAGCACTGGATTGTTTGCTATAGCAATAGCACTAGTACTGTCGCAATAGATTGGAATCTTTGATAGCTGAAGGTCATAGTCTAATAGTTGATTTCTCATCCATAAGACCTGAGCACAACAACTTCCAGCGGCTACGTA
Organism: Arctium lappa; assembly: GCA_023525745.1. Lineage (NCBI taxonomy): Eukaryota > Viridiplantae > Streptophyta > Magnoliopsida > Asterales > Asteraceae > Arctium > Arctium lappa. Next base: position 28,645,208 of record CM042051.1, on the reverse strand, counting down.
TTCAGCTTCAGTTATGGAAGTGGACACTGAATTTTGCTTTTTGCTTGTCCAGCTTACCAGCTTTCCTCCTAGGAGTTGACATCCACCAGTGGTGCTCTTTCTATCGAGTTTACAACCTGCAAAATCACTATCGGAATATCCAGTTACATCGAACCCTGAGTCTTTGGGATACCAAAGACCGAGGTTGGGAGTCCCTTTCAGATATCTGAAAATTCGCTTAACATCTATCAGATGAGATTCCTTGTGTTCAGACTGATAGCGTGCACATAAACAAGTAGAGTACATGATGTCAGGTCGGCTCGCTGTAAGATACAGCAGGGAGCCTATCATTCCTCTATAGGCAGTGACATTAACAGGTTTTCCAGATGGATCCTTGTTAAGTGTCAGAGGAGGTGCCATAGGAGTCTTCATCACTGAAGTTTGTGTAAGATCAAACTTCTTCAGCATATCTTTAACATACTTACCTTGGCTGATAAAAGTACCTTTGTCAGATTGTTTAATCTGAAGACCAAGAAAATACGTTAGCTCACCTATCATACTCATTTTGTATTCTTTCTTCATTCTTTCAGCGAAGCAAGTACATAGAGATGGGTTAGTAGAACCAAATATGATGTCATCGACATATATTTGTACAATAATAATATGACCTTTTATCTTTCTGAAAAATAATGTATTATCAATTTTTTCACGTTCAAAATTTTCAGAGATAAGAAAAGATGAGAGAGTATCATACCAAGCACGAGGGGCTTGTTTTAGACCATAGAGAGCCTTATCTAATTTATAAACATAATTTGGATACTTAGGGTCATAAAACCCTGGAGGTTGTTCTACATAGACTTCTTCATTTAGCTTTCCATTTAGGAATGCTGATTTTACATCCATTTGATACACAATGAAGTGTTTGTAGACTGCATAAGCTAAGAATAGTCGAATTGCAGGGGCAAAGGTTTTGTAATAGTCTATGCCTTCCTATTGTCTGTATCCCTGAGCAACAAGTCGAGCCTTGTTGCGGGTTACAGTTCCATGTTCAGTTAACTTGTTTCTAAACACCCATTTGGTGCCTATAACAGTTTTATCAGATGGTCTAGGAACGAGATTCCAAACTTTGTTGCGAGTGAACTCAGTCAGCTCTTCTTGCATAGCGCTGACCCAGTTTGGATCTCTGAGGGCATCATCAGTCTTCTTTGGCTCTATTAAAGAAATAAAGTTGACAAAGAGACAGATATTACCTGAACTTCGTCGTGTCTGAATACCTACATCGGAATCACCAAGAATTTGATTTATGGGGTGATCTCTGGTCCATCACTGAGCAAGAGCATGATCGCTCATTTCAGAGGTTGGATCAACAATGGGAATGTTCACTGATGAAGAAGCTTGAGGTTCAGCAGCTTTTAGTTGTTGAGTATTAGACAGACCATTGTTTTCTGAGATGTTTTCAGACGAGGATAGATCTGATGGAGGTTGTGTGTTTAGAAGCTCAACTGAAACCCATGAGTTGGATTCAGCGTTAGGAAGTATGATGTTTGGATCATCATCAGCAGTAGGAGGATTTGTGTGCTGATGGTTTGAGAAGAAGGGTTCTGTTTCTCTGTAGTGAGAGAACATCCACACATTTAACTTTTCATTGTCAGGGATTGGTTTAGAGTTCGTTGAGCGAGTTTCATCAAAAGTGACATGAATTGTTTCTTCCACAGATTGTCTTCTTTTGTTGAAAACTCTATAGGCTTTGGAGATAAAGGAATATCCAAGAAATATTCCATCATCAACTTTTGGGTCGAACTTTCCAAGATGATCTTTGTTGTTTAAGATAAAGCATTGACAACCAAAGACGTGAAGAAAACTGATAGATGGTTTTCTTCCATGAAAAAGTTCATAAGTTGTCTTTCCAAATCTCTTTACTATCAGCGATCTGTTTTGAGTAAAACATGCAGTGTTTACAGCTTCAACCCAAAATTGAGTAGGGAGATGAGAATCGCTGAGCATTGATCTAGCAACTTCAATGATCGTTCTGTTTCTTCTTTCAACGACTCCATTTTGCTGAGGTGTTCTTACTGAAGAAAAGTTGTGAGAAATTCCCTTGTTCTCAAAGAAATTGTTCAGAGAACTGTTTTTTAATTCAGTTCCATGATCACTTCTTATTGAACGAACAGTTAGATTATTCAACACTTCCATCTTTTTAACAAAAGATATTAGTTCTTCTGGAGTATCACTTTTGCAGCGAAGAAAGATAACCCAGGTGTAGAGAGAGTATTCATCTACAATGACAAACGTATATTTCTTTCCAGCTATTGATTAGATGTTGACAGGGCCAAACAAATCCATGTGCAAGAGTTGAAGAGGACTCGTCACTGAGGAAACTTATTTAGACTTGAAACTAGCTTTTGTCTGTTTTTCTTTTTCACATGCTGAGCAGAGAGATTCTTTAGTATATGAGTGCTGAGGAAGACCAGAAATCAGTTCCTTAGATGAGAGAGAATTCAGGGTTTTGAAATTTAAATGAGATAGCCTTTTGTGCCATAGCCAGTTGACATCAGAAAAGGCTTTAGAGAGAAAACATACATTTTCAGTGGTAGTAGAGTCCATATCTATTACATAGACATTTTCTTTACGATAAGAATCTGAAGTAGAAGGTTTTGAGAATTTAAGATGAGCAGGTCCAGCTCCAAGAATGCCTTTAGCATGAGATCTAGGAGGTATTTTCATTTCTTCAGATCTTTTAGGCTTAAGATCAATCTTCAGCTTTGGCGGACAGAGATCAAAGATTTCTATCATAGAGCTAGAAGATGGTTTTACTGAAGATTTAGAAGGAACTTTCAGCTTTGCTTTCTTGGTAGCCTTTTGAGGATAAAGAATAGATTTTCCTTTATCTGCATGCTTATAGCCTTTAGATATTTCCTCAGGGACAGTATTAGAAGATGATGAAAGATAAAACTGAATATAAGAAGTGTCAGAGATAGAAGAGACAAACGTTCCAAACTTAAGCATGGAACTGTCTTCTTTATGCTCATCCTGTGGTTTCCAAAAACCAAAACCGGTTTTATCACCGCCAGAAGCTTGAGCATTTATTATCTCAGTGATCTTTGTTGAGGAATTGCACCATTTTTCAACAGTAGCCTTTTCTGCTTTTAGAGCAGCGATGCTTTGTTCGCATTCTATGTTGATGATTTTATTTACAACAACTTGAATTTTCAAACTTTCCTCTAAAAGAGTCAGTTCTCTGATCTTTTCATGGTATTTTTCCAGCTGTTCAGTTAAATCATTGTTTTTGCTTTCAGCTAGAGATTTGCCGTTTAGAGCATTGTAACGATCAATCGTCAGCACATCAACTGCACGACTTCTCTCTGATTCAGGTAGAGAGGGATTAGTAGAGATAGATACCTGAGATGATATATAGCTCATAGAAGTTTCAGTTGGTTCTTCCACTTCTTCTTTAATCTTAGCCATGAGGCAGAGATTAGCGACTTCTTCTTCATCAGAACTTGATTCTTCTGATTCAGCCCAGTCGTGTTCTTCAACGATGAGACCTTTACCTTTTCGCTTGTAGTTTTACAATTTTTGATATTTTTCTTTCAGCTTTAGGTATTTGTCATCGCTGGATCTTCTTTAGGTAGAAGGTTTGAAGACTTTCTTCGACTTGCACTCACTTGCAAAGTGTCCAATCTCTTCACAGTTAAAGCAAGTAGTAGTAGCCTTATCAACAGGGGTTGATTTTGGCTTATCAGTAAGAGAGAGAGAGGCTTATTTCTTCGGAAATTGCTCTTTCTTGCAAATTTCTTAAAAGAGTTTGTCAAGAGTGCTAAGGACTCATCAAAATCTGAAAGATCAGTGTCTGATAGATCCTCAGATTCAGAATCTAACTCAGGGATGGTAAGAGTAGATCGCTGAGATGGAATTATCTCTGAAGAGACTAAAGCAACATGAGTTCTTTTGGAGTCTTTAGAATCTTTTACCAGATTCTTCTTCAAAAGATTTGATTGCTCATAGTTGAGCAAGATTCCATACAATGTGCTGAGAGAAAGAGAATTTAAGTCTTTTGTCAGCTTAAGACATATTGAATAATTGTCCCAGCTTTCAGGAAGACATTCTAGGAATTTAGTTAAGACCTCAGAATTAGAATAGGTCCTACCAACGGTTCTTAGATCAATGATTAAGCAGTTAAACCGCTGATGAACATCAGAGAGAGATTCATTCTTACCAGCGATAAAACTTTCATACTGTCTTACCAAGTTAATCTTTCGAGTCTCTTGGATTTCAGTGGTGCCTTCATATTGAATACATATGGTTTCCCACATTTCTTTAGAAGTTTTAAGATGCATGATGGAATGGAAAACTTCACCAGGCAGAGCCATAGATATAATGGTCTTTGCCCTTGCATCTATATCAACCTTCTTTTTCTCTTCATCACTCCATTGTCTGATTTCCTTAGCAATATAGCGTTCAGGAATAAAAGGAGTGGTGGCAGTAGCTGGAATGGCAACTATGATTTGGACAGGTATATAGGGTCCGTTTGCTACGTACTCAGGTATAGTGGGATCTGCACCTTCAAGAAATAGCATCATTCGATTTTTCCAGAGAGAAAAGTTATCTCTGCTAAATCGAGGAGGTTTAGAAAGTAAACCATTATCATAGTAGTGTGTGTTTGTGTTAAGTGTCATTTTAGAATAACAAGGAAGAGAATAAAGCAAGATCTTGTTTATCAGATTAAACAGTCTGCTCTGATACCACTTGTTGGTCCCGGAGGTGCTTAACAAGTTTGTAGAAGGGGGGGGGGGGGTGAATACAAACACATAATTTAAAGTTTAATAAATTGTTTATTGATAAATCAAACACAATTTACAAGTCTATTGCGGAATAAGATTAAGTATAACTCAATATAAACAAACTTAAGAAAACACTAAGATGGTTGCACAAGAATATAGAGAATGGGGGTTAGAGAATATAGAAAGCAAGGGTTTCTATGAAGGTTCAAGAATAGAGCACACTTTCAGATGGAGAGGTGATATTTCTATTTATACCCTATGCATTAAATGCATGGCAGGGTACTTTACACGTGTCATTCAGTGATTGGCTTTGAGAGTCTGACTTTGAGAGACATGCTTTCGGCCGTATCATGAATAGTGTAGTTTACAGAGTTGTTGTACGAATTGTGGCAGAGGTATGTCCGTTCTGACACATCGTACTGGGCGTGCAAGGTAAGACAAAAGAGACTTGAGGCATAAGCTAAATGATCATTGATCGCTGAATATCTCTTCCTTCCGAGATACAAAGAAGTTCAGCTATCGCTGAAGTTTTTCCTCAGGTTTCTTCGCGTATGAGTAGAGTCGTCTTTGCTTCAATGATACCCGCATCAGATCACTAGTAGACTTGTCATTGTTCAGCAGCTTCGTCTTCGATTCAGCTATGAACATCTGTTGACGCGAAACTTGTCTTCAGAGATTACGTTTACTGTGTTACATCAGAAACCATCAGCGATAACTGAACAGACTCAGTCTGATTGCTGATAGTGAAACACTAATACATATGAATGTTTATAAGAAAGATCATCAGTGATAACTGAACAGACTCAACCTGATCGCTGATGGTGAAACATTAATACATATTAATAAACGTAATTTTCACTAAGTATAGAAGAGGGTCGTTATCAAATCACTGAGAGAGTATGGATCAACATCACTCCAAAGTGACATTGATATAAACATCAACCCTTCCTTAGATTACTCGCTTAAACTCTCACTACCCCAACGGTCATCATACCAAGGTAGTTCAAGTATACACACGTAACACGTAGGTTCATCGTAACACTAGCCAGGTGCCATTATGAACGTACCGTACATGATCATCCTTGCGACCCTCGACAAGTTTCCCGTTTCTAGCGACTCGGTCAATTCCAAAATATCGTATCTTAAGGTACCTAATGTGCAATTTCATTTTCAATCACCTAAAAGAACGCTAGTGTGAGTCTAGGCATCCAAAAATCAATACCTAATTCTCTCAAACTTAAGCTCTGATACCAACTTGTAACACCCTCAATTCTGGAAATAGCAACTAATTTAAAATTTTCTAATTACATCGACAATTGATTCATCTACAATCATAATTTAAGATTTAACCTCAATGTTGACATTCCATTCCATACATATAGACTATAATAAGGACGAGTGCTACTAAAACCCAATAACAGTCACTATCTCCAACTACGGAAGACTTCACCAACTATTTACACTTGCGTAAGGCTAAGGCTAAACTCTTCATAGTCCTGCTAGAACCAAACCCCCATCTAGAACCTGATGCACATGCCAACAAATAAAAAGGTTAGGCTTAACGCTTAGTGAGGTCAAGAGTTTTCAACATATTTAAAGTAATCGTTTAAAAAGAAAGAATGCGGTTAAAGTCATAATCCTTCAATTTGATATGTCTTACATATGAAAAGACTAATTTCCAATAATATGCATTTTAGGCAAAGAACATCAATTTAAACGTTTTCCAATCCAAACTACTTCAAGGATGATGATACATACCAATATAAACCGCTCATTCATAAATTAGATTTAACCCAAAACTTACTCAAAACGTGAATAGAAATTGAACTCTCCATTTATGAAAATACGGTTAAAACTTTACATCCCGAAACACCCAAAATATGGGTGGGGCATAATACTCAACCCATAAATTAAGGATAAACCCCAATTATACAAAACGCCACCGAAAACTTGGATAATAAAACTCAATACCCAAAAACAACACCTTTCAGTGACGGGGGATACCCGAATTCCATCGAAAGTGACGGGCACACAAAGTTAAGCCACTTACCAATGTTCTCGAGCTTCACATAGGCCATGGATCCACGTATCTGGCTCCCAACCGAGCTACCATCGCAAGATACCCAAATGACCCTAGTGTCTACTCGACCTCTAAATGAGTCTCACCACAAAGTCACAAGTCCCTGTATCCGGCTCTCCAAGAGCACCACCGCAAGACTTAGCTCCGTATACGACTCCCAAACCGAGCTACCACCGCAAGCTTACATAAAAACATGACTTAGGGATCACTCACTAGACTTCATACGCGAACACTAAATTCCACGATGAGTAACCAGATTGGATTACAAACGGGCATCGAGTTCAACCACCCACGATATCTACCTCGAGCCCTTCAACAAAGGTTACGCGGTTATAGATTTCAACCACCCATGATCTGTACCTCGATCTCCCGCTAGCCATAAACAATATACAGTCCCAAAACGGGGATAAAGTCCCCAACTAAATCAACTGACCGACTCATATGCCTATGGATCAAATGCATTACAGTCTAAAATGTTACATGACTCAAAAGAATAAACTAATGCATTCAAAACATGTAACTCTCAAATAAGGTGTAACTAAGTACACGATACGTCCAAAGCTCCTTAACGAGCTACCAAAACTGAACAAATGTTCCAAAGACTCCACCGAGTACAAATCAAGCCCCAAGAGGCTTAATAGACGATTGGCTAAAACACGAGAGCCAATATGGTTACACAAACCAAAATACACATTTTCCTAAAATCTTTGATTCTCAAATTACCATTGGCCTTCGGCCCAAAACCCAAAAGGTTTTCCATTTCTAAAATTTTTCCCCAAAGTCGGGAATGACCCAAACCCAAAGGACTTACGCATTCGTACTTTTCAAAACATCCCATTTCATGAACGATGCATAAAACCCGACAAACACTTAAAAGTGCATTTTGACCAAATACTTATTTATGCAATAATTCATCAAAACTCATTCATTTATGACACATTTATCGAAATGCTCAAAAATCACAAAGATGTGTGCTAAATAAGTTTATAAAGTTAAACACTTTCAAAATAACCAAACTTATCAGCAGTTAATAGTTTCATGTAAGACGTAAAACCCTTTAAAATAAACATTTTGGCACCGTTTTCACAAATTAACTTGAACTCACCTTGCTAGATTTAAGCTAAATCTAGATTTTACCTGTAACACCCTGAATTTCGAAAGGTATCATTCCAAGCTAATGCGTTTAAGGGGAAAAATAAGATATATGATCTTGGACTTGAATTCTAGATTTTATAGTCTTAATGGATAAAGAATTCAATTACGAGTCCAACGGTCCTTTCTGGAGCGAAAACGGAGCTTTAACGAAGAAGTTATGACCAAAACAATGTTCGGGCTTATTTTTGAGTGGTCTGCAGGGGGAGCACGACCCGTGCGTTTTTCTTCACAAAATCAGCACGGGCCGTGCGTTGCATCAGAGGGCACAACGAGATTAAATGAAATTTTCCCCAAAATTATCTCATTTCTCATTTCCTTCTCCCAAGTCTTCTCTCCAAAACCCTCCCACTTCATCTCCTTCATTTAGGGTTCCCCAACCACCCTCTCTTCACCATTTTGTTGCTAGAGTAAGAGCATCATCCAAGGGTTCGGTTTGAAAGCTCCTCCACCATCTTCATCTTCATCTTCTTCACCACTTCACCATTGTCATCTTCAACCTCAAGCTTCATTTTTGGACTTTCTAGGTTTTCACCAAAACCTAAGTGGTAAGTGTATCCCTTCCATTTCTAAACCTTTATATAAGTTATAAATGCTCCATTGATGGTTTCTTAGTGTTCGGCTTCTCAAATCTCGGATTTGTTGGTTTTGGAGAAATTAGGGTTTTGATCTCTTTTGGGGATTTTGGTATTTATGTTTGGGGAATGATTCGAAGTGATTGTTTATATGTTTTGATGGTTGGAAACTTATGGATCTAGGTTTTTTTTGGAAGTTTTGCTTGAAGATTCAAGTTTCTTCAAAGGAGCTCAAAGTGGGGTAAAATCTAGATTTAGCCTAAATCTAGCAAGGTGAGTTCAAGTTGATTTGTTAAAACGGTGTACATGCCAAAAATGGGTATTTTGAAGTAAAAGTGTGTTTTACTTGATATTCGTCAAAGTGTGGGTATTTTAATAAGTTTCATGTTTGGTAAACTTGGGTTGTGAAATTATATAAAATTCTCATATTTGGGTTCTTAGCAATTTTGTACTAATGGAGTTCATTTCATGGCATTATGCATTCTTAATGACTTTGTACAATTGAAACCTAAGTTCATGCTTTATGCATTCCGAGTATGTTGCATTCATAAAACCGGTTCGGAAATAAGTTGAATCTATAGTGTTGTCATTGATGTGATTTCTCAAGTGTTCTTATTTAATGTACAAGTGTTGGGGATTTATGTGGAAATTTGAATATGATTAACTTACCATGAGTCATTTATGCATATCTTGGTATTATGATGATTCCTCCTTAGAATGCCTTTTTGGCGACCTTATATTCTCTCGAAGTATTTGAATGGATATTATGTCATATGATGGATTTTACATGCTTAGGATGGTAATATTGTGTTCTTGGTTGATACCCGAATGACTAACGGGTTGAAACACATCTTTGAGACCTCCTATATGCATTATGTGGACGAACCAAGTTTGTGATTCACTATAGGAATGTAGGTGGGTGACATTTGGAGAATTTCCGAAGGGGGTAGTCTCCCATGTACCTAGACCTCCGCCGTCGGGGAATTTCCTAAGCGGTAGTGTTAGGATCAAGTGCTTACCACTACGCCAAAAGCAATTGCTGATGGAGAAGGTGCAACTTTATTTCCATATAGCGTAGCAGCCAGCGCCATGTTTTGATTTAGGAAGATGCTGGTCAATGACCCAACAATCCCTCCCCCCCAGCATCTGCCAGCACTAACAAGATCTTCGCTAGAAGTCAATGGCTGCACAACATGCCTTTGCCATTTAAATGCACTACATGGGATTCGAACCCGTGACCTGCTCTGATACCACTTGTTAGGATCAAGCGCTTACCACTACGCCAAAAGCAATTGCTGATGGAGAAGATGCAACTTTATTTCCATATAGCGTAGTAGCCAGCGCCACATTTCGATTTAGGAAGATGCTGGTCAATGACCCAACAGGTAGTCCCCGGTGCATGTCGGGCCTTTGGGTTGTCAGTGAAAGTGACTTCAAGGTGCATTGCCTCTTTGGGTGAACCGGATTGGAGATATGGGTCGCTCCCATTGACTCCACATCTACGTGATTAATTGGTTAACTGCTGATAAGATCTGTAACTGTTTCTAGCATGATTTTACTTGTGCATTCATTCATGTTAAAACTCTTGAGCTCACTACGTGTTAAACCTAACCCTTTTTATTTGTCGGCATGTGCATCAGGTTCCTGTTGGGGGTTCGGTTCTAGCAGTGCTTTGAGAAGTCGAGCCTTAGCCTTGTGCAAGAGTAAGTAGTTGATGAGGTCTTCCGTAGACTGTTAAACCTAACCCTTATCATAGACTATTATATAGGATATGAATTTGTATGGAGGTTCATTCTTAAATTGTGATTGTAGACGAATCGTTATTGATGTGTTTAGAAAATTTTAAATAAGTTGCTATTTCCAGATTGAGGGTGTTACATTACCCCACTTTGAGCTTCCTTGACGAAACTTGAATCCTCCAAGCCAAAACCTAGATCTGAACATTTTCAACCATAAATAAACATATCCAACCATATAGAAACATTCCCCAAACATTTTACATCAAAACCTCAACTTATACCCAAAACCCTAATTTTGACCTAACTCCTCCAAAATCTTCCAAACCGAAAATGGAGGAACATAATGTTGGAAAATCATCAATGGAACAATTATATATTATAACAAGGTTTAGAAATGTGAAAGATACACTTACCACTTAGGTTTTGACGAAAACCTAGAAAACCCTAAAATGAGCTTAAGGTTGAAGATGACAATGGTGAACTCTTTGCCAAGGCTCCCAAACTACCACTTGATGAAGGAACACTTTAAGAACTCAAGAAATGGACCCAATATGAGTTAGGGTTTGAGGGGAGTGAAGAAGGAACGATTTGGGATAGAAAGGGAAGAGAGTGGAAGTGACAAAATGGGATAGAGGGCTAAAAATCGCAACTTTTAACCTGCTGGTACCCCTTGGCTATAGTGCCAATCGATCATGCCAGTGGCACTATCGTTGGCACAATAGCCTAGACTGTACCGCGGCCTCAAATAGCTTGGTGAGAGTGCCAAGCGATTGTGCCCTCTGGCACTCTCGCTGGCACAATAGCCTAGGCACCCCAAGCCCTAAAAATTTGACTTTTCCGCTCTCGATTAGCTTGGCGTTCAAAGCAACTAATATACAATCAATAGCATGCAATCATAGCTTAAATGGGGAAGGAAAGATAGTCGAACGTACCAAAATCCAGGGTGTTACAATCCTCCCAACCTTAGAAAGATTTTGTCCCCGAAATCTACTCCTCACCCAAGACTTTTCATTACTCACGCCAACAGTATAGTTTGAGTCGGACAAATTTGTTTTGTCCAAGAATGGTATGTATGTGGGAATGGGATATGCCTTGGATGGCATGATCAAGTTGAATGTAACCGTTATCAATGGAATGAATAAAACAAATGCTAGTTCTGCTTATATACTTGAGTTTTCAAATGTTTGGCATGGCCGTTTAGGACATGTAAACTTTAATTCCATTCAACGTTTAATTAAACTAAACTACATACCTAAATTTGATATTGACTCGAATCACAAGTGACCCACATGTGTAGAATCCAAACTTACTAGAACGTCTTTCAAATCGATTGAAAGGAAAACCGAACCCCTTGATTTAATTCACAATGATGTGTGTGATTTAAAATCAATTCCTACTAGAGGTGGGAACAAATACTTTATCACGTTTATCGATGATAGCACGAAATATTGCTACGTATATTTACTTAAGAGTAAAGATGAAACAATAGACAAGTTTATCGTGTATAAAAATGAAGTTGAAAATCAACTTAACAAGAAAATCAAGGTTGTTAGAAGCGATAGGCGAGGTGAATATGTTTCACCGTTTGCTGAATTTTGTTCTAACAATGGAATTCGACATGAATTCACAACACCCTACTCACCTCAGCAAAACGGTATGGCTGAGAGAAAAAATTGCACCTTGAAAGAGATGGTGAATGTCATGTTGATTAGTTCTGGCTTAAGTCAGAACATATGGGGGGGGGGAAGCTATTTTATCGGCTAATTATCTTTTAAATAAGATACCCTGCAAGAAACAAGATGAGACACCGTATGAAATTTGGATGGGTAGAAAACCATCTTAAGTCAGAACAAGTGTGGGGGTGCCTAGATAAAGTGGTTGTACCTCCGCCTAAGGTACAAAAGTTAGGACCTAAAACATTGGATTGTGTATTCATTGGATATGCACAAAATAGTAGTGCTTATCGGTTTCTTGTGTATGAATCTAAAAATCCCGAGATACACAAGAATACAATTATGGAGTCAAGAAATGCTTCATTCTTTGAAGACGTGTTTCCTTTTTTGAACAAGGAAGAACAAACCTCATCTTCTAAAGATAAAGAAATTATTCGAGAGGATGAACAAATTCTATCTAATGAAGAAGTGGTGGAACCTAGAAGAAGTAAACGGGCTCGGGTTGAAAAATCGTTTGGTCCCGATTTTCACACATATGTGGTGGAAAGTGAACCCAAAACCTATCGTGAGGCGGTCACGTCTTCGGAGGGACCTTAATGGAAAGAAGCCATCAAAAGTGAGATAGAATCTATCTTACAAAACCATACATGGGAACTAGTGGACCTACCACCGGGTTGTAAGACACTAGGTTACCGTAGGATCTTTAAAAGAAAGATGAAAGTTGATGGTAGTATTGACAAATACAAGGCGAGATTAGTGATCAAAGGATATAGACAAAAGGAAGGTCTAGATTACTTTGATACTTATTCGCCGGTGACAAGAATAACATCCATTAGATTGGTGTTAGCTATTGCAGCTATTAGAAATCTGTAAATTCACCAAATGGATGTGAAAACTGCTTTTCTAAACGGAGATTTAGAAGAAGAAATCTATATGGAGCAGCCCGAGGGATTCGTTGCCCCGGGACAAGAGAAAAAGGTTTGTAAACTGATTAAATCCTTGTATAGCCTAAAGCAAGCTCCAAAACAATGGCATCAAAAGTTTGATCAAGCCATGTTAGAAAGCGGTTTTAAGATAAATGAGTGTGATAAATGTGTTTACATGAAAGACACCACTCATGGATATGTCATCTTGTGTTTATATATTGATGATATGCTTATCATTGGCAGTGATAGCAAAATGATAAAGTCCACGAAGGATATGTTGAAATCTAAGTTTGACATGAAAGATTTGGGTTTAGCGGATGTGATTCTTGGGATAAAAATCACAAGAATCCAAAATGGTCTGGTGTTAAATCAGACACATTATGTGGACAAGATTCTTGAGAAATTCAATGAAGAAGATACTAGTATAGCTAGAACTCCGATTGACACTAGTCAACATCTATCTAAGAATAGAGGGGAAGGTGTTGCACAAGTGGAATACTCAAGAATAATTGGCAGTTTGATGTATCTTATGAGTTGTACTAGACCTGACTTAGCATATGCAGTGAGCATGCTAAGTAGGTATACTAGTAATCCCAGTTTAGAACACTGGAAAAGTATTACTAGATTATTAAGATATTTAAGATACACACGTGAATATGGACCGCATTATGGAAAATATCCAATGGTAATCGAAGGTTACAGTGATACAAATTGGATATCTGGTATTAAGGATTCCAGATCGACAAGTGGATATGTGTTTACACTTGGAGGTGCGGCTATATATTGGAAATCATCCAAGCAAACTGTTATAGCCAGATCCACGATGGAATCTGAATTTATTGCCTTGGATAAATGTGGTGAAGAGGCAGAATGGCTACATCAGTTTATGGAAGATATTCCCAAATGGCCTAAGCCGGTAACGGCCATATGTATACATTGTGATAGCCAATCGGCAATTGGTAGAACTCAAAGTACAATGTATAATGGGAAATCTAGACATATTAGACGTAGACATAATACGATTCGACAGTTACTCTCTACTGGAGTTATCACTATTGACTATGTGAAGTCAAAGGATAACATTGCGGATCCGCTTACGAAAGGCCTAAGTAGAGATTTGGTTTATAAGTCGTCGAGAGGAATGGGACTAAAGTCGTTGAATGAGTAATTCATGCAAAGGAAACCTTACCCAGAAGACTGGAGATCCCAAGACCTGGGTTCAAAAGTACAACCTAGTTGTATGAATAAGGGAGTTCACTATGGGGGAGTTAATAAACTTCCTAGTCCATTTCTGAAATTAGTGACAGTGAGGTTAAGCGTAATGCTTTTAATGATTATTGGAAAATCACCTAAGTGAGAGAGAAGTGAGGTCGCTTCGAAGGGAATTGAGGGGGCGCAATTCCTATCAGCTCTCGCTGAACTAGGCTAGTGTTCATGACCATAACGAACACGACTATGAGGATATGACCTTGTTAGGAAGAGTTCCGTGTGAAATGTATTGTCGTCTACATAAATGGCAGATCAGTTCAAAGACATCGAGTCTACTGACAGTTAGGAGACTAAGTGTGTTGGATCAAATAATTGTATTCAAGATTAAAGTTAATAAAGGGTCTAGTTTGTAATAGTGTTTAATACCTTAGGGGGTATTTTAGCAATAAGTAAATAATAATTAGGTCATGTTGACCTAGGTATAAATAGATTTTATTTATTAGTGTTAGGGTTAATCCTCATAATCATAATTATTGTAGAGGAGGTCGTATTCTGTATTGTTCACGCACAAGGTACACCAAAAACACGCACGTATTCATTGATTAATCAAGAGATCGTTGGTATGTTTATCTGATTTATTTATCTCTTGATCTTTATTGTGTTGTGGTAATTTATCAACTAGTAATCTGGTTTAACAAGTGGTATAAGAGCCTAAGAATCAAATTTTTTTTTTGAAAAAACAATGTTTTCGAAGACTTCACTGTGCAAAAATCGATTTCAAAGATTTGTGTGTTTTTGAAGTTAAAAATCATTCGAATAGGTGCATAAACTGTTTTTAAACATTATTAGATTGCCTATTCACTGTTAAAATCGCAAATTGACTGTCTTTTTTGATTTATCGAAGTCACTGTTCATAAGAAAGTCGAACACTGTTCCATCGATTTACAAGCTGAAAAGTTGATTTTGAGCATTGATTATGATTGGGTTTTGTTGCTAATATGTTTGTGGTCAATTTGCATGAATTTTACACTGTGCTTCAATCGATTTAAGTGTTTCTGGACTGAAAATCGAGTTAAGGGTCGACCAGGTCAAGAACTCACAAGTTCTTGTGAAGAACTCGAAAATCTTCAAACTTTCGCAGAGTGTTGAATGTGGTCAAGTATAGAATTCGCTAGTTTCTTACATACGAAAGCATAAGTTTCGCAGGGTGCTTGAGTAGCGCTAACCTCAGGCAGGTACTTGAGTAGCGCTAACCTCAGGTTTCGCTAATATCTGTTTACGAAAGCTAAGTTCCGCAAGTGCTTGAGTAGCGCAAACTTCAAGATTTCGCTAGCTTTGACTCGCGCAAACCTTAAGTTTCGCTAGCTTTGACTCGCGTAAACCTCAAGCTTTCGCTAGCTTCGACTCGCGCAAACCTTAAGTTTCGCAAGCTTCGACTAGCGCAAACCTCAAGGATTCGCTAGCTAATACTTCACGAATTGCCAAGGTTTCGCAGGTTGCATGTTTACGAATTCTAGGTTTCTTAATTCTTTATTCTGCGAATTCTACTTCTTTTTGGCTTGCGAATTTTGAATGGTTTACTTCTTTTTGCGAATTCCTTTGTGATTTCTACTATTTGCGAATTATGCACTTGAAATTTTTGGAAATTTATTTTTCTGAAAATTTTTAAGTGTAGTTTTTATCTGATTCTTGATTCTAAGATCTTACGAGTTGATTTAAGTGGTACAAACATCATCATGCCTTATATAGACGAGAAGGGAAATACAGTGCTGACCAAGAGAGACTGTGTTTTAGCATATATGCCAGAGATTCCAGCACTAGAAGCTGAGAATGAAAATCTGAAGATTCAGAACTCATCTCTTCTAGAACAGATTGATAAATTGAAAAAGGATAAGGACTTAAAGAAAGACTTTGTTTGCTCAGAATGTATCTCTAACTCAAAGATTAATTTTGCAGGAATTATTGAGTCGAAAGAGAAAGAGATCTTAAATCTTCAAGCAAAGTTGAAGAAGTCTGAAAGTCTTAATTCTAGCTCAAGTTGGTCAAAGAAGGAGTTAATGCAAAAAGAGCTTGATGAGCTTAGAAGAAGAGCAAACATTGCTAGTGAGACATCTGAAGGGCTTAAAAAGACAAACTCTCGAATTTTTGCTGAAAGGGATTCTTTGAAAGATAAAGTTTTCAGTCTTGAGGTTGAGATTAATATGCTGAAAGAAAAGGCAACCCAAGACAAAGACAACAGAAAATCCCAAGATGAGATGTTGAAGATTGAGAAAGAAAGAAAAGAATTTGCTAAGAAATTCTCTGATTTCTCACGAAAAGCCTTTGAAGAGAAGAAATCATTAGAGCTTAAATGTGTTTAGCTTTCTCAACAAGTTTCAGACTTTGAGAAAGTTATCATTCTTGAGAGAGACAAGGATGAGAAAGAAAAGAAGAAAGTTGAGCAGAAGGATGTTAATAAAGACTTTTCTAAAGAAAAGAAAGATCTAGAGACTGAGATAGCTAAGTTGACAAGAAAGCTATCTGAGTTGTCAACAAACATCTTGAAGGAGAAGAATGCAAAATCTGAGTTGCATAAGAAGTTTGATCTGATTGCAAAGGAAAGAAACAGTTTATCGTCAAAGATAAAGGAACTTGAAGAGATCGTATTCAAAGTGAAGCTGACTGAGAACAAGACGCCAGACTCAATAGCTCAATCACCGAGAAATGATCTAACTGCATTCGAATGCTCATTCAATTCAGCAGCAAGTTCAATTTTTACTAATGTTTCTAATAATCCTTTGTTTGATGTAATTGATGATCATACTTCTAAACATAAAGATCAGATTCATTCTTCTAACCTTTTCTTTGACAAAAATGTTGACGGTTCAGGTAATTTCAAAAAGAACAAGTCTCGAAAGAAAAGGATCTGGAAAAGGGAAGATGAAGAAAAAGATAGAGAAAATTGGATCTGGAGAGTTAAAGGATCTTTAGAGGAAAAGAAGAAAGAAAAATCATTTGTGCATACATCAAATGCTAAAAGGAACAATGCTCCGAAAGGTAAAACTTTTGGCAAACCTGATCTGGTTTACACAATCAATCAATTGATCAGGTTAGCTCAAAAGAAAATTAGTTGTTCCTACTGTGGCTTAAATGGTTTTGTAAGAAAAGATTATGTGAATAACTGGTATGGTTCTTACTTTATATCTCCCACTAGAACTGCAACTAACCCATTAGGACCCAATTACCAGTGGGTACCAAAATCTAAATCTGTGTTGCAGGCACCCAAAGTTTAAGGGGGAGAAAGAACAATGACTTCTGATTACTACAGATCAGGACTCTTGCCTCATTGCCAAAAAGATGACTTCTAAGTACAACAACTTAGGACTCGGACTTCAATGTCAAAGAGTTTGACTTATGAATTTACTTTAATCCTAGTAATTCAGAACTCGGTTTCATGATTAAGGATTATGCACATATTAAGGGGGAGCTTATATGCTTTATACTTTTACTGATGTATTTTCTGATTTTTCAGGAGAAGATTAGATACTATTCTCACCGGATAATATGTAGAATGGCTCTTGAATAACACAGTTCAAGACCCGATCTTCATTGGTAAAAATGAATGATCCTATTCTCACAGGAGAATAAGTAATCATGGCTTTTGAATACTTAAGTTCAAAACCCATACTCAAATGTTTTCTTCTGATAGGATGCTTAAATGATAAAATCTTTTATAGAAGTTTTTGATTTGATGGGGAGTTAACTGTTATATCTTTTAGGAAGAGGAGATATATATGATTTTTACTATCATTGTCATATTTTTTTCTGATTAAATTGACTTTTTACAGGTATCAAGGGGGAGGATATCTGAGTTTTTGTTAAAGATACTTAAATGAAAATATTCATTCTAGGGGGAGTTAAGGATTCTGATTTACAGGTATATATTTCTAATCCTTACACTCTATCACTTGTTGAAAGAAGAACAACTTTCACTTGTGAAAAATGGTTTTAAATGTTCAAATCACTTCATATTCTTTAAATGTTTTCATGAATTGAGAAGTGTGTTTTTAAATGATTTTTGGATACTTAAATGCTTATCTGACCGTGTGTTCCAAAAGATAAATACTTGTGTATTATCTTGTCAATATACTTTGTCAAGTATTCATACATATAACGATTCAGAACATTATATTTGACTTTGTTATTACCATGTATCAAAAGTTAAATCTTTCTATGGTAATACTAACGTTCTTTGTATTCACTGTTGCTTGAATCAAACGTCATTTCTACTTTAAAAGTGTTTTCATTGAAAATATGTTTATATATTGTTCATATAAATAACATTCGTTTTTGATTCTCGAAAAAATTATTCTTCATGACAAATTGATCTGAGCTTAATTGTCAAAGAGCTTCATTGCCAAATTTTTAGTTTGAGGGGGAGAATAGCATTGTCAAACATACAAATGTTTTGATTTCTCCAAAATTTTATTCTTCATGTTTTTCCTTTGTACTTACATGTACAAAAGGCTGTTGAACAACATGTTCTTTTAGGAAAATACATGGGATTCAGTGTGTGAGCTTAACAGAACTTCCATGGATTCACGATAACCAGTGTTTCCTACCCAGGAAGTATTCCCTGAGTGATTGAGGGGAGAGGGGTCAAAAGAACTAAGTGTTGGTGTGTGAAGAGGTAAAATGGAAAAGAGAGATTGGTTAGAAGTGAGATTTAAAAGATTAAAAGAAAGAGGGTGAGAAAACAGAGTAAAAGAATATCAAACTCTGCACCAAATTCTTTCTGAGTCGGGCATCCACATTATCTGATTGGTTTACATTCTTTGGTGACCATCATTGAAATAGACACCTAGCCCATGCCATCTCTTGCATAGCTACTCATTCTTTTCTCAAAAAGAGAATATTTCACATTTTCTGGGAACGCAACACATACTCTATTGGTTCTTCATTTGGAAGATACTAATATTGAAAAAGAAGGAAAGTTGCCCAACCTTCGACCCTTTCTCATGCACATTGAGTCTTTGTATAATTTGTTGATGTCTCAACAAGTTTACATACTTTGAGCCTATATTGAAAAGCAATTATCGGTGCTTAATTCTTTCATACACATGCACGAGCACACAGAAATTTGTTTTCTCTCAGAACGTTCATAGATAACCATGTGTTATTCGATAATTGAATGGAAGCCCTGGGGAGCCAACATCAAAACCAGCTCCTTCTATAGTAACTTTGTGTTACTTAGTGACTATGTGTTACTGACAGGCATTCCAAACTGAGTCATTTGTTGATTCAGGGTTACCACATTTATTTTATTTGAATCTGAAAAGATTGAAATAATCACTTTATCCATTCGGAGAGACTGCTCTTATTTCCACACAGGGATCTATACATGAAGACATTGCTTAATTGATGACTATATAAATAAGAGGGAGATTGTTTTTGCTATGTTTTGATGATGATGATTCTCACCATTCATCAAAAAGGGGGAGAATACAAAGTGAAAGACTATACAAGAATTTTTGAAGTTGAAGACTGCTGAAGATTTCAAAGATATCAAAGTATTTGAAGTTTTCAAGAGAAGTGAAGACCCGAAGACGAAGATTATTGCCAAAAAAAATATAATCTTGAATCCAAATGGGGAGATTGTTGGATTAAACAATTGTATTCAAGATTAAAGTTAATAAAGGGTCTAGTTTATAATAGTGTTTAATACCTTAGGGGGTATTTTAGCAATAAGTAAATAATAATTAGGTCATGTTGACCTAGGTATAAATAGGTTTTATTTATTAGTTTTAGGGTTAATCCTCATAATCATAATTATTGTATAGGAGGTCGTATTCTGTATTGTTCACGCACAAGGTACACCAAGAACACACACGTATTCATTGATTAATCAAGAGATCGTTGGTATGTTTATCTGATTTATTTATCTCTTGATCTTTATTGTGTTGTGGTAATTTATCAACTAGTAATTTGGGTTAACAAAGTGTGTTTCACAAGGGAAGGTTCAAAGGGTAACACCTACCAATCCTATGCAGGATTCGACCATTGAAATTTTGAAACGAAGTTTTCGTATGCAAATATCGATCTCCATTCATGTGCGGGATTGTTGGAAAATTTTAAGTAAAAATATGGGTTTTTACTAACTTTGGACACAATTAAATACATGTATATGTATTGTATATATCTAACTCTTCGTGGGTTTGTGTTCTCCTATATGAGAGCTTCAAAACGATATATTATGTGTCCAAAACGGAATATGTGTGAATGAGATATCGATGCTCAAAGTTGAGTGTTTGAGATGAAAATTGGCAAAAACAAGTTGGTGTAGAATCTTATCCCACATAGGAAGTAGAATGAAAATCCTTGTGGTTTATAACCTTGGATGTAGGAGGAGCTTACAAGCTCTTTGTTTGGTTTTACTCCAACACCTACCCGGGCTAGGGGGGTGCCGATTGAGACTTTCGTAAGCTAAAATCGGCTAACTTGTGCGTGGGCGCGACCTGCGGACACGAATGCCGCTCCGAAATCTTGTGCTTGCACAGAGTAGTTTTTGCTAATTTTTTTGTTTTGATCCAGTGTTGTGCGCGCCAAACACTGGAATTGTGACTCAAACAGTGTCCCGCGCGGGTTGGTTCAACTCGATTTGTAACTCCCGAAATCATGTATATTGAATACATAAATTAATATTTTAATTATCATTTAATTAAAATATTAAGTGTGGGTTCGTTTTGTCAATATAAAAGAGAGATTCGAGTTTCTATTCAAACACATCGATACGACTACACAATTCTTTGCTTTTATTCTGTAGACGCTCTCATTCCTGTGATTTTTCAGGCAAGTGATCATCTCCGACAGTACATCTGCTTACGCTGTTGTACCTTGGGAACAAACGGCGAATCTGTTTAAGGGAATCGTGTAATACACGAGCCTCAACATCGATAGATTCTTATACGGTTTATTCGTTTATATTAATCGTTTATTGATTTCTTCTAATTTTTTTTTGGATTCAAATTATTACTAATAACTTTGTTGATTTTGTAGTTTATTATTTACATTGTAATGTTATATGTATTATTAAAATACATATCGGTTTACTAACACATAATACTTAGGAAATCATCAATGGAACAATTATATCTTATAACAAGGTTTAGAAATGGGAAAGATACACTTACCACTTAGGTTTTGACGAAAACCTAGAAAACACTAAAATGAGCTTAAGGTTGAAGATGACGACGGAGAACTCTTTGCCAAGGCTCCCAAACTACCACTTGATGATGGAACACTTTAAGAACTCAAGAAATGGACCCAATATGAGTTAGGGTTTGAGGGGAGTGAAGAAGGAACGATTTGGGAGAGAAAGGGAAGAGAGTGGAAGTGAGAAAATGGGATAGAGGGCTGAAAATCGCAACTTTTAACCTGCTGGTACCCCTTGGCTATAGTGCCAAGCGATTATGACAGTGGCACTATCGCTGGCACAATAGCCTAGACTGTACCGTGGCCCCAAACAGCTTGGCGAGAGTGCCAAGCGATTGTGCCCTCTGGCACTCTCGCTGGCACAATAGCCTAGGCACCCCAAGCCCTAAAAATTTGACTTTTCCGCTCTCGATTAGCTTGGCATTCAAAGCAACTAATATACAATCAATAACATGCAATTATAGCTTAAATGGGGAAGGAAAGATAGTCGAACGTACCAAAATTCAGGGTGTTACATTTTTCCATCTTTTTTATGTCTTTTGTCTTGTTTCTTTTTAATCTTTTTGTATTTATTATAATTTTTATCGTCCTACTACCACCCATCAAATCCCTAACGCTCTGTACTTGAGTTTTAAAAGAAAATAAAATAAATAAGGGAAGGAAAAAAATGAGAAGAATTTTTTTATTTGTGTTCTTGAGAGTGAAGGGAAAGTAAGGAAATTGAAGGAAAGAAATAAATTTCCATGTTCTTGATTAGGAAAGAAATGAAAGGATAAATGTCAATTTTACAAATACACCTATATTTATTTTATAGTGGTATGTAATTGATGGATAAATGTGTAATTTTATAAATATCTTTAATTGTTATAAATCTTTTCTTTTCTTTCCTTCCCCTTCCTCCCACATTTGGGAGTAAGTTATGGAAGGAAAATCAACATAATTTTCCTTTCCTTCACTCGTTAAAAAAACTCGAGAACACAATATTTTTTCTTCTTCCCCTACTTTCCTTCCATTTCCCTTCCTTAAAAAAAACAAAACTCGAGAACACAACTTAACTCTCCTCCTCCCCCCTCTCCTCTTTCTTCTTCCCCTTATAATATTATAATATTACACAAGTCAAATTACACAAGTCAAAGGGAATATTATAATAGAAACAAATGGGGTTTCTAAATTCTTGAATCTTTGTTAAAATGGTTTGAATCAAGAAACATGATTAAAAAGGAAACCCTTTTTCACTTGCCAAATTCAAAGTAATGATTCTTCAATGACTTGTACATTATGGAGCGGAAGTTGTATAAAAGAAACCCACCATCATCAGAGTAGCAAGTGCTTCTTTTTTTTTCTCTTTGATTACAGTGCAATCATACTGTATCTATGGAGGATTATAGAGAAGATAAAATCAAGAAAACCTTACACGCAACACCCATATGGGTGTATATATTCACACACAAAACTTACAGTGAGTTTATATATAGAGATAGAAGGTTTAGACGAGAACCTTAACTATTTAAGAAAATAAGAAAAAAGTAAATCATGTGCAAAATCATATATGATTCGGGATTAACGACCAAAAAAATGGACGCTGACAAAGTCGCGTGAGTCATATATGATTTTGTATGTACTCGGTCGTTCTCCTATTTGCTTAAATAGATATTGTTCTAGTATAAACCCACCTCTCTCTCTCTCTCTCTCTATATATATATATATATAGAGAGAGAGAGAGAGAGAGAGAGAGAAACGAAGAATCTTGTGAGAAGAAGAGTTAAAAGTGAGAAGGTAAGAAGGGATTTGGGCCATTTATCACTTTTAATCACAACTCACTAATGAGTTATGCTTTATACAGTGATTGATCTGGTGCATCTCATTCTAATGTGCATCCAAGGATGGAGATCCCCTCTACCCTTCTCACCATAACTTTCATTCTCACCGGAACCTAGCCCAAAAAAGACGAAGGATCATATGAGAAAAAAGTTAAAGTGAAAAGGTAAGAAAGGATCTGGACCCTTGATCACTTTTTATCTCAAACTTACCCATGAATCACGTTTGATACTCGGTGCATCTCAATAATGTGCATGGTGAAAATCCCTTCTCATCATTCTCACCATAACTTTCATTCTCACCGCACCTAACCCCTTAAAAAAACCTACATATGTTATGCATTGTATATTCACATGACTAGTCTTTTTAATGAAAAATATGTACATAGAAGGTTTGCAACCTTCTTTTCTAAGAGAAACCATTTGCACAGAGAAAGGCAGGGGCGGACCTACCCTTCCCGGGTGGGGGGGGGGTCCCGTACACCAGCTCGTCCTCGATTTGTAAGGGTTATGTTATTTAGGGTACGTAAGGTGCATCCGTTCAATTTCAGGGGGTGCTCCACTATATATGTAATTTTATAAGGGTATGTAGTGCATATTTGGAAATGTTAAAAAACACACACACACTCTCTCTCTCTTCACAAATCACACCGTCACATGCCACATGGTGGACCCCACCCACAACACATTATTTATAAAAAAAAGACTATTGACTTCTTAGTGGGCCCACAACCATTTAAAAGAAAAAGAAAAAGAAAAGTGATGTGTATGTATATGTCGTGATTAAACCCAACAAATCCAAAAAAAAAAACCAAATCTCAATTTCTTCACTTCTTTTATTCATTTCCTTGTCTGTTTGCCTACTGCCTCCACACCACTAACAATTCTCGCCGCCGGCGAGGAGAATGGAAAAGTGGAACACATAATCCACTAACACATACAAATCAATAGTGATTTGGAGATTGGTAATTTTTAAGTTTTTTTTTCAAACCCTAACTTTGTTATTTTACCCTAAATTAGTAAATTTGATATACTCACTACATATTTAATTGTTTTTGGAATATTGATGATTATTGATTATTTGATTAGTGTTTAGATTTGCCCTAAAATTGCTATTAGTTTATTTTATTGCTCGTCTTTTTTTTGTCCTAAATTAGATATTAGATTATTAGTTATTTCCCCAAATTGGAATATTGATGATTATTGATTATTTGATTAGTGTAAATGTTTTATGTTTTATGTTTATTGTTTAGTGTTCATATGGAGAGATTTTTAAAACGATCACGTCCATCGGAATCCAATGCAAGTACCCCAACTAGAAATGTTTCCACGAATGCTTCAAATACCCCAATTTCAAATGATACAACAAGAATGTCGGTAGACGTGGATAATCTTCTGTGGGATCCATCTGAGCGACCAAACATTTTAAGTTACAACCCTAATCAAAGAGATGAAATAAGACGACTATATTGGCTTAGAGGACCTTGCCAACCACGCGGTCATGTCTTTCCAACTAGAAAAATAGGGTCTAAAGTAAGACGTTTTGTTACCACTTGGTTTTATGAGTTTCTTTGGGTAGAGTATGGTGTGAAAGCGGACAAAGACTATTGTTTATGTTGTTACTTGTTTAGGGATGAAAACCCACATTTTGGTAGTGATGCATTTGTCGCAAACCGGTTTAATAATTGGGCTAAAAAGGAAAGGTTGTCGTTGCATGTCAGTAAAGTTAACAGTTTCCACAACCGAGCACAAAGGAAACGTGAAGCTTTGGTTCATCAAAAACAATCTATTGTCGTGGCCTTTCACAAACAAACCGAAAAAGAGAAAATTGAATATAGAATGCGATTAAATACGTCAATAGATTTTTGTAGATATTTGCTTAAATTTGGTTTACCATTTCGTTGCCACAATGAGTCCGAGACATCTTTGAATCAAGGACTTTTCAGAGGTCAGTTAGAATTGCTTGGTGATGCAAATGAGACATCTTTGAGTATTTTCAAACGTTTGATTTTGTGCTCTATTTGCATTTGATGTTGGAGCTTTTAGTGTTGACAAACTTATTGTCGAAATCTCTTCAAAAGAAGGATCAAAACATCTTAGAAACGACTTTATTGATAGAAGGAACAAAGGTGAAACTACAAATGTATAGGGAAGGTGGGTTTGAGACCCTTTTGAACAAGGTTGAATCGTTTTGTGATTTGCATGATATTAAAAAGGACATGGCGGATGAATATGTTAATACAATAAGAACGAGGCATCGGACACACATTACCAATCGACATCATTATGAGTCTGATATATTCAACACCGTCATGGATTTGCAAATTTGAGAATTCGGTGATCGCTTTAGTGAGGTAAGGATTGATTAAAAATATGGTGTCTTTGAGTACTCATGCCTCGTTTTCTATGTTCAACAAAGAAAGTTTAGTGAAGCTTTGTGAGTTTTATCTGTATGATTTTTATGGCATGGAAAGGGTCAAATATTTCGGGTGAATTAGACTTATACTATCACTATGTGCATCAACATGAAAGGTTTGCCAACTTGAATGGTATTGACGAATTGACTATAGAGATGGGCGAAACAAGTAGGAATCTTACTCATCTGTTAGTTTATCGATTATTGAAGTTGGAG
The DNA here is from genome assembly GCA_023525745.1 of Arctium lappa. Classification (NCBI taxonomy): domain Eukaryota; kingdom Viridiplantae; phylum Streptophyta; class Magnoliopsida; order Asterales; family Asteraceae; genus Arctium; species Arctium lappa. The sequence goes on along the minus strand of CM042051.1, from coordinate 28,619,454 downwards.
TTGACTTTACCCGTTGCAACCGCTTCAGTTGAAAGTTGTTTCTCTACAATGAAGTTTGTGAAGTCATATTTGCTCAATCGAATACGGGATGAGTTTTTGAATGTCGTGGTCGTTTGTGCCGTCGAAAAAGATTTGCTTTGCAATATCAAAAATGATGATGTAATTAACCGCTTTCAAAAGATGCGGTCTCGTTGGGAACAATTGTAGAAGATAACTTATTTTATCGTTTTAATGAATTCGTATGTTTACTTTAAAAAAATTTAACTCTTCGTTTGTGCACCCGCTCACCTAAAATTTAGGGTCCGCCACTGGAGAGAGGGGGTTGTAAGTGTTGTGTATGTGTATTTTTGTTTTGGTATTGTGTGTTATGTAACACCCGGAATTTTAGGTAAATAATAAGATTTCCTTAACCCTTCATTTTATGTGCTATTTGGAGTAGAATATATCTGTTTATTACTATTTCTAACTAAGGTCATTATTGGTGCTAATCGAAAGCCTAGTTGCGCGAAGAACCTACCGAAACAGCAGACCTGTAGTGGTCGGCGACAATGCCCCTAGGCAAAGTTGCCATGGCAAAGTCACGGTGGGTGAAGTACCCACGGTATAACCCTGGAGACATTGACCTCCGCGATTGTGACATGGGCATTCTATCCTGTCACAATCGCCGACTTGGTACCGAATGGGGTGGGGATGCGGAGACTATGCCTGCGACAATGCCACAGGACAAAGTCGCGGGGCAATATCGTCCGCGTCGACCATCTTGTTGTTTTAAATTGTAATCTGACCCTCATTTCTACATTTTACACTTTGAAAACGGGATGACATCTCTTGGGGCGATTTTTGAGCATCTTGGCACCCTCCTTCATTAATTCAAGGGTTTTGGTTGGTAAACCCATTTAATTTCCATTCAATCTTCATTCAAGATCATTTATTGAAGTGTTCATTTAAGATCTTCACCTCTTGTCATCAAGTCAACCACTACCTCCATCAAGGGTTTCCTATTTTCTAGGTTTTAACCAAAACCTAGATAGTGAGTTTCTAAACCTTTGTCAAAACTAGATACACATCATGTCTATGCTAACTATTATTGTCATTTCATCCTTACTTGGTATATTCATTCATAATGCTTGATTTCTTGTGAGACACTTTATGTGCAAGATTAAGTCCTCATTATTATGTTAGGCAAGCTCACCCAAATATGGTATTATGACTCTTTGATCTTAATTAAATGGAAAAACATGCTTATATGGGTTAATCTTGGTCATTGACTTGTGTGGGTCATTTGACCTAATTTTGGGTTGATTGGATTATTCGAAGATTTCACCCTAATGGGTTGCTCACTATTGCTTGAGGAAGTATTGTTGGGAACTGAAGAAAAGCTCAAGTATGGTTAATGCTGCTAGTTCAGAATTACTACTGCTAAAGGACTTCAAAGTTAATACTGCTGAGTATTACTACTGCTAGTAGAATTAATACTGCTAGTCAAAGTTAGTGTTGCTTGAACAAAGTTAGTACTGCTTAGCTAGTTAGTACTGCTAGTGGTTAGTGCTGCTTAGTAGTTTATGCTGCTTATGATTAGTACTGCTTATGAATTGAAGATCCGGATGGAGAGGATGACAGCTGTAAAGAATCAAGATATTCATGGAAGGATTGAAGATAATTATGCAAGATATACTGAAGATATTCTATTTTTTTTAATTATTTTTTTTAGTATATGTATAGATTTGTCAGAATAGTATATACATAGATTTAATTCTAAGTTTTTGTGAAAAAAAGAGAATCAACCTCAAGGCATAGATCCTAATTCTAGAGAAGTAGAATTCGTCTTGAAAGAGCTTGTTCTTGAAGATTGAGGTTGAGTGTGTAATCTTGTGATTTGATAATTGAATACAAGTTTACAAGTTGTTGATCATATACTGTTTTGATTACTGTTACATTGAATATCAAAGTGTTATTCCGCAACTTCTTTGATATTGTTTCTGAGACTTTATTCTTGTTAAGAAATCGATCCTGACAAGTATACACCAAGTATTTTGAGTTATCTTATCATTGGAGTCACTATGAAGTGGAAATATGATTATTGATGATAATTCTGTCATACTAGTCTTGTGTTAGATTCTGTACTATATGAGAACAAGTATGGTCTAATAATTTACCCATGGTTGGTATTGTAATTATTCATGTGCATTGTGTGCCTTGAGACCTACTAATAATAATGTTGGGCGAACCAAGTTAGTAGATACTAAGAGGATGTAGTCTTGGGTGCCACCGTGTTGGTATGTACCTAGACCTCCGCCATTCGGGGTAATGCCATGGTTGTAGTCCTCGTATGTGTCGGGCCTTTCGGATGTCACTCATGGTAGTTGGCATCAAGGTATATCGACTCTTTGGGTGGAACTTGATTGGTGCTATGGGTCTCCCCTATTGACTCCACATTTAATGAACTCTGGTTAACTGCTGATAAAAATTTAAATTGGAGTTATATGTTATTTCTTGTACAAACTCATTAGGCTTTTTGGCCTAACACTTGATTGGTGTCGATGTGTATCTCAGGTTCTAGCGGTGCAGTTCCAAAGCAAGTTTAGATGCGTTTTGGGTGAGAGCTTGGGGAAGGTGCTTTAGAGCGCACTTTTTGTGAAGACACCGTGGATATATAGATGACACCCTTTTTGTAATCTTCTTTCTAGCATAGAAACTAGATTAGTTGGTTGTTATCCATTTCCGTTATATTATAACTGTAATTAAACAGGTTTAAACATTTTCCCATTTTTGGGAGGCTCGATTGCTTTGGCAAATTTATATACCATATTTCCATTTTCCGGAAATTTTGTTGTCCCTATTTTTAGGGTGTTACCTGTTACCTCTGTTTCAATCATCCAAAGGCTTGGATGTGTGTATATGTTTTAAGTGTTTATAGTTTTTGTGTTTATATATATGCGTGTGTTTTTTAAGCATTGTTCTAAAAAACTCGCCGTACAACCGTCATGGTGCGCCATGGCACCAAGGCTTGTGTCTCACGCCACGTTAAGCCCATGGCACGCCATGGCCTAATCCGCAGTTTTTGTAATGCGATATTTGTTTTTTATTTATGTTTTTAATGTCTTATTTGCAAGTTTTTAATATATATAACCTAATTTAACTTACTTATTACTATTGACTTATTGAGTAACACACCAAAATATATGTTTTTATATATAATATTATATCTAAATTAGAAATTTGAAGTCATAAGTCACGCCTTGAAAACGTCATGACTTCGTCGTGGCTTCTAAGGCTTGAGGTTTGGCCTCGCCGCCACACCACGCCTCACGCCATTTAGAACATTGTTTTTAAGTATGTAATGTAAATGTGTGTGTATGTGTATTTTTTTTCTGCAGGTCATGGGATGTGGGTTCAGAAAGAAGAAGAAATGAGAGAGAGAGGAAGGGAGTAGTGGTGGGATAGGGGTTGGTCATCACAAAGAAAAAAAATACAAAATTAAAAACGAGAAAAGACAAAACTTAAAAAATGTCAAAAACTAAAAAGAGTCAAAACATTTAATATTAAAATGGAGATATATAGAAAAAGATCAAAACACCCTTCATTAAATGGATGGATATTAGCTTCCGTCAGTGAAAGGGACCAAAACCAAGCAAAAATGCAAACGGTAGTGATAAATTTGTATAAAATGAATTCTACTAACCAAAACCAAGATTTTTGGACAACCACATGACCAAAATTGAGGTTTACTCTATTATATTTTTTCTCCCAAAATATTTACGATTTTGGGTCCCTAAGGTTTCATAAAAAGTTTGGTTTTCGTCCCAGTTTACAATTCCTTTTGGTTTTAGTCCATGGTGCAAAATTCGTTTTGTAGAATCTTGTTTAAAAGCAATCACATGCCTCTCACGTGAGGGTGGTTGGTCGAACTACATCCTCTTGGGTCACAAGTCTCAACGACGTCATCAAGAGGTTTAAGATTTCTGAAGATGGGTTTTTTCAACATTTTTTTGATAACAGTACCGCTCTTTTCACCAAAACCCGCATCAGATAGGGTTTTTTTCTTTCTTTCTTTGAATTCGATTCAAACGGTTTTTGTTTGTTGAATCGATCTAGATTTAGAGTTTTTGATTTGTATGGATTTTGTATCAAATAATTTTTGAATGGATTTGTATAAGTCTATTTTTGTTTTTATTTGATGTTCTTAGGGATGTTCTTGATACTTATGGTTTTGTTTTGTACCCTTCATATGAAAATACAAATGTAAATGAAAAGAAAAAAAGAAAATAAACATATAATTAAAGTATTACAGAAAAGGGTAAAACGATGATTGATGAAAATTACCTTTACGTGACGTGAAGGAGGGGTGAGAGGCATTTAATTGGGTTTGATCGGACGGGTGTCGAACCCAACAAATAATAGATTCCTATTACCTCATATTACAATCTAACTTATAATAGTGACAAGTAAGGTTGAATCCACAGAGATTTGACTTGTACACTTTATGTAAAATAGGGGGGGGGTCAGATTGAGACAATAACCATAACATATGAAATTAAAGCAGGACACAAATAACTATAAAATAGCAATGAGTGTAAATCACTGACCGAATCGTGTATCATAAACTTGTTCATAAAAGATTTTTCTCATTTAATTCCAGAATGGTTGAGTACTGATAGACATTGATACATCGTTTGTCAAGTGTCAATTAGCACGGGAAGCTCAGTAAGTGATTTCTAACCGGTTAATCTAATCTAGTGTAACACCCGAAATTTTGAGTAAGCTAAATATCCCCTTATACCTATAAATTGTTCGTAATTGGTAATTTTAATTAAGTCATCTTTAATCTAGAAGGATTAGTTCATGTCTGGAAGTATTCACACAATAAAAGTCGAAAGTTCAGAGTCCAATAAGTCTGAGGCGATAATGCCCGGCGACAGTGACATTGTCACAATCGTCGGGGCATAGTCGTTGGGCCCTTGGTGCTCTTGGTACGTTTCATGCGAGAGTGACTCACGATAGTGACAATGGTATTGTCGCCATGTCACAGTCGCGGGAAGGGGAGTGTCGGCGGTACATCTCGGGCGACTATGTCATGCGAGAGTGCCCATGGCACTTACGCGAGCAGGTGCCAAGGCCTTAATTGGTCGATTTTAGCTATCCTCCTTATTTACCACTTTCACCTACTAATTTCTCATTCATTCCCTCTCGTTTTCTCTCATTAAATTGCAAACCCTAGGTTCCTTTAAACATTTAATACTTAGATTTCAAGTGTTCCTCCATCATTTCTACTAAAGATTGTTGACCTAGAGTTCAAGATCAAGGGTTATTACCAATTTTAGAAGGTTTCTTGGTTTCTAGGAACCAAGCATTGTGAGTTCATCCTACTTTTTTAAACAACTTTATACATGTCAAATCTTATTATTTTAGCTACTTGAACTTCCCCTAACATTATTCTTGATTTTGGTGGATTTTGACCTAACTCTTATATTTGAGAAGTTTTAGGGTTTCATCATACATTTATAAAATAAAAAGGGGTTTTATAATATGTGTTATAAAATATGATTTTTATGCATAATGGCACTTGGGAATTTGGTTCATCCATTTTGGTATATTTCATAAGATCACTCCATTTGAAGGTTTACTAAAGTAAGGGTTTTGGAAAGTTAAGGATTTGGTGAATGGTTGTCAAGAGTTAAGGCTAGATGAAGCTAATAAACTCTTGAGAATCCACTTGTTCGGAAATATGAGTATTGGTTTTGGGAATGGATAATTCTAAGCTCATATGCATAAAATTGGTGAATTCTAAATTGTTATTGTTGCAATAAATATATATGGTCATGTTGGTATAGAAGCAATATGTTTGATTATAGCTTGGTCATTACGTGAATGTGACGAGCCTTAGACTATTACAATGGATCCATAGGTACTAGATTCGGCTTATTTAGTGGGATGACTCCCGTTGTAACTAGTTGATGCATTGTGTCATTGAGGGCAACTTGGTACGGTTATGTGGAGCCGATTACTAGCCATTGGTCGTGTATGCACTTCTAATGAATGAATATGATTAGGATCATCGGGGGCCCATATCCACATCTATAGTGTGAGTCGACGAGCTCGTGGCCATTGATCCTAATATGAGCTCACTAACTTGGATGGTAGCCTACTTTTGTGTTCCGCTACCTTCCTTGGAAATCGGGTCTCCCCCGTCATCGCAAGATGTATTCTTAAACCATATGTTCTTTATGCATTTGAAATGATGAACCTTCTACATTCCTTCTTGAACAGTGTTAATATAACTTTGCATTCAATTATTTATAAAATGTTTGTTCTCACTAGGCGTAAAATCCTAATACTTGTTTTCTTAAATGACATGTATAACATGTTTCTTTAGTGGCGGGGATTGCAAGGTTTGAGAGATGAGGGTTTGAGCCACGGGTGGCGATTTTTGAAGTTAGACTTCTGGAAGTTGGAATACAGTTTGGAATAGATTCCTTTTGGGAAATGTTGGTGACAATTGTTTTAATCTAGATAGTACTAGTCTAGATTAGTGAGTTGTCATTATTAATTTCCATTATTTGAGATGTAAACGCTTTTACTATTTCCCCAAGTTGGGTGATTCCATCTTTATATTAGTCTTTTATTCATTATTTCCAGGTGTAAATTCACACTTATTTTTAGGGGTGTTACATCTAGTTACGAACATAGAGATCAATTATTGGTTGCTTTAAGATATAACAAACACCATTACTAGTCAATGATTGGATGTCGACCATTTATGCTAGAATAAACAATCCTACACTAATATTGATCAACACAATTATCAATTAAAACAATGCTTACTACCAAGATAAAACTAAGGGGGCGTTTGGTTTGCAGAATGGAATTTGATGGAATTGGAATCCATCGAAGGAATTTGACGTTGAAGGAAATGGAATGGAATTTGATGGAATTTGACCACGTGTTTGTTTGGTAGGAATTCAATCCCTTCACTTAAACTTAGGAATGTTGAATTCCTTAAATTGTGGAATTCAATGGAATTGGAAGGATTTCATCGCTTTCATTCCGTGAACCAAACATGGACATGGAATTTGGTCAATGGAATTGCCTATTCTAATTTCTTCCAATTCCATGAACCAAACAGCAAGAACAATAACGGATTCAAAGCTAAATCTAGTGATACACAATTAGGTTAAACAATATGAGGGTACCTACTTAAATTGATTTACCCAACTATGATAAACAATTAAATCAAGTTTTGCATAAATGGAAATCAAATGATATGAAATGATTCAACAAGTCTCGACACAATTCAAATCAAATGTTTTTACAAACTCATTACTGAAATGTAAGATATTAACTATGAAATCAAAGTTAAACCTACAAACTAAAATTACTTAATGGATTAAAGAAATACCAACAAAAGCTTTTCCAAAGTCGATAACTCACGATTGGAGGTCACCGACGACTAATCCCGTCAGAAAAGTCACCCGGATGATTTTGGAGTCAAACACAATAGCGAACGCGAGTTGGGGGAGGGTTCACTCGCTGGAAAAAGTCGCATGTGGAATTTTGGGCCTGATTGCGTCTTTGTTGGGAACTGAAGATGTGAACAATTCTTTAATGCTGCTAGTTCAGAATTACTACTGCCAGAGGACTTCAAAGTTAATACTGCTGAGTATTACTACTGCTAGTAGAATTAATACTGCTAGTCAAAGTTAGTGCTGCTTGAACAAAGTTAGTACTGCTTAGCTAGTTAGTACTGCTAATGGTTAGTGCTGCTTAGTAGTTAATGCTGCCAAGACTCAGTTAATGCTGCTTCTGAGATAATGTGAAGATAATGATGAAGAGATCGTGGTTAAAGATAAACATGGAAAGTTGAAGATATTAATGGAAGATATAATGAAGATATTTTATTTATTGTAATTATCTTTTATTCAGTTTATGTATAGAATGTATAGAATAGTTTAGAAACACACATAATTAATTCTAAGTTTTTGTTCTAGAGAGAATCAACCTCAAGTCATAGATCCTAATTCTAGAGAAGTAGAATTCGTCTTGAAAGAGTCTGTTCTTCAAGATTGAGGTTGAGTGTGTAATCTTGTGATTTGATAATTGAATACAAGTTTACAAGTTGTTAATCATATACTGTTTGTTTACTGTTACATTGAATATCAAAGTGTTATTCCGCAACTTCTTTGATATTGTTTCTGAGTATTCATAATTCTTGTTGAGAATTCGATCCTGATAAGTGGTATCAGAGCTTGTTCTCTCAGAAACATCTATTCATTCATCATGGAAAACTTTGCAGAATCAAACAGTATTCTGGTCTCTAAGGTTCCAATGCTCAAACCCAGTAAGTTTGACATGTGGAAGATCAGAATTAGGCAATACATTCTTCTCACTGACTACTCAATGTGGGATATCATTGAGAATGGTTCTTCTGAAGCAGGAAAGATTGGACCAGATGGGAAAAGACCTCCACCAAAGTCAGATGGTGAGAGGAAGATCAGACAGACAGAGATGAAGGCCTTGAGCACTCTGCTCTTGGCCATCCCCAATGAATATCAGCATCAATTTTGCAACTGCACTGATGCTCAGATTCTCTTGAATGCTGTAGAGAAAAGATTTGCTGGAACTAAAAGCATCAAAAGAAATCAAAGAGATGTTCTAAAGCAGCAGTATGAGAACTTCACTTCTTCAAATAATGAGTCTATGACTCAAACTTTTGATAGGTTCAATAAGCTCATTAGTGAACTGGCCACTGTAGGAGTGAAGATGGAGCAAGATGATATCAACAGAAAATTCCTCAGATCTCTTGGGGATGAATGGACTATGTACACTGTCTCATATAGACAGAGTGACAATCTGGAAGAGAAGGAACTTGATGATTTATATAATGATCTAAGAGTTTTTGAAACTAAGGTAGAAATCAAGAAGAAGCCCACTGGATATATTCACAATGTTGCACTTCTATCAGCATCTACTGATACTACTGCCAACCCTGAAGCAGTTAGTGCTGCCAGTGGAGTGAATTCAAAAAAAGGCACTGAAACTATCTTTGAAGCCTTTTTGTCCAGTCACAGCAACAACTCTTTGATTAATGATGATCTGGAACAACTTCACCCTGATGATCTGGAGGAGATGGATATTAAATGGCAGATGGACATGTTATCTATGAGGGTAAAGAAGCTTATTAAAAGAACTGGTGCTGGTTTTGACAAGACAAAGGTGGAATGCTATAAGTGCCACATGAAGGGACATTTTGCTAGAGAGTGCAGAAGTGGTGTACAAAATAACAACCACCAACAAGCTCAAAATGGAGGCTACAATCAAAATAAGAACCCTGCTCAAGCCCTTCTTTCTCAACAAGGAATGGGGTTTGCTGGAGTGACCAAGCTGAGGAAGCCACTCAGAATTCTTATGGCATAAGTGTCTGATCTCCCCTCTGAGGTAATTTCTAATCTTTGCACTCAATCTTGCATAGACACTGTCAAAAGGTACAGGGATCACAACCAAAGCATGTGTGATGACCTCAAAAGATTAGAAAAGGACAGAAGAGACTATGTGTTGATAGTAGAGAGATTTGAAGAACAAATCAAAGGCTTTCAAGCTAATGAACTTCAACACTCTTATGACACAAACTACTGGAAGTGGGAAAAGAATGAGTTAGAGACAAAACTGTCTAAGTCCATAGAAGAGAATGACAGGCTGATAGAAGAACTGTCTAAGGTTAAGCTTGACATAGAAAAGTTTTTATATGCTTCAAAAGCAATGGATTCTCTTCTAAGGGCTCAGATTCATGATAAGATGAAGCCTGGTATTGGATACAACAACACACCTCCTCCTTACAACAACAACTATATATCTCCTACTTCAGACTTGTTAGAGACCAAGGAGAAAAAGGACTTGACTGAGAAAGCATTTAAGATAGATCCTTTGGATGAGGTAGTAGTTAAGGATTTGACTGAGAAAGAAGCAGTGAGAATAGGAATAATGTTGTGAGTAAAGAGATACCCTTAGAAAACAACATTATCACCAATGAGGGATGTGGAAAAATCTGGGTCAAGTCTAAGGAGATAGAGAAGACCAAAGGAAAGGATAACAAGGTCCATTACAAACAAACCACTGTTGTGAATCCTGGATCTTGTAAACAGTGTGCTTGTAATAAATCTAAGAGCCTAAATTCTGGTATAAAAAGAGGTAACCAAAGAAACTGGAATAATCAATGGGCTCAGAAACAAGGAGTTGATCTGAATAAAATAATCAGACCAAAACCTTGTTTCATATGTGGCAAGTTGAATCATTTGGCTAAATACTGTTTCTTCAATCCTATTAACCAAAGGATGAACTTTCAAAGATTTTTGCAAAAACCTGTTGGTTATAGGAAGACTGGAAAGAAACATATGGCTAAGAAATCTGTTGAAACCAAAGGCCAAATGAAGAAAAAGGTTTTAAAAGAAAGTGTTTTAATGTGGGTGCCTAGAAGCACTAAAACTGTTAGTACTGCTAACAGGGATAGTGCTGCTAATAGCAATACTGCTGCTACCAGTGTTAGTACTGCTGAAAAGATTAATGCTTCTAACACCGTTAGTACTTCTTCAATGGTTACTACTGCTAATACAGTTACTGCTGCTGACACAGTTACTACTTCTAACAAGGTTAGTACTGCAAAACATGCAAGTGCTGCCAATGCAGTTAGTGCTTCTAATACCACTACTGCTTCTAGCAAACGTGCATCCAAACCTATTATTGTGACTAAGTACTCCAGTAATGAGGAGTCAAAGTTTAAAAATCTTGTCAAGAAGGAATGCAAATATTTTGATGAGAAAGGGGTACCCAAGACCACTGTGGCTTGGGTTCCTATATCATACTAACTGATTTATCTTATGTGCAGGGCAACCAACAACTTAAGGGGAAGAGCATATGGCATGTTGATAGTGGTTGCTCTAGACACATGACAGGCAACATGTCATACCTTCAGAATTTCAAGCATATCAATGGAGGACATGTTGCATTTGGAGATAATCTTACTGGTGGTAAAATAAGTGGAAAAGGTAATGTTACAAAAGGTAAGATGACATTTGAGGATGTCTACTATGTTGATCAGTTGAAATACAACCTGTTAAGTGTATCACAGGTTTGTGACAAACAACATAGCATATTATTTACTAATACAGAGTGCATGATCCTTGCTCCAGGGTTCAAAGTAGTTGATGAAAGTATAATACTACTTAGAACTCCAAGAAAGGACAATGTTTATTGTCTAGATATGGACAATGTTTCTAGTGATTCATCCCTGAACTGTCTTGTTTCAAAAGCTTCTGTGGATGAATCCTCTCTTTGGCACAGAAGGATGTGTCACATGAATTTTAAGACTATGAACAAACTTGTTAAAAACAACCTTGTAAGATGTTTACCATCAAAAGTCTTTTCATGTGATGATCATTGTGTTGCTTGTCTTAAAGGCAAACAACACAAAACTTCTCATAAGACCAAAGAGATAAATACAATGTCTTCTTGTCTCAAGTTATTACATATGGATCTGTTTGGTCCTACAAATGTTATGAGTATAGGCAAGAAATCTTACTGCTTGGTTATTGTTGATGATTACTCCAGATTTACTTGGGTATATTTTCTAAGGACTAAGGATGAGACAAGTCAAATCTTTTATCCTAAGAATTGAAAACCAAACTAATCAAAGAGTAAAAGTCATTAGATCAGACAATGGGACTGAATTTAAAAATCTTGATCTAAACACCTTTTGTGAAGAGAAAGGCATTGAGAGACAATATAGTGCCCCTAGGACTCCTCAACAGAATGGAGTTGCTGAGAGGAGAAATAGGACACTAATAGAGGCTGCTAGACCTCTGTTGGCTGATTCAAAACTGCCAATTACCTTCTGGGCTGAAGCAGTTAATACTGCCTGTTATGTCCAAAACAGAGTTCTAGTGGTCAAGCCAAAGAACAAGACCCCATATGAGCTTTTAAATAAAAGAAAACCCTTTATTGGATTTTTCAAACCTTTTGGGTGTCCTTGTACAATTCTCAATACCAAATCTCACTTAGGTAAGCTTGATAGCAAAGCAGATGATGGATTTCTTGTTGGGTATTCATCTCAGAGTAAGGCTTACAGAGTTTTTAACTCTTCTTCTAGAATAATTGAAGAAAGTGACAATGTCAAATGCAATGAGAATACACCAAATCCTATTGGGTCTGGTCCTCAGTGGCTATTTGACATTGATTCACTAACTAACTCTTTTGGTTTCAGTAGTGATGATTATGCAGGTTCAGGAAGTGGAGGATCAGGAACTACCCAAGTCCAAGACAGTATATCTGAATCTGTGATCTTTCCCATACCCACAGTGGATCTTGTTGAAGACTGTGAAAAGGAACCATCTACTGGACCAAGTCAGAGTGAAGAATAAAGTAGAGATGAAGAGACTCAAGACAATAAAGAATTAGAAGTAACTGCTGAAAACACCCAGATGAGTTGAATGACTCCAATCTAGAGGTGGGACTCAATGAAGAACCTAATCATCACACCAGAATTCAAAAGAATCATCCTCCACAGCTGGTAATAGGAGATATATCCTCTCCTATGATGACTAGAAATCAAAGCATGCTACAAGAAATGCAAGATCAACAGCATACAGTGCTTTCTTGCTTTTTATCCCAGCTTGAGCCTAAGAAGGCACATGATGCTATGAAAGAGTCCAGTTGGATAGAAGCAATGCAAGAAGAACTACTGCAATTCAAGCTGCAAGATGTTTGGGATCTGGTAGACCTTCCTAAAGGCCAAAGAGCAATAGGAACAAAATGGGTCTTCAGGAATAAGATAGATGAAAGAGGCATAGTGATAAGGAATAAAGCAAGGCTGGTGGCTCAAGGGTATTCATAAGAAGAGGGAATAGATTATGAAGAAGTATTTGCACCTGTAGCCAGGATAGAAGCAATTAGATTATTCCTGGCTTATGCTTCTTATATGAAATTCAAAGTCTATCAAATGGATGTAAAAAGTGCATTTCTCTATGGCTCAATTGGAGAAGAAGTATATGTCTGTCAACCACCAGGGTTTGAAAACCCAAGCTATCTAGACAGGGTATACAAATTGAAGAAAGCACTTTATGGACTGCATCAAGCTCCAAGAGCATGGTATGACACTTTGTCATCCTATCTCTTGGAAAATGGCTTTGAAAGAGGAGTCATTGATAAGACTATATTTATCAAGAGAAAGAAGAAGGATATATTGCTGGTCCAAATCTATGTTGATGATATCATCTTTGGATCTACAAGAAACAACATGTGCAAGGAGATTGAGGAACTAATGCATCAAAGGTTCAAAATGAGTTCCATGGGGGAACTTACTTTCTTCCTTGGCCTCCAAGTTCAACAGAAGTCGGATGGAATATTTATCTGTCAGTCCAAGTATGTGCAGGACATTCTAACCAAGTTTGGTTTCTCAGATTCAAAACCTGCCAGCACACCTATGGAGACACACAAGCAAATAACAGCAGATCTTGAGGGGGAGGATATGGATGTTCGTCATTATAGATCCACGATTGGCTCTCTCATGTATCTTACAGCCTCTAGGCCAGATATAATGTTTTCAGTCTGTGTTTGTGCAAGATTCCAAGTTAGGCCAAAGCAATCTCACTATCAAGCTGTTAAGAGGATATTCAGATATCTCAAATGGGCAACAAAGATTGGGACTTTGGTATCCTCATGACTCATCATTTGACCTACTTGCATACTCAGACAGTGATCTAGGTGGAGCAAACTTGGACATAAAATCTACTTCTGGAGGATGTCAGTTCTTGTGTGCTAGACTAGTTTCATGGCAGTGCAAGAAACAAACCACAGTGTCCACATCTACAACAGAGGCAGAGTACATAGCAGCTGCAAGTTGCTGTTCTCAAGTCTTATGGATTCAGAATCAAATGCTGGACTATGGGGTAACCTTTCTACACACTCCAATTTTTATTGATAATAGCAGTGCTATTAGCATTGTGAATAATCCTGTCAAGCACTCAAAGACAAAGCACATTGAGATCAGGTATCACTTCATAAGAGACTGTAATGAAAAGAAACTTATTCAAGTTGTAAAGGTTCATACTGACAACCAGTTTGCTGATCTATTCACCAAAGCCTTTGATGTGGGTAGATTCACTTTCTTGGTAACAAGTGTGGGAATGATCAACTCTGAATAAGCACCTTCTCGAAAAGTGGTTAATTACCTGTATATTATTTATTCTTGGTGTTACTAATCTTTCTTTTCAGGGAATACATAGCAGTACTCAGTTCATCACAAGCTTAAAAGAGTAAGTATGGTTAATACTGCCAGTGCCCAGTTAATACTGCTAGTGGTTAATACTGCTCTCAGTTAATACTGCTAGTTAGTTAATACTGCTAGTGGTTAATACTGCTCGCAGTTAATACTGCTTGTCCGTTAATACTGCTCGCAGTTAATACTGCTTGTCCGTTAATACTGCTCGCAGTTAATACTGATTGACCGTTAATACTGCTCGCAGTTAATACTGCTTGTCCGTTAATACTGCTCGCAGTTAATACTGCTTGTCCGTTAATACTGCTCTAGGTTAATACTGCTTATGTCCCGAATACTATAAATACCCTTTGCCCGCCTAAAAGTTCATAACGACTCTTTGCATATTGTTCACTTGCGCTCTAAACCCTTTCTCTCTCAAGTTCAAAGTTTTCAGGCAAGAACTATCAAGATCAATGGCAGCAATGACGTTCATAGACGAGCACAATGAAATCGCGATGCTACAGAAGCCCAAACAAGCTGATGGTTTCCACCAGATTGTGGATTTTCTCAAGACAAGCCATATTGCCCATGCTCTCACTGTGTCGCCATCAATCTATATCGAGCATCAGAGCCAATTCTGGGCAAATGCCACCATTATTACTGAGAATGGTGTGCAAATGATCAAGACAAGGGTGTGTGACAAACCCTTGACAGTTACTGAAGAGGTAATTTGCATCAGTCTACGTCTAGACGATGCCTCTGGTATAACTTCTATGTCTAATGATGAACTGTTTCCTACTCTTACTAGAATGGGGTATGGAGGCCCATTGGGTGTGTTCAAGTTCTCAAAAGCCAAATTTTCACCCCAATGGCGTTTCTTTGTCCATACCCTTATGCACTGTATCTCTAAAAAGACTACTGGATGGAGTGAGTTCAGTAGCACCATTGTTTATGCTTTGGTGTGCCTGGCCACTGCCAGAAAGTACAATTTCTCTAAAATGATTTTAAGTGATCTTGTCTCAAACTTGGGAAGCAGAAAGAGCTTTTATATGTACCCCAGGTTTGTTCAAGAAGTTATCACCCATGAATTGACGGATATGCCTCACTTTGATGGGGTATATGTACCTAAACCCCCTAAAGGCAAGGTTTTCTAAAACATGAGAAGATCTGCTGGGGACTCGGAAGGAGTTGACACCCCATTGTTCTCTACAATGATGGTGGTGTCCCACACTGATGAAGGTATGGCAGCAGGGTCAAGGCCCCCATTAGACCAACCCACTGCTAGCCAATCCCAACCTTCCCACTCTAAATCAATCCCCCAGTCTCTTCTTAATAAACCAACTTCACCAATCACCCAAACATACAAAAGGAAACAGGTAAAGAAGGCTCCTTCCCTTCTTGTACCTTCACCCACTCAACCTTTAAGCCCTCTAAGGGAGAATTCTCCTTTAGAGAATATCAATAGGGAAACCAAAGGGGTGTCTCCCAACCCCAAGGAGGTGCTCTCTGAGGAGGAGGAAGAGCATATGGGTGAGCATGCTGCCACTACTTCTGCTAGCACAGAGAAGGACAGTGGTAACATAAATAAGACCTCTCCCATGGCAACTTTGAATGAGCAATCATTCAAAGGTCCCAGGTGCCAAGAAACCACGGGGGTGGATAGTGCTTCTGCTAGGCAGAAGACTTCCACTACTAAAAGATCCCATGATCCTTCAATAGAGGGTAACACTTCTGGAGAAGGTGAGGACAGATATACCTACTATGAATTGATGGAAACAATGGGCAACATCAACCAAGATGTACTTCAACAAAGGAAAAACATAGAGGAGATGAAGCTAGTGATCCTGTCACAACAAGCACAGATTGCCAAATTAAAGAAGATGGTGACAAGGCTGATACAAAAGAAGAGAAGGAAACAGTTTGTGCTAAAGAGAAGGGAACCAGTGTCTGATGCTCCCAAAAAGGGGGAGTTAGAGGCTGAAGCAAACTTGGAAGCTGAAAAAGAGAAAGTTGAGTTTGAGGGGGAGCATGATAGGGAGAAAGAAGCAGAAAGAGATATAAAAGAACAAGCAGCAGAAACTACAGTTAGTGCTGCTGAGCCAAAACAAATAGCAGAAACTATTAGTGCGGCCACAACTTCACAAGCAGCAGTAACAGAGCTAACACAAGCAGAGATTGAAGTAGCTGAAATGCTTGTAAAAGCAAAGAATGACACTCCTAAAACAAAGGGAGTGGTCATAAATGAAGGGGGAGCAAAGAAGATAGAGAAGAAAGGAGTGGCTACAGATGCAAAGAAAAAGGGAAAAGAAAAGATGATAGAATCTGATCAATCATCCAAACAGCAAAAGATGATTGAGTCAGATGAAACATTAGCCAAGAAAATGCAAGAAGAGCTAGATCAAGCAGAAAAGGAGCAGGTTGAAAAAGACAGAGAAATAGCCAGAGCTCTTGCAAATGAGTTGAATAAAGCATTCCAGAAAGGTTTGGAAACAGAGAAAGCAAAACAAAGAGCAATGAGTTTAAGAAAGGCTATGATGGTCAGAACAAGTGCTAAGAAGAGAAGACCTTCACAAACTTATCTTGCAACTCAAGAAAGAAACAAAATGATAACTTTCTTGAGGAGTGCAATTGGTGTAAAGAAAGAAATGTTTGTGAAGATGTCTTTTGATCAAATTAAGGATCTCTATGAGAAAGAAATGGGGAAGCTGAAGAGTAATGAAAAGGATAGAGTGGAGTTTGAAAAGAAGGCCAAGGAGAGACATGATGTAAATATCAATCAACCCTTCCCTGAAAGTGAAGAAGGAACTCCAATCAAAGGAAAGGAAGAGAAAAGGGAAGAAAAGAAGAAGGAAACTACTACAGGGCAAGGTCAAAGGAATCTGAAAAGAACTAAGATGATGGCCAAGAGAAAGAAGATTGTCAAGAAGCCTAGAATAGCTTCAGAAGAAGGGGCTGAAAAGGTTGCTGAAGAAGAAGAGGCACCTGAGTCATCTAAAATGAAAGAACCTGCTAGCACTGATGATGTAAAGATGTACATGGTAGTGATGGACAAAGTGTCTGAACCAATTTCAGCTGAACCTGTAGGAGTCAAACCTCCTGAAGTAATTAACTGGGATATTTTGGAGGTAGATGGCAAGGAATATATCAGACTGAAGAGAAGTGATGAGAAGTATGAGGTATATGCTACTTGGAACAAAATTGTCAGAACTTGCTCAAGGTCTGATCTTGAAGAAATGTTTGAGATAGGAATGAGATTGTATGCAGATCAACTGAAAGCTCCTGAAGTGTCAATCAAGAAACTAGTGATGGAGTATCTGTGTATGATGTTCAAACCTGAAGAAGTGGAAGAAGTGATCAGAAATGTCTTCCAGACTATAAACAATTGGACTTTATATGAAACTAGTGGAGTATATGCTATAACTATGGATTTTAATCATGTAGAATACTTCCTTACTGGATGGAGTCTATAATCATAGCAGGCTAAAGCTGCATGAAATGTTGAAAAAGAAGCTTGGATGTGTTCCAGATTCTGAGGTGGCAAAGTACTTAATAAAGAGAATCATTAATCAGAGTTTGGGGCTGAATCCAAATATAGGAGTATGAACTATGAGGTTTTGGAAGCATCTGAAGAACTTGACTTCTCTTTCTAAAAAGTCAAGTTAGGGGGAGATTGTTGGGAACTGAAGATGTGAACAAGTCTTTAATGCTGCTAGTTCAGAATTACTACTGCCAGAGGACTTCAAAGTTAATGCTGCTGAGTATTACTACTGCTAGTAGAATTAATACTGCTAGTCAAAGTTAGTGTTGCTTGAACAAAGTTAGTACTGCTAGTGGTTAGTGCTGCTTAGTAGTTAATGCTGCCAAGACTCAGTTAATGCTGCTTCTGAGATAATGTGAAGATAATGATGAAGAGATCGTGGTTAAAGATAAACATGGAAAGCTGAAGATATTCATGGAAGATATAATGAAGATATTTTATTTATTGTAATTATCTTTTATTCAGTTTATGTATAGAATGTATAGAATAGTTTAGAAACACACATAATTAATTCTAAGTTTTTGTTCTAGAGAGAATCAACCTCAAGGCATAGATCCTAATTCTAGAGAAGTAGAATTCGTCTTGAAAGAGTCTGTTCTTCAAGATTGAGGTTGAGTGTGTAATCTTGTGATTTGATAATTGAATACAAGTTTACAAGTTGTTAATCATTTACTGTTTGTTTACTGTTACATTGAATATCAAAGTATTATTCCGCAACTTCTTTGATATTGTTTCTGAGTATTCATAATTCTTGTTGAGAATTCGATCCTGATAGTCTTTCTTGTCTCATGTTACTACAAAGAAAAAGCAAAACCAAAACATATAAAAACCTTAATATTGAAAAGAAGTTGTGGGTTTTTTTAACAACATTTGATTTTATATGCTCACCTATGTCCTATTTCAGAAATATGCCCAAATCATATTTAATAGTTATCATTGAATTAGCATTTGAGAAATATGTCCAACCTTGTAATTTTTTGAAATGTAAGCTTTGTGTATACTTAAATCCATCCTTTTTGACATCTATTAATGATCAATCAATAATCAAGATTAAGGAAGTCTATTAGCCATTAAAATCATGGTAAAATATACTTGATCCATTCTAAAAATATGTTTAAATATATGCTTATCAATCCTGTAAACCACGCTTGCCTTAAGAACTGAAATTAAAGACAAATAACAAAAAATCGAAATTTCATGAAAGTACAAAGACTACAAACATAATTTACACAACTACTATTGATCCAAGTAAAAATTGACGGCATGTTCGATGGAATCTATGTTTGTTGTTAGACAAAAAAATATTAGTGTAGGCATGACATAAAATCCTTACATCAAGAACAAAACATATAAAAAAATGTCACTTTCGTAAATTAATGGTTGCTTTTAAGTCTTTTACAGTTGTTTTTAAAGTTCAATAACAAATTAAAATTTTGACCAAAATAAGTTGTTACTGTTTATATGAGCTTTTATTTTTATATAAAGTAAACAAAATCGTGATTAGAGTTCGCTAGAAATGGATTTGATAAACTTAATTTAGGTGTGTTTAATAACACAATCTTATTAAAATCAAAAGGTTTATTTGTATTCTTTTGTAAATTGCGAACATAAAAAACTAAAGCTTACAATTTATAATTATCATTTACAAAATTTTGTGAATTGATTTGGCTTTTTAAAATGTAAATATTTGTTGAAATAATTCAAGAAATTGTTGAGCTAAACCCAAATGAGTCAAAAAGGTTAACCACACAATGCAATTTCATTTAGGATCGAGAAATTTGACGAGCCGTTGTACATAATTTAGTGTTTAGGTAGGATGTCGTTTAAACAAATACACATCTAAGTACGGTTGATAGGGAGTGTATACCTTAGTACTTGGAGTAATAGTACTAGTAAATATATATATATATATATATATATATATATATATATATATTATACTATAAAGGAAAACCAAAATAAATATTTCAAGATGCAATAGAGTGATTAACTACCGGTAGCGATGATATGCGAAATTGGGTCTTCCGCTATGGGATATGATGTGAAATTAAGATGTATTCTTATGTTAGAAGATTACTCTCTCGTAAGTAGTGTTTTTAAAAGCTTACCTGTCAGATTATTTTTTTCTAATATCATGGATTATGTTGTTCTTAATTCGTAGATTTTTTTTTCTTATCTCATATGATTGACTTTGTTTGTAGAAAGACAAGTGAAAGAAGGATGTCTTGAAGTGAATGGAGTTATTATTGGTTCATATATGTTCATGATAACTTTATTCCAATTTGGGTATAGAAACATTTTTTGAAAAAACGTTTACGTTTAGATAAATGAATCCATTATTGTTGACTTTAGCTTAATTGATTAACTTACATGTTCCATGTGCTGGAAGTATTGGTTTGATGCCGACAATGCAGGAAAAAAAATTATTTCCATTTGACGAAATTTCTAATTTTGTGGATTGATTCTAAAATAAAATTATTGCTTATGTTAAAAGTTTACAGATGGAATCAATATAATTTGCACTTACGTTTGATCATGACAAGAAACAAAGCGTATCAAGTAAAGTTTATGATATGCTTTCATTGTTGTAACAAAAAAGCTCTTCTTGTTTTACAATATTGATTCTTATGCCATTTGGATTTGATCTACTTCACATGTAAAAGATACATACTATATTTATATCTAACTATACAAAATTTGTTTTATAAGATGATCAATATGTCTAAATTTTCTAATAGATTGTTTTATATGACTAAACAGTTATGCGTTCTATGCAAAAATGTTACAGTAAGTTGATATGACGTTTTTGAACATCATTATAAGTTTTTAAAGACATTTTTAAAATAAGACATTCTTAAATCTTTTAAAACAGATAAAGAAAAGAGTTAATTACATATTTGGTCCGTGTGATTTGGTAGTTTTTTTATAAAATTGATCTTAAACTTCATTTATTACAGAAGAGAACTCGTCGTGTGTTGTTTTGTAATGAATTGGTCCCTCACTCTAACGACCATCTAATTCTTCCATGAGGTCATTTTCATCCTTTTATTTTTTTTTAGTCTTTTCTTAAGGGACTAAATCCATAATAAAGTATAAAAAATAAAAAAATATTAAATTTTAATATATATTAATTATTATTCTTTAAGTTTAATTTTGAGTAAATTACGCCGTAGGTCCCTGTGGTTTACTTAAAATCTGGATATGGTCCCTATTTTAAAATAATTACACCAGGAATCCCTGTGGTTTGCATTTCGTTTCACTCTAGTCCTGTGGTTTGAATTTTGTTGCACTTTAGGTCCCTGTGGTTTGTTGAAAATTGCATTATGGGTCCCTGCATTTCGTTGCACTCCAGGTCCCCCAAGGACTCGGGGTGAAACGAAATGCAAACCACATGTAATTATTTCAAAATAGGGACCATATCCAGATTCTGAGTAAACCACAGGGACCCCTGGTGTAATTTACTCTTTAATTTTAGAGTGAATTCATTGGTGGTCCCTGTGATTTGTTTAAATTTTGGATTTGGTCCCTAAAACAAGCTATCTATATTGATGGTCCATAACTTTTCAATTTTATAACACTCATGGTCCCTAAACTTAACCCAATCAATTAACAATCATTATGAAGGACTAATGAGCCTTTACACAAACTATATGTAATTCACTCTAAATTAATTACATTTCACTTATTCACGACTTCTTTTAAAATTATTAAAAAATATATATGTATTTAATTACAAATTAAATTTCTTAAACTAAACTACTTATTAAATAAGAATACACTCGAAACTGGAAGGATAAACAAACCCACCTGATGGACCTCAATTATTGGGATGGGGAATTTATCTATAATGGTGATGGCATTGAGTGCTCGATAATCCATGCAATTGCAGACGCATATCCTTTTTTGTTCGTGTCTTTTGTCTAAACTAGAATATGTGGTGAAAAATAAATCTTTATAATTATTGTAAAACTTTTAAATTGACAAAATAATTTGTGTTAGAAAATTAGTGATTTAGGCTTTTTTTTAATTAAATTATTTTGTTAAAAAAATACTTTATATTACCAATCAGAAATCAAAGTTCTTATATCAAAGTACATATCAAATAAAAGTCTCTATATTTATTAAAATATTATTAAATTAACAAATTGACTTTTACATTAGGAAATACCAAGTTTGGAAAGATAAAAAAAATCAAAAAAATTTCACATATTTTTTCGGTTGGACATTATTTTACAGTTAAAATAATACAAATCAAGTACGGTTAATGTGGATTATTTATATATATTCAAGCTACAAATAATTAAAATAATAACAAATGAAAATACAAACTATAAATAAAAATAAAAAAGACAATGATTATTTAAACAAGTAAGAAAAACTATCGTAAAATCCTACAAGAGTAATGATTAATTATATGAGCAACTATAACGAAAACGTTTGTTATCGATAAATATAAGAAGTTTTGCTATATTAACTTTAAAATATCACGCAAGCACTTCCACCGATATCATGTTGATATGACACAACTTTTTATATTTAGACAACAAAATTTTTCTTAATAGAGTAAACTACAATTTTGGTCCCTGTGGTTTACCACTTTCTTTGAAAGTGGTCCTTGTGGTTCAAAAACTGCAATTATCGGCCCATGGTTCGCATTTTGCTTTGAAAATCGTCCCTCGTCGTTAACTCCGTTAAAATTGTCCGTTAGAGTCAGGGGTATTTTCGTCAAACCATGTTTTTTTTCTCTCCTTTTGCAATCTTTCTTTATTTTTTCTTATTTTTGTTTAAACCACAAAAACATTAGGGACCAAATTGTAATTTATTTTAATTTGTATTGATATTATATTAACATTAATTCACACACACACACACACACACACACACACACATATATATATATATATATATATATGCAGACACAGTGACCACCTCAAAAAATCTCACGTCGGCGACCTCCGGCAGACACCCCCTGGTGAAACTCCACAGACCCCCCGGCCATCTCTCTCTCTCTCTCTCTCTCTCTCTCTCTCTATATATATATATATATATATATATATATATCGATTGGCAACTGTTTCTCGATCTCTCAATGAAGATTTCTATCATAGCCACACAGTCAACAACATCAAAAATAAAACAGTCGCCACCAGAAAAGTGAGAGAGGAGATATAGATCGTCTTCGGTGGTCTTCTCCGGCGAGCCTCCGGCGAGGTCGTCTTCCCTCTCTTTCTCTGTATCTCTCTCTCTCTCTCTCTCTTGATCTCTCTCTCTCTATCTCAGATATATATATATATATATACATATATACATACGCAGACGAAAATCGTGACCCACCACCTGGACGAAAATCGTGACCCATCGCCGACGAAGACCAACGTCTCTCCTCCGACGACAAAACCTTCGATATATGTATGTATATATATACAAATACAGGGACGATATCGTTTACATCCATCGTCGGTAAACTCCCATCGCCGCCGGTAAACTCCCACCTCCTTCCATCTTCCATCACCACCGATTGAAGCTTCTCTTCTCTGGTAAACTCCCATCGTCGGAGATAGAGACATTTCACTGTGTATACATACATATAATATATATATATATATATATATAAAAATTAATATTAATATTTTAATAATAATATGAATACATAATTTACAATTTGGTCTCTAATGTTTTATGGTTTAAACAAAAATAAGAAAAAACAAAGAAAGATTGCAAAAGGAGAGAAAAAAACAAGGTTGGACGAAAATACCCCTGACTCTAACGGACAATTTTAACGGAGTTAACGACAAGGGACGATTTTCATAGCAAAATGCAAACCATGGGCCGATAATTGCAGTTTTTGAACCACAAGGACCACTTTCAAAGAAAGTGGTAAACCACAGGGACCAAAATTGTAGTTTACTCTTCTTAATATTTGCTCATATAATTAAGAGTGAATTACAGTTTTGGTCCTTAAGGTTTCACATTTTCTTTGAAAGGAGGATATATACTTCAATATCTCAAATAGTGGTCCCTGAGGTTTGGATTTTGCTCTGAAAGGAGGACCTGACCACTAACTTCGTTAAAAAAACTCAGTTAGAGTCAGAGGCAAAATTGTATAACCATGTTTTTTCCCTTTTTGCACTTTTTCTTTGTCTTTTCTTATTTAAGAAAAAGATATCAAACTCCAGGGAACAATTAGGTAATTAACTCAAATATAATATATATATATATATACAATATATATAACTTAAGAAAATCGTCGGCGACCTTAAGGCTACCACCCTATGTCCAAAAGTGTAAGTCTATCTATGTGTGTGTGTATATATATATATATATATATATATATATATATATATATTTCTTCGGTGAACCCAACACCACGGCTGAGTCTGAGACCATTTTTTCCGGTGTAACCGATTGTTTCCTTTCCACCTCCCCTTCCCACATGACACCCCAAACCCATCTTCATTAAAACCCACCAAAATATTCTTCTATAAACTTGTGGTCGTGGGATACCGTCAGTGAGATGCTGGTGGTCATGGCTGGAGATCTCCGACCAACTTCACCATCTCCGACGATCAAAAACCATTATCGTCCCTGTGATATGGTGATTTAGTCCCTGTGTAATATATATATATATATATATGTGTGTGTGTGTGTGTGTGTGTGTGTGTGTGTGTGTGCGTTGTGATTTTCTAACAAACACACAGGTGAAGATGGTAGGTGGGTCACAATGGAGTTTTACGGATCGATTCTTAGTACTCTTGTGGTGTTTCCAGTTTTGTGTATATAGGTATTTAAGATTTACACATGGACGCTGGGTTTTTTGCATTTATACGGTGAGGAAGACTTAAAAAAAGGACAAGTGAGATGGTTGTGATTGAGGAATACACCAGGGATGAAATGATTAATGGAGTTACATATGAGGAAGAAAAGATGAGTAGTGATGGTGGTGGGGGTATATATATGTGTGTATATATCATATGACAATAAGATGAGTCCTTCTATAATAAATGAAGTTTAGAAACCAATTTCATAAAAACCACCAAACTAGAGGGATCAAATCCAAAATTAAATCAAAGAAGACAAAATCCTAAAGGGTTACAGTTTGGGCCATACAAATGGGATGGGCTAATAACTATACTGTTTGAAGTTGAACAATCTTGTGAAAAAGCCAATTTTGAGTTCTTTATACGTTAAATAAAAGGAAAAGTCTAAAAAATTCAATAAATTATCTGATTTTAAATGATTAAGTCCCTAAATTATTTTTCTGAATTATAAAACTATTATAGTTTCTAAAACCGACTACATACGGATTGTAACCTGTAAAAACATGTTATTGTGATAAAATTTTGGGAAAAATCTAAAAAAAAAACCAACAAACTATATGATTTTGAATATTTAAGTCCCCGAATTTTTTTAACAAATACATCTTTAAACTTTTTCCTAATTCTTTTACCAAATAAATTCTTGAACCTTTTTTAACAAATAAATCCCAAACTTTTTTCGAAGAAACAAAATCATGAACTTAATTTTCAACGAATAAATCCAATTCTTTTTTTTTCGGCATGAACAAAAAAATATATATATACAATTCCTCTCACCGACAATAAAGCAAAATGAACCAATTAAAGAGAGAAAAATATATCATTTTTATTACTAATTCCGAAGCATTCAAAAGTTATGCCTAAAATATAAATAAATATATACAAAAATTATATTCACCTTTTCACAAAATATACCAAAAAAATGTTCATTCACAAATATACCAAAAAATGCCCAAAAAATATATTTATCACACTAATAGAAATATACCAAAAGTGTCATTTACAATAACAAAGTGATTTTTAATTTAAAGTAAGGTGGCGTCTAAAGTAAGGTGGCGTCTGGTTCGCATAATGTTTTTGGATGGAATGAAATATGTCAAAAGAATTTGACTTTGAATGAATTGGAATAGAATGTTGTGGGGTTTGACCACCTGTTTGGTTGACAGAATTGAAATTGGAATCTGTGTGTTTGGTTTATAAAAATGTAGCTTTGGAATTGGAATTAAATGTTGATAAATGACCAAAATACCCTTTTTGATAATTTTAATTTTTATAAACAAAACATGATTTCATAAAATAGCCATTAAAAATACTTTATTTGTAATGGTGGTTCAGATTGGTGGTGGTCAGTGGTGGTTTAGAACGGTGGTTCATATCGGATGTGGTCGGTAGTGGTTGGTGGTGGTTCATATCGGCGGTGGTTTAGGTCGGCGGTGGTTCAGATCGGCAGTGGTCGGCGGTGGTTCAAAACGGCTGTGGTCGGCGATGGTTCAAATCGGCGGTGGTTCAGATCAGCGGTGTTGGCGGTGTTTCAGAATGGCGGTGGTCATCGGTGATTCAGAACGACGGTGGTCGGTAGTGGTTCAAATCGGCGGTGATTGACGGTGGCTCAAATCGGCGGTGATCGATGGTCAGCGGTGGTTCAGATCGACGATGGTTCAGAACGACGGTGGTCGATGGTCGACGGTTCAGAACAGCGGTGGTCAGCGGTAGTTCAAATCGACGATGGTTCAGAACGGCGGTGGTCGATGGTCGACGATTCAGAACGGCGATGGTCGACAATGGTTTAGAACGGCGGTGGTCAGTGGTGGTTTAAAACGGCGGTGGTCGGTGGTCGACGGTGGTTCAGATCGTCGGTGGTCAGTGGTGTTCGGCGGTGGTCGGTGGTCGGCGGTGGTCGACGGTGGTTCAGATCGATGATGGTTCAGAACGGCGGTGGTTGGCGGTGGTTCAGATCGACGATGGTTCAGAACGACGGTGGTCGGCGGTGGTGGTTCAGATTGATGGTGATCGGTGGTTGTCGGCGGTGGTTCAAATCGGCGATGGTTCAAATCGGCGGTGGCTCATATTGGCAGTGATCAATGGTCGATGGTGGTCAGCGGTGGTTCAGATCGACGATGGTTCAGAATGGCGGTGGTCGATGGTCGACGGTTCAAAACGGTGGTGGTTGACGATGGTTCAGAATAGCGGTGGTCATTGGTGGTTCAAAACGGCGGTGATCAGTGGTCGGTGGTGGTGGTTCAGAACGGCAGTGGTCGGTAGTGGTGGTTCAGATCGATGGTGATCGGCGATGGTCGGTGGTCGACAGTGGTTCAGATCGGCGGTGGTCAGCGATGATTAGGTTATATTGGATTGAGGGCATATGTGGTATTATGAAAAATAAAGGGGCGCTTGGTTCGTTGGATTCCGCCGGAATGTGATGGAATTGGAATGGTCAATTCCATTGACCAAATTCCATCATGATTTTTGGTTACCCATGGAATGGAATTGAATTCCATGAATTCCTTCAAATGTTGATTTGGTCATTTCCTTCACAAAAGTGATGGAATTGAATTCCATTCCATCCAATATTTTGAAAATGACAAAAATACCCTCTTAACAAAATTAAAACCCATCAGATGTGGATTTTGTCTCCTCTCTCTCTCCTCTCTCTATCTCTCTCCTCTCCTCTCTCTTCTCTCTCTCCTCTCCTCTCCTCTCTCTCTCCTCTCCCTCTTCTCCCTCTTCTCCCTCTCTCTCTCTCCTCTCCCTCTCTCTCTTCTCCCTCTCCCTCCCTCCCTCTCTCTCTCTCTCCTCTCACTAATCTCTCTCTCCTCTCTCTCCCCCCTCTCTCCATCTCTCTCTCTCTCACACTCTCTCTCCTCTCTCTCTCTCTCTTTTGGCATTTAATGACTATTTTATTAAAGTAATTTTTATTTAAAATAATTAAAAAGGGTATTTTGGTCATTTATCAAAATTCCATTAAAATTCCGAAGCTACAATTTGTGAACCAAACAGAAAAATTTCAATTCATTTAACACATTTCATTCCAATTCTGTCAACCAAACAGGTAGTCAAACCTGACAACATTTCATTCCAATTTCATCAAAGTCAAATTCCTTTGACAGATTCCATTCCATCCAAAAACATTATGCGAACCAAACGCCCCCTAAGAATTCCATTCCATCAAAATATCTTGTAGTTGCTAAGGAATGTTAAGTTCCCTCATTTGTGGAATTTGATGGAATTTAGAGATTCCTTCCGCAAAAAAGAATGAACCAAACAAAGGAATGGAATTTGGTCAATGGAATTCAACATTCTAATTCCATCAGATTCCTTCAGAATCTGCGAACCAAACGTCACCTAAGAGTTTCATCAATCGTTTGACTTTCATGTACAACATCAATTAAATGAATGAAACACATAGCTGCAAAGGAAATATCGTTTGATATATTTTTGTTAGCGTGATGAACATATCTTTTAGGCATTTTTTTGGTATATTTGTGAAAGGGTGGACGTTTTTTTGGTATATTTTGTGAGATGATTGGCGTTTTTTTTTTGTATATTTTGTGAAATGATGAGTATAGTTTTTGTATGTATGTATTTATGTTTTAGGCATAACTTTGAATACTTCGGAATTAGTAATAAAAAGGGGAGTGCTATTTGCACCAAAATTATGTTAAAATCAGGTCAATTCGTGCATTGGGAATGTAATTCATCCATTGGAAATATAAAAAGCAGATTTTGATGTTGATGTGTGTGAGGAGAAAATTAATCATATGAGTGCATTTAGCAAAGTTAAAGATGCAATTAGCCTCCCCCAATAAAAATGGTATAATTTTTCTCTGTTTAGTTGATTCATTTTGCTTTATTTGTCTATGAGAGGAATTGTATATATATATTTTTTGTTCATGCAAAAAAAAAAAAGAATTGGATTTATTTGTTGAATATTAAGTTCATGATTTTGTTTCTTCAAAAAAAGTTTGGGATTTATTTGTTCAAAAATTTATTTGGTAAAAAGATTTAGGAAAAAGTTTAGAGATTTATTTTGTTAAAAAAATTGAGGGATTTACACATTCAAAATCTGATGGTTTTTTGGGTTCTTTTAGACTTTTTCCAAAATTTTATCATATTAACCTGTTTTTACAAGTTACAAGGATGTATTTAACCGGTTTTAGAAAGTTTAACGTTATGTTCTCGAGTTTTGGAAGGAAAAAAAAGAAAAGAAAGGGAATGAAAAGAAAAGAAAGAAAAAAATATTTGTATTTGTGTTCTTAAGATTGAAAAAAGAGAACGGAAAAAGAAGGAAAGAAAATAATTTTTCATGTTCTCGAGTAGGAGGGAAAGGAAGGGAAAGATGTTAGTTTACCAATATACCCTTATTTAATTCGTAGTGAAATATAATTAATGGGTATATGCGTAATTTTATAAATATTTTTAATTCTTTTTAAATTCATTTCTTTCCTTTCCTTCCATTTCCTCCCACATTTGGGAGGAAAGTTTTGGGAGGAAAATCAACAATATTTTCCTTCCCTTCATTTCCTTTCCCTCCTTAAAAAACTTGAGAACACAACATTTTTTATTTTTCTCTTACTTTCCTTCCCTTTCCCTCATTTCCTTCGTAAAAAAAACTCGAGAACACAGCGTAAGGGTTTTATCATTCAAAAAAATAGTTTAGGGACTTAATCATTCAAAATAAATTAGTTTGTTGGGTTGTTTTCAAACATTTCCCTTAAATAAAATGAAAATTTGTAAGTTATTTATCAATGAGTCGATGTAGTTTCGGTATACGTCTTAACCAATACGAAAAATAAATATGAACCAAGAATTTTCTAAATTATTTTGAAAAAATTATGAACATTTAAACAAGTCTAGGTGGAAATTTGATTAGCTACTTCTATTATTTACTGTGGTCAGTTTTTAAATTCAGTTGTTATTATTTACATAATTTGAGCCAATTTAAGGGGAAACTCAAAATTTTGAAAAACTGAGGAATACCTCTACTACAAAAACAACAATTTTACACACCATTTTCCACACGGTTGTTAAAAAAACCGTGTAAAAAATTACCCGGATATTTTAGAAAACCTTTTTACACGTTTTTCTAGTGAATGAACCGTGTAAAAATGTATATGTACCTTTCTACATGTTTTTTAACACAAACCGTGTAAAAAAATGAAAGTTTTTTACACGGTTTTTTACCTAGAACCATGTAAAAAAACTGAAACATTTTTACATAGTATTGGATAAATAATCTTGTAAAAAGGTACGGAGACCTTTTTATACGATTTTTTTAACCCAAAACCTGTAAAGAAAACCTAAAGCCATGTAATTGAGCTAGAATACAAGATCCACCCTCATTTTTAAAAAGGGAAAAAATAACAACCCAAAGTGTAATTTGGCTCCCATCCCCACTTGACGGACTCACCGATCGAGAACAAACAAATGCTCTCGATTATCTCTTGCCCTTACCCTTGTCACAACTCTCGCCCCCTGCCCCTTGCACTCGATGATCATCAGCTTGTGGTTGGACTTGCTTACCGGCGTCTTCGCTCACATTCACAATCAATAAGTTGAAGTTACATATTCTAGGATTTAGCTCATAAAATAGCTCCTTGAATGAGAGTAAGAGACTAAATATCTTTTGATATTTGATATATAAAGTTGATGTTTATGTCTTGTGATTGTGTAATCTTTAACTCTTGGTCAATAGGACATCATTATTGTATTAGTTTATATACTAAAATCATGCATTCTATTCGATATCAATGGGACTTTGATGCTTGATGTGGCATTTTTGTATACATGTAGGCATCAACGTCTTTAGCATGAAAATGGTGTAACAAAGGCAATCTACAAGTGTTTAGGTAAACATCAACGATGGAACGAAAAAAGAAACAAAATAAAGATGTTGGACAGATTTTCAAGCCTGTGGAATTTCGAGCATATTTCACTCATTAGAACCCCGATTTAAGCGATCCAAGATCCTATGGAAAGCCAACAGACAGACCTACAACTTTGGAGTTTTAAGTTTTTGCCAATTTGGGTTGCATCTAAGCTAAAACTGACGTCAAAGTTGAAAGAATAGTGTTGGATAGAAAGAATAGTTGAAGGTACAAGTCATAATAGCATATATCCATGGTACAAGTCAACATAACATCTATACTTTTTTTTTTTTCATTTTATAGTTAATAGATAGGCTTGGTATGGGTTGCCAATTAGAAAAATAAGAGGGCTCACATATTTTTGGATTTGGGCCGTGAGTTTTAAAAGGGAAGGGGTTTTGGCATTTTGGGTTTTATGGAGATGATCAACCAGCACGGATGAATTCTGCGGTGGTTTTGGAGGATCAATCAAGGTGGAATCAAAGGGGTTTCACGGCTGGAAATCACCAGTCATACGGTCTCGTTTCTGAGTATCATAAACCCAAGGAAATCAAGGGGACAGAGGACGACTGCTGCATATTGTTTGAGTTCTATCTCAAGCTACTTTGGGGGCTCGACAAATTCAGAGAGAGCATCAATTTTAGGTGCTGTTGGGGGGAGAAAATCAAGGTTTTTTTGGAGGCCCTAGAGATACGAACTCGACAACTGAAAGACATACCATCACAACGGGGATCGAAGGGAGTTCACGGCTGGGCAAAAACGCACGAACATGGGCTATTTGACAACAACAAAAATGCACATATAGTTGTTTGAAGGGTTTTTATTCTTCTTGTTCTCCTTCGGTTACAACACAACAGCAACACAATCTATTTAGGTTTGTTTCAAGTATTTTCTATTTATAACATACCACATTTATTAATTTTAGTGTAGTTTTAGATTAAAGTTTGAATTTTGTAGTTTTGTTTTTAATATGGTTGGTTTTGAAAGTTGAATAACAGATAGAGCTGGATGAGGAGATAGCCAAGAAGCTGCAAGCTGAATTAAGACAAGAGGAAGAGTCTCAAACTGCAAAAGATAGACAGATTGCTCTAGATCTGTCTACAAAGCTCAATGAAGAGTATCAAAAGAGTTTGAGGGCTGCAGCTGAAGCCAAGAAAGTCCATGAAAAAGTATCTATGCCAAGGCAGCCAGCACAGACAAAAAAAAGATAACCTTCAAAGACTTTTGTGGCCAACCAAGAAAGGAGGAAAATGATCAACTTTCTAAAAGGATCAGTTGGTGTTAAAGAAGGCATGTTCACTGGTATGTCTTATGGCAGAATTGAAGAGTTGTACAAGAAAGAAATAACCAAGCTACAAGGAGACTTTTCTCAAAGGGTTGAGGTTGAAAGGAAAATGAAAGAAAGGCATGATCTGCATATCCAACAACCTTTTCCTGAGAGTGAAGAAACCACTTCTACAAAAGAAGTGGAAGAAGAACAGAAAGAAGAAACTCTTGCTCAAACAGTCAAAGCTGTCAAAAGAATGAAAACCATAGCTTCAAAGAATCAGACCAAAAGGCCAAGGATTGAAGATGTTCAAAAAGAAGTTGAACCTGTTGTTGCAACCCCTGAAGAACAATCAAGTCAACAAGGTGCAGAACAATCTGAACAATCTGAGGTACATGTTGGTTTGTATATGACAGTGACTGATAGTGAACCTGTAAAAGCTGACCCAATATCAGTCCAAGCCCCCGAAATTATCCATTGGGATATCCTGGAAGATCAAAGGAAGAAATACTTCAGGATTAAAAGGATAGGAGACAAGTATGAGGTTTACTCTACTAGGGGCAAAATCATGAGAAGCTGTTCCAGATCTGACTTAGAAGAAATGTTCAAGGTTGGAATGAGCTTGTATGAAAAGGACTTGACAGGAGCAGGAATGAGCTTAATAAGACTAGTCATGGAGTACTTATGCATGATGTTTAATCCTAGAAAAGTTCAACATGTTGTCAGAGATCTGCATCTGGAGAATAAATTCCAAAGAATAGACAATTGGATGTTATTTGAAAGGTGTGGAGTCTATGTCATCACTATTGACAGATCTTATCATGAGTACTACCTGGTGGATAAAATTTATGATCACAGCAAAGCCAAATTGCAGGGTATGTTGAATGCTAAGCTGGTATGCTCAAAGGATTCTGAAATGGCCAAGATAGTAGTTAGAAGAATCATCAATCAAAGCTTAGGTTTGGATCCTAATCTTGGGAATTGAGCTTAAGTTTTGAAAGTATCATGAAGACCAAATTTTGAAGAACTTAACTTCTCATTCTGAAAAGTTAAGTTAGGGGGAGATTGTTGGGCCTGAAATGAGCTAAGGATGATTAATACTGCTAGATACTACTTCTTGTGTAATTAATACTGCTAGCTCAATATTACTACTGCTGGTGAGATTAATACTGCTGAAGGAACTTACTACTGCTAGACAAGTTAATACTGTTAGCATGTTAGTACTGCAAGAAAAGGTTAATACTGCTGAGATGGTTAATGTTGCTGAAAGAATTAATACTGCTTATGAAGAATAAAGCTGCTTAGAAGATAATGATGGAATGATGCGAAAGTCAAGGAGATTTGAAGATAATTATGGACTGGATCATGAAGATTAATTTTTCTTTTATAATTTTCTTGTAATCTGTCTTGTATATATACTGTATAGAAGGCATAGTTTAGAATAGACATATTGATAGAGTTTTCAATATACGTTTTAGTGAGAATTAACCTCAAGATTCATTGTAATCCTTTCTTTAGAGAAGTTCAGAACATCTGTTGAGTCTGTTCAACAGATTGAGGTTTTGTTTGTAATCATTAAGTTTAATCAATATAACTTGTGATTTGCATTCAAGTACTGTTTCATTGATTGAGTGTTAAAGTGTTTTTCCGCAACTTCTTTAACATTGTTTCTGAGTGTGTTAATTAAATTCTTCATTAGAATTTTTCGATCTTGACAATGAGTATGCTCGATTACTATTTTTGAGATGATCGATGGGTGTGGTTGTGTGTAGTGAGTCCTAACATTGCAATGATAGAAATCGTTTTGGGGTGATGTGTGAGACCGATCATGGTGTAAATGTTAACGCCTTATAGAATGAATATTGTTCGGGATGTTAATGACCCAACTTGAGGTAGAACTTCTTGGGTCCAAAAGAGAAGAATAGTTGGTTACTGGTGAGCTCCCAGTTCCTAGTGAGTCTTCATTCTTGGAGTTTGTTGTGTCGGCCCTTTGGGATAGGGGGAGAAGACTGCGTAGAGATATTGAGAGTTTCAACTCAATATTAAGTAATAAAATTGAGTCGTTTTGACTCTTTAGTCAACAATAGGGTGGCAAGGATGGTTGAGAAAAGATAACAATGTTGTTCGGTAATATGGAGTAAGGATAGGATGAAAGGGGGGTGATTGTCGATTGCCCTATTTGAGTCAAAGTTGAAACCACATAATTTTCAAATCAATGGTCAAGATGGTAATTGTGTAGTTTGGACATACAAGTATGTTGGAAAGCACTTGTACCACAGGTTGTTGCGAATATGGGAAACCTGACTGTTTGGTCGGAGGTAGAGCGTCAGTGATGAATTGCTGTGAAAGCAAACGGTTGACCTTGCTAGAGTAAATACCCTTCAAATGTAAAATGAGTTCGTGCATCGTGTTCTTTTTGGTAATCGAGTACATGATTCCTTCATGATAAAATGTGTGTGTGTCTTGTGAGTTTCTCGTTTTGAAATGAATTGGCGCGTGCAAGCGTGCGTTTAAAGGAAAAAGACAAATTTATTTATGTTGTATGATGAACTTTTGAACTTGATTATTGGTAAATTATTTCACCTTTTTCATGATTAAATTAATCTTCGTTGTGGAAATCATAACAACGTTTGATTGCATAGTTTTATAACTGAAACTGGTATGGACACGTTGTTGTCATACCAATGGGTGTGAGAGTCGATTGGCTTGCTTAGTGGAAGAGATTTCACTCGGTAATTTTATAAATCGCACAAGCAAAGTTTCATTGAAAACATTTTCGTTTGTGTCGGCATCAATTTGGTCGGGCAAGGTGGTGTTTGTTTGGGTCAAAAACACATGATCGCGACGAAGTAACATTTAATGTGTATTTCACACGACTTGTCTTGTATTAAGATAAGGTCCAGTCGACCGAGCATAACCCTGACCTCCGTCGAGACTAACATGAAGGTTGGTCGAGCGTCGCACGACCATCGCAGGGATTTACACTCGACCTCGACCATACTAACGTATGACCCAACTTTCTTATTCATTTAATGTAGGTTTAATACGCATAAATACCAACGGTCATAACGGATCAACATCATCAAGATCATTTATAAAGACTCAATCGTTACGAAAGACACATTCATGAGAGATCACGACTATAAATACTAAAGATACAAATCACAATTGGACAACTGAAATCTAAGACTCGAAGCATACAACTTACAAGCTCTCTGAAGAATACCTGCAATATGTCATTTACACGATAGTAACTATATTCACACCACGATAGTGTTTTCCCACACGACATACACTTATTCTTTGTTTATACATCTATTTCTTGTATCGATCATGTAATACTTTGTACTTCCAAGGACATCACCCCTGATTGGTGATCATAGTGCATGACAACACCTTTCTGTCGTCCGTTGTTTTTCCTCGTTGAGGTTTTTCCGCGTCACTAAATCTCTTGCCTCCTTATTTTATTGTTTAACGCGCATATTGTCGATCGACTACTTTTTTAGTTGGATAAAGCTCCACGTCGATCTTAAATTATTCTTTGGGTAATTTTTGGCATTAACAGTGTTGTGTCATGGGGTTGCATGTGAGCGATCCTCGAGATCGTTGTGTGTGTGGGTGGCTATTCATTTATGGCGGTTTCGTGTCATGCATACCTAAACTTGTTTCATGGTGTTATACTCGTTGAATTTTCAAATGTGCAAAATGATTTAAATTATTGTGTCGTCATGCATGAAGACTATGAAATCGCTAAGTCGTGGGGAATGTTGCATTTAAGATGAGGAAGGGTTTGGGAGTGGAAATGTCTCGTTCAAGCCGTTGATGGTCGATTCATGACCTTGGTGTTTCCATTAGGGGAGAGCGGTGAATATCGGGAGTCTTAGTCATTGAATTTAGTAATGCTTGTATTTTGGTAGTTTATACCATTGTTTGGTAACTTGAGATGTAGTTGTCGATGGGTGGTTATGTACGGTGAGGCACATAGTTAGTTGTGATGTATTGGAAAAGTAGGTTTTGTTAGGAATCCTTGTTTGTCGGGTACATCGTTGAAGCATCACCATGTCGACTGTTGATGTTGAAGTCAACGACCGTTTGTTGAGGTCGTTGTTAGGAGGTTGGAATTGGAGAAGTAACTATGGTGTGGTTATTTTTTTGAGTATATGCAAGGGTGTAGGAGGTCATTCGGGGAAAGGTGAGTACTTGGCATGATGTTGGACCACCTTGTGTGGGCGGGATGAAAGTGGAAAGTTGTAAGTTTGGATAGGTGATCTCTTATGAGGTTTTGATGGTTGGTATGGAGAAGGCAATATCTATTATGTGTACAAGGTGACCATAAAGAATTTGACTGTCTTGTGATGTTGTGTGGATAAGCTAGTGGCATTTTATGCAAGAATAGAAGTGTAAGTCATAGGTGTGGTAATGAGTTGATATGAGGTTAAGTGGTAGACTTGTGTTGTTGATATTGGATAATCGTAGGTGGGAATCTTTGATCGGATATTTTTTATGAGTTATTCAAAAGTAGCAAGTATGTTTGTTGAAATGTATGGGTGTTTGGTTGGTGTTATGGTATAGCTAATTTGAGAATAAATGGTTTGAGTGGTAGTTGGTGACTACCTAAATAAGGAACCTATGTACTCTTTGGTTGTGATGAGTTGTTGGGCGAATTGATCCTATTCCATTGAATATCGATGGGGATGCCATATTCGACTAGTTTGTGGTGCTTTGTTGTAGATTTAAAATTTAAGTGGAAATGTTGAAGTATTTCCTGGATGTAAAGGGGTTCTAGTGGATAGGACAACTCGGTTTGGAGAGCGAGAAATGCGTGGTGATTTTGAGCATTGGGAATTGTTACGGAATGACTCGGTTGAATACCTCGAGTGAGAATTGTGGTGAAACCGTTTGGTTAAGCATAGTAATGTGAGCGTGCTATTGGCGTAAGTGGAATGGTCGGAAAATGGAGTATGTAATGCGGGGTTGGCAGTGTTCCATAATAGTGTGGGGAGGTAAAAATGATATGTCGGAATAAGAGGGTAACCTGGAAGTGGAAGGTAACGTGGAGCTACGTCCACAGATTTGTCATTGGCGGGTTTATGAACTGTTAGTGAGGGTATGAGAAAGAGGATTATTGTGTATGTTAAAGTTCAAGTGTTGGAAAACTAAGTTGTACGATTGGTCTAAAGTTTGCACCTATTAGTGAGTCGCTCCTTGGAAGCATGGTATGTGTTTTCGAGAAGGAAGTGGTCGAATGTAGTGCTCTGAAAGACAATTGGTTTAGACTCAACATTGCGGTAGAAAGTGTTCCAAGTGAGTTTGATGTTCAGTGTTAAGCTAATCAGAATAGTTTTGTGTGAGAATGGCCATTCCTTCTTGTTGAGCGAGTGAAGTTTGAGTTATTTCAAGTATGATTGGAAGATTGTTGGATGCGGCGAGAATTTGAATGTATGTCTTCAGGATTGGTTCATCTTGGGTTGGTGAATTCTTCAGGAGATGGATTGTGGAAAAAGTTTCTCCTAATAATTATGTATAAGCATGGAGTGGTGGCATTGTAGGGGGTGTCTGTATAGTGCGTAGAAATTATTTAATGTTGAAGAGTTGGGATCAATGTGGTTTCAGGGGAGGAAAGTGCTATTCGTGTTAGATGTATGTCATGTTGAGAGATGCGATTTTTGAATTGCATGTTGTCTGATAAAGAAACTCATAATCATGAGTTTAATGTGATGTTCAAGGATGACCTGTTGTTGAGTTGACAAAGTGAGTGGTTCTTGCGATTAGACGGACATTATGTTGTGGTGGCGTTAACTTCAGCAAAATGCTTTCCTTTGCCGAAGTGAAGTTGTGTGCTAAAGCCTAAATTTGGTCACGTTTTGGAAACTGTGAATCTAAGTGCGAACAAGGAAGGAAATATCGAGTATAGCTGATCAGAGACGTTACAAGTGTATTTTACCAACTTCCCGACATATGAATGTCATGGTTAATCGAAGGGTTATTTGAGGAATGTAGTGCAATTTCGATTCTAATCAGAAGTTTGCAATGAAAATGTGGTAGTTTGTTGGTTTTCGTTCAGTTGTTTGAATGATTAACCAAAGTAGGATCAAAGGATCTTTATGGAGAGCGAAAAGGTTAGTTATGTGTTAATCCCTTGGAGACCCTCTAAGGGTAGAGATGCTTCATGGGAAGAGTGGCTTTCAAGTTGGACATACCTGGGGGACATTGGGGTATCGACCATACTTTTATGAATGTAATTTAGAAGGCTATCTGGTTGACACAAGTATGGTCAGACCGTTGAGTAATGTTTGATTGGATGAGAAGTTGAGTTATGACAATGAGCCAGTGGCAGTAGCGGATCACAAGGTTAGGAATTTTAAGACCAAGGAGATTGGTCTCGTGATAGTGCTTTGGCGATATCATAAAGGAAAATAGGAAACTTGGAAGTAGAATTGGACATAAGGTCCAAATATCGACATTTACTCGATGATGGAATTCCGGGGACGTAATTCTTTTGAGGGGGAGGTGTTGTAATAACCTGAAACATTTAATTTTAAAGTTTGAGGGTTTGTGGGTGTGCAAGTGAATTTCTTCAATTTCAAAGACCTAGGTGTAAGTTTGGAATAAAAGGGGTAAAACCCTCCTAAACCTCTCATTTCCATCCTCACGATTTTGGAGGCTGACAGAGAGCAATTGAGAGAGGAAATCAGTGTGTGTGGGTGCTTGGAGTCTTTGAGGAAGAAGTCTTTAGAGGAGGATCCATCTTCATCACCCTTAAGGTAATCATCTTCCTATATGATCTTAACTTCTAGGGTTTAATGGGATTCATGGTTGGGGGTGTAGGATCTTCTTCTTGTTGATGTTCTTGGAATGAAAACCCTAAAGGGAGATTGTTTTGTCTAAATATTGGTGGTTGATTATGGGTTTTGAGCAAAAACTCACCATTGTTAATGGTATGTTCAAGGATGTTAACGGGTTTTTTTTGGCTTAAATGTTGGATCAAGTGATGGATTTTTGTTTGGATTAAATGTTGTTTTGATGTTTGAATATTGATTAAAATGATTTAGAACGTCGATTCTATCTAGACCCGACAAACGTGTCATGTCGTGTCGGGTTCAAAGTTAAACGGGTTGAGAGTGTCTAACCCTAACCCGACCCGTTTAATAAACGGGTCAGAAAATCCCAACCCTAACCCGATCCGCCTAACCCGAGACGACCCACCTAACCCGTTTAACATTTATAAAACTAAAAATAAAAAATAAAAAATTCACAAAAAATACAAATCCAAAATTCAAATGAAAGCATTAGAAAAACAAATTTTATAGTTCAAACTTATAAGTTCTAATCAAATCTAAAACATTAAAAATTCAAAGCATTAAAAAGAAAACTCATAACATATATATAGTCAGGTTCAAGGGAAAACCTCTAAAAAAAAGAAAACTAAGGAACACCCTGGTAGCTCTTTATCTGGACGGTATGCATTTGTGCATACAAATAATTTATAATACGGACACATGCACATGCACAAATGAACAATATGCACCCATGCATAAAAACAAAAAAACAACATAATTACCTGTATGCACAAGTGCATACCGTCCAGATCAAAGACAACCAGGGTGTTTCTCAGTTTTCTATTTTTTGAGATTTTCTCTTGAACCTACCTCTCTCTCTCTCTCTCTCTCTCTATATATATATATATATATATATATAAACGGGGTTTTCGGGTCATTTCCGAGTTAAAATTTTTGACTCTGACCTTACCTGTCTAATTTTCGTGTCGTGTCGTGTTAACACATTTACTTAAACGGGTTGAAATGTATTACCCAAACCCGTTTATTTCGTGTCGAGTTAGCGTGTCGTGTCAGTTTTTGTCAGGTCTAATTCTATCGATTTTGGAGGCTTAAAACCGATTTGGGAGAGTATGGGGATAAATGACATTGATTTTAGCTGAAAATCGTGCAGACCTAGACCAGGGTCTGGCGCGACTTCTGGCGCGGGTTAGGTCGCGTGGAAGGTCACGCCAGCCACTGTTGGTCAACTTTATGTTTTGTCTCGTGTGTCGTATGAGGCTAGGAAGGCACAACTTGGGGGTTTGTCTTAAGGGTTGAAAAGGATGCATTTGGGGGATAATTAGGTGGTTTAATACCTTTGTATGTCATGTGATTTAGGTGTTTGGTTTGGACACTCGTAGCTTGCAGTGTGAGATTTAAGCGTGGACTATATGTGAGTTTTTCTTAACTTACTTTATTTGACGTATGGGCCCTAAACACGAGTAATGCTTATCAAAATGCATG
The DNA here is from genome assembly GCA_023525745.1 of Arctium lappa. Lineage (NCBI taxonomy): Eukaryota > Viridiplantae > Streptophyta > Magnoliopsida > Asterales > Asteraceae > Arctium > Arctium lappa. Next base: position 28,579,443 of record CM042051.1, on the reverse strand, counting down.
TTTTACATTGCTTTAAAATATGTTTGATGGTGTGGACATTTAAGTGTGCATGCATTTGGGGGTGGGGCATGTGATGGCTTTTATATGGGAGGTGTGTCCCATTTGGAATGCATGAATTTGTTTCATGTGATTCGTTTTGAGGGCAGGTGTGAACCCGAACACGTTGTCACAGGTGTGTGTAACTTAAGCATGGGCCATCTACATGTGTTGTATGTATGCATGGTGGTTTTAAAGGTGTGAATCTTTTGTAAATGCTTATAACTCATTTGAATGATATTTTGTGGTGTGATGCTAAAAACTTGAGGGAACTCTGTTAAGACACAGTCTCATTGGATTCAAGATCATCCAATACGAAGATCGCAATCTGAAGTTAATGCTGAAAGTCGCTCTCAACAATAGTCTAGGGTCTATTCTATAATAATAGTCAAAGTTATAATATCTAGATATTATTAGATATTATGTTTTAGTTATAATATTAGTTAATATTAGTTAATATTAGTTTTGATAATATCTAAGAAATAGATATTATCTCTCTCTCTTTGATAATCAGTTTAAAGAGAAAACACACAACACATACAGATAAGGTGTAAAAGAGAGAGAGAGCTTAACTGTGAAGAACTCAACCGTGTAATCGTTGATTGTTATATCGAATCAGGTTGGTTTATCTTCTATTTGTTTGTTGTTTGATTATTTGGTAACGATCACGAACTCACAATTGGAAGAAGGTATTATGGCACCAGCTTATGAGACTCGTATGGAAGGAACTGTGGAAACAGAATATGAACTTAAGTATCATGAACTAGGAGGTGATGACCTGAAAAGATTTAAAGGCGACAGATTAGCTAAGTCATACATTCTACAAGGAATTCCAAACGAAATCTATGTAAAGATTGACAGCTACAAGGCCTCGGGAAAAATAATGTGGGATCAGCTAGAGAAGATGATGATGGGTTCAAAAGTTGGGAATCAACTCAAACTTTCCAACTGCCTAAACAGTTATGAAGAATTTAAAGACAAAACTGGAGAGTCTCTAGAAGGAACATATGATAGATTCGTGACCTTGCTAAATGAACTGAGCAAGAACAAGGTCATCAAATCTCAAATAGAGTTGAACGTCAAATTCCTGAGTATTCTACAACCTGAATGGAAGAGATTTGCCAGACAGATGAAGCAGATCAAGGATCTGAATGAGATTCCACTTCATGAGGTGTATGAAACCCTCAAACAAAATGAAGAAGAGGTGGATGAAATTCTAGATGAGAAGAGGAAGGAAGTGAAGACAGTTGAAGACACAGTTGCTCTTGTTGTCAAGAAGAAGAAGAACAAGACAATTGTGTATGAATCAGAAGAAATTGAAGTTAATGCAGACTCTGACTCAGATGAAAATGAACAACTGAAGCAAGCAATGCTAATGCTGACAAATGCTTTTCAGAAAAAGTTCTACAAGAAGCCAAGTTCAAACAGTCAGAGGTATTCTTCTGGTCCTAACAACTATGTCCATAAGGAAAGGATTGAAGGAAGTAAATATGAAGGAAAGAAGTCTGAAGGAAAGAAAATAGCGGAGAAGAAGCCTGAAGAGAGAAGGTATCATGCTGAAGGAAAGAGAATAGATGAGAGGAAACCGGAAGACAGAAAGTTTAGAGCTGAAGAATCCAGTCAGTCAGAACCACCAACGTGCTACAACTACGGCAAAACAGGTCACTATGCCAGAGACTGCCGAAGACCAAAAGTCAGAAACTCCGATTATTACAAGAACAAGATGCTTCTTGCAAAGCAACAGGAGGCTGGTAAGGCACTGATGGCAGAGGATAAGTACTGGCTTGATCATTCAGACGAGGAAGAAGAGGATGAAGAAAAGGATGAAGCAGTCAACATGTGCCTGATGGGAAAGCTGGAATCAGACACTGAAGCAGATTCAGAAGAGGATGAAGAAGAGGAGGTATGTGATTTATCTTATTCAGATTTCATAAATAAAATGCATGCCATGAATTTAAAACTCTAAGGATTAAAGTCAAAGCTTAAGCGAGAAAAGGGTGTCATTACAAACAAAAACCAATCAATACAGAAACTTAGCAATGAAATTGCTGAGAAGAAAGTATTGGTTGAGGTTTTACATAGAAACAATGACACCAACGCGAAAGAACAGACTATAATTCTTAAAGAGAATTCTGAAGTTAAGTCTAAACTAAGAAAGAGTGAGCTTGATTTATATGAGCTTACGAAATTGCATTCTTCATGTACCAAAGAAAACTTTTCTTTACTTGGTAAATTAAAAAGTTTGGAAGAGAAGTTATACAAAATGGGTCAAACTGAACAAACTATTCATCTGAACAAACCCAAAGAGGAAGTAGAGAAATGGGGACTCGGGTATGAGAATTCTCACTATCTTAAAAAGGGTAAATCTGAAGTGCCTGCAGTTTATGATCTTACATTTTTAAAACTAGCTCGAAGAATACCTGAACTTAAAGTTTTCTGGACTGGATTGTCAAAAGAGGATGAAGCCAAGGAAACGGAAAAACGAAAGAACACAACTAAAGTTCAACTTCCATTTCGTTATGCGAAGTTGAATAATAGTTATAATGATGATCCAATATATCACAAGAAAACTCTTTCAAATGACTTCTTTTAGAGTTATTCTGTCAAAGAAATGGAAGTGAAGCCTATTCAAGGTAAACTATATGTCCCTCCTCTCGTTTTGGAAAGTAAAATATCTGAACTCGAGAATTCTTTAACAGATGAAAGACTTTTGATAAATATTGAACAAAAAGTTTTTTCAACTGTGTTCAAAAATACTGTTCTTTCTAAGGCTTCAAACTCTGAGGATATGTTTGGTCTAGCAAATAAAGGGTTTGATTTTCTGAACTCTGACGGTGGTTTAGATGATTGTTTTAATCAATTTGACTTTAATGCAAAACTTCCTAACCACTCATCTTTTGTTGTGCAATCTTTGGGAAAAACCAGTATGCCTCTTAACAGTGCAAAATCAATGAAAGTTGATAAATCAGTCTCTGTGAAAGCTAAAATTGCTAAAGGTAAGATTATATCTAAGCATTCACAGAAACCGAACACTACTGGTAATCCGAAGAAGAAGCATTCGTTTGTTGCTCATAAGTCTAACTCACGAGTTTCACATGTTTCAGATCTGAGCAAACAAATGTCAGAAGTTAAATCTCTGTGGCAACCGAAACAGAAGCTTGACAAGACCGTTAAATCGTTTTGTAGTGTTAGTTGTAGTAAGACTTCGCCTAGTAAAGATGTCTTAATTGTTGATGTTGCTATTTTGAACTCAAAACTCGTTGTTTCTCGTAAACAATATACAATAAAGCAATTATTTCAGTTATCTTTATCTGCTAGAAAGTCTTCTATTTATGATAAACATGTTTCTACTTCTTGTCAAGATTCTGAAGATTGGTTTGGCAATTATCATGTGCATTCATCTGATTATAATGCTTCAAATAACTTTCAAAATAAAAGAGGACCCAATTTCAAATGGGTACAAAAAACTTGTGCTAACACAGTAGAACCCAAATTCCAGTGGGTACCTAAGGCTAAATCTGTGTTGCAGACACACAAAGTTTAAAGGAGTTTGGATATGACTTCTAGACAAATCAGTCTAGGACTCGTTCCTCAAAGAAACTAGGTTCTTGAATACAACAGTTCAAGACCCGCACTTCAAAGATAAAACAATGTCTTCTGAACACGTCTGTTCAGAACCCGTGCTTAAGAAGAGGATATGGCTTTTGAACACATCAGTTCAAGACCCGCTATTTAATACTCAAAGAGTTTATTCCAATGTTGTCATATGAATATCTAAATTCATTATTTATCTTGTGCAGATCCGTCATTTATGGTACTTGGATAGCGGATGTTCCAAGCATATGACTGGACAAAAAGAGATGTTGTCCAATTTTAAAGATAAATATTGCGGAACAGTTAAATTCGACAACGACCAGTATTCACCAATAATGGGTTATGGTGATATGGTACACCACAATGTCACGATTAAGAAGGTGAGCTATGTTGAAGGCTTAAGACACATCTTCTTCAGTATAGGCCAGTTCTGTGACAAAGACTTAGAGGTCAACTTCAAAGCCAAGACGTGTTCAGTTCGCACTAAAAAAGGCGAGGAACTCTTAGTCGGTACTCGAGAATCAGACCTCTACACAATTAACTTGTCAAATGTCCAGACTGACAAGCAGGTTTGTAAACTATCGAAAGCCTCGATGCAACAAAGCTGGCTATGGCATCGAAGGCTCTCTCACCTCAACTTCAGGTACATCAACAATCTGGTCAGTGGAAAGCTCGTCAAAGGACTTCTAGAGCTCAAATATGAGAGAGAACATCTTTGTGCAGCATGTGAAAAGGGGAAGATGAAGAGGTCTCCACATAAACCAAAGCCTGAACCAAGTACAAGCGCTCCGTTAGAGTTATTGCATATGGACTTATGCGGTCCGATGCGAACTCAGAGTCTAGGCGGAAAGAAGTACATTCTAGTGATCGTGGACGATTACTCGCGATACACATGGGTCAAGTTTCTACGTTCAAAGGATGAAACACCTGATGTTCTCATCACATTCCTGAAGACGACCTAGGTGAATCTGCAGAAACCGGTCAAGCTTCTAAGAACAGACAACGGCACAGAGTTCAAGAACAAGTAGGTTGAAGAATATCTTGAATCTGTCGGGATTTCACATCTATACTCTGCTGCTCGTACGCCTCAATAAAATGGAGTGGTCGAAAGAAGAAATTGTACGCTAGTCGAGGCTGCTCATACTATGGTAAGTCAATCAGACTTACCTCTATTTTTGTGGGTAGAAGCTGTATCGACTGCATGTTATACACAGAATCGTTCCATGATACATCGCAGATTCAAGAAGACTCCTTATGCGTTAATCAACAACCGAACACCGACAATCAAATATTTCCATATATTTGGGTGTAAGTTTTTTGTGCTAAACGATAGGGAGAATCTCAATAAGTTCAGTGCCAAGGCGGATGAAGGCATCTTCATTGGTTATTCCTCAACATCAACTGCATACCGTATCTATCTGAAGAAGTCAAAGACGGTTATTGAAAGCGTCAACGTCTCGTTTGATGAAGAGATGGCTTCCGAACAACACAGTTCAGAACCCGTGATAACCGGAGTTCTAGCTTCTGGGCAAATCAGTCCAGAACCTACGTCTCAACAGAACAAATCAGATGAAGCATCAACGTCAACTAATCATATATCTGATTTAGACTTATTATTTGAATTGTTTTATGATGAATTTGTTGGATCTAATGTAAAGAAATCTGTTGTGGTTGACAGGATAGAAGACTTAACGACTACTCATCCAACCAGTTCAGATATTCCTATTGAATCCAACACCCAGATTCAACAAGAAATTCCAGTTCAAATGCCGACTCCAACAGTTGAAGATGTGACAAATCAAGAAGAAACAGAAGTAGCTGAAACAATAGGTTGTTCTATTCAGACTAATCTACAGCCGGACCAAGCTGTACCTACTGAGACTTCTGTACCATCTACTTCAACTGAACCCCCCATTCCTTTTTATATTGATCTATCATCATATAATCCACTCTCACCAATCACTTCAACTGCAATCATAATTCCTCCAGAACAAGCTGAAGAAGGTACAAGCGGTTTTATAGATAATTCAATTGACATACATTCATATAATCCACTGCCTCATGAACATAAATGGACCAAAAAGCACCCGACAAGCCAGATCATTGGCGATCCATCAAAACCGGTGCAAACTAGGTCAGCATCAATAAATATGTGCATGCATGACTCATTTCTGAGCAAGTTCGAGCCAACTCGCATATCAGAGGCACTTGCTGATCCAGAATGGGTGATCTCAATGCAAGAAGAGCTGAACCAGTTCGACGCACTTCAAGTCTGGAGACTCGTACCAAAACCTCAAGGTAAAACCATTATAGGTACGAAGTGGGTTTTCAAGATAAAGAAAGACGAAGATGGTACAGTTATCCGAAACAAGGCAAGACTTGTAGCCAAAGGATACAGACTAGAGGAAGGAATCGACTATGACGAGACTTATGCTCTTGTGGCGCGATTAGAGGCAATTAGAATGTTTCTAGCCTACGCAGTCCATAAGAACTTCACGGTCTTTCAAATGGACGTGAAGACTGCCTTTCTGAATGGCATTCTGAAGGATGAAGTCTACGTCTCTCGGTCAGAGGGTTTTGTCAATCAAGAGAAGCCGAATCATGTCTACATTCTCGACAAAGCAATCTACGGTCTGAAACAAGCTCCTCGTGCCTGGTATGATGTCCTTTCACAATTTCTAGTCAAGTCTGGTTTTTCAAAAGGTACGGTGGATACCACTTTGTTTATCAAAAAGGAAAAAGCCGATATCATTTTAATTCAAATCTATGTAGATGATATTATTTTTGGCTCTACAAATCCTAAGTACTGTAAGAATTTTTCAAACCTTATGGTGTCTAGATTTCAGATGAATATGATGGGAGAGATGAATTTCTTTCTCGGTTTACAAGTCAAACAATTTTCATCGGGTTTTTTTATCAATCAATCAAAATACATTATGGATATTCTTCGGAAGTTCAAAATGGAAAATTCAAAATCGATTGGTACCCCAATGGCACCAGGTACTAAGATTGGCATCGATCCTTCGGGTAAGGCTGTTGATGTTAGGACTTATCGAGGGATGATAGGTTCTTTAATGTATCTTACTTCTAGTAGGCCAGATATAATGTTTTCAACATGCTTATGTGCAAGATATCAAGCCAATCCCAAAGAAATCCATATGTCTGCTGTGAAGCGCATATTTAGGTATCTGAAGGGCACTACAGATCTTGGTCTGTGGTATCCTAAAGATACAAGTTTTGAACTAACAGCGTATACAGATGCAGATCATGCAGGTTGTATGTTAGACAGGGAGAGCACGTCAGGACATGTACAGTTCCTCGGTGATAAGCTCGTAAGTTGGGCATCGAAGAAGCAACTTTGTGTTTCAACTTCCACGGTCGAAGCAGAATTTGTAGCTGCTGCTAGCTGCTGTTCTCAGGTCTTATGGATGAGAACTCAATTGCGCGACTACGGTTTCCACTTCAACAAAATCCCGATATACTGTGACTCCAAGAGCGCCATCGCAATAACAGCGAATCCTGTTCAGCACACCAAGACCAAACACATAGACGTCAGGTATCATTTTATTAAAGTTCATGTTGAAAAAGGAACAATTGAACTTTTCTTTGTAAAAAACTGATTATCAGCTTGCCGATTTGTTTACCAAACCTTTAGACGAAAAGAGGTTTAACTTTCTTGTCTCTAAGTTTGGTATGTTAAATCTAAAGATTTAATCAGTAGTTACCTATCAAAGTTTTCTAATTGTATACTTTTTCATCATTTCTTCATTTTCGCAAGATATCTGCACTTCTATATACTGTTTATGATCCCAGGGGGAGTATGAGAAGAAATTGACAAGTGGTCAATCTTATTTTGAGGGGGAGCTCATAAGATTTCTGCATTTACCTTTTATGTCAAATTTTTGTAATGCAAGATTTTAGGGGGAGCTCTTCAAGTCAAAGGAGTTTGGATATGACTTCTGATTATTTCGGATCAGAACTCGTACTTTAACAGTTCTACTGCTTTTTGTCTTTTCAATATTAAGTGAATAAATTTTACTTTGACTTGACATAAGACTTTTGCAGAATTTTTGAGAGATACTTACAAGTTCATATGTTTATGACTTTAAGTTTAGCTTCATGAGATATAAGATCGCACGTTAAGGTACAATCCTTTATCTTAATCTCATAAATGGTTGAAAGAAGGATAACTTTCAATCATTTGAAATCATGTTCTTAAATGTTCAAATCACTTCCCGATTTTTCATCAGATTTTATATTTTGGGAGTGTACTTTAAATGTTTTACATGAGCTTACAAGATAAGCTAAACTAGTTTGAGCAACATATTCCTTATAGGAAATACGGGATCAGTGTGCTAGGACTTACAAGAAACTTCTATGGAATCACGTTAACCAGTGATTTCTACCCAAGAAGTTAATCCATAGTGATTGAGTGTGAGAAATCGAAAATAAATGAGTGTGATTAGAGTGAGCAAAATGTTTAAAAGAAAGAGCGTGTGAGAACAGAGTTAAAAGAATATCACAACTCTGCACCAACTTTTTCTGAGTCGGACAGGCACATTTCTAATGTTTCACAATTCTTTGGTGATCATTATTGAAACAGGCAACTAGCCCATGCCAACGCTTGATCAAACCTCACCATCTACTCATTTTCTACTCAAATAGAGAGTGTTTCATTTTCTAAGGGGAAGCAGCACATTTGCTATCTAATTTTCATTTGGAAAATCTGGATATTGAAAAGAATGAAGTCTGCCCCACCTTCGCACTTCACTCATGCACATTGAGTCTGTGTTTAACTTACTGTTGTCTCAGTGGTTTACACAATTTTGAGCCTAATAAGCAATCATCAAGTGCTTAATTCTTTCAACACAAGCACGAACACACAAGGATTTAGTTTCTTTATCATAACGTTTATAGAAATTACCTTTGTAGTGTTTCGATGATTAAATGGAAGCCCTGGGGGAGTCAACATCAAACAGCTCCTTTCCATTGAGTGTTCGTTACACACAGTGACTTAGTGTTACTGACAGGCGTTTCTAACTGATTTGTTTATTGCTACAGGTGTTACATGACTACTTTGTCTAGATTTGCAAAGATCTGGATGAATATCTTATGAATTGATGAATCAGGGGCTCTATAAGAAAGACATTTCTTGTCAACAAAAAGTTTTGATGAAGTCGTTGCACTTTTCATCAAAAAGGGGGAGAATGACTACACAAGAAATGACAAAGATCACATGTTTCAAGAATCACGTCCAAGATTGAATTCTTCAAAGAGCAAGTATTCTGAAGATATGCTGATTCGAGAGAAATTTTCTTTTGAAGATACTTTGATGAAGAATTTCGATCTGAAACTAGAGATAATTTCTTCCCATGAACTGAAAGAAAGATAAACTACATCTTTTGGGGGAGTTTACTATATCTTGAAGACTAAGAGAGAGATTGCATCTTTTGTGCTGAAAGAGAAGATCGTATTGCTAAATCATTTTCGTAATGATCTTGATCCAAAGGGGGAGAGTGTTAAGACACAGTCTCATTGGATTCAAGATCATCCAATACGAAGATCGCAATCTGAAGTTAATGCTGAAAGTCGCTCTCAACAATAGTCTAGGGTCTATTCTGTAATAATAGTTAAAGTTATAATATCTAGATATTATTAAATATTATGTTTTAGTTATAATATTAGTTAATATTAGTTTTGATAATATCTAAGAAATAGATATTATCTCTCTATCTCTTTGATAATCAGTTTAAGGAGAAAACACACAACACATACAGATAAGGTGTAAAAGAGAGAGAGCTTAACTGTGAAGAACTCAACCGTGTAATCGTTGATTGTTATATCGAATCAAGTTGGTTTATCTTCTATTTGTTTGTTGTTTGATTATCTGGTAACGATCACGGACTCACAAACTCATCAGACCTCCGGTCTAACCCTCACTTTTATAAAACTGAAAATATTTTCAGGCAAGTGTATAGTGGGAGTTCATCCAAAGGGAAAGAGAAGAGGTGACGTAATAGAAGAGGCATGGCGAAGGCTTGTAGTCTCCGGTAGGCGTATAGTAAATCTCAGTTGTGAATGTGTATAACTATTGCAAAAATTTGAGTTGAGGTTAATGTGCTTAGTTTTTTTTGGGACCATTTTGGTTGTGATGCTACGTTTTAGCTAATGTTGGTTTTGGGTCGTTACAAAAATTGAATTTTTAATTTTATCGTTTTAGTGATGATGTGTCATTGCTATAGGGAGATACAACTACGGACAAACAGTGACAAGATCTACAACGACGACAGTCGTCGCAATAGACATATAGTGATGAAATTTGGATCTTTAGCGGCGACTTTTGTTGATTAGTTTGGAGAAAAATGTTACGAGTTTGTTAAAGGTTTGTGTTTCATCTTAATTTATTTAATTCATTGGGTGCATAGTGTAGTGCTCATGTTGTTAAGTGTTGAGTTGATTATGAGTTTTGAGTTAAATAGGCCTTGAAAGTCTGGAATTTTAAGATTTTATCTTTATCCATAGATGGGAGGTGGGATAGGTAACTTTGCCGTACATGTCAATACATGACATTGCGGTCCCAAGCCCGGATAAAAGAGGAGGGCCAACCCAAGCTTGCTATCTTTGTGTTTCTCTTAATTAGACGTTATTTGTATTTTAATATGGATTCACATAATGGTATTCTAAATCCTGGTCAATACAAAAATGAAAAAAAAAAGCAGAACACTTTTTTACATGGTTGTTAGGCAGAACCGTGTAAAAAGATGTAACCATTTTCCACGTTTTTGTCAAATGATCGTGTAAAAAAGTCCTATCTTTTTACACAGTTCAACTAACAACCGTGTAAAAAAAAATCCTATCTTTTATATATTTACACGGTTCAACTAACAACCGTGCAAAATTGAGTCATTTTTACACGGGTTTTCTCACCTTTATACACGGTTTCAAAACCGTGTAAAAAGGTTGGCCACTTTCTTACACGGTGGGCTTTTACACAATTCCAAAACCGTGTAAAAATCTCTTTACAGCCATGTAAAAAGGCTTTTCTGTAGTGTTAATAATCGTTCATCTGAATGCAGGGCCGGTCTTGAGATTTCGGATGCCCATGGCGAAAGGCAAAAAAATGCCCCTTTATTACACAAACGAAAACCAATTTAAACGTGTTTGGAACCTAATCAAACTAGGAGGATCATTCCGCACGTCGGATCTTTATTAAATAAAACAAAATTGATACAATGGGGAGACATAAACCAAAACCTACTTTATCTTTTGGAAATGTGATTTTAGTTTCTCTAATAGGCCTTATTTCAACAAGTCTTTCATTTTTTAATTTAACCCATCCCAAACTCTTGGATCAAATACATTCACACAATATCATCAACAACATAAACTTTATATTCACGAGCATTTTCAATGTTTTCATCATCACAAACATTATCAATGTTATCATCATCACAAACATTTTCAATGTTTGCACCACATATGTTTTCATCATCACAAACAAAATCAATATTTTCACTATCATGAGTATCATCACTAGCAATATCATTTGGATTATTAACAAATTCATCACAAGATTTTTCAACCGGATTTTCAGAAACATTGTGATGGTCTAACAAGAAACACCAGATGGTTGTGATATAGGAAACATGTCTAAACAATTTAAACAATTCAAACACAATACAAACAAATATTCAACAAATTAAAGTAACTTATAGAAAGAATACACCTGCGGTGGTCGATTTAGGGTAGGGGCAACAAGTCAATAAGAGAGTAACTATGTCTCCAGACTTGACACTTCTGGTGGTAGTCGATTTGGGGAAGAATGTACAAGACCACAAATACGACTCCCGTCGATTTAGGGCAGAATCCACGACACAAGACCACAAATATGACTCCAGAAGTCGATTTAGGGCAGATTCCACCAACCACAAATCCACACAGTAGTCGATTTAGGGAAACCGCCAACCAATGGATGGAGAATTTGAGAGAGACTAACGAGAGATGAGAGTCTGATACCCGATAGGCGAGAGTCGTTCGATTGAGTTTAGTCTTCTAGAGTTGATAAATTGAGAGGAAGATTCGAGAGAGAGTTTGAGAGTCTGAGACATAAGGTCGGACATTGAGAGGCGAGAGAGAGCTAAGCGAATTGGATTATCTCATTACTGTAATTTTTTTAGGCCTCTAAAATGGAGCCTACTAAGCTAAACTCTTCATAAAATTTTGATGCCCTTATTGGCCCTGCTGCCCATGGCCTAAGCCACGTTTGCCATGGGCCAGGGTCGGGCCTGTCTGAATGGTATGTACATGTGCATACAAGTTATTTTTCCAGTATGCACATTCCTGGATTCTATGCATGTATGTGATACACACTAATTATTTAGTGCTTAAACACTTATTTCTTCATATATAGATAGGACATTTTATCTTTATATCCTATCTTGAGTCATTATCTTACCTTATTTTCCATTTATTTGTTTATGGAGTTAGAGTTTGTGATTTACCTCTTTTTACTTTATGAAAGGCTAAAATTGAATGTTTGGGTAGAATTGGAGTATTGCATCTTGTGCTGCAGTATTGACAAAGAATTGGACAAGATGATGAAAAACGTAGGGATCAAAGGAAAATGGCTAGAAGACAATTTTTGTAGCTTGGAGGGAAATATTTTGAAATCTCCTAGAAATTTGGAGAGGCTGGAAATTAGTTAACCCTAGTATTAGTTGTCATTTTGTACTATATTTAACTTCGTGTACTTTGAAACTTTGGTCCCAAGTATGGTTGTTTATTTACATTTTGCCCCCTCTAGCTTGGTATAAATAGAAGGGATGGGTTAGTTGTTTTATTATGCTTAAGATCTGATCTCATTCAGATCTAGTTTACTTTTGAAGTATTTAAGTTTCAGTATTAATATTAATCGTTGGAATCTTTGTCTTATGGCACCTGTTTCTGCATCATTACATTAGCATTGTTACTTTTACTTATTTATGCTTATCATCTTTATACTTCATTCTTTATTTTCAGTCATTTAGTTTTAGTAATTTAATTTCATGCAATTACTTTATGTTATTTACAGCTTTATGTACTTACTTTCCATAACGAGTAGCTAATTCCATTAGTTTTACTTTCCATAACGAGTAGCTAATTCCATTAGTTTGGGTGTGAGACAAATGGTGAGATTGTAAATAGTAAGAAAATGGATATTATTTCGTAATAACAATGTTCCACTATTTCATTTCAAGCTTTGTAAAACCAATGATACTTCTTGACGAGTTGATCACATAAAAAGTGTTAAAGTGTCGTGAACTCAGAGATGAGTCACTCGAATGCACGTCAATTTGAATGATATAAGAAGTAGACTTGAGAAAGTTGCTAACAAAGAAATTTGTTATCTATGTTTTTCAAATTAATTAATTCTCGACAGGTTAGTCACTATTCAAAGTGTTAAAGTGTAGTGGACTCAGAAATGAGCTACTTGGAACACATCAACTTGGAGGATATGAGAATCGACTCGAAAGAGTGATTTTAAACAAAGAAATTTGTTTTTTTTGGGAAGGGTGTTCTAGGCTATGCCTAGACTAATCCCTTGACAAATTATGACTGTAAGACATCAGTCCTGATTAAACCTCAGTGGCCACAATTGTTGTGTACGCCTGGATTCGAACCCTGGACAGATAGGATATTCCACCACATCCCCCGAGCATTAACTAGTACGCCACAACCCTTGTGGTTAACAAAGAAATTTGTTAATCCATACATTTTGAGGACTCCATTCGTCACTACTTCTTTGGTCCTGGTATTGCATAAAGATATGCAAGTTTTAAAGACATATGTTAGTGCAATGATTGAGTTTCCGAGAGGAATACCCTCAAAATGGATAGTGGATCTAATTATGGCCACACATATTGTAGCATTTCTACAGCATTGGTCTGCTGAAATCTGTGTTTATGTCTCACCACAAGTCTTACACCCTTGCTTTCTTTATATTATGTTATTTCCATTATTGTTAACACCAACTCAAAAGAAATCTTCAAATTCGTCATCTGAAATCATTTCTTTCTTTTACTTTTGCTAAACTTTCACTCCAATCTTCATGGACGATAATCGGTATCTTACAACTTTATTACTTGAAAGACGATATTGGATCATGTTGTATACATGTTTTTTGTTCTAATTATCACATGTCTATAGGTGTGTAAAAAACATTATTAGTGTACATATTATACACATGTAAATACTGGAAAAATTACTTATATGCATATGTCTATATCGTATAGATAAATAGTTAGTAGAATGTTCATTGATTTTCATATTTTTATGATTTTCCTCTATATTTTACCCTACATAAAAAAGAGTACGGCCAAATCTCCAGCCCCATTAGATGATTGATATCTCATTCATGTGCTTTGTCCACGAATTTGGAGCTTTTACACCCTTTGTGTCTCTACATCGCCCAACAACCAAGTTAAATGGCAAGACCTTTGGAATATCGCAAATGTACTAATAATTTCATTAGATAATATATAGAAAGAGAGGTGGGTTATTATGTAATCCTTTACATGGTACAATCATATAATCCCTTTATCCACCACTCATTTTATTTTTAGCTTTTTTCTTTTTTCTTAAAATAAAATGAGTGGTGGATAGAAGAATTACATGAGTTGCATCATGTAAATAGGTTGCATTTAAACGTTTCTCTCTCTCTCTCTCTCTCTCTCTCTCTCTCTCTCTCTCTCTCTCTCTATATATATATATATATATATATATATATATATATATAGGTGGGTTCAAATGAAAACTCATTTTTTTTATTGTGCACGTGAGGACCAATGGTTTAAACATGATAAGACTAATTGAGAATTAATTAGAGACAAAACTGGAAATTTGAATCAGTGTCTACCTTATTTGACTTTTTATTATTTATTTTTTAATTAAAAAACCTTTACCTACTTAAAGTTTAAAATAAATTATCTTAAAAATTATTAATATTTTAATCAAACAAAATACATAAAAAACGAGAATTTTGTGTTCTTCGATATGACATCCATCTCGATATAGTTTTTTTTTTCGTTTCATTTTAACCGTTTTTTACATAAAATGTTATATATGTGTTATATTCATTATGAATATATATGCACGCCCCCGGGTGTTCACATTCAGTATGAATGACAAATGTAAATGTCCATTCACTAATCATAATGAATAATACAGTAGTCAGAATAAATAATACAACATTCATGATGAATAATACATGAATTCATGATTCATGTATTATTCATCATGGATCGTGTATTATTCACCATGAATGTTGTATTATTCATCATGAATGATACATTATTCATGATGAATAATATATGAATGGCATGTAAAGGTGTAGACACATGACGCACTCTCTTTTGTTTCCCGATTCACAACCGAAACTCGATAGGTTTTCGATTCGTCTCGATGCGGGTTGGGTTACGATGATGAAGAACGCGATACCTTACGACGTTGTAAAAAGTGTTGAAGAATGTGATGTCAAGTTACAGACTTACGGTGTCGAAGTGTTGTACACATTTGAACGTACATAAATAATCATAATGAATATAGCACATATAACATTTCACGTAAAAACGGTTAAAAAATATATATCGAGATGAATGTCATATCGAAGAGCACGAAATTCTCGTTTTTTTGATGTAATTTGTGTGATTAAAATATTAGTAGTTTTTAGAATAATTTATTTTAAACTTTAAGTGTGTAAAAGTTTTTAATTAAAAAAAAAATAAAAGGTCATATATTGTAGACATGAGTTTAAATTATCTTTCATTTTTACTCATAATCATCTTAGTTAATAATTTTAATTAAAAACTCTATTTAATATGAGTTATTGGATCAATAAAGATGGATAAGTCAAGATTCGTTCTCATATGCACAATAAAAATTGAATTTTCATTTGAACTTCCCCCTCTCCTCCCCCCCCCTCTCTCTCTCATATATATATATATATATATATATATATATATATATATATATATATATATATATATATTTTTTTGGCAAAATTAATTCTAAGTTATATATTTGTTTGCTAATCATTATCTATAAATTATCGACGGTATGAATCATGATAACTATTTTATTATTATCCATTAATAATCAATACTTTCATTGAATTCCCTTTTTAATCAAATTTCCAGTTTTTTTCAAACAAGTGAGATTATTGTTCGCCTTTCAAAGTTTTTAATGTAATGTTTTATATTAATTGTAACATATTTAATCAAAACTTTGTTATCTCGTTGTTAACCATTAAAAACTATTCTAGAAAAATGATTTTTGATGTACTAACTCATGATATTTAAAAATGGTATTTTAAATTTTAATAAATAAATTATTAATTACATATTGTATCCATACAAAACATTGCATTATTAGTTAACACGAGAAAGGGATCATGTTATAACTAGGGGTGCTCATGAGTCGGGTTAAAGGCATTTGAACAACCCAATCCAATGTTTGTGGTTTGAAAAATCTCAACCAACCCAACCCAATCAAAAGTGCAACCCGACCCAACCTAAATCGTTAGATTCATATGATTTCAGTCGACGTGGTTTGTGACATATCTAAACTAGAGCTAAGATAGCAAGACTTGAGAATTAAGAGAAAGAAGAGTTACTAAAAGTCTAAAACCATTAAAAAAATACATAAAAAACGTATACGCTTTGGTCGGTCATCGGGTTGGTCGGGTTACTTTGGGCATAACCCGTTTCCAACCCAAAGTAACTAAAAGAGCAAAACTAATGAGAAATAAGTTAGCGGAATATGTTTTGAATGGAGACGACGTTTCTTAATTAAAGGTCTCAAGTTCCTTCATGCTGGTGATTAGTTACAAAACATGTGATAAAGTTAGAAATGATTAAAAAGTCGATACTCAAACCCTAAAAATCAAACCATGTACAATTTATGAAAGCAAGTCGATTAACTCAACAAAACATGTTGAAATTTCTAAATATTTAAAGGAAAAGTAAAAGAAAAACGATTGTAAAGAAAGAAAGAAGACCGATATGGAATTTGGAGGAAAAAAAAACATGGCTAAACCCTCTAAAATGGCAAAATGGTCAAAACACCACACCACCTTCTTAGCGTGTAAATGCTTCAAAGTCATTTTTCGTATTTGAAAGTATAAGTATGTGCAAAGAGAATGTTGCTATGGCCGTTGAGAGCCGTATTCGAGATTTAGATATGTTTGTGATTGATTGCAGTTGTGAACAAATCTAGTTCGGTCGATCCAACTCTTATATTTATAAGTCATGCATATGATATGGTTTTGTAGTTGTGTATATACCTTCAAAGGTTTTAGTCTTTCATGTTCGGGCAATTCCCCTAAAGGATTAATTAACAACTTATGTGATTAGTTTGTAATATTAGGGTTGTTGATATATCGTACATTTAATTTATATAGGGGTTTAATTTAGAATGTTTATTAGATAACTTTAATGAGAAAATTGCACAATACAAAAAATATGTGTTATCTTTTGATAGAATTATATGACACATGATGATCTAAGATGAACACATTCACATTATTGTGCAATCTTGTATGTATTCCATTTGCAATTAATGTCATTTTCAATTAAACTTATCATGATGCAAATTTCCCAGAAGATAACATAAATTGATGGTGTATTTTACTTTTTTGCTTTGGTGGTCACATCACATGGGAACCTAAATTGAAGAAACAAGTGTTAAAGTAACCATAGTTTTAAAGTGGAATATGAATTAATGGAAATGTTGCATACGACCCATCATTAATCCACATGTAGTGGTCCACGTCTAGAAATGGGTGATGGTCTTTAACCACTTACACATTGAGTCAAGAAATTGTATTTAGGGAGACGTATCAAACGAGAAGGCCGTCAATTTGTGATAAGGGGAGAAGTTTCAATATCACATATAATCATAAGTGATACAAACATGTTGCATTGACCAAGCATAGAGCGGGCGACCTTTCTCGCGACCCTTGATCACCAAGTCGACCGTGCCTTTTTGGACATGTGGTCTCACATTGGATTTTACTCTGCAATCACATGTGATCTCGAAACTTTTCGTCTTCTCAGAAATTGACCGACTTCTCATTTGATCTTAGCGCTATACATGTGTGTGTATTCTATTTATAATGAATATCAAACTTATTTTTTGATATATTTGTATGATGCTTTATTTAAAAAATAGAACTTTGAAAGTATATTAAGCTTATTTTTGAATGATATTTGGTATTAGGAAAATGAATGCATACTTTTTTGTAGTTATGGAGGAGGGAATGGTTAAGGATGAGGTTACTTGATCAATTGGACATCAAAATGAGAGAAATGATTGTCATGTTTACCTTTCTATCGTTCCTTAATGAGGAATAGAGAAATCAGAAGAAGAAAATTAGAATAAATTGGTGCATTTTTGGAAGTAGGTGTGTAGTGTTTAAGAGACTTCAATCTATGGAAACAAAGGCGTTAAGGCCATGTATTAGGTTAAAGTTAGAGTTCTTAGGTCCCGTTTGGTTTGCGGGATTGGAATGGATTGGATTGAATTTCAAGTGAGGATTTGGATTTGGGGGATTTGAAATCCCTTAGGGGGTGTTTGGTTCATGGATTTTGAAGAAATTTGAATGGAAAATTCCTTTGACCAAATTCCAATTCCTTTGTTTGGTTCACATATTGATCATGATGAAATCTCTTGAATTCCATTGAATTCTACAAATCAAGGAATTCATCATTCCTTAGCTAAAGTGAAAGAATTGAATTCCAACAAATTCCTACCAACCAAACGTGTGGTCAAATTACATCAAATTCCATTCTGCGAACCAAACGCCTCCTTAATGTGTTTGGTTTATAGGATTTGGAATGGATTTGAAATCCATTCCTTTATAAACTTATAAACTTGTTTGGTTTGTTGGATTTGGATTTGGATTGAGATTTTTTTTGTTATTATTTGTTTGTTTTATAAAAAATTTATTTTTATTGATAAATTACTTTTTTAATCGATTTTTCTAAAATTGTATATTTAATCATTAAAAAAATTTCAAATTATTCAAAACTACATATTTAATTATCGGTATTTATACTTATAACGATTTGTTTAAATTAAAAGAAACATTTATTTATCTATTAAACTAGAAACTTTTATTTATTAAAATAGTAAATGGTATATGATATTTTAAAAATGTAAAACATTAAAAAAGAAAAAGATAAATAAATTACTAAAAAGGACCAAAGAACACTCCTCTCCTACTAGTCAACCTAGCAAAACCACCCGTCGGCGCTTGTGACATTCCTCGTCGGCGGTATCTCAAAATGCCACAACCGTCCGATAGCATGCTTCCGATACTTCTCACACAAAAACTCATTCGCATAAGCCTTATCCACCTTTCGATTAACATCGTGCAAAAACACATGCGTCACACCGGCTTCAGAAAGCTTCGTCCGGTACTTAACGACGGTAGCGTTAAGATTCGGCGTGTCTTTCAGCACCGTCTGAACCCACGTCGGATCTTCTACGAGGAACAACATCTTCCCACAGGTGTTAAACGAAGCCCACATGAGTGAATCGTGACAGAGTCCAAACACGAGGAAGTTGCAAAGGGAAATTGATCGGAGAACGTCAAAGGAGACGGTGATCTCCGAGAAGGATTGCTGAGGGACGATTGGTGAAGTAAAATCCATCAGGATTTGGATTTCAAATCCAGGCCCATTGCAAAGGATTTTGAAATCCATCAGGTAAGGGATTTTAAAATGGTCAATGGATTTCAAATCCGGTCAACGAAATCATTTCCTGCAAACCAAACACAAGATTGGAATGGATTTGAAATCCAAATCCCTCCAAATCCATTCCAATCCCGCAAACCAAACGGGACCTTAGGGTTCTTATGAAATTAGTGGGTTTACACCGAAATTGGAGCATGAGTATTAGATTAATCAATGATTTAGCATGTTATGATTGTAATATCCGGGTTCAAATCAATAATTTTAGAGTTTGGGTGAAAGGTTGTTCAAGACCCAAAGTGCAAGGGGCTAAGTGTAAGTTTTGAATAAAAGGGTTTAATCTAGGGATCTTCTTCATTTTTCTTTGACGGAGATTGAAGGAGAGAACGTGATCGGAAGGGATTGATATTCAGCTTCTTCAAGGTAAGGTTTCTAAGACCACATTTTCTCTATTTGAATTAGTAGAATGAGTAAGACTCTTCTCAAAAGAATGGAGTCTGATGTTGGATTGTAGGGTTGAGTGAAATGATTGAAAAACCCTCTTTTACTTCTTAAAATCAATCCTAAAGATTGATTATGTTAATGGGTTGATTATTGTTGTTGGGAGTACAAATCCTATAGAGTTTGGTAGGTTAATCATGGGATTATAGAACTTGGGTATGTGGTTCGAGGTCTGGGGTTCATTTAGAACCCTTAATCGCTTTGGGTGTATCTTCGACCGGGCCAGGATTCGAGCGCCCGGTGTGTAGTCGTGGTTTCGGGAGTCGAGATGGACCGGGGGCGTCCCGGTCAATAGGACCCGGGAAGGGTTGGCCCGGGGGACGGGAACCCTGGGGTGGGAGCCACCTGGGCTGTGACCCCGGGAGATGGGGGCCCGAGGGAGTTGGGGGTATCGGGCGGGGAGCTTGGGATCGTGAACCCGGGCGACCTGAAGGCGAGGGGTCGGGTGAGGCTTTCTGCCAGTGTGGGTTTTGGTTGGTTCTTTGTAGAAGGCCGCTTTTTAAGATTAAGAGAGAGTGAGAGGGAGATAGCCTTCGTTAGTTATTTTACCTGTGAGGTGTCTTACCAGTATATCTATGTTATCGTAGGTCGTGAGATCATTAAAGCGCGGATTTAATCAAGGACCAAAGGTGAGTTTTCTGAACTAAAAAGTCTCTTATGACGAAGAAGTTATGTTTTATGTATGTGAGCTTATCTACAAGCTTTGAAATGATGTTGCTTTAATGTTTACATGCGAGATGTATTCAAATGCTAAAGATATCTCTGTTATCGTTGTTTTAGTGGAAATATATGCATACATGGTCATAAGTGTGTATTATGCTCAAAGTCGGGGGGGTGTTCCGTTTATGTCATTGGGGGTGTGTCCCAATAAGGCAGTGTGAGCCACAGATACGATGTCACCTCAGGGTGGCGGTAGTGTGAGCTGAGAAGTTTATTGAAAGTGTAATTGTCTTCTTTAAAGCTGAAAAGGTTTATTTTTATAAATCATTTGAATGTCTGTTGAGTACAATATTGTTGTTAGAGAGGACTCACTAGACCTTTCGGTCTAACCCTCGCTCTTTTCAAAACTAAAAACCTTTTCAGGAAAGTGCCCAGCAGAGGGTTCTAGCAAGGGCATGAGGAGTTGTAGGCGAGAAGAGTGGCATAGGGGAAGATTGCTGCAAGACCACAGATTAAGTTATTTCCTATATTAAATCTCAGTTGTGTAATAGGTTGTTTTCGCAAACCTTGATGGAATTGTTGTTTTGGGGCCGTTTGGCATTGTTTTATATTAGAGACATTTATACGTTATTTCTGCGAATCGGGTTGTTACAATTGGTATCAGAGCCATAGTTTAAAGAATTTAGGTGACCGGATGGGACTAAACATAAACTGGGGAGTAGGAGGACACAACTAAGATTTTAGAAAGTCTTTAAGAGAGACCTTGGTTATCGAGAATCGGGATGACAGTAGTGAGTACTCTCATGTAAGGTAAATTCATAATTGCAACTGGCCAATGCCATTATGAATTTACAGGTGCATGGGTATACTCGAGTACTATTGTTGGGATAATAGATGGGTGTAGTTTTGGGTAGTGAGTTCTATCGTTGAAAAGATAGCGTTGGTCTGGCGCGCTGTGTGAACACGTTTATGGTTTTAAGGTTAATACCATTTAGGATGAGTATTGTGTGGGATGTAGACATTTCGTCTTAAGGAACAACTTCTTGGTTCCAAAAAGGGAAGAATGACGATTGGAGGTGAGCTATTCACTCCAAGGGATTCGCCGGTTTGGTAGTTTGTTGTGTCGATCAATGGGAATCGGGAGAGTTCATCCCAAGAATTGAATAATAGATTTGAGCCTTTTAAATCTGTAGTTAGTTGAAAGGTGGCGAGGGTGGCTAAGAGACGATATTCGTGTTGACTAATAAAATGGAATGAAGATAGAATGGAAATGATCTATTATTGGTAAGTTTATTTGGACCAACGTGAGGACGCAGGAATTGCGAATAAATAGTTACGGTGGTTACTGGTAGTTGGACATACCAGGATGTTGGGAAACGTTGGCGCCGAGGGTTGTGGCAAATGTGAGGATTAATAGCTGGATTGTTTGATATTATGGAGTAAGGATAGGATTAATAGTACGGTGTTGCAAGAAACATATTCACCTGCTTAGTCTTTTTTAATTGTTTCGGCACACCCATGTTACTTGTAAAGATATAAGTGTTTTATGCACAAGCTCGGTATAAGAAATTAAAAACTCATGTTGTAACACCTCAAGTAAAGTAGGCCCATTGTTCAAGGACTAATTGGGTAAATTAGTGAAAGATAACCTACAAAGGTTAAATTGATATTAAATAAAATGTTAAGATCTTGGTTGGATGTTTAATTTGTTTGAAAGAACATAAAGGAGGGAAGGTAATTTGGAGGGAGAGGTTAAGCATCTTAGGAATCACCCAATGAGATCATTTTGGAATTTTTATTCGTTGCAAGAGAAACAAAAATAGCGAAGAAAATGGAGAAGAGACGGTTGCATATTGGTGCAATTTGAAATCATAGTCGTATAGCAAAACTAGAGAACAATTTCAATGCATTTAAGGTATGAATTCAGATCCAAATATTGTGTTTTAGCATGTTGGTAGAAACGATACTCAAGATGTTTAACATCAATTATAACATAAAATCAGTAAGTTAAGATCGATAAATGGTCCAAACGTAATTTTCATGTATTTAATGAGTACAATTCAAATTAAAGCTATGATTGGCGGGTTAAATTGATGTTGTAGCGTTATATGAAGTAACAATGAATGTTATAGGGGTACTAATGCATAAAGAATCAATAATAATACCTTAAAAGTGAGAAAGTTTGAGTTTTATGTATAGAAAATTTGAAGAATGTAACACCCGCTATTTTGGGGTTGGGTGAAAAGTTGACTTTTATCCAAAGTTCAAAGGGGTAAAATGTAACTTGGGTTATATAAATAGAAATCAGATTTTAGATATTTTAAAAATATTACAAATATCAGTTTTTGAGAATCAGAGAGAGAGAGAAGAGAAGCAGGAGAAAGAGGTCGTTCGGTTTTCTCCAAATCCAGGTACGAATCTAGCTTAATGCTTTGATCTGAATGCTTTTAGCCACGTAGAATCTCGTTGTGAAGGTTTTAAACCGTTCCATTGTGAGATCTGAGTATTTTCTCATTTTGGATCTGGGTTCTGTATTCGATCTGTTCTTGATGTTCTTGATGAACAAGACGATGGTCCTTAGACCGGGGTCGTGTTCGACCGATGGTCCTTCGATCGGACCGTTGTTCGATCGGACCGTTGTTCGATCGGACCGTTGTTCGACCGGACCGTTGTTCGACCGGACCGTTGTTCGACCGGATGGTCGTTCGACCGGACCGTTGTTCGACCGGGCCGTTGTTCGACCGGTGTTGTCGTTCAACCGGTACTGTGTTCGACCGGTGTTGGGTTCGACCGGATTTGGTACTCGACCGGATCAGTGTTTTGGCAGTGTTGTATTCGTATTCCAGAGTTGTAAGTTATTAAGTTGTCTTTATTTTGGCTTACCGATTATCGGTGTTGTCATAGGTAGCAATCGTCAGAAGCAGGCTATAATCAGGAAGAAATCTGAGGTGAGTCCTTTAAGCTAAATCGGTCTGTATTACGAATGCTATGTGATAAATGTATTAATTGAAATGTGGAAAACCTAGTTTCAAAGTGACTTATTGTCGTTGGGAAATACCTTCTAAAGATCTCACATTTTCAAGAATCACGATTTATAGAATTGAACTGTTGTTCATATGAATTTCCTGCATATCTGATTTAATATGAGTATGCTCTGAAATGACATGCTTTGGCTTTTAGTCTTAGTGCAATGGATCCATAGGCACTGTGTTCCTATGTCCCCTGTTTTGGGCATTTGGTTCACGTTTTAGCACGGGATAGGCATCAGGTTGCCATGATAAGTAAGGTGTGGGCCTATACGGTCGGGCAGCGTCTCATGGTGCAGTAAGGTGAAATCCCATTATGTGCTTGAGTTTCCCCTGTTTTGGGAACTCTCAAGGATAGATCCAGAGGGGTTGACTTGAATGTTTTGAGCAACATATCTAGAGGGGTTGAGCTCGTTATGTGATTTTTGGGTATTACTTATACCATGTTTAATCACTAATGGTTTATTGGATTTCTTGACTTAGCTCATGGCTATACTACCGCGTGGCACCAATTGGGTTTAGTACTCTCTTTTATGTGGCTTGTTCTCACTAGGCGTTAGCCTAACGCTTGCTCTTGGTTGTCATGTTGGCAGGTTATCTTAGCAGTGGGGCTCGTCGGGACTGAGGGAGCGACCTTGGGGTCGTGAGAGATTCTTTTGAAGATTCATTTTGGAAGTGTAGCGACACCCGTTCCTAATCTAGATATTTTGTAGATTAATAGGATGTCGTTTTATATTTCAGTTATCTACCTAAATATTAGCTACTCTATACCCGTTGGGTTGATTGTGTATTGAAATTGTCACACCTTATTCCGCAAGTTAGTCTATTGCCGAATTGTTTCTTCGAAATTTTATTTCCGCAGTTTCTAGGGTGTTACAAGTTGGT
This sequence comes from Arctium lappa, assembly GCA_023525745.1. Classification (NCBI taxonomy): domain Eukaryota; kingdom Viridiplantae; phylum Streptophyta; class Magnoliopsida; order Asterales; family Asteraceae; genus Arctium; species Arctium lappa. The sequence goes on along the minus strand of CM042051.1, from coordinate 28,555,013 downwards.
ATCAGAGCCTTGGTTTAGGTGAACTAGGTATGACTGTAAGATGCCTAGACTTAAGCTGAGACTATTAAGTTACGACTCGTGAGATGGGGTAGATCTTGTAAGATAGGATGGTCTTAGGGTCAACGGAAAATTGCACAAATTGAAAGTTGTAACGATGGTAATAAGCACTCTTGCGTATTATACGTTCATAATTTCACTTAGCTAACGTTATTATGAAAATGTCTTACGTGAGCATACTTAAATTACTGTTGTTATAACGATTGATAAGTGTAGAAGTACGTTCTCTGTGTTTTCCGTAATCCTTATCCCGTTCTTTTGCATGATTGCGTTCAGCAGAACCATGGTTAATACCAGGAGTCATCCGGAAGGCCAGGAGGCCGACATACCTACGGTCGACCATCCGCTGGCGACCATAGTGGAGGAAACGGTGCGTGTGAGTAATGTGCTGGGTGGAGGACCCGAGCATATTCCTCGACGAAATTTGGAGGCTGATGAGCCTATTATAGAAGAAGTGACGGCCGAGACGTGGATGATGGACCGTAGGATGTTGGCCATGAACAGGGCCATGGCTCAACAACAAGAAGTATTATTAAAACTTCTTGAGGACCGAGACGATAACTACCGTAGGCACGAAACAGTTGGCGAAAATGTGATTGTTGCAGGATCCGGGGGTACCGGACCTGTAATTTCCCCCGTGGTGACTGCAACCCTAGGCGTCAATCGAACGGCACGGACTTGCACGTTCAAGGATTTTCTGGGTTGCCGACCACCAGAATTTAAAGGCTCGGACAATCCCCTAGATTGTATGGCCTGGGTCCGAGAGATGGAGCAAGCTTTTCGCTCAAGCGAATGTGGGGAGGAACAGAGGGTGATATTTGGTTCCCGAATGCTGCGGGGAATAGCTCTCACTTGGTGGGATGTGTACTCCGCTTCGCTGGAGCCGACCGTGCTGGACCAATTGTCTTGGTCTACTTTCAAGGAGAAACTGCTAGAGGAATACTGTAATGAGCGGTCGTTGGACCGAATCAAGGATGAATTCCAGAACTTGAAGAAGGGAGGTATGTCTGTGAGGGAATACAGCCGTCTCTTCATGGATAAGCTGGGCTTTGTGGGACATCTGGTCCCGACAGAGAAAGATAAGATCAAGGCTTACATCAAGGGTCTCCCATCGGACATGATGTCGATGGTTCGTGTGACGAAGACCTCCACCCTTCGGGAGGCAATGGAAGAAGCTCAACTTATGGAAGATGCTTACAGTCTCGGCAAGGAGCAAAGTGTTCGCCAAATCGAGAAGCGGAAATGGGAAGGAAGTTCAATGCCCTCAAAGAAACCCTTTTATGCCAACAACAGCGCTCAGCGAGGAGCTGATCCTAGACGCGATGCCAAGTGGTGCTCCAAGTGCCGAAGTAAGCATTACGGTCCTTGCAACTTTGTTCCCGGGACGTGCTACAAATGTGGGAAGATGGGTCACACGTTCCGAGATTGCCCTCTCAAGGGACAGGTATGTTTTGAGTGTAGGGAACCGGGGCACGTAAGGGCGGAATGCCCGAAGCTCAAGACTGGGGGATTTAGCGGGAAGAAGATGGAACCGCCGCGGTCGACTGGAAGGGCTTTCCAGATGTCGTCAGAGGAAGCTAAAGCATCGACCGATGTGGTGTCGGTACGTTTCTTCTCAATTCCGTACCTACACGTGTGCTATTTGATTCTGGTGCTAGCTACTCGTTCATATCTGATTTGTTCTGTCAAAGGCTTGATATGTCTAAGAGTATGCTAGAGATTGTTGTTGTGGTAGAAATAGCAAATGGAGGTCAAGTTCTAATTCATAATATCCTTAAGGATTGCATCTTAGAGCTTAAGGGGAAGAAATTTCCCATTAACTTATTACCAATGCAAATTGGCGGATTCGACGTGGTGGTAGGTATGGACTGGTTATCTAAGAACCAGGCCGAAATTGTATGTTCCAAGAAAATGATCCGTTTACCTGTGGCAAACGGAGAAGCAACTATAATCTACGGCGAAGGAAGGAAAGACGATGTGGCGATTATTTCAGTAATCAAAGCTAGGAAGTGTTTGGCGAAAGGATACGTATCTTTCTTGGCGTATGCCATCGATACCAAACTCGACCAACGGAAATTGGAAGATGTTAGGGTGGTGAGCGAGTTTCCCGATGTGTTTCCGGAAGACTTGCCCGGGTTGCCGCCTGATCGAGTTGTGGACTTTCGTATTGACCTCATTCCTGGAGCGGCTCCGATTGCTCGATCTCTTTATCGTTTGGCTCCTACCGAAATGCAAGAGATGGTGGTTCAACTTCGAGACCTTCTCGAGAAAGGTTTCATCAGACCGAGCTCGTCACCGTGGGGAGCTCCGGTTCTATTTGTCAAGAAAAAGGACGGTGCATTGAGAATGTGTATCGACTACAGGGAACTGAACAAAGTGACGGTGAAGAACAGGTATCCACTTCCAAGAATCGACGACCTGTTCAATCAACTTCAAGTAGCAGGTTGTTTCTCAAAGATTGACCTTCGGTCGGGGTATCACCAAGTGAAGGTGGCAAAGAGCGACATCCCAAAGATGGCATTTAGAACTCGCTATGGGCACTACGAGTTTCTGGTGATGCCATTCGGCCTAACCAACGCACCGGCGATATTTATGGACTTGATGAATCGAGTGTGTCGACCGTTCCTCGACAGATCAGTAATCGTGTTCATCGACGACATCCTAGTTTACTCCAAGAACGAAGAAGAGCACGAGCAACATCTCCGTGAAGTATTAGAGGTGTTAAGACGAGAAAGACTCTACGCAAAGTTTTCAAAGTGCGACTTTTGGCTTCCAAAAGTTCAATTTTTGGGACATATAGTTTCAAAGGAAGGAGTCAAGGTGGATCCCGCAAAGATTGAGGCAATGACGAATTGGGAACCTCCCAAGAACCCGTCTGAAATCCGAAGTTTCCTAGGTTTGGTAGGGTACTACCGAAGATTCATTGAAGATTTCTCAAAGATAGCCTCGTCGTTGACGATCTTGACCCGGAAGAACGTGAAATTTGTGTGGACCGAGAGACAAGAAGAGGCGTTCCGCACCTTACAGAGGAGGCTTTGTGAAGCTCCTATCCTATCCTTACCAGATGGGACGGAAGATTTTGTGGTGTACAGCGATGCGTCGAAGATGGGTTTGGGTTGTGTACTGATGCAAAGAGGGAAGGTAATCTCTTACGCATCAAGGCAACTTAAAGTGCACGAAGTCAACTACCCTACTCATGACTTGGAATTGGCAGCTGTGGTGTTTGCACTGAAATTGTGGCGACACTACCTCTACGGTACGAAGTGCACTCTTTATACTGATCACAAGAGTCTGAAGCATATCTTTAATCAGAAAGAGCTAAACATGAGGCAGCGGAGATGGTTGGAATTGTTGAAGGATTATGACTGCGAGTTGCTCTACCATCCGGGTAAGGCAAACGTAGTTGCCGATGCTTTGAGTCGAAAAGTCTGCGGAGGAAATTCTCGTGCTACCTTTGCACGGATTGAAGTAACTTCAATGCTTATTGATAGAATCAAGGAATCGCAAGCCGAAGCCTTGCTAGAGGAAAACCTCAAAGGAGACGTCATGGCGAAACAACATCTTTTGTTGACTGAAGATGGTCGAGGGGTAAAGCTTTTCAATGGGCGAGTCTGGGTGCCCAAGATTGGGGGTAATAGAGAACTTCTTCTCGAAGATGCCCACAAGTCAAAATACTCCATTCACCCGGGAAGCACGAAAATGTATAGAGATTTGAAATTGCTTTATTGGTGGCCAGTCATGAAGCTCGATGTGGCGCGCTATGTGGAACAGTGTGTGACTTGTTTGCAAGTGAAGGCTGAGCACCAAAGACCCTACGGAAGTTTGCAATCCTTGGAAATTCCGGAATGGAAATGGGAACACATCACGATGGATTTCGTGACAAAGCTACCAAAGACCTTGAAGGGTCACGACGCCATTTGGGTTATAGTTGACCGCTTGACCAAAAGCGCTCACTTCTTGGCCATGCGGGAGACCTTTCCAATGGATAAATTGGCGAAGTTGTACATCGATAAAGTAATTTCCCGGCACGGCGTGCCACTATCTATAGTCTCTGATCGGGATAGTCGATTCACGTCGCATTTTTGGGATGGCTTACAAAAGGAATTGGGTACACGTGTGAAGTTGAGCACAGCCTACCATCCTCAAACCGACGGACAAAGCGAGAGGACAATCCAGACGCTAGAAGATATGTTAAGATCGTGCGTAATCGACTTTGGGGGTAGTTGGGATACGTACCTGCCTTTGGTAGAGTTCGCGTACAATAATAGCTACCACACAAGTATAGGGATGGCACCGTTTGAAGCATTATACGGTCGCAAGTGTCGAACTCCCGTATGTTGGCTCGAGGCGGGGGAAAAGCAGTTCGCCGGACCAGAAGTGGTACAAGAAACGGCGGACAAGGTCAAGGGCATCCGCGAACGTTTGAAGGCGGCCCAAGATCGACAGAAAAGCTACGCCTATAAGAAAAGACGACCAATGGAATTCCAAGTGGGAGATCGAGTTATGTTAAAGGTGTCCCCTTGGAAGGGAATTATTAGATTTGGGAAGCGTGGGAAGTTGAGCCCCCGTTTCCTTGGACCGTTCTCTGTGACTAAGCGGGTAGGACTTCAAGCTTACCAGCTGGAACTTCCTCCGGAGATGAAGGGAATTCATAACACGTTTCACGTGTGCTATCTACGGAAGTGTCTAGCAAAGTAGGAGAGTGTTATTCCACTCTCCGAGATCAGAGTGGATGAGGGAAATCGTTGCGTTGAAGAACCTGAGGCGATTTTGGAAAGAAAGACGAAGAAGCTTCGTCACCGGGAAGTCACAATGGTCAAGATTCAGTGGAAGCACCATCGAGGTGCCAATGTGACTTGGGAAGCGGAAGAGGACTTGAGGCGGAGGTACCCTCACCTCTTCCCATAGCCGAGATTTCGAGGACGAAATCTTCTCCAAGTTGGGGAGGATTGTAACACCCGCTATTTTGGGGTTGGGTGAAAAGTTGACTTTTACCCAAAGTTCAAGGGGGTAAAATGTAACTTGGGTTATATAAATAGAAATCAGATTTTAGATATTTTAAAAATATCACAAATATCAGTTTTTGAGAATCAGAGAGAGAGAAGAGAAGCAGGAGAAAGAGGTCGTTCGGTTTTCTCCAAATCCAGGTACGAATCTAGCTTAATGTTTTGATCTGAATGCTTTTAGACGCGTAGAATCTCGTTGTGAAGGTTTTAAACCGTTCCATTGTGAGATCTGAGTATTTTCTCATTTTGGATCTGGGTTCTGTATTCGATCTGTTCTTGATGTTCTTGATGAACAAGACGATGGTCCTTAGACCGGGGTCGTGTTCGACCGATGGTCCTTCGATCGGACCGTTGTTCGATCGGACCGTTGTTCGACCGGTGTTGTCGTTCGACCGGTACTGTGTCCGACCGGTGTTTGGTTCGACCGGATTTGGTACTCGACCGGATCAGTGTTTTGGCAGTGTGGTATTCGTATTCCAGAGTTGTAAGACATTAAGTTGTCTTTATTTTGGCTTACCGATTATCGGTGTTGTCATAGGTAGCAATCGTCAGAAGCAGGCTATAATCAGGAAGAAATCTGAGGTGAGTCCTTTAAGCTAAATCGGTCTGTATTACGAATGCTATGTGATAAATGTATTAATTGAAATGTGGAAAACCTAGTTTCAAAGTGACTTATTGTCGTTGGGAAATACCTTCTAAAGATCTCACATTTTCAAGAATCACGATTTATAGAATTGAACCGTTGTTCATATGAATTGCCTGCATATCTGATTTAATATGAGTATGCTCTGAAATGACATGCTTTGGCTTTGAGTCTTAGTGCAATGGATCCATAGGCACTGTGTTCCTATGTCCCCTGTTTTGGGCATTTGGTTCACGTTTTAGCACGGGATAGGCATCGGGTTGCCATGATAAGTAAGGTGTGGGCCTATACGGTCGGGCAGCGTCTCATGGTGCAGTAAGGTGAAATCCCATTATGTGCTTGAGTTTCCCCTGTTTTGGGAACTCTCAAGGATAGATCCAGAGGGGTTGACTTGAATGTTTTGAGCAACAGATCTAGAGGGGTTGAGCTCGTTATGTGATTTTTGGGTATTACTTATACCATGTTTAATCACTAATGGTTTATTGGATTTCTTGACTTAGCTCATGGCTATACTACCGCGTGGCACCAATTGGGTTTAGTACTCTCTATTATTTGGCTTGTTCTCACTAGGCGTTAGCCTAACGCTTGCTCTTGGTTGTCATATTGGCAGGTTATCTTAGCAGTGGGGCTTGTCGGGACTGAGGGAACGACCTTGGGGTCGTGAGAGATTCTTTTGAAGATTCATTTTGGAAGTGTAGCGACACCCGTCCCTAATCTAGATATTTTGTAGATTAATAGGATGTCGTTTTATATTTCAGTTATCTACCTAAATATTAGCTACTCTATACCCGTTGGGTTGATTGTGTATTGAAATTGTCACACCTTATTTCGCAAGTTAGTCTATTGCCGAATTGTTTCTTCGAAATTTTATTTCCGCAGTTTCTAGGGTGTTACAAAGAACAACTTTATTTTCGTCCAGGCAAGAAGAACGTGACCTTTAAAGCTTGCATGGCTAACTAACGATGAAAATGAATCAGACTACCTCTAGAAATTAAAAAATTTAAAAAAATAAGTATCGTAAATAAATGACTATCTAAACACATTTGCCCAATGGATATTTGAGGGTCGTTTCAATCTTTTTCGAGGCTCTATTACACTATACAAAATATAAAATTTCACATTATATATTATATTAAAGGTCTTATAAATTAAAATAGAAAAAATGTCGTAAAATACAAAATTAACTTAAATAGAATAATCTTCTAACATTGTTCGAAACAAAACCTTCTATCAGTTCATTATAATCAACTTTCTCTGATAAGTCGTTAAATTGAAATATTGGTGTGTTTATATATATAGGAGGTTACCAACTATTGTTTATCTCAAGTTCTTAAGAAACCCTAGCTCGGTGATAGGGCTAAATTCTCCCTCAACTCTCAAGTTTCAGCATGTTATCAAAGGACTATAGTGCTTTGAACAATGACGATCAATATAATGATGAAACGAAGTCAACGAAATTGCAGTGTGGGCTGCTTACCAAACAAGAAAGAGAGAAACAAAGAACAAGAAAGGGGAAGATTATTAAAGAGGATCGTGCTTGATGCTTTAATTATAAAATTAGTGATTGGGAAAACAAAGATGAACGAGAATAACTCAATAGGTGAGTTCAATCTTCAAAATAAAGACCTAAGGTGTAACACCCCAAAAATTGAGACTAACAAAAATTTCCGAAAAGGAAATGTGGTATATAAATATGCTAGAACACGAGCTCATCCCAAAAAGGGGAACAATAAATGCCAGTTAATTACAAGTTTGTAATAACAATAAATGAGAGATAACAACCTCTTAATCTAGATTCTAGCACAAGAAGTAAGATTACAAACGATTGTCATCTACATCCGAAATAGTCATATCTAAGTGGCATCCCAAAAATCCCCAAGCTCTCAATCTAGAAGCCCGCTAAACCTTCTTGGCGGTAGCGCCGCTAGAACATGAGATACACATCAAACCAAACAAGTGTTAGGCCAAACAAGCCTAGTGAGTTATACAAAGCATGGCATAACATTTAAAGAGCATAGCATTAACAATTATAGAATGATTTAGTCGACATGGGCCATACGGGAATCAATGGGGGAGACCCATCACACCAATAGGTTTTACCTCAAGTCAATGTACCTTGATGTTCACTCGCATGAGCAACATCCCAAGGCCCGACACACTTGAAGACTACCTCTCATGCATTACTCCAAATGACGGAGGACTAGGTGCATACCGTTCCGGTGGCACCTCAAACCATATCCTCCTGGAACATACCCATGGTTCCTCCAATTTATATATATACTATCCATCTCTATACATAATCCATATCATCAAGATATATGCATAAGATCTCATATAGTTCCAATTCCATTTTAGGTTCAAAACCCTAAAATATGCAATTCTCATAATGATAATCACCAATCCCATATTAATACAAAATCATAACCCATACATATAATTAATACTTCCACATAACGAACACATAGCCAAAACTCATAAAATCTCAAATATCACAGTTAGGTCAAACTTATCAGGTGATCAGATTCATACATGTATAGGAGGTAAAGTTAAATAAGCAATCAAGATATGTATCTCAGTTGAAAAATAATTAAAAGAACTCACTATCTAGGGTTTTACACAAACCCTAGAAAACTAGATGAGGTTGAGAGGAAGTGAAGACTTGGTTTGAGTTCTTCAATGCACCACCTAAGCTCCTTCAAGATCCCTTTAATGCCAATAAATGCTCCCAACAAAAGGTAGGGTTTCAATAAATGTGGAGGTGATTGAGAGGGTGGAAAATCTCCCTAGAAGCTCTTCTAATCGGTCCAAAAACGAATGAAGTGGTAAAGTGAAGTCTAAATGGTCAAGAGTTGAGTATTAAACACTCAGGGCCCGTCGGCGACAGTGCCCGGCAACATTGCCCATGGCACTGTCGCGAGTCATAGTCGCGACCTTCATGATACCCTCGGTACAATTTCAGCGATTGTGACAAGAATTATAAACACTTACCTTAAATTTTCGGGTGTTACAATCCTCCCTACCTAATAAGGATTTCGTCCCCGAAATCTTATTCACTAAATAAGCGAGGATATGTCTTCTTCATGTCTTCCTCGGACTCCCACGTTACGTTGGTACCCCGATGATGTTTCTATTGAGCCTTCACCATAGTCACCTCCTTATGCCTCAGTTGCTTCGTCTTTGACTCTAGTATGGCTTCCGGTTCTTCTACGCATCGGTTACCATTGTCCACCCGAATTTCCGTCAACAGAATCACACTTTCCTCTTCGGCTAGACACTTGCGAAGGTAGCAAACATGAAATGTGGGGTGGATTCCATCCATTTCCGGCGGCAAGTCCAATCGATAAGCTTGAAGTCTCACTTTCTCCAATATAGTAAAGGGCCCAAGGAAACGGGGACTAAGTTTTCCGCGCTTCCCGAAACGGATGATCCCCTTCCAAGGAGACACCTTTAACATAACCCTTTCCCCCACGTGGAACTCAACCGGTCTTCGTTTTTTGCCTGCATAACTCTTTTGCCGGTCTTGAGCCGCCTACAATCGCTCTTGAATACCTTTCACCTAAGGTGTCGTTTGTTTTTTAAGAGGTTTGAAGTCTGAAGTCTTATTTTACTTCTGATTAATAAGAGGTGGTGCAGAAATCTAAAATCTGAATCAACAAGACTGTATGTTTCCGTAACGTCTGGAGGCGTCTTGAGAGAAAGAAGAGCATATGAACTGAGGTGGCGATAAGATGTTTTAAGAAGTTAGGTCACCACTTCTTATTTCAGATGTATTTAGGAGTTAAGAGCTTCTGAAATCTGGAAGAAAAAAAACAGTTTAAATCTAAAAAGGCCTAAACGATTCAGATTTAAGAGTCATTAAAATGTTTTTCTTTAAAACAAACAACTCCTAAAACATTATAATTACTCAAAGAAGAGGGACATACTATGTTACTGATTCATATAGTTTACTGATTCATTGAAAATTTAGTATCTAGTATGTTGGTGATTCATATATATTCAAACAAAACTTAAATTTATTCGTATATTTTACTGATTCATTGAATTGAAAATTAAATATTGGGTTTTTTTTTTTTTGGAAAAAGTAGGTATGTGGTTGGTAGTTGGCACTTCTAGAATTACGTGATGTTGACCATTTCTATCATTTATTTTGTTAAAGTGGATGGTTTTGGTTGTTTACGTAATGGATTTTATCATTGTTTTTCTAATTATATTTCCACTTAAATTGTTAGAGAATCTCCAACAGTATTTCTAAATTTTTTCTAAAATATAGAATGAAATGTCAAAATCTCTAAAAACATTTTTTTCTAACTCCAACAACTTTTCTATTTTAGAGAATCAATCATTATTTATATTATTATAATATTCTATAATTTATCATCCTAATACATTTTTTAAAAAAAACTTAAAATAAAATGTTAAAAATTGAATCTTATTGGTTGGATTGATTAAAATAATAGTTTCTCTCTCTACTTTAGGGATTATAGAGAATTCTCTATATTTAGAGATTTTTTGTCCTTTCTCTATTTTAGCAAAGCTGTTGGAGAGAAATAGCAAAGAAAAAGTCATTTTTTTCTATTATAGCAATGCTGTTGGAGATGCTCTATTATACTATTCCATTTCTTCTAAAATTGGGATATTTAACTTTTTTTTTATGTATACTAAGTGGTAATAATTTTTAGTGAATAATTAATTAATTTACTTCTTATTGTAACAAAAACAAAAAAAAGTTATAAATTATATTTTTTTTTAGATTACGTAATCTTAACTAGGTATAAATTTGTGTTGGATTATTTATCGTGTTATATAGTTTATTAAGAATATTTCTTATAATGTTTATTTAAAACTAGAAGCGTACTCGCGCAATGCAGCGAGATACATCATGATTTTAATGTTTATTTATTTATTTATTTATTTTTATTGATTTACAGTACGATTTTGGATGGTTTTTATTGAGTGATAATGGTTTTTTTATATATAAATTTGTTTAATTTAGGCTTAACAATATAATGTTTTTTATATAAAAAAATTTAAGTAGTTTGTTAAAATTCATTAATTATCTTATATATTTTAAATTTTTTATATTTAAATTTAGATGTTTATCATGTTTATCAGAATTCAAATTTCATAATTTTAGGGTTTGGGGATTAGAGATAAGGATTTTGGAGGATAAAGATGAAATATATTAATTAGGGTTAAAAGCTTTACAGGTAGTACATTAGACTTTAGTAGTTATTTTTAAGAGATTTTAAGTAGATAGCTTTAAATGATAGTACATAAAGTTTAATGAGTTGTAATTAAGAGTTTTTTATGTCATCTTTATAATATAGTATAGATAATAGATTTTATCTTACTTTAAACTATGAATAAATATAGAAAAAATTCAGAAAAACCAAACAACTATCTCATTTTGAATGATTAAGTTTATGAACTATTTTTTTGAATGAAAAAGACAACAAACTTTTTCATTTTGAACAATTAAGTCTCTAAACTATTTTTCTGAATGAAAAAAACATTAAACTTTCTCATTTTGAATGATTAAATCCTTGAACATTTTTTTGAATAAATAAACCATCGAATTTCTAAAAATTAGTTACCTACATTCTTTTAATAAAAATAAAAACCAAAATCAGTTTTACCGTTCTCAGACCCCTTCGTCATTCAAACCCTCAAAAACAACAGTATCACTTCCTCTCGTCTCATCATTGTATGTTCTCCATATCGTCTATCACGCTGTTGATCCCTGCCATCAGTCTCCCTCTTTTTGATATTTTTATCTATCAAAAGAGTAAGAATCAAAAGACAAAAGCATATCAAAAAGAGGGGAATCGATGGCAGGGCCAACAACATGATAGACGATATGGAAAACAGACAGCAATGAGGCGATGGGGAGCGGTGAAGGGGAATGATACCAGTAAATCTGTGTGGGATTTGAATGGTGTATGGTTTGGGAACGGTAAAAGATTTTTTTTTTTTTACTTTAAAACCTTTCCTAGTCGATTACAAATAACTTTTTTTGGTTAAAAGATGTAAGTAACTGATTTCTACAAGTTTGATGGTTTATTTCATTGAAAAAAAAATCATGGATTTAATCTTTGAAAATGATAAAGTTTAATGATTTTTTCATTCAAAAAAATAGTTCAAGACTTAATCATTCAAAAAGAGAAAGTTTAATGGTTTTTCATTCAAAAAAATAGTTTATGAACTTAATATATACTATATTATAAATCATTTGAGAAAAACTCTTAAAAATACATTTTGATGCATAAAATAGTTTTTATCGATACATATCACTTAAAATTTAAGATTACAAGTAATGATGTATGAGTTTAACTTTTTAAAGCTGCATTTTTGAATTCATGACTAAATGATAAACATAATCAAACATAAGATAAATCTCATTTTAGATATAAAGAATGTAAAATATTATTATGATAAACATTGAATTCTAATAGAACACTTAATTATTATTTTTGAAAAAAAAAACATTATTTTATTAAATCAAAAATAAATTACATTATTATTAAACCTAAATTAAATTAAAAAATTAAATCGTGCAACATTGTGCAAGTATAATTCTAATAATTCAAAATGAAATAGGTCTTTGATTTTTTTGAACTTTTCCCAATAAAATATTGTTAAACAAGAGCATTTTTCATCTATCATTTTACCATCTTCTATTACTTTTTTTTTAATGGCAAGTTAATGCATACACACGTTTCAGCGGTATCGGGTCTTCATTACGGGCAATCCCACTAATCCACTGTGACCCGACCCAACCTTTGACTGAACCCGATCGGCAGGGTAGAGGGTCCCATAGACTGGACCCACCCGAACAGGTCCAGACCCGGTCCTGAAGGACCAGACCCAAAGTCTAAATATCTCAGGAAAGTGTCGCTCGTGGGAATCGAACCCGGGTAATGTGGCTTTCACCCCCACCCCAGGATCTTCTATTACTTTTGTCATCATCTTCATTTTCGTCTGATAATAATGCATATTCTAATATAAAATTAAAGATTTGATATTGTTAGTTACCTCTATTATTAATATTTACGCATTTCATCTTCTCAACATGGCCTACTCGACATTTATTAAGTCAAAAAAAGTACAAGGTCTAAAATTACGATAAGCAGTACCAAGTACCAAGCAACATCAACTGATTTTGTGATTCAATGGAGTAGTTTTGTTAAGAATTCATGTATTTTACAAACATATATTATATATAGATAGAGAAGTTCAGTGGAAAACCTCAAAAGGCTGAAAAATTGAGGAACATCCGGATATTAATTCATCTGAACGGTATGCACACGTGCATACAAGTAAATTAAGTTGTTTTTTGGTTTTTTTGTCCGTGTGCATTATGCACATGTACATGTTACAAATTACTTGTATGCATGTGTGCATATCGTCCAACGATTACCAAAGTGTTCCTCAGTTTTTTATTTTTTTGCGGTTTTCCCATGAACCTGATCATATATATATATATATATATATATATATATATATATATATATAGGGGTTGTTTCATTTGCAACCCTTAAAAATGTTGCAAACCTTGCAACCCACATCTTAACCGTCGGATTCATTATCGGCGGTTATAATAGATATGGGGCCCAATATTTTTAATTAAAAAAACAGAAAAATAAAAATAAAATAACCGTCGATCATGAATCCAACGGTTAAGACGTGGGTTGCAAAATATCCTTCCACTATATATATATATATATATATATATATATATAGAGAGAGAGAGAGAGAGAGAGAGAGAGAGGAGTGAATGTTCAAACGAGAACACTAACTATTTAAGAAAACAACAAAAAACAGCAAATTATGTACAAAATCAAATGTGATTTTACATTAACCCAAAAAAATCGGACGCGGAATATGTCCAACGCGACCTACACCTACAGGTCGCGTGCATAGTCTCCTGAATCATATATATTTTATGCGTGAATCATATATGATTTTTTATGTACTCGACTGTTTTTGTGTTTTCTTAAATATATGTTGTTCTCGTATGAATCCACCTCTTTCTCTCTTTATATATATATATATATATATATATATATATATATATTACACACACACACACACATATATAGGACATTAATCAAATGAGGACCAAAAAATGTTGAGGACCATAGGAACCCATCTCAATCATCCAGTGGTTTTATTCAAAGGCCACTATAAATGGTGACATTTTTGTAATATTTCTGAAAGTTATACCTAATCTCACAACTAATTTGGAAGTTCAGGGGTATTTTAGAGATTCATGGAAAGAACCCGATGTCGTGGTTCAGAGTCAGATCACGCCTAATGACGAAAGGGGGCCTTTAGGGTATTTGAAACTAATTCATTCACTTTTTCTGGATGGTTGTGGGCGCCAAAAAAAAAAATAAATAAGAGAGTGCTTCTCGAGGAGGTGATAGAATGAAGAGAAGGGGAAAAAAAATTTGACCTTAACTCTCGCCATGCTTAATTTCCTTCAAAATTAAAATAAAAAAAATGCAAACCTAACTAAATCATTCCAGTCCCAAGTCGTCATCACATCCAACATGAGCCGCCATCGTCGATCAACAAACGAAAAACAAGAGAAATCGAACCTTCTTTTATATGAAACTCGATCAACAGTTGTAGTAGTTCTAACTTCGATGAACCGAAGCTACTACGATCTACCAAAATAAACGAGATCTACACACAGGGGTGCAGATCCGCAAAAGAAAAATGAGAGAATTGAACCTTCTTTTGGATAAAACTCGATCAACAACGGTAGTAGTTATGGCCTTCGACGAACCAAAGCTACTTCGATCTACCAAAACAATCGTCGATGATGCTATAGGGCATCAAAGAATGCTGTTTTATAATTAATCTCGATTGACAATACCAGGAAGGAAAGGAAATTTGGGTATTGCTCTTGGTAGATCCCATTATCAATCTGTAAGTTTGGATAGAGACAAAGGAAAAAGTTAGGGATTAATTTGGGGAAAATGTGAAATTTGGTTGATTTCATTATCCATCTGTAAGGTTGGGTTTTAATTCGGTTTCAGATTTGAGTCTTAAGTTTGATTTTGATTGGGTTTTCTTATTATCAACCATCTTTCGAAGAAATCATTCTTTCCGGTATGAAGACGGTGTACACATTGACTGCTTTGAAGACGTTATGAAGACGATGCCAAGATAATTCTTTCCAGTGGATGGAGAGTCCGTCCACTGATGGTTATGAAATAGGATATGAATCGGTGATTATAGACATAAATTGCATTTGATTAGATTAGGTGAAAATAGATTATAGCTTAAATTTGTGTTTGATTTTATGTGGTAAAATAAGGTTAGTATGTGTTTTATCTGATTAAGCTGTGTGTTTCATCTGATGAATAAATCTATATGTTTCATCTGATAAATAAATCTATATGTTTCATCTGGTGAATCTTGTTACCAAAATGACGATTATGCCATTTTCATGTGGTGAAACAACTTTTAATTAAAAACATAGAATCAAAACCAAGTTACGGCTTAGATCGGTTCTCACGGTTCTCAATCTTTTTATGGTTCTCACATGATTTAACCCGTATATATTACTTTAAAAATACTTTAAATAAATAAATATTAGGGTTTGGCTTCTAAGAGAAGGATTGTGTAAGAAGTTGAGTTAATGAGAGAAGCGGGAGACAGGATTTCCACCCTTGGATGCATATTAAGATGAGATGCACCGAGATAAGATGCACTGCAATGCACCGGTTCAATTCCCGTATCAAGCACGATTCATGGGTGGGTTTAAGATTAAAAGTGATCAATAGTCCAAATCCCTTATTATGATTTTCACCTTAACTCTTCTTCTCGCACGATCTTTCGCCTATATATATATATATATATATATATAGAGAGAGAGAGAGAGAGAGAGAGAGAGACTTAAGTTCGCATGAGACCAAACAGTTTCCGTGAGACCGGTGAGACCAAGCTTTAAAGTATGAAACTTCACACCAAAAAACTATGAATGTAAAAAAAATCGAACTTTTCATAGAGAAAACACCGTAAATGTTACGTTCACGGTGTTTTTCGCTGTGAATGTTTGTTTGTTTTTTACCTTCACAACGTCTTCACTGTGAAGGTTCGGATATACCTTCACAGTCTCTTATCTGTGAAGGTTTGATTTTTTTTAACTTGGTTTAGATTTTTTTACCTTCATAATGTAATCACATTATGAAGGTTCGAATGTTTTTTACCTTCACAGTATTTCGGTGTGAAGTTTCATGTTTTAAGGCTTTGTCTCACGCGGTCTCACGGAAACAGCTTGGTCTCACGTGAACCTGACCCTATATATATATATATATATATATATATATATATATATATATATATATAGAAAGAGAGAGAGAGAGAGAGAGAGAGAGAGAGTCAGGTTCAAACGAGAACAATATCTATTTAAAAGAACACGAGAACTAAGTGGGTTGCATAGGTTATAAGATTTTCATGGATTGCAAATTAAACTACCCTTATACATATATATATCTATACTATATTATAAAGCACGGATAAAAACTCTTAAATACAAATTATTAGGCATAAGGTACTATCATTTTATGCAAGATTTTAAAAATCTCTTAATTTACAACTATCAAAGCACAAGATACATATTACTACTGCATGCTTTAACACCCACTAATTTGGTATGTGCAGAGTCTTCCTTATATGTAGACATTTCCATGTATCACTATTAATTAATATACTAGAAACGTACTCGCGCAATGCAGCGAGATAGATCACGATTTTAATGTTTTATTTTATTTTTTTGTCGATTTACAGTACGATTTTGGATGGTTTTGAGAAAATGATAATGTTTTTTTATAAATTTGTTTAATTTAGGCTTAAAAGTATAATGTTTTTTATATAAAAAAATTAAGTATTAATTTTATTAGAATTCAATGAATATCTTATATATTTTAATGACATCTAGAAAAAATAACCAATTATATATTTAATAATATAATTAAAACAAAATTATAGTAATATAATATATTAATTAATAGTGATACATGAAAATGTCTGCATAAAAGGAAGGTCCTGCACATATCAAATTAGTGGGTATTAGAAGCTTGCAGTAGTAATATGTATTTTGTGCTTTGATACTTGTAAATTAAGAGATTTTTAAAATCTTGCATAAAATGATGATACCTTGTGCCTAATAATTTGTATTTAAGAGTTTTTTATCAGTGTTTTATAATACTAGCAGTATACCCGTGCAATGCATCGGGGTGAGCAATTGTAAATGGAAATAAAAAATTAATGTAATAGCTTGTCAGGAAAAAAATATATATATGGAGTAAATCATATCTTTATAATTTATGTAGCATTAGTAGTGATAAACGCATAACTTGAGTTTTTTTCAATCATGAAGCATTAATAAATTATATTAAAGTAATCGTTAAATGTATATTTGAATTTTAAAAAATGTATTAATCAACGATATATAACGAATGATAATATTTTTTTCAAAATACTGAAATATAGAATAGGTAAAAATAACAAATATAATGCTGGATAGTATTATTTTGTATCTAAACGTATATATAGGTTCATTATTAGTTAGTTTTATAGAATTCAAAAGACTTTAAAAACTTGTATTCATGAAGAAAATACATGTACTATCATAATTAAAGAAATATGTTAATTTGAGCAAATAAATAATTTTTCTTCTTTTGGAAAAACCTCAAATGGAAGGAAAAAAACTTGAATAAGGAAGGTAGTGAAAAAGTAAAGTTTGATTTTTTTTCAAATGAGTTGTACCTTATGCATATTAAGTTGTGATTAAGAGATTTTTGAAATGTATGCATAAAATGGTAGTACCTTATGTTTTATAAGTAATAATTAAGAGTTTTTTATTCCATCTTTATAATATAGTATAGATAACTTTTTTTATAAAATATTATGTAAGATTTTTTAATTATATTTTAGATTTTTTATATCTAAAATATGTTAGAGAGTTATTTTAGGGGAGTTAAAGTGGGAAATGATTTTAGGGGAGTTAAAATTGTTAGAGATAATGATTGAAAATTAATGAATAACATTAAATATAGTACATACAATTTTTATGGTTGTTTTTTAAGTAATTAGCATTAAATAGCGGTACATTAAGCTTTATGACTTGTTTTTAAAAGTTTTTTATGTCATCTTTATAATATAGTATAGATAGTATAGACTTATATATTTTCATGAAATCTAGAAAAAATAACCAATTACATATTTAATAATATAATATAATCAAAACAAAACAAAATTATAGTAATATAATATATTAATGAATAGTGATACATGGAAAGTCTACATAAAAGGAAGGTCTTGCACATACCAAATTGGTGGGTGTTAGAAGCTTGTAGTAGTCATACGTATCTTGTGCTTTGATACTTGTAAATTGAGAGATTTTTAAAATCTTGCATAAAATGATGGTACTTTGTGCCTAATAATTTGTATTTAAGAGTTTTTTATCCGTACTTTATAATATAAGTAGAAACGTACTCGCGCAATGCAACGAGATAGATCACGATTTTAATTTTAATTTTATTTTTTTTGTTGATTTATAGTACGATTTTGGATGGTTTTGAGAAAATGATAATGTTTTTTTTATAAATTTGTTTAATTTAAGCTTAATAATATAATGTTTAATTTTAAGTATTTTGTTAGAATTTAATGATTATCTTATATATTTTAATGACATCTAGAAAAAATAACCTATTAAATATTTAATAATATAGTTAAAACAAATTTATAATAATATAATATATTAATTAATATTGATACATGGAAAGGTCTGCATAAAAGAAAGGTCCTGCACATATCAAATTGGTGGGTGTTAGAAGCCTCCAATAGTAATATGTATCTTGTGCTTTGATACTTGTAAATTAAGAGATTTTTAAAATCTTGCATAAAATGATGGTACCTTGTGCCTAATAATTTGTATTTAAGAGTTTTTTATCCGTGCTTTATAATATAACTAGTGTTGGGCCCGTGTATTGCACGTGAGGATAAATTTTTTTGTTGGAATATTGAACCGAGTTAAAATGAAACGTAATTTCTCTGTTAACAGTTAATGAAATACAATGTGAAAAACGAATGTATTTTCATAAATGGTTAACTTGCATATATTCTTAATCGTTTGTTGTTATGAGTTTGTGATATGATTGTGGGTTTTGAAAAATATAAACAAATTCTCAGTAAATAAAATAAAATATAAAAAAGTAGTTTTTCAAAGAAACAAAAATATAGTGGAATACATTTTGTTCAGTTGCAGGTTCCGCCATTGACACCCGACCGTTCGTCTTCTTCTTGTACTCGGATGATACATAGAGAAACTATATATATTTATAGTGAATGTAGAGAATATTTTAAATTTTTTTATTTTCATTTTCGATTTTACATTTAAATGTAAATATATTAAAAATATGGAAGAATATTTTTATATCTACATCGTTTCTATTTTATTTTCTTTACACTTGGTTAATTTGGAAAGTATTGCGGAATATTTTTATTTTAAAGAATACGATAATTTATTAGTGTATCTCGTTATTTTTTATTTTTAATTAATATCAATCTTCTTCTTTTTTTTCTTTTAATGCTCGTGAACAAAAAAATATGTGTAGATTTTATATTATAAAAAAATACGTGTAGATTTTATATTATGCTAATATAAAATACGTGTAGATTTTATAAAATAAAATAGATTTTATATTAGCAAAAAAAATACGGATGAAAAAAAGAGTTTATATTACATCTCATTATGTAAAAAGATTTTATAAAATAAAATATGGAAAAAAAACTTTATAAAATAAAATATGGAAAAATCATTATGAGATGTAATATAAAAAAATACGAAAGATTTTTTTTTTATATTACATCTCATTAATATAGAATTAAATTTAAATCTACATTTAAAATAGATTATGCTAATATAAAATCTATTTTATAAAATCCTCCACCAAAAAAACAAAAAGTTATATTAATAAATGAGTATTCATTTCACAAATAGATGATTATGTGAGATATTATGCTTGGAAAGGTTGTACCAAAGCATTAAGAATTTGTAAATTAAGTAATTGGCTTTAATTAGTTGTAACTTGTGCTTAAAATGTTGTAATTAAGAGTTTTTTATATCGTTTTTATAATATACTAGAAGTGTACTCGCGCAATGCCGCTAGATACATCACGATTTTAACGTTTCATTTTAATTTCTATTTTTTGCCGATTTACATTACGATTTTGGTTGGTTGTGAGAGATTGATAATGATTTTTTTATATAAATTTGTTTAATTTAGACTTAATAATATAATGTAATTTATTTTGGTTTAATAATATAATTTTTTTATAAAATATATCTGTTAGATTTTTTTAATTATATTTTATATTTTTATATTTAAAATTTGATTTTTATTTTATATTTAATTATGCCGAGAGTTATTTTAGGGGAGTTAAAGTGGGAAATGATTTTAGGAGAGTTAAAATGGTTAGAGATAATGATTAAAAATTAATAAATAGCATTAAGTGTAGTACATACAGCTTTAATGGTTGTTTTTTAAGTACTTAGCATTAAATAGTTGTACATTAAGCTTTAAGGCTTGTTTTTAAGAGTTTTTTATGTCATCTTTATAATATAGTATAGATTATAGATATAGATATAGATATAGATATAGATTATATTATTATAAATTTGTTTTAATTATATTAGTAATATGTAATTGGTTATTTTTTCTAGATGTCATTAAAATATATAAGATAATTATTGAATTCTAACAAAATATTTTTTTTATATAAAAAATATTATAATATTAAGTCTAAATTTAATAAATTTATAAAAAAATATTAAGTCTAAATTAAACAAATTTATAAAAAAAACATTATCACTAAATCGTAATGTAAATCGACAAAAAAAAAATGAAACATTAAAATCATGATATATCTCGCTGTATTGCGTGAGTACGTTTCTAGTATATATATATATATATATATATATATATATATATATATATATATATATATATGGTTGAGTTCTTTTGTTAACCTTGATATTCTTGTTAACTTTGAGAACTCATCCAAGCCATCCATCTTGATATTGGATGGTTAAGATTAATAGTCAATTTATATATATATGGTTGAGTTCTTTTGTTAACCTTGATATTCTTGTTAACTTTGAGAACTCATCCAAGCCATCCATCTTGATATTGGATGGTTAAGATTAATAGTCAATTTTTATTAAAAAAATGTCTCATTTATTGTTAACTAGAAGTGTACTCGCGCAATGCCACTAGATACATCACGATTTTAATGTTTCGTTTTATTTTCTATTTTTTGTCGATTTACATTACAATTTTGGTTGGTTGTGTGAGATTGATAATGATTTTTTTATATAAATTTGTTTAATTTAGACTTAATAATATAATGTAATTTATTTTGGTTTAAAAATATAGTTTTTTTTATAAAATATTCTGTTAGATTTTTTTAATTATATTTTATATTTTTATATTTAAAATTTGATTTTTATTCTATATTTAATTATGCTGAGAGTTATTTTAGGAGAGTTAAAGTGGGAAATGATGTAATTTATTTTGGTTTAAAAATATAGTTTTTTTTATAAAATATTCTGTTAGATTTTTTTAATTATATTTTATATTTTTATATTTAAAATTTGATTTTTATTCTATATTTAATTATGCTGAGAGTTATTTTAGGAGAGTTAAAGTGGGAAATGATTTTTGGAGAGTTAAAATGGTTAAAGATAATGATTGAAAATTAATAAATAGCATTAAGTGTAGTACATACAGATTTAATGGTTGTTTTTGAAGTAATTAACATTAAATAGTTGTACATTAAACTTTAAGACTTGTTTTTAAGAGTTTTTTATGCCATATTTATAATATAGTATAGATTAAGGTGAACATGACTGGTAAGGGTATTATGGGTAAAAAAAAATAACCCAAATGAAACGCCTAATTCATCATTAATTGCAATCAATTAATATAAACGGATGATACCCTGATTGTGAAATTAATTGCATTCAATAGAACCGGATGATACCCTAATTCATCATTAATTGCATTCAATTAACATAATGTTCATGTTATGCATATAAGTTCACCTCTGTTCACCTTTTAGTAGTTGATGATTATTCACCTTTATGTGAAATTAAAATATGTTTTAACAACAACGTTTATGTGCAAATATGTTAACATATTTGTTCACGATATACATATATGTTCATATCTTTTAACACCAAACATATAAGTTCACCTATATTCGTGTTATGCATATAAGTTCACATATGTTCACCTTTTCGAGAAGAATTAATATACGATATACGGTTTTATCCAATCATGAACCAAAACTATTATAATAATATTGAAATGATTCCTTGGGGGAACGGGTGGCGTTACCCCAGTCCATGGGTCGGCCTTCGGGTCGGGCATGGGCGAGGCTATGGATCGGTAACGATCCATGGTCGCGAGGATTAGTCGGGTGCCCGAATGGATCCCGGATACCTCGTCGACTTTGGTCGGGGCGGGTGTGTGCGTTTAGCTAGCCGTTCAAAAAAATAATAATATTGAAATGATTCAAAAAAGTAATATGAAAAAGGATGATTTTCAAAATTCGTAACCTACAAAGTAATTTTGGAATCTTCATTTTTTGTAACTTCCATGAAATTAATGACAAAAAATTACTACTGTTATGACGTTTATGCCCTTTTGGATTAAATAAATAAATAAATTAAACATCAAATAACCTTGCATTCCTATTGGTTGAGCAAGGTTCACATAGTTAACAAAAATATTTGGTTAACAAATGATCTTTGCTCTATAGGGAGAGGTTCATTTGAGAAATGGTAAATATATGAGAAACAGAGAAGTAATCTTAGTCATTCATCTGGTCAACATATGCGGCTTTGACCGTGAAGCACTGGATAATTCCTTGTGTGGTATATAGAAGGTAGAGGGGTAATTTCGTAAAATACACGGGATGAGTTCATATATGAATCTGTATGAATCACAAAGATTCATATATGAATCTGTTAATTAGTTCAACTGATTCATATATGAATCTTTGTGATTCATACAGATTCATATATGAATCAGTTAATTGGTTCATATATGAATCACAAAGGTTCAAATATGAATCAGTTAAAAGAGTTCAGATGTGAATTGCACTGGTTCATATATGAACATATAGTTCATATGTGAATTATACATGTTCATATATGAACACAGCCCATGTATTTTGTAAAAATTACGAAAATGTCATTCTATTTTTGGAAGAGCCGCAACTTTTGACCAGTCAAAGCCGCAACTTTTGACCAGTCAAATCCGATCTTGACCGTGTGAATGGCTAGAATTACTTCTCTATTTCTCATATATTTATCATTTCTCAAATGAACCCAAGACTATATATATATATATATATATATATATATATATATATATATATATATATATATATATATATATATATATATATATAAAGTAGCAAGAGAAATGAGGTTGAATGGGTATTTGGGTGAGGTGAGTATGAGCCACGACTCATGAGGAGATGGTATCACATGGACTTGGACCCAACCAACTTCCAAAATTCAAACCAACGTGCACAACTCTGACAAATTACATTTATACTCAAATCTCTCTTTTTTCCATATTTCCAAATATAAATAATATTTATAGTTGTGAAAGATTTAACTGAATAATTAAATTATTACAACTATTTCTTGTTTTCATACCAGATCAATATTTTATAAACCACATCACACAATAATTAAACACGTACAATTTCATAAAAATTAGAGTAAATTACGAATTTGGTCCTTGTGGTTTGTCGATTTTTACGGATTTCGTCCCTAGGCTTCATTTATTATGGATTAGTGTTAGTGGTATGCAATCTTTATTGGATTTGGTCCTTAGGCCTAACATCCGTCTACTAAGTCTGTTAATGTCAAGGGCATAAGAGTCTTTTTTGCCATATTTCTTTATTTTAATTTTTTTAAGATTAAGTCATGGACCATAACATATATATTAGAACCTGGAGGGCTAAAAACAAACTGTTGGTCCCGAAGGTGTTATATAAGTTTGTAAAGGGGGGGGGGGGTTGAATACAAGCACAAATTTTCAGTTTAATAAATTGTTTATTGATGAATCAAATTACAATTTACAATTTGTTGTTGAATAAGATTAAGTAGAACCTAATCTAAACAAATTTGAGAAACACTAAGTATGGTTGCACAAGAACAGAGATAAATGGGGGTTGAGGAGATTATAGAAAACAAGAGCTTCTATAATATACACGAAGAGAGAGAAGACAGTAAGCAACCCTTCAAAATGAAGGATGAACCTCCTATTTATACCCTATGCATTTAATGCATGACAGAGGTACTTTACACGTGTCAACATCTGGTTGGGTGCATGCTTATGACTTTTAGCGACATGTTTCGGGCCGTATGGTGAACAGTGTAGTCTTCAGACTTGTTGTACGATTATGGACAAAAACATGTATCTTCTGACAATTCGTATTTTTGTGTGCAAAAGGATAAGACAAACGAACCTTGGAGTGTAAGCTTGATGATCAGTGATCGCTAATGAAGTCTTCTATCATAGAGCGTTGATAAAAGTCAGTTATTGCTAAAGTTTTCCATCTTGGTTTGTCGCGTGTGTGGACTTGTCTTGGTTTCACTGATATCCGCATCAGAAAATGAGTAAACTTGTCACTTATTCATTAGCTTTGTCTTCGATGTCAGCGA
The DNA here is from genome assembly GCA_023525745.1 of Arctium lappa. NCBI lineage: Eukaryota > Viridiplantae > Streptophyta > Magnoliopsida > Asterales > Asteraceae > Arctium > Arctium lappa. The sequence continues at coordinate 28,530,547 of CM042051.1, read as the reverse complement.
TGAACATCTTTATTGGGAAACTTGTCTTTAGGGATTACATTTAACATTTACATCGATCAGATATCACCAACGATACTGAACAGACTCAGTATATTGTCTCTGATGGTTAAAACACTAATACATACAGATGTTAAATGTAATATTCAATAAGTATTTTTAAGGATCATCATCAAATCACTGAAAGAGTTTGGATCAATACAAACTTCTTTTAATTTATATTTATATTATAAATTACATTTAATTTATATACTTATATATATATATATATAGAGAGAGAGAGAGATAGATGGAGAGAGAGAGGGGGAGGTTCATTCTTAACCATAAATATTTTGTTAACTTTGTGTGTAACACCCGTAATTTCCTAAAGAAACGACTAACGACCGACCAAGGAAAACGGTCAGCGGTCGGTCGAGAGAAACGGTCGGGGGACGGTTTAACATAAGACGTGAGGAGGCACAACAGGGACACGTGCGGCTTGGCCCGCGGCTTCAAGCCGCAGATGAGCCCGCGCAACTCACTGTTGTCCACAACTTAGAGACACGTGCGGCTTGGCCCGCGACTTGAGGTCGTGGCCAAGGCCGCGGGAGACTGTCTGATCGATTAAAACTCAACTTTCTAGGGGTTTCTCTCATTCTACTCCCATACTCCATTTCTCTCTTCTTTGGGACGAATTTGGGAGCTCAAGAACTGATCTGGGGCACCTTGATGTGAATATACCATAGGGATATCAAATTTATGGTGGCGTGAGGCTTGGCTACGTTAAGGATGGAATATTTCGTTGGAATGGTGGATTGGAAGGATTTAAGTTTCGGTTAAGGTAAATCCCTTGAATATTCCAAGATTTAGTATAAGGATCTTTGTGGATCTAAAGGTTTTCTTGTTAATGGTTTATTCTAGACTTGAAGGAATGGGTTGTTTGGAAACCCTAACTTATTGTTGGTGATGACTTGGAAATGGTGGAATCTACACTTTTGGAGGCTAATGGTTGGATTTGGAACCTAGGTTTAACTTAACGTAGCGAGGTGAGTTCAAGTTGATTTGTGAAAATGTTGTACATGCCAAAATGTCCATTTTAAAGTATTTATGTGTTTTAGATGAAATTGTCAACTGTGAGTTATTTGAAGTGTTTAGCTTTATAAACTTTGTAAAACACCAACATTTGGGATTTTTGGGCATTTTGATAAATGTGTCATAGATGAATGTGTTTTGATGATTTATTGCATAAATGGATATTTGGTCAAAAATGCATTTTTAGTCTTTGTCAGGTTTTATGCATCATTCATGAAATGGGATGTTTTGAAAGTACGAATGTGTGAGTCCGTTGGTTTTGGTCATTCCCGACCTTGGGAATATTTTAGAAATAGTAAACCTTTTTGGGTTTTGGGCCGAAGGCCAATTGTGATTTGAGAAACACGAATTTTGGGAAAAGATGTATTTGGATTATACAACCATATTGGCTCGCGTATTTTAGTCGAACGTCTATTATGCCTTTTGGGGCTTGATTTACACTCAAATGAGTCTTTGGAACATTTGTTCAGTTTTGGTAGCTCGTTAAGGAGCCTTGGACATATGGTGTACTTAGTTGCATCTTATTTGAGAGTTACATATTTTGAATGTGTTAGTTCAATCATTTGAGTCATGTAAGGTTTTAGACTGTAATGCATTGGATCCATAGGTATATGAGTCAGTCGGTTGGTTTAGATGGGGACTTTATCCCCGTTTTAGGACTGGAAATTGTTTATGGTTAGCGGGAGCTCGAGGTATAGATTGTGGGTGGTTGAACTCGATAACCGTGTAACCTTTAGGGAAGGGCTCGAGGTATAGATCGTGGGTGGTTGAACTCGATGCCCGTGTAATCCAGTCTGGTTACTCATCGTGGAATTTAGTGTCCGCGATTAAGTCTAGTGAGTGGTCCCCAAGTCATGTTTTTATGGAAGCATGCAGTGGTTCTCTGCACAGCCGTATATGGAGCTAAGTCTTGCGGTGGTGCCCATAGTGAGCCGGATACGGTGACTTGTGGCTTTTATGGTGACACTCATCTAGAGGTCGAGTAGACACTAGAGGCATTTGGGTATCTTGCGGTGGTTGCTCGGTTGGGAGCCGTATACGGGGAACCATGCTCTATGTGAAGCTCCAGAACATTGGTAAGTGGCTTAACTTTGTGTGCCCGTCACTTTCGATGGAATTCGGGTCTCCCCCGTCACCGAAAGGTGTTGTTTTGGGTGTTGAGTTTTATTATCCATGTTTTCGGTGACGTTTTGTTTATGTGGGTTTTTACCCCTGGGTTATGGGTTGAGTATTATGCCCCACCCGTATTTTGGGTGTTTCGGGATATAAAGTTTTATCCGCATTTCATAAATTAGGAGTTCACTTTCTATTCTCGTTTTGAGTGAGTTTTGGATTAAATTTAATTTACGAAAAAACGTGTTATATTGGGATCTTGGTCCTTAAAACAGTTTGGTTTGGAAAACGTTTATGTTGGTGTCTCCTTCGTCTAAAATGCACATTATTGGAAAATGAGTCGTTTTCATATTTGAAGCATATCATTTTGAAAGACTGAGATTTCAATTGCATTCTTCCTTTTTATCGATATATTTATAAATGTTGAAAATTCTTGAACTCACTAGGCGTTAGCCTAACCTTTTTATTTGTCGGCATGTGCAACAGACTTCGTTGGGAATAATTCTAGTGACACTGTGAAGAGAGAAGTGCTAGTTATGTGACCGAGAGGTGAGTAGCTTGGGGAAGTCTTCCGTACTGGTTTCGTGAAAAGCAACTTGTATTGGGGTTAAGTAACACCCGACTTCGACTTAGCCTTTGTTAATACTGGAGTTACAATTGTTGAGGTTATTTATGGAAAATTTTATATTTAAGGCATATTGAGTTTTGATTTGTAGGAAGATGTGTTGTCTTTATTGATGTGATATCGACATTTTTATTAGTTGCTTTTACCAAATTTGAGGGCGTTACATTGTGAACCTAAACTAACCAATAGAATTGCATCTTGATGTGTTGTTTTGATTCTATGTGTAATTAATGACAAATGGTAGAAAGAGAAATCATAATTTATACAATATTTAATCAACTTATGTGGCAGTTACAAAAATTAACATTCCACGATTACAGTTAATTGTTTGATTTCAAAAAAATTTCCATAAATTTCATGCTAAAATCATATAAACATCACAAGAATTCAAGTAGCTAGTGGTTTCAATTCAAATTTTTGTCCATATTCATCTTAATTCCCAAATCGTATCAACGTTACAACAAATGAACGTAATAACATCCACCGATATTATGTATTTCGGGCTCTTTAACGACGTCGATAGAGGTGAGTTAGTCGAAAATTTATCATATATGGAAACAACACTGAATGAAGCCAATGGAAATCTACTTAATAGGAATGAGCCAAAGCAGCGGAAATTTCAATGTGGATATAGTCGAATTGAATAACAAAATTTGTGTTGGTAAGTTTTATTGAATGATTTTGAGTTGTTTCGATTATTTAGTTTTACGATGTTTTCATTCCCATCCATTAATTAACATATGAGAACAAATAATTAAGCATACTGTTAGTTTCGTGTCTACATCGTTGATCACAAAGGTTCAGACGTAAAATATATTTTTTTCATTTTATCGAGGAGTTGGGTGTGTGTGGTGTTCATCCATATGTTCATTAACATATGGGAAACAATTGTGCACATATTGAACATTTGTGAACACATGTGTTGCACGTAACTGATGTGAATTATACATAATTTTAAAAAGTTGGTTTTGGACTGTCAAATGTGTATGAACACATGTGTTGCACAGAACTGATGTTTTATTGTTCTAGTTGAACATATCATTAAGGTAATTTTCATACGTGTTCATATCATGAGTGCATGCGATCATTAATGATGTGTGGACATACTGTTGATTTTATAACATCATCTTCATATGTGATAGATCAAGAATGCACATACTATTTATTTTAAAACGTCATGTTCAAATGGCATAGAACAAAGAACGAAACTCATTAATTGATGTAGAATCGGGGGTTACAAATCGATGTAGAATCGGGGGTTACGATTCTTTTGGGAGAAACATTAATTGAGAGAGAATAAAGACATAACATTTCATTGATATTTGTTCCTAAAATACCCTTATCACTATGGTTCATTCCCCGTTTTTTTTTATCAATTGTGTATTTAATAAGGTTTTTAAAAAAATTCAATCTCAACCGTTGATTTCCAAGATCAAGGGCTTGGATTGGTTCATAAAGTTAACACAAAAAATGTGGTTAACAAATTAACCGGACCCTATATATATATATATGTATTACAAGTCCTCTCCAAGAACATCATCACTAGGAACAAATCTCCATGAAAGTGTGAAACTATCACCGTGAACCTACCACCTGGTTTGCTCCCTCCATGAAACCGCCGTGAGCCTACCACCTTCGTGAAACCACCTAGGGCTGTAAACGAACCGAACGTTCAGCGAACCGTTCGTGAACTGTTCAGGGAAGTTCGTTTATGTTCGTTTATTTAATAAATGAACGAACATGAACATATTTTTTTGTTCGTTTAGTTAAATGAACGAACATGAACAATGATCTCGTTCGTTCATTTACCTTCGTGAACATTCGTTCATTTATATTCGTTAATGTTCGTTCATTTATGTTCGTTTACGTTCGTTTATGTTCGTTCATTTATGTTCGTTTATGTTCATCTATATTTGTTTATATATATAAATATATTTATATATATTATGACATTAATTTGTCAAAGCATTAATTAAATTAATTTTTTAAAATTAATTTTTTATACCTCCTAAGTATATCCATTTTTTTATTTTGTTATGTTATTTTTTACGAACGAAATTATGAGTAACGGTGGTTGTTTTTTATTCATTTGTGTTCGTTTATGTTCATTAATGTTCATTCGTTTACGTTCGTATATGTTCATTTATGTTCGTTCGTTTACGTTCGTATATGTTCATTTATGTTTGGTCGTTTACGTTCGTTTATGTTCATTTATGTTCGTTCGTTTACGTTCGTTTACGTTCGTTTAGCTCTTAATGAACGAACATAAACGAACATGAACAAACATATTTTCTTAACGAGCGAACATGAACACAAAATATTTCGTTCGTTTACTGTTCTTGTTCGTTCGTTTGTTCGGTTAAGTTAAACGAACGAACACGAACAAGCCTCCATTCGTGTTCGTTCGGTTCGCCTACAGCCCTAAAACCACCTCCACCGTGAACCCACCACCTGGTTTGCTCCCTCCGTGAAACCACCGTGAGCCCACAACCTCCGTGAATCCAACCATCTGGTTTCTCTCTTCGTGAGCTCACCACCTCCATGAATTCACCATTACCGTGAACCACCACCTAGTTTGATCTCTCCGTGAAACCACCCACCACCCAGTTTGGTCCTTGTGGAGAACAAGAAAGACGAGGATGGTAAGAGAAGGGGGTGAGATGGGGGGATTTCGTCGAAATTTGCAGGTTCGCCGAAAGGTCATCGGAGCTTGCTGGGAAGGACATACACGACAAGGGGTAGGAGACGAAGTGATCTTTTTTGTGTTTTGCCCTTCAAGTACTGTAATGTACATATTCATCCCTAAATTAAAAAAAAGTTAATTAAAAATGTTTTAGAAAATGGAAAATGAAAAAAGACTTGGTAGACAGATGTTAGGCCTAAGGACCAAATCCAACAGAAATAGCATACAACTGGCACCAAATCTATAATAAATGAAGCCTATGGACGAAATCCGTAAAAATCGACAAACCACAGGGACTAAATCCGTAATTTACTCTAAAATTTATTTTTTTGATATAAATTCAAGTATTTATTTATAAAAATATTTTATGTTACATTTTTAATATATACAAATTAATCACTATTTAAAAAAGTCTTGGGGAAATATATGGTAATAAATTAAAATATAAAAAATAGATGAGTTTATTATAAAAAAATTAATATTTTTTAGAATTTTTTTTTTTAGAGATTTTAACTTTTCATTCTCTATTTTAGAAAAAAAAATTAGAAATACTGTTGGAGATGTTCTAACCTCTAGTTTTTTTTGAAAATCAAATTAGAAAATTAAAGTAATCTTTTGACCCACATAATAAGGAAAATGACCGCTCTTGCAAAGGGAACGGTCCATCTTTCTCATTTTCATGCAATTGTATGATTTTTGAAGTTTGAACCGATTCGTCATTCAACATCTAAACTAAATAAAACACTTATTGGTTTGATTATATCACACTCTAAGTATTATAAATTATAGTTGTCGTGTACGGAATTGTGTAATTTGGGTATATGGTTTTTATATGCGTAAAGATTTACAAAACAACGTTTTTTTACTTGATTTACATTTTTTTTTGAAGTATAAAAAACTATACTATATTATAAATATGACATAAAAAACTCTTAATTAGAATTCATTAAGCTTTATGTACTATCATTTAAAGCTATCTACTTAAAATCTCTTAAAAATAACTACTAAAGCCTAATGTACTACCTGTAAAGCTTTTAACCCTAATTAATATATTTCATCCTTATCCCCCAAAATCCTTATCTTTAATCCCCAAACCCTAAAATTATGAAATTTGAATTCTGATAAACATAATCAAAACAGGATAAACATCTTAATTTAAATATAAAATTTTTTAAATATATAAGATAATTAATGAATTTTAACAAACTACTTATTTTTTTTATATAAAAAACATTATATTGTTAAGCCTAAATTAAACAAATTTATATATAAAAAATCATTAACTCAATAAAAACCATCCAAAGTCGTACTGTAAATCAATAAAAAAACAAAAAATAAAAATAAACATTAAAATCGTGATATATTAAGCATTATGAACTATTATTTAATGTTAATCTACTTAAAATCTTTTAAAAACAATTAATGAAGCAATATGTACTACTTTTAAATGCTTTTAACCCTAATTAATAAATTTCATCCTTATCCCCCAAAATCCTTTTTCTCTAATCCCCGAATCCTAAAATTATGAAATTTGAATTCTGATAAACATAATCAAAACAGGATAAACATCTCAATTTAAATATAAAAAAATTAAAATATATAAGATAATTAATAAATTTTAACAAACTACTTAATTTTTTTTATATAAAAAACATTATATTGTTAAGCCTAAATTAAACAAATGTATATATAAAAAAACCATTATCACTCAATAAAAACCATTCAAAATCGTACTGTAAATCAATAAAAAATAAAAATAAACATTAAAATCGTGATGTATCTCGCTGCATTGCGCAAGTACCCTTCTAGTATTTATATATAACAAATACTCACACACACTTCAATTCTCTTATTGGATGATGTTTAAACCCGTGAACCCTCGACAGGTTGTGACTACTAGATATTGTTAGATACATGACCTTTTGATTCATTTTCATCTCTTATATCTTACAAATGAAAATTAAAAAAAAAAAAAAAAAAAGCATTATCAAATGATATCTATATTAATTGGTTGTTAATTTTTTCGCCAAAGGCGGAATGGCATACCCAATTGCCTTTATGACTATTATTTTTTTTTATTAAGTTGATAAAAAAAATTACTAGAGATAAAATCCGGTATCATTAAGAGCATCTTCAACAGTATTGTTAAATTTTTTTCTAAAATAGAGAATGAAAAGTCAAAATCTCTAAAAACATTTTCTTCTAACTCCAACAGCTTTTCTATTTTAAAGAATTAATTATTATTTATATTATTATAATATTCCATAATTTATCATCCCAATACAGTTTAAAAAAAACTTTAAATAAAATGTTAAAAATTGAATCTTATTGGTTGGATTGAATAAAATAATATTTTCTCTCTCCAATTTAGAGATTATAGAGAATTCTCTATATTTAGATATTTTTTGATCTTTCTCTATTTTAACAAACCATATAGCAAAGCTGGTGTAGAGAAATAACAAAGAAAAAGCCAGATTTTTCTATTTTAGCAATGCTGTTGGAGATGCTTTAAGCAAGTGTTTCAATCATCACGTAATTATTTTCATTCTTTTTTCTAAAGCTTTAACATATAGGACTTGGGTGTTGCTATGTGCACCATAGTTTATGGTGCCTATAGGTATAAAATTCTAAAATCAATGCAATCATTTGTAGGTTTATGATATGACTTCTATACTTTTAATTAAAAAAAATGATTATGTAATCATTTGTAGGTTTATCACTTTTAATTAATTTTTTTTATATTTTTTTAATGATATTCACTTTCATATTAATATAAATAATACTGTTTTTTATTTTTTTAATTTTTTGTATATGTGTTTTTCTTTTAGAAAAACATATTAATTTAATCTTAAATTTTAATACAAAAAAACAAAAAATATAAAAAGAATAACTATAAATGAAAATAAAATTTATTTGACATAATAAATTTAGTTTTATAATAATAATAATAATAATAATCACTTGATTATATAAAAAAAAGTGGTACATATAATACAAAAGACTATGAAAAAATAAACTTTCGCTTAAATAATAAAATCAAATATAACATGATTAGTAAATATATAACTTAATTTTTAACAACTAATCCGCTATATTTACAAAAGTTTTTTGAGTTGGTTTGAGTTTCTTATAGAATTTTAAACATGACATATATATATGGTTTCCCATCCAGCTGATGACGGGATTTTGTGACGGGTCCATAATGCTAAAATGGGAGGCATTGGGTACTCTCCTTCTAACTGGACCATCACATAATGGTTGTTGTTTACATGTGAAATTGTAAAGACCCGATGATATTGAAACTCTTCGGGACCTTTCCAGAGAGGAAAACAAGTCATAGAGCCTCCATTGGTTAAAAGGTGAAGGATCACATCAAACCTGTTGGCTATCAATATACCTGTCTCTGGCATAGTCATCCAGTGTTGCTCTGGTGCTGGCGAATCCCAATAAGACAACGAAGTAAGTATTTCATCGATTCCATAGAAAACTGTAGAGTATGCCCCATATGAACTCATTAACTCGTCTAATAATTCATGACGAATAGAGAGCCATTGGTCTTCGCCATACCCGATACAAACAACTATTGATCGAAAACCACAATTCCCATCACCCCTTACATCTTGTATATTCGTGATGTATGGATGAAAGATTTCTGGAATTTGCTTCAACAATAAAGTATGTCCCTCTGGCAGTATCTCGTTTAAGTCAATCTGGTGTGAAGATTGGCTTATTAGTTCATCGTTCAAGTCCATGAAGGATGAGCTATAAATCGGTGGTTCCTCGTTCAAGTCCATGAACGATGAGTTATGCCTAGGCGATTCCTCGTTCAAGTCCATGAAGGATGAGTTATGCCTAGGTAGTTCCTCGTTCAAGTCCATGAAGGATGAGCTATGCCAAGGTGGTTCCTCGTTCAAGTCCATGAAGGATGGGCTATGCCTAGGTGGTTCCTCATTCAAGTCCATGAAGAATGGGTTATGCCTAGGTGGGTCATCGTTCAAGTCCATGAAGAATGAACTATGTGTAGGCAGTTCTTGATTCAAGCATTGTATATAGTTTTTAGAGAAGGCACGTTATTTTCATTTCGTTCTTTTAGCGTTGACAAAATATCTCGTGGTTTCACATTCAACCTTGTCAACTGTTGCACCAAACGAGACTCATCATCAGACAATCGCATTGCATAAGAATGACCCTCCATATACATTGCCGGCTTGTGATTGTGATAATCACATACAACCCGCAACGTCCATACATCATGTGCCTTCAAATACTTTCCCAACAATTCGAAGGGACAATTAATTTTTTTGGTTTCAAAATCTTTACTTCTAGATACACCACCACGATCACAACCAAGTACGATTGTAGACATGTATCCACTAAAACTTGGCCTAGATCGTCTAGTGACGATTACAAAACCTTGAGAGCGTGCCACATTTTACACCCAAGTAATTAATTCTTCACGAGATCCAAACACCTAAAAATTGAGAGAAAAAAATCCATGTTAAAAAAATTACTAGATACACCAACTAATTACACACATGAAAATAATAATAAAATTGGATATTATACTTGCTCGGTGGAAAATTTTGAAGTTTCCATCATCTTTAAATGAAAAAAGTTAAAATATGTTATTTACAACTATTAAGCTATTTTAACCTTTTAATAGTATTCTTTAAAATTTACTTACCTTTTTTTAAACATATTTTAACTTTTTAATAGTATTCTCTAAAATCACCTACCTTTTTTAAACATATTTTAACTTTTTAATAATATTCTCTAAAATTCACTTACCTTTTTTAAACATATTTTAACTTTTTTAATAGTATTCTTTAAAATTCACTTACCTTTTTTAAACATATTTTAACTTTTTAACCATAACCACAAATGGGTTGGTGTCGAAAAAAATAAAATAAATGAACAAAATAAAGAAAATGTTGCATGTCGTTGGGATGTTCATCTACAAACATGTAGGTTAAGTTTTGATGTTTTACCTTTGATGATCTTCAAATATGATGAAGATATGAAGAACTTGATGATGAATGTTTGAAGATGAGAGAATAGTAGAGAGAATTTGAGAGAAGAGTTTCTAGAAAGAGAAGTTAGAGAGAGTGTGTTTGTGAGAAATGAGAAGAAAAGAGGGTGGAAGGTGGTTTAAAAGTTACAAAATACATGCATTGGCTAGGGTGGAAGGTGGTTTTGTTTTTTTAAAAAAAAGTTGGAAGGTGGTTTTGTTTTAAAAAAAAATTTAAATGAGATTTTTTCAAAACACATGCATTGGCTAGGGTGAGTTGCAAAATACATGCATTGGCTAGGGTGGAAGGTGATTTTGTTTTTGGGTCATTCTAAATACACCCTAGTCTACATGCCATTTACACCCTAGTCTAGTAATATTGTGAGGAGGGAATGGGATAATTACTGCTTGGTTTTCCGATCCAGTTACACCCTAGGCATATAAACTAGGGTGCATATAACAACACCCTTGTTTTTTTTTTTAAAAGGTGGAAGGTGGTTTTGTTTTAAAAAAAAATTAAATGAGATTTTTTCAAAACACATGCATTGGCTAGGGTGAGTTGTAAAATCTAACATATTTGTTTTGTCATTTATCACAAAGATATAAAATAAATTGAAATAAAGTCAATATAATTGTATTTAGAAAATAGACTATGATTGTTTATTGAAATTTTCTATAAACATACACTGAATATTGTCATCTTGTGCAGACACACATATTTTAAAAAGTAATTTTTGACATATAATAAAATAATTAAATTCAAAAATATTCAATATTGGGCTCACTTCGAAGGTATCGAAAAGACGATAGTAATGGTATAAGTTGTTAAAATTAAAACGTATTTTTTAATCTATTTTAGTTAATATACGATTATATGTATAATTAAATCCAAAAATATTCAATATTGGACTAATTTCGAAGGTATCGAAAAGACGATAGTAATGGTATAAATTGTTAAAATTAAAACGTATTTTTTTATTCTATTTTAGTTAATATATGATTATATGTGTTAATATATGGAAAATGTAAAATAAAAAATGTAAAACAAAAAGGTATAAAATAAAACAAGGATTATAGTTTAGGGACCAAAAATGTAACTATAATTATTAATTTACAAAAACAATCAAATTGATGTGACGTATGGATAAGTGATTAAGATTAGATTTGACATTTGATATATTTAATGTATAGACTATGATGCACATAGAACAACCCATAAGACTTTTATAAGCAATGATAACCATTTTTACCTCTGAACTATTAATTAATTACATAAAACAAAATAAACTTTTAGACTTTAGTCAAGAAACATAACATTTATTGTCTAAAAAAGTGCGTTATTTTTTTAGAAAGATTTATTTCAAAGTACATTTATTTACTTATAAGAAACCACTATGAAATATTTGTAAGGCTTATAGTGTATCACAAATTTTTTTGATATTTATTTTTAAGTAAACTTTAATTTTGGTCCATAAGGTTTAGTGAAAAGTCTAAAAGTGGACCTGTTGATAGTCTAGAAAGCATCATTGGTTCTAATTTCGATCTGAAAATGGTTCTTGATCACTAATTTCATTAAAATATCCCCTTAAATCAAGGATATTTTGGTTTTTTCATTCATTTCATTTTAAAATTTTAAGAAAATATATTATTTATATATATAGTACTAAACTATATTTTTTTTATTTAATAGTGTTATATTATTAAATATATATTTTAATTATATAATTTATTAAATATAGTATTTAAATATATACATATGACACTCAAGACAAAGGATCGTGTGAGAAAAAGAGTCAAGGTTAGAAGCGTAAAAAAGGATCTGGACTCTTTATCATTTTTAATCTCACTTCCATCCATGAATTGCGCTTTAGAAGGGAAGTGATCTAGTGTATCTCAGTGCATCACATTAGTGTTGACCTTAAATTAGGATTGATCGAAGGGTTCAGATCCCTTTTACGCTTCTCACCATAAATTCTCTTCTCACTGGAACCAACCCTGTCTTGACACTCAAACCTCCTTAATTCCCCTCGGCCAACACGTCTTCATCGCCGGATATGGTCCCCATCCCTCCTCAGTCCCCGTAAGTCTTCATCGTCCTCTATAAACCCCGTGATTGTGCAACCCTCAAAACACGGATATGTGGGTTTCTTCAAGTTCAGAGACGAAAAGTAGGTGCAAAGACGAAAAGAATTTATTTAACCACTTCTCATACTTCTCACCGTTAACTCAACTTCTCATAGGAACCCAACCCTATATATATATATATACGAAGGTTCAAACGAGTACGCTAGCTATTTATAAAAACAACAAATTATGTACAAAATCATATGTGATTTTATATTAAGGGCAAAAATTTAGACACGTACGACTTTAGCCGCTACTTAAGTCGCAAGCAAAGTCGCGTGAATCATCTATGATTTTGTACATGAATCATGTATGATTTTGTACATTAACGGTCGTTCTCATGTTTTCTTAAATAATTAGCGTTCTCGTTTGAACTCACCCCTATATATAGGGGTGTCAATCTAATCGAAACTGAATAACCGATTCGAATCGAATGACATTTGGATTAAACGGTTTCGGATTATTCAGTTTTCGGGTTAAACGGTTTGGTTAACCGAATAAGGATCCTTATTCGGTTTGGTTTTCGATTAATTTTTTCATAATTCGGTAACCCAAATAACATATTCTTCTAATATTTTATAAATTTTATGTGTATAAAAAAGGAACCAAATACATGTTATACAATTATTATTTTACATATTTTATTGTTATATAATATTTTATAGTGATAGTAGATAATGTTTTTTATTATATTATGTTTTTTACTTGATTTACAACATCTCAGAAAAATAATGTCATTTTTGGTAAATACTGATTTTTGATAGACTTAATATAAAGTCAATTGTTGAGATGAACGTATGATACAATTATATATTAGAAGTAGAGGACACTTAGGGGTTGTTCGGTTGTGGTTTAATGGGTTGTATAACCCATACAACTTATTCGCTCAACCATATGTTGTTGTTCGGAAGTGGCTTATTGGGTCAGAAATGGGCTTATTCGCTCAGCCCAATTTGTAAAGTCATATCCAGTCAGACTTCCATTTTCCATTCCGACCCTAGTGATAAAATCCAAGAAATACACGCCTACTCTTTTCTTTCATCAACAATGATCGCCGCCTCAAGAAAGTTATCGATCTCTCTTCCCTAAAATTGATATGCTCCTGAAATCGATCCTCTCCTCAAAACGATCCACCCCTCCTTGAAATTGATCCTATCCTCTCACTGGTGCCCTTGTCGTCGCCGGTGTTCCAGCCTTGAAATCGATCCTCTCCTCCTCGTGTAGTGGTGTAGAACTTCCAATCTTGTTGTCAAAGAAACCGACACATGAACAAATATCCCTCAACAGATATGGTGTAGTGGCATTGGGGACTTAGAACATATGTTTGAATCTCATCAACATATTCATTTTCTTTCTTCCAAGGTACAACCTTTAATGGTTTTGTTGCTAACAGGTACAAATGGGTTTTCAATATGTTCCAAGACAACATATCCATTTTCTTTCTTCCAAGACAATCGTTAATGGTTAATGGGTTTTGTATAAACCAATACAAATGGGTTTTCTTGCTAACATGTTTTGTATGAATCAATATAGATGAGTTTTGTATTGATTATTGATGATTTTTATTAATTTTGATGTTTGTGGGTTTTGTTAATTGTTTTTGTGTATGTTCACAGGTAGAAATATGATTGGGAATTTGGGAAGATGAACAAGAAATTAAAAAAAATTCCATGAAAAAGCTAAAAGAATGAAAGGGGTAAAATGGTCATTTATATTATTCAGACAATATATTCAGCACAACAACCGAACAACAGTTTTATTTGTTATCATATAGACAACTTTATCAATACAGACAACTTTATCCATACACGTCTTAATAGAAAACGAACCGAACAACCTCTTAATATGGGAAAACTATTTGAGCAAATGTCTAACGAAAAGTTATAAATCCTTACTTGGTTTAACGAGTTACCGAACCGAATAACCCGAAAACCGCATAAACCGAAACCGATTAAATCGACCCTTATTTGGTTTGGTTATCGGTTAGTTTTAAAAACTTGAAAACCAATTAACCCAAATCGAATAAATCAAAAACCGATTTAACCGACCGAATAACACCCCTACCTATAGATATAGGTGTGCATTTAGTCTATTAAAAGTAGATTTAAGCAGAGTTCTTGACGATATCATTTTTATACGAGTCATTAATTTTATTTTATTTAAATATATATGATATATAACTTGAGTTTTATAAATCTTGTTAATCAAATAATCAAAAACCATGTTAAAAGTCTAAAACATGGGTCAAGAATCAACAAGTGTGGATTGTTTTGCTTTTACACCAACTATTAGCATCTATTTGGTTTGTAGGAATGGAATGGAATGAAATGGATTGGATTTCATATAGAGATTTGGATTTGGAGGGATTTGGATTTACGAGGATTTAAAATCCTTTTGTGTGTTTAGTTTGTATGATTGGAATTGATTTGAATTCCATTATTTATAAAAAAGACCATTAAAAATTATGAAAAAATATAAAATTAATTAAATTGCCTTTTATTTAACTGATTATTAAAAAACAAGTGTTTTTAACAAAATTTTAAACATTATCATATATAAATCTTATGAAATCCCTTGAAATCCTAGTCATTCCCTCGGGGTTTCAAAATCCTATGTTGGAGGGATTTCAAATCCGAACAATCCTGCAAACCAAACACGGGATTAGAATGAATTTGAAATTCAAATCCCTCCAATTCCAATTTATTCTGGCAAACCAAACGTGCCCTTATTGTATTTTAAATATCTGGCGAGTTATACATAAAACCTTTTTATTTCATCTACAACAAACAACAATACTTCGTTCGGTTGAAACGGAAAGTTTGGAAAGGCCGGTTACGGAGGAAGAAGTATGGGAAGCCGTTAAAATGTGCGGAAGCAAGAAATCCTGGGTCTGGATGGGATTAAGTTCACGTTTGTGAAGAAATTTTGGGTAATCATTAAATCCGATCTTATGAAGGCAATTGAGAAGTTTATGGATAGAGCGGAAATTAGCGACGGATGCAATGCCTCGTTTATTACCCCCATTCCAAAGAACTCAAATCCCACGAGCCTCAATGAATACTAACCGATTAGCTTGCTAGGAGTCTTTTACAAAAGAGTGGCGAAGGTATTCGCGAAGAGAATGAAGACAGTGATGGGGAAAATAATTGGAGAAACCCAAGCGACGTTCATTAAAGGTAGGAATATTTTAGATGGAGTGTTGATCGCAAATGAAGCTGTGGAATTCATTCGAAGGTCGAAGATGAGAGGCATGGTCTTCACGGTGGATTTTGAAAAATCTTACGATAGTGTCGAGTGGCGTTTTCTTCTTGACTTATTATCCTTGATGGGCTTTGGATCAAAATGGTGCAATTGGATTAAAGCTTGTTTGGAATCATCATCGGTATCGGTCTTAGTCAATGGATCCCCAACAAGAGAGTTTAAAATGGAGAAAGGCCTGAGACAAGGCGACCCATTGGCTCCCTTTCTTTTTTTAATAGTATCGGAGTGCCTAAATGTGTTAATGTTGGAAGCAAAGGAAAAAAGGAGTTTTCTAAGGTGTGGCGATTGGCAAAGAAGGTATAACATTAACTCATCTCCAATATGCCGACAATGTGATTTTCTTCGGCAAATGGAGTGTTAACAATATCAAAAACCTCTTGAAAATTCTCCAATGCTTCCAAGTGGCATCCGGGCTAAAGATAAATATCGGTAAGAGCAAACTTTACGTGGTGGGAGCCGAAATTGAAGAAATCAAATCTTAGGCGACTAGTTTGGGATGTGGGTATGGGAGTTACCATTCATCTACCTTGGTCTCCCAGTGGGAAGAACGATGAACAAAATCGAAAGTTAGACGGAAGTCATAAAGAAGGTGAAGAATAAATTGGCGGATTGGAAGGCTAAATTGATCTCAATAGGCGGTCTGTTAACTTTGGTTAAATCGGTACTTGGTAGTCTCCCTTTGTACTTTTTTTCGTTTTTTCGTGCCCCGTGTGGAGTGATTCGTGAGCTTGAGAGTGTGAGAAGTCGATTCTTTTGGGGAGGGGGGAAGGGTCAAACACAAAGAGGGGTTGCTTGGGTAAAATGGGAGAGGATGGTAAGGAATTTCAATAGAGGTGGCCTAAATGTGGGGAGTTTGCAAACTTCAAATTGGGGGTTATTAGGAAAATGTTTGTGGAGGTTTGCTACGGAAAAGGATGATCATTAGGTAAAGGTGATTAAAAGTTTGTACGAGAGGGAGGGGGGTTCGATAGTGAAGGATCAGTGGTTAGGGGGGTCGGTCGGTGTGGGGGAACATCATTAGAGTATGAAAGGAAGTGGAGAAGTTGGGAATTAATCTTGAAGCCTATTTTAGGAAACAAGTGGGGAGAGGGGACGAGACGAGGTTTTGGAAGGAAAGGTGGGTGGGAAACGAGGTGTTAAAAGATAGATTCAAGGGACTTTTTCAACTAGACACTAGAAGGGAAGACTCGATAGCCAACAAGGGAGCTTGGATTAATGGAAATTGGGTATGGAGTTGGAGATGGAGAAGGGAACCGAGAGGTAGGGAGGCGGGGGAGTTAGAAGAGTTGAAGGATCTTCTTCAATCTTAGATACCGAAGGTGGATGTTAAGGATCGCGTTAAGTGGATGGGGGGCAGACGGGATATTTTCGGTTCAAGAATTAAAGGTATATTAGATGAGAGAGTGGCAGAGGTTGTAACACCCCGAAATCTTCAGCCGAAAAGAAAACAGAAAATATCAAGTCGTGTTCCATACGCCTGCCCGCTCGAATCGAACCGCACGGGGCTCTATTTCTTCGTGGCTCCAGAAATCAGCGCGCCTCCCCGCACGAGTCTCTCCACGCTAGTGCTCGCACGGAGCCACTGTGTGCACATAAAAGGGGGGAAACCGGCCTCCCACCCCATTTCTCATAAAACCCCTAAAACTCTTCCCACTTTCTCTCTCAAACCGACCTCTACCCTCTCATATCAATCCTAGCTCATTTTTGGGGGGTTTTCTCCTAAAATCCAAGTGTTTCTTCATCATCTAGCAAGGTTTGGAAGCTAGATCTAAGGTATCTTCATCTTCTTCATCATCACCAAGTTTTCTTAGGTTTCCATCCAACCATTTTCATCATTTTGAAGTTTGGGAGTTTGTGGCTCATTTTAGGGACCTAGAAGAGTTTTATTGATGGATTCAAACTATGGAAAAGGTAATCTTCTCTTCTCTTCAACTATGGAAATTAGGGTTTTGGGATAAGATGAGATCTTCTTGTAAAATGTTTCGGGAACGATTCTATATGGTTAAAACAATGATTATTCATGGTTAGAAACTTGTGGATCTAGGTTTTGGAAGGATTTTCTTGTGGATTCAAGTTTTTTCAAGGAGACTCAAGTTGGGGTAAAATCTAGATTTTGCCTAAATCTATCAAGGTGAGTTCAAGTTGACTTGTGAAAACGTTGTACATACCAAAATGTCCATTTTAAAGTATTTATGTGTTTTACATGAAATTATCAACTGTTGAGTTATTTGGTAACTTTTGATTATTTGAAGTGTTTAGCTCTATAAACTTTGTAAAACACCCACATTTGGTATTTTTGGGAATTTTGATAAATAAGTCATAAATGAAAGTGTTTTGATGAATTATTTCATAAATGGAGATTACTTGGTCAAAATGCACTTTTAGTGTTTGTTGGAAATATGCATCATTCATGTAATGGGACGTTTTGAAACTACGAATGTGTGAATCCTTTGATTTTGGTAGTTCCCGACTTTGCAAACATTTTAGAAATTGTAACCTTTTTGGTTGTGGGCCGGAGGCCAATTGTGATTTGAGAGACAAAGATTTTTGGGAAAATATGTAGTTTGGTTTATGTAACCATATTGACTCACATGTTTTAGCCAAACGTTTATTATGCCTTTGGGCTGATTTGTACTCAGATGAGTCTTTGGGGTATTCGTTCAGTTTTTAGTAGCTCGTTAAGAAGCCTTTGAAGTATGATGTACATAGTTGCATCTTATTAAGAGTTACATGTTTTGAATGCATTAGTTCATTCGTTGGAGTCATGTAACGTTTTAGACTGTAATGCATTGGAGCCATAGGCATATGAGTTAGCCAGTTGATTTAATCGGGAACTTTATCCTTGTTTTGGAACTGGAAATATTTATGGTTAGCGGGGACTTGGGGTATATATCGTGGGTGGTTGAACTCGATGACCGTGTAACCTTTAGCGAAAGGCTCAAGGTATAGATCGTAGGTGGTTGAACTCGATACTCGTGTAATTTAGTCTGCTTATTCATCGTGGAATTTAGTGTCCGCGTTTGAAGTCTAGTGAGTGGTCCCCAAGTCATGTTTTTATGTAAGCTTGTGGTGGTTCTCTACAGAGCCGTATACGGAGCTAAGTCTTGCGATGGTGCCCAAAGCTTGTGACTTTTATGGTGACACTCATCTAGAGGTCCAGTAGACACTAGGGTCATTTGGGTATCTTGCAGTGGTTGCTCAGTAGGGAGTCGTATACGGGGATCCATGACTCTATGTGAAGCTTGAGAACATTGATAAGTACTTAACTTTGTGTGCCCATCATATTCGATGGAATTCGGGTCTCTCCCGTCACCGAAAAGTGTTGTTTTGGGTATTGAGTTTTAGTATCCATATTTTCGGTGATGTTTTATATATATGGATTTTTATCCATGGTTTATGGGTCGAGTATTATGCCCCACCCGTGTTTTGGGTGTTCCGGGATATAAAGTTTTATCCGCGTTTCATAAATTGGGAGTTCGATTTATATTCTCATTTTGAGTGAGTTTTTGGTTGAATTTAATTTACGAAAGAATGTTTTATATTGGAATCTTCGTTCTTAAAATAGTTTGGATTGGAAAACGAGTCGTTTTCATATTTGAAGCATATCATTTTGAAAGTTTTTGATTTAAATTGCATTCCTTCTTTTCAGCGATATATTTATTCATGTTGAAAACTCTTGAACTCACTAGGCGTTAGCCTAACATTTTTATTTGTCAGCATGTGCAACAGGTTCTGGTTGGGAATAGTTATAGTGTCACTGTGAAGAGAGAAGTGCTAGTTGTTTGGTCGAGAAGTGAATATCTTAGTGATGTCTTCCGCATTTGCTTCGGGAAGAGCAACTTGTATTTGGGTTAGGTAACACCCGACTTCGGTTTAATCCTTGTATAATACTGGAGTGTATAATTGTTGAGGTTAATTATAGATTTTTAAATTTGAGGTATATTGAGTTTTGATTTGTAGCTAGGAGGAAGTTTTGTCCTTTATTTGATGTTATATCGGAAATTTTAATGTAGTTGCTCTTACCAAATTTCAGGGTGTTACAGAGGTAGGGGAACAATTCGAAGTTACCAATTGGTCGAAGGAGATAACGAATAAAGTGTGCATTTTCTATTGGAAAGCAAAATTTGGAAGGCTATTGTGTAGGGATGTCTTAGAAAAGATGGGGTTAGATTTAGATTCGGTGTTGTGTACAAGATGCGAAAAAGAAGTGGAGTCGGTGAATCACGCATTGGTGAAGTGTCACGAGGTAGCAAAAGTTTGAAAAATGGTGTGTCGGTGGTGGAACATCAAGGAAGAAAACATCTCTTCCTCACAAGACTTAGTGGAGTCAGCTCAATACCCGAATGCTAATGGTTTTTGACTCAAATTCTGGACAGAGACGGTGTGGAGCATAACTTATTTGGTTTGGACGCATCGAAATCAAATTGTGTTCAAAACTGACAAAAGGAAGCTGGTAGACAGATTCGCGGAGCTGTATCGCACATGTTTTGAATGGATCGAAAAGCGGAATCGAGGTATCAATATCGATTGGGTCAAATGGTTGGTCGATCCAGCCGATGGGTTGTGATCGACCCTAGGTCGACCACTAGCAGGACCGATAGGGCTGCCTAGAGCCTGAGTAAGCGGCAGTGTTGAGTTGGTGTGCGGAGCTTGGTCGTTTGGTGTTGATTCTAATTTTCGTCTTTGGTGTTGCGTGTTACTCGGTCTTGTAGGCGTGGTCTATGTTGAGTAAGTAGGGTGGGTTTTTTTGGTTTGCTTTGGCAAGCAATGTCTGTTATGTCTTCGTGTGTTTCATACCCGGGCGTTCTTTGTGATGTACGTTATTTTGATGGTTTGGTAATATATTTCTTGCCTTAAAAAACAATATTTCGTTCATTTTTGTTACTATATTTATATATAGATTGGCGTGTGCTCTAAAATCTAATGGTAATAAAATTTCATCTATAAATCAAACATTATAGAATTATATCATCCAATCAAACTTGTTTACATATATATGGTGAGGGACATTCATTAGAGAATTGGATATTTTATGAGATCCGTGAGTTTTAAATCAAATATTAAATTAATAAAATTAATAATTTTGAATGAAACTTTTAAATAAAAGGCATTATAGATATTTTACAAATTTTATCTCTCCTCTCTCACTCTCTCTCTCTTGGGATTAGTGAGCCAAAAGATCAGTTAGAAATAATCTCAGTTGAAAATGCACACTGTAATACACTTCGTAAAACAACCAAAATATATATTTGATACACTTCAAAAATACACATTATGATACACTTTATCGGAGTTCTCTCCAAGTAAATTATCCCAGTTGAAAATACACATCGTGATATACTTCATAAAACAACAAAAATACATAATGTGATACAATTTGTAGAGCAACGCTACCTGATACATTTCGAAAATACACACTGTGGTACACTTCATTAGGGTTGCAATCCGGGTTTCCTCGAGATCAGGGTTAATGGTTCATCATCGAGGTTTCCGGAAAGAATTGGGTTCTAGTGCATCATTGGGATCCCCGTAGAGATCTAGGTTGTAGTGAATCGTAGAGATCTAGGCGGCGTTGTAGTGCATCGACGATATATGGGTTATATCTCTGACATCCTTGTAAAGTTTATGATTAAAGATTATAAATTGTTGTTGTAATTATAAATCGTACAGTCTAAGGATGATGGGGAGGGAGGAAGAAGAAATGTATGGTGGAGAAAATCAAAGAGAAATTACCTGGTGGTGATCATGGTCTTGAGGAGCAGATGGCTTCTGTAACACTCAAAATTTTATGGATTCCAATATTAATAATATAAATTGGAGTTATATTATGTTCAAAATATGGAAATAATTAAGTAGGATTTTCATTTTTGGTGGATATTAATTTGGGATATTATTATTATTATTAAAATTTTTGGAAGTAAGATTGATTTATGTATGGAAGGGATTTAAATCTTGGACTTAAATTATGAGTAATGTGATAGAAAGGTCCTGTTGTGCCAATTCTCGAAAGATGAGAATGGAAGGGATTGGATGACATTAATGGAGATTGCATCTCTTCCATAAAACCCAAAATTTCAACCTACATAAATGAGAGGTCGGTTGAACCCTTTTTAGGGTTTGCATTGCTGACATTTTGTGATATTTTGGCTACGGCTACTCAAGGGTTAGGTTGGGAGGGTTGAAAGCATTTGAACAACCCAAACCAATGTTTGCGGTTTGAAAAATCTCAACCCAATCCAATCCAAACCGTGCGGGTTGGTCGGGTTGACAGTATGATACATCATTTTACAATCTAGCTAAGCGATGATGTTTAAACAAAGTAAAATCAAAATATGAACATACAAAAAAGGCTAACAGACTCAAAAAAGGTTGAAAATGTTTGCAAATAAGAAATTAAATTACGGTTGAAACTGTAATATAATTTTGAATATAGCTAATTACGGGTTGGTCTAATGTCTAATGTACATATATTAATCAATGACTAGAAAATCGTATTAAATTCATAGTATAAAAAGGCATCAGGTTCATCGAGTTGGGTTGGGTTCAAATTATCTTAACCCAATTCCAACCCAATATATGCGGTGTGGCCTAATTTTGTATCAACTATGTGTCAGGTTACCTCGAGTTGAGTTTTTTTTAGTTTTATTAGATCATTGACCAACATCTTCCTAAATCGAAACATGGCGTTGACTGCTACGTTATATGGAAATAAAGTTGCGCCTTCACCATTAGCAATTGCTTTTGGCGTAGTGGTAAACGCTTGATTCAAAGAAGTGGTATCAGAGCAGGTCACGGGTTCGAATCCCATGGAGTGCTTTTAAATGCCAAAGGCATGCTGTGCAACCATTGACTTCTAGCGAAGATCTTGTTAGTGCTAGTAGATGCTTGGGGGGGGGGGTTGTTAGGTCATTGACTAGCATCTTTCTAAATCGAAACGTGGCGCTGGTAGCTACGCTATATGGAAATAAAGTTGCACCTACTCCATCAACAATTACTTTTGGTGTAGTGGTAAGCGCTTTATCCTAACAAGTTTCTTCGGGTTGGGTTGGTCGGATTGATCTGTATTTTGAGCACCCCTAATTTTGGCTTTGGAATCTCGGAAAACGGTGTGACGAGGAAGGGTATTGAAGCGCTCGAATTTCATCTCGTTTTCGTCGGGTTAAGGTATGTATCCCCTATCAAACTCGAAACTAAACATATTGGGACATTAGGAATGGTGTATGGTACGCCTGGATAAGTTTTTGAAGTCGAATGGACAGCCGGAAGATTGTCAATTTGACCAAAACACTTAAATCACCGTTCTCAGCAAAAACGAAACTTTGAACGGGAATATTCCACTCAAATCTTAATGTTTTTGGGTGATTCTTGTTTCTAAGGGTTAGGAACTGAATAACTAAGATTTAGAAAAAAGAATTGTCAAAAACGGGTGAAAAACGAAGCCAAACAACTCAAAACAAGAGGTTTGCTGGAAAACCGGAGTTGTCGCCAGAAAAACGATGTTTGTCGGCATCGACGGCCTCCTTCAACGATGATTCACATCCAATAAACTTAGAATTTTGTGTTGTAGGTTAAATTAAATGGAGATGCCAACAATGTTTATTTTATTTTTAAATAATCAAATTAATTAATTAATTTAATTATGTGGGTTTTATTAATTAAATAATTTACTAGAATTAGTATATTAACTTAAATATATTAAACTATTTTTTTAGTATTATTTAATTGGTTAAAGGACTGAAGTCTACAACAAACAAGTGGGAGAGGCAGGATTCGAACCTACGTAGAAAAACTTCAACAAATTTATAGTCTGTCGCTTTTGACCACTCGACTACTCTCCCCTTCCCGGGCCGAGGCCCCCCTTCGTGTGTGTGAGTTGTTTATTTCAAGAATAGGTTGGATCCAACCAGCTGTACTTTTTCTGTTATAACTAGGAAAGTTATACCTAAGATCTCGCGAATTACTTCTGAATAAATTCAGAAATCATTCATCACAGTTTCATATATTAACAAGTTTAAAATCGAAATGTATATATATATATAACACTAAATTATTAAGAAGCTTCCAAATAATTTATTGGGACACCGAGACGTTGAGACTTTTAATAAATTAGACGCTAATTAATCGGATTAACTAATTATTAATTTTTAGTGACAGTGGGGATAGATAAGAGGAGTATAATTAAGGATTGACCGAGGTTAATCGTTAATTGACCTTTAGGTTGACTTTCGGAGAAAATATAGACTTTAATGGCAATTATTGTGTATATAATTGTAGGTTATAATTATAGGAGTATAATTAAGGATTGTGTCTATAATTGTAGGTTAATCATTAGTTGACTCAAGTGTGTCTTTCACGAGATTTCACTGGGATGTATACATATCCACACATTATTTTTACATGTATGAGGTGCGATAGTATATATATATGTTTGCTAATATATTAATTGCACGTTATTTGTAATTGGTGAATTACATGTATGTGGTTTTAAATTATGGTGCAAGTATGCTAAAGTATGTTACATTTATTAAACATAAAGCGCATGCATATGGTTTGGGGTATGGGTTAACGTGGTGCGTTAACTAGTGTATGGGATATCGGCTCGATATGTCATATTTAGGGGAAGCACGACCCAGGATGGGGGCAGGGGCGGAGGACAGTGAGGGCTACCAGGGGCCCTGCCCCTGTGGTTTAAAAACTTGCAAGAAGAAGCTATCATATCCTGTAGTGTAAAAAATGGGAAAAATTATTTGGGCCCCCCATGTCAAAAAACGATTCATATGCAGTTACCTTAAGAAGGAGAAATGGAGTAAGGAAGCAAAGAAAGAAAGATGGAAGATGGTCGGTGATAAAAGAGGTAGAGAGAGAGAGAGAGAGGTGTGGGTGATATATATATATATATATATATAGAGAGAGAGAGAGAGGGGTGTTCAAATGCAAACTTTTTAATGGTGCAAACCCATGCAACCCACTTATCTACCACATATTTTATTTTCCCATTTTTTTATTAAAAAGGTAAAAACAAAATATGTGGTAGATAAGTGGGTTGCATGGTTTGCACCATTAAAAAGTTTGTATTTGAAGGTGCCTCTCTCTCTCTCTCTATATATATATATATATATATATATATATATATTATATATATATAGAAAAGAGAGAAGAGAACGAAGACAAGAAAGAAAGAAAGAGGGGATGTCAGTGGGATAAGATGGTCGTATAGTACTTTGTCATGGGCTCATGGCAGAGTGTCCTTTCTCTTTAAAAGTTTATACACTAAACACACACAACACACACTTTTGGGTTTTTGTGTGTATAGAAAATGAAGATACAAATTTAAAATGCCTTTTTTGTGCTTCTAATTAATAACTTTAGAGCATCTCCAACGGTTAGGGGTGTTCAAAAAAACCGTTGGATCGCTCAAAACCGTCGAACCAAGTTAAATCGGACTATTTTTGGCGGTTTGAGTGGTCTGACGGTCCAGTCCGGTCTGAAAAATAGCAAAACCGTTCGGTCTGGTCTGGTCTGTGGTTTGACCCTTTTTGGAGCGGTTTGGACCGAACTGACCGCCAAAAATACACGGTTTGGAACGGTTTTGGAAATTATATTATATATTAGGTTCGGCCCCTGCGGTTTTAAAGCTTGTGTTCCGCCCCTGGATGGGGGGTTCGTTCTTTGTGAACCTACATGCCCAGGGAATGTCTGTGACATAGAAGGTCCCTACCAAACGGGGTGGAGTTAAGAGATCTCATGGTGTTGCATAAATTTTACATGACACTCTTTATTTAGCATTTATATGGTCAATGTTTGTATATTGTGGTTGCACGTAAACTGTGAACTCGCTGAGCTATTTAGCTGACTATTATACATCTCACGAGCAGAAGGTTCTGGAATCGACAAAGGCAAGGGACTCGCTTATGATACCAACTCTTATTTATTTGGTATATTTGTTTAAGCATTTTGGATATTGGTTGGGTTTGGTTTTAGTGACCCAGTATGAGACTGGTTAACTTTTAAAATTACTTTAATTATGATGTTTAGACTTCCGCTGTAAACATTTTGATATTTATTATTGGATTAATTAATGATGTATTTTGGATGACGTAACATTTCATTTGGCGAAAAAAATAGGGTGTTACAACTTCAACTGACACTAGTGGTGTATAAATATGAAGTTGAACAAGGGATCTTTTGTGTTTGGTTATATTTCAAACGACCAATGAAGAATATCGATGTCTGTATTCACATATGAGATTTAGACAAATAAGATTTAATTCGACTTGTACATTGTAAAATCGCCAATGATTTCAAGGTGAAAAATTGGATAAAAATCGATGATTATCAACATCCAAAAAAATGTTATAGAAAAAATAAGAGATAAATTATGATATTTAATTTTTTTTCATACTTATCTAATTAGTGAAAAAATATATGAAAATATAAATTTTAAACTAGTGGTTGAAATCAGTTATTTCATTCTCAAAATATTGGGGCGTCTCATTTGAACCACCTACTACAATATTTTTTAAATTAAAAAAACGTCAACCCTTATTTTTTTATTCGAAAAAGGTGAAAATAAACAAAATTCGAGCGAAATAAATTACACCAAAAAAACGATCATATTTTTCTTGTTAATTTGACATCTATATTGATATACTTTTTCATCCTTTTTTCACGGTTTTTCGGGTTTCCATTTATTTAGCGTTTCCCCCCTTAACGTGACCCTATATATATATATATATATATATATATATATATATGATTGGGTTCCGGTGAGAAGTTGAGGTTAACATGAGAAGAATGAGAAGTAGTTATTAACCATTGGATGAGAAATGGATGCACATTAGGATGAGATGTACCGAGATAAGATGCACCGTATCCAGGGTCGTTCCAATCTTTCTCGAGGCCCTGTTACACATTGGACTACAAAACAAGTAATAAAGAAAATAAACTATGAAAGTTCATCACATATATTGTACTAAATGTCTTACATATTAAAAGAACAAAAATATTTAAAATGACAAAGTAACATGTAAAATTCACTAAACAAAATCTTTCTTCTAACTATTTTCGAAACGAAGTCTTCAACCAATGCTTCATAATCAACATTCTCCAAAAATCCACTTTCAATAGCTATCAAGGCAAGTCCACTTTCAATACATTATCAAGCTCTACCAAATAGACAAGTCAATCTTTAATGACAAACTTACCAAGAGATCTTTTTTGAGACTTTATTATCTCGTCAATTTTTTTCTTTTTATGTTTTTGACGTCCTTAATCATATTTTCTAACTCTAGAAGACATGACAAGACTGAAATTAAGTAAAAAAAATGCGACAAATAAACAAACAACCTAGTTTCACGAGTGAGGATGAAAGTTCTAGTGTTGCATTATATCGCTATTGATTGTTGGGTCCCCAAAGTCTCTAGTACCAAAGTTTACAACTACATTGCAAAAATGAGATATAAATGATACAATATGTTAGACGTGAAAGAGTTAAAGCCTAAACATAATCAATTAACGATATGAGCCTAAACCTAAACGATTATATTTTATAAACAATCCAAAAGTTAATCTTAACAATGAACAATTTGAGCCTTTAAACCTAAACTAAACAATTAAAAATCTGACCACTAGGCACTGGTTGAACCTAAATTCTAAACATCGCGTTAATTTTGATTTTCTAACCTAAACAATATGAACAACTAACATTCTCATTTCTGAACATAATCTGAGTAATTAAGAATTGAAATTCTAAATCAATGAACCTAAACCTAAATAATTAGCAATCTGAATCTAATTCATACAAAACAAGTAACAATCAGATGATAAGAATCTAATTTACCCCACAAAAAAACAACACTTGTTTATGAGAAGAGACAAAAAATCAAATTTAAGAAATTAAAATGGAATTTACTTGTTCACCGTATTAAGAACCAAATTGTCCTAAACTCCAAATTTGTTGTATTAAGGACCAAGTGCACAAATCAGTTGTTGATAATAAGAACCAACCTTCGACAGGTCAGAGGTGTATGAAACCATGTATGTTCATATTGATGTGAGGATGAAGAATTTGAGATCCAAACCAAGAAAACTTGTCGTATTATACAGAGGAAGAAGAAGAAATTGTTTGTAATAGAGTCGTTGTCTTTGCCGTTGAAAAACCCATTGTCCATCTTCGGGAGTTTCAATCGTCCGCCAAAATGGGAGTAAAAGCGAGAGGGAGATCGAAGTACTCTTCAACTTGATTTGCAACCGAGCGCGTCCTTCTAGATAGAAATCACGGTTTCGGTTTTTGAGTTTAGACTACAAATTAGGCCCCAAAAAAGAGTGAAATTGAGCCACATATTTTTGGGGGTTGGTTCAAATGAACAGATTTAACGGGCTGAAGAACGGGCCTGACCGGATCAATTCCCTTCTAAGCCGCAATTCATGTGAGGCCATTTGATTAAAAGTGATCAACGGTTCAAATCCACTTCTCACGTTTCTCACGTTAACCTCAACTTCTCACACGATCCTTTATATATATATATAGGTAGGTAGGTTCAAATGAAAACCACATTTTCATTGTGAACATGAGGACCAATCTTGGCCATTGATCAAAATTTAAAAAACTAATCAATCGTTAAAACATAATAAGATTAATTGAGAAGTGATTAATGACAATGGAAGTTTGAATCAACGCCTACCTTGTTTGACTTTTTTTTTAATTAAAATTGTTTTACCTTCTTAATTTTTAAACTAAATTATATTTAAAATAACTAATATTTTAATCAAATAAATTACATCAAAAAAATGAGCATTTCATTATCTTTGATTTGACATTCATTTCGAAATAGTTTTTTTTTACTGTTTTTTAAGTGAAATGATACATTTGTGTAATATTCATCATTAATATTTATGCACGTTCATTTGTTAACAACTACTCTTTAATATTCATACATTAGTATGATATTAATCATGAATATACAACTTAGTATAACATTCATCGTATATAGTTATGTATTTTCACGTGTATTCAACAAATGTTCAGTATTCTTTAACACCCCTAAAAGTAAAGGTAAATTTAAACCTGAAAAATGAACTACAAGATACTTTAACATAAAATATAAGCACCCAAACATGGGAAAATAGTAACAAAGTTTACAAATATGAATTAGATCATTAGTCAACAACCTACTAATCTAGACCAACTCTAAATTTAGATTATAGACGGGTGCCGCTAAGATCACCAAAAAAACTCTATCGACAAGTATCTACATGTATCGTCTCCAAAAGTAATGTGCCCTCAAAAGTTGCCTCTACCGGCAATTGGCACTCCACTAAGAAATTAGCCACCCCGCTACTCTGAGAACCTGATATACATTTCAGTTTAAGAAAAAGTGTTCGGCTAACGCCTAATGAGATCAAATAGTTTATCATTAACAAATATGAAACATAAATCCGGAGTTATAACTTACTTTTTAAACAATAAATACACTTTTCCACTTTCAAATAAATCATTACAACAAATACATCTTGCGATGATGGGGGAAACCCGATTTCATGTTAGTGATGGAACACAAAAGTAAGCCACATATCCATGTTCAAGAGCCCCACTATGTAACACTCGTAATTCTCGGTAAGTAAAAGTCACCCCGTGCGCTTTCTTATGTTTCTAAGTTGTAATTTTGAGTTGGGAACTCACCTATATTAGTCCCCATGAGAATCGAGGGCGATCTGTGCGAGAGAAGTGAGTTTGGGTGGCTCGGTATGCTTTAGGCGAGAGTGCCCCACGATAGTGACAATGTCACAATCGCCAGGGCACAATCACGGGGAGTAGTACCCTCGCGGTACATCTTCGGCGAGGGTGACTCGCGATAGTGACACTGTCACTATCACGGTCGGCCCCCAACTTGTTTTAAAATCCGATTTTAACCCCTTTTCACTTGTTTCATCCCCCACTTTCATCCTCCTCTCTCAAGAACCGAACCCTTATGCTCCTATTGTCGATTTTGGACTTTTGAGGTACCAAAACTAAGGAATCCAAGTGACTTCTCATCATTTAGAAAGGTTGGAGGCTAAGGCTAAAATGTATTCATCTTCTTCATCACCCTTATCAAATTTCTAGGGTTTTCATCCAATTTCTTTTATCAACTTGAAGATTTGGAATGAATGACTCATCTTGGTAATCTAGAAGTAGGTGGTTGGTGGATTCAAGTTGTGATTGAGGTAATCATCTATTTTCTTCATTCATGAAAACTAGGGTTTTGGTCAAGTTGGGAGTGTTGATGTAAAATGTTTGGAGAACGATTGTAGATGATTGAATATGATTATTTATGGTTGGAAACTTGTGGATCTAGGTTTTTGGAAGGATTTACTCGTGGATTCAAGTTTGCTCCAAGGAAGCTCCAGTTGGGTAAAATCTAGATTTAGCCTAAATCTAGCAAGGTGAGTTCAAGTTTATTTGTGAAAATGTTGTACATGCCAAAATGTCCATTTTAAGGCATTTATGTGTTTTTCATGAAATTGTCAATTGTGGAGTTATTGGGTAACTTATGATTATTTGAAGTGTTTAGCTTAATAAACATTGTAGAACACCCATATTTGGGATTTTTGGGCATCTTGACAAATAAGTCATAAATGGAAGTGTTTTAATGATGTTATTGCATAAATGGAGTTTACTTGGTCAAAATGCACTTTTGATGTTTGTTGGAAATATGCATCATTCTTGTAGTGGGACATTTTGAAAATACGAATGTGTGAGTCATATTGATTTTGGGTCATTCCTGACTTTGTGGACATTTTAACAAACGTAAACCTTTTGGTTTTGGGCCGAAGGCTAATTTGAAATGGAGGGTCAAGGATTGTTGGAAAAGGATATAATTTATCGACTTATGTATCTTGGACAAATATTTATTATGCCGTTGGGCTTGCTTTAAACTCAAATGAGTCTTTGGAGTATTCGTCGGTTTTGGTAGCTCGATATGGAGCCTTGTCGGATGGTGTACCTAATTGCATCTTATTTGTGAGTTACATGTTATGGATGCGTTAGTTCATCCGTTGGAGTTATGTAACGTGTTAGACCGTAATGCAATAGATCCATAGGCATAGAGGTCTGTCTTATCGTGTAAGTGGGATAATATTACTGTGTTGTAATCTGGAAATAGGCGTTGGTGTTACGATGTAAGTCCTAAATAATCAAGCGTGTCAAGGATGGTGAGATCCCAAGGTAAAGATCTGGATAGGGTTGAACTTGGTGATTCTTTGGGGCTAAAGACTTGGACAAAGTTGAACCCACGTTTGCACTGAACTAAAGACTTGGATAGAGTTGATGTTCAAACGGCTAAAGACCTGGATATGGTTGATGCCTATTATGGCTAAAGACTTGGATAGAGTTGATGTTCAAACGGCTAAAGACCTGGATATGGTTGATGCCTATTATGACTAAAGACTTGGATAGGGTTGATGTCTACCTTGACTAAAGACTTGGATAGGGTTGATGTCAATGGTTGTTTATCCTTGTAGATACGCTTATAACATAGATATGTGGCTTAACTTTGTGTGTCCGTCACATTCAATGGAATCGGGTCTCCCCCGTCACCGAAAGGTGTTGTTTTGGGTAATGAGTCTTGTATCCATGTTTTTGGTGACATATTGTATATGGGAATTATTAAGCATGATTTGGGTGTTTTGGGATGTGAAGTGTTATTCACGATTTCACAATTTGGGAGTCGATTTATATTCACGTTTTGAGTGAGTTTTGGGTCGCATCTTTTCTAAAGAATGTTTGTATTGGAACGTTGTCATTAAAGGTGCATATTGTGGGAAAACGAGTCGTTTCTATTTCTAAAGTAAATTAGTTTGAAAGATCTCGATTTGAACTGATTTCCTTTCCTTTTAAAGATATTCCTATTCATGTTAAAACTCTTGAACTCACTAGGCGTTAGCCTAACCTTTTATTTGTTGGCATGTGCATCAGGTTTTAGTTGGGGTTTGATTCTAGCGGTGCTATGAAGAGTTGAGCACTAGATTGCATGAGAGTGAGTAGCTTGGGGAAATCTTCCGCAATTGGAGATAGCGACTGTTTTTGGGATTTAGTAACATTCGTACCTATATTAGATTGTGTATAGAGGTTGATTTGTGTTTATTGAAGTTAAACCTTAGATTGTTGTTGTAGTTGGTTCCGTTATCGATGTAATTAGATTTTTTTTATTTAGTCGCTATTTCCAGATTCGAGGGTGTTACACACTACGAATCAATGGTTATCAATCCAACCCCTTAATGTTTATGGCATGAAACCCCCAATGATCCTACATTTCACTCGTTCACAAGAAATTACAATTATTGGTCATGGTCGTTGCCCGACTCAATGAGTCCACAACTATTACGCATTTTGACCCCATGCCTATTCCTTGTTACAATACATGAATCATTTCCCACTTAAATCGACTTCTATGCTTATGGATTCATTTGCATTAGTCTAAGACTCATCACGTGCACATTATAAAAACTATAATCACACATATAGTTATCATGATCAAATGTTGCCAGAAAATATCATTTGCATAAACAATATCATATAGGCCATGGCAATATGAGTGTCCAAGTCCACCATTTTTCCGTTTAAAAAGGGTAACATCCCATAAATCTATATTTCAGTCATTTGCAAGATTTGAAGTGACTAAAGTTCATCCCTCTTATTACAAAGTGACATCTTTGCCAAATAAACATCAAATACAAAGGAATCATAAATGTGTTTCAAATGAAGTATCCAAACATTAAAATGAGAATATGTATATAAAACTTCATTTTAAGGTACACACATTAAAGCCCTTCATTTATCATAAATGGGTGAAAACTATAGAATCTCCCAAAATGCTTAAAATTAGGTAAAAGTCCATCAAATAAGAAAATATAGTTAGAAGAAGTTTATGAGTTTATGAGACTAAAATCACAAAGTTTTTGACATATATAAAGTTTAGAAAGGTTAGGATGAACTCACAATACTTAGGTTTTGGTTAAAACCTAGAAATCACCAAGAACCCTAGAAAGATGAAAAGAACACTTGAACCATGGCTTCCAATCCCATTTAATACCTTCAACTACTACCAAAGGGATCAATAAATGACCTAGCTTAGGAATCCCTTCGAGTTTGAGGAGAAAAAAATGGTAGAAATGAGAAGCGAATGAGAAATGAACCAAAAAATCGCATTTAAGGGTATGTACCTTGACCGCGACCATGCCATGCGACAATGCCAAGGGCAATGTCGCACCAAAAATACATACCGCTGTTCCCTCTCTGCTGTAACATCCCAACTCGCAGAAATAAGACATAAACGACAATGATATAAATAATTGCCAACACGACCTCAGTACAAGAATTGAGATCCAAGGTTTGTGGAAAACAACCTATTACACTATTGAGAATACCAACAAAACTATCATGACATGCAACACTAAAACATCCTGCTTCCAGGCCACACCCACTATCTCAAAGCTTTTCCATCCCTTTGCCCGAGTCACCGACCTCACACTTACCTGAAAAGGTTATAGTTTTTTGAAAGAGCGAGGGTTAGACCGGAAGGTCTAGTAAGTTCCCTCTAAAAACAGTTTACACTAAAGCCACATAAAAGATTTACAACCGTATAAACCAATTTTGTTTTAGAAACAAGACACATATACTCACAGATCACGCTTCTGGCACACACTATCGTCACACGAAGTAAAAACGTGTCTGACTCGTACTGCCTCATTTGGGACACCCCCCCAATGACATATACGGGACATACCCCCCGGTACGAGCACAAGCGGGACACCCCCCCCCCCCCCCGACTTAGGACATAACTCGCAAGCAACAACGTATGCATACATTACAACCAAATCGATAACGATAAAACATCTCTCGCATTAAACAAATCTCGCATGAGTAAATAGCATAAATAACAGTAACAGTTTAATCAACGTCTCATGCGAATAGCAACACAAATATCGATAAATATTTTTGGTTAGAAAACTCACATGGATCTCCCGCGCAATCTCCCTTACTACCGACCCAACCTTTTAGCAAACACATACCAAGAAAAAGAACAGAACGATAACGTATCCGAACCCCCAAGCACTCACCTAGGCCCCTCATTTAAAATGGGTTCGGGCACGGGCCTCCCCCTCGACTCTCTCTCCCCCTCTCCTCTCTCTCTCTCTCTCTCTGTGCTCGACCAACTCGCTTCCCGGGTTCCTCCCCTTTTGTCAGGATCGAATTCTCAACAAGAATTATGAATAATCAGAAACAATACCAAAGAAGTTGCGGAATAACACTTTGATATTCAATGTAACAGTAATCAAAACAGTATATGATTAACAGCTTGCAAACTTGTATTAAAATCACAAGATTACACACACAACCTCAATCTTGAAGAACAGACTCTTTCAAGATGAATTCTACTTCTCTAGAATTAGGATCTATGCCTTGAGGTTGATTCTCTCTAGAACAAAAACTTAGAATTAATTGATTATTTCTAAACTATTCTATCAATTCTATACATATACTGAATAAAAGATAATTACAATAATTACAATAAATAAAATATCTTCAGTATATCTTCCATCATTATCTCTATAAGCTTCCTTGAATATCTTCAGTTTATCCAGCTGTCATCCTTTCCATACGGATCTCCATCTCATAAGCAGTACTAATCATAAGCAGCATTAATACTCTGAGCAGTACTAAGTTCAGCAGCACTAACCATACTCAGCAGTATTAATCTCTTAGCAGTAGTAACTCCAGCAGTACTAATAATGAAAAGCAGCATTAACTTTGTTCCAGCAGCATTAACTTCTACTGGCAGCATTAACCACAGAAGTAGAAACCATGATGAACTAGCAACATTAACCATACTTGGTAAATTCTTCAGTTCCCAACAATCTCCCCCTAACTTGACTTTTAGGAAGAGAAGTCAAGTTATTCAGATCTTCTTCAAGATGCTCCCAAAACTCCATAATGACCTAAATTCCAGTATTTTCATCCAACCCCAAACTCTGATTAATTGTTCTTTGGATCAAATATTTAGCCATTTCTGAATCTGGAATACACCCTAGCTTCTTCTTCAGCATGGCATGAAGCTTCAATCTGCTATGGTTGTACACCCTATCCACTAGGAAGTACTCAGTGTGATTTAAATCCAAAGTCACTGCATATACTCCACTAGTTTCATATAGAGTCCAATTATTCACTGTTTGAAAGACATTTCTTATTACCTCCTCTACTTCATCAGGCTTGAACATCATACACAGATACTCCATTACCAGCTTTTTAATTGAAATCACTGGAGCTTTCAGTTCATCTGCATATAATTTCATCCCTATTTCAAACATTTCTTCAAAAATCAGACCTTGAACAGGTTCTGACAATCTTATTCCAAGTGTTGTACACTTCATATTTCTCATCTTTTCTCTTCAGTCCGATGTACTCCTTGCCATCCACTTCCATGATATCCCAGTGAATGACTTCAGGAGGTTTAACCCCTACAGGTTCAGCTGGAATTGGTTCAAGCACTTTGTCCATCACTACCATGTACATTTTGACATCCTCAGTACTTGCAGGTTTTTGCATTTTAGATGACTCAGGTGCCTCTTCTTCTTCAGCAACCTTTTCAGCCTCTTCTTCCGCTATTCTAGGCTTCTTTGTAGTCTTTCTCCTGGCAATCATCTTTGTTCTTTTCAAAGATCTTAAACTTTCACCAATTGTTTCTTCCTTTTCTGGAGTTTCTTGCTCATCAGGGAATGGTTTTTGTAAGAAATCATTGCTCTCTTTCATTCTTTTCTCCATTTCAACCCTTGCAATATCATCCCCTTGTAGCTTTGTCATCTCAGCATCATACATCTTCTTGAGGTTCTCAAAAGACATTTTAGAAAACATCTCCACCTTGACACCTACTGCACCCTTGAGGAAAGTAATCATTTTCTTTCTCTCTTGAGTACCAAGGTATGTCTTTGAAGGTTGTCTTTTTCTTGCAGCCATTTTGATCTTGGTAGGCTTCTTCAAAAATGTGGCTTTCTGCTTGGCTTGCTCAGTTGCTAAACTCTGTTGGTAGGCTTTGTTTAACTCTGCAGCCATTGCTTTAGCTATTTCTCTATCCTTTGCTACTTGCTCAGATTCTGCTTCTTCAAGTTCAAGCTGAATCTTCCTAGCTAGAGCTTTATCTGATTCAATCAACTTCTGCCTTTTCTTTGGTTGCTCAGATTCAACTAGCTTTGCCTTACCCTTTTCTTTACTTATCACCTTCTCAGAACTAGATTTCTTTGCAGCATCACCTCTTTCTTTGATAACAACTCCTTTGGCCTTTGAAGTGACCTTGGGAGTATCATGCTTGGCTTTAAGTAAGGTTTCTGCAATCTCCAGCTCTGTTAAAACTTCTTTCACAGTTTCTGCTGCTTTGCTTATTTCAGCAGTACTAACCATTTCTGCTGCTTTACTTGAACTAGCAGCATTAATGGTTTCTGTTGTTTGCTCTGTTACTGCTGCTTGTTCTTTTATTTCTGCTTGCACTAATTCTCTTTCTGTTTCTGCTTCTTGCTCCCCCTCAACATCAAATCTCATCCCATCAAGCTCCCCCTTTTCTGTAGCTTCTTCCATGTTGATCTCCCCCTTTTTGGGAGCATCATGCAAAGGGTTCCTCCTTCTAAGCACAAAGTGCTTTTTCTTCTTTTGGAGAATCAATTTTCTGACCATTTGCTTTAAGTTGAGGATCTGCTCTTGTTGTGACAGAACTATCAGCTTCAATTCTTCTATATCTTGGCCCTGTTTGATCACATCCTTGTTGATGTTGGCCTTTGTGTCCATCAATTCAAGATAGTCATATCTGTCCTCACCTTCTCAAGGAGTGTTACCCCCTATTGAAGGATCATGGGATCTTTTAGTAGTGGAAGTCTTCTGCCTAGCAGAAGCACTATCCACCCCCGTGGTTTCTTGGCACCTGGGACCTTTGAATGATTGCTCATTCAAAGTTGCCATGGGGGAGATCTTAGTTATGTTACCACTGTCCTTCTCTGTGCTAGCAGAAGTAGTGACAGCCTCAGCACCCATATACTCAACCCTCTCCTCAGTGAGCACCTCCTTGGGGTTGGGAGACACCCCTTTGGTTTCCCTATTGATATTCTCTAAAGGAGAATTCTCCCTTAGAGGGCTTAAAGGCTGAGTGGGTGAAGGTGCAAGAAGGGAAGGAGCCTTCTTTACCTGTTTCCTTTTGTATGTTTGGGTGATTGGTGAAGTTGGTTTATCAAGAAGAGACTGAGGAATTGATTTAGAGTGGGAAGGTTAGGATTGGCTAGCAGTGGGATGGTCTAATGGGGGCCTTGACCCTGCTGCCATACCTTCATCAGTGTGGGACACTGCCATCATTGTAGAGAACAATGGGGTGTCTACTCCTTCCGAGTCCCAAGCAGATCTTCTCATATCTGAGAAAACCTTGCCTTTAGGGGGTTTAGGTACATATACCCCATCAAAATGAGGCATATCCGTCAATTCGTGGGTGATAACTTCTTGGACAAACCTGGGGTACATATAAAAGCTCTTTTTGCTTCCCAAGTTTGAGACAAGATCACTGAAAATCATTTTAGAAAAATTGTACTTTCTGGCAGTGGCCAAGCACACCAAAGCATAAGCAATGGTTCTACTGAACTCACTCCATCCAGTAGTCTTTTTAGAGATACAGTGCATAAGGGTATGGACAAAGAAACGCCATTGGGGTGAAAATTTGGCTTTTGAGAACTTGAACACACCCAATGGGCCTCCATACCCCATTCTTGTAAGAGTAGAAAACAATTCATCATTAAAGATAGAAGTTATACCAGAGGCATCGTCTAGACATAGACTGATGCGAATTACCTCTTCAGTAACTGTCAAGGGCTTGCCACACACCTTTGTCTTGATCATTTGCACACCATTCTCAGTAACAATGGTGGCATTTGCCCAGAATTGCCTTTGATGCTCGATATAGATTGATGGCGATACAGTGAGAGCATGGGCAATATGGGTTGTCTTGAGAAAATCCACAATCTGGTGGAAACCAGCGGCTTGTTTAGGCTTCTGTAGCATTGCGATTTCATTGTGCTCGTCTATGAATGCCATTGATGCCATTGATCTTGAAAGTTCTTGCCTGAAAACTTTGAACTTGAGAGAGAAAGGGTTTAGAGCGCAAGTGAACAGTATGCAAAGAGTCGTTATGAACTTTTTAGGCGGGCAAAGGGTATTTATAGTATTCGGGACATAAGCAGTATTAACCTAGAGCAATATTAACTAACAAGCAGTATTAACTGAGAGCAGTATTAACCACTAGCAGTATTAACTAACTAGCAGTATTAACTGAGAGCAGTATTAACCACTAGCAGTATTAACTAACTAGCAGTATTAACTGAGAGCAGTATTAACCACTAGCAGTATTAACTGAGAGCAGTATTAACCACTAGCAGTATTAACTGTGCACTGGCAGTATTAAAACTGTACTGGCAGTATTAAAATTGTACTGGCAGTATTAACCATACTTACTCTTTTAAGCATGTGATACACTGAGTACTGCTATACATATCCTGAAAAAAAAGATTAGGAACACCATGAATAAACAATATACAGGTATGTAACCACTTTTTGAGAAGGTGCTTATTCAGAGTTGATCATTCCCACACTTGTTACCAAGAAAGTGAATCTACCCACATCAAAGGCTTTGGTGAATAGATCAGCAAACTGGTTATCAGTATGAACTTTTACAACTTGAATAAGTTTCTTTTCATTGCAGTCTCTTATAAAGTGATACCTGATCTCAATGTGCTTTGTCTTTGAGTGCTTGACAAGATTATTCACAATGCTAATAGCACTGCTATTATCAATAAAAATTGGAGTGTGTAGAAAGGTTACCCCATAGTACAACATTTGATTCTGAATCCATAAGACTTGAGAACAACAACTTGCAGCTGCTATGTACTCTGCCTCTGTTGTAGATGTGGACACTGTGGTTTGTTTCTTGCACTGCCATGAAACTAGTCTTGCACCCAAAAACTGACATCCTCCAGAAGTAGATTTTCTGTCCAAGTTTGCTCCACCTAGATCACTGTCTGAGTATGCAAGTAGGTCAAATGGTGAGTCATGGGGATACCAAAGTCCCAATCTGGGTTGCCCTTTGAGATATCTGAATATCCTCTTAACAGCTTGATAGTGAGATTGCTTTGGCCTAACTTGGAATCTTGCACATACATAGACTGGAAACATTATATCTGGCCTAGAGGCTGTAAGATACATGAGAGATCCAATCATGGACCTATAATGATGAACATCCAGATCCTCCCCCTCAAGATCTGTTGTTATCTACTTGTGTGTCTCCATAGGTGTGCTGGCAGGTTTTGAATCTGAGAAACCAAACTTGGTTAGAATGTCCTGCACATACTTGGACTGACAGATAAAGATTCCATCTGACTTCTGTTGAACTTGGAGTCCAAGGAAGAAAGTAAGTTCCCCCATGGAACTCATCTTGAACCTTTGATGCATTAGTTCCTCAAACTCCTTGCACATGATGGCTCTTGTGGATCCAAAGATAATATCATCAACATAGATTTGGACCAACAAGATATCCTTCTTCTTTCTCTTGATGAATAGAGTCTTATCAATGACTCCTCTTTCAAAGCCATTTTCCAGGAGATAGGATGACAGAGTGTCATACCATGCTCTTGAAGCTTGATGCAGTCCATAAAGTGCTTTCTTCAATTTGTATACCCTGTCTGGATAGCTTGGGTTTTCAAACCCTGGTGGTTGACAGACATATACTTCTTCTTCAATTGAGCCATATAGAAATGCACTTTTGACATCCATTTGATAGACTTTGAATTTCATATAAGAAGCATAAGCCAGGAATAATCTAATTGCTTCTATCCTGGCTACAGGTGCAAAGACTTCTTCATAATCTATTCCCTCTTCTTGTGTATACCCTTGAGCCACCAACCTTGCTTTATTCCTTATTACTATGCCTTTTTCATCTCTCTTATTCCTGAAGACCCATTTTGTTCCTATTGCTCTTTGGCCTTTAGGAAGGTCTACCAGATCCCAAACATCTTACAGCTTGAACTGCAGTAGCTCTTCTTGCATGGCTTCTATCCAACTGGACTCTTTCATAGCATCATGTGCCGTTTTAGGCTCAAGCTGGGATAGAAAGCAAGAAAGCACTGTATGCTGTTGGTCTTGCATTTCTTGAAGCCTGCTTTGATTTCTAGTCATCATAGGAGAAGATATATCTCCTATTACCAGTTGTGGAGGATGATTCTTTTGAGTTCTGGTGTGATGACTAGGTTCTTCATTAAGTCCTACCTCTAGATTAGAGTCATTCAATTCAACTGAGGTGTTTTCAGCAGCTACTTCTGGTTCTTGATTTTCTTGATTCTCCCCATCTCTACTTTCTTCTTCACTCTGATTTGGTCCAGTAGATGGTTCCTCTTCACAGTCTTCAACAGAATCCACTGTTGGTATGGGAAAGATCACAGATTGAGATATACTATCTTGAACTTCTGTAGTCCCTGATCCTCCACACCCTGAACCTGCATAATCATCACTACTGAAACCAAAAGAGTTAGTTAGTAAATCAATGTCAAACAGCCACTGAGGACCAGACCCAATAGGATTTGGTGTGTTCTCATTGCATTTGACATTGTCACTTTCTTCAATTATTCTAGAAGAAGAGTTAAAAACTCTGTAAGCCTTACTCTGAGATGAATACCCAACAAGAAATCCATCATCTGCCTTGCTATCAAACTTACCTAAGTGAGATTTGGTATTGAGAATTGTACAAGGACACCCAAAAGGTTTGAAAAATCCAATGAAAGGTTTTCTTTTATTTAAAAGCTAATAAGGGGTCTTGTTCTTTGGTTTGACCACTAGAACTCTGTTTTGGACATAACAGGCAGTATTAACTGCTTCAGCCCAGAAGGTAATTGGCAGTTTTGAATCAGCCAACAGAGATCTAGCTGCCTCTATTATTGTCCTATTTCTCCTCTCAGCAACTCCATTCTGTTGAGGAGTCCTAGGGGCACTATATTGTCTCTCAATGCCTTTCTCTTCACAAAAGGTGTTTAGATCAAGATTTTTAAATTCAGTCCCATTGTCTGATCTAATGACTTTTACTCTTTGATTAGTTTGGTTTTCAATTCTTAGGATAAAGGATTTGATCAGTCCACTTGTCTCATCCTTAGTCCTTAGAAAATATACCCAATTAAATCTAGAGTAATCATCAACAATAACCAAGCAGCAAGATTTCTTGCCTATACTCATAACATTTGTAGGACCAAACAGATCCATATGCAATAGCTGGAGACAAGAAGAAATTGTATTTATCTCTTTGGTCTTATGAGAATTTTTGTGTTGTTTGCCTTTAAGACATGCAACACAATGATCATCAAATGAAAAGACTTTTGAAGGTAAACCTCTTACAAGGTTGTTTTTAACAAGTTTGTTCATAGTTTTGAAGTTCATGTGACACATCCTTCTGTGCCAAAGAGAGGATTCATCCACAGAAGCTTTAGAAACAAGACAGTTCATGGATGAATCACTAGAAACATTGTCCATATATAGACAATAAACATTGTCCTTTCTTGGAGTTCTAAGTAGTATCATGCTTTCATCAACTACTTTGAACCCTAGAGCAAGGATCATACACTCTGTATTAGTAAATAATATGCTGTGTTGTTTGTCACAAACCTGTGATACACTTAACAGGTTGTACTTCAATTGATCAACATAGTAGACATCCTCAAATGTCATCTTACCTTTTGTAACATTACCTTTTCCACTTATTTTACCACCAGTAAGATTATCTCCAAATGCAACATGTCCTCCATTGATATGCTTGAAATCCTGAAGGCATGACATGTTGCCTGTCATGTGCCTAGAGCAACCACTATCAACATGCCATATGCTCTTTCCCTTGAGCTGTTGGTTGCCCTGCACATAAGATAAATCAGTTAGTATGATATAGTAACCCAAGCCAAAGTGGTCTTGGGTACCCCTTTCTCATCAAAATACTTACATTCTTTCTTGACAAGATTTTTAAACTTTGACTCCTCATTTCTGGAGTACTTTGTCACAATGATGGGTTTAGAAACACATTTGCTAGAAGCAGTACTGGTTTTAGAAGTACTAACTGCATTAGCAGCACTTGCATGCTTAGCAGTACTAACCTTGTTAGAAGTAGTAACTGTGTTAGCAGCAGTAACTGTGTTAGTAGTATTAAAATTTTCAGCAGTACTAACACTGGTAGCAGCAGTAATGCTTCTAGCAGCACTATCTCTGCCAGCAGTACTAACAGTTTTAGTGCTTCTAGGCACCCATATTCTGATACTTTCTTTTAAAACCTTTTTCTTCATGGGGCCTTTGGTTGCAACAGATTTCTTCCCCACATGTTTATTTCCAGCCTTCCTATAACCAACAGGTTTTTGGACAAATCTTTGAAAGTTCATCTGTTGGTTAATAGGATTAAAGAAACAGTGCTTAGCCAAATGGT
This sequence comes from Arctium lappa, assembly GCA_023525745.1. Classification (NCBI taxonomy): domain Eukaryota; kingdom Viridiplantae; phylum Streptophyta; class Magnoliopsida; order Asterales; family Asteraceae; genus Arctium; species Arctium lappa. The sequence continues at coordinate 28,488,155 of CM042051.1, read as the reverse complement.
TTAACTTTCCACATATGAAACAAGGTTTTGGTCTATTGATTTTACTCAGATCAATACCTTGTTTTTGTGCCCATTGATTGTTCCAGTTTCTCTGATTTCCCCTTGGTTTATCATGTTTTTGGGGCTCAGATTTATTGCATGCACACTGCTTGCAAGGGATAGGATTCACAACAGTGGTCTGCTTATAGTGAACCTTCTTGTTCTTTCCCTCAGTCTTCTCTATCTCATTGGACTTTACCCAATGCTTTCCACATCCCTCATTGGTGATTATGTGGTTTTCTATAGGAATCTCTCCACTCACAGTGTTGTTCTTATTCTTGACAACTTCTTTCTCAGATTTATCCTTAACAACTACTTCATTTAAGGGATCAATCTCAGTGGCTCCCTTATAGGGTGGTGGTGTGGTATTGTACCCTATTCCTTTTCTCAGTTTATCATGAATCTGAGTTTGTAGCAAAGAATCCATTGCTTTGGAAGCATTGGAAAACTTTTCTACATCTAGTTTGACTTTAGCTAGCTCTCCTCTTAGCTTTTCACTCTCTTCTTTGGATTTGGTCAGTTGAAGTTCTAAGTCATTCTTCTCCCACTTCCAGTAGTTTGTGTCATAGGAGTGTTGAAGCTCATTGGCTTGAAAACCCTTAATCTGCTCTTCAAATCTCTCAACAATCCTCACATAATCTTTTATGTCCTTTTCCAATCTCTTAAGGTCATCACTCATGTTCTGGTTGTGATCCCTATACCTTTTAACAGTGTTAATGCAATTTTGAGAACAAAGATTGGAAGTTACCTCTGTTGGGAGATCAGACACCTCTGCCATTAGAGCTTGGTTTTGGATAGCCTCTTCAGCTTTATCACTCCAATCAAACCCCATACCTTGTTGAGAGACAAGGGCTTGTGCAGAGTTTCTGTTATTATTGAAGCTTCCAGATTGAGCTTGTTGGTGGTTGTTATTTTGAGACATTCCACTTCTGCATTCTCTAGCAAAGTGTCCCTTTTGATGGCATTTGTAGCATTCCACCTTTGACTTGTCAAATCCTGCTCCATCTTCTCTTCTTTGGGAGAAATTGTTCCTCCCAGTTCTTTTGATGAAATTCTTAACTCTCATAGAGAGCATGGCCATCTGCCATTTAATGTCCATCTCTTCAAGATCATCTGGATGGAGTTGTTCCAAGTCATCATTAATAAGAGAAGAGTTTCCATGACTGGCCAGAAAGGCTTCAAATACAGTTTCAGTGCCTTTCTCTTGATTTGCTCCATTGGCAGCACTAACTGATTCAGGATTGGAAGTAGAATCAATTGATGCTGAATGGAGTGCAGCATTGTGAACATACCCAGATGGACTCTTTTTAGCCTCTACCTCAGATTCAAAAACTCTTAGATCATTATATAGATCATCAAGTTCCTTTTCTTCCAGTTGATCATTATGTCTGAAAGACACAGTATACATGGTCCATTAATCACTCAGGGACCTTAGAAACTTTCTGTTCATATCATCTTGATCAATTTGTACTCCCACTGTAGCTAGTTCACCAATAAGCTTGTTGAACCTGTCAAAAGTTTGAGTCATTGACTCATTCTTAGTTGACATAAAGTTCTCATATTGTTGCTTCAGAATGGCTTTCTGATTTCTCTTAGTACTTTTGGTACCTGAGAATCTCTTCTCTAGAGCATTCCAGAGCATCTCTGCATCAGTGCAGTTGCAGAACTGATGTTGATATTCATTGGGTATAGCCAAGAGCAAGGTGCTCAAGGCTTTCATCTCTGTCTGTCTAGTCTTTCTTTCTGCATCAGTTTTTGGTGGAGTTCTCTTTCCATCTGAACCAATCTTTCCTGCTTCAGAAGGACCATTCTCTATGATGTCCCACATAGAATAGTCAGTGAAGAGTATGTAATGCTTAATTCTGATCTTCCACATATCGAATTCATTGGGTCTGAGCATTGGAACCTTTGAGACTAGAGTACTGTTTGATTCTGCAAAGTTTTCCATGATGAATGAATAGATGTTTCTCAGAGAACAGGCTCTGATACCACTTGTCAGGATCGAATTCTCAACAAGAATTATGAATAATCAGAAACAATACCAAAGAAGTTGCGGAATAACATTTTGATATTCAATGTAACAGTAATCAAAACAATATATGATTAACAGCTTGCAAACTTGTATTAAAATCACAAGATTACACACACAACCTCAATCTTGAAGAACAGACTCTTTCAAGACGAATTCTACTTCTTTAGAATTAGGATCTATGCCTTGAGGTTGATTCTCTCTAGAACAAAAACTTAGAATTAATTGATTATTTCTAAACTATTCTATCAATTCTATACATATACTGAATAAAAGATAATTACAATAATTACAATAAATAAAATATCTTCAGTATATCTTCCATCATTATCTCTATAAGCTTCCTTGAATATCTTCAGTTTATCCAGCTGTCATCCTTTCCATACGGATCTCCATCTCATAAGCAGTACTAATCATAAGCAGTATTAATACTCTGAGCAGTACTAAGTTCAGCAGCACTAACCATACTCAGCAGTATTAATCTCTTATCAGTAGTAACTCCAGCAGTACTAATAATGAAAAGTAGCATTAACTTTGTTCCAGCAGCATTAACTTCTACTGGCAGCATTAACAACAGAAGTAGAAACCATGATGAACTAGCAGCATTAACCATACTTGGTAAATTCTTCAGTTCCCAACACCTTTCCAGCCCACTCCCGCCCCAAACTACCCGACTCTCGGGTTCTCCCTCCCCGCTCCGACTCCCGGCTCTACTACCGGTTCACCCGACTCCCGGGTCCCCCGGTCCCAATCCCGTCTCCCGGGCTTAGCTCCATCTAGGCTCCCCGCCTCCCTGGTTTAGCCTGGGTCCCCCTTCACTCCCGGACCACACCCTTTTCCCAGGTCACTGGCTCCCGGCTAGTCTCACCCGGTCTCCCAGGGTTTATGCAGTATGAAGAACAAACCAACAACACATACCACTATATTGATTTAAACAACATCGGGATCGATTTCCAACCTTCTCCATGATTAGCTAAAGATACAACTTCCTTAAAATAGGTATAAGCCCTAAATCCCAAAGAAACCTACCCAACCAATTGATTTTACCATATTAAGATTTATCTTCCCCCAAACCCATAAACATGAGGAATCTAAAATCAAACTGAGAAAGATATCAAATATGCTTACCTTGAGGAGATTTGTGAGACCCTTCCTTTCAATTTCAGCTTTGCTCTCTTCTTTCTCTCTTCTCCAGAATCGCCTAGTCCTCTAGCCGCCTCCAAATTAGTAAAATGAATTAGACAAAGGTGTGCTAGGGTTAAGTCCCCCTTTCTAACTTTTACAGTCTCACCCCTTGCTCTTTAGGCTTAAGGCAAACATTTACCCATACTCTCATAATTATTAGTTGAGTCACGGTTATTACATCTGTGATTATGCCCTAGAAACAGTGACCTTGTCATAGTTGCCTAGCACTGTCGCCCCACATGTACTGGACTCCAAAATTTGATTTTTCTCACTCGAAACGCTCTCGACTCGCTTACCGACCAAAAATAAAATATTCCCTAAACATAAACCAACAATTATAAACTACCAAGGTATAAGGATAACTTTTACTTACGGAAAAATCTGGGTGTGACATATTCATACATGACTATGACATTCATCATTAATATACATTTTCATTATAACATTAATCATGAATATATGTTTTCTTAATAACATTCATCATGAATATATATATATATATATATAGGGGCGGGTTTAATTGACAACCGATTTTCGGTTGTGAACTGGAGGAACAAATGAGAGCAAGTGACGTGTCCACGCCTTCTCGGGTCATTCATCATGAATAATATATCATTCATGATGAATAATACGTGGATCATGAATCATGTATTATTCACCATGAGTTGTGTATTATCCATCATGAATTATGTATTATTCATCATGAATAGTCCCGATAGGTTGATCTTGACGTGTTCTTGGTCTCGGTGGGTTCCCAGTCCGTCTCGATAAAAACTAAAAGTGATAGGCTATAGTTTTACATATACAAACAAATAATAAATCAATCGATAGGTTCTTGATAGAAAATGAAGGTGGTAGGTTATAGTCTAACACACATAAACACACATCAAGTCAATGAATGAATTCTTGACCTTTCTTAATAGGTTCTCGCTCGGTCTCGATGGGTTGGGTTACGGTGATGAAGAACGCGGTGCCTTACGACGTTGACAAAAGTGTTGAAGAAGGTGATATCGAGTTACGGACTTACGGTGTCGAGTTGTTGTACACACTTGGACATACATAAATATTCACAATGAATATAACACAAATATATCATTTCACGTAAAAAACGGTTAAAACGAAGAAAAAAAACTATATCAAGATGAATGTCATATCAAATAGCACAAAATTCTCATTTTTTATCTAATTTATTTGATTAAAATATTAATAATTTTTAAAATAATTTATTTTAAACTTTTAGGGGTAAAAGTTTTTAATTAAAAAAGAAAATAAAAAGTCAAATAAAGTAGGCATTGGATTGAAATTAACTTCTTTTTTAACCCTAATTACCTTAATTAACAATTCTAATTAAAAATTGTATTTCATGTGAGTTGTTAGATCAATAGAGATGGAGGGCCGAGATTAGTTCTCATGTTCACAATGAAAATAGAGTTTACAATTGAAATTTCCTCTCACTCTCTCTCTCTCTCTCTCTCTCTCTCTATATATATATATATATATATATATATATATATATATATATATAGGGAGAGGTTCAAACGAGAACACCTCTATTTTACGAAAATTAAAGAACATTTCTGAGCCTTCAAATTATTCAACCCATAGTTATAATTTAAAGAAAAAAGTAAATAATTAAGGATAATAATGTGATTTCGTATCTATACTATATTATAAAAGAGATATAAAAAGTTCTTAAAAACAACCCATTAAGCATTATGTACAATTATTTAATGCTAATATACTTAAAATCTCTTAAAAACAACTAATGAAGCAATATGTACTACTTTTAAATGCTTTTAACCCTAATTAATAAATTTCATCCTTATCCCCCAAAATACTTATCTCTAATCCCCAAACCCTAAAATTATTAAATTTGAATTCTGATAAACATAATCAAAACAGGATAAACATCTCAATTTAAATATAAAAATTTTAAAATATATAAGATAATTAATGAATTTTAACAAACTACTTAATTTTTTTATATAAAAAATATTATATTATCAAGCCTAAATTAAACAAATTTATAAAAAAAAAATGAACATTATCACTCTCTAAAAACCATCCAAAATCTATACTATCCCCCAAAATCCTTATCTCTAATCCACAAACCCTAAAATTATGAAATTTGAATTCTGATAAACATAATCAAAACAGGATAAACATCTCAATTTAAATATAAAAAATTTAAAATATATAAGATAATTAATGAATTTGAATAAACTACTTAATTTTTTATATAAAAAATATTATATTATCAAGCCTAAATTAAACAAATTTATAAAAAAATAAAAAAAAATAAACATTATCACTCTCTAAAAACCATCCAAAATCTATATACTATATTATAAAGCATTGATTCAAAACTCTTTAAAAACAATCTTTTAAGCATTTGGTACTACCAATTAATGCTAGGGCTTTTAATTTTTCATTTACGATAAAATTTTACACCTTACTCACCCGGTGCATTGCACGGGCATGATGCTAGTTATCTATAATATTAGTAAATTCATTATCCTTAAAATCACGTACATATAATATATTCACCGATCAGAAAGTATCACAATATTATCACGTCATTATTACAACAAAATTACATAATAAGCAAAGAGAACGATGATTGTGGATGTTGATGTTCGATTATCACAACATTATAACATCATTATCACAGAAAAATCACTAAGAAATCACATCAATATCATAGCAAAATCACATCATAAGAAGTCTTTGATTTATCAAAGCGTTATCATATTATATCACATGAAAATCAAATCATTATCACAACATTATCATTTATCACATCATATGAAGTCTTTGATTTATCAAGATCACATTATAATCACAACATTATCACATCATTTTCGATAACAAACGCATCGACATAAAAAATATTTGATGATAATAACAACATTCAAGTAAAAGGACAATTTTAAAATAACATAAAATTGTTGATAAATACTAATATCTTTTTCATTTATTCTAATTTTTTTATGGTATTAAATAATTCTGAGACCCAAAAGTGTTCTCGCATTTTCGTAAAACAGGAGTGATCTCGTTTAAACCCCTGCATATATGTGTGTGTATGTATATATATATATATATATATATATATATATATATATATAATCTAGGGATATTCAAGGGAGAACTTGGTATTTTATGAGATTTGTGAGGTCCAATATCATCTCTTCATCAATAACAATCAACGGTTCACATTAATAGTGGTAATTGATTGTAATTATCCATTAATTTCCAAAAAAATTAAATTTATGGATAATATTTAGGGTAAGGTAGTTTTTTTGTCAACCAATTCATGATGATCTAAATTTAGCGGTTACTGAGATTTACGTCATCCCCGTATCTATTGAAATCGTTTTTTCTTGTTAGGCAAATAGCGTCTAATACAATCACAGATTCTGGTCTATTAAAGTCGTACAAACCCTAAATCAGAGAGCGTATGATGACAAAGAAATATATGGATGTTGTTTGATAGTTCATGTGATACATGGTGTGATACATGTTGTGATATCAATCATGATGCACAGTGTGATGTGAAAGTTGTTTGTACATTGCATTCTACGTTGGTTGTTAATTGTCATCGTAAAAATGTATATAAGTGACGCAAAATGTGAAATCTGTAGTCCAAACATATAATTCGACAAACTATGATATTTACTCTTGAAAAAAACACAAAATCTATATTAGTCTCTTGTGATATAGGATATAAAAAGTAAATAAGTTTGTATATACATGGGGAAAGTGTACTAAGCACACAACCAATATGATGCTTGAGTTTGCATAAGTTACTCAAATTGACTAATGTTGCAGATTCTGCAAACAGGCATTGCAAGCATACCAGCAACATGTTGCATATCACATTATGATCAATCTCAAAATTTTATTGATAACACGGAACATGTTTTCAAACTACAATAGATATTGAATGTATTAGTTGTACATTGTGAATGCTCGTTTTTAATTAAAATGTGAACACATGTATTGTAAGGATCATTTATAAATGTTGGACTTTTTGTAAAATTTTGGGTTGATGGGGAAAATCTTGGAACTTAAGGGACTAGGGTGCAATATTGTAATAGTTCCAAATAGGGTAAAACCATCTCTTCTTTTCATTTCTAATTGGAGCGGCGCTGAGAGAAGAAGGGGTGGAGTCTTGGTGAAGAGAACTTTTGGATTTTTGAAAAAGTCAATCTTACAGGTTAGTCTTCATCTTTAATAATGCTAAGTAATTGCTCTTTTGATCTCCTTATTAGTTTTGGATGGTGGATTTTAGTTGTGAGTTTTTCTTAAACCTTTGAAGACTGTTCATGGTTGTGTTGGGATGAAAACGGATTTAATGGAATAGTTTGGGTTGTGATTGATTGTTATTTGGATGATTAGCTTCAACAATTAATTTTAGATGGTTAAAATAATTAAAAGTTGTTGGGATTAGTTGGCCATCGATTAACTCGAGTTTTGGGGGTTTTCGATGTTCGAAATCGCAGTTGGGCGACGTGCAGCTCGGGGAGGCCCCGGTCGAGTCTTGGTCCGGTGATCGAGAGGTGTTATAGCACCGGGGACCGGGGGGTGTCATGACACCGGGGACCGGGATTGGGGAGGGACCGATCGACCTTAACCCGGTCGAATAAGGTGAGTCCGGTCGATCATGGTCCGGTCAAGGTGAGGACGGTCAGCGCGGGTCCGGTCGAGTGAGTTAGGTTCGGTCGGGGGAAGCTGAGAGAAGTCAGGTTCTGTTAGTTTGAGTCTGTGAGCCGTTATTCGTCAGAGCAATTAGTTAATTTCTTTATCTGTTCATTATTGTAGGAGTGAATTCTCTAACTAAGTGCAAGTTGTGATCAGGTGAGTTTCTGGCTCCTCAATCATATAATTTCTTTTAAATGATTATTTTTAAACTGAAATTGGGATGACTGAGATTTGGTTATTGACTAATGTTGTGTTTTAAAAATATTCTCGCAAGTTATCTGATAACTATAAAATTATATATGCGAAACTCTGCGTTAAATGTCTCGATGTGGGAACTGTTGAACTTGTGGTGAGTACGGAAATCTCACACCACCAATGTGTATGGAATTCGTTTCCTTCACATGTGGACGGGGAGTCTGGTTGGGCCCCGGTGTGAGCGGGGAGTCTGCTTGGGCCCCGATCGTGAATGCGCGCATGGTAATGGTAACTTGGGACACAACTGATCATTGTGTTACCCGTTTGGGATGTTATATAAAAATAAATAATTTACTTTGTTAAATTATTGCCTTGCATTTAAGTTGGGATTTGTTACTTACTATAAACCGTTGCAACTGTTGTCTTTGTGAATTATTAACGTTTGTCAGAAATTTACTAGACCTTATGGTCTAACCCTCGTTTTCAAATCTTAAAAACCCATTTTCAGGAAGAAACGTATGTAATGCTTCGGGGAAAGGAAAGGAGAGGTTTAGAGCTGTAGCAGACTCGAGTGAAGAATTAGTTTAGCCTATTTGCTGTTTAAATCTAGTAACTCTCGGTTGTAGCCAAGACTTCAGTTGTTTTAAATTCTGGTCATTGCGAATGTAAACCTTTGGCATTCGATTTATATTATATTATGTTTTGGTATGAAATTTTGGGTTGTTAAATTTGGTATCAGAGCCATAGTTTAAGGGATTTAGGTGACCGGATGGTCCTAGTCTTAAACTGAGAACTTAGGAAATTCAACCGAGAGCTAGGATGCCTGGTAAAATTCACTCTAGGAGAGATAATGATAAGGTAGTGAGGACTGTCATGTAAGGTAAATTTGGGATTCCATCTGGCCAGTGAAATCACAAATTTACAGGTGCATGTATGTGCTTGAATAACCTTGTCATGCTAGGTTTCTAAGTTTTGGTTCCTTTGTGATCAGTTTGGTAATGTCGGGAAGGTCGTTGAGAAGCAGATCAGTGTCAGCTGAGGAGATTAACCCGGTTAATGAGACTCCGGCAATTGAGCGATCAGTACCGGTCATACAACCGTTCGCTCGTGGAAGGGCCAGGGGTCGGGCTAAGAAGACAGTGAGATTGACTCGAAAGGCTGCCACCCAGGTGGAACCGAATGTTGTGAATAGGGGGCGCGGGTGACTCAGTCGGGTCGGCGAGCAAGGAGTGCAAAAATTCCTGAGAATAGAGAAGCGTCGTAGTAGGAGAGTTCTATTTATGTAAGGGTAAGGGGTCAACCGCAAGGTTAGGGTTGTGGATGTAACCAAGCTTTTGTTATCCACGCAGCCTTTGCTGCGGAAATGGGTAAATTACAGGAGACTCTTAACGCTATTCTAGCGTAATGAGAGGGGTCGGCATCTGGAAACAAAGACAAATCTGAGGGCAAAGAAGGAACGGAAATGTCCAGCCCACCGATTTCGGTAGAAGGTAGTCATCATCAATCAACTACTTTGGTGGTGAATGAGTCGGCAGCTAAAGGGTGCAGTTACAAAGAATTTGCTACTTGCAAGCCTCTACTTATAAAGGAGAATGTGATCCAGTCTTAGCACTAAAATAGGTTAAGGGTATGGAGTTAGCGTTCCACACCAGCAAATGCGCGAGTGAAGATAGGGTGGTCTATGCATTGTCTATGTTGAGAGATGAAGCGGTGATGTGGTGGGATGAGAAATCTGGAGGGCACGGTTCATCAGCAGCCAAAGGTATGACTTGGGAAACTTTCGTGAACAAGTTCAAGGCTCAATTCTGCCCTATGGCGGCAGTCAAAAAGTTGGAAGAGGAGTTTTTGGGACTGGAATAAAGGGAGATGACCGTGCGGGAATACACTTCAAAGTTCATCGAAAAGTCTCATTTCGCGGAAATCTATGTGCCTAGTGAGGAGAGGCGCGTGGAATGCTACATCTTTGGTTTGAGGAGTGACATTCGAGAATTTGTTGCAAACAAAGAACCAGCCACGTTTCAATCAACAATTAATGCAGCGGAGATGAGGGAGAAGGAAAAGAACCGCCAAGCATCTGAGAGAGGGAATGAAAAATGGAAATGGTACGGATCGGGAGTAGACGGAAAGAAAGGGAAAGTGCTCAGATCTGATGGTTGTAGGAATTGTGGGGTAATGCCCCTGCCGTGTGGTAAGTGTCACCGAGTTCATCGGGGTGAATGTGTGATCGATCCAAATTCCTGCTACCGATGCGGGGTGTCTGGTCATGGTGCTAAGGATTGTCCGAAGAGCCGATCGTGTTTTCAATGCGGGTTGCCTGACCATATAAGGCCAGACTGTCCACAGCTGAAGAAGGGCGGCGCGGTCCAGTACGTCGGGAAGCAGGGATACAAGGGGGAGGAGAAAAGGTTAGAGCCAGCACGGGCGAAGGGTTGTGCTTTTCATATGACAGCGGTAGAGGCAGAAGAAATACCAGAAGTTGTGACAGGTACAATTCTGGTGAATCCATTGCCTGCCAATGTGTTATTTGATTCGGGGGAAGATCGTTCCTTTGTATCTCTTGAATTCTTGAAATGTCTGAATGTGAAACCTAAATGTTTAGAGAGGGCGTTAGAGGTAGAAACGGTCGATGATAGCCGGGTGTTTATTAAAGAAGTTGTCGAGGCTTGTGTCATAGATATAGAAGGGAGTTTGGTATCCCTGCGGTTATATCCTATGGCAATGGGGGAGTTCGATATAGTGTTGGGAATGGACTGGTTGGCTGAAAATAACGCCAACATAGTCTGCAATAAGAAGTTAATTCGAGTACAAATATCGGGCGGGGAAACGGTAATCTTGTATGCGAGTCGACAAAATAAGAGGGTTAGTCTTATGTCTATGATTAAGACAGCCAAATGTTTAAAGAAGGGTTGCACGGGGTTTTTGGCTTATGTGGTTGATGCCAAAAAGGAGAAGCGGGGGATCAGGGATGTAAGGGTGGTGAGCGAGTATCCGGAGGTATTTCCGGAGGACTTGACTACCTTACCCCCAGATCGCCAAGTGGAATTTCACATAGGTTTGGTGCCAGGGGCGGCACCAATCGTGCGTGCTCCATATCGGTTAGCGCCTTCGGAAATGAAGGAACGGATGTCACAGTTGCGAATGTGCATTGATTACTGTGAGCTCAATAAGGTAACGGTTAAGAATAAATATCCGCTTCCGTGGATAGATGATTTTTTCGATCAGCTGGAAGGAGCTAGCTACTTTTCCAAGATTGATTTGCGGTCGGGCTACCATCAGCTTAAAGTGAGAGAGGATGATATTCCAAAAACGGCATTCCGAACAAGGTATGGGCACTATGAATTTTTGGTGATGCCTTTCGGCCTAACCAACGCGCCAGCAGATTTTATGGACTTGATGAATAGGGTATATCAACCCTACCTGGATAAATTTGTGATCATATTCATAGACGACATCTTGATCTACTCGAAGTCTAAGGAAGAGCATGAGGAGCACTTGCGCGTCATTTTAGAATTACTGAAGCGAGAGAAACTTTTTGCCAAATTCTCCAAGTGTGAATTTTGGTTGAAGGATGTTCAATTTATGGGGCATGTGGTATCTCGAGAGGGAATCAAGGTGGACCCATCAAAGGTTGAGGCAATTCAAGATTGGGAGCAACCGAGGAATCTGTCGGAGGTGAGGAGTTTCTTAGGGTTGGCAGGCTATTACCGGAAGTTCATTAAGGATTTCTCGCGGATCGCAACGCCATTGACTTCCCTCACGAAGAAAAATGTGAAGTTTTCGTGGTCGGGAGCTCAAGAAGAAGCGTTCCAGAAGTTAAAGGTGATGTTGAGTTCGGCACCGATTTTGACCTTACCGGAGGGCTCCGATGATTTCGTGGTGTATAGCGACGCGTCGAGACTAGAGTTGGGATGTGTCCTGATGCAGTGAGGTAAAGTGATAGCTTATGCGTCTCGTCAACTGAAAGACCATGAGACACGCTATCCTACCTATGATTTGGAATTGGCAGCAGTGGTGTTTGCGTTGAAGATTTGGCGGCACTACCTTTATGGGACGAAGTGCCAGATCTTCACGGACCATAAGAGTCTATGTCATCTTTTTAATCAGAAAGAGTTGAACATGCGCCAGAGAATGTGGATGGAATTATTGCTAGATTATGACTGTAAAATCGAGTATCACCCGGGAAAAGCCAACATAGTGGCAGATGCCCTGAGCCGCAAGGAGAGAGGCGAAACTACAAAGGTGGTGGCCATGCGAACGGAAGTATTGTTCAATCTGGTGGACGAGATAAAGAAGGCACAATCGAAGGCATTGCTACCTGAGAACTTAAAGCAGGAGCGGATGCTCGGAATTGTGACCGCTTTAACTGAAGATAGTCGCGAGTTGAAGTGTTTCAAGTGTAGAGTGTGGGTTCCAAAATTTGGAGAGCATAGGCGAGAGATCTTAGAGGAAGCGCACAAATCAAAGTATTCGATACATCCCGGAACGAATAAAACGTATGGGGACTTAAAGCAAAATTTTTGGTGGCCGGACATGAAGAAAGATATAGCCCACTTTGTGGAGCGTTGCGTTACTTGTCTGCAAGTAAAAGTGGAACATCAAAGGCCATACGGGAAGTTGTAACCATTGGAAATCCCAGTCTGGAAATGGGATCAAATCACGATGGACTTCGTGACCAAACTGCCAAAGATCCGAAGGGTTATGATGCTATCTGGGTAATTGTAGACCGATTGACGAAATCGACACACTTTTTACCCATCAAGGAGACCTATTCTTTGGAAAGGTTGGCAAAGTTATATATAGATGAAATTGTAACGCGTCATGGAGTGTCATTATCGATAATCTCGGATAGGGACAACCGTTTTACGTCAGCATTTTGGAAAAGTTTCCAGCGAGAAATGGGGTCGCGGATAAAGATGAGTACAGCATACCACCCTCAAACTGACGGCCAGAGTGAACGAACCATCCAGACCCTGGAAGACATGTTGCGAACGTGTGTCCTAGACTTTCGGGGTTCGTGGGAAAGTCATCTTCCTTTGACTGAATTTGCATATAATAATAGTTATCATGTCAGCATTAACGCGGCCCCTTATAAAGCCCTGTATGGACGAAAATGTAGAACCCCCTTGTGTTAGAATGAAGTCGGGGAAGAACAGCTAGCCGGACCGGAATTGGTGCAACTCACAGCGGATAGGGTAGTGTAGATTCGGGAAAATCTAAAGGTGGCTCAGGATCGGCAAAAGAGCTACGCAGACAATCGACAAAAGGGCATAGAATTTCAGATCGGGGATCGAGTTATGCTCAAGGTGTCCCCATGGAAAGGGGTGATGCGGTTCGGTAAGAAAGGAAAGTTAAGTCCACGCTATATTGGGCCGTTTGAGATAGTGGAGCGCATTGGGGAGGTGGCGTATAAGCTCGAGCTTCCCGAAGAGTTGCGAAGTATCCACAATACGTTTCATGTCTCCAATTTAAGAAAGTGTCTAGCGGAAGTGAGTATGGTGGTGCCAATGCATGATGTGTGGATCGACGAACGTTTGAATTTTATAGAAGAACCTGAAGCTATCACCGACCGAAAGGTCAGAAAGTTAAGGAGTAAATAGATTGTGTTGGGAACTGAAGATTTGTTTAAGTATGATTACTGCTGACAGTACAACATGGTTACTACTGCTGAGCCAAATTACTACTGCTTGTAGAAATTAATACTGCTAAGCATAGTTACTACTGCTGGTGAAGATTAATACTGCTCAGAGTGTTAATGCTGCTATGACTTAATATTGCTTATGTGATAATATTGGTAAGTCGCGCAGATCAAGGATTGAAGATAATCATGGAAGAATATACTGCAGATCTTTTATGTTTTGTAATTATCTTTTATTTTTTCAGTATATGTATAGAATTATTTAGAATAGTTTGAAAAACGAGTAATTCTAAGTTTTTTTTAGAGAGAGAATTGACCTCAAGGTTTACAACCCTAGTTCTAGAGAAGTAGAATTCGTCTTGGTGAGCATGTTCATCAAGATTGAGGTTTTGTGTGAAAGCTTGTAACTTTAATCATTCAATAAAGTTTACAAGTTGTGATTTCTACTTTACTGCTACATTGGTATTTGAATATTAAAGTGTTTTTCCGCAACTTCTTTAATATTGTTTCTGAGTTTTATTATTCTTGTTAAGAATCAGATCCTGAAAAGTGGTATCAGAGCCTAGTATTCTCAGAAACCTTCATTCATCATGGACAACACAGTTGAATCAAACAGTACTCTTGTTTCAAAGGTTCCCATGCTCAAACCTAATGAGTTTGACATGTAGAAAATTAGGATCACGCAGTACATCCTCTTTACAGACTTTTCTATGTGGGACATTGTTGAGAATGGTCCCTCTGCTGAAGGTAAAATTGGACAAGATAGAAGAAGACCACCTCCAAAAACTGATGCTGAGAAGAAAGTGAGACAATTAGAGATGAAAGCCTTAAGCACCCTGCTTTTGTCCATTCCTAATGAGTATCAACATCAGTTTCACCACTGCACTGATGCTCAGATACTATGGAATGCTTTAGAGAATAGATTTGCTGGCACCAAGAGCACTAAGAGGAATCAAAGGGATATTCTCAAGCAGCAATATGAGAATTTTACATCTTAAAAGAATGAGTCTATGACTCAAACTTTTGATAGATTCAATAAGTTAATTGGTGAGTTGGCTACTGTTGGAGTCCAGATGGAACAAGATGATGTCAACCAAAAGTTCCTCAGATCTCTTGGAGATGAATAGACCATGTATACTGTTTCATTTAGACAGAATGACAAATTGGAAGAAAAGGAACTAGATGATCTGTACAATGATCTAAGAGTGTTTGAATCTAAGGTGGAAGCAAAGAAGAAGCCTACTGGATATGTTCATAATGCTGCACTCCTTTCAGCATCAACTGATTCTACTACTAACCCTGAATCAGTTAATGCTGCTAATGGAGTAAATCAAGAAAAAGGCAATGAATATGTTTTTGAAGCCTTTCTTTCCAGCCATTGTAACTCCTCTTTAATCAATGATGACTTGGAACAGCTTCATCCAGGTGATCTTGAAGAGATGGATATTAAATGGCAGATGGCCATACTTTCTATGAGGGTGAAGAAGTTCATCAAGAGGACTGGGAGGAACAACTTCTCCCAAAGAAGAGAAGATGGAGCAGGCTTTGATAAGTCAAAGGTGGAGTGCTACAAGTGTCATATGAAGGGACACTTTGCTAGGGAATGCAGAAGTGGAGTGTCTCACAACAATCACCAACAAGCTCAGACTGGAAGCTTCAACCAGAACAGAAACTCTACTCAAGCTCTTGTTTCTCAACAAGGAATGGGGTTTGACTGGAGTGATCAAGCAGAAGAGGCCATTCAAAATCAAGCTCTAATGGCAGAGGTATCTGATCTTCCAACTGAGGTACTCTCTAATCTCTGTTCTCAAACTTGTATAGACACTGTTAAAAGGTACAGGGATCACAACCAGAGTATGGGTGATGATCTTAAGAGGTTAGAAAATGATAGAAAATACTATGTGAAAATTGTTGAGAGGTTTGAGGAACAAATTAAAAGTTTCCAAGCCAATGAACTTCAACACACATATGATACAAATTACTGGAAGTGGGAGAAAAATGAACTAGAAATCCAACTGACAAAGTCAAGAGAGGAGAATGAAAAGTTGAGAGGAGAGCTAGCCAAGGTTAAGCTGGATGTGGAAAAGTTTTCATATGCTTCTAAAGCCATGGATTCAATTCTAAAGGTCCAAATCCATGATAAGCTTAAACTAGGAATTGGGTACAATACCACACCACCACCATACAACAACAACTACATCCCTCCTAAATCAGACTTGCTAGAGACCAAGGATAGGAAGGACTTGCATGAGGAAGCCACTAAGATAGATCCTTTAGATGAAGTAGTTGTTAAGGACAAGACTGAGAAAGAGCTGGTAAGAGTAAGGATAATACTGTGAGTGGTGAGATTCCCTTAGAAAATAACATTCTTACCAATGAGGGTGGTGGAAGGGATTGGGTCAAATCTGATGATGTAGAGAAGACTGAGGGAAAGTCTAAAAAGATCCATTACAAGCAGACTACAGTTGTGAATCCTGTTCTTTGCAAACAGTGTGCAGGTAATAAGTCTGAGCCCCTAAAGCATGATAAAAGGAGGGGAAATCAAAGAAATTGGAATAATCAGTGGGCTCAGAAACAAGGAGTTGATCTGAGTAGAATCATCAGACCAAAACCTTGTTTCATATGTGGCTAAATGAACCATCTTGCAAAGCACTGTTATTTTAATCCTATTAATCAAAGGATAAATTTTCAAAGATCTGTGCAAAAACCCTTTGGTTATAGGAAGAATGAAAGGAACCATGTGGCTAAGAAACCTGTTAAATCTAAAAGCCACATGAAGAAAAAGACTGTAAAAGAGAGTGTCAAGATGTGGGTTCCCAAAATACTAAAACTGTTAGTACTGCTACCACAAATAGTGTTGCTGACAAAGATAGTGCTGCCAGAACCAATACTGTTGCTATCAATGTTAGTGTTACTGAGAGTATTAGTACTTCTAAAACTAACATTGTTAGTACTTCATCAGATGTTAATACTGCTAACTCTGTTAGTGCCTCTAACAAGGTTAGTACTGCTAAACTTGTTAGTGTTGCTAACTCTGTTAGTACTTCTAAAATTAGTACTGCTTCTAGTGTTTGTGCTTCTAGACCAATCATCTTGACAAAGTACTCCAGTAAAGAGTATTCTAAATCTAAAAATCTCATCAAAAAGGAGTGTAAGTACTTTGATGAGAAAAGGGAGGCCCAAGACCACTTTGGCTTGGGTTTCCAGTCAATACTAATTGATTTATCTTATGTGCAGGGCAACCAGCAGCTCAAGGGAAAGAGCATTTGGCATGTTGATAGTGGTTGCTCTAGGCACATGACAGGAAACATGGCTTGCCTCAAGAATTTCAGGAAAATTGATGGAGGGCATGTTGCCTTTGGTAATACTCCAGATGGAGGTAAGATTAGTGGTAAGGGTGATGTAACAAAAGGTAACATGACCTTTGAAGATGTTTACTATGTTGTGCAGTTAAGGTACAACCTGTTAAGTGTATCACAGGTTTGTGACAAAAAGCATAGTATATTATTCACTGATTCAGAATGCATTATCCTTGCTCCTGGATTCAAGGTAGTTGATGAAAAGATGATACTACTAAGAAATCCAAGAAAGGATAATGTCTATTGTTTGAATATGGAAACGGTTTCAAATGATTCATCCTTAAACTGTCTTGTTTCAAAAGCCTCTTTGGATGAATCATCACTTTGGCACAGAAGGATGTGTCACATGAACTTTAAAACAATGAATAAACTTGTTAACAACAACCTTGTAAGAGGTATGCCTTCAAAAGTCTTTTCATGTGATGATCATTGTGTTGCTTGTCTCAAAGGCAAACAACACAAAACTTCTCATAAGTCCAAAGAGTTGAACACAATTTCTTCTTCTCTTCAGTTGTTGCATATGGATCTGTTTGGTCCTACAAATGTCATAAGTATAGGTAAGAAATCATACTGCTTAGTTATTGGTGATGATTACTCTAGATTTACTTGGGTGTATTTTCTAAGGACTAAGGATGAGACAAGTGGACTGGTCAAATCCTTTATTCTAAGAATTGAAAACCAAACAAATCAAAAGATAAAAGTCATTAGGTCATATAATGGTACTGAATTTAAAAATCTTGACCTAAACACATTTTGTGAGGAAAAAGGAATTGAGAGGCAATACAGTGCTCCTAGGACTCCACAACAAAATGGTGTTGCTGAGAGAAGGAATAGGACACTGATTGAGGCTACTAGATCTCTGTTAGCTGATTCAAAACTTCCAATTACTTTCTGGGCTGAAGCAGTTAATACTGCTTGCTATGTTCAAAACAGAGTTCTAGTAGTCAAGCCTAAGAACAAGACACCATATGAGCTTTTAAATAAAAGAAAACCATTTATTGGTTTTTTCAAACCTTTTGGGTGTCCTTGTACCATTCTCAATACCAAAACTCACTTAGGAAAGTTTGATAGCAAAGCAGATGATGGTTTTCTTGTTGGTTACTCGTCTCAGAGTAAGACCTACAGAGTGTTTAATTCTTCTTCTAGAATAATTGAGGAAAGTGACAATGTCAAATGCAATGAGAATTCACCAAATCCTATTGGTTCAGGTCCTCAGTGGTTATTTGACATTGATTCACTAACTAACTCTTTGGGTTTCAGTAGTGATGATCATGCAGGATCACGAAGTAGAGGATCAGGGGATGAAGAAGTACAGGATATTATTCCTCAGTCTGTGATCCTTCCCATACCTATAATAAACCCTGTTGAAATCTGTGAAACGGAGACTGTTACTGAACCAATTCAGAGTGAAGAAGAAAGAAGAGATGAGAAAAATTCAGAGCATGAAGATCCAGAAGTAGCTGATGAGATCCCCTCAGCTGACTTAAATGACTCCAATTTAGATGTGGGAATTAATGAAGAACCTAGTCATCAGACAAGAACTCAGAAGAATCATCCTCCTGAGCTAGTAATAGGATAAATCACTTTTCCTATGATGACTAGGAATCAAAGCAGACTTCAAGATTTGCAGGATCAGCAGCATACAATACTCTCTTGCTTTCTATCTCAGAGTGAGCCTAAGAAGGCTTATGATGCAATGAAAGATTCAAGTTGGATAGAAGCCATGCAAGAAGAGTTGCTACAGTTTAAATTGCAAGATGTTTGGGACTTGGTGGACCTTCCAAAAGGTCATAGAGCAATTGGCACCAAGTGGATTTTCAGAAATAAAAAGGATGAGAGAGGAATAGTAATCAGGAACAAAGCAAGGCTAGTGGCACAAGGGTACACTCAGGAATAAGGCATAGACTATGAGGAAGTCTTTGCTCCAGTTGCACGGGTAGAGGCAATTAGGCTGTTTCTAGCCTATGCCTCATATATGAAGTTCAAGGTATATCAGATGGATGTGAAGAGTGCCTTTCTATATGGAACAATTGATGAAGAAGTATACGTCTGTCAGCCCCCGAGATTTGAAAATCCATTATATCCTGACAGAGTATACAAGCTTAAGAAAGCACTCTATGGTCTACATCAAGCCCCAAAAGCATGATATGATACTCTGTCTACCTATCTCTTGGAAAATGGGTTTGAAATGGGAGTCATTGACAAGACCCTTTTCATTAAAAGAAGTAAGAAGGACACCCTACTTGTTCAGATCTATGTGGATGACATCATATTTGGATCCACAAAAGATCAGATGTGTAGAGACTTTGAAGAGTTGATGCACAAGAGCTTCAAGGCTAAACATGACACTCCTAAGGTCACTTCAAAGACCAAAGGAGTTGTCATCAAAGACAATGCTGAGATTATCAAGAAAGCTAGTGCTGATAAGGTAGCAAGCAAGGATCAAGGCAAAACCAAGATAGTGGAATCTGACCAACCACTTTAAAAGCAAAAGTTGATTGAGTCAGATGAAGCTTTGGCTAAGAAAATGCAGACAGAACTTGAGCAAGCAGAAAAAGATCAAGTGGAAAAAGATAGGGAGATGGCAAGAGCTTTAGCTGCAGAGCTTAATGAAGTATATCAAAAGAGTTTGGCTACAGAGATGGCACAGAAGGAAACTGTATTTAAAAAGAAGCCTATAATGATCAAAATAGGTGCAAAGAAGAGGCAACCTTCACAGACCTACCTTGGCACTCAAGAGAGAAAGAAGATGATCACTTTCCTCAAAGGTGCTGTGGGAGTCAAAAAGGAAATGTTCACAAAAATCTCATTTGATCAAATCAAAGGTTTGTATGAGGCAGAGATGACTAAGTTACAAGGAAATGAACAAGCAAGAGTTGAAGTGGAAAAGAAGATGAAAGAGAGGCATGATCTTTGTCGGTCCAACAATACTTATCAAGTTTATAGAAACAACAACACAATATGATTACCAACCTGTATTGATATAAACAAACGAGTTACAAGGTTGATCGATTAAGCTTTGATTGTGTTCTCTATGATTTTTCTCTCAAATACACCTTTAAGTGTGTGTTTTCTGATCTAATGTGTTGAGAGAGAGTAGAGATACAATTAATCTAACTAGTGTGTTGAACACACTTCCTAAGATAATATCTAGAAATAATATCTAGATATTATTTCTAACAACTAAATAACAAAACTAGAAACTAACTTTATCTAACTAAGTTAACTAGATATAACTAATAACTAATATAAACAATAACAGTTACATTGAATTACATTGACATTTATTACACACGACATAGACTTTATTATCGAGAGTCGGCGTTCCGGGTTTAGCTTCAGATTGCGATCTTCAGTTTGGATGATCTGGAATCCAATGAGACTGTGGTCTAACAATCTCCCCCTTTGGATCAAGATCATATAATAAAAAGATTTATCCAATTCAGTCTTCTTGTTCAGCTCAGAAGATGCAATCTCTTTATCTGAAATCAACATGTCTTCAATCTACTTTCTTTAGAATAATTCAGTCTTTGACGTGATTCTTGAAACATGTGATCTTTGCCATTTCTTGTGTAGTCATTCTCCCCCTTTTTGATGTTAAGTGCAACGACTTCATCAAAATTTGTTGTAAGAAATGTAAATCTTGCGGTTAGAGCCCCTGATTCGTCAATTCATAAGAGATTCATCCAGATCTTTGCAAATCCAGACAAATTAGATGTGTAACACCTGAATCAACTAATGAATCAGTTAGAATGCCTGTCAGTAACACTAAGTCGCTGAGTGTAACGAATACACATTGGAAAGGAGCTGTTTTGATGTTGACTCCCCCAGGGCTTCCATTTAATCATCGAAACACCACAAAGGTAATTTCTATAAACGTTATGACAAAGAAACTAGTTCCTTGTGTGTTCGTGCTTGTGTTTGAAAGAATTAAGCACGGATGATTGCTTATTGGCTCAAAATTGTGTAAACCACTGAGACAACAGTAAGTTAAACACAGACTCAATGTGCATGATTGAAGTGCGAAGGTAGGGCAGACTTCCTTCTTTTCAATATCTAGATTTTCCAAATTAAAATCAGATAGCAAATGTGCTGCATCCCCTTTGAAAATGAAACATTTTCTTTTTGAGAAGAAAATGAGTAGATGGTGAGGTTTGATCAAGAGTTGGCATGGGTTAGTTGCATGTTTCAATAATGATCACCAAAGAATTGTGAATCACTATAATTGTGGCTACCCGGCTCAGAAAAAGTTGGTGCAGAGTTGTGATATTATTTTAACTCTGTTCTCACACGTTCTTTCTTTTAAACTTTTTTTGCTTTCTCTAATCACACTCATTCCTTTTCGTTTTCTTACACTCAATCACTAAGGATTAACTTCTTGGGTAGAAATCACTGGTTAAGGTGATTCCATAGAAGTTGTGTTATTTCCTAGCACAATGATTCCTTGTTTTCCTAGATGCACGTGATGCTCAGATTGGTTTAACTATTTCAGTTAAAGCACAATATTGATCATAAAAACATTTAAAAATACACTCCCAAAATATAAAATGTGTTGAAAAATCGGGAAGTGGTTTGAACATTAAAAAACAATGTTTTCGATGATTGAAAGTTGTCCTTCTTTCAACCATATATGAGATGAAGATAAAGGTTTATACCTTAACGAGTGATCTTTCATCTCATGAAGCTAAGTGTAAAGTCATAGAAATATGAACTTGTAAGCTTCTCTCAAAAATTCTGCAAAAGTCTAATGTCAAGTCAAAGTAATAATTATTCACTTATATTGAAAAGATAAAAAGCAGTAAAACTTTTTAAAGTATGAGTCCTGATCTGAAATAATCAGAAGTCATGTCTGAACTCCCTTTTTGATTTGAAGAGCTCCCCCTAAAATCTTGCATAACAAAAAAATTGGCATTAAAAGGTACATGCAACATTTTATGAGCTCCCCCTTGAAGTAATATTGACCAGATGTCAATTTCTTCTCATACTCCCCCTTTTTCCATGAACAGAATGTTAACTTGCAGATAGCAATCAGATTTAAGAATAAGATAAGGATGAAAAAGTATACAATTAGAAAACTTTTATAGGTAATTACTGGTTATACTTTTAGATTTAGCATACCAAGCTTCGATATTAGAAAGGTAAACCTCTTTTCGTCTAAACGTTTGGTGAACAAATCAGCAAGTTGATACTCAGTCTTTACAAAGAAAAGTTCAATTGTTCCTTTCTCTACATTATCCTTGATAAAATGATACCTGACGTCTATATGCTTTGTCTTCGTGTGTTGAACAGGATTCGCTGTTATTGCGATGGCGCTCTTAGAGTCACAGTAGATCGGGATCTTGTTGAAGTGGAAACCGTAGTCGCGTAATTGAGTTCTCATCCACAAGACCTGAGAATAGCAGCTAGCAGCAGCTACATATTCTGCTTCTGCCGTGGAAGTTGAAACGCAAAGTTGCTTCTTTGATCCCCAACTGACTAGTTTGTCACCGAGGAACTGCACATGTCCTGACGTGCTCTTCCTGTCTAACATACAACCTGCATGATCTGCATCTGTGTAGGCTGTTAGTTCAAAACTAGTATCTTTAGGATACCACAGACCAAGATCTGCAGTGCCCTTTACATACCTAAAGATGCGCTTTACAGCAGACAAATGGATTTCTTTAGGATTGGCCTGATATCTTGCACATAAGCATGTTGAAAACATTATATCTGGCCTACTCGACGTAAGATACATTAAAGAACCTATCATCCCTCGATAAGTCCTAATATCAACAGCCTTTCCCGAAGGATCGCTGCCAATCTTAGTACCTGGTGCCATTGGGGTACCAATCGGTTTTGAATTTTCCATTTGGAATTTCCGAAGAATATCCCTAATGTACTTTGATTGATTGATAAAGATACCCGTAGAAAACTGTTTTACTTGTAAACCGAGAAAGAAATTCATCTCTCTCATCAAGTTCATTTGAAATCTAGACACCATAAGGTTTGCGAAGTTCTTACAGTACTTAGTATTTGTAGAACCAAAGATAATATCATCTACATAGATTTGAATTAAAATGATATCGCCTTTTTCCTTTTTAATAAACAAAGTGGTATCCACCGTACCTTTGGAAAACCCAGACTTAACTAGAAAAGTGGAAAGGACATCATACCAGGCTCGAGGTGCTTGTTTCAGACCGTAGAGTGCTTTGTCAAGAATGTAGACATGATTCGGCTTCTCTTGATTGAAAAAACCCTCTGGCTGAGAGATGTAGACTTCCTCCTTCAGAATTCCATTTAGGAATGTTGTCTTCACGTCCATTTGAAAGACCGTGAAGTTTTTGTGGGCTGCGTAGGCTAGAAACATTCTGATTGCCTCTAATCGCGCCACAGGAGCATATGTTTTGTCATAGTCTATTCCTTCCTCTTGTCTGTATCCTTTGGCTACTAGTCTTGCCTTGTTCCGGATGACGGTACCAGCTTCGTCTTTCTTTATTTTGAAGATCCACTTCGTACCTATAATGGTTTTACCTTTAGGCTTCGGTACGAGTCTCCAGACTTTAAGTGCATCGAACTGATTCAGCTCTTCTTGCATTGAGATCACCCATTCTGGATCTGCAAGTGCTTCCGATGCGCGTGTTGGCTCGAATTTGCTCAGAAAGGAGTCATGCATGCACAGGTTCATTGATGCTGACCTAGTTTGCACCGGTTTTGATGGATCGCCAATTATCTGGCTTATCGGATGCTCTTTGGTCCATTTTTGTTCATGAGGCAGTGGATTAGATGACTGTATGTCAGTTGTGTGATCTATGAATCCACTTGTACCTTCTTCTGTTTGTTCAGGAGGATTGATTGTTTCAGTTGAAGTGGCAGGTTCAGAAGGCTCAGCAGGTACAGCTTGAACTGGCTGTAGATGGATCTGTACAGAATCTCCTACTGTTGCAGCTACTTTTGTCTCTTTATCACATGGAACTTCTTCAACTGTTGGAGTCGGCATTTGAATTGTAATCTCTTGTTGAATCGGGGCATTTGATTCAATTGGAACATCTGAACTGGTTGGATGAGTAGTCGTTAAGTCTTCCATCCTATCAACCACAACAGATTTCTTTACATTAGATCCGAGATATTCATCATAAAACAATTCAAATAATAAATCTAAATCAGATAAATGGTTAGTTGAAGTTGAAGCTTCGCCTGATTTAGTATGTTGAGACGCAGGTTCTGGACTGAGTTGCCCAGAAGCTAGTACTCCGGTTATAACGGGTTCTGAACGTTGTTGTTCGGAAGCCATATCTTCATCAAAGGTGACGTTGACGCTTTCAATCACCGTCTTTGTCTTCTTTAGATAGACACGATATGCAGTCGCTGTTGAGGAATATCCAATGAAGATTCCTTCATCTGCCTTAGCGCTGAACTTGTTGAGATTCTCCCTATCGTTTAATACGAAACACTTACATCCAAAGATATGGAAGTATTTGATTGTCGGTGTTCTGTTGTTGATCAAACCGTAAGGAGTCTTCTTGAATCTCCGATGTATCATGGAACGATTCTGTGTGTAGCACGCGGTCGAAACAGCTTCTGCCCACAAAAATAGAGGTAAGTTGGAATGACTTAACATAGTACGAGCAGTCTCGACTAGCGTTCGATTTCTTCTTTCAACTACTCCATTTTGTTGAGGGGTTCGAGCAACAGAGTATTGATGTGAAATCCCGACAGATTCGAGATATTCTTCAACTTTGTTGTTCTTGAACTCTGTGCCGTTGTCTGTTCTTAGAATCTTGACCGGTTTCTGCAGATTCACCTGGGTCGTTTTCAGGAATGTAATGAGAACATCAGGTGTCTCATCCTTTTAATGAAGAAACTTGACCCATGTGTATCGCGAATAGTCGTTCACGATCACGAGTATGTACTTCTTGCCACCTAAACTTTGAGTGCGCATTGGACCGCATAGATCCATATACAATAACTCTAAAGGAGCATTGGTACTTGGTTCTGGCTTCGGTTTATGAGGTGCTCTCTTCATCTTGCCCTTCTCACAAGCTGCACAAAGATGTTCTCTTTCATATCTCAGCTCTGGAAGTCCTTTGACGAGCTTTCCACTGACCAGATTGTTGATGTACCGAAAGTTGAGGTAAGAAAGACGTCGATGCCATAACCAACTTTGTTGCATCGAAGCTTTCGATAGTAGGCAAACTTGTTTGTCAGTCTGGACATCTGCTAAGTTGATTGTGTAGAGGTCTGATTCTCGTGTACCGACCAAGAGTTCTTCGCCTTCTTCATTGCGAACAGAACAGCTCTTGGCTTTGAAGTTGACCTCTAAGTCTTTGTCACAGAACTGGCCTATGCTGAACAAGTTGTGTCCTAAGCCTTCTACATAGCTCACCCTCTTGACAGTTACATTGTCGTGTTGTACATCACCATATCCCATGATTGGAGAAAACTGGTCGTTGCCAAATCTTACTGTTCCACAATATTTGTCTTTGTAATTGGACAGTATCTATTTTTGACCTGTCATGTGTTTGGAACATCCGCTGTCCAAGAACCACGTATGACTAGTCTGCATAAGAGAAATTAGAAATTTAGATTTGTATATGACAACATTGGAATATACACTTTGGTCATCGAAGTGCGGGTCTTGAACTGATTTGTTCAAAAGCCTATTTTTTATCTTTGATGTTCGGGTTTTGAACTGCATTATCCAAAAACCTATTTTTGACATTGAAGAACGAGTCCTGATCTGTACATAATCAGAAGTCGTTTTCTCTTTAAGCTTTGTGTGCCTGCAACACAGATTTCGCCTTAGGTACCCATTGGAATTTAGGTCCTGCTGTGTTAGCACAAGATTTTGGTATCCATTTCAAATTGGATCCTTTGTTCTTTTGAAAAGCATGAGAGTTGGTATGAGATGAATGCACATGGTAATTTCCAAACCAATCTCCAGAATCTTGACAAGTAATAGAAACATGTTTATTATAGATAGAGGACTTTCCAGCAGATAAAGATAACTGAAATAATTGCTTCATTGTATATTGTTTACGAGAAACAACAAGTTTTGGATTCAAAACAGCAATTTCAGCAATCACAACATCTTTAGTAAGCGAAGTCTTATTACAATTAACACTACTAGACGATAAAACGACCTTGTCAAGCTTCCGTTTTGGTTGCCATTGAGAATGGGCTTCAGGTCTTGACTTGCTCATATCTGAAACATGTAAAACTGGTGAGTTAGACCTTTGAGCAACAACTGAATGCTTCTTCTTAGAATTACCAGTAGTGGTTGGTTTCTGTGAATGCTGAGATATTTTATTACCTTTAGCACTCTTAGCATTCACAGAGACGGATTTATCAACGAAAGCTTTCGTTGATTTTGCACTGAACACAGACAAACTGGTTTTTCTTGAATTTTTCTTAACAAAAGATGCATGGTTAGGAAGTTTCGCATTAAAATCAATTTGTTCAAAACAACCATCTAAACCACCGTCAGAATTAAGAAAATTAAACTCTTCGTTTGATGAACCAAACATGTCATTAGAAGTAGAAACCTTTGTAAAAACAACATTTTTCATAACAGTTGAAAAAACCTTTTGTTGAATCTCAATCATAAGTCTTTCATCTGATAAAGAGGTCTCGAGTTCAGAAATTTTACTTTCTAACACGAGAGAAGGGACATAAATTTTACCTATAACAGGCTTCGCCTCCATCTCCTTTTCAGAATAACTTTGAAAGTAGTCAGTTGAAAGAGCGTGAACTTTAGTTGACTTTAGTTGACTTCATCCGTTTTTCAAATTCATTGGCTTCATCCTCTTCTGATAGTTTAGTATTAAAAACTTTAAATGAGGCGATTCGGTGAGAAACAAGCATAGAGGTAGAGTCATTAAGTGCAGGCACTTCTCTTATACCCTTTTGAAGACGTTGAGGTTTCACATAACCGATTCCCCAATTTTCTTTGTTCTTTTTCGGTTTGTTAAGATGAATGGTTTGCTCACTTTGACCTAATGAGTATAGCTTCTTTTCCAAAACATCTAATTTAGCAATTAAGGTCTTGTTTTCTTTAGTATATAAAGAATGCACTTCAGTAAGCTTATAAAAATCAATCTCACTTTTTGTCAATTTAGACTTGACCTCACTATTCTCTTTTAGAATTATAGTCTATTCTTTTGCGTTGGTGTCAGCGTTTGTATGTAAAACCTCAACTAATACTTTCTTCTCAGCAAGTTCATCGCTAAGTTTTTGTATCAATTGGTTTTTATTAATAATAACACCATTTTCTCGCTTAAGATTAGATTCTAACTCTTCTTGTTTTAAAACCATAGCATGCATTTTATTCATTAAAGCTTTACACGATAAATCACATACCTCATCTTCTTCATTTTTTGAATCAGCTTCAGTATCTGATTCGATTTTGCCCATCAAGCACATATTGACGGCTTCATCCTTTTCTTCTTCATCTTCTTCTTCATCTGAGTGATCCAGCCAGTATTCATCTTCAGCCATCAGCGCCTTGTCTGCCTCCTGTTGCTTTGTAAGAAGCATCTTGTTCTTGTAGAAGTCGGAGTTTCTAACCTTTGATATTCGGAAATCCTTGGCAAAGTGACCGGTTTTGCCACAGTTGTAGCACATCGGTGGTCCTGGCTGACTTGATCCTTCAGCTTTGTACTTCCTTTCTTCCGGTTTCTTCTCTTCCAATCTGTTTCCTTCTGTCTGATATCTTCTCTCATCAGATTTCTTCTCCTCTTGTCTCTTCCCTTCAAATCTCTTCCCTTCAAATCTTTTTCCTTCATATCTGCTTCCTTCAATTCTTTCTTTGTGAGCATAGTTGTTGGGTCCATAAGTGTACCTCTGACTGTTTGACGTTGGATTTCTGTAGAACTTTTTCTGAAATGCATTTGTTAGAAACTGCATTGCTTGCTGCATTTGTTCATTTTCATCCGAGTCAGAGACAACATCAGCTTCAGCTTCTTCTGATTCATACACAATCGTCTTGTTCTTCTTCTTCTTCACAACAAGAGCGACTGTGTCTTCAACTGTCTTTCCTTTTCTCTTTTCTGCTAGAATTTCATCCACCTCATCTTCATTTTGTCGGAGGGTTTCATACACCTCGTGAAGTGGAATCTCATTCAGGTCTTTTATCTGCCTCATCTGCCTGGCAAAACTTTTCCATTCTGGTTGTAGAATACTCAGGAATTTGATATTCAACTCGATTTGAGATTTGTTGACCTTGTTCTTGCTTAATTCGTTTAGCAATGTCACAAACCTATCATATGTTCCTTCTAGAGTTTCTCCAGTTCTGCCTTTGAATTCTTCAAAACTGTGAAGGCAGTTAGAGATTTTCAGTTGGTTCCCAATCTTTGAACCCAGCATCATTTTCTCTAATTGATCCCACATTTGTTTGGCTGAGGCTTTGTAGCTGTCAATCTTTACATATATTTCATTTGTAATCCCTTGTAGAATGTATGACTTGGCTAACCTGTCACCTTTTGCTCTTAGCTTAGCATCACCTGTTAGATCTGTATAAGAGAGTGCAACTTTTTCTTCTTGAGTTCCTGCTGCTGGCTCCCTATACTGTGTTTCCATTAGGCCTTCTTCTAGGGATTGTATAATGAAATTACCCAAATCCTGTCTTTCAATGAAGTTTAGAAACCTATCCTTCCACTGTTCGTATTCCCCTCGAAAGAGAACTGGTGGCTTGGTGTCGGTTCCTATTGCGAGAGCTTCTTTGGATGTCATCCTGTATTGATATAAACAAATGAGTTACAAGGTTGATCGATTAAGCTTTGATTGTGTTCTTTATGATTTTTCTCTCAAATACACCTTTAAGTGTGTGTTTGTATGTGTGTGTTTTCTGATCTGATGTGTTGAGAGAGAGTAGAGATACAATTAATCTAACTAGTGTGTTGAACACACTTCCTAAGATAATATCTAGAAATAATATCTAGATATTATTTCTAACAACTAAATAACAAAACTAGAAACTAACTTTATCTAACTAAGTTAACTAGATATAACTAATAACTAATATAAACAATAACAATTACATTGAATTACATTGACATTTATTACACACGACATAGACTTTATTATTGAGAGTCGACGTTCCGGGTTTAGCTTCAGATTGCGATCTTCAGTTTGGATGATCTGCAATCCAATGAGTTGTGGTCTAACAATCTTCAAATACAAAAACCCTTTCCTGATGATCAAGAAACTCTAAGGAAGGAAGCTACTCTAGGTGAAAGTTTGAAGACTTTGAAAAGAACAAAAATGATGGCAAGAAGAAAATTAGCTAAGAAACCTAGAGTGGATAAGGAAGAAGCTGAGAAAGATCAGAAGGTAGCTGAAGAAGAAGGGGCACCTAAGTCTGATGAACAGGAAGCTCAATCTCAGGAAGAACCATCCAGTACTTATGATGTGAATATGTACATGGTGGTGATGGAAAAAGTGTCTGAGCCTATAACAGCTGAACCAGTTGGTGTCAAGCCTCCTGAGATTATTCACTGGGATACCATGGAAGTAGATGGAAAGGAATATATCAGGCTTAAGAGGAAAGATGACAAGTTTGAAGTGTATCCTACTTGGGCCAAGATTGTAAGAGTATGCTCCAGATCTGAGTTAGAGGAAATGTTTGAGGTGAGGATGAAATTATATGTTGATAAGCTGAAAACTCCAGGGATACCAGTTACAAAACCTGTGATGGAATATCTATGCATGTTGTTCAAGCCAGAGGAAGTTCAGCATGTTATCAGAAATGTTTTCAAAACCATTAACAACTGGACTTTCTATGAAAGAAGTTGAGTATATGCACTGACTATGGATACAAATCACATTGAATACTTCTTAGTGGATAGAGTTTACAATCATAGCAGGCTAAAGTTGCATGCTATGTTGAAGAAAAAGCTTGGTTGTGCACCAGATTCTGAAATGGCAAGATACTTGATCCACAAAACTATTAATCAAAGTTTGGGGTTGAATCCTGATACAGGATTATGAGCAATAGAGTTTTGGGAGCATCTGAAGAACTTGACTTCTCTTATCTAAAAGTCAAGTTAGGGGGAGATTGTTGGGAACTGAAGATTTGTTTAAGTATGATTACTGCTGACAGTACAACATGGTTACTACTGCTGAGCCAAATTACTACTGCTTGTAGAAATTAATACTGCTAAGCATAGTTACTATTGCTGGTGAAGATTAATACTGCTTAGAGTGTTAATGTTGCTATGACTTAATACTGCTTGTGTGATAATATTGGTAAGTCGCGCAGATCAAGGATTGAAGATAATCATGGAAGAATATACTGAAGATCTTTTATGTTTTGTAATTATCTTTTATTTTTTCAGTATATGTATAGAATTATTTAGAATAGTTTGAAAAACGAGTAATTCTAAGTTTTTGTTTAGAGAGAATTGACCTCAAGGTTTACAACCCTAGTTCTAGAGAAGTAGAATTCGTCTTGGTGAGCCTGTTCATCAAGATTGAGGTTTTGTGTGAAAGCTTGTAACTTTAATCATTCAATAAAGTTTACAAGTTGTGATTTCTACTTTACTGTTACATTGATATTTGAATATTAAAGTGTTTTTCCGCAACTTCTTTAATATTGTTTCTGAGTTTTATTATTCTTATTAAGAATCAGATCCTGACAGATTGGCTTGGTAAAAGTTCAATGACGTTATCATAAAGGACAGGATGCTACCTGGGAGGTTGAATCAGAAATGCGAGCCAAATATCCTCATATGTTCGAAGAGAAGATTCCGGAGACGGAATCCTTTTAAAGGGGGAAGGTTGTAAGGATCATTTATAAATGTTGGACTTTTTGTAAAATTTTGGGTTGATGGGGAAAATCTTGGAACTTAAGGGGCTAGGGTGAAATATTGTAATAGTTCCAAATAGGGCAAAACCATCTCTTCTTTTCATTTCTAATTGGAGCGGCGCTGAGAGAAGAAGGGGTGGAGTCTTGGTGAAGAGAACTTTTGGATTTTTTAAGAAGTCAATCTTACAGGTTAGTCTTCATCTTTAATAATGCTAAGTAATTGCTCTTTTGATCTCCTTATTAGTTTTGGATAGTGGATTTTAGTTGTGAGTTTTTCTTAAACCCTTGAAGATTGTTCATGGTTGTGTTGGGATGAAAACAGATTTAATGGAATAGTTTGGGTTGTGATTGATTGTTATTTGGGTGATTAACTTCAACAATTAATTTTAGATGGTTAAAATAATTAAAAGTTGTTGGGATTAGTTGGCCATCGATTGACTCGAGTTTTGGGGGGTTTCGATGTTCGAAATCGCAGCTGGGTGACGTGCAGCTCGGGGAGGCCCCGGTCGGGTCTTGGTCCGGTGACCGGGGGGTGTTATGGCACCGGGGATCAGGGGTGTCATGGCACCGGGGACCGGGGTTGGGGAGGGACCGGTCGACCATAACCCGGTCGAATAAGGTGAGTCCGGTCGATCGTGGTCCGGTCAAGAAGAGTTCGGTCAAGGTGAGGACGGTCAGTGCGGGTCCGGTCGAGTGAGTTGGGTTCGGTCGGGGGAAGCTGAGAGAAGTCAGGTTCTATTAGTTTGAGTCTGTGGGTCGTTCTTCGTCAAAGCAATTAGTTAATTTCTTTATCTGTTCATTATTGTAGGAGTGAATTCTCTAACTAGGTGCAAGTTGTGATCAGGTGAGTTTCTGGCTCCTCAATCTTATAATTTCTTTTAAATGGTTATTTTTAAACTGAAATTGGGATGACTGAGATTTGGTTATTGACTAATGGTGTTTTAAAAGTATTCTCGCAAGTTATCTGATAACTATGAAATTATATATGTGAAACTCTGCGTTAAATGTCTCGATATGGGAACTGTTGAACTTGTGGCGAGTACGGAAATCTCACACCACCAATGTGTATGGAATTCGTTTCATTCACATGTGGACGGGGAGTCTGCTTGGGCCCCGGTGTGAGCGGGGAGTCTGCTTGGGCCCCGATCGTGAATGCGCGCATGGTAATGGTAACTTGGGACACAACTGATCATTGTGTTACCCGTTTGGGATGTTGTATAAAAATAAATAATTTACTTCGTTAAATTATTGCCTTGCATTTAAGTTGGGATTTGTTACTTACTATAAACCGTTGCAACTGTTGTCTTTGTGAATTATTAACGTTTGTCAGAAATTCACTAGACCTTACGGTCTAACCCTCGTTTTCAAATCTTAAAAACCCATTTTCAGGAAAAACGTGGGTAATGCTTCGGGAAAAGGAAAGGAGAAGGTTTATAGTTGTAGCAGACTCGAGTGAAGAATTAGTTTAGCCTATTTGTTGTTTAAATCTAGTAACTCTCGGTTGTAGCCAAGACTTCAGTTGTTTTAAATTCTGGTCTTTACGAATGTAAACCTTTGGCATTCGATTTATATTATATTATGTTTTGGTATAAAATTTCGGGTTGTTACATGTATCTTATAGTATCACGCTAGGTGGTGATTCACCATGATCATAATTGGTGGTCTAGAAGAGGGGTCATCCTCGTGGTTCACGTTTCGGCCTCCCCGAGCCAGCCCCCTTATATATTCATCAACAACAACATGATGATAGGAGCATGTATCACACTATGATACACATCCATACTTTGACGATAAACCCAACAAAAAAAACAAACAAATAAAAAAAGAACCCTAGTAATCACATGAATGAGATGAATTAAGATTGCTAATAAATCTGGAATTGGAAAACTACAGAGCCGATGACATCAGATTGGTTTAGAAAAATATGAAAACTGCATCATTTAATAACTACAAAAAAACTAGTGTTGAGTTGTAATTACTAATACACCATTTATTAATTAATTAAATAAACAATATTAATTTTGTTAATTGATTGACTCATGACTTCACATTTTCCACAAAATATTGACTTTCTTATATATATATCATAATTAAATATAATATTTTATAGAGTAAATCACCTTTTACATCCTTGTGATTTGTCAAAAATTGCGAATTTTGTCCTTATGGTTTTGAAATTTCGGTTTTCATCTCTATGGTTTGTAATTCATTTCTATTTTCGTCCCTGAGAACAAAGCCTACTTTTTAAGTATGAAGAACCAAAAGAGATGAATTATAAACCATAATGATGAAAAAAATAATACAATTTAAATTATAAAGACGAAAAAGGCAATGAATTATTAAATATAGGGATGAAAATCATAATTTCAAAACCATAAAAACGAGAATAGAAATTTTCAACAAACCAGAGGGACTAAAATCATAATCTACTCTATTTTATATTAAGTCAAATTATATAGTTTTAAAAATAAACCAAATGGTTATTTTGTGATTAAAGTACAATAATTTTCCTTCTCCTTTTTTACTCAAAAGTTTTTTTTTAATACTATATGACTTGTTATCAAATAACTTGATTTGAAATGATATAATTAATTAAACAAATTTTGACTATAAATAAAATTAAGAGTGAAATCTGGATTTCGTTTTGTGATTTTGTGTTTTTTTTATTGTGGTCTTCATTCTATGTTTATTATGGATATAGTCTATGTGGAATGCAATATATTGTGGCTAGAGTACCTGAACACTAATATTGTTAACTTTGAATGGTTAAATGCATCATGTGTCTTGCACACTATGAGTATAATTATCAATTTACTTTTCTCTTCCAATTTAACCTATACATCTTTAAAACAAAGAATATTAAATTGTGGATTTGGTCTCTATGCATCACTCATCATCTTTAAAACCCAAATATCACCTCTCTTAATTTTTTTCATGCATTCTTCATTATCAAATTTTACTTTTCTTTTTATTGGAAGTGGAAATCATAGTTAAATTTTACTTTTCTTTTTATATTCCATGCATCATGTGTTAATTAATTAATGAGAATTTTTTTATGCAATTTTTTTATACAATATGAAAAGATTTGATTAATGGATGGATGGCTAGCATTTCTTTCGACTTCTTAGGTCATCACAAGTCGTTGCCTTTCACTTTCTAGCTCTGCAAATTTCAGACTTATTTCTAAATATCTTTCTTACATCTCCATCAATTCTACTTCCATCGATGTGTTTAACCTCTTTAATGATGCTATTTCATCACCTCTACATGCCTTTAATATAATTATATATACATCAATTTAATATGATCCAACATTTAGAGAGTGTTTGTTTTCAACTTAATTAGTTTAATTGGTGGTTAGCTTAATTGGTTAAGTTATATTAAGGTGTTTGATTTTAACTTAATATTAAGATATTGACTTAACATGTTAAGTTAGCCCATCCTAACTTAATGCATCAAGTTAGATTAATTCTAAAATTACCCTTGTGCTACAATTTTTAATTACAAGTCTCACTAAAAAATAAATAGTTTACAATATGCATAAATTAAAGAAATATAATCAAACAATAATACTTTATTGTTATAAATTTATTTGAAGTTATTAGATATATTGTTATGAACTCCTTGATTTCAAATTATTTATGTTATTTTAAATCATTCATATTATTTTAATTTTTTTTGACATTTTAAAAATTTATAAACAGTTTTTTTTTCATTCAACACTTATGTAGCATAAGGTTAAAATGGTAATTTTTGTTGTTCAAATTATTTATTCAGGATAAAAATCAAACAACAATTTATCTTAATTTATTCGGATAGATTAATGTTTAAAAACAACTTAATAGATTCAGAACTTAATGAATAAAAAAAAATCAAACAACCCCTTAGTGTTAATTGTAGCTACATGTGAAATGACAATTGTTTGATCAAGAACCTCCAATCTGCTTTCCAATTCTTTGATTTGATTTATGCATGGAATATAAAAAGGAAAGTAAAATTTAACTACGGTTTCCACTTCCAATAAAAAGAAATGTAAATTTTGACAATGAAAAATGGATGAAAAAAATTAAGAGATATGATAGATGGATTTTAAAGATAATGAGTGATGCATATGAACCAAATCCACAATTTAGTATTATTTGTTTTAAAGATGTATAGGTTAAATTAAAAGATAAAAGTAAATAGACAATTATACCCATAGTGTGCAAGGCACATGATGTCTTTAAATTTTCAAAATTAACGGTGTTAGTGTGTAAAGACTCTAACCACAATATATTACATACCACATGAAATATATCTACAATAAACATAGAATGAGGATAATGATAAAAGAAAACACAAAACCACATTGACTAAATCCATAATTCACTCTAAAATTAAATAATATATGAAAAAACTGAGTCAGTCTATCAAGCCACCCAATTTGGTGGCTACTGTTGCCTTTCACATGCATCAATAATTTATATCGCGGAATATTGGTAAGTGAATTTTGGACATAATTTGATTTAAATATAAGATCAATTAACATTTTATTTTGTAAAAAATCTCTCTATTCATTCAGGAGTAATCATTCAATTTTATTTTTCTAAAAGATGTTTAATTAAAACTTTTTTAATTTCCAAACACATTTTACACAATTTATTTGAGACATAATAAAAAGTAATAAATCAATTAAGAGGTTGAATATTATTTGCACTTTTTTTAATATTAAATGTCTACCAACTTATTTATAAATGTTTGATAGCGATTTAAGTATTTTTTTTTCAATATATATATATATATATATATATATATATATATATGTATATGTATTTAAAGTATATTATAATATTTATATACGGCAAATACAACAAATAAACTCATACACCCTCATCTTAGGGGCCGTTTGGCGGTTGCTGAATTGTTTAGTGCAGAATGATTAAGAGGTTTTTATGATATAGTGTAAAATAAAATATGATTGTTTGTTAATTGTTCATAATGAAATCAGGGCTCTTAATGGTTAAGGGAGGGTCAGGATACAAAATCATTAAGAAGATTTTGGAACCATTAAGAGGCAACCATTTTTTTTGCCAAACAAGTTTTACCTCTTAGCGATTCAAAGTTTGCCTCTTAATGGAACCATTAAGAGGTAAACAAACAGCCCCTTAGTGAGGTTTGAACCCCTGACCTCCTAGGAGTCTAAAGACTTCGATACTGCTAGGTCAAATACCCTTTGGTTTGTTTGTTTGTTTTTCTTTTTTTTTCAAATATATTTAAACGCACAACGATGTAATCCATACGAAATAACATTTATACACAGAACATGATTAGGTATGATCTTTTTCAATTTGATTTAGGTTCTAAACAAATGTAGGGTATGAATCCTTCTCCTTCACTATGTTCCAAACTAGAACAATATAAAACCTCTAGGAAGATTTTCTCTCCATTCATTGGATTCCTCAACGACACAATCCCCATCTCTTGACAAAAGTTTTAGAAAGCTAAAACACATCGTAATTAAACCAAAGGGATGAGGATGGCTCAAAAGGCAGAAAGACGAGAAAAAAAACCAGCACTCGGCAAAACCATCTAGACCTAACATCATTTCTCCAACAAAGGACGAAAACACATATATCTATTTGGATGTCAAATGTAGTCGATCAGTTTTCAACCACGACGATTCCCCATGAAGTGGTTGAAATCATGGTGTTGGACACCTAACTGTCTCAACCAGGAATCAGCCACGCTCACAAGCGAAACTAACTTCTCTTGGTCCTTCCTATTCCTACTCGAGATCCATACGTCCCCTTGCATCTTGTAAGTGGCCAGTCCAAATGGCGAAAGACGTATGCCTTCTCCTTCCTTTCTCTTTCTCTTCGAGAATCCATTTTCATCTTCGATATCCACATCTACATCAAGTAATTAAGCCCCATCTTTAAAGCGATCGACTTTTGAAATAACAACGATAAAACAAATGCCATTTGTACCTTGAAATGATGATGACAGGGTATGGTATGTCAGAAAACAAGTGGACAAGTCTTTTATCGTCCGCCCCATAGGAATATGATATATTGGGTACCTAAAACACAACAATATTCAATCAATCAAACATCATCAACTAATTAATTTACCTTTTAAATGATACAATTTTGTTCTGATTCATTCCAACTCATCACAATCTTTTTATTTATTTAATTACATGAGAAACATACCAAGCAACTGCCATCCAAGTAGCGGCTGAAAGATCGACACTTCTTAACGACATTAATCCCGGGTACTTTTTAGATAATGCGTATACCTGTATGAAAAGAAAATACAAAATCAAGATAGAAAGGTAGATGAGCGAAAGATCAAGTGGTTAAATGGCATTCATATCATATTATAGGGGGGTGTTTAGTAAAATAAAAGCCACGTCAGCATGATTCACGCGGAAACTAACTACATCTCCTCACTTCATCAAACACTACAAGCAAACAACCGACCACGTCAAAACAAAACCGTGTTCCCTCGAAAGCATATGGGCCTTATCTCGCTTTTGCACGGGAGGGCAAAACAGTCATTCTACTTCAAAATATATTAAAAAGGAAATAGAGAAATAAAGTATTAATATACCATTAATTAAACTTATCATATTTAACATTTATTACGTTATATTTATATTTTACACGTAATCTATTTTTCGAAAAAGAAACGTCCCCGACGAAAGACCAAGTGACTCAATTTTCAACGCTCTTAAAAGTCTTCCAAATATATACATATCAAGATGCTAAAGAAATAATATTTATTTTAAAGTACCAATAAATATGGATTTTGTTATTAAAAAATAACGTTACAAAATGGATTGGTAACAATCAAAACATGTATGTCGAAAACGTAAAAACATAATTGTTTATCCCATGCAATCGATGCTTGTGGAGGTCGTTACCCACACACAAATCATTTGTAGGTGCAAAGAATGAGGCTATGTTTTCTATTCAATGAGATTTCTTATAAAAACACAAAATAAAGACGTATTTAAGAGTCTTAAATCGATTTTATTTAATATATAGATTATATTTCAGACGTTATTTGACATTTATTATATAATTCATACCTTATCCACGAGAGGAACTCTTCCATAAGGAGTTGATCTATCAAAGTATTGGAGGTAAAGGTGACCTAACCGATCGTTCAACTGAAAGGGTTTTTCTTGATCAAACACACCTTCGTCAGATGAACATCCGTCCCATCTTGACACCTTCTCGCTCTCACTCTCGTCACTCAACGAATCACTAAATGAATCCCTTGTTTCGGAATCCGTCTCTTCCCTATAAAATGGAAATACCGATGATTATAATACTTCATCTAATGCTCATATGAGGTGAAGGTATTCAATACCCATTACCAAACCCTTTTAGATTATGAATAAAAACGTCTAAACAAAAGATTTAGCTTAAGTTTGGTAATTTTGTCAAATTTTGAATAAGACAAAAGCAAATAAATTGACCCATAACCAAAATACTTATAGAATATCGACATCAAAAGTGTACATTTAGCCAAGGGGTATTTTAAGATTTTAAACATTTGTATGTGCAAATAAATTGGGTAATTTGTGAATGGGGTTATTGAGTGAATTGTCAATTTTACCCTTGAAAGAATTGAAAACAATAATAATAATACCTTTGATGGTTGAAAGATGAATTGGTTGTAAAGATTTGAATGGCGGAGAGATAAGGGACATAATACTGGATGATGGTTTCATCTTGGCCGTCGTCGACGTTGATCGGAACTCCGGCGCCATAAGCACTCCATTCGTCAAAACAATTCCAAACATCTCCCAACGTGAAGAATTCAACTTTCTCTCTTTCATATGGATCATGATATACCCTATTAAGGTTTCTAATCTCACTCTACAAAAAGCAAACGATTTTTAACCAAAAAAAGAAAAAAAATATATATATATATATATATATATATATGAATATGAATTGGTTTTTTTTTTATATGATTAGATTGATGAGAAAACAAACCTTGGAGAGAAATTGGGATGGAACAACAGGAGTTGTGGAATCCAGGAAGCATTGAAGGTTGGATGATTTCATTGATCTTTTCTCTGAAACCATTTCTAGAGAGAGAAAGGAAGATTTTTTTCAGAGGTTTTACGTTTCTCTCTCCTACCCTGTCAAACACAGAGGAATCCTCCTCCTAAAGAAGAACAAAGGAAATGAAAATGGGATTGTAGAAGAAGAGAGGTTTTCGGGATTTCCTCTGTTTTTAGAGAGAGAGAGAGAGAGAGAAAAATTGATTTGATTGATGTCTTGATTTTAACAAGTGTAATTTATGGAGGAAAATAGCAAGACTTTTTTAATTTTTACTATTTAAAAAAATATTTAGTATTTATTTTGACTAAATAAAACAAGAGAATCTTGTCAATTCGGGAAAATCTGCTTGTGTCGGTGATCAGATGTCACCGGAAACTACGGATTCCGGCGAAATTAGCTGCAATAAATGGATCTAACCCCAACTTTCACTCCAAGAAAACCCAAATCAAGAGTGACGAGAATTCAAAGCTAATCAAAACCCAAAATTGAAAAAAGAAAATGACAGTAATCAGAAGTGGAATTAGGGCGGAGATGAAGGGAAGGAGTTGCAGAGAGTAAATGGTGGTGGTGGTGGTGGTGAAGAAGGAAGGGTGTTGTAATTAATTTATTATATGGAGGAATTGAGATTTTTTTTATATCTGTTTTAAAAGTAAAGTGGATGAGGAATTGCTCTTATTTGTCCACAGTTTTTGTTACTGCCTGCCAACAATATGTTTGTTATGGGAAACAGTCAGCATAATACTTCATTTTATTTTTAAATTCTGAAAGGGTCTCATTTAATATTTTATTTAGGGAAATTAATTAAAATGTTCGTATTTCAATCTCGTATTAGTTAAAAGCCCAAAATCTCGACAGTGTTGCCAAAATACCCAATTTGGCGGTGATGAATAGTGAAATCCCGGCCTAAGCCCGGGATCAATACAATGGACTTACGATTAACAATGAACGGTGAGATTGATAGATAAATTAGGTTAATCCCTGGATGAATAGTGAAATCCCGGACTAACCCCGGGATGAATAGTGAAATCCCGGCCAAATTGGATATTTCGGCAAAACCGTCGAGATTTTGGGCATTTAGGTAATACGAGATTGAAATACGGGCATTTTAATTAATTTCCCTTTTATTTATACTCATTCATCTTTTAAATGATAATAAGGAGTGTTCAAAAAGGCATATTATCGCAGTTATATGGTGTAAGTCGCGTCTTCATCGTTACGAAATGACCGATAACATTTATGTAATGTGTGACTCACGTCATAACGCCTTGAGGCATGTCATAGGGCGCCATAACAGGAGCTTTTGTAAGACGTGACTTTTAAAAAACATATTTTTTTTATTTTTATTTTTTGTGTTTTTACATAACTTTAGATCTTATACTTTTATAGGTTTATTTAATTACATCGCCCTCAGTTTCACGAACTCATAAACGTTATGAATTCACAATTAAAATGAAGTTATAAAGTTATCTTTCTATGGGGTTGTTTGTTTACCTTTTTAATTGTTCCAATAAGGGACACCATCTGAATCGCTAAGAAGTGAATCTTGTTTGGCGGAGAAAAAGTTTGTCTCCTAATGGTTCTAAAACCCTCTGAACGATTTTGTATAATGGGTCTCCCTTAACCATTCAGAACCTAATTTCATTTTGAACAATTACAAATAACTATATTTCATTTTGCACTATACCTCGAAAGTCTTGTAATCATTTTGACCACTTAATCATCGTGTATCAAACCATTCAGCAATTGTCAAACCACGCTTAAGTTTTACATTAAGTATTTAATCAAAAACTATTTTTGTAATAAGAGTATATATTATTTTTTCTTTTTCTAATAAGAATGTACAGTTTTTAATATAATTATATGATTAGATAATATATAAAAAACATATATAATTCTAGATATGACATATAAATTTGCCGCCTTATTAGACGCCTCGAAAAACACCGCGTTCTCGCAGCGGTGTGTAAGGCTTGAGGCTTGACCTCGCTGTCACACACGTAGGGGTGTTCGCAGTGCGGTTTGGGGTAAAACCGCAAACCGCACCGCATATACCTCAAACTGCACCACGAAATGCGGTGTGGTGTATAGTACCTAATGCAATTTATACCTACAATTCAATATTTATAAGATTAAAACTTTATTTTAAAATCCATGATAACGTGATTGTAGTCCAAAAAATAAAAATATTCAACGCGTCCGATTTCTAAATACATATTACATTAATATTGCAATTATTTTATATATACATATAGAGGCCCATTCATTTGAAGAAATTTGGAAGCAGTGGCCCGCGCGAGTGGCTGCGCGGCTTGGCCCGCGCCATGACCCGCGCGGGGGTATGTTTGTTCGCGGATCCAGTGTTCGGCGCGAGTGTCGTGCGGCTTGGCCTGCGCCATGACCCGCACGGAGACCCTGAACGTCTTAAGTGAGTTTTCAGCCCCAATTCTCTTATTTCTCATTTCTTTTCTTCCAAGTTTTCTCTCTCAAAACCCTCCCTCTTCATTTACTCCATTTAGGGTTTGGTCCAACCATCTTCCTCACCATTTATTGCTAGTGTAAGTGCACCATCCAAGGATTCGGTATTTGAAGCTTCATCTCCATCTTCATCTTCTCCAAAGAGTCAAAACCTAGGGTTTTGGGTTTTCTTCAAAACCCACTTGGTGAGTTCATACTTCTCTTTTACTAAACTTTATACACATCAAAATGCATCTTTTAACTCCTAAACATCTCCTTGTTTAACATTTTCATTGTTGATGAATTTTGACCTAACTTGGTATTTTGGGAGATTTTAGGGTTTCTTACCATTTTGTAAAATAAAGGTATAACCCATGACTTGGAACCCCATATATGAATGTTTTCTCATTTTGTTGAGTATATGTTAAATGCATGGCATCTTAACCAAGTTTATGTTTTATGCATATTATGGGTATTTTGGTGGAAAAAGGGTCACTTTGTGGAAAAGAAACAAATGGTTTAAATCATGAAGAAATCCATGTTACAACAAAATGGTCTCTACTATGGAAAGGTTTATTTGGTAAAGGAACATTTTGGGAAATAAGATGATAACCTTATGTTTTATATATGGGCTTTGTATTTCTTATCAGCAGTTAACCATCAAAATGTGATTTGGGAACTAAATGGCAATATGAACTATATGTTTGATTATAGTTGGTCACAAGTGTATTGTTGACGAGTCTAGACTATTACTAATGGATCCATAGGTATTTAGTTGACTTATTATTTGGGGGTAACTCGCGTATGTAGCTAGTTGAGACATTGGACCCTAGAGGGCAACTTGGTACGGTTATGTAGGACCGGTTACTAGTCGTGGGTCGTAAATGTAAATCCTTGTGAATGAGTATGACTAGGATCATTGGGTGTCATCCCCCACATCTTTATTCGAGCCGACGTGTTCGCGACCTTGATCCTAGTATGGTGAGCTCAAAACTCGGAAAGTGACTTACTTTGTGTTTCGCCACAATCCTTGGAATCCACGCTTACACCCGTCATCGCAAGATGAAGTCTGGACCGGAAGGTCACTATGTGTTTACCAAACCATTTGCAAGGATGTTGATGCAAACAGTTTATTTATATTGTAACTGATTCTTTTACTGTCTTTCATATAAACTGTTTGTTCTCACTAGGCTTTAAGCCTAACACTTTTTCTCAAATGATGTGTATAACAGGTTCCCTTAGCGGCGGGCCGTCAAATGGTTGAGAGAAGAGCGTGGTCACTTGAGGGCATTTTTGTTGAATGATAGAACTTTTGGAAGCTTTAGCATTGGAACAATTATTCATTTTGGTATTGGGTTGACAACCAATGTAATCTAGGTACATGTAGTTTAGATTAGTTTGTTGTCGTTTCCCCGTACATTATTACAGGTTTTGTAAATGCTCACGCTTTGCCCATTTTGGGTGGTTTGCTCTATTTATAAACGTTATATTGCCGAACTTTCAATTTTCAAAAATTACCCGAATTTTTAGGGTGTTACACATAAGAAGTA
This sequence comes from Arctium lappa, assembly GCA_023525745.1. NCBI lineage: Eukaryota > Viridiplantae > Streptophyta > Magnoliopsida > Asterales > Asteraceae > Arctium > Arctium lappa. The sequence goes on along the minus strand of CM042051.1, from coordinate 28,445,168 downwards.
AAGAAGTGCATAATGTATGCTCGTTTATTGTTGGTATATGCACATATGCACATGTTGGAATAACATGGAATCCAAATTTCACAATAATGCAAGTCTGCACATATGAACATGAACTGTATGCACATATACACCATAAGTGTTATTGATGTTGTATTTAAAGTGTGCACATATGCATGTGTATACATATGCACTGTATGTACATACGCGTATGTGGACATATGCATTGTATGCACATATGCACATATTCAAGTCAGCTTAATATGTTATGAATATTACTGGAATTTTAGAGAAAATTTAAATGACCAAAACACCATGGGCTCAAAATTTTACCATATATTTGGACTTCTTAATAAATCCCTAATTAGATGGGGTTTGTTTTTGGTATGTGCGTGTTCCCCTAAATAAATGGGATGGTATTTTTACTAAAATACCCTTGTGCATATATGGAATGTTTATTATTAACCGTTTGGGATTTTTTTAATTTAAAAATCAATTAATTATGAATCGTCAATCTCAACAATCTACGATTGAGATTGGTTAACACGGTTAATACCAATGTCATGGTTAACAAAAGAAGGGGACCCTATACATATATGTGCGTGTGTTATATATAAATTAAAAATATATACATATATATAAAGTGTGGTGCGGTGCGGTTTGAACCGTGGTTTGATAACTCAAAACCGCAAACCGCACCGCATAGTAAGGTTTGGTAAAAATGCATACCGCAAACCGCACCGCAAATGTTCTAAACCGTGCTTTTGCGGTACGATGTGGGTGGTTTATGCGGTTTGACGGTTTAGATGAACACCCCTACACACACCTAACGCCATTTTGAATATTGGTAATAAGTTTAGTGTGTTTTCTTTTTAAGTAAACTTCAATTCTAGTTCTTGGCGTTTAGTAAAAAGTTTGAAAGTGAATATCTAAACTTTGATATTTGTAGAAATCATCCTTGTGGTTTTCATTTTGCTCTGAAAGTGGTACATGGTTGTTAACTATGTTTATTTTTTCTTGTTAGAACGAGGGACATTTTGGTTCATTAAAATATTTCATTTTCTCTAATGACATAAGCTTTTATCTTATAGTTTCTTTTAAAAATAACAAACTTTAGATTGAGATAAATTTATAATAAAATAAAATACAAAATATAGTTTTTAAAAGAAAATTAAAGATTTTGATAGAAAGAAGAAAGAATGCATTTGGTACATGGGACAAGATAGGATATGACGGGACAAAACTCATTGTCCCATGTTTTGCGTGACATGGAAAAAGATAAAAACTCACTATCTCATGTTTGACGTACCATGGGACAAGGTGGGACATGATGGGACAAAAAGAGTTTTGTCTTGTTCCACCAAAATTGGTGGAACATCATGGGACAAGAGTGTGACAGAAACTAAAAAATTATTGATCTACCCTTATTTGATTTATAAACCTAACATGATATTTGTTTTAATGGTCATCATCACTCATCGTCGTCGTCACCACCATCGGCGACCACCAGTAGCCACCGCACTCGTCATGAATCCCGTAAAAAGAGCGGGGAGAACTTGGACCCCCAACCACTGTTGGTCACCTCTACCTCTTCCTCTACTACGACATCGTCGACCACCTCCACATCCACGGATTACCACCACCGATCACTGCCACCACCACCAATGGCCACGGTAGCCATTGCCAACCACCGTCTGCCACTTCTACAACCTCCTCCACTAGAATAACCTCCTCCACGACCTTCACAACCACCGCCCATTGCCACCACAACTACCATTGTCGACCACCTCCATCGATCACCACCACCCATCGTCGCTGCCACGAACAACGGTTGTTGGTAGCCACACCAACCACCATTCTCCATCTCCACCTCTTCCTCCACTATAACAACCTCTTCTACCAACTCAACAACCACCGCTCTTCGTCATTGCCATCGTCGACAACCTCCACCTCCACTGATCACAACCACCTATCGGTGTGCACCACCACTTATACCTCTGTCACATCGGCCACAACTACTTCCTCCACTACTACTGTTCACCATCTTTACGTCTTCTACAACCACAATTATTCACCAACCAACCATCGCCTTTATCACTACATGTCGTTGTAACCATGTCTCCGTCAATTCATAAAGATCTTCCAAATTGAATGAAACATAATATTTTCTTTATATGAATTGAGTTTTTTCGAACTACCATCAATTGTTCAGACTATTAATTAAAAATTCGCATTATTATTTATGTATATGAAAATGGTGTAAAAAATTAAAAATGTCTATTAATTAAATATATATTTTATCTGTGTCATTTATAACTATTATATGATATATATAAAATTATCAAACAACTTTTAGGGACAACTTGTCTAGTTCTATTATATTTAGTCCTAGTCATACCAAACACCAGATAGACATTTGTCCTATACAATCATGTCTTACCCTCTTGTTCTGTCATGTCAGACATGTCCAATCATTCCTGCTTACCAAATGCTACTGAAATGTCTCCCGCCCTAACGGAGAAAATAAACAGAGTTAACGACTATGGACCACATTTAGAGCAAAATGAAAACCACATGAATGATTTTTAGATTTATCAAAGTTAAGGTCCCACTTTCAGACTTTTTACTAAACCTTATGGACCAAAATTGAAGTTTGCTCATTATTATTATTATTATTATTATTATATTTGTTTTTTCTCTAAAAAATATAAGTATAAAGAAAAAGGGAATAGTAACAGAAAAGGAAAAAGCAAAACAAGAAACAAATTAATATATATTTAGTGTAATTAATTTCAATTAATTACCTTTTTATTGTAAGAATGTCTTGACCATAAATTTTTTCCATGTAAAACGATTGTTACTTACTTACATAACATGTGTTTTCTTTTTTAAATCTATATACATAATTTCTATATATAATATAATTATTATATTCAACGTGTTTCGTTTTTTTCCTCTAAATTATTGAAGATGATAAATTCGATGATTTGGTAAGTTATGAAGATTTTATATCAAACATGTTATATAAATTATTGTTGAGATAAAAATTTAATGATTTTCAGTTGTGAGATCAAATTTAAAATCAATTTTAATCATCTAAATAGAGTTTATTTTGCATGAAAATCAATTAGACAATCACTAATTTATTTATGTTAATTTATGAATTTGTTCAAATATTAAAGTTGTTAATATTGCAATTGATTTTTTAAATTATAATATTTTTATTAGATTTAAGTTTTGTTAAAATTATTTGAGTAAACTTCAACTTTGGTCCCTGAGGTTTATTGATTTCTTTGAAAGAGGTCCCTATGGTTTCATAATTCAAGTTTACATCCTCAGGGTTTGGATTTTGCTCTAGAAATGGTCCCTGACCCCTAACGACGTCAAAATGATCCGTTAGGGTCAGGGGTAAAATCGTCCAACTACTTTTTTGTCCTTTTTTTGCAATTCTCTTTTTGTTTCCCTTATTTTTACAAAAAAACATAAAAACTTCAAGGACCTGTTATGCATTAAAATCTAATATATATACAACACACACACACACACACACACACACACACACACACACACACACACATATATATATATATATATATATATATATACACCATAGAGACCTGCTCCACTCTTTTCTTCCACCTGACCACCACCAATAACCTACATCTTTGTTTAATTCTTCTTCTTTTTGTTAAACAAATGCAGTAAACAATGAGAAAAGTAGCAACAAGGATGAGAAGAACAATGAGGCATCCCAATAATCAGTCGATTGTCTCTGTGATGTTTATTCGACATTCCCTATTCAGATTCTTATAAACCCAGATCTTCTGGGTAGCAAATCAAGCAATTTCTTGAACTGACCGTTTCTAATTGAAATGGATGTTTATTCGACATTTCCAAGGTATGAACCTGCAATTTATCGAAGGAAATGGATCGAAGAGCCTCTTCCATTAGAAACAAAAAAAACCAAATACATAAATCCTTTGAGGAACAGGGACGGCGAGATGATTATCGTTGGCCATTAATCCCTTTGGACATTAAAGCGATGGAAGCGTTGAACATAAACCCACATACATCAATCCCTTTGGACATTAAATCGGGTAAACCTAAATATCCATGGGAATGTGGCAAATAGTTAGGATCTGAAGCGATGAGGAAGACGATGCCTTCGCCGGATGGTGGTGGCTGAGAAACGAGTGGAGAACGATGGTGGTGGCGGTGGCGGTGGTGGTGGTGGTGGCGGTGGCATGAAGGCATGGCGGAGGGGATAGGATGGTGGTGGCCGAGAAACGAGTGGAGAACGATGGCGGTGGCGGTGGCGTGAAGGCATGGCGGAGGGGATGGGATGGTGGTGGCCGAGAAACGAGTGGAGAACGATGGTGGTGGCGGTGGCATGAAGGCATGGCAGAGGGGATGGGATGGTGGTGGCCGAGAAACGAGTGGAGAAGAAGAAGGAGACGGTGGCGGTGGCATTGGCGTTGGAGGTGGATGCAGAACGAAGGAGGTTTCTATCATACATACATACATACATATCACACACACACTTATATATATATATATAATACATACATATCACACACACACACTTTTATATATATATATATATATATATATATATATATATATATATAATACATATGTATCACACACACACACTTTTATATGTATATATATATATAAATTAAAGTTATTAACAAATTTGGTCCCTAAGTTTTTATGATTTTACACAATAAAAAGAAGAAACAAAGAAAATTACAAAAAAAGGGACAAAAATATGGTTGGACGAAAATGCCCCTGCTTCTAACGGACCATTTTGACGCCGTTAGGGGCCAGGGACCATTTCTAGAGCAAAATCCAAACCCTGGGGATGTAAATTTGAATTATGAAACCATAGGGACCTCTTTCAAAGAAATCAATAAACCTTAGGGACCAAAGTTGGAGTTTACTCAAATTATTTTGATAAAACCAGATATTTATATACAATTAAATAAATTTGGTTTTAGATTTGAAGTATTACTAAGGTGCCGTTTGTTTTTTAAGAGGTCTAAAGTCTGAAGTCTTATTTTAGTTATGATTAATAAGAGGTGGTGTGTAAAAAGGTATGAACGATTCAGACTTAAGAGTCATTAAGAGGATTTTTTAAAAAAAACAAACAACCCCTAAATCATGTTCTTATATTATGTAATACCCATCGTAACACCCCAAGTTTTTTGTTTTGAAATAATTAAAATGAAGTATAAGGTGGCGTTTGTTTTTTAAGTGGTGCTGAAGTCTGAAATCTGATTTCACTTCTGATTTTTAAGTGGTGGTGCTGAAGTCTGTAATCTGAATAAAAAAGACTGTTTGTTTTTTGGTGCTGAAGTCTGAAATCTAAATAATATATCAAATACCAAACAATATATCAAATACCAAACAATATATCCACTATAAAATCCACCATCACTTTATATATCATTGTTGCTGATTGTGTTTGAGATTGAGGGGTCTGTAGCTAATATCTGTATCCCCTGCCAGAAACTTCATTCCTTGTCAAACCCATGAATCTGATGCAAAAGAGGCAACCAAATGTATGTATTTCTTTTCACATATTTACTTATCATCGTTACAAAATATTTGAACTTCCAGATGAGGATTGATGCAATACGTATTGGAATTTGAGGACCCACCATTCAAGCAACTTCTTGAGTGCATTAAAACCCTAAAAATTGAACTTTTACAAGAATTCAAGAAATCCAGATGAGATTTAATACAAATATATAGGAATTGGAAGAAAATATGTGAAATATTGAGATGAATTAGTTTTATAATCAGATAAGAAGTAGAGTGAGCGCATTAAAACCCTAAAAACAAGAACTCGGTTTGATGAGCAACAGAAGTGTATTTCGAGTGCAGAAGTGTACTTGGAGTGCATTAAAAATCCTAAAAAACATGAATCAGAGTTGATGAGTTCAAATAACTACCTCAACCCAGCAGATGGAATGATCCAATAAACTGAAATCGTAAAAAGAGTTCAAGAAATTAATCTGCCACAGGGACGAAATCAAAACAGGAGGTGAAAGAACATGAGTTTAATTGGGAAGATCGACTAGCTTTGCACTCGATTTAGGCCAAAAAGTTTAATTGGAGATTGACTCTTGCAGATTTGGGTTAGAGAGATACTCTTCATAGAACAGGAGGTGAAAGAACAGGAGGCGAGTGAGGGAATAAGAAGGAATAAGAGGAAATAAGAGGTTAACTTACCACTTTTTTGTCCAGATCACTTTAAGTGATAAGTGGGGCTGAAAAAATAGAAAAAAAACAAACAATCTGAATTTAAAAACGTCTGACCGAATAAGTGATAAGTGGTATTAAGTGTTGAAATTGAAAAAACAAACAAGGCCTAAGGGTTCAATATGTCAGGGGTTGCTATGTATTTAACCAGAACTCAAGGAACTATATTGGAAGACGGGTGTTTACATCAACATCAAATCAAGATAAGATTTCTATATAAACATGTTTTTGTGTTGGTTCATTAGTTATTATTAGAAGCGTACTCGTGCAATGCAGTGAAATACATCACGATTTTAATGTTTCATTTTATTTTTTGTTTTTTGTGGATTTACAATACGATTTTGGATAATTTTGAGAAAGTGATAATGTTTTTTTTTTATAAATTTGTTTAATTTAGTCTTAATAATATAATGTTTTTTATATAAAAAAATTAAGTATTTTGTTATAATTCAATGATTATTTTATATATTTTAATGACATCTAGAAAAAATAACCAATTACATATTTAATAATATAATTAAAACAAATTTATAGTAATATAATATTTTAATTAATAGTGATACATGGAAATGTTTGCATAAAAGGAATGTCCTGCACATAACAAATTGATGGGTGTTAGAAGCCTGTAGTAGTAATATGTATCTTGTGCTTTAAAACTTGTAAATTAAGAGATTTTTAAAATCTTGCATAAAATAAGGGTACCTTGTGCCTAATAATTTGTATTTAAGAGTTTTTTATCCGTGCTTTATAATATAGTATAGATTCATATAATACAAAGGGAAATTAATTATTTTAGTCATTTTTTGAAAATCAGTTAACCTTCTAACCAGTGTCTCCCAAATTTTAGAGAAATAGTCCATGAATTCGTGAAAATGGCTTACATATACGAACTCCTTCTTAGAAGTAAAAAAAAAATTAACTTTTGGTGTAGGTTTGTAAAAATGGTTCGTATATATGAACTCAGCAAAAGTAATTAAAAAAATTACAGTTTTGACCCCTCATCTTGAAAATGGCTTATATATACGAACCTATTAGAAAATAAAGAAATAATTTACACTTGAGTTTTTTTGAAATATGTGGTTCGTGAAAGTGGTGTATGTTCGTAATTATCAACATGTGACATACATTTTATTAATACGAACCTATTATTTACAGTTTTGGTCCCTCATCGTGAAAGTGGTGTAAGCTTGCAAAAATGGTTTGAATTTTTTTTAATGGGTTCTAATAGGGGTGCTTAAGGGTTGAGTTGATCGGGTTGAAAGCTTTTTAACAACTCAACCCAATATAGGCGGTTTAAAAATTTTACAACCCAACCTAACCCAACCCAAACCGTTCGGGTTGGTCGGGTTAGTCGGGTTGTGTTTAAACAAGATGAAATCAAATTTAGAAATATAAACATAAAGGAAACATTTCTTTGAAATACAACCGAATGACCGATAATTCATGAGAGTATGTAAGTTCATCAAAAATATTACGATATTACATATAAAAATATCTAAACCAAATGATAATATATTAATCAACAACAATCGTTTTAAACGTCTCCAACCCCGATGTTTTTTTTGGCTTTGAGGTTGGTCGTTCCATCATTAACCATTTGGTACAACCTATCCATACTTCTTAAATCTTAAATATATCACATTTAGTTAATTTTTTAGTTTGCACACACACACACACACACATATATATATATATGTGTGTGTGTGTGTGTGTGTGTGTTTACATTTATTAAACATATATACAAATGAGTTATATAGAGATGAATAATAGATTGAAAATATATGTAAATGAAGATGGTACACAATAGTGTAATTGTCTAATTTACATATTAATAGAGACTTAATAATCATATTAAATCCACAAAATAAAAGGATCGGGTTCATCGGGTTGGGTTGGGTTCAAATAAAAGTAACCCGATATCAACCCAATACCTACGGTTTGAAGATTTTACAACTCGATTAGACATCGGGTTGCTTCGGTTTGAGTTATTTCATGTTGGGTTGGGTTGATCAGGTTGATCGGGTTTTTGAACACCCCTAGGTTCTAATACATTTCATGATAGGGGGCCAAAAATGTAACTTTTTTGAAAAAAATTCATGAGTTCGTATATACGAGGGTCAAAACTGTAATTTTTTTAATTTTTTTAATTATGTTCGTATATACGAACTAGTTTTACGAATATACACCAATTTTTTTTTTATTTTTAAGAATTTGTTTGTATATACGAACCACTATTACGAAGGTATGTGTTGTTTTTATAAAAAAATGGGAGACACTGGCTAGGAGGTAAACCGATTTTCCAAAAATGGTTAGAAAAATTAATTTCCTTGATACAAAAGGATTAGGGCTTATTATCATAAATAACCACATAGGTTTAAAAGTTTTACTGTTAGACACTTCTAAACTTATTTTCACAAAACAGTCAAGACTCGTAAGTCAACTCTGCAAGACACTTTTTCTTGCGGTGCAAGTTGCGGTATGTCTTTATGGTGCCGCAAGCTGCGACTTGGCTTGCTTTTTGTGTTTCGTCACATGACCTTGTGGTGCCGCAAGTTGCGGTTTCTCAATTTAGTTTTACAGTGGACCCACTTTTCATTTGGATGCGTTAAAGAATGTTAAAAACTAGAAGAAAAAAGTGTCTTGCATGCGGCGTTGCCTTGTAGTTTCTTAGCTATTTTATGAATTTTATTTTGAAAATGGCTAAAAACTAAAAAAAAAATCCCCATATTTATGATAGTTTATTATGTTTGTATTATGGAGTTGAATAAGAGGCCTCAAGGTTGTTTATTTGGGCTAATAATGCTACCATTTTGCTGTTGAAAAACAAAAGATGGGTACCTGGCACAAACATGAACCTTGTATTTATGGCTGTTTAATTGTATATAAAAAATAAATGCATTTCATTAACATATATATACTTGTATGTTTCGGTGAACATAAATTCGTCTAAGACAGTTTCAAAATCTAAAGAATACGTTTTGATTATTTTTTTTGAACGACAAGTTAACACACACGTTCCTGGGGTATCCGGGCTCCCACTTAAGGGTGCCACCCGACTAATCCCCGTCGATCATGGGCCGGCCCAGTTAAGGGAACACAGGCTCATGATCTGGATATCGTCAGGGATACCATCCACTGACCCCCCCAATGATGTTACCTTACCACTGAGCTAGACATGTTTTGATAATACGTTTTGATTATTAAAATATTTTTTTTTTAAAACATAAAGTATTATTTCAAAACATGCCATCAATATTATTTTAGAGACATATATGTGTGATAATTTAAAATTATATGTTCATCAGTTGATTATTTTTTTAAACTCTAAAAATATAGCACATGGAAATAGTAATTTGGTTTGTATGAAAACTTCAAAACTAACTTAAATATATTTTGAAATTTTGTCATTAAAAGATAAAGCCAATAGTGACATTTAATAATGCATTTATTAACTAATTAACATGATCGATTACGCATCCATTGTTAACAAAACTCATACTAATTTCCATTCGAGTAATTTTCAGTTGTTATTTTTAGTCTATTAATAAATAAATAATATATATATATATATATATATATATATATATATATATATCTAGGGTCCTATTCATTTGCTAAACAATCTATTGGTGCTAACCGTGCTAACCGATTTTCGGCCAATCAGAATGCTCCTAGAGATTAGATAATGTCTTTGATTATATTAAATTTACAAGGGTAATAATGGAATTATATAAAAATTGGCCCATTCAATTCAAGTTATCACAATCATCTATTTTTATGCATACCATATTTATAGCACAATTTGTTATGGTAATGATATACCTCATTAAATACAATATTTTGAAATTCAAATTTGTTCAAGATTATCTTAAATCTTAAATTATCATTTACATATTTTTTTTTACCTTTATGATCTATCATTCCCATATGTTCAATTGATCATTTTTTTAGAACATGCTCATATGTCCAAATCCTAATCACCAACTTTTTCAGTACGTACATATGCACACTACGTAAGATATGCTCATATGCACAAATACAAATAATTAAATTTTCTTCCATATGCACAAATGCATAACAATGCATACATGCACTTACAAAATTCAACTAAACATGCTCATATGCACAGATTCAATCCACAAATCCATCGCAACGCCTATATGCACAAATGCATAACAATGCATACATGCACTTACAAAATTCAATTAAACATGCTCATATGCACAGAGGTCGATTTCGATAATCAATTCAATTCATCTCCTTACCACATAAACTTCATCGAGAATGATGAATTTTTTACAAAAAGTAAACCCTAACACCAACATAAACCCTAAACCCCCAAATCTAAGAACTGGTAAACTTAGTCACCGCCTTCGTTCCTTCAGACACAGCATGCTTCGCCAACTCACCGGGAAGCACCAACCAGACAGCCGTTTGTACGTAATCGTCGGTTTCTTGTTGTACCTCGCAAGCTGCAAAGATTCCTATGCAAGCTTCTCGAAGATGTCGTTAATGAAGGAGTTCATGACCCCCATGGCCTTGCTGGAGATCCCGATGTCGGGATGAACCTGCTTCAAAACCTTGAAGATGTAGATCTTGTAAGTCTCAACGCTCTTCTTGTTTCTCTTCTTCTTCTTCTTGTCAGCTGCACCGGCGCCGACTTCTTTTGGCAGCTTCTTACCGTCTTTTGGCTTCTTCTCGACGGGGGCTTTTCGGCTACGACGGACTTCTTTTCCTCGGTTGGCTTCTTCTCGGCGGAGGCGGCGGTGATGTTCTTCCGTTTCCGGCGGGCGAATTGGGAGGTTTTGGGTGAGGTGGTGGTGGGGAGGGTGGAGAAGATGAAACTGTTGAGAAATTTGTGGAGAAATTTGGGGTAATTTAAAATTACCCTAATTTTTAGCTTATTTCTTTTATGTTTATTTAATGAATGGATATGCATATTTACAATTTTGACCCTATGTGGTTATGCACATTAATTTCATAACATATTTTTTTTTATAAAATTAAAATTGTCATTAATTGTTAACCATTGATCTAAATAATCAACGGTCTAGATGAGTTAGCATGGTTAGGACCAATAGTTTGGTTAGCAAATGAATGATCCTCTACATATCTATACTATATTATAAAGAGGCTTAAACGGTTTTTGAATTTCAGTTCTTGAAAGTAGTTATTGATACATGTAGTTACAGTTTTGGTCCCTGAACTCTTTTGATAGATTTATTTTATACCTTTTAGTTTTACATTTTACATTTTTATTATATTAACACATATAAGCATATATTAACTAAAATACGTTAAAAAAATAATTTTTAATTTTAACAAGTTACACCATTATAATCGTCTCTTCGATACCTTCGAAATGAGTCCAATATTGAATATTTTTTGATTTAATTATTTTATTATATGTTAAAAATACATTTTAACATATCACATTAACATACATAATTACGTTGTATTTTGTGGATATCACATGTGATTAATTGTGGATATCACAAATTTCGATTATTTTGGTATATCACATGTCGATCAATGAAAACAGAATCATTCGATATATATATATATATATATATATATATATATATATATATATATTATTTGAAATAAAGTAAAGTAATTTATTTGAAATAAAGAAAAATATTATTGAAGACCCTCGTAGACGCAGTTATTCTAACGCGTCAACATTTATCAACTCCGAAGATTTTGGTCATAAAGAATCAGCGAGACATAGCTCCTACTTCCAACGACAACCCCGCCCCCCCTCCAACTCCATATCTTGATCAAATCTTGAGTTTATTTCATCCATACATCGCACAAGTACAATATGTATTAGGCGATGAAATTTGTGGATTTCGAGTCATATCTACTTGTTTCGGTGGTCATGAAGATGCATGGGACACTATCCGCGTAGAGTTAATGGATGAACTGGATATTAAATGAAGATTACACAATGCCCACACTCATACACCATTGGACACATCATGCACTTCCAGATGCAATGTCGTGGATTATCCCATACAAACGTAGATTAGATGTGAATGAATAATATATAGAGTGTACTCGTACTCGTAAATATGTTGATTTAAATGAATAATCAAAGCTAGAATATGTTGAAATAAAAAAAATAAGCAATATATTAATTATGTTTATTATCTTGATGTTAAAACTTACGTTTGATGTAATGCAGTTTCTTTTTTCTTTAAAAATCGATTAACCAATGTATAATATATGACATATAATAACATAATTAAATCAAAAAAAAATCAATATTGGGCTCATTTCGAAGGTATCGACGAGACGATTATAATGGTGTAACTTGTTAAATCAAAAATTATTTTTTAATGTATTTTAGTTAATATATGCTTATATGTGTTAATATAATGAAAATATAAAATGTAAAACTAAAAGATATAAAGTAAATTTATCAAAAAAGTTCAGGGATAAAAACTGTAACTATGAATTAAAAATAAAATAAAGGAATCCATGAGAGGGAATTGGAAATCCGTTAAAATTAAATGTTACATTTACCACCCTTATAATTAATTATTTAATTTACTTTATATCCCTTGTTTTTTTATTTTTCATTTTACACCCTTATCATGTTAACACAAATAAACATATATGAACAAAAATGCAATGAAAAATACGTTCATTTTTCTACAAATTATACTATAATAATCGTCTCGTCAATACCTTCAAAACGAACCCAATATTGAATGTTTTTTAATTTAACTGTACTATTAAATATCATGAATATCTACGAATTAATTTGTTTTCTATCCATACGTTTTATTTTTTTCCACCGTTAGCACATTAAAAATATATAATCGTAAAATACCTTTCATTCTTATTATAAATTATATCATTACAATTTTTTTCGTCAATAATCGTAATATAAACTAATTATTGAATATCTTTATGGGTTTAGGGTTTAGTGTTTCATAAGTTGTGATTCTTAGGTCATGGTTGATTGTTGATGACATGTCTATAAGGAAGTAGCATTAATTGCTCATTCTTTACTCACATTCCGCTGCATCGCGCGGGTATATGCCTAGTATTATATATATGGGGTAAGTTCAAATGAAAACTCATTTTTCATTGTGTACTGAGGATAAATTTTAACCATTGATCAAAACTTAGAAAACTAATCAAGGTTAAAAAATAATAACATTAAATGAGAAGTGATTAATTTGAATCTGCGTCTACCTTATTTGACTTTTTATTTTCTTTTTTATTTAAAAAACTTTACCTCCTTAAATTTTAAAATAAATTATCTTAAAAATTACTAATAATTTAATCAAACAAATTACATCAAAAAAACGAGAATTTCGTGCTCTTCGATATGACATCTATCTCGATATAGTTTTTTTTTTTCATTTTAACCATTTTTTGCGTGAAATGCTATATATGTGTTATATTCATTATGAATATGTATGCACGCTCTCGGGTGTCCACATTCAGTATGAATAATAAAAGTGAACGCTCATTCACTATTCATGATGAATAATATATTATTCAGGATGAATAATACAATATTCAGGATGAATAATACACGAATTCATGATTCATGTATTATTCATCATGAATCATGTATTATTCACCTTGAATAATATATGAATGACCCGTGAAAGTGTGGACACATGACACACTCTCTTTTGTTTCCCAACTCACAACCGAAATTTCGTTTAATTCATGATAAATATGTATGCGCATCCCCATGTGTCACACATTCAGTATGCATAACAAATGTAAACGTTCATTTATTATTCATGATGAATAATACAATATTCAAGATGAATTATACAACATTCAAGATGAATAATATACGAATTAATTAATCATGTATTATTCACCCTGAATGTTGTATTATTCATATGATACATTATTCATGATGTATAATACATGAATGACCCATGAAGGTTTGGAAATGTGACACGATCTCTTTTGTTCCCCGGTTCACAACCAAAACTCGATAGGTTCTCGATTCGTCTCGATGGGTGTTGAAGAAGGTGATGTCGAGTTACGAACTTACGGTGTTGAGGTGTTGTACACACTTGAACATACATAAATATTCATAATGAATCACATATATAACCTTTCACGTAAAAAACGGTTAAAACAACAAAAAAAACACTATATCGAGATGAATGTCATATCGAAGAGCACGGAATTCTCGTTTTTTTGATATAATTTGTTTGATTAAAATATTAATAATTTTTAAGATAATTTATTTTAAACTTTAAGTGGGTAAAAGTTTTTAACTAAAAAATAAAATAAAAATTCAAATATGGTAGGCGTGAGTTAAATTATCTTCCATTTTTACCCCTAATCTAATTTTAATTAAAAACTATATTTAATATGAGTTGTTGGATGAATAGAGATGGAGGGGCTGATGTAACACCCCGAATTATGGTAGTTTTCGTCCTAATCCGATGTTGAGCGAAGTAGCCAAGAGGATGATTAAGAGCACCGACAGTGTTCCGCGTAGCTCTCCGCGCGAGTGGAACCGCACGGTCATCCACGCGGGCCTCTGTTCCGCCCTAACTCCAGAACCCGGTGTGGCTCTCCGCGCGGGTCAAACTGCGCCGCCAACCACGCGGAGCCACTGTGCGCTGATAAAAAGGAAATATTCGGCCCCAACCCTCATTTCTCACAAAACCCTCAAATCCCACCCCCTTTCTCTCCCAAATCGACCCCCGACCTCCCCAAACAAACCCTAACTCATTTTGGGAGTCTTTCTCCTAAAATCAAGTGATCCTTCTTCATCTATCAAGATTTGGAAGCTAAAACCATAATCCTTCCATCTTCATCTTCCTCACCAAGTTTTTGGGGTTCATCCAACCATTCCATCATTTGAAGATTTGGGGTTTGTGGTTTAGCTTGATGATATAGAGGTGTGTTGATAGTAGATTCAAGCTATTGGCTAAGGTAAGCTTCTATTCCTTCATCTATGGAAATTAGGGTTTTCGGTATTGATAAGATCTTCATGTAAGATGTTTGGGAATGATTTTATGTGGTTGAATATCTATGTTTACGGTTGGAAATTTATGGATCTAGGTCTTGGAAGTTTTGGCTTTGAAGATGCAAGTTTCTTCAAGGAAGCTCTATATGGGGTAAAATCTAGATTTAGCCTAAATCTAGCAAGGTGAGTTCAAGTTGATTTGAGAAAACGTTGTACATGCCAAAATGCTTATTTTTAAAGTGCTTATGTGTTTAACAAGAAATTATCATTTGTAGAGTCATTTGATGTGTTTTGATTATTTGAGAAGTTTGGCTTTATGAACCTTGCAAAATACCCATATTTGGGGATTTTTGGGCATCTTGATAAATGAGTCGTAAATGGACGTGTTTTGGTGATTTATTGCATAAATGAGATTATTTGGTTAAAAAGTATTTTTAGTGATGTCTTGGAGAAATGCTTAATTTTGTGTTATGGAACGTTTTATAGAAGTAAATGGTATAATATAATTTGGAAAGTAATTTATCCCATTTTAAACTGTATTGGAGTATGCACATGTATTTTGGAGTGTGTATGCATGACATGAGTCGATTGCGCTATTTATTTGGGTATTGTTAATCGTTGGCCAAAAAGAGTTTTGAACATTTTGGCTCGGTATTGACTTAAAAGAGTCTTGAGGACACTTGTCCGTTTTTAATGGCTCAGTGTAGAGCCCAGTCATGACGTACGTACTAATGCGCCATGTTGAGTATTGAGGTTGGTTACAAGCTCGAGTGCGTTGGTCAATCATGTGTAGCCGTGTAATGTTAGACTGTGTTGCATTGGATCCATAGGCACGTAAGTCAGTCTGTTTTGGATGGTCAATTGGATATTACGGGGTTGAACCCCGGTATCCATGTTTTACGACCGAAAACTTACAAGTAGGCACTAGAGGGTTGAGTCTAGAGGTGTTACCTGAGAGGTAGGCACTAGGATCTCTGTCGCTTGAAATAATGCCTAAGAGGTAGTGTTTAAGTGTGTCGGGCCTTCGGGATGGAGTTCGTTGTAATGTTCATCAAGGTCAACCGTCTCTTATGGTGTAACTTGTTAAGACGTCGTAGGGACACTTGGACTGGTATGTCGTGAGGTGTCATGCGATTAACGTTGCAAGAGTGGCATACTTTTGTGTTCCTCCACTCTCAACGGATACGGGTCTCCCCCGTCGTCGAACATGTATCTTATATGTTGACGTCCTACTTTATTATCATTGGTCTTATGTGGTAGACAATAAACGAGGACCTTAATATTGGATCTCCCTCCACGTATATTAAGGTTTGAATGAAGTATGTCATCCCCATGTTTGGATATTTGATTTCCTTTCGTTTATGGGTTGTGTATTTTGTCCACTGTCGCTTGGGTGTTTTGGGGTGTAACGTCTTATCCATGTTTCTAAAATAGGAGTCAATTCATATTAACCTTTGGAGTAAGTTTGAGTTGCATCAATTTATAAAGAATGTTTGTAATGAGGTGTCTATCTTTGAAAGTGCGTGATATTGGAAAAGAGTTGTTTCCACGTTTTAATGTGCATCAATTGAAAGGTCATGGTTTCAAGTGAGGTTCATTCTTTTAAAGATATATTTACTCATGTAAAACTCTTGAAATCACTAGGTGTTAGCCTTACCTTTTTATTTGTCGGCATGTGCAACAGGTTCCGGTTGGAAATAGTTCTAGTATCGCAGTGAAGGGAGGAGTGCCTTTTATGCGCCCGATGAGTGAGTAACTTGATGAAGTCTTCCGCACTAAGTTAAGGAGAGCAACTTGTATTTGGGTTAAGTAACACCCGACTCCAATTTAGTCTGTATATTATTGGAGTTTAATATCTGTCAAAGTTAGTTATAGAGTTTGTATTTGAGGCATATAGAGTTTTGGATCGTAAGAGGAAGTTTTGTCCCTTATTTTGATGTTATGTTTAAAATTTTTACTTAGTTGCTCTTACCAAATTTGAGGGTGTTACAAGTTGGTATCAGAGCTTAAGTTTGAGAGAATTAGGCGTTGATTTCGGATGCCTAGACTCAAACTAGTGTCATTTTAAGTGATTGAGAGAGAGGATTGCACCATTAGGCACTTTAAGATAAGATAATTTGAGGTTGATGGAGTCCCTAGAAACGGGAAACACGTCGAGGGTAACAATGATAACCATGTACGATACGTTCATAATTGCACCTGGCTAGTGTTATGGTGAACCTACTAGTTACATGTGTATGTTTGGAGTACTTTGATGCGTCGATCGTTGGGTTAGTGTTGAAGTTTCTTAGCATTCGTCACTTAAAGTGACAATAAACATGATGATTGCATTGGGTGGACCGTTTCAGGTTAGAATTATTGGTTGGATTAGAACCATAGTATTGGTGGACCGTTTCATTCGATTCTGTATACCCTCAAAAGGCTATAGCAACTGGCAAATCATGCAAGTATACATGGCTCACTAGTATCGTCTAAAGCAAGTAATAATGGTAAGTAAATACCAGATATCGTACCACAGAGATTTTAAGAGCAAGAAGAGTAACCAAAAGTCAGCTTTAAAACAAGATTTCAAGAGTAAAAACGAAGCAATATCTTTGGAGAGTTGGTAACTATAGTACTTGAAATGTAACAGTAAATAAAAAATAGTATGAGTGTAAGTTCAGATTGGATTTCAGCTAACAGAGTGCAGTGAACATTGCTACAACATCTCAAGGGTGCTGCAACAATAGCTCTCTACAAACACTACTGGATTGAGCGGCCTCCCAAGGTAGTGCAAATTAGACCATATGTTGGCAGTGCACATGGTGATGCATCAAGAACCAAACTAGTACAGATCTTGCCCCACTTTCCATATAGTTTCGCAACCCATAAGGTTGCTGCAGCTCTCTGTAGCCTCTAAAACACAACAAGTTAAAAACATCTGCGTTGTCTTAATTTTAAGGTCCAACTAATCTAAGTAAAATAACATGCGTCACTTTGTCAAAGATTACCAGATGAAATGTTTTATACCATTTGTGAATAGTGAAGTAAATTGCTATTAGCGAGCAAATATCCACTAACACTTGGCTTAATATCACAATCTTCCCTTACACCCACACTAAGGTTTTAGCCTAGCATGGCCGAAAGTAAAGACATAAAATTAAATGAAATAAAAATAGAAGACATGAATGTTAATAACTGAATGTAAATGACTTAAAAACTAACTTGCAAGAAAAGTAAATGAAGTGCTGTAAAGGTTGTTGTAGCAACTGACATAACGAAAGGACAATTTCAAAAGATTTCAATGTATTAAAAACTAGAGTACAAAGCTTAAGAAGCTTTGTTTCAGAAGATCTATGCCTAAGCACAGAGTGGGATATCTTTAAACTACTACAATTACCTTCTACTTATACTAACTTAGGGAATCAAAAGATGCTTAACAAGTACAAAAGACTATTGTCCATTGGTTATTAACCAATAAGTACACTAATTTAAAAAATATATATGCTTAACAAGACTAAGCAAGGCATCTTCTATCACCCTCCTCCAGACTTATACTACAAAGATGCCTTCAAAAACTTTTCCCTCCAAACGAAAATCTTCAAATGATTGAGCCATATGCTGCCAATATCAGCGCTGTAGCAATACCTGCTACAACAACAGTCAGTAAGCATTGTTTTCACCAAAAATTATAGAACATTACCACTTTCTACATCCTAGCTCCAATAAAACTAAAAGTGTAAAATAAGATAAAAAGGACTCAAGATAGCATTGGGAAAGATGTAAAATAAGGTAAAATGGAGTCCTAAATGAGTGCTAAAGTGTATACTTTTATACACTCATCATTAGGATAGTTTTACTATTCTTTTTCGCAACAATCTTTTGTAAGCTAAGTGTAATTCTTGATATTTATTATCAATAAAAGAATTAAAATTAAGTGAAAATTTTGTATTGTATTCAACCCCCTTCTACAATACTCGTTTACTTATTTGGGACTAACAGTTGGCTTCGATCGCATCATCGTTCGGACACATTTCTTCCCCTGTATGTGAAAACAATAAAATCAACAATAAACCCACGTTACGTCTAGAGACTTTCATCGCCTTTTAACTAGGTAGTCTTTCATCGCCTTCGATCGCAGCACCGTTCGATTTGTTCATCCTCATCACTTAACCCATGTAGTATTTTGTTTTTCTTCTGATGGGTCTTCCAGTTATTCAATTGATCAGAACAATCTGCAAAAAAATTAAATCTTTGTATTTTCTTATTATCACGTTTTACTGTTTCAAGACCCTTTTAGTCTCACAATTGGATACAACTGTCTTCTTTTCTATTACCAACTGACTGTAAAACTTGATTTGAAATTCAATGTCATACAAACCATTTCTGTCAATGGCGTCATTAAGGTTGGCTATTAATTTTATTTAGTTAGTCACTAGTATACTTTTGTTATTAGTGACACAAATGTGGTCATTAGATAAACCACAAGGGTGCATGGTAGCTTGGTGAATATATATAAAGACAAGAGGATGATAAAATCAACCTAAGAATTTCAATGAGATTAATATTTAAGATCACTCTTTTCTCAAAAGAAAAAGAAAAAAAAGTCGTCATAAATAAAGTGATCATCGTCCATCTTCACTTAATTGGTCACTAATTACTAAACGACTTTTTGTGGCTACTTGAATTTTGGTCACTAGTCGTCTTATACAAAAGGTCATCCATGGATTTAAGAGAGCCAACAAGTTAGCCTACACGATAGAACTATCGTCAAATATTTACCATAATGTTCTTTTAGGCATAATGTTCTTCTAGTGTTAATTATGATGATGTTAGGGGTGTTAAAAAATCGACCAACCCGATCAACCCAACCTGATTAATCCGGGAAAAAATCAACCTGAGGTAACCCGACATATAATCGATACAAAATTAGGACAATCCGAATCTATTGGGTTGATATTGGGTTAGACTCCCGACCAACCCGATAACCTGATAAACGTTTTAGCGACTTCTCTAAAATTATTTATATTTTCCTTTAATATGTATAAGTTACCAAAAACAACTCGGCAATAACGAGCAATGAAGCTCATAAGAGAACATTATAGGAAAGTTATATGTAATACCTAAATATTTGATGAACTCATATATTCTTTTGAATGATAGATCGTATTTCAAAGAATTTTTTTTTTCTTATTTTTATGTTTTCAATATTGTTTTTACTTTGTTTAAACACAACCGACTAACCCGACCAAACCGACCAACCCGAACGGGTTGGGTTTGGTTACACTTTTGTTTGAGTTGGGTCGGGTTGAAAATTCTCAAATCGTCAACATTGGGTTGGGTTGTTAAAATGTCTTCAACCCGATCAACCCAACCTATGAACACCCCTAGTGCCTTCGATTACTTTCTATACAAAAAGTTGGTAGTTGAAATGACCTTTTTGTGTATCCACATGTAGTTTTTATATATCACAAACTTTTTTTTAACTATGAGTATTCGAGTCAACTTGTGCGCAGTTGCCAGTTGGATTAATCCCAAAGGCCCTAAAGAACAGTAGGAAAATCCCTAATAGTCTTACAGGACTCGAAATTGATGACGTTTGAGGAATATCCCAAAAAAACCAAGGCTTTTTTATGTGGTTGACATTGGGTATTTAACAAAATCATCATAACATTAATTAATTTGATTAGAAGCATAAACAATCATACAAATTATATATGTTATGTTAATTTGATTATAATTAAACTACTTAACATGAATTTTTATTAACAACTGAAATGATTACTATTAAATTGTTCCTCTCCTTGTCACGTTAAGGTTTTTCGACCAACAAATATATATAGAGTTCCTAAGAAAATTGACAATATTTGTAATATTTAAAAGTTAAGACTTTCTAAAACCAAATTTAAGCCTTGTCAAATGTCAATTAGACCAATTTTCATGTGGGTTTTTTGCATATAATTTATGAAATGATCAATGAGTAGTCATACATATATATATATATATATAAAGAGGGATGTGGATTTATACGAGAACAACATCTATTTAAGAAAACAGTCGAGTACATACAAAATCATATATGATTCATGCGACTATGCACGTGACTGGCCGCGTCCAATTTTTTCGGGTTAGTGTAAAATCACATATGATTTTGTACACTGTTGTTTTCTTAAATAATTAACGTTCTTATTCGAACCTTCTTTTATATATATATATATATATATAGATATAGATATAGTGTATGTCATTCATCATGTGTAACACAGAACATCCAAAGTCCTGTGAATTGATATATATTGGTTGCGCTAATTAGCTACCTTAATCAATGAATGCCCCATGCGTAATTATTGTTTGTACAACGCATTTCTCTAATTAATTATGTCTACATATCTTGATGAAATCCTAATACTGTACGACTTCATGATTTCTTCATCACCCTTCAATGCTATCACAATCCAACTGGACAACTCATGTCACCTATACACAGTTGAAAACATTCATCAGGAATTAATATAGATCTGATCATTCATAATTCAACTAATTACAACTGCATGTATGTATGTATCTATCTGCATATAAATTATAAGGCCTAGCTATCGGAGTAGATAGATCCCAAACATCTATTTAGGTCCGTTCCTAAATGCATAAAAAGCACACTGAAACATATACAAAGATCGTAAATAGAACTAAACAGGCCTAAATCAAGATGTAAAGCAATTATAGATGAGCTGGGAACACCGATATGGTTTCAAAGTGCTAGTAGCAGTTCAGTTTGAGTCAACAAGACCTCACTCGCCCTTCACAGCTTCACTAACCTGTCGAAACAATGATCCAATGTACTCTTTCTTCAATAGGTTACTGGTAAGAGTCAATAATCTACTATTAGGCTAGAATAATTTTCACCACAATATTCTTTGTATATTGAAGGGATATAAATATAAAAACTTTACATAGGAAACACGTAAATTAGGGACTATACATGGAAAAGTATAAATAAGATTGACCACACAAAAGGAAAATACATAACTACTATTTTAACCATGGAGAAAATCACGGTGGTGATTTATCTTCAATACTCCCCGCAAGCGAACAGGAGGCAGGCGAACACGTAACAAATCTCGAAATGATTCGAAGAGAGGTCTCGGTAACGGTTTTGTAAAAATGTCGGCCACTTGAAGCTTGGTAGGCACGAATTTGGTATGTAACTTGCCGGACGAAACGAGCTCTCATACAAAGTGATAGTCAATGTCGATGTGCTTAGCCCGTCGGTGTGCTACTGGATTTTGGCTGAGAAAGATGGCACTTAAGTTATCACACAGTAAGGTCGGTCGTTCAGATGGCAGGGCATTTAAATCATGTAGCAAGTGAGTAATCCATATGAGTTCTGCCGCGGTGTTAGCCATTGCACGATACTCGGACTCACAACTAGAGCGTGAGACGGTTGGCTACTTTTTGGCACTCCAAGACACGAGGTTTCCACCAAATAAGATTGAGTAACCGTAAGTGGAGCGTCTTGTTTCGATGCAGCGAGCCCAATCGGCATCCGAGTAACCTACGATAGTGGATTTCGTCGGGTACGAGAAGTGAAGCCCATGGGTTATCGTGCCTTTGACATACCTCATGATCCTTTTTGCCATCTGAAAGTGCTGATCCGTTGGCGAGTGAAGAAATTGACTGGCCTGGTTTACCGCATAAGAAAGATCAGGTCTTGTAATAGTCAAGTACTGAAGTGCACCAACGAGTGAGCGGTATAAAGTAGGATCATGAAAGGCGTTTCCTTTACTACTAAAAACATCATTAGTGGCAAGTGGTGTCCCAACTGATTTGGAATCGAGAAGGCCGGCCTTAGATAAAATGTCATGAGCATATTTAGTTTGGCTAAGGAACAAACCGTCTGATGTGTATGACCAAGAAAGTAACTTAGGTTGCCTAAATCTTTTATGGCAAATTCAGTTTGCAAACGGTCAATGAAGCGTTTAAGTGACGGCTCATGATTACCGGTGAGAATGATATCATCTACGTATACCAATAAGTATAGAAGATATGAGCCATGATGAAAGACGAAAAGCGAGGTGTCCGCTTGGCTGCACTTGAAGCCTTGATGTACCAGAAAACTGCTTAACTGCTGAAACCAAGCGTGCGGTGCTTGCTTAAGGCCGTAAAGAGCTTTGTTTAGACGACATACATAGTTTGGATGAGTCGAGTTAGCATAGCCCGGCGGTTGTTCCATATAGATGGTTTCTCGAAGATGGCCATTAAGAAATGTGTTTTTAACGTCAAGTTGATGGAGATGCCATCGATTAGTCACGACAAGAGAGAGAACAAGGCGAACGGTGGTGGCTTTCACAACGGGACTGAAGGTATGAGAGAAATCAAAACCCGGTATTTGCGTAAAACCTTGAGCCACAAGACATGCCTTATGACGGTCAATACTCCCATCGGCATTGAATTTAGTTCGAAACACCCATTTTGACCCCACGACATTTGCATTTGTTGGACGAGGAACAAGTGTCCATGTGTTATTTTTGTGAAGAGCCATAATTTCCTCGGTCATTGCATCACGCCAATGTTGGTGTTTAGATGCCGATTTAAAACCATGAGGTTCTTGGGTAGCAAGTAAGGCGACATGCAGTGGGTTTGGAGAAATAGCAAGAAGATCAATCATATGCTTTGGCTTGACAATGCCGGCTTTTCCTCTAGTCACCATGGGATGTGTCAGAGCATTTAAGGAAGGGACGAGAGGAATATTTGATGGTACGGGCACTTGTAATGCGGAAGTTGATGGAGTTTAGGGTGGTGAGGACTGAGGTGAAGGCGTAGGAGGGGAGGTTGGCGAGGAGGGTTCGGGTGATGTGAGTGGTTCATTTTGTTGAGTAGGTGGTAAAGAATCATGCATGCATGACGGACAAATTGAGGGAGGTGGGCTACTGTTATGTAGGTAGGGTACTTATATGTTTTGGGATTGGTTAATTTGAGGGATGGCATCATCATAAGAGCTCAAAAATAGGGTGGCAATGTTAACCGGACAGTTTTCCTTCGAGAACGGAAAGGACTCTTCATCAAATCTTGCATGTCGAGTGATATAGACCCGAGATGTGTTTGGATCCAAACATTTGTACCCTTTGTATTGAGTACAATAGCCAATAAATATGCATGCAATGCTACGTGGTGCTAGTTTGTGCTCCGAATAGGGCCGCAAATATGGATAGACTCGACATCCAAAAACCTTGAAGTTATTGTAATTTGGCACCGAATGAAAGAGAAGCTCATATGGTGATTTGTGTTGTAACAATTTGGTGGGAAGGCTATTAATAACATGAGCCGCTGCGGAGAAAGCATCCACCCAAAGATTTGCGGGTGCGTTTGCACCGAATAACATTGCAAGTCCTGTTTCGGTTATATGTCGATGTTTCCTTTCCACTCGTCCAATTTGTTCCGGGGTACATGGGCAAGAAATTTGGTGATGAGTTCCATTTTTCATAAACAAATCCCGAACTTGATTGTTTAGAAATTCAGTACCTCCGTCACTTTGGAACACCTTTAGTTTGCAAGAAAACTGAGTTTGAGCAAATGTCAAAAAAGTTTTAAGGACCTCAAAGAAGCCTGATTTAGTTTTTAAGGGATAAAACCAACTAAATCTTGAATAATCATCAACAAATAAGGCATAGTATCGATAACCATCAGTTGAAGTAACTGGAGCAGGTCCCCATAAATCACAATGTACCATATCCAGGACATGTAAAACACGTTTCTCATTTAATTGGAAAGACAATCGGTGTTGTTTTGACAGTTCACAAGAGGAACAAACGTTTGGTCTTGGTAAAATAGAGGTAAGATTCAAACATCCATGTTTATTTAGAATCGAAATAATATCAAAAGCAACATGACCAAGACGTTTATGCCATAATTCAAAAGATGCCTTAGTAGGAGAGAGGATCGAAGCAGCAAAAGCTTGAGGGTCGTGGCTCAAAATGTAAAGTCCATCCTTATGTTGTCCTTTGGCTAGAATGGCCTTGGTTACCGAGTCCTGTATAGCAAAATAAGACCGAGAGAACAAGAAATCAACCGGGTAATCTTTAGTTAATTTGCTAACCGAAAGGAGATTCTTTTTTAGATGCGGGACAACAAGAACATCCCGTAAATGTAACTGTGGAGTAATAGATAGTGTGCCAAGACGAGTGATAGGAAGCACATTACCATTTCCAAAGGAGACCTTGTCATTTCCGTTATAAGGGACCGAAGAATCCATAGTTGTGGTGGATGGTGCCATATGAGCGGTGGCCCCCGAGTCGACGTACCAATCCGGGGTAGAATAATTTAGATTGCATTTGGCATGGAAAGCTTGTGCTAGATTAGCTGCTGAGTAGGAGGACTTTTGCGCAAAAGATCCCAAATCAAGACAGAAATTGGCATAATGGCCCTCACGGCGACATAGCTGACAATGTGGTGGCCGGCGAGTACGTCCTTTAGACGAAGAAAAATCCCGGTGAGAGAACCGACCAGACTTACCCTTGCCATGAGAAAAGTTCTGTTTTTGTGTTGCAAAAGCGACTGGGGAGGGATTTGAACTGTGAAGAGAAGCAACAAACAACTCGTGTCTCTAAGCCTGGGTAAGCAAATCACGAAATAGGAGTCAAGGTTGGACAACTCTTTGGGCAGTAGAGAAGGTTTCAAAACTCGGTCCTAAACCACAGAGAAACCAATGGGTCTTGTCTGATTCGGATACTGGTTGACCAATGGCTGCAAGTTTATCACAAATATTCTTGAATTGCTTAGCAAAATCAGCAACAGAAACGGTACCCTTTTTCAACTTACGCAGAGAGTCCTTGAGATTCTGTGATCTTTCCATGGAGTCATGGCTATAAGCCGATTCAAGGGATTGCCAGACTTCATGAGAAGAAGAAAGGCCTAAAACCTCGGACATCGCTTCTTCAGACAGAGAAGATTGAAGGAGAAGCAATATCTTCTTATCTGTTTCCAACCAAGATGTAAAGGCCGGATTTGTGGATTCTTTGCCATCGGTTGTGAGTGTTTTGGATGGAGCCTGATAAGACCCATCAACAAACCGTAACCAGTTTTGATGGAGTAACAGATGAGAGACTTGATTTTTCCACAATAGGTAGTTAGAGGAAGATAGTTTGATTGGTGAGCATATGGATTAAAGTAGCCATGGGAAGAGAGGATTCAGAAGAGGAAGCCATGGAAGGGAAGAAAAAATTTGAGGGGAGAGGAACGAGTTAGGCTGATACCATATTAGGCTAGAATAATTTTCACCACAATATTCTTTGTATATTGAAGGGATATAAATATAAAAACTTTACATAGGAAACACGTAAATTAGGGACTATACATGGAAAAGTATAAATAAGATTGACCACACAAAAGAAAAATACATAACTACTATTTTAACCATGGAGAAAATCACGGTGGTGATTTATCTTCAATATCTACCTTATTTTTCCATGTAGTCTATTAAAACGGTATCGTATGCAATTAACAATTTACTCGGTAAACACTTACCGGCTAAGATTCTCCTTCCTTATCATCACTCTTACCGGGTAAGATTCTCGGCACTTGCCATGTTCAGTAAGGTAATTAAATGACCCGGTAAACGTTTAGTAAAGGCCCCCTAAGGTACCGACAGGACAAGAGGCTAGCACTGGACAAGACAAATGTCTGTCTTATGTTTGCTACGACTAGGACTGGATATAACAGTACTGAACAAGTTTCCCTAAAAGTTGTTTGATGATTTTATGTCATATGATAGTTATAAATGACACAAATAAAGTATATATTTAAATAATTTAATTAAAAAAACATTTTTATTTTTTTTACACAATTTTCATACATATAAATATATACAAAAACAATGATAGGAAATTTGAATGAAGAATCTGAAATAATTGATGGTAGTTCGAAAAATCCGATTCATATAAAAAAAATATAATATTTGATTCAATTTGGGAGATCTTTATGAATTGGCGGAAGCATAGTTGCAGCGACAGGTAAAGAGAAAGGTGATGGGTGGCTGGTGAAGGACGGTAGTAGTGAATAACGTGAAAGATAGTGGATAGTGGTGATGCAGGAGGTAGTTGTGGTTGATGTGGTGGAGGTATAGGTGGTCGACGATGGTAGTGGTGGTGGCGGTGGACAGTGGTAAAAGAGGTTGTAGTAGTGGAGGAAGAGGTGGAGGTGACGACAGTGGTTGGCGTCGGCAATGGGTGGTGGTGATCGATGGAGGTGGCGATGGGCGGTGGTTGTGGAGGTGGTGGAGGAAGTTGTACGTTGTATTGGAGGAAGAGGTGGAAGTGGTCGACGATGGTTGGTGGTGGCTACCAGTGGCCGTCGATAGTGGTGGCGGCTATGGGTGGTGGTGATCGGTGTTAGTGTGGAGGTGGTCGACGATGGTAGTGGTGGTGGTGATGGCCGATGGTGGTTAACGGTGGCTACTGGTGGCCGCCAATGGTGGTAGTGCCGGTGATGGGTAGTGGTGACCCTTAAGACTAATAACATATTAGGATTATATATCAAATGGCGGTAGATCAGTGATTTTTAGTTTCTATCTCATTTTTGTCCCATGTTGTTCCACCTATTTTGGTGGAACAAGAAAATACCCTTTTTGTCCCATCTTATCCCACCCCGTCCGGTCTTTGTCCTTGTCCCATGTCGCGCCAAACATGGGACAGTGAGTTTTGTCCCGTCCTGTCCCATGTACCAAACGCAACCTAAGTGGCTATGTTTGATCATGATTTGTGGAAGAAGGTGTTCAAAAATGAAGAAAAGTTATGTAAAAGTTGTGAAACCGAAAACATGAGTACGAGCTAAACACCTCTAGATGGTAAAGAAACCAAACCAAACCAAACCAAAAAGACCCGTTGTGTCCCACCTTGATCGAGGTATATACGTACATTTGGCCTCTACCTCGAAGATTAGAGCCATTGTTTTCGTGAAAACGGGCTTGTGAAAACGTGTGTGAAGCAGAGAAAGGCAGACAATTACAAAAAAAAAAAACTAATTAAGATCAATTTGTTGAATTTTTACAATTAGAAAATTCAATAAAATAAAGCCATGAGATTTATATATAAAATAGCAACTTCATTTATAAAGATCCAAACTTTATTTATAAAGTTACAAACTTTATTTATAAAGTTTAATAATTACCAAACAAACAGGTTTATAATGATTATAATGTGAACCTAATAACGAGTCTATCCTTCGCGATAGATACGTTAGAAGAAGGAGTATAAGAAAGATTGTCCACTCTAGTGGACGGAAAAGAAAGACAACATAAATTAAATCTAACCTGATTAGACGATCACCCACGAGAAGCACCACAAATTGAGAACTGCACGGTTTTTTCAGAAACCTGTCCTTGAAGGTTTTGGCGTATCTCTTTTAATGATGTGAGATTAACAGTCGCTAAACCCACAGGATTTGATGCAGCACACTTAAACACTAACAGCAATAGTGCTTAAGTTTAATGCAAAGTTGAGACAGAACTATAGAGATCGTAAGTGAGAGAGAGCCTTGAATGCAGAGAGATCGAGATAAAACAGAGAGCAGATCGTTTTCTGTGTGTTGAAAACAATAGGCAGAGGCTCTAATTTATAGTTCGAAAATCAGATTAAAATCTGATTAATATCCTTAATTATTCCCCAAGATTCGGATTAGGAGTTAGAGTTGGAGACTAAGTCTCCAACTAATTAACCCACGTTTTTTGTTTCATACGAAATTCAATATTTATCTGTTAAAATAAATTAAAACCGAAAACTTATCTGGAAATTAAGAAAACCGAATAATTATCTGCTCAAAAATTAATTAACATCACTTAATTAATTATCTCTTATATCTCGATCTGTAAAAAGAAAGCTCGTAGCTCGGGGCGAGGCTTGATGCGAGCGTGCGCAACTCTTTGCGAGAACCGCGCCCTCGGCCACGACCACGGGCGTGTGTGCGTTACACTTCTTTGAGACACCCACCATTTTACTCAAGACCCACTTGAGATGATAGGCTTATAAACTACACTTTATTTTGTGTCTCTACCAATGTGGGATGGAAAAATTCCAACCTCACACTCAAATTCCAACAATCCCCCACCAGGTTGGAAAATTTTCTGACATTAAAAAAAAATGATGTCACAGTGGCGTCACTAAGATTAAACCCTGTTTAATGTGAATATGCAAGAAGAAATCAATTCAAAAGTATCCTTAGGATTTAAACTTTGAATCTTGTGATCTCTTCGGCTAATTCACACACACCATGTTTTGTCTTTGCATTCTCACTAAGCGCGAATATGGCCATGTGCTAAAATCCTGTTTCATGACCTTTTAGAAGAGGAACCACAAATCTTCATTTGAGGCGGCACCATCTCTCAGTCGTATAGGCAAAGTTCTATAAAATATTCGTTGCTAAGATGCCTCTAAACTTTGTTAAGAGAACTAATTCATCCTTGTTCTCGGCAACGACGTACTATCTCATACCTTACACGGGTCTATCATTTGATATTACCTTCTATCAGTTAAGTGACTTGTTATTACCCTTTAAACTTGAGAGATAGGAGCACTAAATTCAAGTTGGGTTCCCATCACTAACCGATTCTGAGTGGTTTCATACCCATGTCTCTGGTAGTTGATCCTACTAAGTCTCTCGTCAGAGGCTTAGTCAATGGATCTGCCAAGTTTCCACGCGACTTGACATACACAATACTAATGGTACCATTTTCTATAAGTTGTCTCACATAATTATGTCGGAGACCTATGTGTCGCGACTTCCCATTATACACGGCATTATATACTTTTGACAGTGTGGACTCACTATCACAGTACATGGGAATCGAAGGAGTTGGATGAGGCCATAAATGGATATCTGTCAACAGATCTCTAATCCATTCGGCTTCTTTGCCCGCAGCAGCTAGGGCTATGAATTCGGCTTCCATAGTCGAATGAGCGATACATGTTTGTTTCTTGCTTGCCCAAGAAATTTCTCCACCACCAAGTGTATAAATCCACCCACATGTGGATTTAGAATCACTTGAGTGATCTATCCAACTAGCATCTGAATATCCTTCTAAGATTCCAAGATGCGTCGTGTATGTCAACTCTAGATCACTGGTTCTTTTCAAGTATCCCAACACTCTTCTTATTGCCTTCCAGTGATCTGGTCCCGGATTGATTGTATATTGACTTAGCCTGCTCATAGCAAAAACAATATCCGGTCTAGTACAATGCATTGCATACATCATGCATCCTATTGCACTAGCATACTCTAGTTGAGCCACTGCTCTACCAGAATTCTTGTCAAGTTTCACACTTGAATCAAATGGAGTATTGAACTCCTTTATATTCAAATGTTGAAACTTAGTCAATATTTTCTCTATATAGTGAGATTGACTAAGAGATATTTGAGATCCTGACCTTTTAATTTTAATCCCAAGAATTGTATCTACTTCTCCAAGATCTTTCATCTTAAAGTTCGAGGATAAGTAATTTTTCGTCTCACGGATACCTTCTAGACTGG
Organism: Arctium lappa; assembly: GCA_023525745.1. Taxonomy (NCBI): domain Eukaryota; kingdom Viridiplantae; phylum Streptophyta; class Magnoliopsida; order Asterales; family Asteraceae; genus Arctium; species Arctium lappa. Next base: position 28,414,447 of record CM042051.1, on the reverse strand, counting down.
TTCCGATGATCAGCATATCATCGACGTAAAGACAGATAATTACAGTGGACTCTTTGGTACATTTCGAGTAAATGCACCGATCAACTCCATTATGTCGGAACCCGAAAGATGTGACAGTAGTATCAAATCTTTCATGCCACTGTTTTGGGGTTTGCTTTAAACCGTACAGAGACATAATAAGCCTACACACTTTGTTCTCTTGTTTGGGTACTACAAACCCTTCGGGTTGCTCCATATAAACCTCCTTATTTAAGTACCCATTCAAAAAGCTGTTTTTACATCCATTTGATGAATATATAGTCCTTTTATGGCTGAGATTGCTATGAGAGTTCGAAATGAACTAATTCTAGCAACTAGAGCGTAGGTGTCGAAATAATCGATACCCTCCTTCTGTCTATATCCTTTAGCTACCAATTTAGCTTTAAATGCTGAGATTGAACCATCTAGGTGTAGCTTTCTTTTGAATACCCACTTGGAACCTATGAGTTTTGTTCCCTTGGGTAAATCAGCTAATTCCCAAGTTCCATTTCCCATAATAGAGTCCATTTCATTGTTTATTGCTTCTTTCCATAGTGGAGCATCTCATGAAGACATGGCCTCTTTAAAAGTCTTAGGATTATCTTCGATGTTAATCGATAAAATCACTTCTCTAGTCACTTTCTTTTGTGTTCCTTCTACTAGATAGGAGAAGAAATCATCTCCTAGACTTTTCTCTTTTCTTACTTTAGTACTTCTACGTGGTTCGTCAACCTTGTTTGAGGTTTTTGAACTGTCACGACATGTGCTAGGAAGATTTTGAGCCAATGTTCTATCCGAGTTTTCAACATCTTCTGAAAACTTGTCTTCAAAAAATTCCACATCTCTGGATTCCACCATCACTCCTGTTTCTTTATCTAATAATCTATAAGCCTTGCTATTTCTAGCATATCCTACGAATATGCTTTTAATGGCACGGGCTCCCAATTTAGATCGTTTTGGATCATGGGTATGATAGTAAGCAATACAACCCCAAACTCTAAAGTATTCCAAGTTAGGCTTTATTCCTTTCCATAGCTCGTATGGGATGGTTGGAATCACACGACTAGTGATTCAATTGTGAATGTGGCAAGCAGTCAGTAATGCTAGCTTCTCCCTACCAGATTGTTTGGTAAACCCGATTGGTTCAACATACAGTTAACCATCTCAACAAGGGTTCGGTTCTTACGTTCCACCAAACCATTCTGTTGGGGAGTAAAAGGTGAGGTGTGTTCATGTTTGATGTCATTCTCTTCGCAGAATGTATCAAACTCTCTATTGAAGTATTCACCTCCTCTGTCTGAACGTAGTATTTTTATTTGTTTTTCGAGTTAATTTTCTACTTCAGCTTTATAAAGTTTAAAAACATCAAAAGCTTCGTCTTTTGAATGTAATAAATAAACGTATATAAAACGACTGAAGTCATCACAGAATGTAATGAAATACCGTTTACCACCACGGGTAAGTATTCCATTCAATTCACAGATATCAGAGTGAATCAACTCTAAAATAGTTGTATCCCTTTTGACAGATGGAAAAGGTTTCTTTGTAAACTTCGATTTTACACAAGTTTCACATTTTCCAAAATCTTTGTTATCAATTTTAATTAATCATTTATTTTGCATTTTTTCAATATTTTTAACATTTGTGTGTGCTAAACGATTATGCCATAACGATATTGAACAAACAAAATACTCAAAAGAATTAATTTCATTAAAATCAGAAGAAATTACATCAATAACAAATACTGAAAAACCAACACTATTCTCAGACATATTTGAAATATTGCTACCAACTGACTCACTAGTACTAGCACCGGAACTGACATCACCATCCTCAAACAAACTAAGGCGATACATACCCAGTTGACGGTATGCCTTGCCAAAGTAGTGTTGTCGCTTGTGAAACACAATCTTCCCAGCCTCCATAGCAATTCCAATCCCATTTTCATCAAGCTTGCTTAGAGATACGAGATACTTGCATACAGTAGGCATGTGTAACACATTTCTCAAAATTAAGGTTTTTCCCGAAGAAAACCTTAGATGCACAATTCCAATACCCGCGATATCTGCTCTACCGCGGTTCGCAGTCACAATATGCCTTCCGTCTCTAACCGGATTGTACTCAGAAAATTTGGATCTGGAGTCACACACATGAACCGTGGATCCAGAATCCAAGTACCAGCCACCTCTCCCAGCCATCACCCTGGTTGAATCTTCAGCAATCATGTCGATCTCATCCATGCTCAGATTGGCCACAAGATGTGTTCTAAGTCTACGACCGCATTAGTTGCGGCCGGTGGCCAGACTTCCGCTGCCTACATTCCCTTGCATAATGTCCCGTCTCTCCGCAGACGTGCCACTTCCCAGTTCTCTTTGGTCCTTGACTGGTTGACTGACCAGGCCTTTTGAAGTTCTTCTTTTGTGGATCCAAATTCCACCTTTTGGCGGGTCCAGAAGACTTCCCCTTTCCTTTGCCACCAGCCTGCACGTTGTTGGCACTCATAATGGCCTTGCCCTTTTTGTCCCGATTTCTCACCTCTTTCTCAATCCTGATGTGTTTTATCAAATCATCCAAAGAGTAATCTTCGGATTTGTGCATCATACGTTTCTGAAAATCCTTCATGATGGGGGCAATTTGTCAACAACAGCCCCCACAAGGAATATCTCAGGAAGAGGAATATTGAGAACTCTCATTTTATTTTCCAATACTTGAAGTTCATGTTTGTTCAAGTATTGGCTTATCATCTACCATTTGACATCTTAAGTATCGAGACACAAGAATATTTATTAGTCCTTCTTCTTGTGCCTTGTACTTAAATTCCAAAGTTGTCCAAAGTTCTCTAGGACAAGTAATCGGGGCATAAAGATCATAAAGTCTGTCAGATAGGGCACTTTTTATGTACCCACAAGCCAGTGTTTCAGACTCCTTACGGAGTAGCCGCTGCTTCTCCAGATCGGCTATTCTCGCGAAATCAGGTTCTTTCCCGGCTTCGGAAACGGGGTTATAGGGAATGGGCGGTAGAGTAGGGTTCAAAACAAAGAACAGTTTTAAAACCATAAGCATGAATTTGACTTTTTCTGCCCAACGGGTATAGTTTGACCCGTCAAAGATATCCAGTTTTACCAGTTCTTGTTGCATCAAACGAACGTTGCCGGAATCCATTTTTTCGATATCAAAACCTTTAAGATTGTTGAATTTTTACAATTAGAAAATTCAATAAAATAAAGCCACGAGATTTATATATAAAATAGCAACTTTATTTATAAAGATCCAAACTTTATTTATAAAGTTTAATAATTACCAAACAAACAGGTTTATAATGATTATAATGTGAACCTAATAATAGTCTATCCTTCGCGATAGATACATTAGAAGGAGTAGAAGACAGACTGTCCACTCTAGTGGACGGAAAAGAAAGACATAACTGAAATTAAATCTAACCTGATTAGACGATCACCCACGAGAAGCACCAGACGATCACCCACGAGAAGCACCACAGATTGAGAATTGCACGGTTTTTTCATAAACCTGTCCTTAAAGGTTTTGGCGTATCTCTTTTAATGCTATGAGATTAACAGTCGCTAAACCCTCAAAACCCTCAGGATTTGATGCAACACACTTAAACACTAACAACAATAGTGCTTAAGTTTAATGCAAAGTTGAGACGGACCTATAGAGATCGTGAGTGAGAGAGAGCTTTGAATGCAGAGAGATCGAGATAGAACAGAGATCGTTTTCTGTGTGTTGAAAACAATAGGCAGAGGCTCCAATTTATAGTTCGAAAATCAGATTAAAATCTGATTAATTTCCTTAATTATTCCCCAAGATTCGGATTAGGAGTTAGAGTTGGAGACTAAGTCTCCAACTAATTAACCCACGTTTTTTGTTTCATACGAAATTCAATATTTATCTGTTAAAATAAATTAAAACTGAAAACTTATCTGGAAATTATGAAAACCGAATAATTATCTGCTCAAAAATTAATTAACATCACTTAATTAATTATCTCTTATATCTCGATCTGTAAAAAGAAAGCTCATAGCTCGGGGCGAGTCTCGATGCAAGCGTGTGCAACTCTTTGCGAGAACCGCTCGGCCACGGCCACGGGCGTGCGTTGCACTTCTTTGAGACACCCACCATTTTACTCAAGACCCACTTGAGATGATAGGATTATAAACTACACTTTATTTTGTGTCTCTACCAATGTGGGATGGAAAAATTCCAACCTCACACTCAAATTTCAACACAATTAATAGCATACAAATAGAAGCAGGTACAAGAAAAACATAAACTTGGTTAGTCCAACTCACTCACCCCATCTCCCACCCTTTACCCGTCTATGCTAGTTGTATCCCACCTCCGTCTCCAAGAGTTTTATGTTCTCATAAATATCTAAAGCCACGATGCCCAATCATTCTGGTCTATATGCATGGTATACACCTGCCAAGATTGTATTGTTGTTAATAAATAATAAGCATGTGCATTGAGCAAGACCAGCAAGGAGAGAATTAGACAAGGATCATGCCCATTTATTCTTTCTCAATCATGACTTGTGATTTTCACATTTCTTCCATAATTAATTATGGTTCTCATCAGATCCTTCCATTTGTGTATTGTTTCTTTCATTCTATCCAATCCAACCACATTATTGGCCCATGTGATGCAAAGTGATCTAGCTACGGAAGGGATTAATTAAATAATATATATATATATATATATTGATAACTTTAAGAGACGAATGGAATTGCTAGAAAAAGGCTAGGGTTTTCATTAGAAGGGATGAATATTACAAATGGTACAATAACTATATATAAGAAGACAAGAAACCCTAAAAGAAATCAAAAATTACAAAAGTACAAAACAACCCCTATATTGTCTAACATGTATATGTATATGTGTGTGTGTGTGTAAGAAATTGGCATAATAGATTGTTTCAAATAGAACACGATGATCAGAAGTTCCATTGAAGTGTATTGAAGGGGTCTATGGGACGATCTTTAAATGAAGATATAATTTTCCATTGAGAAGCAAAAGCAAATCTCATTGTGTTAAATGTATCACAAACCTCATAGATAACATATATATATAATAAATAACAATTAAATTATAGAAAAAAAAAAAAGTAAAATTACAGTTTTATTAATCTGCTCGATCATCCCTATCTTCCCCTCAACAAAGCCTTCTCCGCCGACTCCATCTCCTCTAGTATTCTCGTCTTCCTCTTTGCCGGAATCGGAGAAGTGGGACCAAAACTAACGTAATGGCCAGAAACGGCATTCAGGGCCGAGTAAATATCCCGGAAAGATATCCGTCCCAAGAGCGCCTTTTCTCTCCGGTACTTAGCCACCCATGAGTTGGAGGTTTCTCTTAACTCAGCCACCGCATTTGCTATGTTGGGATCAGTTTTGTCCATGTTGATTGTGTTCCTGACCTTGCTGATCACCTCCTGCGTCTCTTTTACGTATTCGTCATCGGAAGCCGCCAATGCTGCCGCCGGAATAACAAGTAGTGGGGAGGAAATGGCTACTACGGCAGTCAATGATAGGAAGTTACGGCGGTGGGTGGTGGCTGTGTTGGTGGTTGAAGGTGTGGTGTGCTTGGAACGAATGGGTGGAAGAAGAAGGGGTTTTGGGGTGGAGGTTGTAGGGGTGATCAAGGTGGGAGACGCCATGGCTGGTGGTGGTGGTGAGTGAAAGAATTAATTTTGTTGGTGAATTGAAGTAGTAGTAGTGATGGAGGTGTGGTTTGATGGGCTTATCATCTTATCTGGTGTTTGATAGTTTATGGATGAGAAAGTGTGGTTGGAGATTTTGGTGTAGTGTGATGTGGATGAAGAAGAGGTGGATAGGGACTTTGACCATCTCATGGATAACAACAAATGTACATACTATAATGCATTCAGTACCTTTGACTTATGCTTACTACTATTTTCCATCAACATCTTTATTTTATTGGATTTTTATTTATTTATTTATTACTCTACCCATTTCATTTCATTTCATTCCATATCATATTTTAAATATAGTTTAATAATTTTATATGGTGTTTGGTTTGTAATATATATTTTAAGGAAATGAAATTTGTCACAGAAAATTGAAATGAAATTTAACAGGGTTTATTAAGGTGTCGTTTGTTTTTTAAGAGGTCTAAAATCTGAAGTCTTATTTTAGTTATCATTAATAAGAGGTGGTGTGTAAAAAGGTCTGAACGATTCAGACTTAAGAGTCGTTAAAAGGTTTTTTTTAAAAAAACAAACAACCCCTAAGTGTTTGGTTGAGAAGAATTTGAGTGAAATTTGTTTGTTTCTTTTGTAATATATAGTTTTGAAATTAAAATAAATAATGATAAAAAACAAAACATAATGTTACCATTTTTTTTTTGCAAAAATACCATTTAATGTGTAAAATTATGATAAATAATCTGTAGGTACATAAACAAGTTGGGCCAGCCTCTTTTTGGGTTTCCATACCTTGGACTTTATAATGATGTCAAAATTTTAAACATTTTTTTAAGGTTTGATATTTTACACATTCATGATTTTCTGTTTTATCTTGTGTTATATTTTTTGAATTCCTTTTTATTTGGTTTTCTTGTATTTAGCTTCCATTTTAATCTTCTTTATGTTGTATGCATTTTATGTATTCATCGAGCTGAAGAGAAGGATGTTGCAAGTGAGAGGAGAGTTGTTGCTAGACCTGGCAAATATGTCGTGTCGTGTCGTATCGGTTTCGTGTCGGGTTCAAAGTTAAACGGGTTGAAAGTGTCTAACCCTAACCAGACCCGTTTAATAAACGGGTCAGAAAATCTCAACCCTAACCCGACCCGCCTAACCCGCCACGACCCGCCTAACCCGTTTAACATTTATAAAATTAAAATTTTAAAATAAAAAATTCACAAAAAATACAAATACAAGATTCAAATGAAAGCATAAAAAATCCAAAATTTATAGTTCAAACTTATAAATTATAACCAAATCTAAAACACAAAAAATTCAAAGCATTAAAAAGAAAACTTATATTATTTATGTATATAAACTGGTTATTCGGGTCATTTTCGAGTTGAAAGTTTTGATCCTGACCTTACCCGTTTAGTTTTCGTGTCGTGTCGTGTCAACCCGTTTACTTAAACGGGTTGAAATGTATTACCCAAACACGTTTATTTCGTGTCGAGTTCGTGTCGGATTAGCGTGTCGAGTCAGTTTTTTCCAGGTCTAGTTGTTGCAGGTCGAGAGGAGGGTTGTTGTAAGTGAGGGGGCAACGATCAGGTGGCTAGGGAGGTGGATAGATGAGGAAGATCATGGTGGTAGAGGGGTGGCATGAAGATGGTGAAGGAATGTGGTGTTATTTTGCATGAAGATGGTGATAAAAATGAAGTAGGGAACTCAGATTTCAAATGAATAAATTCAAACTTGAAAAGAATCTTTTTGATTCTCAAAGAATGCGGGGCATGGGGATTGATTGAGAAAGATCTTTTGTTCTTATTATAAGATCGTATTTGGATCCCGCATATGTTTAGTAAAAGGAATAATCTTCTCCTTTGAGAATAATCAAAAACGAAAAGTGTCAATTGGAACATGGGAACAAGACTAAATTGGTCCTAATTACTCTTTGGGACTGAGTGGAAGAAGGGAGGGGATTCTCGAACACAAAAAAGGATCAAATAACTTCGAAAGAATTGAACGAGGAACCGTATGAGGTAAAAACCTAATGTGCGGTTTTGTAGAGTAGTAGTAAGGGTGACTTACCTGCCAACTTTTCCAGTATCACCAAAAAAAGACCAATTGTGTCATTTGGAGAGAGGAGGAGAGAGAAGAAGGAAAAAATATTAACGGTAGAAAGGTAGGGTTAAGGCTAGAATAATATTTTATAAAAAGAGAGCAAGTAAAGGAATTTTAGTTCTTTACTCCCCCCCCAAAAAAAAAAAAAAAAAAAAAAAAAAAAAAAATAAGTTTCAAATTATTTTAATACAAAAATCCAGGAGCACATGACACCATTTCAAATTATTGAGAGTTCAAAACCTGCATCGACTAATAAAAGTTAGAGTAAAAATAAGTTTTTAATGAAACAAAGAAGGACTAAGAGCATCTGCTAAAATAGAAAAAAGTGAGATTTTAGCAATTTTTTGCTCCATCAGCTATGTTATATCACTATATCATATGTTACAATAGAGAAAAGATGAGAGAGAAGATAAAAATCTCCAAATTTGGAGAAATCTCTAAAACCCCATATTGAAGAGAGAGAAATAATATTTAATTATTTTCCACCAATAGGAGACATTGAAGTTGTATGTTTAGGAGAGAGAAATAATATTTTATTAATAGAATTGATTATAGAATTGCTAAAATAGAGTAGCTGTTGGAGTTGGTTGTAATTTTTTTTTGAGATTTCAACTTTTTATGCTTTATTTTAAAAAAATTATAGCATAGCTGTTGGAGATGCTCTAAGTTGAACTTTTATGATATTAAAATGTTAAGATCACCCTTTTCATTACTAACTCAAGAATTTCATGAAATTAGTTAATTTCATGAATTTTATTTAATTCAAAGTGCATTATTAAAATGGATACATTCGTGAAATTCATCCAACCTCTAGGATAATCCATGTCTATCAAACTAACCGTCCTCAGTCCTCACACCTAAATTAACCCCAAAACTAATGTTTTTAATATGATCGTAAGATATAGCAATTGATCATCTATGTATTGTCAATTAATTTACACCGTCATACACATATAAATACATATAAACTCATCATAAATCAAACAATAAACATTTGTCACATGTTGTTCCTATAGAAATATTTATAATTTTACAACGTAAAACTGTAACACAATAGTAAAAAAAAAACAATAAAAACGGAATCACCTGATGTTTCACTTCAAGATGATCTTGGATTCGATTACCTTGGTCTTTGTTGCAGAAAATCAAAGGAAACAAAACATATAAATGTAGATACAGACCAAACAAATAGCCCACGGCCTGCTCTCCTCTTTCTTTCAATCAAAGGGCCCACACAAACACAGCCCATCTCTTCTTTCTTTTTACCTTTTTTCAAACCCAATAAAATTTTAGGGGGTGTTTGGGATTGCTTATTTAAAATAACTTATGCTTATTTTAAAAAGTGTTTATCAACTTATGCGATATTAAATTTGAGTTTTTAAAAAGTGTTTGGATTATCTTATTGTGATATCAAAATGTAATAAGCTAATAAGTTGTTATTTAAAGGTGTTTGAGATTGCTTATATATATAAAATAACCAAAAAAATGATAAACACTTTTCAAATAAGTTGGTAAGTTAAAACCAAATGACTTATCAAAAAGTGTTTTTCAGCGGTTTGGCACCGTTATAAGCCATTTTAATTTTTCCCCATTCAAACACTCAAAAGTAAGCTCCGGTGTCAAATTGCAATAAGCTAAAAAGTACCTCAAATAAGCAATCCCAAACACCCCCTTAATAGACGAAGGAGTTGTTTACTAAATATTTAACGTGTTTTACCGAGTAATCAAATATTTATTGCCTCTTCATGGATAAGAGGCGTTTATCTAGTAAGAAACGGTGGTCTTTACCAACAATTTTATCTTGTAAGTGAGGGTGATGGACTCTTCTGTGATTAAAACTTATTGGGTAAGAAACGTTTAAGCTATGTTATTTCAATTACTGAGAACCTTACCCAGTAAAATAAGCGAGGATTGTGACTCATGACTAGTAAGCGCTTAGTTTTGTTGGTAAATGATCCATAAGACACTACCATTAAACATTAATGAAAAGACCAAAATACCCTCTATTAAAAACCCAATTTGGCTTTTTTTCCTTATTTGTGGTGTTGTTGTGCTGACTTTTACTCGTTGATGCTTTTCCTTGTTTTGCTTTCAAGACCTCATTAAAAGCTTACAATACCCACCTGTTGCATCATTTTCATGTTTAGACTTTGACACATGCATGGATATAAAATACAATACCAACATGTCAATATCGCTTCATATTGAGCGAAAATGCATGATTTGTCGCAACAAACTATACGTTTTACAATGCTATCAAACATACACGCTAACCTGGATAAAACTAATGTGTATGCTGACAAATGTGTGATTGTAAAATGGACCGATGACATATATTAGTAAAACACACTCAAATGAATGCAACAGGTCGGGCAACCATTTATGAAGCTCAATTTGAAGAAGTAACTTTTTTTTTTGAACAACAAACTCACATTTATTACCAAAAGAAAACAACAATCAACAGTACAAAGAACAACACAAATCAGAAGGATCCAAACCAGAGCTGACCGAACAAAGAGACAAAGCAAAACAAAATTACAGAGGAAAAAGTTTGCGAGAAACAAACTTAAAGAAAGCCCAACGAAGCACAACAGACCCAACACAGACTAGTCCGAGACCAACCCGACCATACCTGTTAACAACCAAAAATCAACACTATGTGCTCCTATGCCGAACGAACCTGGCCTCTCCCTCGATCCACCTTTGAAGAAGTAACTATCATATGAAAATTATTATAAAACGATTGACCCCATAATCACTATAGATCGTGATTATTTATATGTGAATCTTACAACTAGCTTCCCCTAAACAATACATAATCAAAGTTGTCTACTAACTTTAATCATTCAATTTTGGATCCATGTGCATACAAAAGAAGGGTCTATTCTTTTTTGGCATTAACCATCATCAAAAAGAGTGAAAACAATAGTGCAAAACTTCACAACTCCATTTTTTATTTCCAAGAACTAAAGTAGCAATAAATTATTACCAAAGTTAATATAAACTGCTTTGGATTCTTATTTTCTGAGTTCCTATTATTTTAATCGATTTGAAATACAATAAATACTAACACTATTTTTTATAGTACGAACATATAGTATTGTCTCTGTTAGGAAAAATGTGTCTCACAAATGCAAATGTTAGCGAGTGATTTCTAAGGTCCCAAACGGGTAGAATCCAAGTGCACAATTAACCCAACAACGAAGGCGGATAACAATAATCTAGATATTGCACAATAATTCTCTAACGTAGAATAATAAACACACGAAATATTGATAATAATAAATACGTTATTATCTATAATTATAGCAAGTTCAAAACAAATAACACCGGGATTTAACGTGGTTCCACTATCGATGTGATAGTGTACATCCACCAAAGAAAGAGAGTAAGAATATTATTATCAACCAAGGAGATTACAAAGTGCTGGTACAAGGATCTTGAGATCCACGATCACCTAACAAAACTTCACGAACACCACCGAATATCAAGAACACTCTCGACCTCACATAAACTAAATATATCGAAAGGATATATTAGGGAGAGTATTATAGTGTTAACTAGTGAAAGTTAAGAGAATGGGATGAAGAAAATGGTTAGAGGGGAAGATGTATTTATAGGATGGAAGAGGAGTAGGGACCAACTTTTGTGGAGTAGTGGCCAAGTGTGAAGTTGACAAGCTTGGAGACCAAACTTGACATTTCCATCACATGTGTATCATCTAAATATAATATAAATTAAATATTATAACAGTCTCTTTGAAATTTGGTTTTAAGTCCTATCTACAATTTGGCTCATATAATTACCTTCGTGTCCTCTAATTTTTAGTTCAATTTTATTTCCCCTTTTTCATTTCTTTTAGTGAAAAGAAAACCTAAAAGAATAAATAATTTAAAATGTTTTATGTTTTAAGAAAAAAGTTAAATGGAGATGGCCCCATGCCATAGACCATGTTCATGAGTCGTGAAAAGGCAATGCACTAGTACTTGAATTATTTTTGTTATAAATTAAATTAAAATTTATAGAAAAATAATACTATTTAGCAATAATGAGTACTTTGGACGGATTATGGAATCTTCATACCCCTTCCCTTCTCTAGCAACTTTTCGGGAAGACGTCTGACTAGTGAGAAGTGTATGAAAGTGGAAAAAAATAACAGTTAACAAACTAATATTTAAAAAACGAGATATGAGTAAGAAATAGTAATATAAATATAAACAACGAAAGACCAATTAATTTACTTACTCATTAACCCTATCCCTTAGACCCTATCCTTTCCTCTTCAGCTCCCTAATCCTGACTACTAGTAGGCTACCCTAGTCTTGCATCTCCAAAAACTCCTATCAAATATCATATCCTAGAAAATGCCTAAAGCTGACATGTCCAAACTTAAAATGCTAATCTCACATTATTCTCGTCCTACCCCTCCTCCTCTTCCCCTCAATCGTATCACTTTTTACCATCGTTTTCTGAACATCAGAACATTTTCTAAACCTGCCCCTTTTCTTTTCTTTCTATAAAAGAAACAAGTTTTTAACCCAAAGCATATGTCTTGTAAGTCAATATTACCATTTGCCTTTCTTTCTTTCTTTTTTCCTTCCTAACACCCACTTTTTTGTCCTTTTAAAGTTAGTTGGCTAAATTTTTTATATTTATTTGGTCATGAAAATAAGACAATGTTAACAATTTCATTCTAATCGGTTTTTGGTTACGATATAGTTATTTGTCGTTATAGAGTGAACAGGGTTCAAAATGACATGAGACGTGACGTAGCGGCGAAATCAAGCCTCAACCCTTACACGGTACAACGAGGACGTGCCATTTTTCTATATATTATTCAATCGGATAATGATATTTGAAAATTTACAATCATATTAGAAGAAGAAAAAATCATGTAAATTATTATTATAAAAATAGTCTTTGATTTAATATTCAAAATAGAATTTAAAAATGTTAATTTTACAACTTCATTTTAATCGTGAGTTCATGATATGTATGAATTCGTGAAATGTGAGTGATATGATTATATAAATCTATAAAAGTGTTAAAATTTAAATTTAAAAGTGCAATAAAAGCTTTTTTTTTTCCAGAAAAACTAAAAGAATAATTTTTTCAAAAAACTAAAAAGATAATTTTTTTTAAAAAGCCACACCTTGTACAAAACGCGTGTCGTGGTGCGCCTTGGTGTGCCTCAAGGCACCACGGTATGAGTCACGCCCTACAGAAATGCTATAGGCTTTATCATAATAGCTAAAACGTGTCTTACGCTATATCGTGACATGGCGTGTCTGTTAAAAAAGCGTAGCAAGGACCGATAATCTTACCTGGTAAAAGACATAACAATGATCGAGAATCTTACCCATTAAGTGATCGAGGAGAAGACACTTATCCGGTAAAGACTTGTCTGGTAAAAGACGTTTACCAACACTCTATTTTGATAACCGAGAATGTTACCCATAGATTAAATGAAGGTGGTGACTTTTGTCGGTAAATGGCTCCTTTATAAAATTTTAGATTTATAATAAAAAAAATCCATATACGAAGTAAGACAAAATTATTGACAATACAATGGTATCTTGTTTTCCAAAAATTTAATTAATTAAAAAACCCTTTATGCTTATGTACCGTTTTCATATTTCTAATTCCCAACAAAAAGTAATAAAACTCACGGTTAAGGTGTAATGAATAAAGAAATAAAGTAATACAAGAAGAATATACAAATAAGATATTATCAAATCACATATGATTTTACACTAAAATCGTTTTTCATTATATAACACGGTCAATGTAAAGGTATACAAGCGATTTGGCCTGTGACGTAGGCCACGGTCAAGGTCACATATAATCACATGATATTTTACACGTACGCCAATCTAACATAAGGGTTGGGTTCCGGTGAGAAGTTGAGTTAACGGTGAGAAGTAGTTATCAATCGTTGGATGAGAAATTGACACACATTAGAATGAGATGCACCATGATAAGATACACCGAGATGCACTAGATCAATTCCATTTTAAGCCGCAATTCATGGGAGAGCTTGAGATTAAAAGAGATCAACGGTTCAGATCCACTTCTCACCGTTAACTCAACTTCTCACACGCATGGGATGGACCCAGAATTTTTTTCATACGATGGCACCATATAATATAATACAGACAAAAAATAATTACAAAAAACACGTTTTTTTATCGACGTGTCTTCATCTTTTTACCGACGTTCAATATTGCTCGATGTGTTTTTAGCCTAATTCCATAATTTCGATGGATTTTTAAAGCTGTTTGCTTGATTTCGAGGGATTTTGAAGTTATTTTTATCGATTTCGAGGGATTTTTTCGGTTTTTTGGTTGATAACTTGATATCGATAGTTTCTTTTGGTTTTTTGGTTGATTATGAGATACGGTTGCACCTTCTTGAGGTTTCCAAAATAATAAGGTAACATCTTTCAAAACGATACGGTTGCATCTTTCACGAACTTAAAATTTTTTATCCTTCGTCGGACAAATAATACGGGGACACAGTGCCACCGTATTCAACATACCAGGTCTGTCCCTGCTCACAAGATCCTTTGCCTCTAGCATCAAACCATATGTAATTGTTGTGGTTGTCTATTTTTAAATTACATATTTTGAGAATGTGATAAAAAGGGAACAGCCTCCAACAAGAGGGGCGTGGTTTAAAGTTCCAGAGTAATATCATCCTCACACCATTTCATCATTCCACCGATAGTGTGCAGTGCAATAACAGCCACGGCTATTCATTCCCCTACCCTTTCTTTTATTTAATTTAACAACAACACTATTCATTTCACTGTTAATTAAACAACAACCCCACCATTTTCCCTTCCTCACTCATCCCGTTTTTGCACTTAATGCCACCCCCAATCACCAACAATCCTTTCTTTTCCTTTCCTGCATTTTTTTTCTTATTTATTACGTCTCTTATTCAATACCCACATCAATTACAGCAAGGTAACTCACTATCATTCTATAAACTTTGTTGGTTTCTTGTTTTTGGTTCCTAATTTTGGTGGGGTCATGTTGTTTTTTGCATTTCAAACTCCCTTTGGGTGTCTATGTTTGTTTTGAGTTCGTAAGCAGGGTTTTGATTCCTTTTTTTCTCGAGTCGCTTTATATTTATGCCATCATACATACATGATTTGTGGGTTTGATAATTTACTGGGTTTGTTTTATTGTTCTTGATTGAAATTCTCATATGGTACAAGATCTGTTTGTTGATTGAGTTTGTGCTTGATTTTTGAAAGATTAACTCTTGGAAATACTTTGTATTGTCAATTGTGTGATGGGTAAACAATGCAAGTGTAGGTCAGTAGGTGAAAAGGGAAAAAAAAAACAAAGGATTGAACTAGTGTATACTTTTGGTAGGATTCCCATTTGTTGGATTTTAGATTGGTTGAAAATTTGAAGTTACCAAAAATAAACATATCCCAGTTTCCTGTTTTCCCTTGATGACAGTAAAGAAATTGCATAATTTCTATCAAGATTGTTACCCAAATTATTGTTTTCTTTTTACTATTTGGACTTCACAAAGTCAACATCTTTTGAGATTTGACTGAAGTTACTACTTTGTGTTTGTTGATGTGAATATAAGATTCACTAAAAATTGATCTAAGAATCAATTATTTCTTACAGAAAGAATTCAATTTGTTCTAGTTTTGGTTGTTTTAAACTGACATGAATAAAAATCAATCATTTTCCCAGTAAAAACAACTAGAAACCTTCTATCATGCCATCAATGCATTGTTTCATCACCTGTTTGCCATTGTTATCAATGCTAATCTTGTCTTGTTTAATGTGTTTAAATTGAAAACCATTATTGGATAAGGTTGATCAGTTGACAATTTGCTTAATTATATGTTCATCAGTTGACAATATCACATGATTCTTTAATCATATTCTTATCTTTCCTGTCATCTACCCAATTAATCTCTACCACCAATTATTAGATATTATATATATAGCATAAAAAAGTTCCCATTTGTTATATTAAGTAAGATTCTTTTCCTAAAACAAATGGCTTATCCTCATTGATTTTTTGGGATTAGAGAATTAATCTAGTTGTTATTTTTTTGCATTTGTGTAGCTGGGCTGATCATCTATTCCAAAAGCTGTTGACTTTTGATACTGAATCATTTATCTGGCATCTAAACCTAATGCTGTCTTAACTGCAAAATGGGGTGTTGTGTCTCCACAAGTAGTCAGAGTAGTTGTAGTAGTATGAGCAATGGAGATA
Organism: Arctium lappa; assembly: GCA_023525745.1. Taxonomy (NCBI): domain Eukaryota; kingdom Viridiplantae; phylum Streptophyta; class Magnoliopsida; order Asterales; family Asteraceae; genus Arctium; species Arctium lappa. The sequence continues at coordinate 28,398,402 of CM042051.1, read as the reverse complement.
TCGTTTCTCGTCCATCTTGTTTCGAGATCATTATGTGTGGTGGCCAAAAGAAAACGAGAAGAATGTTGTCCGACCATGTGAGTGGCTTGCAGCATATGTCGTCCATTCCAAGCCGGATTTCTACAAATGGGAAGAGTCGGAGTTCTTGTATATTTACTCAGCAAGGGCGTAAGGGCGTAAACCAGGATGCAATGCTTGTGTGGGAAGTAAGTCTTCTGAAAAAAATAATATCTCTTTAGCCCGTATATCATTGAGTAAAATGATTTCCTCATGTTCCTAATTAATAACCTTATGGTGATTGGTTCCACCATCCGGTTAATATACACAATTTCCAGCATTGCTCAAAAAGTAGGACTAGTGGCTGAGTGGCCTTGCAGCCACGATCCACTGAGATTCAACACTGCATCGCTCAGATTCGTAAAACACTCATCACAAAAAATGTATGCCGAGTGGGGGAAGTAGTTGGATCATGAGATACATCGACCAAACAAATACCGTTGCCATGGATTGTGTGTTTAATTTCTTTTTTGTTGAATATGAATATCTGCAGGATTTCATGGCAGAAGATGTGACTTTCTGTGGAGTATTTGATGGCCACGGACCTCAAGGCCATCTTGTTGCTCGTAAAGTTCGTGATACATTACCATTGAAGTTATGTTCTTTTCTTGATTCTTATGAGTCGAAGAAAAACAAATCTACTGGTCCTACTTGTTGCAGTCTGAATTCTAGATCAGATGGAGCCGATTGTGAGGTGGGAACGGAGGATAAAGCAGCCTCATCATGGAGAGATGCATTTTTGAAATCGTATAAATCAATGGATAAAGAGTTGAGGTCTCATCCCAGTTTAGATTGCTTTTGTAGTGGCAGCACTGCTGTCACCATTGTAAAACAGGTATTGTTCTTCATCATGTATGCAAATAGATTTTGCATTTTCGGATTTGAGTCTAATGTTTTCTTAATTTCTTAAAACTTTGATTTTAAGGGATCAAATCTATTCATGGGAAGTATAGGAGATTCACGGGCCATCATGGCGTCCAATGATAGCAACGATTCACTTGTAGCAATTCAGCTCACCGTTGATCTGAAGCCTGACTTACCAAGTAAGATATATACTACGCCCTCCGTCCCTTGATTATTACAAAACTATTTCATTTTAAAGTTGAATGCTTGCGTGTTTTCAGTTTTACAAATAAATTGATGGTATAGATTTGGTTTCACTTGATTTCTTTATTTTGTCAAAGAGTAAAGTTTCGGGTGATTAAGCTCTAGAAAGCCACTTGGCTGTCACTACAAATAAGTTGGTTTTATAGGACGTCAAAAATGTCTAAATTTCATAATAGATCGTCTTATAGGACCAAACAATTGTGTGCCCTAGGTAAAGATGTTACAATTTTAGTTTCGAGGTCAGATGTACATCTTACCACCCTCCCCTGACCCCACCTCTAGTGGGATTTAATGGGCTCGTTTGGTTTAGTTTGTACGTAAGAGTGTTACAATGGAATGTTGGGACGTATTTGTGCATCCTGACAAGTTCTTAATGACATTTTGAAATAAAGTGTCCTATTAGCTATTTTATAGGACACTTATGGTAAGTGTCTTATGAACTCATCTTTATAGGACACTTGTTGTAAAACACTTTTTCAAATAAGGCCATGAAAAGACTAATATGAACCGCTAAAGAACTCGTTAGATTACCCAAAAGAATCATATCAACTTAATGTAACAAATTTACTTAGGACATACAATTGTCTGGTCCTATAAACTTTAAGACCTATAAAACAGTCTATTAGGACATTTTGGCGTCCTATAAAGCTGATTTTGTTAGTATGTCCATCTTTCTAAAATGTTCTGCAGAACACTGTTAAAGGGTATATTGGATAGTTGACAAATTGTCACATTTTCTGTTGTAAATAATAAGGCAGTACATGTTTTTTGAGGTTAATATGCACACTTGATTGGGCTAATTTGTCTTCATGTTGCAATATTTTCTTTCTCCAGGAGAAGCTGAAAGGATTAAACGTTGCAAGGGTCGAGTTTTTGCATTGCAAGATGAACCCGAGGTATCAAGAGTTTGGCTACCGTATGATGATGCCCCAGGGTTAGCGATGGCACGAGCATTTGGAGATTTCTGTTTAAAGGAATACGGGGTGATTTCTATTCCTGAGTTCTCTCACAGGGTCCTCACCGAGAGAGATAAGTTCATCGTTCTTGCCTCAGATGGGGTACGTGTTATACGTCTATTTTTTTACCGACTGGTGATTTTAGTTATGTTTTTCTTTGAGCTCTAATCGTTAGACTGAATTCATTGTAGGTTTGGGATGTTTTGAGCAATGAAGAGGTGATCGCGATAGTCTCATCTGTTCCAGCTCGGTCATCAGCGGCCAGAACACTTGTCGAGTCCGCTGCTCGTGAATGGAAAACCAAATACCCGACATCCAGAATGGACGATTGTGCTGTTGTTTGCTTATTTTTTGACGGTAAGATGGATTCTGAATCTGATTGTGAAGAACAAGGTTTCTCTTCTGCAACCCTCCAGAGCAATCAGTCTGGGAATGCAGCAGGGGAATCGGACGATGGCCAGAACTCTGAGCCATCGTTGCAGAGAAACTTTACGGTCAGATCATCAGAAGGGAACAATGGAAAAGTCGGGGATGAGGAAGCGGGTGTAGTAGTTGCTGAAGATCATGGCTGGTCGGGATTGGAAGGCGTCACCCGAGTCAACTCGCTGGTCCAACTTCCAAGATTTTCGGAGGAGACACCAAGAGCGTAATTGTTTTGTTTTGTTTTTTTATTTTAGTTATAACTAGTTGTATAATATTATTGTCTCAACGTGAAAGAATCGTTTCGGATTGATGCCATTTAGGCCTCGAATCCAAGGACCGCAAAGGTGCTTTTTAGGCCGGGGTGAATTTGTATATGTTACTTTCTAAAAGAGACTTTGAGGAGAGAACATAAATGATGATATTTTTGTTGTTGCACTGCAGCTAACAAGCAAACAAAATAGTAGCAAGGTTTATAAAAAAATTTACACTACAGAGCCAGGAATTAATTGTTACGAGAGGGAGCACGTAAAATAAATAAAAGTAAATATTAAAATTTTGAAAATAGCGAAAACAACGATACTATATTGATTAAATACCGATCTTTAAAGATTCAACAATGAATTTATTTTCATACGACTCCTATTTACAACTATCAGAATTGTTCTTATCCAACATAAATGACGAATCATCAGTTGTTTTCCTTTTTATAAGATACTTTTGAATAGTAAGTTGTTAATTTGGTGTAATAAAATACACCAATACTGCTTTTCTTTGTTAAGTTTTAATATTTGCACAATGATCTTTCACTTTTATGATTTTCTGTATTTTTGCTTTATTTCATTGTGGAATAACATTTTAACTATTTAGATTTATATTAACATATAAGTTTTTTTTTTATTATTAAATTTCATTATGTTCAACTAGTTTTAATAAAGTATTAAAATTCTATATTTTTACAACACAACAACAATTCAGTTAAAATCGGGTTCGATTCCCTGCATTCGCCTTGTGGCCACTGGGTTTAATCTAAGGGCTGTATGCTTTCGCAGTCGGTTGCTTTGTCAGGGATTAGTCTGGACCATAGGGCCAGGATACCCTTTCAAAAAAAGAAAAATTCAGTTAGAATACACTACTACTCTACTATGATACATTTTGTATTGGATAATGTAATTCGGTTAAGATAATTATATAATGAAATATGAAGTATATAAGTATCATGTTAATGTTAATACATATATGGAGATATAATTGTAAATCTACGTAATCAAGATAAAAAATATATTTAAAAATTAGTGTAATACATTTTGTATTAAGAGTAGTTTAGTGTTTTATGTTAAAAATGTCCTTAATTATTAGTATAATTATTTTATTTTTTATGAAGAAAATTTTAGATGAAATAAAAATATATATCATATTTTTATTGGGTTAAATTGTAATATTTTATTTTAGGCATTTGAGGTTCATTTTAAAATTTTGACAAAAATACAAGAGCTTAAATATAATGTTGACTAAGGGGCTGTTTGGTTGGTTTTCCATTAAGTTTTGTATGGATAAAGTTGTCTGTGTCGATTAATATGTCTTTATAGATTTAGAAGGTTTTTATTTGAGAGAGTTTTTTCATAGATGGAAGGAACGTGTTTTTTTAATGGGAAGGACTGGTTTGGAAAAAAACTTGACTTTCTGCATAAAGCCCCCCCTTAAAATCTTACTGAATAAGCCACTTTCTATATCATTAAGCTACTACCAAACAGTCATATATAGTTGACTGAATAAGCTGTGAGTCTCATTAAGCTCATTAAGCTGCTAACAAATTGACCCTAAATATTACTACTTTACTGTCACCCATCCACACTCCCCACTTGAATAGTTAGAATGTCTCATCCTCCATCTCACATGTTTTCTTTCTTTCACTTCTTCCATTTTATGACTATATCAAACTTTTTTTTTGAAAAATGGAGGGGGCATATGCACCCTCTCGCTCCAATGTGGCTCCGCCACTGACTACAGTTAACCCCTAAATCTGTCATGGGAGAGAAGGGAGGTTCCAACATATAATAAGAAGAAATGATAAAGTCTAGATGGATGAGGGGGTTAGACGATATAATGATATAAATAGATCAATCTATCTCATAGCATGTGTTTCCTCAGTATTCTATCAAGGGGTCCATGAGCATCACTCCTATAATATAAGATGGACAAATCCTTCATTGATCCATGATAATAATGTTACTACATGATATATGACATAACCGACTACTATTTTATCACCCAGTTACGATATTGTCAAAGTGCATCACTTAACATACAACAAATCCCATGATCTCAAGTTGAATGACCAAATATAGAATGACCACTTGATAAATTTGTTAGGTATGAACAACCCCACACCAAAAGGTGTACAAATATTAATTCAATAAATACAATAAAAACAAGATTCTTTTTACAAATATATGTAGAATACATAATACAACAACATAATCACGAAAATCTTACTCGTATTCGAAGATTCATTGTTCCGAGAAATCGATTGAGGCCTGCGTTTCTGTGCAGTGTCCTAAGACAAAATTTCGCCCGATGAATCGGCGTTGTCTTGAGGATACAACAATCGTATTCAAGTTCTAAACTTGAATCTAGCGAATTAAATGATGTTTGGAGATGAACAAGATAGAGAGGAAACCCAGATTTGATGATTTTTTGGCTCCTATGTGACAAAGTTTGTCTTGGCTCCTATGTGGGACTAAGTTTCACTCTTTCTCAACTAAGTTCCAACAATACCCCACATTTTCTATTCAAACCCAAATAATACCCCACATTTGAATAGAAAATAAGCAATATTATGGAACTTATGTTTCTATCACCAAGCTAGTTATAATATGCATCGGAAGAGGTGTCTTTTGGACTTGAACCTTTCCTAGTGAATACCTATCGGATCTACTTCGTGGATAGTGAACTGAGGTCTTGAACTAGCCACTTTTTGTAGTAAATCGAGACAATAGGCATCACACTTATTATAGCTATACACTCATTGTGTTGGCTTTAAGCCCATTCCCCTCGATGTGAAGGATACTTGCTCTCTACTTAGGCCTTTTGTCAAAGGATCGACAATATTCTCCTTTGACTTTACGTAGTCAATGGAAATTGTTCCATTTTTCAGCAAGTCCTTTATAGTATTGTAGCGTCTTCGTATGTGTCGTGACTTGCCATTGTAGATTTGATTCTTTGCTCGAGTGAGAGCGGCCATACTATCACAATGGATACCAATTGCAGTAACTGGTTTAGGCCACAACGGAATACCCTCTAAGAAGCTTTTAAGTCATTCGACTTCTTCAGCGGCTTTGTCTAAAGCGAAAAATTCTGCTTCCATAGTTGATTTGGTATTCATCGTTTGTTTTGAAGATTTCCAGGATATCGCTGCACCACCAAGTGTAAAGACATATCCACTTGTGGACTTACTCTCGGAATGGTTGGAAATCCAATTAGCATCACAATACCCTTCTAGAACGGGAGGGTATTTCGTATAGTGTAACCCATAACTCATTGTGTATTTCAAGTATCGGAGCACTCTTACTAGTGCATACCAATGGTCTTTTCCTGGGTTATGTGAGTATCGGCTAAGTCTACTCACACTATACGCTATATCCGGTCGTGTATAGTTCATGATATACATCAAGCTTCCAAGAACTTGAGTGTATTCCAACTGTGCCACACTATCTCCTAGATTCTTCTTTAATTGGCTTGAAGGATCAAATGGAGTCACAACCGGTTTGTCATCATAATGACCAAACTTTCGCAACACCTTCTCAACGTAGTGAGATTGAGTAAGGATGTAACCATTTTGATTTCTCTGAATCTTTATACCAAGGATAGCATTAGCTACTCCCATATCTTTCATGTCAAATGAGGAGTGTAGCATTTTCTTGGTTTGGTTTATCACATCCATGTTTGATCCCATGATGAGCATATCATCAACATACAAGCATATGATGACATAAGCACTTTTGTATTGTTTCACATAAACACATTTATCACATTCATTTATGTGAAAACCATTTGACAACATAGTGTTATCAAATTTCTCATGCCACTGCTTTGGCGCTTGCTTAAGTCCATATAGAGACTTAATCAACTTGCAGACTTTGTTCTCTTAGCCTTTCACAACAAATCCTTCCGGTTGTTGCATGTATATTTCTTCTTCTAGTTCACCGTTCAGGAAAGCGGTTTTTACATCGATTTGATGTATTTCCAAGTTATGGATAGCTGTTGTTTATGCCAAAAATTTCACAAGGAAAATTTAAGGTAAATGTGGAGCTTGATCCAACCAAAGAAAGTAACAATAATAATCTTACGACTATAATAAAAATAAAGTAAATAAGACGAGAGAATTGGTGACGCGGAAAACCCCAAAAATGGGTAAAAACCGCGGACGAGTGTGAGTCGTCGTGCACTATGGACGTCAATCAGGGACGTCGTCCTTTAAAACAAGTGTTACAAGTGTAATACAATGTAGAACAATACGATAAAGTAAAGTCGGTCGTGCGTCGTGTGTATTTAGACTTCAGTCGTGCGTCGTATGTCAAACAATAGAATGCTTTATGAACTTTGAGAAAGATTGAGCAAGCTTCAGAGTATAATCTGTGAGTTTTTGAGATATGAGTCCCAGCTCTCCCTGAGTGAGTTTTCCTCTTCGTATTTATAGTGCATTCTTCCGTTAGGATGTCTTTAATGTGTATCTTACATATTAATGAGATGACCGTTTTGACATTGATGATAGCATCTGTTATGTTCGTTGCTATTGATGTATATTCTTCCGTTATGATCTTTAGTCATAAATATCCTTGAATCCTGCATTAAAACATGGCATAATGTATATTGCAGGTTAGTAACTGAAATCATGTCGTACGATGGTATTCGTTGGACGAATAGTTAACTGATTTAGTCGAGGTCGTCTAAAGAAAGATCATCCCTTACCTTATGTCGTACGACAATAGTCTTTTGGACTTTTTTACCCAAACAGTTTGCCCCCAAATTTAAAATTCAAGCGGCAATTTTGAAATTTAAATTTAAGATTAAAACATGTGTTGCAGAAGAAAACGCGATTCTTTCAATTAGAATCAAATTAATTCCTTTCTAACTAGATAATGACGTCATCACCTGCATAAGTAAACAGTTAGACAGCTAATTTTAGACAGGTGTTGCATTTTGAAAGGACATACTCAAGTATTTCCTTTGATACAGGGGACACGTGTCAAACGACGACTGGCGATCTATTTCTTCGGTCGATTCAGTTTCCAAATTTATAATATAAATAAGGATTGTTGCTAATCCTTTCCTTCTTTACGTTTACAATTCTTTGGAAAATATACACTTCCGGCGAGATTTCCGAGCAATCAGAATCTTTTCCATTCTAACTTTGAGGTTTAGAACATTATTTAAGGTACGATTTCTGAGTCCTTTCTGTGTCGATTTATGTATAAGAAATCCTTAGCTAAGAAACCTAGAAAAGCTTAGGATTGTCTTAGTTACTGGAGAGCCACTGTGAGTGTTTCTGATTTCAAAATGTCGAGTGAACCTGTTAGTGTCTTCAAAGAAGAAGAAAACCTAGAGTATTTTAAGAATTTAGCTAAGATTCCCGAGGGTGTTAATCTAGTGACGCCGGAGGATTTACGACCAGATGAAGTTCCGAAGGGATATGGCGTTTTATACGAATATCCCTTCAAAATAGGTTTTTCTTGGCCATTTGTTCCCTTAGTCAGGGAGTTTTTAGATTCATTCGACTTATCCCCTGGACAATTAATGCCTCAATTCTGGCGAATTGTCCAGGTGGTCGATCGTCTTACGGCCGACTGGGGGGCTCCATTCAATTTGAATGACCTTCTAGCAGCTTACAGCGTTAAGGCAGATAACTATCATAGATATAGTTTATTCCCTCGAACGAAGGGAGATACTGTACTGGTGCAAAATACTGCGGTGAACGACCGTGGTTGGAAACGTCACTATGTTTTTCTCCAAGTGGCATCCTTAAATGATGAGGATAGCCAATGGTTTTCATCCGGATGGAATGAGTCGGGTAGGTTCTCTTATTTTGTCGGGCGTTTTTGTCGTGTGATTTATTCGTGCGTTTTAGCTTAATGTTTTTCTTTGTTTTGTAGTGATTGACTTCACTAAAGTGAAGCCAAACAGAGATTCTTTAAACAAGGTTCAAAGGATCTTGGAGAAAAGTATCGTTGATCGTTCTTTTTCTGTTCGGTCGAACGACGAAGAAGACGAAGTCGTCTTTGTTACGGAGGTTCCATCCGTTGAAGGTTCTCATCAAGGAGAGGAGAGAGAAGAAAGAGGAGAAGAAAAGAGGGAAGAAGAGATGACTGGTACGTTGTTTGATGTCTTTTTCGTAATTTGTATTTTATGCCTTTTCTAACTCTTTCGTTTTGTCGAAAAGATTCATCTACGAAGTCAGCTGCTCAGAGACGGGCTGAACAACTGGAGCTTGCCCGTCAAGGCAGGGAAAAATCGAAGAAGCGATCTGCTCCTTCTGCGGGGTTGGATCCAAAACGGATTCGAGGCAAGCAACCTCGATCTTCGCCTAAAAAGACGGGCGATGTTACTATGATGTCCCTACCAGGGGCGTCACCGACGAAGGGAACCGTTTCTGGTGTCGAGCTCAGAGGCTCGACTCAGGTGACGAAGGACATTCCCCCGTCGGGGGTGTCGGGCGTTAATAAGCCCACTTCTTCTTCTTCAAAGGAAGAAAAGAACAAGGAGAAGGTGGGAGAGACGACATTCAAAGTCACTCTCCCATCTGACTTCATGGCAAATGACGTCCTCGAGAGGGACGTCATTTTTCCTCATTTGGGAAAATTCCTTCTTCCGACCTTCTACGACCGATACAAGGAGTCTCGGGTCGAGGATACGGGAGCGCATGCTGCTGGTCTTTCCTTCATGGTACGTCTTTACTTATTTCTTACTCCGTTCATTTTTCTTACTACTAACTCTTTCTTTCTGTCGTACAGGATTTCCAAGCTTGCTTGAGCTTCTTTGCTCAGACGGAAGGTCTTAGGGCATCCTTTCCCGACGTCAAGAAAAGGGCCGACGAGGCTCTTGAAAGGGAGAAGGTCGCCTTAGAGACGGTTGAGGTCGAGAAGAAGAAGGTCGAGAGTCTTAAGACCAAACTTGTCGAAGCTCAAGGTGAGGCGATCAAGTTCAGAGATCACGTCCTTGAACTTGAGGCCTCAACGTCCAAGCTAGAGGTGGAGAAGATAAAGGCCGCTACTGCTGCTGCTGCCTCTGCTGATGAAGTCAGGTCCCTTCTCAAGAAAGTTGAAATCTTAGAGGGTGATGTCAAGGATTTAGAAGAAGAGAATCAACAGCTTGAAGCTTTTTCTCGTCTCACAGTCAGGGCTGCTTTGATGAGACGTCATCTGAATGGGAAGAATCCCATGGCGTCGGCCGCCGAAGAGCTTAAGACTTACCTTGAGAAGGTGGGGACTGAGAGGGATCTCGACGAGGACGATGATTTGGAAGGGAGCGAAGGAGGAGAAGAGGAGCCAATAGTGAGGACGGACGTCACGCAAGAACAGTCTGACGCTCCTCCTACTTAGTTTACTTTTCTTTAGATTTACAAATAAGAGTCGGTCGTCTGCGGTCGTCTCTTATACTTGTAATTTTTTAGTAATGAAAAAAGTTTCTTTTGTTTATCAATGCTCGTCACTTGCTTTGTTTTTCCAAAAGCACGTCAAGTAAATTTAAGGAGATACAAAAATCATTATATACATTCGACCAAACCATTACTCATAAACATGCTATAATGGAATCAACTGAACTTTAAAATCGAACGAATGCAATCGTAATAATGGTTTTTATGTAAATATACATACTGGAGTCAAATGTAAAAGATTAACCTTTAACAATAATCATAACCAACCATCTCCATGCGATCACATGAGTATTACTTGACATGAAAATTTTAGTTAAGTCGTGTGTCCCTGCGAAGATCATTGTTAGCGTGGTGGTCGTTGGTTTGACCAATGACCCTCCGATGCTTAAGTTAGTAATCTTTTTAAGAAATAATCTAAGAAAAAGAATTCATAATTTAAAAGAAATACCTCTTTAAATGAACTGCATTCCAACTTCGTGGGATATCTCGACCATCAAGGGTTTGGATCTTATAAGCTCCTTTTCCCACGATGCCAGAAATTTGATAAGGACCTTCCCACTTAGTGGAAAGTTTACCTGCGTTGAGTTCTTGAGTGTTTTGAAACACTCGTCGTAAGACATAGTCGCCTTCTTGGAAAACTTTGATTTGGATATTTTTGTTGAAATGTCGTTCAACAGCTTGCTTCTGCGATGCCATGCGAATGTAAGCAGCTTCCCGAAGTTCTTCTAGGGCATCAAGATCATAACTTAGATCGACTAAATTATGTTCAACAGACGTATGTCTTGAAGTTGGTAGTCGTACTTCGATAGGTAACACAGCTTCACATCCATAGACTAAGGAAAAGGGAGTTTGTCCTGTGGACGTACGAGGTGTCGTACGATTAGCCCATAGAACAGAAGGCAATTCTTCCACCCATTTTCCTTTAGCAGCTTTAAGTCGTTTCTTAAGTGAATTAACGATAGTTTTATTGCTCGACTCAGCTAAACCATTCGATTGTGGATATCGAGGCGTCGATGTTACTAACTTGATATTTCTTTCTTCACAAAATCTTCGCGTTCGGTCACTGATGAATTGTGTCCCGTTGTCGTACGTTATTTCAGATGGAACTCCAAACCTGCAAATGATGTTAGTTTGGATAAAAGAAACGACTTCTTTATCCCGGACTTGGGAAAAAGCCGCTGCTTCGACCCATTTAGAGAAATAATCAGTTAGGACTAGAAGGAATACCTTTTGCCCGGGAGCAGGTGGTAGTTTCCCAACAATATCCATTCCCCATTTCATAAAGGGCCATGGGATCAAAGTCGAGTGCAAAGGTTCAGAAGGTTTATGAGACATACCTGCGTGTCTTTGACATGCGTCACATAACTGTACATACCTAGTCGCATCTTGTCTTATCGTCGGCCAATAGTAACCTTGTCTTGATATCCGATTAGCTAAACTGCGGCTTCCGGAATGATTTCCACATTCACCATCGTGCATATCCTGTAAAATTTTGTGTACTTGTGCCTTGCTGGTGATACACCGCAAATTCAAACCAGTTGAAGATCGTCGATACAATTGTCCTCTGATCATAACGTACCTCGACGCTTTGAATCTAATTTTTCTTGCTTCCATTTTATCATCGGGTAATTGATCGTGTTCTAAGTAATTCCGAATGTCGTCCGACCAAGAATTTTCTTCTTCAATTGGTGCGACTGAAATATTATCATCCTCCTTAATGGAAGGAATAGCAAGATGAACTATTGGGATATTGTCGAATGTCGTTCGACTAAGTGCTGACCCCAAATTAGCCAGTGCATCAGCTTGAGTGTTCTGATCTCTTGGTATTTGCTCGATTACAAAGTGACCGAACTTCTTTGCTTCTTCTTTTACTATTTTATAATAGGCAATCATCCTTGAATCTTTTGCTGCGAATTCTCCATTGATTTGGTTAACAACTAAGGATGAGTCACTTCGGACGTGCAAACGTGTTGCCCCCAATTCACGAGCAATTTTGATTCCTGCAATCAATGCTTCATACTCTGCTTCATTATTTGTTGCTTTGAAATCGCATCGTATGGAATATACCATTTTGCCCCCTTGTGGGGACTGTAGGACGACACCCAAGCCTGTGCCACGTATATTTGCCGAACCGTCAACGTCGAGCGTCCATGTAGTGTCGTGCAAAGTCGCCACAATTTTATCGGACGCCATCGTGCTTTCTAGTTCTGAACTAAAATCTGAGATGAAATCAGCTAAGACCTGCGACTTGATCGTTGTTTTGGGCTTGAAATCCAGATCAAAATTGCTGAGGTAAATACTCCACTTAGCTAGTCGTCCTGTTAATTCGGGCTTTCTTAACACAGATTTTAAAGGAAAATTAGTTACCACAATTATAGGATGTGACTCAAAATAATGTCGTAACTTTTTAGCAGCCATGACTAACGAAAGTAAAAGTTTTTCTATAGACGAATACCTGGTTTCAGCATCTAATAGAGTTTTACTTACATAGTAAATCGGCAGTTGTCGTCCGTCGGTTTCTCGTATAAGGACTGCACTTACCGAATTATTGCTGACTGCTAGGTAAAGTTGAAGGATTTCACCTTGCTCAGGTTTAGAGAGAAAAGGAGGCGACATCATGTATTTTTTGAGTTGCTGCAACGCTTCTTCATGCTTGTCTGTCCATTCGAACCCTTTATTCTTTCGTAGAACATTGTAGAATAAATGACACCTGTCGGACGATCGAGAAATGAACCGGTTCAGTGCTGCTATACGTCCTGTAAGACGTTGGACTTCTTTAAAATTTCTAGGCGATTTTAGCTCAACAATTGCTTTAATCTGTTCTGGATTAGCTTCAATTCCTCGTCGTGTGACCATATAACCGAGAAATTTTCCAGCTCGAACCCCGAAGGAACATTTCGTAGGATTCAACTTCATCTTGTATTCACGCAAGATGTCGAATGACTGCTTCAAATGTCTGATATGATCGTCCGCATGTTTTGATTTGACAAGCATGCCATCAATGTATACTTCCATAGTATCACCCAAATGTTCTTTGAACATCATATTCACCAATCGTTGATATGTCGAACCTGCATTTTTAAGACCAAAAGGCATTACTTTGTAACAATAAATACCTTTATCCGTCATGAAGGCTGTTTTTTCCTGGTCGTCTGAATGCATCAATATCTGGTTATACCCAGAATATGCATCCATGAATGTGAGTAACTCATGTCCTGCTGTAGCGTCGACCATGGAGTCGATATGTGGTAATGGAAATGGATCTTTCGGACATGCTTTGTTAAGGTCTGTGAAATCAATGCAGACTCGCCATTTGCCATTTTTCTTTTGAACGACTACAACATTAGCGAGCCAATCTGGATACTTGACTTCCCTTATTTTTCCTGTTTTAAGTAAATTATCAACTTCGTCGTTGATAACCTTATTCCTTTCAGGAGCAAATTTTCGCCTTTTCTGTTGAACAGGTTTAAATGATGAATCAATGTTGAGTTTATGAGAAATAATACTCGGATCAATACCCACCATGTCTTCGTGCGTCCAAGCAAAACAATCATAGTGGTCCTGCAAAAAAGAAATTAGTTGCTTTTTAAAAGAAGGGTCGAGCGTAGAACCTATGTAAACCATCTGGTCAGGTTTTTCCTGGTTTAAGACGACAGCTTCCAAGCGATAATCGTCGTTAGTCCCAGGAACGTCCTGGTTCTGTAATTGCTATACTGTCTGCTTCGGGGGCTTCAAGGAAACTTTGTAACATTCCCTAGCAACCTTTCTTTCGCCTTTGATTTCCTGTACTCCCCATTGTGTTGGAAATTTCAGAATTTGATGATATGTTGAAGGCACAGCCTTCATGTCATGAATCCAAGGTCGCCCAAGAATGACATTATAAGCTGATGAACAATCAACGACATTGAATTTCGTCTGTCTGTTGATTCCTTTAGCATATACTGGGAGTATGATTTCACCCATGGTGTTTGTCGCTCCACCATTAAATCCAACGAGTGTGGTCGAACGTCGTGTAATCTCAGATTTATCGATGCCCATTGCTTTCACTGCATCAAAAAAGATAATGTTAGCTGAACTACCTCCATCGACGAGTATCCTCTTGGTCAGACAATTCCCAATGCTTAATTGAATGATTAATCCGTCATGATGCTTCTGATGTACGTCATCGAGATCCGCCTGAAAGAACGTTAAGGGCATAGCCTCCAATTCTGCGTCCTCTTTGAGTCGTACCTCCTTTGGAATTGGTCGGTCATCGGGGCCGCGACTGGCGTGTCTTTTAGCAGCTGAATAGGTGGTCCCACAGATATCAGAACCTCCAGTGATACAATTAATCACCTTGGCATGCTCTGGGGATGTGGGATGTGCGTCTTTCTTTTCCTTTAATTCCTGCAAATAACCTTTCGAATTGAGCCAGGACAACTCTTTCTTTAAGGCGATACAATCTTCCGTTATATGACCGAAGTCATCATGGAAGTCGCACCATTTATTTTTATTCTTCTTATCACTGTCTTTGTCACTTTTCTTTGGCCATCGTATGTTTTGCTGAAGTTGCTTCAAGGATATGACGACATCTTTAGCTGATCTAGGGAAACCATAAGATGATACCTTAGGATACTGGACAGATTTAGAAGTCGTCAGTCCTTTCTTTTCAAATCTGACGTTTGAAATCTGACGAGTAGGCTTAGATCGATTGGTTGACTTTGGTTTGAAGTCTGGCTTTTTAACACTTAGGTTTTTTCGATCGCCTGAATGTTTATTTCTGAATGCAAGGTCATCCTCGACCCTCATATGGGCAAGTGTCCGTGCTCGTACGTCTTCAAAGGTTTCCGGAGGATATTTTGTAAGATCGAGATATAACCCGGAACTATCGTCCAGACCTCGTTTGTATGCTTCGATTGTTGTTTTTACATCACAGTTACGGATACTAATCATCTCCGCATTGAACCGATTAAAGTAGCTCCGGATGGATTCTCCACTCTTCTGCACGACGTAATAGAGGTCGCTTGTTTGCTTCTCCATTTTTCGGCTGCTAGCGAATTGTTGAGTGAATTGATTCACCAGTTCTGCAAAAGACCCAATAGTTTTAGGTTTAAGATTTATTAACCATTGTAAAGCTGCCCCGGTCAAGGTCGCCCCAAAACTTTTGCACATGCAAACTTCTTGGAATTGGTGCGGTATTGAGACAGTCCACATAAGTTGCTTGTATTGAGCGACGTGTTCCGTTGGATCAGTGACGCCTGAGTACTTTGGACTGAAGGTTGGAATGCTATACTTCTTTGGGACGTCCACCAACGCAATCTCGTCAACGAACGGCGACGCCTGGAACCCTGTACGAGGCTCGACATCGACTGGAACTGCTGCCCCCGGTAATTTGGCCAACATTGATAGGACACGTTCATTTTGTTCTTCCAGAAGTTTTAATCTTTGTGCAACAGGATCTAAGGGAACACCATTTGAAGTGCCCAATGGAACATAACCAGTCCCATTGAGGCTATTCTGCTGTGAGGCGTCAGAAGCATATCCATTGAATGGAATAGAGGCCATAGGCATAGTTGGAATCATAAAAGTTGCAGGGTTAATTGATGGTGGACGAGGATAGTTTGGTAATGGAGGAGGCACATTCCAAGTACCAACATAAGCATTTGTAGTCCCCATCATATTGTTCCCATTTTGGTTTCTCAAATTCTCGATGGTTTCAGCTGCTTGACGAGCTTGAGTTGTTAAGGCGTCAATACGAGCACGAGCAGCTGTTAGTTCCATGTTCATTTGAGCTACGACATGATCTTGAGTTCCTTGGAATGCCATTATCCTGAACAACTGGACAAGAAAACACTAAGAGAAAATGTTAGTCTGTCGCGAGATTATTGAAGATTTCCTTTGGATGGGGCCCCACGGTGGGCGCCAAACTGTTTATGCCAAAACTTTCACAAGGAAAATTTAAGGTAAATGTGGAGCTTGATCCAACCAAAGAAAGTAACAATAATAATCTTACGACTATAATAAAAATAAAGTAAATAAGACGAGAGAATTGGTGACGCGGAAAACCCCAAAAATGGGTAAAAACCGCAGACGAGTGTGAGTCGTCGTGCACTATGGACGTCAATCAGGGACGTCGTCCTTTAAAACAAGTGTTACAAGTGTAATACAATGTAGAACAATACGATAAAGTAAAGTCGGTCGTGCGTCGTGTGTATTTAGACTTCAGTTGTGCGTCGTACGTCAAACAATAGAATGCTTTATGAACTTTGAGAAAGATTGAGCAAGCTTCAGAGTATAATCTGTGAGTTTTTGAGATATGAGTCCCAGCTCTCCCTGAGTGAGTTTTCCTCTTCGTATTTATAGTGCATTCTTCCGTTAGGATGTCTTTAATGTGTATCTTACATATTAATGAGATGACCGTTTTGACATTGATGATAGCATCTGTTATGTTCGTTGCTATTGATGTATATTCTTCCGTTATGATCTTTAGTCATAAATATCCTTGAATCCTGCATTAAAACATGGCATAATGTATATTGCAGGTTAGTAACTGAAATCATGCCGTACGATGGTATTCGTTGGACGAATAGTTAACTGATTTAGTCGAGGTCGTCTAAAGAAAGATCATCCCTTACCTTATGTCGTACGACAATAGTCTTTTGGACTTTTTTACCCAAACAGCCGTTATTGCAATCAACGTCCTTATAGACGTTATCCGTATAACCGGTGAATATGTATCGAAGAAGTCTTGACCTTCCTTTTGTCGATAACCTTTGGCAACTAGTCGAGCCTTGTATTTCTCTATAGTGCCATCAGGTCTCAACTTCCTTTTGAAGTTCCATTTGTGGCCAATGAATTTATGACCCGAAGGCAAATTGACCAACTTCCATGTGTTATTTTGCACAATGGAGTCAATTTCGCTTTGAATAACCTCTTCCCAATAAGGTGCCTCGGAAGATTCCATGGCAGCCTTATAGGAGAGTGGTTCTCCTTCGATATTGAAGGCCATAAAGTTTGGTCCAAAATCTTTGGCGACTCTTCCCCTTTTACTTCTCCTTGGTTCCATTTCTTCTTGGACCTTGGAGGATTCAGTTGCCCTTGATTGATCACTATTGTTTAAATCACCATGAGAATAAGTATCATCAAATGGGCGTTTTCCAGGATTTGAGGTATTACCCTCCTTCTCCTTATAAGGGAATATCGTCTCAAAGAACTCTACTTCAGCAGATTCCATGATTGTATTATTGCTTATGCCATCTACATTGGATTTGTAAACTAAGAACCTATATGCATCACTATTTTGGGTTGGACCAATATATACACAATCAATCGTTTTAGGTCCAAGTTTTGTCCTTTTGGGCAAAGGTACTTGAACCTTAGCAAGGCAACCCCACACTTTCATCCTTTTGTAGGATGGTATCCTACCTCTCCACAATTCATATGGAGTTTTATCACTTTTCTTGTGGGGGATCCTGTTTAGGATCATATTTGCAGTAAGACATGCCTCGCCCCATAAATGATGAGGAGCTCCAGACGTTATCAACATTGAATTCATCATATTTTTCAATGTTCTATTCTTCCGCTCGGCCACTCCGTTTTGTTGGGGAGTGTATGGAGCGATAGTTTGATGTATAATGCCATGATTTGCACAAAATTCAGCAAATTCGTGAGATTCATACTCTCCTCCACGATCCGACCTTAGAATTTTGATTTTCTTGTCGAGTTGATTCTCGACTTCGGCCTTATAAGTTTTAAACATATTTAAGGCCTCATCCTTTGTAGGGATCAGATACACATGGCAATATTTACTACAATCATCAATGAAGGTAATATAATAATTCTTACCTCCTCGTGAGGGTGTTGCCTTGAAATCACATAAATCAGAATGGATTAACCTAAGAATTTCATTTGATTTCTCTACCGATCTATGTGGGTGGTTTGTGTATTTAGCTTCTACACAAATCTCACACTTAGATATTTTGTCATTAGAACACTTAGGAATCATGTCAAGTTTGATCATTCTTTGTAATGACCTAAAATTTACATTGCCTAATCTAGCATGCCAAAGGAAAGAAGGATCCACTATATACACAGAAGCAGTGCTTGTGCCTGCCTTATTATCATTATATACATTGGTGGCACCAATGGTATTTACAGTGCTATGTACAGAAAGTTTGAAGAGTCCCTCATCGAGGTAACCCTTCCCAACATACGCACCACCTTTGGTGATGACAAATTTGTCCGATTCAAATACAACTTTGAACCCTTTCTTAATGAGAATAGGGTCAGAAATTAAGTTCTTAGTTAGAGACTGTACATACAATACATCAGATAACACAAGATCCTTTCCGGAAGTCAACCTCAACGTGATTTTCCCCTTTCCTTCAACCATCGTGGTAGATGCATTACCTATGAACATCGGTTCCTATTCCTTCACCTTTTGATAAGTATCAAACAAGCTTCTTGAATTTCATAAGTGACGGGTTGCCCCGGTGTCGAACCACCAATCTTCAACATTGGTCACCATGTGTGCTTCAACAACCCCAAGGAATTGGTTTGGGGAGTGAGTGAGGTTAGCGTGATTATTTGCCCCACCGGCTCCTCCACCACCATTTCCGCCAGCACCTCCATGATCTTGTCTATGTCGACAGTCCTTGGCTCTATGACCCGGTTTACCACAAACCCAACAATGCATGGCTGTTTTGAATGCTTTCTTTTGAGGGGCTATCGGACCTTTCCCGGAAGGAAAATGCCTCTTATTCATCGAGTTTTTTCCTTTGAATTTAGGGAATTTCGTCCTCGAGGAGCAACCTTCAACCATGTTGGCGTTTGGTTCCAAGGGGATGGCATTGGCTTTCTCATTCAATCGATTGTCTTCTTCCACTTGCAACTTGAGGACTAGTTGTTCAAATGTTATGTCCTCCGACAAATGCTTCAAGTAGAGCTTGAAGTTTTTCCATAAGTGAGGAAGTTTGTCAATAATCGAACCAACCAAGAAATTGATGTTTATTCCCATGCCTTCCACCTCTAGCTCGTGGGTAAGAATCTGCAATTCTTCAACTTGCTTCATCACCGGTTTCGAATCAACCATCCGATAATTCAAGAATTTCCCTACAACGAATCTCTTTGAACACGCAACTTCAGTTTTATACTTCGTGTCCAAAGATTCCCATATCTCCCTTGCCGTTCCAAAGGTAGAATAAATGTCATATAGGGAATCGTCGAGGGCATTCAGAATATAATTTCTGCAATTATATTCGTTTGATCTCCATGTCTCGATAGTTCTTTGATGTGCAACCACTTGAATTTGAGTATGTGGCATTCCATATTGGTTTACCGGTGGATTCGGTGACGGTTCATTCTCGGTGAGGACGTTGGATACTCAAAGTGTTGTTAGATAAAACAACATCTTCTGTTGCCAACGACGGAAATCCGATCCTTTAAATTTCTCGGGTTTCTCCACGTGATTCTTTAACACGTTTGATTGATCCATCTCACCTAACAACAAAAGGTGAGTCGACGTTGTCTTGAGGATACAACAATCGTATTCAAGTTCTAAACTTGAATCTAGCGAATTAAATGATGTTTGGAGATGAACAAGATAGAGAGGAAACCCAGATTTGATGATTTTCGTTGGAAAAACGAGAGAAATAATGTGCAGGTTTTATAGGTTTCTCCACCAACCGAAATTAATTGTCAGGGAGTCCGCGCGACTCGGGTTGCGCCGTGAACCGCACCAAGCACTGTTCATTCCTGCAACATCGATTTCACAATCAGTGATCTCGACCCCATCGAGACCCAAGGCCCAAGGCCCATCTTTGACATTTAATATAATGAGAGCCCACCAAATACACCACAATCCAAGCCAAGCAATTAAATGATTCATTTAATGCTCAATGGTTTGGGTTTATTAAGTGGGACAAAGTTTGTCTTGGCTCCTATGTGGGACTAAGTTTCACTCTTTCTCAACTAAGTTCCAACAAAATTCACACTTATGACATTTATATGATATCCAATGTAGTGTTCTCATAACAGATCCATCTAGTACAGATGTTTCCTAACTTGTACTCATACGTGGATTCTATATATAATATGAATCCCTACACATGTTAATCATTACCGTATTACATCAACTCAAGCACAAAGTAATACTTGACTATGAACATGTAAGCATCATGGACAGTCCAATCTTTTTAAAACCCTATTATAATTGTACCAAGACTTAAATTGATTGGATTGAGTAATAAATAAAACAAAACTTAAAAGTTTATACCATATATTATATTAAAAAAATCCTACATGTTGAAATAGCAAAAATGTTTTAAAACGACAAAGTGACATATGAGATTCATTTAAATAGATTTTTTCTTCTAACATTCTTCAGAAATTGGAATTGGGAATTGACTAATGGGTTGTTTGTTTACTTCTTAATGGTTACATTAAGAGGCAACATATGAATCGTTAAGAGGTAAATCTTGTTTGACAAAAAAAAGGTCTGCCTCTTAATGGTTCCAAAACCCTCTAAATGATTTTGTATCTTGACCATGTCTTAATCATTCAGAGCCCTGATTACATTCTTAACAATTAGCAAACAACCATATTTCATTTCATACTATATCATAAGAGCCTCTTAATCATTTTGACCACTTAATCATTATGCACCAAACCATTCAGTAACTGCCAAACAACCCTAAAATAGTAAAAGTCTAAAGCATTATAATAGGGCCCCAAAAGTTTTGGAGACCTATTCCACCCTCTGGCAGACCCTTTTAAGAAATCGTCATTCTAAGGTTATTGTCATCTTTAAACGGAATAGAAATAATTTGTCTCCAAATTTCATGTCTCATCTCTATCTCACCAATCAACTACTTACACATCATCATTTTATTTAATATACATTTATTTAATTCATCTTTCTATTTAATAAGCTAATAATGTGTTGGAAATTGATTGATAACATGAAGAAGCCATGGAGTTCGGGGAAATGTAATTTGAATTTTGTAACACAATATATAAAACGAGCACAATAATTTGAACAATATCCTCTATAAATGAGTTTCATGACTTAATTTTTAAAAGTACAACCATCACATAATTATCTTTTCGAGTATAAACTAATAAAACATTCCATACACATACATATACGATGGTTAATTCCTTGCATCTAATCAATGCAGATTGTTTTGATATGTAATCCCTGCGTTCTGCTTTTTGAGTAGTTCCGAGAAATAATGGACATAAAACTTGACATAATAGATCGTACGAATACAAAATTCATAATAGATCGTACAAATAAAAATCTCATACTGGATTAAGTCTATAAACCTAAAATTATGGTAACGACTATACATTGTTGAATCCTATTTTTTTTCCAAACCCTATTGAGGCCCTAAATTCAAGAAACGACGCCAATGTTCTAACTCCCACTAGTGATGGCCAAATGGGCCCGGCCCGACCCGGCCCGATCGATTAACCGAGCCCGAACCGACTGAAAGCCCGGCCCGGCCCGGTGGAAAACCGGTTTTGAGCCCGAAATCCTAGACCGGTTTGGCTTTTTGGAGTTTTTGGCGGCCCGGCCCGGCCCGGCCCGGGACCGGTTCACGGCCCGGTTTTTGGCCCGGCCCGGCCCGATTTTCACATTTTAAAAAATATAGCCGTTTATAGCCGTTTGTATTGATTTTTTTGACCGTTTTTTGGTGTTTTTTACCCCTCCAAACCCATATAAATACTTGTGTTGGTTATGGATAGTGACACCAACTTACAAAACGCAAAAAAAACGCAAAAAACGCATACAATTCTCATTTATCGGCTCTCGTTATATTCGTTTCTCGCAAGTTCTAGTCTAATATCTCTAGTTCTCTACTCTCTAGTCTCTACTATCAAGTCTCTACTCTCAAAATGGCCGAACAAAATTACCAAGTTATTGCCGATCATGGACGAAAAGCACCAATTTGGAACCATTTCAACTTGGTGATGCTCCCCGACGGTACAAAAAAAGCAAAATGCAAACGGTGTGGAGATCTCCTTGCGGCGGCCGGAAATAGCACGTTAAAGCGCCACTACGAGTCTTCGTGCAAGAAGTTGAAATCGGGTGACGATCCAAGTCAACCCATACTTGACAATTCCGGTCAAGTATGGTCGTATGATGCCGCGTTGGCCCGAGAAATGCAAATGAAATGTGTCATTCAAGTGGGGTTGCCGTTCGGACATTTCGACAATCCTCACATTACGAACATGATCAAACTCTCGCTCCAACCACGCTACGTGGGTTCGGTAAGTCGTCAAACTCTTAGACGTGATGCTATAAAACTTTGGAAAATGGCCAAAAAAGATACGCGACAAACGTTTTTATCATTATCCAACAACATTTCTTTAACGTGTGATATATGGAGCGCACCATTCGGATTGCCACAATCTTATATATGCATAACGGCACATTGGATTGTGCCGCAATTGTGGCAATTATGCAAACGTGTAATCACGTTTGAGCACTTTGGTTCGCCACATTCGGGTGAGCGTCAATTTAATATAATTATGAGAAATATTGAATATTATAATTTAACTAATAAGGTTATTAGTATTTCGTTTGATAATGCTAGTAATAATACGTTATGTGTTGAGAAATTAAAGTTGGCTTTAGCCCCTATTTTAAATGGAAAATTATTTCACACACGTTGTTGCGCACACATAATAAATCTAGCCGTTCAAGACGGCTTAGTAGTATGTAAACATTCTTTAACTAAGTTTAGACTTATGTTACGCCGGATTTTCACAAAAGGTAAAAGCATGCAACAAGCATTTATAAAATATTGCAAAGATGTCGGTTTTAAAGCTTTGGGACCGGCACACGATATGGCGGTTCGATGGAATTCGACTTACAAAATGATGGATAATTTATTAAGACAAAAACCATATATTCAAGCATTTTATAACATTCAATACCCGGATAACACGATATCTGAATATGATTGGCAAATGCTTGAAGGCTTACATGATATTTTGGGCGATTTCAAAACTGCAACAACTTTGTTATCCGGTATTTATTATCCAACAAGCCCTTTACTTTTAAATCAAATATATATTTTGGCAAGTAAAATTTCTCAATACGAAGACCATTTCAACTTTCAAAACGTGGTAGCACCAATGAAAGCAAAATTGTTAAAATATTTTAAAGAGATCCCCTTCAGTTTTCTTTGTGCCGCGGCATTAAATCCGTATTTAAATGTTACGGGTGTCGAAGTTTTAATACAATCAATATGTGTAGCGTTTGGTTTGGATACGACTACAAATTCTTCTTTTTCAAGGAACCGCATACTACAATTTAATAGTGATTTTCATCAATTATTTGATATTTATAGAATTAATTATGGGGGAGGAAGCCAACAAACCCCTACAACTCAAATGTTTTCACCGGGTTCTAGTTCTAGTTCTCGTGGGCGAAACCGGTCTGACTTAATGGCAAATTTAATGAACTCGGTTTTAAATGAATCTAGTAAAAAATCTAGATTTGATGGAGATAATTTGAGTGAATTCAATATGTACATACATACTAATTTTATAGCGGCATCCTCCACAACCGTCAGCGATGTTGAATCACTAGATTTATTAGAATGGTGGAAAGGTAAACAACCTCAATACCCGGTTTTGGCATCTATTGCCCTTGATATACTAACAATCCAAGCTAGTACCGTAGCTTCGGAGTCTGCTTTTTCTCTTAGTGGCAGGATCATATCGGAGCGTCGGTCAAGATTAACCTCGGAGTCGGTAGAGTGCTGCATATGTTTGAAGGATTACTTGGATGGCCAACAAAGAATTCAACATGAAACAAGCCTGGAGGCGGATATAGACGATGTAGAGTTAAACTTAGCCGAAAACGAAGTCGACGAAGGACTAAGTACACCGGGAACCGTAACCGAGGACGATGCTAGTAGTACCGGTGGCGTCTCACGTTACGACGATGAAGAAGAAGAACCAGACATCGACCGCCTTGATGATAATACGGCTGTTGATCGACTGGAAAAATACGGAACTCTTGAAGACTACAATCCAGAGTATAATCCATACTATAATCCATACAATCCATACAATTACAATCCATGGGGATGGGGTGAGGGTGGGAGTTCGGGAGCGGGACCTTCGGGTTCTTAGAATTTATGTATTGTAAGTTTATAACTTAAAATTATAAATAAAATGTATTTTTAAAGTGTATTTTAGAGATTTATTATAAATAAAACGTATTTTTAAAGTGTATTTTAGTGATCCAATCCAATTTTTATTTTTTAAAGTTTAGTAATTAATTATTATATAAAGGAAATTAAAAAAAAAAAAAAGGTAGCCCGATCTTGGCCCGGTTTTGGGCCCGACTCCGACCGGTTTTTGGTAAACCGGTTTAGACAAACACTAACCGGGCCACCCCTTTTCGGGTGAAACCCGGCCCGGCCCGGCCCGGCCCGAAGCCCGATTGGGCCCGGTTTTCTCTTTCACTGTAGCGGCCCGAAGCCCGTTTTGGCCCGGCCCGGCCCGGCCCGAGCCCGATTTTTGGCCATCACTAACTCCCACTAGTCTTCAATTTGAAGGGTTGTTTTGGTTTGTAATAAGCAATGAGTGGTCGACAAAAAAACTAATGTTTAATTTGTTGTTGTTGTTTTTTTTAACGGCAAGTTAACACACACATACGTTTCCGGGGTATCTGGGTTCCCACTTAAGGATGACAACCGACTAATCCCCGTCGATCACGACCCAACCCAATTAAGGGTACCACTATGTGGCAGACCCATGATTATTAATGTCACAGGATGCTCACCACGGGGTTCAAACCTGGGTAATCAGGAATATCATCCACTGACCCCCCAGGATGTTACCTTACCACTGGGCTACAACATGAAAGACAATTTGTTGTTGTTTTTGTTTGGTTTCTACTTTAAATCCCAATATTTGTTATGTATGTATGATTTCGGTTATAAAATCTAATTGTGAGAAAACAAAACAACTTTTTTTTTATGTATATAACATTTATATAAAGTAAATTGAACTCATACACACACTTCTCTATCTTGGTGAGGCTTGAACCTTAACCTATAAGAGCATCTCCAACAACATCGTTAAAATAGAAAAAAAAAATAGGTTTTTATTTTTTATACTTCTCCAACAACATTACTATCTTGTTTGCTATAATAGAGAATCATCAAAAAATCTCTAAATACAGAGAACTCTCTATAATTCTCTAAACAGGAGAGAGAAAAATATTATTTTATTTCATCCCACAAATGAGATTCAATTTTTATCATTTTATATTAAGTTTTTTTTAAAAGTGTATTGGGATGATTAATTAGATAATATTATAATAATATAAGTTGTTTTAAAATTTCTAAAATAGAAAATCTATTGAAGTTGAATGTAATACTTTTTAGAGATTTTCACTTTTGTTTCTCTATTTTAGAGAAATTATAGCAAAACTGTTGGAGATGCTCTAAGAAGATTGGGTTACTAGATTCCACTAGTCCAAATATCATTTGGTATGGTCATTGTGGAAAATTGAACAACTTCACATACATACACTTACTTTAAAGGTATCCCTTCGACGTGTAACTCCGTTGGTAAAAGGGCAACACAACTTTACCCAAATACAAGACAGAGTTCAATCACAACCCCCCTCATATTAGTGTTCTTGGAAGCGGGTTTTGTATGGAGCAGTTGGGGTTGTCAGTAATCAATTTTTTGGCCACGTGTTAGAAAAAATAAAATTATATGAAACCAGAAAATTAGTTTCAACAAAAGTATGGATAACCACATGAAAAATAAAGACACGTGACTTCAGCGATGCACAAAATTATTGATACCGGAGACTGGTCCTGGGCCGGACCCAAAGCAGGTTGCAACAAGTTTGAGCCTAATAGCCTATGAAGCTTGTTTTTGGGCTCCAAGTCTGGGTTAAGGTCCGTTTAAGGCCTGGTTAAATTGGACAATGTTTTATTTATTATTATGAAATTTTCTAATTTCCAGTTACATTTTATTTGTGTTGTTTATAATATTTATTTCTTTTCATTTTAATATGACATATTTAAGGTGTTATGAAAACTATGTAGGAATTATATCAGGTCATCATATGGTCAAATCATATAGGTGTAATACATGGTCGAATTATATAAAATAAAATAAAAATATTATACCAAAATCCAGTATAATAATATAAAACAAATAATAAATTAAATTAATAATAAATAAGAGCACATGTAACACAAATTGTCTTAATTCTTATTTATATTACATGCTTATTTTATTACATAATTAAGAACTATACTATAATTTCTTTGTTGAAATCACCATTATATATATATATATATATATATATATATATATATATATATATATATATATATATTGTTTGGTTCATTTGAGAAAAATGGTAAATATATGAGAAATAGAGAAGTGATCTTAGCCATTCATATGGTCAAGATTAGATTTAATTGGTCAAAAATTACGGCTCTTCCAAAAATATAAGGGTATTTACGTAACTTTGACAAAAACACGCGCGTGTTCATATATATGAAGGCATGCAGTCATATATGAATGCATGCGTTCATATATGAATGCATGAAAAAAAAAGAGTGACATTCATATATGAACGCCTGTTTTTTGCATGCCTTCATATATGAATGCATGCGTTCATATATGAATGTTCATAATTTTTACATAAACACTGACTGCATGCCTTCATATATGAATGCATGCGTTCATATATGAATACGTACAAAAAAATAGTGACATTCTACTAACATTCATATATGAACGTCTACTAACATTCATATATGAACTTCTGTTTTTTGCATGCATTCATATATGAACACACACGGCTAAAAAAAAGAAAATAAAAGTGATATTCATATCTGAACGCATGCATTCATATATGAATGCGTTTGGATAATTTACAAAAATACCCTTCGAATAATAAACAATGTGAGGAACACGGGAGTGGACCATGGAAGCAATTATCCCCTAATTCTCGGTCAAAGCCGCCGATCTTGACCGAATTAATGGTTTAAGATCACTTCTCTATTTCTCATATATTTAGTGTTTCTCAAATGAACTTTTCCCTATATATATATATATATATAACATATATTATATATGTTATATATATATATATATGTTATATATGAAGATTAAATATGGACCACATGTTTTTCTTCTTGGGCTCCAAGTGTTAGATGACAACTTGCATTCATATGCCATACATACATGGGAGGACATGAAAGGATTGATATCAGTTTTGGGTAGCTGGTTCGTTGATCCAAAGATCTTGTAAACACGTTGTAATTTCTTCCGGTTTGTAATACAAAGATATCTCTCTCCCTGTGGATGTACACTATCACACTGATAGTGGAACCACGTTAAATCTTGTTATCTCGATTTATATGTTGTTTTGTTATATTTTATCATATATTCGATAATTGCTATATTTACGCTTGTGGATCGGTTTCTTCCGGTTTGTAATACAAAGATATCTCTCTCCCTGTGGATGTACACTATCACACTGATAGTGGAACCACGTTAAATCTTGTTATCTCGATTTATATGTTGTTTTGTTATATTTTATCATATATTCGATAATTGCTATATTTACGCTTGTGGATCGGTATGAATCATCAGACCAAAATATACAATATTTAGATTTCGTTATTCCGCATTTGTTGTATTGGGTCAGTTGTACATGATTTATTGTTATCACTTTTAGGACTGTAAATCATTTGAAATACGATATTGTAACTGCCACCGACCCTTACATTCATATCTACACCATTAATAGTTACAAGATCTATTGGTTGTAGGTCAAAATATTTATAACTTCTTTTACATTTAATACACTAATTAGTGATTTTTTTTTACAATTACACAAAATAAAAACTATGTTGCATTTTGGTCTATTAGTAACTAATTAGGTCTAGGATCAGTTACGTCCAAAAACTAGGTCACTTTATAAATCTTAATATTTTTGTTAAATTAAATAAGTTATAATTGGGCTTATGAAGAACACAAATGTGCAATTGTATACTTTTTACTAGTGAGGACTAAGGGGTCGTTTATCAAACGCTTACCCGGATAAGTGTTTACTAATAAAATTTAACACAATCACTTACTTAGCGGGTAAGATTTTAGTCCACCAAAACGTTATCGTATTCAACAATTTTTCCGATAAGCGCTTACGGGTAAAATTTAACACTATCACTTACTTACCAGGTAAGATTTTAGTCCACCAAAACGGTATTGTATGCAACAATTTTCCCGGTAAGCGCTAACCATGATAAGACTTTTCGCCATCACTTACCAGGGTAAGACTCTGGGTCCTTACCTTAGCTCTTACCGAGTAAGATTCTTGGACATTGTCATCTTCATCCATAAGGTAAATGACTTGGTAAGCGCTTACCCTGGTAAGCGCTTACCCTGGTAAGCGCTTACCCGGGTAAGCGTTTGGTAAACAGCCCCTAAGGATGACTAAAATAAGTATGTTGTTATAGGTTTCTGGTAATAACCAGAAATTTTACAATTGAATTTCATCATGGGATAGTACATACTAAATTATCAGGATAAAAAATGTACCAACTTGGTTTAACTATTGATATCTTAAAACTGTAACCCTCTTTGACCTCTCGATCATTTTTCTAACCAATTGCATCGTCTTGTATGTTTTTAGAATAACCAAGAAAATAAACGACTAAAATTTATTAATTTGATCAGCCCTCATGTGAAAATAGTTTCTCCATTTGTTCGATTGACAAAGTTATTGTTTTTTCCCCACATATTTGGGTCAAAGGTTTATTTGGATCCATTTGTTGTGGGGTTGAATGTCCCCTTACGTTCCAACGTTTGGTAAGCCTCAAGTCTAAGAGCATCTTTACAGATTCTTTATAACTTTCTTAAAACATGTTTATTTATGTGTTTGAGTGTGTTATTAAAATAAAATAAAGAAAGAAAAGTAAAAAATAGGAACTATGTAATTTAAGGATAAATATATAAAAATTGGTATACCATAAAGACCAAATATTTAATTTACTCCATCTCTTTTTGGATGAGTTAACGCCTCATTTTAATGGTGTTGGATGCAGGGACGAAAATGGAAGCAATATGGAAATCATGGGGAGGAAAAAAAGCAGCTTTTAGAGACCTGGGACGAAAATCATTATAAACATCAAGCCACAAGGACGAAAATCGTAGTTTACTCCATTTTCAATTTAAGGTTAAATGTACGAAATAACAATCTATTTTTATAAATATGAGTAAATTGCAAATTTGGTCCGTGTGGTTTATTGTTTTTCTCATATTTGGTCCCTATAAAATTTTTATTGTAAGAAACTCCATGTGGTATGCAAAAGTGCTCGGATTTGGTCCCTGTGACTAACGCCCGTTAGTTTGCAGGTGTTAAATCCCCTCATGTGCAAGGCACATGAGGGTATATGGGTCATTTTACTCCATAAGGACCAAAATTGCAATTTACTCTTTTATATTATACCATTTTCAAAAAACATAGTATTTATATTATATAATTAATAAATAATTATCACTTAATTAAAAAATCTATACTATATTATAAAGATGGCATAAAAAA
The DNA here is from genome assembly GCA_023525745.1 of Arctium lappa. NCBI lineage: Eukaryota > Viridiplantae > Streptophyta > Magnoliopsida > Asterales > Asteraceae > Arctium > Arctium lappa. The sequence goes on along the minus strand of CM042051.1, from coordinate 28,368,626 downwards.
CTCTTAATTACAACTCACTAAGCTTTATGTACTATCATTTAAAGCTATCTACTTAAAATCTCTTAAAAATAACTACTAAAGCCTAATGTACTATCTGTAAAGCTTTTAACCCTAATTAATATATTTCATCCTTATCCCCCAAAATCCTTATCTCTAATCCCCAAACCCTAAAATTATGAAATTTGAATTCTGATAAATATAATCAAAACAGGATAAACATCTCAATTTAAATATAAAAAATTTAAAATATATAAGATAATTAATGAATTTTAACAAACTACTTAATTTTTTTTATATAAAAAACATTATATTGTTAAGCCTAAATTAAACAAATTTATATATAAAAAATCATTATCACTCAATAAAAACCATCCAAAATCGTACTGTAAATCAATAAAAAAAATAAAAAATAAACATTAAAATCGTGATGTATTAATCATTATGTACTATTATTTAATGTTAATCTACTTAAAATCTCTTAAAAAACAATTAATGAAGCAATATGTACTACTTTTAAATGCTTTTAACCCTAATTAATAAATTTCATTCTTATCCCCCAAAATTCTTATCTCTAATCCCCAAATCCTAAAATTATGAAATTTGAATTCTGATAAACATAATCAAAACAGGATAAACATCTCAATTTAAATATAAAAAATTTAAAATATATAAGATAATTAATGAATTTTAACAAACTACTTCATTTTTTTTATATAAAAAACATTATATTGTTAAGCCTAAATTAAACAAATTTATATATAAAAAACCATTATCACTCAATAAAAATCATACAAAATCGTACTGTAAATCAATAAAAAACAAAAAATAAAAATAAACATTAAAATCGTGATGTATTAAGCATTATGTACTATTATTTAATGTTAATCTACTTAAAATTTCTTAACAAACAATTAATGAAGCAATATGTACTACTTTTAAATGTTTTTAACCCTAATTAATAAATTTCATTCTTATCCCCCAAAATTCTTATCTCTAATCTCAAATCCTAAAATTATGAAATTTGAATTCTGATAAACATAATCAAAACAGGATAAACATCTCAATTTAAACATAAAAAATTTAAAATATATAAGATAATTAATGAATTTTAACAAACTACTTAATTTTTTTTATATAAAAAACATTATATTGTTAAGCCTAAATTAAACAAATTTATATATAAAAAAACCTTTATCACTCAATAAAAACCATCCAAAATCGTACTGTAAATCAATAAAAAACAAAAAATAAACATTAAAATCGTGATGTATCTCGCTGCATTGCGCGAGTACGCTTCTAGTAACTTATTAAATGAAACATCAAAATTTTATTTTGTTAATAATTTATATTTAAGTTTTATCGACTAAAATTATAATAAAATAATTTATATTTTCGTTTTTACTAAATTTCATTTAAAAAAATAAATTATTCAATAAAAATAAATTAAACACATGCGTTTTTTGAATTTTAATATAAAAAATAACATATATATATATATTATAGAAAAATCTAGCGCATATTAAAACGATATATGAAATTACCTCTAAAAATTTATTATAACTAGACTTATATCTTATTGAACTAGAATTTTTAATAGATTTTTTATATAAATTACCGTACAATATTATTAAGTAATCTATATATGCCGGTTCTTTGATGATTCTTTAAATATTAAATATAATATTATTAAGTAATCTATATATACCGGTTCAGATCGGTTACTCGCGGATACCTACAATTTAAAACCGAAACCGACCCGTGAATACCCGGTTTTTCGGTTTTTTCGGTTTTTGGTTTTTCCGGTTTTCGGTTTTTTCGGTTTCGGATCAAACGGTTCGGCTCGGTTTCTCGGTTTTTTTTTAATACCCCTACAATTATTAAAATGATGTTAACATGCAAAAAGATTAAAGCACATGGATTTTGTTAGGAATATTTGAGAAGGAGGTTTGATCAAAAAAACATAAAAATGGGTTGGATGTTACATAATTTTGTTAGGAATATTTGGTCGCTCATCCTCTTTCAAACATCTCTACCAAAATCTATATGTTTTAATATTTTTGAATGTTACATAATTTTAATAATCGTAGGTAATTTATTTTAATTTATTTTAAAAAAAAGTCGAGTTCAATAAGATATAAGTTCAGTTATAATAAATTTTTTAAAGGTAATTTCATATATTGTTTTAATATGCGGTAGATATTTCTACAATATATATGTTATGTTTTATATTAAAATTCAAAAAACGTATGTGTTTAATTTATTTTTATTGAATAATTTAATTTTTTAAATCAAATTTAGTAAAAGTGAAAATATAAATTATTTTATTATAATTTTGCTTGATAAAACTTAAATATAAATTATTAATTAAATAAAATTTTGATGTTTTATTAAATAAGTTATTTTTTAATTAAGTGATAATTATTTATTAATTATATAATATAAATACTATGTTTTTTGAAAATGGTATAATATAAAAGAGTAAATTGTAATTTTGGTCCTTGTGGAGTAAAATGCAATTTTGGTCCTTGTGGAGTAAAATGACCCATATACCCTCATGTGCAAGGCACATGAGGGGATTTAACACCTGAAAACTAATGGGTGTTAGTCACATGGATCAAATCCGAGTACTTTTGCATACCACAGGGAGTTTGTTGCAATAAAAATTTTGTAGGGACCAAATGTGAGAAAAACAATAAACCATAGGGACCAAATTTGCAATTTACTCTATAAATATTTATTATAATATTTTACTTTTATTTTTCTTATTATGACAATATATTTTTAAATTATTTTTTATTAGGGCATTGTAGTTTGAAAAGTTACTCATTTAAGCCACATAATTAGAATACGTGTTATACACATCACAAGGCATGTAAACAAAAAAAGCAGAGGTTAACCGGTACAAAAGATAATATGTTACCCATTATTATAATTGGTAAATTTTTTAAGCTACAATACATTAAAAGGATATATAAAAGTCTTGTTGTAATAAAAAAAATAAAAATACAATATTGTAACTGATTTATATATAAACTTTTGTGATTCATATATGAACAAATCAACTGATTCACATATGAACTAATTAACTGGTTCATATATGAATCAGTTGAACTAATTAACACATTTACATATGAACTAATTATTTGATTCATATATAAACGTATAGTTCATATATGAATCAGTTAAAATAGTTTATATATGAACCATATAGGTTCATATATGAACTCGTCCTGCATATTTTACGAAACTACCCCTCTATCTTCTACAAATCACACAAGAAATTATTCGGTGTTTCACGGTCAAAGTCGCAAATGTTGACCAGATAAAGGGCTAGGGTCATTTCTTTATTTACCATATTTTTAGCATTTGTCAAATGAACATAATCCTTAGTTAATAATTAAATATCTTTGCATTTTGAATATCATGAAAAATTGAATTGTTCTTAATTAAATGCATAATTCATTATTGATCGAGAGAGTTGTAGTTTAATTTTGTTCAAAAATAAATTTTGATTTTTTTAATTGGTAGTTGCATTAATCTTTAATCTCTATTTGCCAAAAAAAAAAAAAAAATTACATCCGGTGCATGACAATGTGGGGAAGGGTCGTATGAAAAGTTAAGTTAACATAAGAAACGTGAGAAATAGATCTGAACCCTCGATCACTTATAATCTTAAACCTACTCATAAAATATAATTCATAAATGAATTGATCCGATACATCTCATCGTAATATGCATTCAACAATTGATAATCAGTTCTCATACATGTCATGTTAACTCAACTTCTCACTCTCACTTTCATTCTTTATGAACCAATAGCGTGGGATTTCAGAATTGGATCCCAATAGCAACTGCTGTCTAAACGTGCTTTAAACTGACCATTCTTTTAATAATAATATTTATAATCATATTTTGTATTTTAATTATTAATAAAAACTAAAAAATTGTCAAGATGTGAACCCAGATCCCCATCCTCACCTTTATTTTGTATCCACGTAAAATTGAAATGGACCTTATTTTGTTTCTAATTTGTATGGTGAGCATTGGTGCACATCTACTTTATTTTTAATATATATAGAGAGGGGAGGATGATGCGAGAATATTATCTATTTAAAAGAATAAGAAAATAATTGTAAATTAATCATTTTATTAAATAATATCTTAACTAATTAATTTTAAAAATAAATAAATAAGGGTATATAAGTAATTTAATTGTATAAAAATTTATTTTAGGTATTTATTTAAAATTCTATTTTTACTATATTTGTGAAATCTAATATTATTTAATTTTTTATTTAATAATTTTTTTGTATTTAATTTATTTTAAATAAACGTATTTAATTTTCATTTAAACAATTCATTTTTTTTGTTTAAAGCAATATTTTAAAAAATTATAATTTTCATCAAATCACATGTGATTTACAATGAATTATTTTTTTCAAAATATTTTTTTAATCATATGCGATTTAAAATTTGAAAAATAATAATTCAAATTAAAATTGAAAAGGAAAAATAACGAAACAAAATCATATGTGATTTTTAGCAAAACACATTAAAATGTGTAAGATCATATGTATTTCAAAGCATAATTTATAATTTTTCATCAAAATCACATGTGATTCACAATGAATTGATTTTTTTTCAAAATGTTTTCCTAATCATATGTGATTTAAATTTTGAAAAATAATAAATGAAATTGAAAAAGAAAAATAATAAAACAAAATCATATGTGATTTTTAGCAAAAAAACATTTAAAATGTATAAGATCATATGTATTTTAAAATGTAATTCATAATTTTTCAAAAAAAATCACATGTGATTCACAATGAATTAACTTTTTTTTCAAAATGTTTTCCTAATAGTGAATATCACATGTGATTTTTGACAAGAATTGTAAAAAATTCTTAAATAAATTAATTCAACAAAGATAAATATTTAAAATGAAAATTTAAATCACACTTATTTTCATGTTGTAAAAATAATAAGTAAATAAATAAAAAATCAATCATGACATTTAGAAATAATTGAGTTTCTATATATAATATGTATATAACAAATGACATTTATGCCTTTTTGGTCGATTTTTAAGAAAGTTTTATTTAAAGTATTATTTAATAAAATGATTGATCATGAATTATTCTCTTATTCTAAATAGATATCAATCTCGTTTGAACCCGACTCTCTCTCTCTCTCTCTCTCTCTATATATATATATATATATATATATAGGGAGAAGTTTATTTGAAAAATTGTAAATGTATGAGAAATAGAGAAGTAATCCTAGTCATTCATTTTGTCAACATTTGCGGCTTTGACCGTGAAACACCGGATAATTCCTTGCGTGGTCCATAGAAGATAGAAGGTTAGTTTCGTAAAATACGCGGGACGAGTTCATATATGAACCTGTATGATTCATATATGAACATGTATGATTCCTTACGTTCATATATGAATCGGTTAATTAGTTCATATGTGAATTACAAAGGTTCATATATATGAATCTGTTAACTAGTTCAACTGATTCACATATGAACCTACAGTTAATTAGTTCATATGTGAATCAGTTAATTAGTTCATATATGAATCAGTTAAAAGAGTTCATATATAAATTACACTGGTTAACATATGAACTTGTGAATCATACATGTTCATATATGAACTCGTCCCGTGTATTTTGTAAAAATTACGAAACTCTCCTTCTATTTTTGGAATAGCCGCAACTTTTGACCAGTCAAAGTCATAATTTTTTACCAGTAAAATCCGATCTTGATCGTATGAATGACTATGATTACTTCTCTATTTCTCAAATGAACCTAAGACTATATATATATATATATATATATATATATATATATATATACACAGAGAGAGAGAGGTAGTTTATTATGCAACCCCTCTACATGGTGCAACCCATGCAACCCCTTTATCCACCACACATTTTACTTTTAGTTTTTTTCTTTTTTTTTAATTATATAAAATGTGTGGTGGATAGAGGGGTTGCAAAGTTTGCACCATGTAAATGAGTTGCATTTGAACACCCCTCTATCACTATGGGTATAATTGTCAATTTACTTTTATCTTTTAGTTTAACCTATACATCTTTAAAATAAATAATACTAAATTGTGGATTTGGTCCCTATGTATCACTCATCATCTTTAAAACACATCTATCATCTCTCTTATTTTTTTTTTCATCCATTCTTCATTGTCAAATTTTACTTTTCTTTTTATTAGAAGTGGAAACCACGGTTAAATTTACTTTTCTTTTTATATTCCATGCATAAATCAAATCAAAGAATTGGAAAGCATATTGGAGGTTCTTGATCAAACAATTGTCATTTCACATGTAGCTACAATTAACACTAAGGGGTTGTTTGATTTTTTTATCGTTAAGTTCTGAATTTATTAAGTTGTTTTTAAGCTTTAATCTATCCGAATAAATTAAGATAAATTGATGTTTGATTTTTGTCCTGAATAAATAATCTGGACAACAAAAATTACCATTTTAACCTTATGCTACATAAGTGTTTATAACAACCCATCCTTAATTACAACGAGATAGCAACTTAAATCTTAAATAAAAATGCTAAACGGCCCAAAACTACAGCTAAAATACAAGGTTTTGCGGAAAGACAAAAAGTACACAACTGAGAATACACCAACTTGGATCTATAATGGAGGTCCTCTAATTCAGCTCCAGCTCGCATCTTCTCCTAAAACTTAACCGCTCCTTCTACAGCTACTCTTTACCTGAAAAAGGGTTTTAGATTTGAAAAGAGTGAGGGTTAAACCGAAAGGTCTAGTAAGTCCCCTCTTGCAACAACTTTTAATTCAACAAAACATTCAATAATTCAACATAAAAATAAACCATTTTCAGCTTCCAAGAAACCTTTAACTTTTAGTGAAATTTCTCCGCTCACACTACCGCCACCTTAAGGTGACAGCGTGTCTGTGACTCACACTGCCTTTGTTGGGACACCCCCCCCCCCCCAACGGCATAAACGGAACACACCCCCCGGTATGAGCACAGGCGGGCCACACCCCCGACTTTGAGCCTTCTCACTTAGGACCATGTATGCATACATTTCCACTTGGACAATAATAATAAAAATCATCTTTAGCATTTAAATAAATTTCGCAAGTAAGTGCTAAAGAAACATCATAACAAAGCTCGCATATAATTTCCATAATACTCATGCCATCATATAAAATCAAAGTTTAAAATAAACTTTCGCATGCCATCGTAAATGAATCAAAGTTTAAGAAAATTTAAAGTTTACTTGCTTTCGCCATCAAAAGGTTTAGTTAGAAAAACTCACCTGGCGTCCTTAGCTTCAATCTGACGTCTACTCTCACGGTTTGAACCGGAACCTATAAAGGAACATCGATCGGTGAATCCTCAATCTCAACTATTTAACAAAATCAACTCTAAACCCAATAATTCTCAACGGTCTCCTAATAATTAAGAGAACCCGACCTGCTAAAATCCAATTCTATACACGATTCACAAATCCTAAAATCCCACAATATAGAATTGGACCAGACCACAACACTTAACCCAACCCTAAAATATTTCAAACTATCTTAATTTAATTTACTTAGATTAGAATTTGGGCTTCAGCCCAAACATCGCAACCCTAGGCTTCGACCCATACACCAGAGACCGGTGACCGAGTCCAAGAGTCGACCGGTGCTTAAGGAGCGACCGGAGCCCCAACGACCGGACTCCCTCGCGACCTGGTCAAACGTCGACCAGTCTCTCTCTCTCTCTCTCGACCTGGTCAAACATCGACCGGTCTCTCACTCTCTTGAGACCTGGGTTAGCCATCGACCGGTGCCAAGTCTCGATAACAAAAGGTTTTCGATAACTCCCTACTCCACAGAGGTCGGGACTCGATCGAACTGCCAAATCCCTTTGCTGGAAACGATTACATCCCTAACCAAAAAGATGGACTACGATCTCAAAATACTAGCAATCTTTACTCATATTTACCAAAATGAAATCCAACCTTCCCAACACCACAAAACCCTCAGGTTACATCCATTGACTCAATCTCCAAGGATTCAAAAGAAACTGATATCAAAGACTATTGATTGAAGATTGTAACTAAGAGAAAGCTTACCTTTAGGAGTAACCAAAAACTTGAATCTTGATCAATGCCCTCTTCTTCACTCGATCGCCCTAACTTCGTTCGTTTTCTCTATCTCTTTCTCAGTCGCCCTATGGCAAAAGAGAGGTTTTTAGGGTTAACCCCTTTTTTCAAAGTTACCTCTTATCCCCTTTTCCTTTGAGTCTTGCTCAAAAAATCTCCCCACTTTTACGTTATTAAAATTTATACCCGGTTATTACAATATTCCCCCCTCAAAAGAATTCCGTCCCCAGAATTCCTTTGTCGAACAAAGTCAACAAACTGAGGTATTAATTCCTCATAACTGTTTCCAACTCCCAAGTCGCCTCTTGACCTTTGTGGAATTGTCACCGAACCCTCACCGATAGGATTTCTTTGTTCCTCAATTTCTTCACTTTACGATCTAGAATAGCCATAGATTCCTCAACATCTCATATCTTCTCATCTATTCGAATATCGCCCAATGACACCACCACATATGCTTTCACAAAACACCTCTTCAGATTAGAACCATGGAATGAGGGATGATTCCCACTCAGATCCTTGGGTAGATTTAGTCTATGCTCTACCTCCCTAACGCGCTTCACGATAGCAACAACCCAACATATCTAGGTCTTAACTTCCATTTCTTTCTGATTCGAATCACACCCTTCAAATGCAAGACTACTAACTTTACATTCGTCACCACTTGGAACTAATGACTCATAATTCTCAATCCAACCAGTTTAGAAACATTCGATTATCCAACCATCCTGAACAATGCATAGCCGCACGAAAACATCAGATTTACCCCTCGATTACAACAACTTCCTTAATCGATAGAATTTTGCCGGAGTCACGCCACAACAACATGCATTACTGACTAAGTACTCACCCAACATTCCAACATAACACCTCGTCAACTGTAGACTTCACCAATATCTCACAGTCATGAGTTTCTTCATCATGCAACTTGCCATTGCAAGCAACCCCTCTTAGTACATCATAAGTCCAACGCAAAAGCACCTTCTTTTTCGACCCACCTTGCTCTCAACTCCTCGGGCCTCGGAATTAACCAAATCTTACACGCTAACATACCTCGCCCGAACGCTATCACTTCAACTTCTCACATATTGGTAGAAACTTCCACAATTCACAACCCTTATAAACCACCAGTTCCAACTGGCCAAATAATGCGACACATACTTCCATTTCTCATTGCATTCACGATCACCCGACCAAAAGTGCAATAAACTCCAGCTTCACCCGTTCACTCACGGAGTGACCAATCTCATACAAACTATTCCAACTAATTTAACACGGAACAACGGACTCACTTAGAATCCCCTTTTTACGCATTGCCAAAACTGGCACTATGGTTCTTCGCTTCGAGTACTATATCCAACCACTTCTACCTTCCTCCTTAAAGACTTCAAACCCATTTCTAATGACCGACTCATTGATTAATGGAGGGAACTTTTGTCCAGATGTACGATTCTGATTAAACAACACTCACACCAAATGCCATATTCTCCTTCTCATACCCACGCTAGGGATTTATAAACTTGTTAACAGTAGAATCTGAAAACCTACCTCCACCTTGTGTGCCACTTGCCAAACTTCTTACTCTCAGATTTCTCCTTTTTTCCAACACGATGCCTTCATTCTCTTCTCGTTGCAAAAATAAAAACACCGCTCACCCAACATTGCTTACCCTATTCCTCTTAAATCCCAAATGTGACGAATCACATTTACATTACTTTGTTTGATCAACCAACTATCCACCATTCTTACGCGAGATAGTCAACCCAACTTTCTAAAACATTACCCACTACTCGAAAGCGCCGCACACTTCTCGCCCTCCAAACAGGATTTCCCAAACTGCCAGAATTCCTTCTCCCCAAAGAATACTTTCAAGCCCACGGATTTCCTATCGACTACATAACCCCCTTGAAATAAGCAGTTCGACACTTTTCCATAATCATTCTAGGGATAAAAGATAATCCCGCCCAAAACTTGCCATAACCCAGAGCATACGGTTCCACTCTTAGATAACCGCCAATCATCTTTTGGAGATTATTCTCAACTTAGCAATACTCTAATACTAACCAAACATTTGCACATCCCAACCACATACTTACCACCTACAAATCATTTCACCTAGATCTTCGGACGAGATGGCTCATCCTATAACAATAACGCCAACCCTCTACATATCTTGCCGGAAGCTCCTTACCACTTTAATGATTTACACCCCCAGATATGCCATAAAGGCATCACCAACTCATGGTTGCAATCACCATTCTACTACCTCATCCTAAAACAACTGCAAATCTCCACGATCACTTGTCCCGCATACCAATACCGTCATTTTCTCACTTGTCATAATACTAAAATCAGACTTCAAGGCATTTCACAACCTTGTCTTTCTCGAGTCTGAATAAATCACAAAACTATGATCCTCAAAACCAACCAACAAGATATCACTCCTTGTTGGCTCATCGCGACCTGCTGGAATCAAACTCCGATCGCCTGAAAGGTTAAGCGTACTACCTCGAATACTTAAATGCTCAAGGCCCAACCCTTCCAGTTGTGCTATAAATAAACTTCACTCCCACATAACCAACAAAACCTCATCAGTAAAGAACCACCTGACCGAACTAAAGATCTTCCATTTTTGTAAGATCCACACAATGTGGTCCAACATCGCATTAGGTACACCTTTTTTTTAAATAACTCTTCGCTTCCTCACGAAACTCCTCAAAACTAACCATAACCACTTCTTTATTTCTAGCATTCCGCCATTCACCACGAAAATGGTTCTGACTTCCACGACAACAGCCAGCGTTGAGATACTTCCCCTATGCCTCCAACCAACAAGGATTCCCAAAGAAATCTACCTCTTCCACTGCAACAGTTAACTGCTAAAAATATATCTTTACGACATCAAATTCCACTCCCGACACAACCATTTGTCGACGTTCACATCTCAAATCTCGGAACAAACGGTAAGCCACTATAGTTCCATCATCCTTAACGTCATAGGTCAGTGCCTCCATAACCACCTCCGCTATTCACCACTCTTACATAGAAGAGTACAATATCAAATACCTTCTACCCTCTGCTAGAGCGATACACTTCCACTCTCAAAACTTTCATCATTCTTAATTGCAACATTTCCCATGACCTAGAGAGTTCATAACCTTCATGCATGGCACACAAATATAAAGTATTAATTTAAACTCTTGACACGTTTGAAAATTTAGAAGATAATTACATTTTAAGACAATCTTGAGTGTACACGACACAACTCTGACTTAGTCAAGCACAACGTTTTCAAGAATCGTTCAACCTCAAATTTACGACAAATTTCTCTTCATCCACCCCAATATCAGCGTTGGCACAATTGAAATTATTTCCGATAAACTTTACAACACGATTTATAAAATACTACAAAGTTGCTTACACTGAGCATACCAAACGACTCTCACCCTTATTGATATGACAACACATGTTTGTATCAAACTCACTTATAAAATCATGCGATCAAATGTTGTTTTGACTTTCATACCAAAAGGTAACTCAGTTATAAAGGGATGTATATATTATTTCCCCCACACCAAAAATTGAAATTTATCACTCAATGCCATAAACTTGTCTTTTCAATTCAAACACATATTTGCATGCGTCGACACGTTTTCAAATCAACTACCTCGTAAGGTACACACACGCCAAAATATATAATGTGAATGATATGAAAAGCTCCACTAATTTATTTGACACACAACGCATGTGACTCAATGACATTGAAGGCTATTTACTCCAACAAGGTCAACTGTTTACATTCACTATAATTTATTCCAGACTCCTCGCTTCCGACCAACCAAACGGGGTTCCCTACTATGCCACAACCTCCGGCACCAACGTCTTCTAACAACCTTGGAAGCCCAAAAACTAGTCATCACCGTGACTATTGATTCATAAATCAAGCGTCCTCATTCTGGCCCAAACAAACCCACCAATAATAACTCTTTTCCATCCGATCCTCTCTACATATTAGCAGTCAACACCGATATCGTCTCTCACCCCCTTCAATTATCTATAGCTTTAGAAGCCTCATCTCTATCATTCGATTCTTGAATTAACACTCTCCTGCTTCTCACTAATCGACATACCACTTTTCCAAACCGAAGACTTCCCTGGAGCGACAAGCTCACCTCCTATCTTCATTCTCTTCCTTATGGACTCAAGACGTCCTTTCTCAACGAAATATCTACATCCCGCACGATAAGCATCCTAAACGGTATTAACCTTACTATCAAAAACGAACTTCCACCACCCGCTAGACTAAAACTATCAATCTATGGATAGAACTCTCTACCCTGAACCACACTCAACAATAGCACTTGAGTATACCCATGCACCTGTAAATTCAAAATGGCATTGGCCAGAGGCGATTATGAATTTACCTTACATGAGAGTACTTACTATTGTTGTCACACCTCACGATGAACAAGGTATTTCTTAAAGGCTCCCTATTTCTCAGTTGTGTCCATCTACTCCATAGTTTAAGTTTAGACCCATCCGGTCACCTAAATCCCTTAAACTATGGCTCTGATACCAACTATAACAACCCATCCTTAATTACAACAAGATAGCAACTTAAATCTTAAATAAAAATGCCAAACGACCCAAAACTACAGCTAAAATACAAGCTTTTGCAGAAAGACAACATAGTACACAATTGAGAATACACCAACTTGGATCTATAATGGAGGTCCTCTAATTCAGCTCCAGCTCACATCTTCTCCTAAAACTTAACCGCTCCTTCTACAACTACTCTTTACCTGAAAAAGGGTTTTAGATTTGAAAAGAGTAAGGGTTAGACCGAAAGGTCTAGTGAGTCCCCTCTTGCAACAACTTTTAATTCAACAAAACATTCAATAATTCAACATAAAAATGAACCATTTTCAGCTTCCAGGAAACCTTTAACTTTCAGTGAAACTTCTCCGCTCACACTACCGCCACCCTAAGGTGACAACGTGTCTGTGACTCACACTGCCTTTGTTGGGACACCCCCCCCAACGGCATAAATGGAACACACCCCCCAGTATGAGCACAGGCGGGCCACACCCCCTGACTTTGAGCCTTCTCACTTAGGACCATGTATGCATACATTTCCACTTGGACAATAAAAATAAAAATCATCTTTAGCATTTAAATAAATTTCGCAAGTAAGTGCTAAAGCAACATTATAACAAAGCTCGCATATAATTTCCATAATACTCATGCCATCATATAAAATCAAAGTTTAAAATAAACTTTCGCATGCCATCGTAAATGAATCAAAGTTTAAGAAAATTTAAAGTTTACTTGCTTTCGCCATCAAAAGGTTTAGTTAGAAAAACTCACCTGGCGTCCTTAGCTTCAATCTGACGTCTACTCTCACGGTTTGAACCAGAACCTATAAAGGAACATCGATCAGTGAATCCTCAATCTCAACTATTTAACAAAATCAACTCTAAACCCAATAATTCTCAACGGTCTCCTAATAATTAAGAGAACCCGACCTGCTAAAATCCAATTCTATACACGATTCACAAATCCTAAAATCCCACAATATAGAATTGGACCAGACCACAACACTTAACCCAACCCCAAAATATTTCAAACTATCTTAATTTAATTTACGTAGATTAGAATTTGGGCTTCGGCCCAAACATCGCAACCCTGGGCTTCGGCCCATACACCAGAGACCGGTGACCGAGTCCAAGAGTCGACCGGTGCTTAAGGAGCGACCGGAGCCCCAACGACCGGACTCCCTCGCGACCTGGTCAAACGTCGACCGGTTTCTCTCTCTCTCTCTCTCTCGACCTGGTCAAACATCGACCGGTCTTTCACTCTCTCGAGACCTGGGTTAGCCATCGACCGGTGCCAAGTCTCGATAACAAAGGGTTTTCGATAACTTCCCACTCCACAGAGGTCGGGACTCGATCGAACTGCCAAATCCCTTTGCTGGAAACGATTACATCCCTAACCAAAAAGATGGACTACGATCTCAAAATACTAGCAATCTATACTCATATTTACCAAAATGAAATCCAACCTTCCCAACACCACAAAACCCTTAGGTTACATCCATTGACTCAATCTCCAAGGATTCAAAAGAAACTGATATCAAAGACTATTGATTGAAGATTGTAACTAAGAGAAAGCTTACCTTTAGGAGTAACCAAAAACTTGAATCTCGATCAATGCCCTCTTCTTCACTCGATCGCCCCAACTTCGTTCGTTTTCTCTATCTCTTTCTCAGACGCCCTATGGCAAAAGAGAGGTTTTTAGGGTTAAACCCCTTTTGCAAAGTTACCTCTTATCTCCTTTTCCTTTGAGTCTTGTTCAAAAAATCTCCCCACTTTTACGTTATTAAAATTTGTACCCGGTTATTACAGTGTTGAATGAAAAAAAAAACTGTTTATAAATATTTAAAATGATAAAAAAAATTAAAATAATATGAATTATTTAAAATAACATAAATAATTTGAAATCAACGAGTTCATAACAATATATCTAATAACTTAAAATAAATTTATAACAATAAAGTATTGTTGTTTGATTATAATTCTTTAATTTATGCATATTGTAAACTATTTTTATTTTAATGAGATTTGTAATTAAAAATTGTAGCACAAGGGTAATTTTGGAATTAATCTAACTTGATGCATTAAGTTAAGATGGGCTAACATGTTAAGTCAATATCTTAATATTAAGTTAAAATCAAACACTTTAATATAACTTAACCAATTAAACTAACCACCAATTAAGCTAATTAAGTTGAAAACAAACACTCTCTAAATGTTGGATCATATTAAATTGATGTATATATAATTATGTAGAGGTGATGAAATAGCATCATTAAAGAGGTTAATCACATCGATGAAAGTAGAACTGATGGAGATGTAAGAAAGATATTCAGAAATAAGTCTGAAATTTGCAGAACTAAAAAATGAAAGGCAACGACTTGTGATGACTTTAAGAAGTCGAAAGAAATGCTAGTCATCCATCCATTAATCAAAACTTTTCATCATGTATAAAAAATTGCATAAAAAATTTCTCATTAATTAATTAACACATGATGCATGCAATATAAAAAGAAAAGTAAAATTTAACTGTGATTTCCAATTCCAATAAAAAGAAAAGAAAAGTTGATAATGAAGAATGCATGAAAAAAATTAAGAGAGATGATATTTGGGTTTTAAAGATGATAAGTGATGCATAAGGACCAAATCCACAATTTAGTATTCTTTGTTTTAAAGGTGTATAGGTTAAAATGAAAGAGAAAAATAAATTGATAATTATACTTATAGTGTGCAAAGCACATGATGCCTTTAACCATTAAAAGTTAACAGTGTTAGTGTTCAGGCACCATAGCCACAATATATTGCATACCACAGAGACTATATCCACAATAAATATAAAATGAGGACCATAGTCAAAGAAAACACAAAAACACAGAGACCAAATCCACAATTCACTCTAATATAATGCACGTTATTGGTCCAATTTACTATTAATTTATTATTTATTTGTATGGTCCAATCTCCCTATTGCTTTCTAATTATTGTTTCTTGATAAAAGTTATTTATATTTCCTCATTGTTGATGTCTGTTTCAAATTGCTTTCTGTTATTGATATCAACCGACCATGGAAAGGTTTATTAAATGTCATATCAGATATAAAGTTGATGCAATCCAAATGAATGAGTTGAACAAATCATTCTTTGTTCATAAATAATGTTAGGATTAATCATGAACATTTCTTGTGTATATATATGGACAAAAATTATAACGAAAATAGAAATTCTTATACATAAAATCTATGTATTAACATAATACAACATACAATCAATCGAAACTTTAGTCAATAAACCGCACCCCATGACCCAATCTTTGACATTTAGGGGGTGCTTGGGATTGCTTATTTGAAGCCTTTTTAGCTTATTGCGATTTGGCACCGGAGATAAGCATTTTTGAGTGTTTGGATGAACAAAAACTAAAATGGCTTATAGCGGTGTCAAACCGCTGAAAAGCCCTTTTTGATAAGTCATTTGGTTTTAACTTATCAACTTTTTGAAAAATGCTTATGACTTTTTTGGTTATTTAATATGTATAAGCAATCCTAAACACCTTCAAATAACAACTTATTAGCTTATTACGTTTTGGTACCACAATAAGCTAATCCAAACACTTTTTTAAAAACTCCGGTTTGACACCGCATAAGTTGATAAACACTTTTTAAAATAAGCATAAGTTGTTTTAAATAAGCAATCCCAAACATCCCCTTAATATGTATATTTCGTGTCAAAGAAAGCCCACTAAGAACACCACACTCCAAGATCCAAGCAATTATATGATTTATTTAATGCTCATTGATTGGAGTTTATTAAATGTTTTAATTTCTATTTCGGTTCCTATGTTGGACAAAGTTTTTCTCCAACAAATAATAATACTAAAAACTCGATATATATTAGTGATTTTAATGTCATCAAAGATTAATTTTTGTATAATTGTAATTCACATCTCCACAAGACAGGTCTACTGCTGTGAGTCCTGTTGGAACGCTACCTATCACCTGATCAACAAGACAAGTCTACCTATTGCCACCTGATCAACGTGCGACATTTCTAAACCATGCCAATCCTTCAACCTCCATATCACCAGCACCCCACCGACTCCCCTCGTTCCCAAGTACCACACCCAATCAAATACAAATTATTATTGTAATAATTGAAGTTTGTTCCTTAAAAGAGATTTCAAAATGATTTTTTTTTTGGTTTTAGAGATCAAGTATTCTTACATTATTTTGATAAGTATATTAATAAAGGAAAAAATTTAAAAAAACCTAACAAATTATCCCATTTTAAATGATTAAGTCCTTGAATTATTTTTTTTGAATGAAAAAACCATTAACTATCTCATTTTAAATGATTAAGTCTCTGAACTATTTTTTTTATTGAAAAAAACCATTAAACTTTCTCATTTTAAATGATTAAGTCCTTGAATTATTATTTTTGAATGAAAAAATCATTAACTATCTCATTTTAAATGATTAAGTCTCTGAACTATTTTTTTGATTGAAAAAAACCATTAAACTTTCTCATTTTGAATGATTAAGTCTCTGAACATTTTTTTCAATAAAATAAACAATTGAAGTTTTAGAAATTAGTTATTTGCATCATTTTAAACCAAAAAAACATACTGGTAATCGACTAGGAAGGTTTTAAAGCAAAAAGAAACCTAAATCAGTTTTATGGTTCTCAAACCTTATGCTATTCAAACCCCACGCAAACCCCGATACCACTCCCCCTCGCCACTCTTTGTAGCCCCATCGTTGTCTGTTTTCCATATCGCCTATCACGTTCTTGGCCCCTGCCATCGATCTCCCTCTATTTGATCAATTTTTTAATCATTTGATTCTCCCTCTTTTGATAGATACAAGGTAGATCAAAAATAGGGAGATCCATGGCACGAGGCAACAACGTGATAAGCGATATGGAGAACTGATACGAAATGTTTGCACACCTCTAAGACATGATAAATTAAATCTCAAAGCAAGTATACAATGGGATCTAATATCGTCTCTCAAGTAATAAAGTGGTAAAATAACGAATATCGTCCCACAGAGATTGGAGTAAAAGTTGATTAAAAAGTAAGAAAAAGAAAAGATTTCAGATGGCAATTTTGAAGACTTTGATTTGGTTTGGTTTGTTATTTGATTAGATTAACAGAATAATAAAGCAAGCACAGGTGTAAGACATTTAGGTGAGACTTAAAACACAAATTCCAACAGACTTATGCTACAGGCATGTTGCATCATGAGTTGGCCATAACTAGATCCACCATCTATTTTGAGGGTATTCCTCTCGGACTTCAATATTCACACTACTGTTTAGATTCGACTAAACACATCTCTGTGCAGCCTCCAACTATTTATAGTGTAGAATAAAGTCCTCAAAATACATGGACGATCAAATCTCTTTGTATCCAAAACCGCTCTCTCGAGCCGATTCCCATATCATTCAAGTTGATGTGTTCAAAGTGGCTTATCTCTAAGTCCACTACACTTTAACACCTTTGATTAGTGATCAACTTGTCGAGAATAAATCAGTTTTGGAAAATATAAATGATAAGTCTACTTATCAGTAACTCTCTCAAGTCTACTTCTTATATCATTCAAACTGACGTGCTTTTGATGACTTATCTCCAAGTCCACCGCACTTTAACACTTTAGCAAGTGATCAATTCGACAAGAAGTATCATTGAATTTTATAAAACTTGAAATGAAATGATGGAGCATTGTTATTGCGAAACAATGTCCACCTTTCTTTGGTTTAAAATCTCACATTTCCGTCTCACACCCAAGCTAATAAATTTAGCTACTCATAATTAAAGACATAAAGAGATAAATGACGGAAAGTAAATGCATAAATGTAAATGACATAAATTAAATGACAGAATGTAATGTTAACACCCCGAATTTTGGGTTGACCTGATTAAAGGAGAATTTGTTGGCAGTGGCCCGCACGAGTTGCCGCACGGCTTGGCCCGCGCCATAACCCGCACGGTGCACTATCCGTTTGAAGTTCCAGTGGGCGGTGCGATTAAGGCGAGAGTTGGGCCGCGCCGCAACCCGCGCGGTGGCCCTGAGCGGGTTAAATGAGGATTTCAGCCTAAATTTCTCATTTCATCTTTTATTTTCTTCTAAGTTTCTCTCCCAACCTTCTCCCTCTTCATTAACTTCATTTTAAGGTTTGGTTCAACCTCCATCTACCTCATTGAATTCTAGAGTTAAGAGCATTGTCCAAGGTTTTGGTTTTGGAAGCTTCACCACCATCTCCATCTTCATCTTCTCCAAGAAGTCAAAATCTAGGTTTTGTTTTTTCTTCTAAAACCTACTTGGTGAGTTCCTACTATCATTTTCTAAACTTTATACATGTCAAAGCTTACATTTTGAACTCCTACATATCTCCTTGGATTTAGATTTAAGTTTATCACATTTTGACCTAACTTGGGTTTTGGGAGATTTTAGGGTTCCCAACCATTTTCAAGAAAAATAAAGGGTTCCATCTTATTTAAAGTAAAATGGGTATTACTATCAATTTTATGTGATTTACTTGAAGGAATGTATATAATCTCATTTTATGACTTTCATTCTTATCAGCAGTTAAACATGGAAATGCACCTTGGGATTAAAATGTTATTGGAACCATATGACGAACTATGGTTGGTCACAATGAAATTGTGACAAGTCTAGACTATTACTAGTGGATCCCTAGGTATTGAGTCGTCTTATATTATTGGGATGTCTTTTCCCCTTTTTGTAGCTATGGATGCATTTGACCCTCGGAGGCCTTTGGTACGGTTATGTGAGATCGGTTACTAGCCATGGGTCATAATGTAGTCCTAGCGAACGAGGATGACTTGGTTTCCTCGGGGGCCCTCCTTCAGATCTTAGTACGGACCGACGTTTTTCGTGGCCATGGATTCCAAGTATTTAGCTCACAACTCGGATTGTGACCTACTTTTGTGTTCCGCTACAATCCTTGGTAAATCGGGTATCCCCCATCATCGCAAAATGAATTTTCGGACCGAATGGTCCTTATGTGACTAAGATTTAAATTGTAAGCTAAAATTTCTTGAAAAGATTTCCTTTCGATACAATTGTCTTTATCTCTTGAAATTATAAACTGTATGTTCTCACTAGTCTTTAAGCCTAACAATTTTTCTCAAATGATGTGTATAACAGGTTCCCTTAGCGGTTGGTTGCCAAGGGATTGAGAGTCGAGCATGGGTTGAGGCATTTTTGAGATGAATAGTATTTGATGATGGGCATGAAACTAAGTCCCTTATTTTGGTGATTTTTGGATTGACAACCGATGTAATCTAGATAGTTTATGTTTAGATTAGTTTGTTGTTCATTTCCATATTCGTACACAGTTTTTTTTGTAAAGGCTTACTACTTTTCCCCTTTATGGGAGGTTTATATCAAATACAAACGTCATATTGCCCAATTTTGCAAATTTTAAATTACTCTGAATTTTAGGCGACAGTGAAGAACAAGTACCCGCTTCCAAGGATAGACGACTTGTTCGATCAACTCCAAGGAGTGGGATGTTTCTACAAAATCAATTTACGTTCGGGTTACCACCAAGTGAAGGTGAGAGAAGAGGACATACCGAAGACAACTTTTAGAACGCGTTATAGCCATTACGAGTTTCTCGTGATGCCATTTGGTCTAACTAACGCACCGACAGTATTTATGGATTTGATGAATAGGGTGTGCTGACCGTTCCTGGATAAGTCGGTCATCGTATTCATTGATGACATACTTGTGTACTCCAAGAGCGAGTTAGAGCACGAGCAACACCTTCTTGAAGTCCTAGAAGTGTTGAGGAAAGAGAGATTGTACGCCAAGTTTTCCAAGTGCGACTTTTGGCTTGAGGAGGTGCAATTTTTGGGTCACGTTGTTACTCGAGACGGAGTGAAAGTGGACCCCTCCAAAATTGAAGCTATGATGATTTGGGAGCCTCCCAAGAGTCCGTCCGAAATACGAAGTTTCTTGGGTTTGGCGGGATATTACCGTAGATTTATTCAAGACTTTTCGAAAATCTCTTCTTCCTTGACGGTTTTAACTAGGAGGAATGTAAAGTTCGATTGGACCGAAATGCAAGAGAAGGCGTTCCGGATCCTACAAAAGAAGTTGTGTGAAGCTCCAATCTTGTCGCTACCTAAAGGGTCGGAAGACTTTGTAGTCTATAGCGACGCTTCGAAAATGGGATTAGGATGCGTGTTGATGCAAAGAGGCAAGGTAATCTCTTACGCCTCAAGGCAACTTAAAATTCACGAGAAAAACTATCCTACCCACAATTTGGAGTTATCAGCGGTGGTGTTCGTCTTGAAGCTATGGCGACATTACCTCTATGGCACGAAATGTATACTCTACACGGATCATAAGAGCCTGAAGTATGTCTTTGATCAAAAAGAGTTAAACATGAGGCAAAGGTGGTGGCTCGAGTTACTCAAGGATTACGATTGTGAGTTGTTTTACCATCCCGGTAAGGCGAACGTAGTGGCCGATGCGTTAAGTCGGAAGGACTATAGCGGAAGTATTCGGGCTACCCATTCAAGAATCGAGTTAGTGTCTAGTCTTGTTGAGAAGATCAAGACATCGCAGGTAGAAGCATTGTTGGAAGAAAATCTCAAGGAGGAAGTCATGACAAAGCAACGTTTTCTCTTAACGGAAGATAGCCGTGGGGTAAAACTATTCAACGGTCGTGTGTGGGTGCCCAAAGTTGGGGATAACCGTGAACTACTTCTTGAGGATGCCCACAAGTCCAAGTATTCCATTCATCCAGGAAGTACAAAGATGTACTGGGACTTGAAGTTACATTATTGGTGGCCGGTGATGAAACTTAATGTGGCGCGTTACGTAGAGCTTTGTGTGACGTGCTTACAGGTGAAGGCCGAACATCAACGACCGTATGAGAGTCTTCAGTCCTTAAAAATTCCTGAGTGGAAGTGGGAACATATTACCATGGACTTCGTAACGAAGTTGCCCAAAACTCTTCGAGGTCACGATACCATTTGGGTAATAGTCGATAGATTGACTAAGAGCGCTCACTTTTTGGCTATGCGCGAGACCTTGCCAATGGACAAGTTATCAAAACTCTACATCGATGAAGTGGTCTCGAGGCATGGATTATCCTTGTCGATCATGTCAGATCGAGATAGTCGGTTCACATCAAACTTTTGGGATGGTTTTCAGAAGGAGCTTGGTACGCGAGTAAAGTTGAGTATGGCTTACCATCCACAGACCGACGGTCAAAGCGAGAGGACGATCCAAACGCTGGAAGACATGCTGAGGTCTTGTGTCATCGATTTCGGGGGCAGTTGGGACTCTCACATACCTTTGGTGGAGTTTGCGTACAACAATAGCTACCACTCGAGCATTGGGATGGCACCATTTGAGGCGTTGTACGGGCGGAAGTGTCGAACTCCCGTGTGTTGGCTTGAAGTGGGAGAGAAGCAATTCGCCGGACCTGAAATCATGCAAGAGATGGCCGATAAGGTCAAAAGCATTCGGGAAAGATTAAAAGCGGCCCAAGATCGGTAGAAGAGCTATGCCGATAAGAAGAGGCGGCCGATGGAGTTTCAAGTGGGCGATCGTGTGATGCTTAAGGTGTCGCCATGGAAGGGCATTATCATTTTCGGAAAACGTGGGAAGATGAGTCCCCATTTCCTTGGACCTTTCAAAGTGCTTAAGCTGGTGGGTTTGCAAGCCTACCAATTGGAACTGTCGTCAAAGTTGAGCAGAATCCACAACACGTTCCATATATTTTACCTTCAGAAGTGTTTGGCTGAGGAAGAAAACGTCATTCCTCTCTCCGAGTTAAGAGTGGATGAGGGTAACCGGTGTGTAGAAGAACCCGAAGCTATCTTAGAGAAGAAGTCTAAGAAATTGCGTCACAAGGAGGTCACCATGGTCAAGGTGCAGTGGAACGATCATCGGGGAGCCAATGTGACGTGGGAAGCTGAAGAGGATATGAAGCGAATATATCCTCATCTTTTCGAGTAGTTGGGATTTCGGGGACGAAATCATCTCCAAGTTGGGGAGGATTGTAACACCCCGAATTTTGGGTTGACCTGATTAAAGGAGAAATTGTTGGCAGTGGCCCGCACGAGTTGCCGCACGGCTTGGCCCGTGCCATAACCCGCACGGTGCACTATCCGTTTGAAGTTCCAGTGGGCGGCGCGAGTTGGGCCGCGCCACAACCCTTGCGGTGGCCCTGAGCGGGTTAATTGAGGATTTCAGTCTAAATTTCTCATTTCATCTTTTCTTTTCTTCCAAGTTTCTCTCCTAACCTTCTCCCTCTTCATTAACTTCATTTTAAGGTTTGGTTCAACCTCCATCTACCTCATTGAATTCTAGAGTTAAGAGCATCGTCCAAGGTTTCAGTTTTGGATGCTTCACCACCATCTCCATCTTCATCTTCTCCAAGAAGTCAAAATCTAGGTTTTGGGTTTTCTTCTAAAACCTACTTGGTGAGTTCCTACTATCATTTTCTAAACTTTATACATGTCAAAGCTTACATTTTGAACTCCTACATATCTCCTTGGATTTAGATTTAAGTTTATCACATTTTGACCTAACTTGAGTTTTGGGAGATTTTAGGATTCCCAATCATTTTCAAGAAAAATAAAGGGTTCCATCTTATTTGAAGTAAAATGGGTATTACTATCACTTTTATGTGATTTACTTGAAGGAATGTATATAATCTCATTTTATGACTTTCATTCTTATCAGTAGTTAAACTTGGAAATGCACTTTGGGATTAAAATGTTATTGGAACCATATGAATAACTATGGTTGGTCACAATGAAATTGTGACAAGTCTAGACTATTACTAGTGGATCCCTAGGTATTGAGTCGTCTTATATTATTGGGATGTCTTTTCCCCTTTTTGTAGCTATGAATGCATTTGACAAATATGTAATTTATGTAATTTATCGTGTAATACAATATGTAATTTATGTTATATATAGGGGTTAAATCATGTGAGGACCAAAAAAATGTTGAGGACCATGAGAACCAATCTTAATCATCCAATGGTTTTGATCAAAATTATGCCATTAAAAATGGTGGCATTTTTGTAATATTTGTGAAAATTCTACCTATTTTCACAACTAATTTGTAATATTTGTAAAATTTTAAATTACACTCCCTAATCCATCTTCTTCTCCGGTGCCTTCTCCCATCGCCTCCTCAAATTTCCAGCGCCTCCTCCCATCGTTTTCTCTCCCATATGCCGTTCATTTCTTAGTATTATTTGTCCCATTTTAAAACCCTTTTCACCCACTTTTACCATTTCAAACACCCATTTGAGTCTTCTTTCTTTCTTTGGTCCAAATCATCCATAAAGTCAAGAGATAACTTAAAAATCGAATTTTGACGTTGGGAGCCACTGTGACAAGCCACCACTGTGGTGAGTAACGACCGAAAATCTTTATGAGGATTTTATTGCCAAAATTATGAAAAAGATTTGCTCGTATGGGCATGGTCAAAGTTGAAGCCTTTCATGAAAAAGAGAAGAATGAAGACAAGTTTGGGAAGACGACAAGTGATGAAAGGTCCCTTTCTCCCCCTCAAGTCACTTTCATCTTTTCCACTATATAAAGGAGCTTGGGGTTGACATTTGAATCACTTCATTCAAGCATCAAACACCTTATTTTTCAAGTTCTTAGTTGAGTATTAGTTTTGCCCTTGTATTCTTAGATTTAATTTCTGCACTTTTAATTTCTTCACCACTAGGGTCTATGACCACAGTGGCAAGTTTCAGATTAATGCAATTTAATTTTCATCTTTACTTTTCTTTTATCATGTCTTTTTTTTATAACTAGTAGCTAAACCTTCGGTGTAAGCCAAACCCGAGATGTTAAAATGTAACACTTGGGTGGTACCGCATGTGGCTAACTTCTCGGTTTGGTTATCTAAGTTGAAGCTTCATCTCAACGCGGATAAGCCGATCACTTGTGTGTCTTAATATTAGATCTTTGACCTCGAGAGGGGCGGATCCGAATAGGGCTTGGGTGATGGAAGGAGGTTTGAGAAAATCTTCAATAATCGCATAGAGATATGGACTTTTGCATAACCGAGCTAAGGTCCAGATGTCGGTTGAGTTGGTGTGTCATAGAGATATGCACATCTCTCCATACTGGCAGGGCTAAGATCTTCGAGATCTACTTAGTAAGATTGGTTAATCGAAAGTTAGCACTTGTGGATACTTTATAATAAAACCGTTATTGCAACCTATACGACATAGCTTCGAGAGGAGGAAATCGTGTGGGGTCACATTGTGACCGGTTTTATTAATCATTTAAGTTATTAAAATACTCTCGGAGAAAACTTACACCCGTACCCACTTTTTATTATCTTGTTAAATTAAATCTTTAATATTTTCGCTATAAACCAACCAATTTTATAAAACTCTAAACTTTGCATCGAAAGTTCGTGGAACTCTCTAAATTTTAGTAGTCCACTCCCCATGGATACGATATTTGGTCATTACCATTATATTACTTGAAAATTGAACGTAATATTTGGTGTATACTTGCATCATTATTGTGCCACATTTTATGCGTGTGTATTTTTTCTATCAGCCGCCATAACCCAAACATAAAGAATAGATCCAGACCAAACCCATCGTCGGAAACCATCTCCATCTATCTCCATCACCATTGGAGTGGGGCATACGAGAATGTCTTCCTTCTTCACACATTTCGAGATCCATTGATGCATTTTACAGATAAAAGCTTCAGAATTCAAATTTCATTGAATTTTTCTGTGCTTTTGATGAATCTGGCGAATACAATACAAGATCGTTGTTGAAGAAAGCGAATTGAAGACAATGGGGAGGATCACCGACTATTATCTACAAAGGTTCCTTCTGATTCTAAGGGTGCGTTTGGTATCCGGACAGAACAAGACATAACAGAATAAATAGGACATAACAATTGTTCAACGTTTGGTAAGATAGAGGTAGACAAGACATAGGCTAAATGACCATTTTACCCCTATTGAGTTGTTTATATCTTATATATATATTGATTAATTTATGTAATTTATTAAATTATGATACAATTTTGTTGTTTATAACAAAATATAGAAAGGGTTTTGGTCAAGACGATTAAAATGTCATTAAACTAAAAAGTTTATGTAGTTTCCAGTTTTTATTTTTATACCTTTTCTATATATTTTTATTATTAATATATAATAAATTACATAAATTGACCAATATATAAAAACCGTATAAAAATAATATTTTGAGAACAATAAGTGAAAGTTGAAAGAGCATAAAATACAATAAATAAAACCGAAAGAATGCATAAAATGTAACGAGGAAGGCCTATTTGTTGTTTTAGATAATTAGATTTTATGTTGAGGTTATATTAGAAAAATATAGGTCTGTTCCACCTTAGTCTACTCTATGCCACTTAAAAATCCTGCCAAACATGAAACTGTGACCCATGTTCTATTATATTCTGTCATGTCTAGTGTACCAAACGTACCCTAACGATTTTGTCTTCCGGGCATAACCTTCAATCTAGATTCCCTGATCATTGATTTTGATTGTTAATCGATCTCAGTTGAAGAGGTTCTTCCCGCTTCCTCTACTGTTACCTGATTTTTAGATTACACATTGTTAACTTTTTTATTAAGTTCAAATCGATGTTTTGTACAAAATGATTAGATGTTTCTCGTTTTTTTGGTTGATTATTGGTTGCGATTCAAGGTTGTTGAGCAAAAATTTTGTTAATTTAAATCCAATTATAGTTCATGGATTAGAATACAACTCTGGAGCAAAATTGAAACAGAAAACCCAACAACCACATTTTTCATAGATTTGAGGTTTTTTGTTTCCCAAAACTGTGTTTGATTTCATATGATGAAATAATATATAGATGAAAATTATGTTTGATTTTATGGGGTGAAATAATATATAGACTGAAATTTGTTTGATTTTATGGGGTGAAATAGATTATAGATCAAAATTGTGTTTGATTTCATATGATGAAATAACAAATATGAAAATTATGTTTATATTTTATGAGGTGAAATAGCCTATAGATGAAACACTGTCATTATTAACCTTATAAAAAATAATTTTTATTATGATTTAATTGGTGAGTATGTGTTTCATTTGGTGAGATTCTGTTACCAAAATGATGATTATGCCATTTTCTAATTAAAGACAACTTTAAATTAAAACCATAGGATCAAAACCAAATTAGGGTTTGGATCAGTCCTCACGGTTTTCAACCTTTTTGTGATTCTCATTTGATTACCATCATATATATATATATATATATATATATATATAGACACGTTCAGAGGAAACTGCAAAAAAAGGGTAAACTAAGAAATAGACTTATAGACATTGATTGAGACCAATCCAATGATTAATAATAATCAGCAATAAAATTGATTTAAATTAATGAAAAGGATATTACTGGAATTTGAAGCGCCTAATCAGATAAGGAAATTGTAACAAATTCAGCAAGGAAATCGAATTGCTAAAATTATGGAGATCATGTCGCTCATCATTATGTGCCGATTTGAAACTTTCAACTCAAAAAATACAGAAAAATTCATAATCAACCGATTGTAAATTGGATCGAAATGGAATCGGTGGTAGAAGACATGATAGGTGGTAGAAGACATGATTGGAGAATCGATTACCGGAGTAAATCTTGTCAGAGAAGGATTCGATGATGAAGAACACGTTGATGGTGAATCAGAAAGAAATGATATACAAACACGTAATGTAATCAATAGAATTTATTATTCAATCGCCTGAACTGATATACAAATACGCATTCCAACGAATTGAATTTATTATTCCATCATCTGAAACTAATTGATCAAATCTCAGTATTGCCATGTTCATCGTCAATGTTTTTGGATTGATATGCACAAAGGAATATATGTATGAAGATTATGTAGAATCTTATGAGTTTGAGTTCATTAAAATTCCACACTGTGAATATGCATTTGTGAATCTTATGAGTTTGAGTGAAAAAGTGAAGGGAATGGATCATGTCATGAGTCATCTAAGATTCTGCATGTATGCATTTGTGAATGAATGTACTGAACATTTGGATAACATACACGAGTGAATATTTTATGTTGCTTTGTTCATTTATTATGTTTTCAGGATTCTACACTACGAATATGCATTTGGAATTATGTATAATCTTGGGAGTTTGAGTGAAAAAGTGAATGGGATGGATCATGTTACGAGTAAGTTAAATTTTTGATTGTATACATTTGTGAATGAAAGAACAAAACAATTGGATAACATACATGTGTGTCTATTTTATAAATTTATGTCAATATTTCAATGTGCATACAAAGTATTGTACTATTTTCCTTATGCACATGTGTATGACTAGTATGCAGTATGCATATCAGATGGCTTATTATATGAAATGCACATGTGAATTTCATATACATAAGGAAGGTTTGCATATAATTTTAGGCTTTTGAAAAAATAGTTAGTGCATTTGTGACTCATGAAGTATATGCATTTGTGATTAAGTAAAATCATTGAAAACAAGTACAAATTAGGGTGACTCATTAACTTGTTATTAATGAGTTAGAATGAAAAATTGAATGAGATTGATAATATATATGAAGCATGCAAGTTTTTTCAAGAATGCATTTGTAAATGAATACCTATTTTAATTAACTACCTCCCTAACTATGCAGGTTGGGCCATTGAAATCAATACTCCAATAGGAATAATGTTTTGGATCCTAAAGTGGAGGATTGTGTTATACGTAAAGTTGGATGGGTGTATGAGTCAATTGATAAAAACAATTGAAATGTATACAAATTATGAAGGTATAGCGGGGTTCGAGGTGAGACGGGGGGCACAAAAAACGAAAAAAAATAATATAATCAAGTTGAAATATGTTTTGTGCAGTAGGTCAGGGTATCCAATTAAGAGACATACAAGTTGGCACAATGAACGAAAAACCTGATAAGAAGAAACGAAATATGAGCTTTAAAAAAACCGTGTGTATTGCATGCATAAAGCTTAAACTTGTTTGATAAACACTTATTTGAACTTATTTTTCATATCGAATCCCTTGTATTTCAACATGATTTAATAGCTAATAGACCCCTTTAATCTTGGTTATTGATTAATCATAAATAGGTGCCAAAAAGGATGGATTAAGTAGACACAAAGCATATATTTTGAAAAATTACAAAGCTTGACATATTTTTCAAATGCTTATTCATTCAATGCATAACTATTAAAATTTGATCTGGGCATATTTCTGAAAGAGGACATAGGCTGAGCATAGAAAATCAAATGTTTTAAAACAAGCCCCACGACTTCTTTTCAATATCAAGGGTTTTATTTCTTTCGGTTTTGTTTTTCCTTTGTAGCCGTTGGAGACAAGAAAGACGGAGCCTAAGCCCAAATAAATTCCACATGCGACTTTTTCTGGCGAGTTAACACGCCTCTAACCCGCGTTGCTACTGTGTTCAACTCTAAAACCATCTAGGTGACTTTTCCGGCAGGTTTAGTCGTGGCTCAAGTCGCCGACGACCCCTAAATGTGGGTTATTGGGCTTATTTCGAGTAGTTTTTGTGGGGGTTTAAAGATCGATGGAACCGTCGTTTGGAAGTGGGGATCGTGGCATAAATTGAAAGGAGAAAGATACGACTTTGGGGAAAGCTTTCGTTGGTATTTCTTCAATTCGTTAGGTAATTTTAGTTTGTAGGTTTACTCTTTGATTTCATAGTTAATCTTTTATGTTTTAGCAATGAGTTTGTAAACCTTTGATATGGAATGTGTTGAGACTTGTTGAACCATTTCATATCATTCAATTTCCATTTATGCAAAACTTGTTTTAATTGCTTTTCATAGTTGGGTAAATCAACTTGAGTAGGTACCCTCATATTGTTTAACCTAATTGTGTATCACTAGATTTAGCTTTGAACCCGTAAGTGTTTTTAGTTTTATCTTTGTAGTAAGTATTGCTTCAATTGATAATGGTGTTAATTGATAGTAGTGTAAGATTGTTTAATCTAGTCTAGTTGGTCGGTGTTCGATCATAAGATAGGAATGGTGTTTGTCTAATCTCTAAGCAACTGGTATTTGAAGCTCTGTGTTCGTAACTAGATTAGATTAACTAGTTAGAAATTAGTCATTGAGCTTCTTGTGCTAATCGACACTTGATAAACGGTGTATTGATGCATATCGATACTCACCCATTCTGGAATAAAATGAGAAAAATCTTTTTTATGAACAAGTCTGTGAGCCCGTGATCGTTACCAGATAATCAAACAACAAACAAAGATACGATTACCAACCTGTTTAGATTATAAACGCGGATTACACAGTTGAGTTCTTGAGTTTAAGTTCTCTGTTTTTTTCTCTCTATTTACTCTTTCTTACTATGTGTTGTGTGTTTTCTATCTGATCGATTGTAAAGAGAGAGAGAGATAATATCTAATAACTAGATATTATCAAAACATAAAATAATAATAAAACTTAATATCTAAAACTATAATATCTAGATATTAAAACAACTTTGACTTTATTACAGAATAAACCCTAGACTATGGTTGAGAGTGACTTTCAACATTAACTTCAGATTGCGATCTTCGTATTGGATGATCTTGAATCCAATGAGACTGTGTCTTAACAATCTCCCCCTTTGGATCAAGATCATTACGAAAATGATTTGTCAATACGATCTTCTCTTTCAGCACATAAGATGCAATCTCTTTCTCTAGCTCAGAATGCTTTAGCAAAGTATCTTCAAAGAAAATTTATCTGAAATCAGCATGTCTTCAGAATACTTTGATCTCCCAGTTCTTGGTCTTGTAATGTAATGGACTGAACATTTCTTCAAGCTTTAGATTCTCCCCCTTTTTGATGGAAAGTGCAACAACTTCATCAAAACTTTTAGTAAGAAATGTCAACCACTTGGAGTCTCTGATCCGTCAATTCAATAGTTATTCATCCTGATCTTTGCAAATCTAGACAAAATAGTCAAGTAACACCTGAATCAACTAATGAATCAGTTAACATGCATGTCAGTAACACTAAGTCACTGTGTGTAACAAATACACATTGGAAAGGAGCTGTTTGATGTTGACTCCCCCAGGGTTTCCATTTAATCATCCAAACACCACAAAGGTTATTTCTATAAACGTTATGACAAAGAAACAAATTCCTTGTGTGTTCGTGCTTGTGTTTGAAAGAATTAAGCACTGATGATTGCTTAGTTGGCTCAAAATTTGTGTAAACCACTGAGACAACAGTAAGTTAAACACAAACTCAATGTGCATGAGTGAAGTGCGAAGGTGGGGCAGACTTCCTTCTTTTCAATATCCAGATTTTCCAAATGAAAATCAGATAGCAAATGTGCTGCTTCCCCTTTGAAAATGTGAAACATTTTCTTGTTGAGAAGAAAATGAGTAGATGGTGAGGTTTGATCAAGAGTTGGCATGAGCTAGTTTCCTGTTTCAATAATGATCACCAAAGAATTGTGAATCACTAGAATTGTGGCTACCCGGCTCAGAAAAAGTTGGTGCAGAGTTGTGATATTCTTTTAACTCTGTTCTCACACGCTCTTTCTTTTAAACAGTTTGCTTACTCTAATCACACTCATTTCTTTTCGCTTCTCACACTCAATCACTAAGGATTAACTTCTTGGGTAGAAATCACTGGTTAAGGTGATTCCATAGAAGTTGTGTTAATTCCTAGCACAATGATTCCTTGTTTTCTTATGATGCACGTGATGCTCAGATTGGTTTAACTATTTCAGTTAAAGCACAAAATTGATTTTGAAAACATTTAAAATCACACTTCCATAATATAAAATCTGTTGAAAAAATCGGGAAGTGGTTTGAACATTAAAAACAATGTTTTCTATGATTGAAAGTTGTTCTTCTTTCAAACATATATGAGATGAAGATATAGAATTATACCTTAACGTACGATCTTCCATCTCATGAAGCTAAGCTTAAAGTCATAAAGATATGATCTTGTAAGCTTCTCTCAAAAATTCTGCAAAAGTCTTATGTCAAGTCAAAGTAAAATTTATTCACTTAAATTGAAAAGACAAAAAACAGTAAAACTTTTTAAAGTACGAGTTCTGATCAGAAATAATCAGAAGTCATCACCTTTTTACTCCCCCTGAAATTATGCATTTGAAACTTATCAGAAATATTATGCATAAAATTTCAGAAAAGTATGTATGTACTCCCCTTTGATGGTTGATTTCCTCTTGGAGTTTCGGAGTACAATCTCTTTTTCAGCACGGAGTAAGGTCTTTTGATCTTTGAAGTGCGGGTCTTGAACTATTGTGTTCAAAATCCATATTTCGTTGAAGTGCGGGTTCTAAGCTGATTTACTTAGAAGCCTCTTTGACATTTAAGTCCGGGTTTTGAACTGTTGTGTTCAAAAGCCTTTTTTTCTTTGAAGTTCGGGTTTTGAACTGCATTATTCAAAAACCATTGCTCTCCTACTCCCCCTAGACAGTAGGTACCTGCAACACAGAATCATTCCTTTTCTTTGGTATCCATTTCCAATTGGATCCAACTGTGTTAGCAAACGACTTTGGCACCCAATGAAATTTGGGCCCGCTTTGCTTTTTAGAATCAGATAAAGAATTTGAATGATAAGAGGGAACATGATATGTTCCAAACCAAACATCAGGATCTTTTCGAGAAGCATGATCATATCTATCATAATTTGAAAACTTTCTAGCAGACTGACGTAACTGGAATACTTTCTTCATAGAATATTTCTTGCGTGAAACGACAAGATTTGGTTTAGAAAAAGCAACATCCACAATTATATCATCTTTACTAGTAGTAATCTTATTACAGTCAGCACTAGAACATGATATAGCAGTCTCGTCAAACTCCTGTTTTGGTTGCCATTCAGACTTAACTTCAAGTCTTTTCTTGCTTATTGCTGAAACATTTGAAACTTGTGAGTTAGACTTTTGAGCA
Source organism: Arctium lappa (assembly GCA_023525745.1). NCBI lineage: Eukaryota > Viridiplantae > Streptophyta > Magnoliopsida > Asterales > Asteraceae > Arctium > Arctium lappa. The sequence goes on along the minus strand of CM042051.1, from coordinate 28,335,925 downwards.
ACAAACGAATGCACCTTCTTTGGCTTACCAGTAGTGTTCGGTTTCTGTGAATGCTGAGATATATTCTTACCTTTAGCATTCTTTGCTTTCACAGAGACTGACTTATCAACTTTCGTTGATTTTGCACTGTTCACAGGCATACTGGTTTTTCCCAAAGATTTCTTAATAAAAGATGAATGGTTAGGAAGTTTCGCATTAAAAACAAATTGTTCAAAACAACCATCTAAACCACCGTCAGAGTTAAGAAAATTAAACCATTCGTTTGATGAACCAAACATGTCATCAGAAGTAGAAGCCTTTGTAAAAACAAAATTTTCATAACGGTTGAAAAAACTTTTTGTTGAATCTCAATCAAAAGTCTTTCATCTGATAAAGAGTTCTCGAGTTCAGAAATTTTACTTTCTAACACGAGAGAAGGGACATAAATTTTACCTATAACAGGCTTCGCCTCCATCTCTTTTAAAGAATAACTTTGAAAGTAGTCAGTTGAAAGAGATTTCTTTTCATTATTTGGATAGTCATAACTATTATTCAACTTCGCATAATAAAATGGAAGGTGAACTTTAGATGACTTCTTCCGTTTTTCAATTTCATTGGCTTCATCCTCCTTTGATAGTTTAGTATTAAAAACTTGAAGTTTAGAGATTCGGTGAGAAACTAGCATAGAGGTATAATCTTAAAGTGCAGGCACTTCAGTTATACCCTTTTTAAGGCAATGAGGTTTCACATAACCGATTCCCCAATTTTCTTTATTCTTTTTCAGTTTGTTAAGATGGATGGTTTGCTCACTTTGACCTAATGAGTATAACTTCTTTTCCAAAGCATCTAATTTTGCAATTAAGGTCTTGTTTTCTTTAGTACATGAAGAATGCATTTTCGTAAGCTCATAAAAATCAAGCTCACTTTTTGTCAGTTTAGACTTGAGTTCAGAATTCTCTTTAAGAATTATTGTCTTTTCTTTGGCGTTGGTGTCATTGTTTCTATGTAAAACCTCAATCAATACTTCTCTCTCAGCAATTTCATTGCTAAGTTTCTGTATTGATTGGTTTTTATTTGTAATGACACCTTCTTCCCGCTTAAGATTCGACTCTAACTCTTGGAGTTTTATCTTCATGGCATGCATTTGAGTTAAGAGTTCTGAATTAGATAAAACACATACCTCTTCTTCAAATCCTTTCTTAGCACCCTTTTGATCATTTGTCTTCCTTTCTTTGGCAAACTGATCTCTTTCCAATATGATTACTTTCTCAAAGTCTTCAACTTTTTGAGAAAGCATTAAACTTTGGAGTTCAATCACCTTCTTCTCCCCCACACCCTTCTTTGACAGATCTGAGAACTACTTTTCAAACTCAGATATTTTCTTTTCAAGCTCAACATTTGCACTCTCCATATCTTTGAATTTCTTCTCGTTGCTCGCAACAGACTCTTTCTTCTGTATTTGAGCTTCAAGACCAGAAATCTTTCTTTTTAGCTCTGAGTTCTCAGCTTCCAAAGCCTTAACTTTTGATGACATTTTTGATCCTATCATACACTTCTCAATATGATCCCATATCAGCTTTCCTTTAGTCTCTTTGCTTTCTAATGTAAAAAAAATCTCTTTTGAAATCTCCTCAGACATTCCATTCAGTAGGAAAGATAAAGCTAAGTTATCAGCGTCATATCTCTTTCTTTGCTCGTTTGAGTACATACGAAGTGGTAATGGATAATCTAGATCTTCTCTTTCTCCATTGTTCTTTGTAGTATAACACATTGTCCTTGGAGCTGTCATACTCCCTTCACTCAGAGATTTTCTAATGAATATACCCAGATCATGCCTGTCAATAAAGTTTAGGAACATATCTTTCCACTGTTCGTATTCTCCTTTAAAGAGAACTGGTGGCTTGGTGTCAGTTCCTATTGCAAGGGCTTCTCTGGATGTCATTTTGAATAAAATTCGAAGTCTGGAAAAACTTTGCGTTTTGAGAAGGTTTGCGCGAGAGGTTGATTGCGCAAAGTGAGGTTCGACCGGTAAGACGTAAAGAACCGGTAAAATGATTGGACCGGTAAAATGCTCGACCAATAAAATTTTCTTTCGACCGATAAACAACCAATTTTATATTAGAGTTAAATGTGATTGGTGGAATTGAAATGTTAGAATTGATGGAAGTCAACAATTAATTTAATTAGAAAAAGGAGGAAATGATTGTGAGTGGACCGAAAGATTGTAATTCAAGGGTGTGAGTGGACCAAAATATTGTAATTCAAGGGTGTGAGTGGACCGAAATTTTAGATGGGCACGTGGAGATGCTTTGGTTTTGATGAGAGTAATTGTGATTAATATGGACCGATATGGGTGGTTTGAAATGTCTTTGACCGGAAGTGAGTGGTTTTAGACCGGAAGAAGTTTATGTTTGACCGGGAAAAGCAAAGGTTTGACCGGGAAGGGTTTGTGTGATTGGACCGGGATTGAGATGTGAGTTTGACCGGGATTGAGATGTGTGTTTGACCGATAGTTTGCAATATAAGACCGATATCAGTGAGTTATTTGACCGGGAATATGTAATCGTTCGACCGGTATAAGACCGATATCAGTGAGTTATTTGACCGGGAATATGTAATCGTTCGACCGGTATAAGACCGATATCAGTGAGTTGATGGACTTCGATCGGTATTTGCAAGAGTCCGGTCGAATGCTTAAGACCGATAGAGTGTTTAAACTAAGGTTCGACCGGTAAAAAAATATTATCGGTCAATTGGCTTAGACCGATATATTACAAAGGACTGGTACGTCGTCTTCTCCGATTAAATCGACCTGTAACTCTAAAATTAACCCAACTAGAGGTCGTTTTACCACACCAAATTTTGACACAATGATCTCCTTACCAACAAGAACAATACACAACCTTTTGATTTCAAAAATAACTGCAAAATCAAGTTTTGATCTATTGATCAATGTTCTTCAAAAATGAAGAACACAGAGAGTAAAAAATTTTGATTTTGAATCTGGATCAGCTCTGATACCAATTGTGAGTCCGTGATCGTTATCAGATAATCAAACAACAAACAAAGATACGATTACCAACCTGTTTAGATTATAAACGCGGATTACACGGTTGAGTTCTTGAGTTTAAGTTCTCTGTTTTTTTCTCTCTATTTACTCTTTCTTACTATGTGTTGTGTGTTTTCTATCTGATCGATTGTAAAGAGAGAGAGAGATAATATCTAATAACTAGATATTATCAAAACATAAAATAATAATAAAACTTAATATCTAAAACTATAATATCTAGATATTAAAACAACTTTGACTTTATTACAGAATAGACCCTAGACTATGGTTGAGAGTGACTTTCAGCATTAACTTCAGATTGCGATCTTCGTATTGGATGATCTTGAATCCAATGAGACTGTGTCTTAACAAAGTCTATAATATACGGTCCGGTCATTGATTTGCACTCATTGCTAGTTTATAATTATTTTTTTCGCTTTAATATCCTATGTTTAGTTTAGTATCTCAATCCAACCCCCTTTAAATAAAACGTAGAAGTTTAACACCGTTCACATCCGGTCCCTGTGGAATCGACCATACTTGTCACTATTGCAACTTAGGCTGTGTAACACCCCGAAAACCTTGGCCGAAGTGAAGGCGACAATGCCAGCAGTGTCCTACGCGCCTCTCCGCGCGAATCGAGCCGCAGCGTGAACCGCGCGAGGCTCTGTTTCTTCGCGACTCTAGAGGTCCACGGGACCCTCTGCGCTAGTGAACCTGTGCCAATGCTCGCATGCGAGCACTGTGCGTATTTATGAGAATGAAACCGGCCTCCAACCCCATTTTCTCACTAAACCCTCAAATCTCTCCCCCTTTCTCTCCCAAACCGACCCCCATCCTCCCAAGTGAACCCTAACCTATTTTTGGGGGATTTTCCTCCTAAAATCAAATGATTCTTCATCATCTAGCAATTTTTGGAAGTTAGAACCGTAATCCTTTTAACTTCATCTTCTTCACCAAATTTCTTATGGTTTCATCCAACGTTTTTCATTATTTTGAAGATTGGGAATTTGCAGTTTATTGTTGGGATCTAAAAGAGTATGGTTGATCGATTCAAACTATGGCAAAGGTAATCTTCTCTTTTCTTCATCTATAGAAATTAATTAAGGATTTAGTATAAGTTGAGATCTTCATGGATAATGTTTGAGGAACGATTCTATATTATTGAATATGGATATTTATGTTTGGAAATTAATGGATCTAGGTTTTTGGAAGTTTTTGGCTTGAGGATCCAAGTTTTTTCAAAGGGGCTCAAGTTGGGAAAATCTAGATTTAGCCTAAGTCTAGAAAGGTGAGTTTAAGTTGATTTATGAAAACGTTGTACATGCCAAAATGTCCATTTTTAAAGTGTTTATGGTTTTACATGAAATTATCATTTGCTTGGTTATTTAGTGGATATTGACTATTTAAAGTCTTTAACTTGATAAACCTTGTAAAACACCCACATTTGGGACTTTTGGGCATTTTGATTAATAAGTCATAAATAAAAGTGTTTTGATGATTTATTGCACAAAATGGAGATTACTTGGTAGATATACATTTTTGGTGTTTGTCGGAAATATGCATAGTTTGTGTTATGTGATGTTTTGAAAACATCAACGTGTGGGTCATTGGGTTTTGGTCATTCCCGACCTTGTGAACATTTAGGAAATTGTAAATCTTTTGGTTTTGGGAAAAGATGTATTTCAAGTATTTCGATGAGTAAATCATAGGTATTGACATTTTAAAATTTTATTTTATGAATGCAAATCCTTTGGTGTAAATGCACTTTTAGTGTGTGTTTTGGAGAAATGTGAAACCTGGAGTTATGAGATGTTTGAAAGAGTCAATGGTATAAACTCATTTAAAAAAATGATCTATCTTGATATAAGTTGTGTTGGACTTTATTCATGTATTTTGGAGCATGTGTTCGCATAAACGTCGATCAATTACGTTTTATCATATTTTATTTCATTTGACAAATAGTCTTTTGAGTTAATTGAGCTTGTAGCTCGGTATTTGATTTTCTTGGGTTTGGGGACGCTTGTCCAGTTTTCATAGCTCAATATAGAGCTTTGGTTACGATATTGGATAAGGAACTCAACGTAAGGACCTTTTATGGTTGAAGTTGATATTCTGTGGGTGTACGTTTAAAGCTATCGAGTCTGACATCCCTTGCGTTTGGAATCATTACGTCCAATGGTGGAATGCTAGTCTCCCCATTGTGGCACGGACAAGCATCATATAGGGTATAAGTCCCACGTTCTAGTGATATTGGATGAGGAACTCAACGTAACAACCCTTCGTGGTTGAAGTTGACTTTTCGTGGGTGTACGTTTAAAGCTACTAATCCTAACATCCCTTGCGTGTATTTTATTATGCGTTTGGCATTACTAACATAGTGTGTGGCTTACTTTGTGTCTGCCACACATTAAATGGAATCGGGTCTCCCCCATCACCGAAAGGTGTTGTTTTGGGTATTGAGGTTTAGTATCCATGTTTTTGGTGATTTTTTACATTTACGGATTTTATATATATGATTAATGGGTTGAGTATTATTCCCCACCCGTGTTTTGGGTGTTTCGGGATATAAAGTTTTATCCGTGCTTTCATAAATTAGAAGTTTGTTTTCTATTCACGTTTTGAGTGAGTTTCAAGTTGCATCACTGAAAGTATGAATACTCCACTTTGGGAAGTTCATCTATAAAAATGTGTGTTGTTGGAAAACGATTCGTTTTCATATTGAAGCAAATCATTTTGAATGTTTAGGATTTAAATTGCATTCTTTCCTTTTACCGATATATTTACTCATGTTGAAAACTCTTGGACTCACTAGGCGTTATCCTAACCTTTTTATTTGTCGGCATGTGCAACAGGTTCCGGTTGGAAATAGTTCTAGTGACACTGTGAAGAGATGAATGCTAGTTGTGTGCTCGAAAGGTGAATAGCTTGGCAAAGTCTTCCGCATTTATTTATGGGATTAGCAACTTGTATTTGGGTTAAGTAACACCCGACTTCGGTTTACTCCTTGTATAAGACTGGAGTTATAATTGATGAGGTTAATTATAGAATTTTATTTTGTAAGTGTATCAAGCTTTGATTTATAGGAAGAAAATTTATCTTTTACTTGATGTAATATCGAAAATTTTAATTAGTTGCTCTTTTCCAAATGTGAGGGTGTTACAAGTTGTAATACGAGGTAATAGATAATTATTATTTCTCGGGCTTGACACCCGTCAAATTTTTGGTGCATTGGCAACGTTGATTGTTTTTAGTTTTACGCTTTATTTCTTATTTGTTTTTCTTTTTAGTCTTCACTTTTCAGTTTTTATTGTAAGTTAATCGTGTACCTAACGCTAAGTGGCTTTTGAGTGTTTTTACATATTTTATGGAATCTTATCCATATGATCGTGGTTCACGATACACCACTGGACGCGATCCAATCGAGGTACGTCTCTCATCCCTCGAGTCGAAAAGTTTAGATTTAACTGATATTGTGAAGCAGATGGTTAGTTGAGAGGTGCCGTAAGTGGGAATGTTTGGGATGTATCCTCACAACACTCATCCGATGGACACATGTCCAACTTTCCCATACAAAACTTAGCCGGCTACACTTACGGAGAATTTCCATGTTCGAACGAAGATTCTTTCAACTCGTACTCAAGCACATACTATCCGAGATGACAAGACTATCAAAATCTGAACGAGTACGAGTATGAGTATAGATGGCAAGAGAAACCATTCCCTATATATGAACAGACAACACCGACAACAAACCACTTTTCTGAGAACCCATGTATGTCTCTTGAAGAGATCGTCTGATATAACCCTTAACACGACTTTGTATTCATTTCAGCATAAACATTCAAGTTCCAGGAGGAGACAAGGGCTCAAATTCAGAGCTTGGACAATCAAATTAGTGCGTACATATCTTCTCAAAACCGGTGGGAAGCTCAAGATGAAGAGTTAGGATTGTTTGATAAGTAGAAAATAGAGACCTCTATTGAAGAAGATGATGAAGAAGTGGTCTTAAGTACATCTAGTTCACATATCGGTGACACCAAGGGAAAAGATGTTGAAACTCAAAATATGATAGTGGTGACTTGTTGGGAACTGAAGATTCTACTAAGTGTGGTTACTACTGCTAATACAAGTGTGGTTACTACTGCTAGTACAAGAGTGGTTACTACTGCCAGAAGACTTTGAAGATTAATACTGCTGAGTATTACTACTGCTAGTAGAATTACTACTGCTAGTTAAAGTTAGTGCTGCTTGAACAAAGTTAGTACTGCTTAGCCAGTTAGTACTGCTAGTAGTTAGTACTGCTAGTAGTTAGTACTGCTTAGTAGTTAATGCTGCTGGAAGTAGTTAATGCTGCTAAGCTTAATTAATGCTGCTAAAGAGATACGAATGGAATATATAACAGTTGGATATTCTGAAGATATACTGAAGATATACATAGAAGATATACATGGAAAATATTCTGAAGAATTGGTTATTCTTTGTAATTATCTTTTGATCAGTATATGTATAGAATGTATAGAATAGATAGAAAAAATTTATTGATGAGAAGTTCTAGAGAGAAAAATCAACCTCAAGGCATAGATCCTAATTCTAGAGAAGTAGAATTCGTATTGGTGAGCCTGTTCATCAATATTGAGGTTGAGTGTGTAATCTTGTATCTTCAAGCATTCAATACAAGTTTACAGTTTGTTAATCATATACTGTTTTGTTTTACTGTTTTATTAAATATCAAAGTGTTATTCCGCAACTTCTTTGATATTGGTTTCTGAGAATTAATTCTTGTTAAGAACTCGATCCTGACAAGTGGTATCAGAGCCTGTTGAATTAGAAACATCTATCATGGAAAATCTTACAGAATCAAGCAGTACGTTGGTCTCCAAGGTTCCAATGCTCAAACCCAGTGAGTTTGACATGTGGAAGATAAGGATCAGACAATATATTCTTCTCACTGACTACTCAATGTGGGATATCATTGAGAATGGTCCTTCTGAAGCTGGAAGGATAGGACCAGATGGAAAAAGACCTCCACCAAAGACAGATGGTGAAAGAAAGATCAGGCAGACAGAGATGAAGGCCTTGAGCACTCTGCTCTTGGCAATCCCTAATGAATATCAGCATCAATTTTGCAACTGCACTGATGCTCAAATTCTCTGGAATTCTCTAGAGAAAAGATTTGCTGGAACTAAGAGTATCAAGAGAAATCAAAGAGATGTTCTTAAGCAGCAGTATGAGAATTTCACTTCCTCAAAGAATGAGTCTATGACTCAAACTTTTGATAGGTTCAACAAACTTATTGGAGAATTGGCCACTGTTGGAGTAAAGATGGATCAAGATGACATCAACAGGAAATTCCTCAGATCTCTTGGGGATGAGTGGACTATGTACACTGTCTCTTATAGGCAGAGTGACAATCTGGAGGAGAAAGAACTTGATGATCTATACAATGATCTAAGAGTTTTTGAAACTGAGGTAGAGATCAAGAAGAAACCTACTGGTTATGTCCACAATTCTGCACTTCTTTCAGCAGCCACTGATACTACTGCCATCCCTGAAGCAGTTAGTACTGCTGGTGGAGCAAGTTCAGAAAAAGGATCTGAAACAATTTTTGAAGCCTTCTTGTCTAGTCATAGTAACACTTCATTAATCAATGATGATCTGGATCAACTTCACCCTGATGACCTGGAGGAGATGGATATAAAATGGCAGATGGCCATGCTATCCATGAGGGTGAAGAAGTTCATTAAAAGAACAGGAAGGAATAACTTCTCCCAAAGAAGAGAGGATGGAGCTGGTTTTGACAAAACCAAAGTGGAATGTTACAAGTGTCACATGAAAGGACACTTTGCTAGAGAATGCAGGAATGCTGTGTCTAACAACAACCACCAACAAGCTCAGAATGGAGGCTACACTCAGAACAAGAATCCTGCTCAAGCCCTTGTTTCTCAACAAGGAATGGGATTTGACTGGAGTGATCAAGCTGAGGAAGCCATTCAGAATCAAGCTCTTATGGCAGAAGTGTCTGATCTCCCATCTGAGGTAACTTCTAACCTTTGCACTAAAACTTGCATTGACACTGTCAAAAGATACAGGGATCACAATCAAAGTATGTGTGATGACCTAAAAAGGTTAGAAAAAGATAGAAGAGATTATGTTCTAATAGTTGAGAGATTTGAAGAACAAATCAAAGGCTTTCAAGCCAATGAACTTCAACACTCTTATGATACTAACTACTGGAAGTGGGAAAAGAATGAGTTAGAGACTAAACTGTCTAAATCCTTAGAAGAGAGTGATAAGCTAAAGGAGGAATTGTCCAAAGTTAAACTTGACATAGAGAAGTTTTCATATGCTTCAAAGGCAATGGATTCTCTTCTAAAGGCTCAGATTCATGATAAGATGAAGCCTGGTATTGGATACAACAGTACACCTCCTCCTTATAACAACAATTATATCTCTCCTACTTCAGACTTGTTAGAAACCAAGGAAAATAAGGACTTATCTGAAAAAGCTTTTAAGATAGACCCTTTGGATGAAGTAGTGATTAAGGATCTAACTGAGAAAGAAGCAGTAAGAAGAGAGATAATAAGGTAGGTAAAGAAATCCATGAAGAAAACAATATAATCACCAATGAGGGATGTGGGAAAGACTGGATAAAGTCCAAGGAGATAGAAAAGACCAAAGGAAAAGACAACAAGGTCCATTACAAACAGACCACAGTTGTGAATCCTGCATCTGGTAAACAGTGTGATTGCAGTAAAGCCAAGAGCCTATATTCTGGTTTAAAAAGAGGAAATCAAAGAAACTGGAATAATCAATGGGCTCAGAAGCAAGGAGTTGATCTGAATAAAATCAATAGACCAAAACCTTGCTTCATATGTGGCAAGTTAAATCATCTGGCTAAATCTTGCTTTTTCAACCCTATTAATCAACAGATGACCTTTCAAAGATGTAAGCAAAAGTCTGTTGATTATAGAAAGGCTGGAAAGAAACATGGTGAAAAGAAAGGCCCCATAAAGAAAAGGATTTTAAAAGAAAGCATTAAAATGTGGGTGCCCAAAAGCACTAAAACTGTTAGTACTGCTGACAGGGTTAGTGCTGCTGGAAGTATTACTGCTGCTACCTGTGTTAGTACTGCTAAAAACATTAATGCTGCTAATACAGTTAGTATCTCTTCAAAGGTTAATACTGCTAACACAGTTACTACTGCTAACAAGGTTAGTACTGCTAAGCATGTAAGTGCTGCTAAGGCAGTTAATACATCTAAAACCAGTACTGTTTCCAGCACAAATGTTTCCAAGCCTATAATTGTGACAAAATACTCCAAGAATGAGGAGGTAAAATTCAAAAATCTTGTCAAGAAGGAATGCAAGTATTTTGATGAGAAAGGGGTACCCAAGACCACTTTGGCTTGGGTTCCTATTTCATACTAACTGATCTATCTAATGTGCAGGGCAACCAACAGCTCAAGGGAAAGAGCATATGGCATGTTGATAGTGGTTGCTCAAGGCACATGACAGGCAACATGTCATGTCTTCAGGATTTCAAGCATATTAATGGAGGACATGTTGCTTTTGGAGACAATCTTACTGGCGGTAAGATAAGTGGAAAAGGTAATGTCACAAAAGGTAAGATGACATTTGAGGATGTCTACTATGTTGATCAATTAAAATACAACCTGTTAAGTGTATCACAGGTTTGTGACAAACAACATAGTATAGTATTTACAAATACTGAATGTATGATCCTTGCTCCAGGGTTCAAAGTAGTTGATGAAAGCATGATACTACTAAGAACTCCAAGAAAGGACAATGTTTACTGTCTAGATTTGGAAAATGTTAAAAGTGATTCATCTCTAAATTGTCTTGTTTCAAAAGCTTCAATAGATGAATCCTCTCTTTGGCACAGAAGGATGTGTCACATGAATTTTAAGACTATGAACAAACTTGTTAAAAACAACCTTGTAAGAGGTCTACCTTCTAAAGTCTTTTCATGTGATGATCATTGTGTTGCTTGTCTCAAAGGCAAACAACATAAAACTTCTCATAAGACCAAAGAGATAAATTCTATTTCTTCTTGTCTCCAGTTATTGCACATGGATCTGTTTGGCCCTACAAATGTTGTGAGTATAGGCAAGAAATCTTACTGCTTGGTTATTGTTGATGATTACTCTAGATTCACCTGGGTATATTTTCTAAGGACTAAGGATGAGACAAGTGGACTGATCAAGTCCTTTATCCTGAGAATTGAAAACCAAACTAATCAAAAAGTAAAAGTCATTAGATCAGATAATGGGACTGAATTCAAAAATTTGGATCTAAACACCTTTTGTGAAGAAAAAGGTATTGAGAGACAGTATAGTGCTCCTAGGACTCCTCAACAGAATGGTGTTGCTGAAAGGAGAAATAGGACATTAATAGAGGCCGCTAGATCTCTGTTGGCTGATTCAAAACTGCCAATTACCTTCTGGGCTGAAGCAGTTAATACTGCATGTTATGTCCAAAACAGAGTTCTAGTAGTTAAGCCAAAGAACAAGACACCATATGAGCTTTTAAATAAAAGAAAACCCTATATTGGATTTTTCAAACCTTTTGGATGTCCTTGTACCATTCTCAATACCAAAACTCACTTAGGTAAGTTTGATAGCAAAGCAGATGATGGATTTCTTGTTGGTTATTCATCTCAAAGTAAGGCCTACAGAGTTTTCAATTCTTCTAGTAGAATAATTGAAGAGAGTGACAATGTCAAATGCAATGAGAATACACCAAATCCTATTGGAACTGGTCCTCAATGGCTATTTGACATTGATTCATTAACTAACTCCTTTGGTTTCAGTAGTAATAATCATGCAAGTTCAGGAGGAGAAGGATCCGGGACTACACAAGTTCAAGAAAGTGTATCTAAATCAGTGATCTTTCCCACATCCACAGTGAATTCTTTTGAAAACTGTGAAATAGAACAATCTACTGGACCAAGACAGAGTAGAGATGAAGAGATTCAAGAAGATAAAGAATCAGAAGTAGCAGCTGAAAACACTTCAGTTGAGTTGAATGACTCCAATCTAGAAGCTGATGTTAATGAAGAACCTAGTCATAACACCAGAGTTCAAAAGAATCATCCTCCACAGCTGGTAATAGGAGATATATCATCTTCTATGATGACTAGACATTAGAGCAGACTTCAAGAAATGCAAGATCAACAGCATACCGTGCTGTCTTGCTTTCTATCCCAGCTTGAGCCTAAAAAGGCACATGATGCTTTGAAAGAATCCAGCTGGATAGAAGCAATGCAAGAAGAATTGCTACAGTTCAAACTACAAGATGTATGGGATCTGGTAGACCTTCCTAAAGGTCACAGAGCAATTGGCACAAAGTGGATCTTCAGGAACAAGAGAGATGAAAGAGGAATTGTCATAAGGAACAAAGCAAGGCTAGTGGCTCAAGGGTATACTCAAGAAGAGGGTATAGATTATGAAGAAGTTTTTGCACCTGTGGCTAGGATAGAAGCTATCAGATTATTCCTAGCCTATGCATCTTACATGAACTTCAAAGTCTATCAAATGGATGTAAAGAGTGCTTTTCTCTATGGATCAATTGAAGAAGAGGTATATGTCTGTCAACCACCAGGGTTTGAAAACCCAAGCTATCCAGACAGGGTATACAAATTGAAGAAAGCTCTTTATGGACTACATCAAGCTCCAAGAGCATGGTATGACACTCTGTCATCCTATCTCTTGGACAATGGCTTTGAAAGAGGAGTCATTGATAAGACTCTATTTATCAAGAGAAAGAAGAAGGATATCTTGTTGGTCCAAATTTATGTTGATGACATTATCTTTGGATCTACAAAAGATATCATGTGCAAGGAGTTTGAGGATCTAATGCATCAAAGGTTTAAAATGAGTTCCATGGGGGAACTTACTTTCTTCCTTGGACTCCAAGTTCAACAGAAGTCAGATGGCATCTTCATATGTCAATCCAAGTATGTGCAGGACATTCTAACCAAGTTTGGTTTCTCAGATTCAAAACCTGCTAGTACACCTATGGAAACACACAAACAGATAACAGCAGATCTTGAGGGGGAGGATATGGATGCGCATCATTACAGATCCATGATTGGCTCTCTCATGTATCTCACAGCATCAAGGCCAGATATAATGTTTCTAGTCTGTGTGTGTGCAAGATTTCAAGTTAGGCCAAAGCAATCTCACTTTCAAGCTGTTAAGAGGATATTCAGATATCTCAAAGGACAACCCAGATTGGGACTTTGGTATCCTCATGACTCACCCTTTGACCTAATTGCATACTCAGACAGTGATCTAGGTGGGTCAAACTTGGACAGAAAGTCTACTTCTGGAGGATGTCAGTTCTTGGGTGCTAGACTAGTTTCATGGCAGTGCAAGAAACAAACCACAGTGTCCACATCTACAACAGAAGCAGAGTACATAGCAGCTGCAAGTTGCTGTGCTCAGGTCTTATGGATTCAGAATCAAATGTTGGACTATGGGGCAACCTTTCTACACACTCCCATCTTTATTGATAATAACAGTGCTATCAACATTGTAAATAATCCTGTCAAGCACTCTAAGACAAAGCACATTGAGATTAGGTATCACTTCATAAGAGACTGTAATGAAAAGAAACTTGTTCAAGTTGTGAAAGTTCATACTGACAACCAGTTTGCTGATCTATTCACCAAAGCTTTTGATGTGGGTAGATTCACTTTCTTGGTAACAAGTGTGGGAATGATCAACTCTGAATAAGCTTTATCTCAAAAAGTGAATAAATAACTGCATATTATAGTTTCTTGGTGCTACTAATTTATCTTTGCAGGGCATACATAGCAGTACTCAATTCAGCCTAAGCTTCAAGGAGTAAGTACAGTTAATACTGCTAGTCAGTTAATACTGCTCGCAGTTAATACTGCTAGTTAGTTAATACTGCTCGCGGTTAATACTGCTCGCAGTTAATACTGCTAGTTAGTTAATACTGCTCGCAGTTAATACTGCTAGTTAGTTAATACTGCTCGCGGTTAATACTGCTCGCAGTTAATACTGCTAGTCAGTTAATACTGCTCGCAGTTAATACTGGTAGTTAGTTAATACTGCTCGCGGTTAATACTGCTCGCAGTTAATACTGCTAGTTGGTTAATACTGCTCGCAGTTAATACTGCTAGTTAGTTAATACTGCTCACGGTTAATACTGCTCGCAGTTAATACTGCTAGTTAGTTAATACTGCTCTAGGTTAATACTGCTTATAATCCGAATACTATAAATACCCTTTGCCCGCCTAAACGTTCATAACGACTCTTTGCATACTGTTCACTTGCTCTTCTAATCTTTTTCTCTCAAGTACCTAGTCTTCCAGGCAACAACATCCCAGTTAAATGGCATCCATGGCGTTTATCGATGAGCACAATGAGATCGCAATGCTACAAAAGCCCAAACAAGCTGAAGGATTCCACCAGATTGTGGATTTCCTCAAGTCAAGCCACATTGCTCATGCTCTAACTGTTGCCCCTACCATCTACATCGAGCATCAGAGGCAATTCTGGGCAAATGCCACCATTGTCGCTGAGAATGGTGTGCAGATGATCAAGACCAGGATATGTGACCAATCCCTAACCATTACTGAAGAAGTTATTCGCATCAGTCTACGTCTAGACGATGCCTCAGGTATAACTTCTATTCCTAATGATGAACTGTTTTCAACTCTTTCCAGAATGGGATATCAAGGCCAGATGGGGATTTTTAAGTTTTTCAAAGCAAAATTTTCACCCCAATGGAGATTCTTTGCTCATACTTTAATGCACTGTATTTCAAAGAAAACAACTGGCTGGAGCCAATTTAGCAGTCCCATTGCTTATGCATTGGTGTGTTTATCCACTGCTAAAACTTTCAATTTTTCTCAAATGATCTTTCATGATCTTGTCTCAAATCTGGATAACAAGAAGAGCTTCTTCATGTATCCCAGGTTTATTCAAGAAGTCATTAACCATGTATTGACGGATATACCTCAACCTGTTGGGGTATATGTACCAAAACCCCCAAAAGGCAAGGTTTTCTCAAATATGAGAAGATCTGCTGGGGACTCGGAAGGAGTTGACACCCCATTGTTCTCTACAATGATGGTGGTGTCCCAAACCACTGAAGGTATGGCAGCAGGGTCAAGGCCCTCATTAGACCATCCCACTGCTAGCCAAGCCCAACCTTCTCACTCAAAAACAATTCCCCAGTCCCTTCTTGCAAAACCAACCTCTCCAATTACCCATACTTACAAGAGAAAACAGGTAAAGAAGGCTCCTTCCCTTCTTGTACCAGAATCCCCTAAGCCTTTAAGCCCTCTAAGGGAGAATTCTCCTTTAGAGAATATCCATAGGGAAACCACAGGGGTGTCTCCCAACCCCAAGGAGGTGCTCTCTGAGGAGGAGGTAGAGCATATGGGTGATGAGGCTGCCACTACTCCTGCTAGCACAGAGGAGGAAAGTGGTAACATCAATAAGACCTCCCCCATGGCAACTTTAAATGAGCAATCATTTGAAGGTCCCTGGTGCCAAGAAACCAAGGGGGTGGATAGTGCTTCTGCTAGGCAGAAGGCTTCCACTTCAAAAAGATCCAATGATCCTTCAATAGGGGGTAACACTCCTGGAGAAGGTGAGGACAGATATAACTATGAGGAATTGATGGAAACCATGGGAAACATCAACCAGGATGTTATTAAGCAAGGAAAAGAAATAGAGGAGCTGAAACTGGTCCTTCTATCTCAACAAGTGCAGATTACCAAGCTCAAGAAGTTGGTAATGAAACTAGTACAGAAAAGGAGAAGAAAACAGTTTGTTCTAAAGAAGAGGGAAAGTGTTCAAGATGCTTCCAACAAGGGGGAGAAGCAAGAGGATGAAACTGTTGAACAGAAAGCTGAAGTTGAGGGGGAGACAGAGGAAGAGATGGAAAAAGAAACAGGACTAGGGCTCTCTGTGGAAGAAATGGAGATAGCAGAAACCTTAGTCAAAGCAAAGAATGATACTCCTAAGGCTTCTCAAAAGGTCAAGGGAGTAATCATCAAAGAAGGAGGGAACTCAGAGCAGGAAAAAGAAAAGGAAACTGTGAAAGAATCAAAGGGAAAAGGAAAGGAGAAGGTGATTGAAGCTGAAATGCCTCCAAAACAGAAGTCTCAGATTGAGATGGATGAGGCAATAGCAAAGCAGTTGCAAGATCAAATGGAGAAGGAGGAACAGCTGCAAACAGAAACTGATAGAGAGCTTGCAAGAATAATGGCCAAGAAGCTAAATGCAGAATATCAACAGAGTTTGAAAGAAGCAGCTCAGACAACAGTGCAGGTCAAGAAACTTCAAGTAAAGAGGATGCCTATGCAGAAGCAAAAGCAGAAAAGACAACCCTCCAAGACCTTTTTGGCCAATCAGGAAAGAAGAAAAATGATTAACTTCCTGAAAGGTGAAATTGGGGTTAAGGGGGAGATGTTTACCAATATGGCTTACTCTCAGGTTGAAGAATTATACAACAAGGAAATGGCCAAACTCCAAGGGGATTCAGCACAAAGGGAGGAGGCTGAGAAAAGGATGAAAGAGAGACATGATCTCAACATCCAACAACCATTCCCTGAGGAAACTACACCTTCCAAAGAAGAAGCAAAAGAGAAACAGGAAGAATCTGGAAGTGTTGGTGTTGAAGCCAAAGCTGGAAAAAGGGTGAAGACAATTGCTTCCAAAAGGCAGTCTAAAAGGCCCAGAGTAGAAGAAACAGCTGGTACTACAACATAACATTCATAGGTACCTATAGCAGAATCAGTTCAATCTCCAGAACAGTCCAATGAGCCAAAGGATGAGAATATGGATACATACATGACCATAGTGGAACCTTTGAAGGCTGATCCAATCTCTATGCAAGCTCCAGAGATCATCTTCTGGGATATTCTAAGAGACAATGGAAAGAATTTCTTCAGAATCAAGAAAGCTGATGGTTCATTTGAAGCTTATTCAACATGGGGGAAAGTTATCAGAAGTTGTTCCAGAGCTGACATAGAAGAACTACATAAAGTAGGGATGAAACTTTATGAACCTGTGTTGAAAGGGACTGAAGAAAACCTTCTCAAAGTGACATTAGAATACTTGTGCATGATGTTTGATCCAGAAAGAGTACATCATAGGATTAAAGATCATAAGCATGAGTTCATATTCAAGAAGATTGACAAATGGATTCTATTTGAAAACTGTGGAGTATACATGATTACTATTGATAACTGTTATCATGAATACTACCTGGTGGACAAAATATATGAGCATAGCAAGGAGAAGTTGGAAGGGATGCTTAAAGCTACACTGGTCTGTACAAAGGATTCTGAGATGGCCAAGATTGTGGTGAGAAGAACTGTGAATCAAAGCTTGGGCCTAGACCCAAATTTGGGAAACTGAACAAAAGGTGTTGAAAGCATCTTGGAGAGCTTAAGAAGAAATTTCTGAAGAACTTGACTTCTCTTCTAAAAGTCAAGTTAGGGGGAGATTGTTGGGAACTGAAGATTCTACTAAGTGTGGTTACTACTGCTAATACAAGTGTGGTTACTACTGCTAGTACAAGAGTGGTTACTACTGCCAGAAGACTTTGAAGATTAATACTGCTGAGTATTACTACTGCTAGTAGAATTACTACTGCTAGTTAAAGTTAGTGCTGCTTGAACAAAGTTAGTACTGCTTAGCCAGTTAGTACTGCTAGTAGTTAGTACTGCTTAGTAGTTAATGCTGCTGGAAGTAGTTAATGCTGCTAAGCTTAATTAATGCTGCTAAAGAGATACGAATGGAATATATAACAGCTGGATATTCTGAAGATATACTGAAGATATACATAGAAGATATACATGGAAAATATTCTGAAGAATTGGTTATTCTTTGTAATTATCTTTTGATCAGTATATGTATAGAATGTATAGAATAGATAGAAAAAATTTATTGATGAGAAGTTCTAGAGAGAAAAATCAACCTCAAGGCATAGATCCTAATTCTAGAGAAGTAGAATTCGTATTGGTGAGCCTGTTCATCAATATTGAGGTTGAGTGTGTAATCTTGTATCTTCAAGCATTCAATACAAGTTTACAGTTTGTTAATCATATACTGTTTTGTTTTACTGTTTTATTAAATATCAAAGTGTTATTCCGCAACTTCTTTGATATTGGTTTCTGAGAATTAATTCTTGTTAAGAACTCGATCCTGACACGACTCCTCCTTTTCACTTACCTTTGGTTGATCATATAAAAGAGGAGAAAGAATTTAGGAAACCGGTAAAACCTTCATGGAACTTGAAAAACCGATGGTTGATGGTAAGAAGGTGACCTGGGGTGATGGTGACTTTGTCGACCTACAAAGAGAACTATCATCAAAATACAAAGGACACACACTTGAAATTTGGACGGACTTCAAGGCGCCTCAACATGTAGAGAAAAACATGTATGGGGCATTGGTCTATTGGACACCAAATTGTTATGGAAGGCGTCTTTTTACATGGGAGGCAACCCATGGGTTTTAAATTTCTGCATTTGCTTTTAATTATTTATTTTATTTTGTAGTTTTTCCTATCGTCGTTTAAGCTCTTATCTATATTTTCAGGATATTCATTCCCCAATATGGATCCAAAAATAGATGCACTCACCTTGCTGGCTCATACATTGCCGGACCGCTCGCCAATCAGGGGAGTTTATTGTTCCCCTTGATTTTTAACGTTTACGAGTGTCCTAATCATAATGCATACATTGAGGATAATGTATGATCTAAGTGTATTGGGTTAATATATGCATGATTTAGGCTAATTTTTAACTTTAGGGGTCAAAATTTTCAATTTTTGAGCTTAATTGTGGATTATTGTTTGTCCGACAATGTGTTAGCATGCTTTTAAAGATTAAGTTATGATGATGATGATTTTTGATGCATACATAGAGTTGATTAGTAGATGTATGCCAATCAATTTTGACCCTTGCTAATCTCTTGAACAAAGCCTAAGCACTGTGAGACTTTGAGCCTTTTTGACTAAATATTTAGCATCTGTAACACCCGGATTTTTGAGTAAGCAAATTGTCTCCCTATATCTATTAACCGTTCATATTTAGTAGTTCCAATTTCATTTATCGTTGGCTTAGAGGTTTTAGTTAATTCTGAAAGTTATCATGTGAGAAAATTCGAAAAATCGGGATTCGGTACGTGCGGGGCGACTATGCCATGCGATAGTGACAAGGTCACAATCGCTAAGGCGTAGTCGCGTGGCCAAAGCCACCTTCGGTACACATGGGGCGATTGTGCCCGGTGAGAGTGCCAAGGGCACAATTGCTTGGCACTATCACGGTGAGCATTGTGCCCGCGGTACATCTTGGGCGACTATGCCATGTGAGAGTGCCCTTGGCACAATCACATGACACTGTCGCGATCGGGTGCCATGGCCTTAATTATTTGGTCGATTCCAGTCTTTCTCCCTTATTTACCATTTTCACCTACCAACTTCTCATTCCTTCCCTCTCGTTTTCTCTCATTAAATTGCAAACCGTAGGTTTCCTCTAAGCATTTAATCCTTGGATTTCTAGAGTTCCTCCATCATCTTCATTAAAGATTATTAACCTAGAGTTTAAGGTCAATAGTTGCTTCCATTTTTAGAAGGTTTCTTGGTTTCTAGGGTTTATTCTAAACCATACATTGTGAGTTCATTCTTATCTTTTTAAAACCTTATACATGTCAAACTACATTTTTAGACTCTTAATCATCTCCTTGTTCATATTTTTTTTGTTGGAGGGATTTTGACCTAACTTGAGATTTTGGAGATTTTTAGGGTTTCTTACCATTTTCAGATATGATAGTATTCTATGTCTTGAACTATAAAATGTGTTTTGTCTTACACATTTGGGTTTAAATATATAAATAAATTCATTTTAGCCATATTTATGACTTTCACTATATCATGAGATTTACTTGATAAAAGTGTTTTTCGGAAAACTAGAATTTATTAATGATTGTTCGTTTTAATGATGATTATTGCCAAATGGAGAACCCACTATTGTGGAAGCAAATAAACTATTTTTATGGGAATGTTTACATGAACTATATGTGTGATTATAGTTTTATTCATAAATGTAATTGTGACAAGCCTATTAGAGCCGTCTTACTTGGTGGGATGATTTCTGTTGTAACTAGTTGGTGTATAGGGTCATTGAGAGCAACTTGGTATGGTTATGTGGAGTCGGTTACTAGCCGTTGGCCGTGAATGCACATCTAGTGAATGAGTATGATTAGGATCATCGGGGGCCCATATTCACATCTATAGTGCGAGTCGTCGAGCTCGTGACCATTGATCCAAGTATGAGCTTACTAACTTGGATGGTAGCCTAATTTTGTGTCCCGCTACCTTCCTTGGAAATCCGGTCTTCCCCGTTACCTTAAGATGTTTTCTTAAACCTTATGTTCTCCACATAATTGGAAAGATGAATCCTCTATTGTCCTTTATGAAAAATGTTCATGCTACTTTATATTTGTTTATTTATAATATGTTGTCCTCACTAGGCTTAAAGCCTAACACTTGTTTTCTTAAATGACATGTATAACAGGTTTCTTTAGCGGAGGGGCTCGCAAGGATTAAGGGGAGGGTTTGGGCCGTTAGTGGCTACATTTGAAGATAGATTTATGGAAGATTGGCGTATAGAAAGTTAGACACTTTTGGGAGATTGGATTGACAATCAATTTAATTACAATATTTAAATAAATTACATAAAAACGATGAATATTTCATTATCTTTAATTTAAGATCAATGATATATATATATATATATATATATATATATATATAGTCCCCTTCTTTTGTTAACCATACCATTTGTCTTAACCATGTTAACCAATCTCATCAATTCATAATCAAGATCAACGGCTTACAGTGAAGCACTAATTTTAATCCTGATACACGCGCTTGGTTTGAAGATGAATGTATGCACACGGGTATAAAGGTAAAAAGACACAAACAAGGTAAAAAGGCAAGTCCTTTCGGTTGCCTTCAATTCCGGAGCACACACTGTACATCTAGCGGCCAAGAGATTGAATCAAATCTGAAAAAATCTCCATTACTGCTGATAACCATGCGAATTTCACATTTAAATGGCCCAAAATGAAGGAGGGAACGGTTTGAGAAGAGGTAAATCCCTAAATTCCTAGGTTTAAAAATCGATTTGGGTGTTTATATTTCTTGATTTCATTGTTAGAGTTAGACTTCCAAGTGAAACAATCTTCAAGAAATCCGTCCTCTCAAAGTTGAAGAACACCATGGATATCCCTGTGGATATTGATGCAGATGAGAACGAAGCCCTAATAGAAGTAGTGAAGAATGTGACAGACAACGTTGGGCTAGAATCGAGTGTTAAAAGTGGAGGAATCGATGAAGAAGGTTATATTTTATTGATTAAAGTTTTTAGAATTAGGTTTATAATTTCACCTTTTCTACTTTTCTACAAGACGATATATTGCACATTGCACAATTAATGTTGAAGTGTGCATATGAGTACTTATGCAATTATGCAATTTCAAACACTTATGAAATCATGCTTGAACTGTGCTTATATGCACTCGATAATGGTATGACCATAGATTGTGGTATTTGCATATTTGCACTTGGTTATGGTATGTGCACAAATTCACTTTGTTATGAATGTGCAATTTCAAACAGTTGTGAAATTATGCTTGAAATGTGCTTATATGCACTCGATTATGGAATGACCACGGATTATGGTATGTGCACATATGCACTATGTTATGGTTTGTGCACATAAGCACTTGGTTATGAATGTGAAAGTTCAAGCACTTATAACTATTATACATGATATGTTTTATAATTTTAGGAAGTTGATATTTGGTTTGAACTTGAGAATCTACACACAACATTTCTTTAAATTTTAGTAAAGTTTAACATAGTTATCATATTTTTCAAAAAGTTAAGATACTTAATATTGAGAACTCATTTGTACCAAGAAGCCTTTATCTCAACCTGGTTGCAGTAAACTAAAAAATGAAATCAATTAAACAGTATGAAGAGATGAAACACAATAGAAGATAAAAGAGAGAAACCAGTTTCCAAAGAAAATGACATATTTGGTCATATTAGTATCTTTATATACCAATAATACCCCTAAGATATTTGGTGAAATTTGATTGGTTAAAATTTGGTTAATATGGTTAACACCAATGAAATGGTTAACAAAAGAATTATATAGGGGTAGTTTCATTTGCAAACCACCCTAATTTTGCAAATCGTGTAAACCGTCAATTTCATTGGTCAAGTTAATAAAATTGTTTTATGAAATTGTTTAATTTGATGAAATTGTTTAATTTGATGAAATTGTTTCATATAATTCTTTTTTTGATGAAATCGTTTCATATATTTGTGTTTTTTTATGTATAAATGAAAAAGTTTCATCAAAATAAGAAAATACATGCATGAAACAATTTCATCAGAATGAGAAAATATATGAAACAATTTCATTTTTACATAAAAAACACAAATATATGAAACAATTTCATCTAGAAAAGAATTTCATTAAACAATTTCATTAACCAATTTTATTAACTTAACCAATGAAATTGATGGTTTGCACGGTTTGCAAAATTGGGGTGGTTTGCATTTAATCTCTCCGTGTATGTGTGTGTGTGTATCTATGTTTGGATTCATATGCTCATATATGATCTAATATAAACATAATTATTACGGTCCGATAATGATTTGGTGGAATCTTTTGCATTTGATTACATTTTAAACGATCAATGAAGAACATCAAGGTTCGTGTTCACATATGAGATTTAAATCGATTTGTTGATTATAAAATTCCCAATGATTTCATGGTAGAAAAATGGATATATATATATATATATATATATATATATATATATATATCAATATACAAAAACTGTAAAAAAAAAAATAAGAGATAAATTAGGATATTTATGTCTTTTCCATAGTTATCTGAATTAGTATAAAAAAGTCTTAAAAATCAAAATTCTAATATATGAGTTGAGATTATTTTTCTCATTTTCAACATTTTTGTGTGCTTTATTTAAACCTAACATTATGTATAACCAGTCAACTCAAAGATTCTCCTATCAAACCCGGTTTGGGCACTGGATTTTCCATCGGTGACATCTTTATCATTAGAGACGAATCCAAGAGAATATTTTTATGGTTATATATAGCACACAATCAAACAAAATTATAGTATAAAAATAACTCTTTTGTATGCGGTTTTTAATACACAACAACATATAAAAGTAACCTCTTTGTATGCGGTTTCGTCGATGGAACCGTTTGTAATTGTTTAGTACCATTTCTACACGGTTTTTAATCCAGAATCGTGTATAAAATCTTATTTTTAGCAACGGGTCAACTTTAACCGTGTAAAAAGGGTTCAGATCCGTCCTTTATACACGGACAAAAACCATGTATAATTAGGCGCATATAAAAGTCATATTTGTAGTAGTGAAAATTACACTATGTCTGAAATTTTTTGTGGTTATACAGTGACCCCAGCCGGCAACACTAAATCCACCCATGCCTATCATTTACATTTAAGTTTTATATTTTTGTGGTATTATACGGTGCATATAGAGTTGAAGATGATACGATACTATGCTTTTCTTCCATATACGACCGTGTATCAACCAAAATAATAATTGGTACGCAAAATTTTATACTTTGTACCAACCAACTAAATTGCTACCAACCTTTTTCAGTTGGTACATGTTTGTATGGTTTTGTACGAACATTGCAAATGTTGGAGTTACAAATATCGACATATTTACCAACTAGATCTAGATGCATTAAGACGTCGAGCATTATGATAAGATGTTGATATGTGTTGTACCATTTATCCCTCTATATACAAGCATTCCAATAACCTTCATGTAATACAATCATTCCCTAATAGTCAAATACAAGCCACGACTATTTATCATTGAAGTGTGGACAAATTACTGATGGATAAATTACTAAGATTGTTAGTACTAGGTAAATGAAATCAATCAAGCCAGTTCCTTATATCCATCCAAATTATAATTTACCAAAATTTAAAATAAGATTATTAAAAATTTAAAAATAAAAATATATTGTATTATTGATTGAATTTTTGATTAATAAATAATTAAAAAAATAAGTTAGTACGGTATGATATTACCGTGGTATACAACTTTTAATATCACGTATCAACTAAATTTAGATAGTTGGTATGGTATTACCAATTAGATTGGTACCAACTAAATCGATTAGGCTAATTACGAAATTAGCCCTAGGTGCATGTATATATGAGAGAGAGGGACACTCGTGAAAGAAGAAAAGGTTGTCGCAGTTGCAGCGAGGAAAATTCACATCATGCCAAGCTGTCAAAAGTCTGTGTCTACCGAGGGTTTTGGCCCCCTTCCTCATTTCCATGATCCATCTCTTTATTTCATATCTTTTTCATCTTTTATTTTATTTTCGTATTATTATTTTTCAACATCATCATCTTTACTTATGTATAAAAACCGATAAATTGCATCAAAATAGAACATATTTTCATCTTATTTCTATTTTGAATAACGTACTAAGATATGATGTTTCAAACATTTAGGTACCTAGATAACCGGTTTATCCATTAATCGGTTATCATGTTGATGTGACAAATTATGTGGCATATAACTAAGTATCATTTACTGATGTGGCCAATAATCTGGATTTTTAATATAATATCAATTTTAAACATATTCTTATTTTTTATTATAGTTTATTTTTACTCGCATTTACATTCCAAACAAACAAATAAAATATACAAGAACATGAATATCAAAATATGAATGTTTCTTCAACCACATGAACGCCAACCCTATTTTTCAAAAAGATTCAACCTAGATGAATATATCCATATTTCATAAACATTTGCAGAAGCAGCTAAAAATCTATGAACAAGATGGACATCAACAAAAAATCGTACTAGAACCTTGAAATCGAAATCCCAAATCAACTATGATGTGTTAAAACCCTAAACCAAGAACATAATAGAAGAAAACAATAAGTGGAGAAGAGTTGTTCATAGGTGAGTATCTGCTCTCGAATCTAAACCCCACCCAACCCCAATCTCAAGACGGTGTTCTTCCTCTCTCCCGATCATCCTTCGATTTCTTCTTCGTTTGATCATTATACTCAAGTATAATTCAATAAAAAACACAGAAACCTTGACCCCCAAATCGCCTTCGTTCAGATTCATGGACAGAAAAAGGTCTCGAATAAGAATGAGATACTGATGTTATAATCTTCCGTCAAACAATCAAGGATTAGACTGAAGATATCCATGAGCGGGATTGTTGTTAAATTTTCTGATATTACAAATTTCACAATTAAAAGAAACTAACGATACAGATTTTTTTTCTAATTAAAAATGTATACATTACACTTTTTTAATTAAAAATAATGATATGGATTTTATTTCTTAGTTGGTACTTAAAAAATAAAAAAGTTAATGACATGTTAGCAAAATACCTAATCCAATCAGCATCTTCAGGTCATTAGGTAAACCAGGTACCTAAATGCGTAAAATGTAACATTTTAAATATCAAAATGAAAGTTTTAAAAGTACGTTATCCGAAATAAGAATAAGATCAAAGTATGTTACATTTACATGCAATTTGCCCTATAAAAATAACATTGAAATTATAACTTATTTAAACTAAAAAAAGGTCAAATAACAAACCCATTAAACCAACTCTAACCATATCCCTCAATCCCAAAATAAACATCCGTGATGAAAAATGTATAACTTTATTCTTATATCTTTTTAATAATTTTTTCTTTAAAGAGAACAAATTTTGTTAAGAAACAAACCTACATAGAAACAAGAACAAGTATCTACCAATACTTTCCACAAGAAGTATAAAGAAACACAATAATAGGGGTCACCCCAATAAACGAGGACCTAACCAATAACCAAAACAAGTAAAAGAGACAAGAATTCATCCTTAACTAAGAATTGAAAATAAACACTTAATTTTAAGAGTTAACATTTGGTTCTAGACAATGTAACATCTATTTTAGGATTGAAAATATATTATTTCTTCATTAACTAAAAAAACAAAATACGACAAAAAAAAAATTCACCAAAAACAAAATAACATGCTATAATTTTTACCCTTTTGGCAAATAGTACCGCTTGGAGTGTAACACCCTAAAAGTTTGGATAAATTTTAAAATTTAAAATTTTCGCAATACGACGTTTATATTTTTAAAGAAATTTAAACCTGGAATAATGACGTGAAATAACCATCCATAAAATAAAATCACCCACAAGGGGAAAGCAAGTGTTTACAATTTTTAGATTATAATGGAAACAAGGGTCGACAACCTACTAATCTAAGCCATTCTAGCTTAGATTACGATTGGGTGTCGTCATCATTCCCCAAAAGTATTGTCAAGTGTTATGCACGCTCTATATTCCATCAATTGCTATATTCCCAAAAGATCGTCCACGACGGAACTCAACTCTCCACTCAAGACTTTGCCACCCCACAGCTAAAGAACATGCTATACACATCAATTTAGAAAAAGTGTTAGGCTTGGAGCCTAGTGACAACATCGTTAGAACATTTAGTTAAAGCTTTGATTGTATGTTATATTTTCATGAAGGACGGGGGAGACCCATCTCGCAATAAGTTGTGACGAAACACAAAAGTAGACTACAACACATAAGGCACACATATCAAAGATGGATATTTACAGGCATCAACTATATCCAAGTCTTTAGCCATTTGATCTTCAACTCTATACAAGTCTTTAGTTCGGTGTAAATATGGGTTCAACTCTATCCAAGTCTTTAGCCCAAAGAATCCCAAGTTCAACCCTATCCCGATCTTTACCTTGGGACCTCACCATCTCCAATGACTCATATTTTGCAAAAGCATTATCTAGCCATTAGCATCAATCCCAAGTATACGAGTCATGGATCACATTACCATTACAAGATAAATCAAAACCTTATTGCATAAAAAACTCATTTCACAGTTGCTTTATATGTCCATATCTAGAGCATGCCACAAAGATATCCAACACATATAATGTTATTACCAACAAAGGAATAAATAACAATCAAGTCTATTTCACCAATCATAAAACCCATTTTGTTAACCACAAAACCCATTTTACCACCTCACCCATTTGGGTTCCCAATATCCCATACAACTTCAAGAAAACGTTATTCACAAGTAACTAACCATTTACTATCATCATATTTCCAAATATCACGGAAATGATAAAACCCTAGTTTTGACCTAAATAGTCAAATAATCAAATAAACATAAACGATGTGAGAATGATCAATAAACATAGATGAAAGGTTTTAAAAGATGTATATAGCTCTAGAAGAGTAAGGATGACTCACAACAATGGGTTTTGAGAAAAACCCTAAAACTTTATAACTTTTACTTGGAGGAAATGACAATGGAGATGATGAAGTGGTAACCCTAGCTCCCAAGCTTGATTTATGACACAAAATCTTTGAAATAAACGAGCTCAACAACCTTTTGGAAACCCTAGAACCGAAATCAATGAAGAGGGAAGTAGAGAGAGATTTGGAAGGAGTAGGATGGAGTAATAAATAGGAGAATGGAGGAGGAGGGGTATTAAAATCGACCAGCCCGTTGGCGACCTTGACATGTGACTATGCATAGTCGACCGCTCCACACACCCCGCGGTACCGACCTGTAATACCCTCAAAAATCAGAGTAAATTAAAACCTGGAAATCTGACAATATGACGAAAGTAAATCCATTAACTTCCCATAAATGGGATCAGTCCTTAAGTCTATACCATTCTATACAAGGATTTCATCAAAAGAATGAGACTTAACAATGCCCAGCTACAATACTTAAAACATCTCCAAAAACCCCGAGACTCAAAACTCGTCTCTCCAAAAACCCCGGCACCCACCGCTAATGGAAACCTGTTATACACATCATTTGAGAAAAAGTGTCAGACTATAAAGCCTGGTGAGAACATACAGTTTATAAAGCTCAACAGATAAAACATTTGCAACAAGATAACATTTCCAAAGAGGTTAAATTTATAATTTAGGTCCTTGCCACAAGCGGGCTTTTTCGTTATAAACATGCCACCAAAGGACCGAAAACAAATCTTTTTACCAAGGATTGTGGCGAAACACAAAGTTAGGCCAACAAACCGAGTTATGAGCTAAACCAATTGGAATCCGCGGATACGAATCACAAAGTCCGTGCTTCAACGTGAGATCAAGCCCCAAGCGCAAAACCAAGGTATACTCCTTCGCTAGGATCACTATGAACCATGGCTAGTATCCGGCCTCACATAACCGTACCAAGTTGCCCCCGAGGAACAAGTGATCCATAGCTACAATTCTGGGGAATGTAACATCCCAACAAAACAGTCTACTCCAAAACCTAGGGATCCACTAGTAATGGTAAGGACTTGTCACAACAACATATGCGACCAACCATAAATCAATATATGGTATAAGTACATTTTATAAACAAAATGCTACTTCCAGTTCAACTTCTGGTAAGAATGAAAATCATTAAAATGAGTTCATAAACATTCTTTTTACATAATCACGTAATGTGCAAGTAAAACATCATTTTACTTCAATAGGGCGGAACCCGTCATTTTGGTCAAAACTGACCGGGAACCCCGAGAATCACCAAAAAACTTTATTTACAACAAAATGTAGAGAACATAAAATCATACCGTAAAAATACTTTAGATTTCGCAAATAAGAGTTTTGACATGTATAAAGTTTATAAAATGATAGTAGGAACTCACCGGTAGGCTTTCAGAATAAAACCCGGAAAACCAGATAATGACCACGACGTAGAGGTGAAGCTTAAAACACCGACCCCTCGCTAGAAACACCGAAAACTAGCAACCAAACGAGCCTTGAAGATTGAAGGAGAAAAAGAGAGAAAAAGAAGAGAGAGAGAATGAAACTGAGATTTCTAAAAGAAATCTCACAAAAGAGATATTTCAGCAAAGAAATGCACGAAACCCAACACAGCGCACGGCCCGTGCGTTTTCCAAAGGGAAGGGCGCACGGCCCGTCTGTTTTCCACTGCCTCGCACCCTGTTCCATGCGCACGACCCGTGCGCCCTGTAGACAGAAACATCTTCTTCATTTCTTCTTTATAACCTCTCAAAACCAAAAGAAAATTCGGGGTGTTACAATCCTCCCCAACTTGGGAATGATTTCGTCCCCGAAATCCCAACTACTCAAAAAGGTGAGGATATCTTCGCTTCATATCCTCCTCGGCTTCCTACGTCACATTTGCTCCCCGGTGATGCTTCCACTGCACCTTGACCAAGGTGACTTCTTTACGATGCAACTTCTTAGACTTTCTCTCTAAGATGGCGTCGGGTTCTTCCACACAACGGTTTCCTTCGTCAACCCTTAACTCCGAAAGGGTAATGACGTTGTCTTCCACCGCCAAACATTTCCGGAGGTAGCAAACATGAAACGTGTTGTGTATTCTACTCAACTCCGGTGGCAGTTCCAACTGGTAGGCTTGCAAACCCACCCATTTAAGCACTTTGAAAGGTCCGAGGAAACGGGGACTCAACTTCCCATGTTTTCCGAACAGTATAATGCCTTTCCACGGCGACACTTTAAGCATAACACGGTCGCCTATTTGGAATTCCATCGGCCGACTCTTCTTATCGGCATAACTCTTCTGACGATTTTGAGCCGCTTTCATTCTTTCACGAATGCACTTGACCTTATCGGCAGTCTCTTGCATGATTTCAGGTCCGGCAAACTGCTTTTCTCCCGCTTCAAGCCAGCACACGGGAGTCCGACACTTTCGCCCATACAAAGCCTCAAAGGGTGCCATTCCGATACTCGAGTTGTAGCTATTGTTGTAGGCAAACTCCACCAAAGGCAGGTGAGTGTCCCAGCTACCCCCGAAATCGATGACACAAGACCTCAGCATGTCCTCCAAGGTTTGGATCGTTCGTTCGCTCTGCCCGTCGGTTTGCGGATGGTAAGCCGTACTCAACTTCACTCGAGTACCAAGCTCTTTCTGAAATCCATCCCAGAAGTTCAAAGTGAACCGACTGTCGCGATCCGACACGATTGACAATGGTATGCCGTGCCTCGAGACCACCTCATCGATGTAAAGCTTTGCTAACTTATCCATCGGTAGTGTCTCGCGCATAGCCAAGAAATGAGCGCTCTTTGTCAATCTATCAACTATCACCCAAATGGTATCGTGACCTCGAAGAGTTTTAGGCAACTTCGTCACGAAGTCCATGGTGATATGCTCCCATTTCCATTCGGGAATCTCTAAAGACTGAAGACTCCCAAATGGTCTCTGATGTTCGGCCTTAACTTGCGAACACGTCACACAACGCTCAACGTAACGTGCCACATCAAGCTTCATTACCGGCCACCAATAGTGCAACTTCAAGTCCCTGTACATCTTTGTGCTTCCCGGATGTATAGAATACTTGGACTTGTGTGCATCTTCTAGCAACAACTCACGGTTACCCCTATCTTGGGCACCCACACACGACCGCTGAACAATTTCACTCCACGGCTATCTTCCGTCAAGAGTAAACGATGTTTTGTCATGACTTCTTCTTTGAGATTCTCTTCTAACAGTGCTTCCACCTGAGATGTCTTGATCTTCTCAACAAGACTAGACACAAGCTCGATTCTTGAATGGGTAGCTCGAATGCTTCCGCTATAGTCCTTCCGACTTAGCGCATCGGCCACCACGTTCGCCTTACCAGGATGGTAAAGCAATTCACAGTCGTAATCTTTCAGCAACTCGAGCCACCTCCTTTGCCTCATATTCAGCTCTTTCTGATCAAAGACATACTTCAGGCTCTTGTGATCCGTGTACAGAGTACATTTCATGCCGTATAGGTAATGTCGCCAAAGCTTCAAAGCGAACACCACCGCTGCTAACTCCAGATCATGGGTTGGATAATTCTGCTCGTGTATCTTAAGCTGCCTCGAGGCATAAGCGATCACCTTGCCTCGTTGCATCAACACACAACCCAATCCCATCTTTGAAGCGTCGCTGTAAACCACGAAATCTTCCGACCCTTCAGGTAATGTCAAGATCGGAGCTTCACACAACTTCTTTTGAAGGATCCGGAATGCCTTCTCTTGGGTTTCGGTCCATTGAAACTTCACATTCTTCCGAGTCAGAACTGTCAAGGAAGAAGCGATCTTGGAAAAGTCTTGAATGAATCTCCTGTAGTATCCCGCCAGACCCAAGAAACTTCTGATCTCTGACGGACTCTTAGGAGGCTCCCAATTCATCATAGCTTCAATCTTGGAGGGATCTACTTTCACTCCGTCTCGAGTGACTACGTGCCCCAGAAATTGTACTTCTTTAAGCCAAAAGTCGCACTTGGAAAACTTGGCGTACAATCTTTCTCTTCTCAACACTTCCAGAACCTCACGTAGATGTTGTTCGTGTTCCGACTCACTCTTGGAGTACACTAGTATGTCATCAATGAATACAATGACCGACTTGTCGAGGAAAGGTCGGCACACTCTATTCATCAAGTCCATAAACACTGCTAGTGCGTTCGTCAGGCCAAAAGGCATTACAAGGAACTCGTAATGGCCGTAACGCGTTCTGAAAGCCGTCTTCGGAACATCTTCTTCTCTTACCTTCACTTGGTGATAACCTGAACGTAAGTCGACCTTGGAAAAACAACCCGCTCCTTGAAGTTGATCGAACAAGTCGTCTATTCTCGGAAGCGGATATCTGTTCTTCACTGTAGCTTTGTTCAACTCACGGTAGTCAATGCACATTCTCATTGTGCCATCCTTCTTCTTGACAAATAGGACCGGAGCTCCCCAAGGTGACGAACTCGGTCTTATGAATCCCTTCTCCAATAGCTCTTGGAGTTGTGCTACCATTTCTTGCATCTTCGATGGCGCTAAACGATAAGGTGCTTTAGAAATTGGTGCTGCTCCAGGCACAAGATCAATCCGAAACTCTACCTGCCGATCAGGTGGTAACCCGGGCAAGTCGTCCGGAAAGATATCTGGAAACTCACGCACGATCTTCACATCTTCCAGCTTTGATTTCTCTAACTTAGCATCGATCACATAGGCTAGGAAAGACGAACATCCTTTTATCAAACACTTGCGTGCTCTTGCCATTGTGATTATTGCCACTTCACCCTTCCTC
Source organism: Arctium lappa (assembly GCA_023525745.1). Classification (NCBI taxonomy): domain Eukaryota; kingdom Viridiplantae; phylum Streptophyta; class Magnoliopsida; order Asterales; family Asteraceae; genus Arctium; species Arctium lappa. The sequence goes on along the minus strand of CM042051.1, from coordinate 28,303,685 downwards.
TTTTCACCATATATGACCACGACCTCTCCAGAGAGGTTGGGAAGTCGAATCATCTTCTTGGAACACACGAACTCGGCCTGATTGTTTGACAACCAATCCATACTGATTACCACATCAAAACCCCTGATTAACATCGGTAATAGATCGATCGAGAATTCTCTCCCTTCGATACTAAGAGTACACTGCCTCAGAACCTCGTGGATCAGAACTTGACTACCATCGGCTATTTCTACCACTAATGCATCCTCAAGACTAGTAGTGGGCATAGAAATTTTCTGACGGAACAATTCAGATACGAAAGAGAAACTAGCACCCGTATCGAACAAAATACGAGCAGGTACAGAGTTTATAAGAAAAGTACCCGATACCACATCAGCGGATGCTCTAGCCTCTTCGGCCGTCATCTGAAATGCTCGACTCTGAACCTTAGGAGGGTTCTCCTTCCTTGCTGGCCCGCTACCCGACACAAGCTTCGGGCAATCTCTCTTTACATGCCCCGGTGCCTTACACTCGCAACAGACGATTCCACTGACCGGGCATTCTCTGACAGTATGACCGGGCTTCCCACACTTATAGCAAACTTGAGAATTGTTGTAACAGTTACCGTGATGCTTGGTTCGACACCTCGGGCACCACCTTGCTTCCTGATAACTACCGAAGTTGCGGTTTCCGACAAAAGGTCGGGTCCGCTTGGGAGGTACTGAACTGCTCTCCCACTTTCTTTTCTCAGACACTATCACAGAATTCTCAGATTTGCTCTTTGCGAACATCTCTTCCATGAATTGAGCTTCCTCCACCATCTCTCGGAGGTTAGAAGCCTTGAAATTATGGACCATGGATTGCATGTCCGCAGGCAAGCCGTTGAGATAAGCTTTCATCTTGTCTTTTTCTGTTGGGGCAGCGTGCCCCACCAGACCCAGCTTCTCTATAAACTGACGGGTGTACTCCCTCACCGTCAGGCTTCCCTTTACCAAGGACCGGAATTCTTTCTCAATTCGGTCCATGGTCCTCTCGTTGCAGAACTCTTCTAGCAGCTTCTTTTTTAACTCGGCCCAAGACAACTGGGCCAACACTTCAAAAGATAGAGTGGATTGGATGATATTCCACCAGATGAGTGCAGTGTCCCTCAGCAATTGGGTACCAAACCGCACCCTCTGATCATCTCCGCATTCGGAAGAGCCAAAAGCTTGCTCAACCGCTCGAATCCACTTTACACACACCGCCGGGTCATCTGAACCGAAGAATTCAGGAGGTCCGCAACTCAGAAAGGACTTATAGGAACAACTCTTCCTATTCCCCGGAGCATCAGAAATCCTACGCTCTACCGCTGTGACCCTTATACCATCACCTCCAGAACCTGCTACGACGTTTTCCACAACCGTCTCACTTCTACGATTGTTCACATCACGGTCCTCAATCACTTTTAGCAGAAACTCTTGCTGCTTTACCATCTCTTCCCTCATTGCCAACATCATGCTGGCCATCAACTCAGACGGGGAACTAGCATCCCCGATTACTGGGTGGGACGAAGCCAGGTCCACACGCGGAATGACCTCTGGCCCCCCACCTAGTATTTGTTGAACTGGCGGACGCACGACAACCTCAACTCCTTCCGGCTGATCAGCTGTGGAGGCTGTCGCTTCCCGTCCGTCAACACGAGTACGCGGTCTACCACGCGTATTTACCATACTGAACTGTTTCACAGAACAGAGACAGAGATAAGAGAGATATTGAATAAACACAAAGGAAACGTACTACCACATTACCAATTGTCATATTAACAGTAATTACGTACAGTATCCTCATAATAACATTAGCTAAGTGAAATTATGAACATACAACACATAACGGTTCTTGTCACCACTACTACAACGCCTGATAAACGTACTTTCCGTCAACTCTAAGACTAACCCATCTTAGGAGCTCTACCCAAATCTCGCGGACCAATTCTTAGCATACGCAGTCTAAGTTTAGACATCTTACACTCATGCCTAGTTCGCTTAAACTAGAGCTCTGATACCAACTTGTAACACCCTCAAAAATCAGAGTAAATTAAAACCTGGAAATCTGACAATATGACGAAAGTAAATCCATTAACTTCCCATAAATGGGATCAATCCTTAAGTCTATACAATTCTATACAAGGATTTCATCAAAAGAATGGGACTTAACAATGCCCAACTACAATACTTAAAACATCTCCAAAAACCCCGAGAATCAAAACTCGTCTCTCCAAAAACCCCGGCACCCACCGCTAATGGAAACCTGTTATACACATCATTTGAGAAAAAGTGTCAGACTATAAAGCCTGGTGAGAACATACAGTTTATAAAGCTCAACAGATAAAACATTTGCAACAAGATAACATTTTCAAAGAGGTTAAATTTATAATTTAGGTCCTTGCCACAAGCGGGCTTTTTCGTTATAAACATGCCACCAAAGGACCGAAAACAAATCTTTTTACCAAGGATTGTGACGAAACACAAAGTTAGGCCAACAAACCGAGTTACGAGCTAAACCAATTGGAATCCGCGGATACGAATCACAAAGTCCGTGCTTCAATGTGAGATCAAGCCCCAATCGCAAAACCAAGGTATACTCCTTCGCTAGGATCACTATGAACCATGGCTAGTATCCGGCCTCACATAACCGTACCAAGTTGCCCCCGAGGAACAAGTGATCCATAGCTACAATTCTGGGGAATGTAACATCCCAACAAAACAGTCTACTCCAAAACCTAGGGATCCACTAGTAATGGTAAGGACTCGTCACAACAACATATGTGACCAACCATAAATCAATATATGGTATAAGTACATTTTATAAACAAAATGCTACTTCCAGTTCAACTTCAAGTAAGAATGAAAATCATTAAAATGAGTTCATAAACATTCTTTTTACATAATCACGTAATGTGCAAGTAAAACATCATTTTACTTCAATAGGGCGGAACCCGTCATTTTGGTCAAAACTGACCGGGAACCCCGAGAATCACCAAAAAACTTTATTTACAACAAAATGTAGAGAACATAAAATCATACCGTAGAAATACTTTAGATTTCGCAAATAAGAGTTTTGACATGTATAAAGTTTGTAAAATGATAGTAGGAACTCACCGGTAGGTTTTCAGAATAAAACCCGGAAAACCAGATAATGACCACGACGTAGAGGTGAAGCTTAAAACACCGACCCCTCGCTAGAAACACCGAAAACTAGCAACCAAACGAACCTTGAAGATTGAAGGAGAAAAAGAGAGAAAAAGAAGAGAGAGAGAGAGAAAGAAACTGAGATTTGTAAAAGAAATCTCACAAAAGAGATATTTCAGCAAAGAAATGCACGAAACCCAACACAGCGCATTGCCCATGCGTTTTCCACTGCCTCGCACCCTGTTCCATGCGCACGACCCGTGCACATTTCCTGAAGGATGGCACATGACCCGTGCGCCCTGTAGACAAAAACATCTTCTTCATTTCTTCTTTACAACCTCTCAAAACCAAACGAAAATTCGGGGTGTTACACGACCCCGCGACAATGTCCAAGCGACAGTGACTCGGGCATAGTTGTCGGGCACTGTCGCGCCACATGTACCGAATCCTACCCCAAATCCGCGACTTTGACCCTTGGCGACAGTGACCATGTCATTGTCGCATGGGACTGTCGCCCTAGACCCCTCGGGCTCCGAAATTCATCTTTTTCATAATAGACGTAACCCCCGATGTGCATGATCAAACATATGTAAGATAACATGCATAATTATGGTTCATGAGAGACAAATAGAAGTCAAGGTTTAATATTTTGCTTACCAGAATTTACGAGTGTTACATGGAGGGAAACGGTTTACTCGGATAAGTGCAAACGGTATGAAGCGATGTAAACTAGATATTTTCTAGTTTCGGAGGATTTTTGAAAATCTTGGAACAACTTAGGGGCTACAACATTGGACATATAACTCTCAGATCACAACCTTTTTGTTTTAAAAGACATGGATGTTGACTTTGGCCCCAAACCTTTCCGAATATTTGAGTGCTGGCTGGAGGAAGTCGAAGTCCAAAATCTGATCAAGAATGCCTAGGTTATATCCTATAGACCTGTATGTTTCGGGGTCGTCTTAAAAATGTCAAAGCAGCATTGAAGGTGTGGTGCAAATCTAGGTCTGAAAGTGTAGAAGGCAACATTGAATAGTTCAAATCGGAGGCTTCAAAATGGGAATCATTAGTGGATACTAGAGACTTGACAGGAAGAACTGTCAAATTGGTTGGAGGCAAGAAAGCAATGGCTAGAGAAAGAAAGTGAAAGATCAAGATCAGATGGGATATCGAAGGGGATGAAAACATACGTTTTTGTTTTTCCATACTTTGGTACGTGATCGGAATATTTCAGGATCGAATTCTCAACAAGAATTAATTCTCAGAAACAATATCAAAGAAGTTTGCGGAATAACACTTTGATATTCAATGACAGTAAATCAACACACAGTAAAATATGAATAACAAACTGTGAACTTGTATTGAATGCTTTGAAGTTACAAGATTACACACTCAACCTCAATATTGATGAACAGGCTCACCAATACGAATTCTACTTCTCTAGATTTAGGATCTATGCCTTGAGGTTGATTTTTCTAGAACTTAGAATGAATGAATAATTAAAAGTTATCTCTCTATTCTATACATTCTATACATATACTAATCAAAAGATAATTACAAGAAATAAAAATATCTTCAGTATATCTTCCATGTATATCTCTAAGCTTCCATGATCTTCAGTTTATCCAGCTATTATTCTTTCCATCCGAATCTCTTAAGCAGCACTAACTATGCTCAGCAGCATTAACTTCTTCTAGCAGTATAAACTACTAAGCAGCACTAACTACTAACAGTACTAACTAGCTAAGCAGTACTAACTTTGTTCAAGCAGCACTAACTTTGACTAGCAGCATTAACTACTAGCAGTAGTAATACTCAGCAGTATTATCCTTGAAGTCTTCTAGCAGTATTAACTCTGAACCAGCAGCATTAACCATACTTGATCAATTCTTCAGTTCCCAACAATCTCCCCCTAACTTGACTTTTAGGAAAAGAAGTCAAGTTCTTCAGATGCTCTTCAAGATGCTTCCAAAACTTCATAATGGCCTAAACTCCAGTATTTGCATCCAACCCTAAACTCTGATTGATGGTTCTTTGTATCAAGTATTTAGCCATCTCTGAATCTGGAATACACCCTAGCTTTTTCTTCAGCATTGCATGAAGCTTCAATCTGCTATGATTGTACACTCTATCCACTAGGAAGTACTCAGTGTGATTTAAATCCAAAGTCACTGCATATACTCCACTAGTTTCATATAGAGTCCAATTATTCACTGTTTGAAAAACATTTCTTATTACCTCCTCTACTTCATCAGGTTTGAACATCATACACAGATACTCCATTACCAGCTTTTTAATTGAAATCTCTGGAGCTTTCAGTTCATCTGCATATGACTTCATCCCTATTGCAAACATTTCTTCAATATCAGACCTTGAACATGTTCTGACAATCTTACTCCAAGTGCTATACACTTCATATTTCTCATCTTTTCTCTTCAGTCTGATGTACTCCTTTCCATCCACTGTCAATGTATCCCAGTGAATGACCTCAGGAGGCTTTATACCAACAGGTTCTGCTGAAATAGGCTTTGGAATTTTATCCATTACCACCATGTACATGTTTACATTTGAACTCTGTGGTACTTCCTGAGAGTTAGCTTCATTCTGATGTGCCTCTTCTTCTTCAGCAACCTTTTGCTCTTCTTCTACTCTAGGCTTCTTTACACTTTTCTTTCTTTTAGCCATCATTTTGGTTCTTTTCAAAGTCTTTTGAAACTGCACTAAAGTAGTTTCCTTCTTCTTTTCTTCCTTGTTCTCTGCCCTTTCTTTGATAGGAGTCCCCTCTTCACTTTCAGGAAATGGTTGATTCATATTCACATCATTACTCTCCTTGGCCTTCTTTTCAAACTCCACTCTATCCTTTTCATTATTCTTCAGCTTCCCCATTTCTTTTTCATAAAGATCCTTGATTTGATCAAAAGTCATCTTCACAAACATTTCTTTCTTTACCCCAATTGCACTCCTCAAGAAAGTTATCATTTTATTTCTTTCCTGAGTTGCAAGGTAAGTTTGTGAAGGTCTTCTCTTCTTAGCACTTGTTCTGTTCATCATAGCCTTTCTTAAGACCAATGCTCTTTGTTTTGCCTTTTCTGTTTCCAACCCTTTCTGGAATGCTTGATTTAACTCATTTGCAAGTGCTCTGGCCATTTCTTTGTCTTCTTCAACCTGCTCCTTTTCTGCTTGTTCTAACTCTTCTTGCATTTTCTTTGCTAATGCTTCATCTGACTCAATCATCTTTTACTTTTTAGATGATTGATCAGATTCTATCATTTTTGCTTTTCCCTTATTCTTTGCTTCTGCAGCCATGTCTTTCTGTTCTGATTTCTTATCTCCCCCTTCATTTATGACCACTCCCTTTGCTTTGAGAGTATCATTCTTTGCTTTGATGAGCATTTCAGCTACTTCAATTTCTGTTGGAGATAACTCTGTTACTACTGCTTGTGAAGTTTCAGCAGTACTAACAGTTTCTGCTTCTAACTCCCCCTCAATACTGTTCTTCTCCCCATCATGCTCCCCCTCAACTTTTTCTTTTTCCTCATCCAGGTTTACTTCAGCCTCTGACTCCCCCTTTTTGGGAGCATCAGACACTGGTTCCCTTCTCTTTAGCACAAACTGTTTCCTTTTCTTCTTTTGAAGCAGCCTGGTCACCATCTTCTTTAGTTTTGCAATCTGGACTTGTTGTGACAGAATAACCAGCTTCATTTCTTCTATTTCTTTTCCTTGTTTGATGACATCTTGGTTGATGTTTCCCATTGTATCCATCAATTCCTGGTAGTTATATCTGTCCTCACCTTCTCTAGAAGTGTTACCCTCCTTTGAAGGATCATTGGATCTTTTAGAAGTGGAAGTCTTCTGCCTAGCAGAAGCACTATCCACCCCCGTGGTTTCTTGGCACCAGGGACCTTCAAATGATTGCTCATTCAAAGTTGCCATGGGGGAGGTCTTATTGATGTTACCACTTTCCTCCTCTGTGCTAGCAGGAGTAGTGGCAGCCTCATCACCCATATGCTCTTCCTCCTCCTCAGAGAGCACCTCCTTGGGGTTGGGAGACACCCCTTTGGTTTCCCTATGGATATTCCCTAAAGGAGAATTCTCCTTTAGAGGGCTTAAAGGCTTGGGGATGATGGTACAAGAAGGGAAGGAGCCTTCTTTACCTGTTTCCTCTTGTAAGTTTGGGTGATAGGAGAGGTTGATTTTTCAAGAAGGGACTGGGGGATAGATTTTGAGTGGGAAGGTTGGGATTGGCTAGCAGTAGGATGGTCTAATGGGGGCCTTGACCCTGCTGCCATACCTTCAGTGGTTTGGGACACCACCATCATTGTAGAGAACAATGGGGTGTCAACTCCTTCCGAGTCCTCAGCAGATCTTCTCATATTTGAGAAAACCTTGCCTTTGGGGGGTTTAGGTACATATACCCCAACAGGTTGAGGTATATCCGTTAATACATGAGTAATAACTTCTTGAACAAACCGGGGGTACATAAAGAAACTCTTTTTGTTTCCCATGTTTGATACAAGATCACAGAAAATCATTTGTGAAAAATTGTACCTTCTGGCAGTGGCCAAACAGACCAAAGCATAAGCAATGGGACTGCTGAACTCACTCCATCCAGTAGTCTTTTTAGAGATGCAATGCATCAAGGTATGAACAAAAAATCGCCATTGGGGTGAGAATTTAGCTTTTGAAAACTTAAACACACCCAACGGGCCTCTATACCCCATTCTTGCAAGGGAAGAGAACAGTTCATCATTTGGGATAGAAGTTATACCAGAGGCATCGTCTAGACGTAGACTGATGCGAATAACTTATTCAGTAACTGTTAAGGGTTGGTCACACACCCTTGTCTTGATCATCTGCACACCATTCTCAGCAACAATGGTGGCATTAGCCCAGAACTGCCTTTGATGCTCGATATAGATTGTAGGAGCAACAGTAAGAGCATGAGCAATATGGCTTGACTTGAGGAAATCCACAATCTGGTGGAACCCTGCGGCCTGTTTGGGCTTCTGTAGCATCGCGATTTCATTGTGTTCATCTATGAATGCCATTGATGCCATTGATCCTTGCAAAAAGCTTGCCTGAAAACTTTTAACTTGAGAGAGAAAGGGTTTAGAGCGCAAGTGAACAGTATGCAAAGAGTCGTTATGAACGTTTAGGCGGGCAAAGGATATTTATAGTATTCGGGACATAAGCAGTATTAACCTAGAGCAGTCTTAACTGCGAGCAGTATTAACTGCGAGCAGTATTAACTGCGAGCAGTATTAACTAACTAGCAGTATTAACTGTGAGCAGTCTTAACTGCGAGCAGTATTAACTGCGAGCAGAATTAACTAACTAGCAGTATTAACTAACTAACAGTATTAACTAACTAGCAGTATTAACTAACTAGCAATATTAACCACTAGCAGTATTAACTCTCTAGCAATATTAACCACTAGCAGTATTAACCACTAGCAGTATTAATTAACTAGCAGTATTAACCACTAGCAGTATTAACCACTAGCAGTATTAACCATACTTACTCTTTGAAGCTTAGGCTGAATTGAGTACTGCTATGTATGCCCTGCAAAGATAGATTAGTAACACCAAGAATCTATAATATTCAGATATTTAACCACTTTTTGAGAGAAAGCTTATTCAGAGTTGATCATTCCCACACTTGTTACCAAGAAAGTGAATCTACCCACATCAAAAGCTTTGGTGAATAGATCAGCAAACTGGTTGTCAGTATGAACTTTCACAACTTGAACAAGTTTCTTTTCATTACAGTCTCTTATGAAGTGATACCTGATCTCAATGTGCTTTGTCTTAGAGTGCTTGACAGGATTATTCACAATGCTGATAGCACTGCTATTATCAATAAAAATGGGAGTGTGTAGAAAGGTTACCCCATAGTCCAGCATTTGATTCTGAATCCATAAGACTTGAGAACAGCAACTTGCATCTGCTATGTACTCTGCCTCTGTTGTAGATGTGGACACTGTGGTTTGTTTCTTGCACTGCCATGACACTAGTCTAGCACCCAAAAACTGACATCCTCCAGAAGTAGATTTTCTGTCCAGGTTTGCCCCACCTAGATCACTGTCTGAGTATGCTATTAGGTCAAAAGGTGAGTCATGAGGATACCAAAGTCCCAATCTGGGTTGCCCTTTGAGATATCTGAATATCCTCTTAACAGCTTGAAAGTGAGATTGCTTTGGCCTAACTTGGAATCTTGCACATACACAGACTGGAAACATTATATCTGGCCTTGATGCTGTGATATACATGAGAGAGCCAATCATGGATCTGTAGTGATGCACATCCATATCCTCCCCCTCAAGATCTGCTGTTATCTGTTTGTGTGTCTCCATAGGTGTGCTGGCAGGTTTTGATTCTGAGAAACCAAACTTGGTTAGAATGTCCTGCACATACTTGGATTGACAGATGAAGATACCATCTGACTTCTGTTGAACTTGGAGTCCAAGGAAGAAAGTAAGTTCCCCCATGGAACTCATTTTAAACCTTTGATGCATTAGGTCCTCAAACTCCTTGCACATGCTGTCTCTTGTGGATCCAAAGATAATGTCATCAACATAGATTTGGACCAGCAAGATCTCCTTCTTCTTTCTCTTGATAAAAAGAGTCTTATCAATGACTCCTCTTTCAAAGCCATTTTCCAAGAGATAGGATGACAGAGTGTCATACCATGCTCTTGGAGCTTGATGCAGTCCATAAAGAGCTTTCTTCAATTTGTATACCCTGTCTGGATAGCTTGGGTTTTCAAACCCTGGAGGTTGACAGACATATACCTCTTCTTCAATTGAGCCATAGAGAAAGGCACTTTTTACATCCATTTGATAGACTTTGAAGTTCATGTAAGAAGCATAGGCTAGGAATAATCTGATTGCTTATATCCTAGCCACAGGTGCAAAAACTTCTTCATAATCTATACCCTCTTCTTGAGTATACCCTTGAGCCACTAGCCTTGCTTTGTTCCTTATGAGAATTCCTCTTTCATCTCTCTTGTTCCTGAAGATCCACTTTGTGCCAATTGCTCTGTGGCCTTTAGGAAGGTCTACTAGATCCCATACATCTTGTAGCTTGAACTGTAACAGTTCTTCTTGCATTGCTTCTATCCAGCTGGATTCTTTCATAGCATCATGTGCCTTTTTAGGCTCAAGCTGGGATAGAAAGCAAGAAAGCACTGTATGCTGTTGATCTTGCATTTCTTGATGCCTGCTTTGATGTCCAGTCATCATAGGAGAAGATATATCTCCTATTACCAGTTGTGGAGGATGATTCTTTTGTACTCTGGTGTTATGACTATGTTCTTCATTAAGTCCAGCCTCTAGATTAGAGTCATTCACCTCAACTGAAGTGTTGTCAGCAGCCACTTCTGATTCTTTATTTTCTGGAGTCTTCTCATCTCTACCTTCTTCTTCACTCTGACTTGGTCCAGTAGATGGTTCCTTTTCACAGTCTTCAAAGGAATTCACTGTGGGTATGGGAAAGATCACAGATTTAGATATACTTTCTTGAACCTGTGTAGTCCCTGATCCTCCACATCCTGAACCTGCATAATCATCACTACTGAAACCAAAAGAGTTAGTTAGTGAATCAATGTCAAATAGCCACTGAGGACCAGACCCAATAGGATTTGGTGTGTGCTCATTGCATTTGACATTGTCATTTTCTTCAATTATTCTAGAAGAAGAATTAAACACTCTGTAGGCCTTACTCTGAGATGAGTACCCAACAAGAAATCCATCATCTGCTTTGCTATCAAACTTACCTAAGTGAGTTTTGGTATTTAGAGTGGTGCAAGGACACCCAAAAGGTTTGAAAAATCCAATAAAGGGTTTTCTTTTATTTAAAAGCTCATAGGGAGTCTTGTTCTTTTGCTTGACCACTAGAATTCTGTTTTGGACATAACAAGCAGTATTAACTTCTTCAGCCCAGAAGGTAATTGGCAGTTTTGAATCAGCCAATAGAGATCTAGCAGCCTCTATTAGTGTTCTATTTCTCCTTTCAGCAACACCATTCTGTTGAGGAGTCCTAGGAGCACTATATTGTTTCTCAATTCCTTTTTCTTCACAAAAGGTGTTTAGATCAAGATTTTTAAACTCAGTCCCATTATCTGATCTAATGACTTTTACTTTTTGATTAGTTTGGTTTTCAATTCTTAGGATAAAGGATTTGATCAGTCCACTTGTCTCATCCTTAGTCCTTAGAAAATATACCCACGTAAATCTTGAGTAATCATCAACAATAACCAAGCAGTAAGATTTCTTGCCAATACTCATAACATTTGTAGGACCAAACAGATCCATATGCAATAACTGGAGACAAGAAGAAATGGAGTTTATCTCTTTGGTCTTATGAGAAGTTTTGTGTTGTTTGCCTTTAAGACAAGCAACACAATGATCATCACATGAAAAGACTTTAGATGGTAAACCTCTTACAAGGTTGTTTTTAACAAGTTTGTTCATAGTCTTAAAATTCATGTGACACATCCTTCTGTGTCAAAGAGATGATTCATCTATAGAAGCTTTTGAAACAAGACAATTTAGAGATGAATCACTATCAACATTGTCAATATCTAGACAATAAACATTGTCCTTTCTTGGAGTTCTAAGTAGTATCATGCTTTCATCAACTACCTTGAACCCTGGAGCAAGGATCATACACTCAGTATTTGTAAATAATATACTATGTTGTTTGTCACAAACCTGTGATACACTTAACAGGTTGTATTTCAATTGATCAACATAGTAGACATCCTCAAATGTCATCTTACCTTTGGTGACATTACCTTTTCCACTTATCTTACCACCAGTAAGAATATCTCCAAATGCAACATGTCCTCCATTGATATGCTTGAAATCCTGTAGGCATGACATGTTACCTGTCATGTGCCTAGAGCAACCACTATCAACATGCCATATGCTCTTTCCCTTGAGCTGTTGGTTGCCCTGCACATAAGATAGATCAGTTAGTATGAAGTAGGAACCCAAGCCACAGTGGTCTTGGGTATCCCTTTCTCATCAAAATACTTGCATTCTTTCTTGACAAGATTTTTGAACTTTAACTCCTCATTCTTGGAGTACTTTGTCACAACAATAGGCTTGGAAACATTTTTACTAGAAGTAGTACTGGTTTTAGAAGTACTAACTGCCTTAGCAGCACTTGCATGCTTAGCAGTACTAACCTTGTTAGCAGTAGTAATTGTGTTAGCAGCAGTAACTGTGTTGGCAGTATTAACCTTTGAAGAGGTACTAACAGTATTAGCAGCATTAATATTTTTAGCAGTACTAACACAGGTAGCAGCAGTAATACTTCCAGCAGCACTAACCCTGTCATCAGTACTAACAGTTTTAGTGCTTTTAGGCACCCACATTTTAATACTTTCTTTTAAAAACTCTTTCTTCATGAGGCCTTTCCTTTCACCATGTTTCTTTATCACATGTTTCTTTCCATCCTTCCTATAACCAACAGGTTTTTGCACAGATCTATGAAAGGTCATCTGTTGATTAATAGGGTTAAAGAAACAATGTTTAGCCAAATGATTTAACTTGCCACATATGAAACAAGGTTTTGGTCTATTGATTTTACTCAGATCAACTCCTTGCTTTTGAGCCCATTGATTATTCCAGTTTCTTTGATTTCCTCTTTTTAAACCAGAACTTAGGCTCTTTGCTTTGCTGCAAGCACACTGTTTACAAGATCCAGGATTCACAACCGTGGTTTGTTTGTAATGGACCTTGTTATCTTTTCCTTTGGTCTTCTCTGTCTCCTTGGACTTGACCCAGATTTTCCCACATCCCTCATTGGTGATAATATTGTTTTCTAATGGGATCTCTTTACTCACATCATTATCCCTATTCTTACTGGATTCTTTCTCAGTTAAATCCTTAATTACTACTTCATCCAAAGGATCTATCTTAAAGGCTTTCTCAGATAAGTCTTTTTTCTCTTTGGTTTCTAACAAGTCTGAAGTAGGAGAGATATAATTGTTGTTGTAAGGAGGAGGTGTATTGTTGTATCCAATACCAGGCTTCATCTTATTATGAATTTGAGCCTTTAGAAGAGAATCCATTGCTTTTGAAGCATATGAAAACTTTTCTATGTCAAGTTTAACTTTAGACAGTTCCTCTTTCAGCCTATCACTCTCTTCTAAGGATTTAGACAGTTTGGTCTCTAACTCATTCTTTTCCCACTTCCAATAGTTTGTGTCATAAGAGTGTTGAAGTTCATTAGCTTGAAAGCCTTTGATTTGCTCTTCAAATCTCTCTACTATTAACACATAATCTTTTCTATCCTTTTCTAATCTTTTGAGGTCATCACACATACTTTGATTATGATCCCTGTATCTTTTGACAGTGTCAATGCAAGATTTAGTGCAAAGATTAGAAATTACCTCAGAGGGAAGATCAGACACTTCTGCCATAAGAGCTTGGTTCTGGATGACTTCCTCAGCTTGATCACTCCAGTCAAATCCCATTCCTTGTTGAGAAACAAGGGCTTGAGTAGGATTCTTGTTCTGATTGTAGCCTCCATTCTGAGCTTGTTGGTGGTTGTTGTTTGGAACAGTACTCCTGCATTCTCTGGCAAAGTGTCCTTTCATGTGACATTTATAACATTCCACCTTGGTCTTGTCAAAACCAGCTCCATCTTCTCTTCTTTGAGAGAAGTTATTCCTTCCTGTTCTTTTAATGAACTTCTTCACCCTCATGGATAACATGGCCATCTGCCATTTAATATCCATCTCCTCCAGGTCATCAGGGTGAAGTTGATCCAGATCATCATTAATCAATGAATTGTTGCTATGACTGGACAAAAAGGCTTCAAAGATAGTTTCAGTGCCTTTTTCTGAACTTACTCCACTGGCAGTACTAACTGCTTCAGGGTTGGCAGTAGTATCAGTGGATGCTGAAAGAAGTGCAGCATTGTGGACATAACCATTGGGCTTCTTCTTGGTTTCTACTTCAGTTTCAAAAACTCTTAGATCATTATATAGATCATCAAGTTCTTTCTCTTCCAGATTGTCACTCTGTCTATATGAGACAGTGTACATAGTCCATTCATCCCCAAGAGATCTGAGGAACTTTCTGTTGATGTCATCTTGATTCATCTTTACTCCTACAGTAGCCAGTTCACCAATGAGCTTGTTGAACCTATCAAAAGTTTGAGTCATAGACTCATTCTTTGAGGAAGTAAAGTTCTCATACTGCTGCTTTAGAACATCTCTTTGATTTCTTTTGATGCTTTTAGTTCCATCAAATCTTTTCTCTAAAGCATTCCAGAGAATCTGAGCATCAGTGCAGTTGCAAAATTGATGCTGATATTCATTGGGGATGGCCAGGAGCAGAGTGCTCAAGGCCTTCATCTCTGTCTGTATGATCTTCCTCTCACCATCTGTCCTTGGTGGAGGTCTTTTCCCATCTGGTCCTATCCTTCCAGCTTCAGAAGGACCATTCTCAATGATATCCCACATTGAGTAGTCAGTGAGAAGAATATATTGTCTGATTCTGATCTTCCACATGTCAAACTCACTGGGTTTGAGCATTGGAACCTTAGATACCAAAGTACTGCTTGATTCTGTAAGATTTTCCATGATGAATAGATGTTTCTGAGAGAGTTTAGCTTTGATACCACTTGTCAGGATCGAATTCTTAACAAGAATAAATTCTCAGAAACTAATATCAAAGAAGTTGCGGAATAACACTTTGATATTCAATATAACAGTAAACCAAACAGTGTATGATCAACAACTTGTAAACTTGTATTGAATACTTGAAGTTACAAGATTAAACACACAACCTCAATATTGATGAACAGGCTCACCAATACGAATTCTACTTCTCTAGAATTAGGATCTATGCCTTGAGGTTGATTTTCTCTAAAACTTAGAATGAATGATTAAAATCAAAAGTTATCTAACTATTCTAAACAATACAATATATATACTGAAGATAAAAGATAATTACAATTTATACAATATCTCCAGAATATCTTCCATCATTATCTCTAAGCTTCCATGAATATCTTCAGAATATCCAGCTGTCATCCTTTCCATACAGATCTCCATCTTATAAGCAGTATTAATCATAAGCAACATTAATACTCTGAGCAGTATTAACTCTAGCAGTACTAACCATGCTCAACAGCATTAATCTCTTCAAGCAGTACTAACTTTGAACTAGCAGTACTAATCTTGTTGAGCAACATTAACCATCAACTAGCAGCATTAATAATCAGAAGTACTAACTAGAAGTATTAATTGTTTTCTTCTAGCAGCATTAACTGTTTTGTTCCAGCAACATTAACTTTGTTCTAGCAGCATTAACTTTGTTCTAGCAACATTAACTTTGTTCCAGCAGCATTAACTACAACTGGCAGCATTAACCTCAGAAGTATTAACCTCAGAAGTATTAACCATGTTCTTCTAGAAGTATTAACCATGTTGAACTAGAAGTAGTAACCATGTTGAACTAGAAGTAGTAACCATGATGAACTAGAAGTAGTAACCATGATGAACATTAACTTCAGACCCAACAATCTCCCCCTAACTTAACTTTTCAAAACTGAGAAGTTAAGTTCTTCAGCATAGGGTCTTTATGATAATTTCAAAACTTTCTGCAATTACTAGTTCTTCTTGATTCAGTTTCTGCTGTTATCTTCTTTTCTGTTTCTGCTGTTATCTTCTTTTCTGTTTCTGCTGTAGTTAATGCTTTGTTTCAGCTTCTTCACTTATCTCCCCCTCAAAATAAGATTTCATATCAACTTGATTCTCCTTCTCATGTCTTCGCAAGTTCAGTTGTTTAAGTCTCCCCCTTTTTGAAATAATCATGATTTGTGCTCCTTTTCATCTCTTTTATCTCCATAATTTGATTGTGAACTTTCAGACTAATTGTACCAAGTGTATCCATCAATTCTTTGTAGCACTTGCATGCTTGATTAATTCTTTTAACCATACTTGATCAATTCTTCAGTTCCCAACAGAATAGTAAAAACTGCATTCGTGGTATGTCTGTTAATGGAAATTGGTGTGAGGACGCGGTGATTTTTTAAACAAGCTTTCCTCAATTATTTCAAGGACATTTTCTCATAAAAGGTTTTCAACCGAGCATCATTTTCTAGCGATAAACTCTTGAGGATATCGAAAGAAGACGCCATTTTCTTGGGAGTGGCATTTTCAGAGGAAGAAGTATGGAAGGCCATAAAAGATTGTGAAATTTCAAAAGCCCGGGGGCCTAATGGTTTCAATTTCAGTTTTGCCAAAATGTTTTGGACTACAATAAAGGACGAACTTTTGAAGGCAATTAATTGGTTTTTGGGATACGGGTCAAATCAGTAAAGGTTGCAATGCTTCGTTTGTAACCTTAATTCCCAAGTCTACAAACCTAGTCGGTCTTCGAGATTATAGACCAATTACAAAATTTTAGCGAAAACATTCGCTGAAAGGTGCAAAAGAATTATCGGGAAAGTAATAGGGGAGTCTCAGAAAGCCTTCATCAAAGGGAGATTTATTTTAGACGGGGTTGAAATCGCAAACGAAATAGTGGATTACATGAAGAATTGAAGGCAGAAATGCCTAACTTTTAAAGTAGATTTCGAGAAAGCCTTTGATATCTTAAACTGGGATTTTCTCCTCGGTATAATGCAACATATGGGCTTTGGGGTAAAACGTTGTAATTAGGTGGAAGTATGCTTACGATAAGCTTGCTCGTCAACGGGTCTCCAACAGAAGAGTTCCAAATGACATGAGGGGTAATACAAAGGGATCCCCTTTCCCCATTTCTCTTTATTATTGCAGCAGAAGGCCTTAATGTGGCAATGAAGAAAACGGCACATTTTCAAAGGTGTTAAAGTAGGAAAAAAGGAGGTTGTGATTTTGCATCTTTAATATGCAGATGACACCATGTTCTTCGGGGAATGGTCGAGGAAAAACGCCAGGAATCTCATTGGTATTCTAACATGTTTTCAAATGGCAGTCGACCTGAAAGTAAATCTTAAAAAAATAGACTGTTTGATGTTGGGGTGCCGTTAGGTGAAGTTGAATCTATGGCCGCTTGGTTGGGATCACAGTTGGTTCACTGCCATTCTCTTACTTAGGCCTGCCAGTTGGTGCAAAAATGAGGCGCATCTGAAACTGGAAACCTGTAGATTAACCTTGACTAAATCGGTCATTGGAAGCCTTCCTTTATACTTTTTCTCAATGTTTCACGTGTCGTCGAGTGTGATAAGTTTTCTCGAGAGAGTAAGAAGAGAATTCTTTTGGGGAAGCTCGGGAGAAGGGAAATTCGCTTGCATTAAATGGACTACATCTTTTTCTTCTCCTGAATTGGGGGGTGGGGTTAGACATAGGGAGTCTCAAAGCAATTAACCTTGCTCTTTTAGGGAAGTGGAGGTGGAGATTCAATTCCGAAAAAAATTCTCTATGGGTCAAGGTTGTGGGTAACTTATATGGGGATGATGAGGGGTTTGGAACGGGATGGGGACGTGAACTTGAGAAATAAAGGGAGTACTTGGGGTAGTGTCATCTCTTTGGGTCGTGAATTAGATTCTTTTGCCTTAAAGTTTTCCTCTTCCTTTTTTAAAAAACTTGGGGATGGATCTTCCATCTCCTTCTGATTAGATAAATGGGTCGGGAATTTCCGTTTGAGTGATCACTTTGCGAGGTTGTTCAACTTAGAAAAAGTAAGAGAGATAAATGCGAGGAGCTGAGGTCGTTGGCATGAGGGATTGGGATTGGGATTGGGATTGGGATTGGACTAAGCCCCGATAAGGCGGGCAATTGACAAGCTGGCTAATCTAACTACTCTTTTGCAGAATATCCAACCTTCTAAAGACCACAGAGACAAATGGTGGTGGCATTTGGATGAAGACGGTGAGTTTTCAGTCAAGATTGAAAGACTTACAAGAAGACAGATACCTTGAAGACGACGGTCTTTACCCAGAAACTCGTTGGAACACTCTCATCCCAAAAAAGATCAACAATATTGTTTGGTGTTTAACATTTAACCCACGGTAGACTTCCAGTTCGGGTTGCCTGGAATAATCGGGGCATCGATTTAGACTCGATCCTATGCCTTTGTTGTGAAGAGACGATCGAGACTTTGGATCATTGCTTTGCCAGGTGTATTAAATCTAGAGGGATTTGGGGTTTGATTAACAAGAAGAAAACAAAAATAATTTTAAAAATTAAAATTTTCTACAAAATGCAGAAAATTCATATTTATAAAAAATTCCAGACTCATGGTCTTCACTTATTAAATCGTAGATGGTGGGGTACCGACTTCGGAAACTCGACAGAGGAAATCTTAACTTCTCAAGGTCATACTTCCTTCTCTCCTTGGTTGAAGAGCATTTTTCAAGCAACCATTTGGGCAACTTGTTATCAAATATGGGATCACCGTAACAACATCGTCTTCAAAAAAAGTCCTTATCAGTGGATCTTTTTTTTGCGGAACTGCAGGATCGTGTCTTTCATTGGGTCTCGAGAAGATTAAAGAATGGCTCAATCATTTAGGAGTCGCGGATTGATAAACCAAACCTTTTGGATTTCGTTTAATAGCCTTTTTTAGTGGTCATGTGTTTAGTTTTCTTTTGGACTTAGTATGTTCGGTTGTTGATTTTCTCCCCCCCCCCCCCCCTACTGCATGTCACATTTTTTATTTGCTTGGAGAGGAGTTTCGTCTTGTATGTTATAGTTCCTTTTAGTAACATTTTTGCTGCCTTTTCAAAAAAAAAGTAACCCATAAAAAATTGTGTTGCTCGGTTTTGGGGATGCTAGTAAAGGTGTAGGTTTATTCGGGTAGAGTGTAACACCCTGTTTTCACTATTACATTAATGAAAAGATAAAGGTAAAACATGATGATACATGATCGATAATTTAAGAAATGTTATCCGATAAGGAAATATATACATCAGATACAAAAGTTAAGTTTTGAAATATCAAAATATTGATATCATTAAAAATTAAGATGATAATTCGAAGATTTAGAAAAATATTTTTAATGGAAATAAATAAGAGAGAAATATATCATTTAATAATTATGGAGATGAAAATATATAATATAATTCTAGAGGGATGATCAAACGATAACAATAACTATTTAAAAGAACATGAGAACTAACAAAATTATTAGTGATTTTACATTAATGCGCAAAAAAGCCACGCGGACCTGAAACCGTGGCCAAAGTCCATTTTTCGCGTGTTAATGTAAAATCACTAATGATTTTGTTAGTTCTCGTATTCTTTTAAATAGTTATTGTTCTCGTTTGAACCCGACTCTATAATTCTAATATATATATATATAGGGGGTCATTCAAGGGAGAACTCAATTATCTGTGGTAACCGTGAGATCCAATCTTAACCACAAATAAGAAGATAAATATTTTTGGTAATTTTAATTAAAAATTTAATCAAAGGAATTTTAGTTATTTTTGAGATCTCCTCTCTCTTCTCTCTCCTCTCTCCAGCAAATATTATTCTGGCGAATACATGATGCCCACTGTGATACACTTTATAAACATCGAAAATACATGATGCACACTGTGTTACACTGTGTAAAGATCGAAAATACATGATATCACACTATGATACCCTTTTGTAAACATCGAAAAAACATCAAAAATATGTGATAACACACCATGATACACTTTGTAAAGATCGAAAAAACATCGAAAATAAGTGATGCACACTGTGATACACTTTGTAAAGATCGAAAATACATGATAGTACACTATGATACCCTTTTGTAAACATAAAAAATATGTGATAGCACACTGTGATACTCTTTTGTAAAAGGAAATAAGAAAATTTAGGAATTAGGTTATATTTTAGGAATTAAACAAATTTACTAAATTATCATTTTCTATTTATTTAAAATTAATATTAATTATTCTAAATATGTGTCTCATATTGGATCTCACAGTTACCACAAACTACCTAGTTCTCATTTGATTAGGCCAATATATATATATATATATGAATCGTGTATACATATATATTATTATTATTAAATATTTTAATATTATTTCTATTTTAAAAGTTTTGTCGTTTTAGTCAAAATAGCTAGTCGTATGGATTTTTATGAAATGCGACTAATATGTTTTTGTGACCAACGATTTATGACGATCACAATGAAACTTTCAGATTTGAAAACCGACAAAGTTTTATATAAATGATTGATTCACTATTAAATATATCGTTTTTATTAATTTTAGAGTCCAAATGGAGTTATAAGTTATATAATGCATATATTTTGGACTCGGTGCTTCACATAGATTATAATGACGCTTTCAGATTCGAAAAAGAATAATGTTTTTATTTTAGAGTCATTTGAACAGGACGGTAAAAATGTGTCATTTATGGATTATAGAAATATCGGATTAATACCAAATTTCATATTTAAATACGTAAAAAAATCTAGATACCGTAAATGTCAAAAAGATCAAAATATGACTATGTAAATTTGTACAACTCAGAAACAGGTATAACAATAACATACCTATGGGTAAGCACTATCAAGTAGGTCTCAAATTGTAACACCCTCAAATATGGAAATAACAACTAATTTAAAATTTTCTAAATACACCAATAAATAAATCATCTACCACCACAATTTAATATTTAACTCCAATACACACATTCTTTCTATATGAATAGTCTATAATAAAGACGGGTGCTACTAAAACCCAAAAGTATCGCTATCTCCAAACTGCGGAAGACTTCATCAAATGCTTACACTTGTGAACCACTAAGCACATCCCTTCATACGACTGCTAGAACCGAACCCCCACCTGAACCTGATGCACATGCCGACAAATAAAAAGGTTAGGCTTAACGCCTAGTGAGCTCAAGAGTTTTTAACATATATAAAATACATGCTGATGGAGGAAAGAAGTCATTTAAATCATGAATTTCCGAAATGATTTGCCTTAAATAAGAGAAGACTAACTTTCCAATAATGCACGTTTTAAAGACGAATACCCCGACATAAAAATTCATTCACAAGGTAAAATCAACCCAAGACTCACTCGAAACATTTAGTAGAAATTGAACTCCCACTTTATAAATACGTAGATACAACTTATTTTCCGAAACACCCAAACACGGGTGAAACATATTACCCAACTCATAAGAATCATGGATAAAACCTGTGCATATAAAATGTCACCGAAAACATGGATTCCAAAGATACAATAACCAAATAACACCTTTCGGTGACGGGGAAAACCCGTTTCAATTTAACGTGGCGGAAACACCAAGGCATGCCACATATCCATGTTATACGCGTGTTTTCAAGGTGGAAACCACTTACATCAACTCTATCCAAGTCTTTAGTCACGACACAACGGTGGGTTCAACTCTATCCAAGTCTTTAACTCCCAAAGAATCACCAAGTTCAACCCTATCCAGGTCTTTACCTTGGGATCGTCCTCAAGGTGGACAACCAATGGCATCAACTCTATCCAAGTCTTTAGTCACGGTAGACATCAACCCTATCCAGGTCTTTAGTCACGGTAGACATCAACCCTATCCAGGTCTTTAGTCACGGTAGGCATCAACCCTGTCCAGGTCTTTAGCCGTCTGAACATCAACTCTATCCAAGTCTTTAGTTCAGCACAATCTTGGTTCAACTCTATCCAGGTCTTTCGCCCCAAAGAATCACCAAGTTCAACCCTATCCAGGTCTTTACCTTGGGATCTCACCATCCTTGACACGCTTGATTATTTAGGACTTACATCGTATCACCAATGCCTATTTCCAAATTATAACTCGAGGACCTCGTCCCACATTAACATGATAACCCGACCTTTATGCCTATGGATCCAATGCATTAAGGTCAAAATGCTACATGACTCAAAAGAATAACAACGCACTCAAAACATGTAATTCCCAAAAATATTTGATTCTCAAATTATCATTGGCCTTCGGCCCAAAACCCAAAAGGTTTTCCATTTCTAAGGCGTTTCACCAAAGCCGGGAATGACTCGAAACCAAAAGACTCACGCATGTGTGATTTTCCAAATATTCCAATTCATGAATGATGCATAAAACCCGACAAACCCATAAAAGTGTATTTTTCGACCAATAACCCATTCATGCAATAAACCACCAAAACATGTTCCTATGTGACACATTTATCAACATATCTCGAAAATCCCAAAATGTGGTGTTTTACAAGATTTAATAAGCTATACACTTCAATTAATCAAAAGTTACCAAATAACCCAACAATTGATAATTTCATGTAAAACACATAAATGCTTTAAAATGGACATTTTGGCATGTACAACGTTTTCACAAATCAACTTGAACTCACCTCGCTAGATTTAGGCTAAATCTAGATTTTACCCAACGAGCTCTTTTGAAGGCCGCTTGAATCCTCAAGCCGGAAACTTCTAAAACCTAGATCCAAACATTTCAAACCATAAATATCCATACTCAATCATTTAGAAGAATTTCCCCCAAACAATATACCAAAACTCCAAACGAGATCAAAACCCTAGTTTTCTCCAAAACTTACCAAACCCGAGATTTGAGAAACCAAATCACTAAGAAACCATCAATGGAGCATTTCATAACTTATTACAAGAAAACTTACCCTTGAAGACAAAGAGACTTTCGAGAACACCCAATCCAACATTTAACCCGAGCTCCCAACCGAAGAACTTGATGAGGAAGATGAAGATGGAGCTTCTAATCTTTGTTAGGTGGAGGAGAACACTTGGAACATCAGGGATTTGGTGACTTGAAGGTATAAAACCGATTTTTAGGGTTTGGGTTCGGTTTCTAGAGAGAAAAAGGTGAAATGGGTTGAGAAATAATGAGGTGGGCTGCTCAAAAATCGATTTTAAAACAACCAGAGGCCGCAGGCGATTGTGCCCAAGGCACTCTCGCCAGGGCACTATCGCCCAAACTGTACCGCGGGCACCACTCTGTTGGCGATTGTGCCCGGCGGTTGTGCCCAGGGCACTATCGCCCCGAGTGTCCCGAGCCCCGATTTCTTCTATTTTCATCCGGAGCACCCACGATGCGATAAGGTTTAAAAGGTAAGGCGTAAGGGATGAAATTCCATGATTAGAATCAAGGATTCCTCAAGGATTGGCTTTCACAGACAGGAATTTACGGGTGTTACAATCCTCCCAACCTTAGAATGATTTCGTCCTCGAAATTACTCCTCTCGATGGAACGTCGCCAGATGAAAAGGTTGACCTTAATCCATTTGCCAAAACCGCTACTACGACCCCTACACCGATATTCACGTGTGTTGCTCCTCATGGGCACCACATACTCCTAACTGAGCGAACACTGAACTCTCCAAAGTAATCTTTTACCCACAAATTTACAGTCGTCTCCCAACCTTGGATGACAATTACCACCCCCAGGTAACTTATGACTCCAAGTCTCACCGACCAATCTCCTTCGGGTCTAAGCAATCCCGGACCCAACATCAAAGATCAAAACCACACTTCCAAATCCTCTTATTTCACTGATCCATTTCTAATATTCATAAAGGCATTCTTCCAGGGCGTACCAAAGTGTCTTTTATGCAACCGGTTAACACAGACTCGACTGTCACTCAACCCCGATTCCACACCAATCTCACAATATTCCTAAAGTAACATCCTTATCACCACAGGAATGCTTGGGTACCTCGATACTCAATCCTCCATACCCAAACTCCTTTCAAAATCCAATACCGAAAGGTCACTATTTTCCATAATCCAACCAGGTTACATCCATCCATTCCAAGATCCAATGACCTCAAGAAAATAAGTCGACGCCTAGGACTAAACGGTGACCTCGAAAATGTGGACATCTCGCCCAAAATCCCATTCCAGACGGGTTGTCGCACTAAGGTCGACACTTAACCGAATACTAAAATCACAAATCTCACATTTCCCACAAATAGACCGCCAGAAATTTCTTTGATTGCGAAAACCACTAAGACGACACACCAACAACATATACCACGATGCCACACCGACGAGCAACCAACCAAACCGAATCCAATTTAAAACACAGATTAACTCATAAAATCCCATCCCGCAGGATTTCCCAAGTATAAAATCCTTCCTCAATTATTCGGGAAGACTTAAATCTACTATCTCCATAAATCAAACGCGCACATTCTCAAAACGGGAACCCAAAATCCAAGGCTGACCGCAAGTCAGGTCATCCGACGTTTCAAATCCCAAGGGCTCCCTCAGTCCCTAATTACCACTCCTTTCACGACGGGGTATAAATCCAAAGGCCCAATGAGTTCAAGGTTTTCAAATAATATGCCAATTTAAACTTTTATAAAACCTTCAAACACATAAGTTTTATAACCATTAGTCGTATGGTGAAAACACACTATTATTCTTACGATAGGTTTCCAAACTGGTTACCAACTCTACGCATATAAAACCATTTCCAAACTCATTTGATCCATATTTACGTAAATAAAATGGTAACAAAAGGTGTGTAACAAAATTTACACTATTAATCATGAAAATAAATCTCTACATCCCAACATGCGTGATAAATGTTTGTACAATCCCAAAAGGGAACTTCATGATCTTAACTTTAAAGCTTTCCTCTTTAACCAAGATGTTG
Organism: Arctium lappa; assembly: GCA_023525745.1. NCBI lineage: Eukaryota > Viridiplantae > Streptophyta > Magnoliopsida > Asterales > Asteraceae > Arctium > Arctium lappa. The sequence goes on along the minus strand of CM042051.1, from coordinate 28,278,944 downwards.
CGACATAAAATTTTCAACAAGTCCCACATGCGTCAGTTTATTTCCCAAAAATTCAGTAAAGTGATAGGGACGTACATAATCATCAAATCAAATTTAAACTTTGAGCTGCACCAATAAGGCACACTTGACCAAAATAGTAAATATAACGACTTGCAAACTGATGCTCGATTAACGCATTACGGAAAATTTCTAACAGTAAAATCAATAACTGAAACGACATAAATCCCTTATATGATTACTCAAACCAACCGTACAATTTAATCCAATGCCAATAGTATACAACGATTGACTTTTGTATAAAGTTCGAAGATAATTCACATAATAATGCAACTTCCCCAAAACAACATGAAGGACAACATCCATTAATAAAACTCATCAATTAACGCACCCAAGATGCATATGCACACGTACCCAAAATTTGCTTACGCGACGCAAAATGTCGTACAATAAGACACCATAAAGCCAACTGAGTTTTTCACAAAACTCATTGACGCTAGAGTCAAGCGGTGTCAAAACTTTCACTTCCCAACATAAAAGCATAAAACGTCGACACGTCTAAAATGTCAGAATTCTAAAACCACCCCATACAATAGAGCGACCCATTTCAACAAAACTTTCCTAAGACACGACGCCCAAAAGCTCGTAAATTTATGCGCAACAAAAAAAATAAAACACACGCATTTCGAAGTACACTCACGCGCCCAAACGTCGCAAAACAATATTCCATAAAATTCAACGCGACTCGTACAGACCCAACATTCCCCGGGAAGTCCAGACTCAACAACATGGGGACAACCCTTCCTTTAAAACCTTAACATACGTGGAGGAGATCCAATGTCAAGGTTAAAAATTCTACAGTTACTTGCCCAATGCCCCATATGGCATTAAAACACGGATCTTAAGATGTCCAAAATAGCGTTAAACACCAAAACAGGGACGGAGAGATTTCCAATACAAATTGCAACCACGTGCAATCAAAACAACTTCATGCAGGATTAAACTCACGGTTCAAAATCTGATGAGTGTTAAATGCTTTACCCAGACTTCGCAACATAATTCACTTTATACTTTGAAAACGTGAGAAATAATTTATGCAAACTTATTTAGAAATAAATTTTGTGCATGAATTTGGTCGGCACTCGGCATCCTAGAACCACACTTCTCAATTCATACTATTATCATTCAGATGCTTAACATCTTAAGACAATACTCGAATATTTTATCGGTTCACCTTATAATTCTCCTCGACTGACATCAATTCCATAAGTCTAAGGTTCTATTCCAACCAATTGTCCTGACCCACAATGGTCAACTTCCAGCATTCATCATATCTTAACCATCACTCCAAAGTGACATTGCTATAAACGTCAACCCTCCTTAGATCACTCGCTTAGAAACTTTCTCACTACCCCAACGATAATCATACCCAGGTAGTTCAAGTACACACATGTAGCATGTAGGTTCACCATAACACTGGCCAGGTGCCATTATGAACCTACCGTACAAGTTCATCCTTGCGACCCTCGACAAGTTTCCCGTTTCTAGCGACCCGATCAACTCCAAAATATCTTATCTCAAGGTTCCTAATATACAACTTCACTTACAATCACTTATAAAGATACTAGTTTGAGTCTAGGCATCCAAAATCAATACCTAATTCTCTCAAACTTAAGCTTTGATACCAACTTGTAACACCCTCAAATATGGAAATAGCAACTAATTTAAAATTTTCTAAATACACCAATAAATAAATCATCTACCACCACAATTTAATATTTAACTCCAATACACACATTCTTTCTATATGAATAGTCTATAATAAAGACGGGTGCTACTAAAACCCAAAAGTATCGCTATCTCCAAACTGCGGAAGACTTCATCAAATGCTTACACTTGTGAACCACTAAGCACATCCCTTCATACGACTGCTAGAACCGAACCCCCACCTGAACCTGATGCACATGCCGACAAATAAAAAGGTTAGGCTTAACGCCTAGTGAGCTCAAGAGTTTTTAACATATATAAAATACATGCTGATGGAGGAAAGAAGTCATTTAAATCATGAATTTCCGAAATGATTTGCCTTAAATAAGAGAAGACTAACTTTCCAATAATGCACGTTTTAAAGACGAATACCCCGACATAAAAATTCATTCACAAGGTAAACTCAACCCAAGACTCACTCGAAACATTTAGTAGAAATTGAACTCCCACTTTATAAATACGTAGATACAACTTATTTTCCGAAACACCCAAACACGGGTGGAACATATTACCCAACTCATAAGAATCATGGATAAAACCTGTGCATATAAAATGTCACCGAAAACATGGATTCCAAAGATACAATAACCAAATAACACCTTTCGGTGACGGGGAAAACCCGTTTCCATTTAACGTGGCGGAAACACCAAGGCATGCCACATATCCATGTTATACGCGTGTTTTCAAGGTGGAAACCACTTACATCAACTCTATCCAAGTCTTTAGTCACGACACAACGGTGGGTTCAACTCTATCCAAGTCTTTAGCCCCCAAAGAATCACCAAGTTCAACCCTATCCAGGTCTTTACCTTGGGATCGTCCTCAAGGTGGACAACCAATGGCATCAACTCTATCCAAGTCTTTAGTCACGGTAGACATCAACCCTATCCAGGTCTTTAGTCACGGTAGACATCAACCCTATCCAGGTCTTTAGTCACGGTAGGCATCAACCCTGTCCAGGTCTTTAGCCGTCTGAACATCAACTCTATCCAAGTCTTTAGTTCAGCACAATCTTGGTTCAACTCTATCCAGGTCTTTAGCCCCAAAGAATCACCAAGTTCAACCCTATCCAGGTCTTTACCTTGGGATCTCACCATCCTTGACACGCTTGATTATTTAGGACTTACATCGTATCACCAATGCCTATTTCCAAATTATAACTCGAGGACCTCATCCCACATTAACATGATAACCCGACCTTTATGCCTATGGATCCAATGCATTAAGGTCAAAATGCTACATGACTCAAAAGAATAACAACGCACTCAAAACATGTAATTCCCAAAAATATTTGATTCTCAAATTATCATTGGCCTTCGGCCCAAAACCCAAAAGGTTTTCCATTTCTAAGGCGTTTCCCCAAAGCCGGGAATGACTCGAAACCAAAAGACTCACGCATGTGTGATTTTCCAAATATTTCAATTCATGAATGATGCATAAAACCCGACAAACACATAAAAGTGTATTTTTCGACCAATAACCCATTCATGCAATAAACCACCAAAACATGTTCCTATGTGACACATTTATCAACATATCTCGAAAATCCCAAAATGTGGTGTTTTACAAGATTTAATAAGCTATACACTTCAATTAATCAAAAGTTACCAAATAACCCAACAATTGATAATTTCATGTAAAACACATAAATGCTTTAAAATGGACATTTTGGCATGTACAACGTTTTCACAAATCAACTTGAACTCACCTCGCTAGATTTAGGCTAAATCTAGATTTTACCCAACGAGCTCTTTTGAAGACCGCTTGAATCCTCAAGCCGGAAACTTCCAAAACCTAGATCCAAACATTTCAAACCATAAATATCCATACTCAATCATTTAGAAGAATTTCCCCCAAACAATATAACAAAACTCCAAACGAGATCAAAACCCTAGTTTTCTCCAAAACTTACCAAACCCGAGATTTGAGAAACCAAATCACTAAGAAACCATCAATGGAGCATTTCATAACTTATTACAAGAAAACTTACCCTTGAAGACAAAGAGACTTCCGAGAACACCCAATCCAACATTTAACCCGAGCTCCCAACCGAAGAACTTGATGAGGAAGATGAAGATGGAGCTTCTAATCTTTGTTAGGTGGAGGAGAACACTTGGAACATCAGGGATTTGGTGACTTGAAGGTATAAAACCGAGTTTTAGGGTTTGGGTTCGGTTTCTAGAGAGAAAAGGGTGAAATGGGTTGAGAAATAATGAGGTGGGCTGCTCAAAAATCGATTTTAAAACAACCAGAGGCCGCAGGCGATTGTGCCCGGCGATTGTGCCCAAGGCACTCTCACCAGGGCACTATCGCCCAAACTGTACCGCGGGCACCACTCTGTTGGCGATTGTGCCCGACGGTTGTGCCCAGGGCACTATCGCCAGGGCACTATCGCCCCGAGTGTCCCGAGCCCCGATTTCTTCTATTTTCATCCGGAGCACCCACGATGCGATAAGGTTTAAAAGGTAAGGCGTAAGGGATGAAATTCCATGATTAGAATCAAGGATTCCTCAAGGATTGGCTTTCACAGACAGGAATTTACGGGTGTTACACAAATATATGTTCATATTGAGGTTTGGGATTACATATATAAAATTATACTAGAAAAAGGTAGTAGTATCAATAATAGATAAAATATTTATAATTATTTATGTACACATGTTTATATATATCGTGAGTAAATAAACAAATATTATCGTGTGTGCCAAGAAACTTAGGGACCAAGATTGAGATTGTTCAAATCCATGGCAGCCTCATCTAAATTCGCCAACATATATGTTTATTTACTACAAATAGGGGATGCTGTGAAGAGCTATATTGTTCGCAGACGCCAAATCGTTACGTATCTCCAAAAGTTTTCGGGTATGATTAACCTGGAAGGATCGGCTGGTTGGGTTGACATCATGCCAAGTATGGATGAAGGTTGTGGGGAAATGGTAAATCAGCGGTTGTTTGTTTGTGAGAGAATTTCCGGGTAGAAAGGAGCACGGTCTTTATAGGTTTCATTTTATAAACACACACAAGTATTAAATATAAATTAAATAGTTATATTTACTTTAGGATGGTAAATCAAGCTTTGTCGTTAAGCAAATAAGGTGAGTACGTTATGAGATTTACTGAGATACATATATGTTATAATAAATGTTTTTATGCATGATGAATATTTCAAATGATGTTTTGGCATGTTTGCCTTGTATGAGATAAGGTTATGTTTATAATTCATTTTATGAGAAAGACATATATTTTACATGTGACATATGAAAAGTTTGTGCATGTGAAAGTATGGCCATGTTAAATACCCTCAGGGGGAAGATCCTTTGCGGAACCCAGGGGGAAGATCCTTCGCGGAACCCACCAGGGATCTAGGATCCTGTTGAGAATGTTTTAGCATACTTACACATATGAGATCTTGCACTAAAAGAAGATGATGTTTTTACTGAAATGGTTTATGCATCAATGTTATTATGCATGATTATGATAAGTGTATGAAATTATCGTTCATGCACTAAAATGATATATTATGAAAGATGATTTCTTCATGAAACCATAACTGCTCACTAAGCTTAAAGCTTACGTATTCCATAACTGCTCACTAAGCTTAAAGCTTACGTATTCCATATATGTATCTCAGGTAAGATCAGGATAAAACATGAAGGGATCGCATGAAGAGTTATAGTTCGTAAAATAGTCGTTATAAATGTTACTTCCGCGGATGTAAAGGCTATGGAACAAAAAAAAAGCGGGGCGCCACATAGAGCAAGCTAAAACTTGCTTCAATCGACGTTAACAAAAAATTAATAGTTATGGACTTTGACTTACAATTTTTCTAGTTTAAGCTAAAGCTAAAATTTGGTTTAACACAAGATTGAAGGTCTGTTTGTTAACAACTTAATGAGCTTAATGGGATTCACAACTTATTTGGTCAGCTATATGTTATTGTTTGGTAGTGGGTTATTCAATAAGCTTTTAGGGGGGGAGCTTTCACTACAAAAATGACGACTATCAACGAGGGAAAAATCTGTCGCTAATCCCTAGCTAAAGCTTGAATCCGTCGCTGATCCGTCGTTGATAGTCCGTCGCTCAAACAGGCGTAGCTGATGCTATTAGCGACGGATCAGCGACGGACATCAGCGACGGATTACCGAGGGATTAACGAGGGACTTGTAACAGCGACGAATTAGCGAGGGCCCTTATTCATTATTTAGCGACAGATTTTCGTCACTAATCCGTCGCTAATATTTAATTATTTAAAAAAAATTATTTTATATCTATTATTCCTTAACATTGTATCACATACATAAAATACATATTAAATAACAAGTTTAATTTTCTAAAATTGGTATTCAATCAAAAAATCAATGTCGGTGCATGACAATAACTAGCTAGAAGGGGGGATAATCTAGCTATTATCTCCTCAAAGCTCTGTAGTCGAGAATTCCAGAAAGACCGCCTTCGTCACTCATGTGAACCTGAGTCATGATGAAGAAAGAATGAATACAAGATTATAATCTCCATGTGGTCCTTGTCACTAATAATTTAATAATCATGTAATGACACAAAAGATACTAGGATTACGTGATAAGCATGAAAGTTGATTGCAACGAGGAGAGACCTAATGTACTCTTGTTTGACATTCAATCCGTGAGAATATCAATAGAAAATCAATCACCAAAAAACAATTGTTGGTGTAAACATAAGTTAGAAAACAATTGTTTGTGCAAAAACAATCTAACAACCATAATAGCCCCTACAAATATGCACCATAGAAATATCCATCTTTATGCAGTAGAAATATGCACCATAGAAATATCCATCTTTATCGCCGGTGGGGGGGGGGGGGGAGAATAGCGTTGAATAGAAATATGCACCTAATGTACACTTGTTTGACATTGGAAACTATGTAATTTGGTAGTTACCTGAGTTTTACTCATTGTGTAGTGATTAGGCGGTTGGTCCTCATTTGCCATCATATACTTCATATGTGAGCCCATGATTTCATCATCTAATTCCTTCACAAAATCAAAAACCCTTCACTGAAAAAACAAAAATAAATAAAAATAAAAATCAAGAAATGTTGGTGCTAAGCAGAGCTTCAGGTATCCTTTTGGTATCTGTGTTTGTGATGTCAAGAGCTTCAGGTATGATGTCAAGATAAAAGAAAAGGTAGTTTTGGCAATGAAATTATAAAAGGGAAGAATCAATTCAGAAAATAGACCATATATCTCTACAACCAAATAAACTCCACAACAGTTCCAAGTTCTCATATATGATAGATGACCTACTATAAACACACACAATTACAATAAAAAATACAGTGCAAGTGTTACAACCAAATGACAAATATAAAAAGAGGGTTGTGACCAAGGTTGCATTCTAATAATCATGCAATATACAACTTGTAAAAAGGTATAAACATGTTTTCTCTTTCCATCCATTAAAAAGCTCAAGAACATAAACAATATCTTAGAGTATGGTAGATCACTGTAAGTTAACCAATTGCCAGAATGGCAATGGACCATTTCGATTAGGTCATCCTATCCCTCCATTTTCCACTCTTTTTCTATCACGATATTCCTAGGGTTCTCAAATTTAAATTATAAAACTAATTAAGGACGCAACCATTGAACGAGAAATTGTATAGAGGTTATTAGCAGAAAAACACCGAAAACTTTGAGCACCTTATGAACCATCAACTAACACAAGACCAAAACTTGAGATGATAAACTGATGCTTACGTATTTTAGATTCATCTTGTAGAGGTTGAGAGGGCACAAGACTACTTGGGATGTCGGTATGGCCATGAGAAGGAAAATTGACTTGTGTCTCTTGTCCCCTTCAATATCAAACCTGCATGATCAAAGTTAGGGTCCTCTCTATCCACTTCCAGGTAAACCATATAAAGCAAAAATAAGCCAGGGTTTAAATCCAAACTTCGAAACTTATCTTAACTTTTATTCATTAGCCTAAGCTTAAACCAGAGTCATGCCTCTTCAAATAGGAATTCATTTTCTAAAAGATTCTGATCCATTCAACACCATGCAATTTCTATTTTGCCAATATGTGCTACAATGTGCACTTGAATTCCTTGTGCATTTTCTTGTTTAGGTTATAACATAAACAACGCGTGTTGGTCATAAACAGAAGATAAGTGATAAAGAGAATAATGATACAAATTCAAAAGCATACACTTATCTGATTAAAGTATTACTAGTAAAACTGAAAGTCTCTTTGAAATACCTCTTGTTTATGAGTCTCAATCAGCTCCACCTGCTCCTCAAGGTTTGATTGGATCTCAACAACTTTTGCAACTTCTGCCTGTGAAAATCGCAATTCACAAAATTGTGACGAAAACAACAAAGAAGCAAGTTGCCTAAAAATTTTCTATGAAGGAATTGCCAGAGTTCTCTCTCAGCTTCTTGTAGCCAAGTGGCAAAGTTAAGTGGATTAGAGTTATGCTGCTTAAGAACCAAATGAGCACATGGAAAAGTTAAGTGGATTAGAGTTATGTTGCTTAAGAACCAAATGAGCACATGGAAAAGTTAAGTGGATTAGAGTTATGCTGCTTAAGAACCAAGGAGGATATGGCTCACCTCAAGTTTAAGAAGAACATCCAGGTTTTGCAAGATTCTCCTGTCCCACTCAGCTATTGCATTTGCTTGCTTCCTGATCTTTTCGGTTCGTTCCTAGAGCTCCACATTCTACTCCTTGATGATCTTTTAAAAAAAATCAAAAGGATTAAAAAAATCAAATAATATTAACAACAGAAGAAATGCATAATTAGACAAAATTTTATTAAGTTCGGATAAGAAGCCTAAATCACTTTTAGGAGAAATGCACATTCTTTAATAAATAAAAAAACTTCAGTAACCAGAAATTGATGGGAAAAAATTAGTTGAAAAAGTTTTCCTTTTAAAATCATCTAGCAAGACATATTATCTTAACCCTAATTTAAAAATCATGCTACAATAAGCAAACACTATCAAAAGCAAACCATTATCAAAAGTAAACTACATGACTATATATGTGTACATATGATTAAATACGCATATAGACTTAGAAATTGAGAATAGATGAATGAAAAGCTTAATACATTCTTGAGTAGCCATGGGATATATATACATGTACAGGGGAGAATTACAAGGAGCTAAAGAGGTGTATCAGGCCTGTTTCAGGCCGTAAATAGCCTTACGAAGGTGACACACATATTTGGGATTCTCTTGATCAACAAAACCCAGAGGTTGAGCCATGTACACATCTTCAGTTAAAGTGCCCTGCAAAAAAGCATCATTAATATCAAGTTGGCGTAAGGGCCACCCATTCACGACGGCTAGGCTGAGTATGAGGCGTACAGTGGAATGTTTGATAACGGGGCTGAAGGTTTCAGTGTAATCAAAACCGGGTCGTTGGTGAAATCCCAAGGCGACAAGGCGAGCTTTGTGTTTCTGAATTGTGTCGTCAAGATTATATTTAGTGCGAAATACCCACTTACACCCAACAACATTTTAAGTGGGGGAAGGGGGAACAAGTTCCCACGTGCCATTGGTAAGAAGAGCTTGGTGTTGCAAGGCCATGGCTTGTTTCCATTTAGGGTCGGCTAAAGCTTGTTTAAGTGAGGTGGGTTCGGTGGAGTGGAGATGCACGGACAAGTTGAGTTTTTGGATAGGCTTAAAGATGTTGTTGGAGGCACGAGTTCGGTGAGTATGGTTGGAAGGTGGTGGGGGCACCGGTGAGTGGGAGGATGATGGGGACGAGGTAGGGATGGGGGTAGGTGATGATGGTGAGTCGTGAGTGGGTGAACTTGTTGTTGGGGGCTGGAGTGGGGTGTCCGATGGGGGGGGGGGGGGACAGCAACAAGTATTGGGAGGGAAAAGGCACACCATGAATCACTGGTGGTGGGAACAGGTGGGGAGGTTGAGGAGTTGTGTTTTGAGAAGGGATACATGTTTTCGATAAATCTTACATGTCGAGAAGAGTAGATTCGATTGGAGGTAGGATCAAGGAATAGGTAGGATTATTGGGTAGGAGAGTAGCCTAGGAATACACACGCGATGGAACGTGGTTCAAGTTTATGGGACGTGTAGGGAAGAAGCCAAGGATAACATAAACAACCAAAGTTGTGGTGATGTGTATACTTGGGATCGACTCCAAAGAGTAGAGAGTAGGGGCACTTATTGTGAAGAGTGAGAGTGGGCATGCGGTTACTAAGATAGACCGCAGTTTGAAAAACGTGAGGCCAAAAAGAGAGAGGTATAGAGGCATGTGAGAGGAGGGCAAGGTTGGTTTCGACAATATGCAAGTGCCTACGTTCCGCATATCCGTTGTGCTCGGGTGTATGTAGGGGTGAAGTGAGGTGAGATATGCCATTGGTAGCTAAGAATTGGGTTAGGTTTTATAATTCTCCACCATTGTTAGAATAAAGAGTGATGATGGGCTTGTTAAAATTTTTCTCAACTAGTGCTTTAAAGCGAAAAAAGATATTGGTGGTGTTGGATTTACGCTTTATTGGATAAAGCCATATGTACTTAGTGAAGTGATCAACAAAGACAATGTAATACTTATAGCCATCGTGGGAGTAAATGGGGGAAGACCACAAATAACTGTAGATGACTTCAAGGGGTGCAGTGGTTGTTAGAGACGATTCACCAAAAGGGAAGTTTATGACTTTTATTGATAAGACAAGAATTACAAGGTGAATCTTTAATAGACGAAATATCAAGAAAAGATAATAACTTCTTTAAGACTGGAAAGGAGGGATGACCAAAACGATGATACAAATCTGGAGTTTTATTGGTAGTGACATAGGCATGAGGTGTTGAAGTGGATACGGGCCATTGATATACACCGTCTTTAGTAGGTCCGGTTAGAAGTGGTGCCCCCGTTCGAAGATCCTTGATACAAAAAAAAGTCGGTGAGAATTCAATGACAACATTATTATCTAGACAAAATTTAGAGATTGAAATGATATTTTTATGCATGGGTGGGACACAAAGAACATTAGAGAGAGTAAAATTTTTAGTATAAGATGAGAGATGAGTAGAACCGGTGTGAGAAATGGCAAGACCCGAGCCATCGCCTATGACAATTTCATCAATGCCATTGTAAGGAGAGTGAAGAGACGGGTTGGTAAGGTCTGTGGTGACATGGTGGGAGGCTCCGCTGTCCAAGAGCCAAGTAGGTACAGTATTGACGTGAGTAGGGGTGGTGGCAGAAACTACATTTACTTGTGGTGGTTGGGTAGTGGGGTGAGGATGACGTGGAATACGTATTGCTGGATGTGAGTCCTTAAAGGTAGAACAATAGGTAAGAGTATGACCGACGACATTGCACCATTGGCATCGGCCTTTGAAAGGATTTCTTGGGTTTTGATTGGATGCTTGGTTAGGGGATCTGGATGGATAGGAACGGTGGTTAGAGTTTCGAGCATAGGTCGGGTTGGCAGTGGCTGGAAAGTTGGAGGAGAGAGCGGCCTCGGCTGTCTGTATGGCTAATTCCTTGTTGATCAGCTTTTCATGAAGTTCCTCAAAAGTTATTGGTGTGTCCCTTGCATGGACAACATCCACAACAGATTGGAAGCGATTGTCAAGACCATCGATGATCTTGTCGGTGACATCTTCATGTGGAACGATGGTGCCTAAGATGGCTAGTTCATCAGTGATACTCTTGATTTGTTGCATATATTCAGAGATAGGGGTGGAACCTTTGGTGAGATGTTTGAGTTTAAATTTTAGTTGTTTGACATGTCCCCGAGATGGGAGAGCGTAGGTGTTCGCCAAAATGTCCCATGCCTCTTTAGAGGTGGAGGCTCGAGTGATGAGTGGACCGAGGGTGGGAGAGAGAGTGCCGGCTAGTGCATCGAACAAGAGTTTGTCTTGTCGAAGCCAAGTACTGTGGGCTGGGTTGGGAGTGGTTTTCCTGCTGTATCGGTGAGAGTAGGAGGAGGTTTGGTGCTTGTGCCATCAATAAAGTGGTGAAGGTCGTAACCAACCAGAAGAGCTTCAAGTTGGGCCTTCCAGAGTAGGTAGTTTGAGGCTGTAAGTTTAATGACAGAACTGACATTGATCATGATTAGGGGTTTGGTAGGTTCATTTTGATTGGGAATGGTGTTGGGTTCCGACATTATGAGAGAAGGGGAATGTCTTGGGTTAAGTGAAGAGGACAGGGGAGCCGGTGGTAGGGGAGAAAGTGCTAGAGAAAAAAAAAGAGAGAGAAGAAAACTAGGCCAAGAACGATTGCTCTGATACCATGAGAAGAGATGAATGAAAAGTTTAATACATTCTTGAGTAGACATGAGAATTATAAGGAGCTAAAGAGGGAAACAAGAATAATATAAAATATATACATTTGCTTAATCTAATACCTCAAATCATGGATGTGAATATGTAAAATAAAAGATATGGAGGTAATCAAGGGATATGATTCTGATTCTTATCAGAAATATGGAGAGATTGTCAGACCTTCTCATCCTGGTGAAGACTAATCTAGACATAAATTTTATCCATTGATAGCCAACAGATGAAAGCATCAAGCGACATCCTAAAACCGTTGCCATGTACACCATCTTTGCTTCACTCTTGAATATCAATATTCTTCTTCATCTTCAATTGGTTGACAGCGAATGAGAGATCTAGGGAATTAAGCGATTGAGAGTTTGGGGGATTTAAGCCTAAAGAAATTAAAATATGTGCTTTATTTTAGTCAAGAAAAAATGGATGGAGCCAGTGGGCGGGAAACGAGATCGATAATAGTTTTGGGGAAACTTAAAACTTTTGACTATTATTTTATTCAATGGCATTCAACTATTTTCTTACTCTACTAAACTTTAATTTAAAATACTTACTTTAAATTGTTTAAATAGGAAAAAGATTGTATGTGAAATAATAATATTTTTTTCTGATGAAGTGAAATAATATTTTTTTAATATTTAGTTTTATTAACAAATTCTATTTGATATTTAAAATTTAATAAAACAATAATTTTTAAATAAAAATTTATTGCATAATTACTATATATAGTTGTTCATAGATCATGAACATAGATATATATACATACTTGAATATATATATATAACACATATACACATGTGGCTATCAAACAACACATAAACATTGTTTATACACAACCACAATGGTTGTGGTGTACGGTTAAGGTCCTAGGAGATGTGGTAGGGGTGCTCACGGGTTGGGTTGATCGGGTTGAAGGCTTTTCGACAACTCAACCCAATATAGGCGGTTTGAAAATTTTACAACCCAACCCAACTCAATCAAAAGTTCAACCCAACCCAACCCAAACCGATTAGGTTGGTCGGGTTGTGTTTTAAACAATATGAAATCAAATAGACTGTAAATCAGATCAATATACAGAACGATAGGCATATATATAGAAGTTTCGACCATCTAACTAGAATCAGATCAATACACAAGTATTTACAAATCGAAAGACACAAGTATTTACAATAGAGAAAGAAGTAAATACCTCAAATGCTTGAATCGACTAACCTACAAATCGAAAGTTACACACAGTAAAGATTTGAATACGAAGAAATCTGGAGGCTTGAATCGAAGAAGAAGCAATTGTAACTTACTAGCGTTTGTAATCGAACGAAAACGCAGAAATTGAAGGAAGAATCGAACGAATTTGGACTCTTCCTACAAATCGAAAGTTACACACAGTAAAGATTAAAAGACGCAGAAATCTGGAGGCTTGAATCGAAGAAGAAGCAGAAATTGTAACTTACCAACATTTGTAATCGAAGAAGAAGAAGTAGAAATTAAACGAATTTGGACTCTGGAAGTGGAGGCAGTAGTTTGAAGTCTGAAGATGGAGGCGCGGTAAATGGAATCTTGTAATGTAAAGTAGCGCGTTAGGTTTTCCACGGGTCGTGGGTTGGGTCGGGTTCCGTTGGGCCTGACCAAATTCCGACCCAATAGATTCAGGTTGATTATTTTTTGGATCAATCTTGCTTCGGGTTACCTCGGGTTGGGTTTTTTTCGATTTTTTCGGGTTGGGTTGATCGAGTTGGTCAGATTATTCGGGTTTTTAGCACCCCTAAGATGTGGTGGAATATCTCATCTGCCCAAGGTTCGAATCTAGGGTACACAACAATTGTGGCCACTGAGGTTTAATCAGGACTGATGTCTTACAGTCATAATTTTCCAAGGGATTAGTCTAAATATAGCTTAGGACACCCTTCCAAAAAAACATTGTCTATACATTCACATATAAACATGCATATAAACTTATATATAACACATATACATATAGACACAATAATATATACGTAGATTTAATTGTCGTTATCAACCAACACACACATCATGTATACAAATATATAACACAGACCGAAGGATATATAAAACACATACACAACTATACATATAACTTATACACACATATGCATGTCTACATATAACCTATACAAATGAGAAAACAAGAAGAAAAAAAACCAATCCCTTGCTAATCCCTCACTAATTAGCGAGGGATTAACGATGGATGCCAAGAGTGCCTTGCTAATCCCTCGCTAATTAGTGAGGGATTAGCGATGGATTGACCACAAATTCATTCTGTCGCTATTCCCTCACTAATTAGGGAGGGATTAGTGAGGGATTGGTTTTGTGGTCAATCTCTCATTAATCCCTCGCTAATTAGTGAGGGATTAGTGAGGGACATGGGGTATCTGTCGCTAATCCCTCGCTAATTAGCGTGGGATTAGTGAGGGATTGCACTTTTTTCCTTGTTTTCTCATTTTACGTGTAATGTGTAGACATGTGTATGCGTATATGTTATATGTATACATGTGTATGTGTTATATATATATGTCGCTCATTGTTATATTTATATATACATGATGTATATATGTGTTGTTAGCTAACTTTGAGTGGTAATAAGTTAACATATATATAATGCATATCCACATATACACATGCATATAAAGCTACATACGACACATGTACACATGCATATAAACCCATATACAACACATATACACATAGACACAATAATATATACGTATATTCAATTGGCATTATCAACCAACACACACATCATGTATACAAATATATAACACGAACTGAATGATACATAAAACACATACACAACTATACAAATAACTTATAACCCATACACAACTATACAAATAACATATAACCCATACAAATGATAAAACAAGAAAAAAAAACAATCCCTCGCTAATCCCTCACTAATTAGCAAGGGATTAGCGAAGGATTGTGTTTGTGGTCAATCCCTCGCTAATCCATCACTAATTTAGCGAGGGATTGACCACAAACACAATCCCTCGTTAATCCACCACTTATTAGCGAGGGATTAGTGACGGATTGACTACAAACTCAATCTGTCGCTAATCCCTCGCTAATTAGTGAGGATTAGCGAGGGATTAGCGACTGATTGACTTCTCACTAATTAGTGAGGGATTAGCGACTGATTGAGTTTGTAGTCAATCCCTCACTAATCCCTCGCAAATTAGTAAGGGATTTTTCCCTCGCTAAATTACATCGCTAATACTAGTTTTCTTGTAGTGTTTATGCAAAAATCCAAGTTGCTCGTCTTAGTAAAAAAAACACGCTCTTTCCATCTATGAAAGAAGTTCTCCCAAACAAAAACCTTTCCAATCTCTATAACATATTAATCCACCCAGACAACTTTATCTATACAGGACTTAATGGAAAACCAACCAAACAGCCCTTGAGTCTTATTTTGTTTTGTAAGTGTTTCTGTAGCTCCATTTGTATCACATCCAATCAATCATAATAGGATGTTAGATTTGAAAATTATAAACTATTCATAAGACTGGTGTAGGTCTTGGACCATCTCCAACCCAACACTAAAAACACTAAAAGCACAAAAATGAAGGTGTTTTCATTTCCAACCCAACACTAAAACACTATAAAAAATGGAGGTCAATAAAGTAAGCCTCTATATTTGGAGGCCAATAAATAACGTGATAGCTGTCGAGAACAACAAATAATAAAGTCCAAACTAACACACGACTTTACAACCAAAATTACAAAAGTGGTAAGTTGGGTCGAATCCACACACACTTGGTTCTAACATATTCTATGCCAAATAAATAAGTACAAGGTTTGTTTACTTAAAAGTAACTATTAGAAAGTGGGAAGGGTTTGTTTATGCAAGAATTGAACAATGAAATATATAAACGGATTTAGACAATCAAAATGGAAGGGAACTCAACTTTGGATCACAAATGCAATTTTGTTCATAAGATGTTATCATCGATGATGTAAATAACTATCGCACATACTTTGATTAACCCAGTTTTAATTGTTAAAAGGTTATAACAACTAATTCCAACATACATGACATTTGAGAGGAATAAGCTCTCCTATCGAACCTTAATATGCAATTAGCCTCAAACAAGCTCTTGAAGGCCTAATTGGTACTAGCATGAAGATTTAATGGAACCCCGGTCCAGATAAATTAACACATAAGCTCGGTTAATCTAACTCTTCTGTTTCACCCAATTTCACAACAAAAAGTAGGAATCTTTGACAAAACCTAATTTGTTATTTGTCACCAACATTCGTTTACTAAACAATTACGGGTTTAGAAAACCAATCTGACTATAATCAATTTCCACACGATTGATCAGAAAATATAAAAACTAATTTTATAAACCAAAAACTTAGAAATTGGACGCACAATCAAAATAAGATGGAATTACATCGTCTCAAACAACTATATGAATTGGAAATTGGAAATTGCAATTGCTAGATAATCCAATGTTAAAATCTTAAGGGAATTAGCCAGACATGGCTAATTGAAATCAAAAGCTAAGATTTGACCTAATTTTCTGAAACCGATGAACTTGGCCTTCAGGATTCTCCCTAAATCACCTTCTCTTTCTGCTGCCTTTTTCTTCTTTTCTTACAAAAATGATTGCCCCTTCAATTGGCGGTTCCATCCAGTATTTATACAAGAGAGGAGAAGAAAACCATTCAAAAGCAACGAGATAGACATATTTGGTCCCTACTTTTCGATCGATGCGAGTTTGGAGTGGTTATGGCCGCAAATTTGGTCGCTCTTGTCGTTGGCCTTTGACCATAGAGTCTCCGGCGAGTTTGTTGTGGCTTTGGGTGCGTGAAGCTCGCGTTAAGGATTGGGACGATGAAACCACAGTGTGGAATGTGGTTTTCCGATGGGTTTAGGCGCCTGGAAGTCGCACGCATCGTAATTTTTTGTCTCGATCACTTATTCTAGAAAGCAATTGGGCTGTAGTTTGGGCTCTCCATTTTGGACCTTTAACCACCAAGTCTTGGGCTTAAACAAAAGAAAACAGAAATAGGCTTAGTGATCCATTTTTATTGATAAAAATATAGGCAAAATAATGGATTAATGCAATTAAACGATGCCTAACTTGTGTGTTATCAAACATCCCCACACTTACAATCTTGACCGTCCTCGGGCAAACATTAAAAGTTTAGCACAAAGTAGACTCAAAATTTGAATCGGTAGCTTACACAAACCAACATAGCAATTCATGGTAGAGTTATTTAACCAATATAGTAATAATCAAGACACAAGGCTAACAATCATGAACACATGCCAATTCTACCAACGCCTCACAATACATGGACATATATGGTGCAGTCACTTAATTCGCACAAAAGGGGTAAGTGTATTCACTTGAGACATGAATTCTCATGAAAATGGACTACCATATGCTTGCGTCAAATCATCAATTCTCTGCTTATGAATAATACCAATCGTGATTGAAAAAGGACTTTTAATAAGGGTTGTGATTTGGCTAAGGGTCCAGGTTAGGATAAATATGGGATAAGTGACTAAATTTTGGACTTTGGAAACAAAACCATGAACTAAAGTTTCATTCTTTTTGTCTTGCACATCGACCACATCAATAACACTTCACTTTGATCTCTTATTCTTCTAAGAACAATGGGCTTAGTGATCTATATTTATTGATAAAAATATAAGGAAAATAATGGGTTAATGCAATTAAACGATGACTAACTTGTGTGTTATCAGTAGGCCTTTAAAATTAAATATTATATTTTATTTAACTTTTATAATTATATATATAGACTAATAGTTTAATACATTAAGTAATATTATTTTATTATTATTATTACTAGAAGTGTACTCGTGCAATGCAGCTAGATAAATCACGATTTTAATGTTTCATTTTATTTTCTGTTTTTTGTCAATTTACATTACGATTTTGGATGGTTGTGAGAGAGTGCTAATAATTTTTTTATATAAATTTTTTTAATTTAGACTTAATAATATAATGTAATTTATTTTGGTTTAATAATATAATTTTTTTTATAAAATATTCTGTAAGATTTTTTAATTATATTTTAGATTTTTTATATATAAAATATGCTGATAGTTATTTTAGAAGAATTAAAGTGGGAAATGATTTTAGGGGAGTTAAAATGGTTAGAGATAATAAATGAAAATTAATGAATAACATTAAATGTAGTATATACAGCTTTTATGGGTAATTAGCATTAAATAGCGATACATTAAGCTTTAAGACTTGTTTTTAAGAGTTTTTTATGTCATCTTTATAATATAGTATAGATTATTATTATTATTATTATATTAAATATGTTTTTAGTGTTGTTTTTTTAGTGGTTCTGTTAGAGATGCCTTTATAGGTTCACCATTCAAAACATTCAAGTTGTCTTGTATAAACTTGTAAAACTATTCTCAACTCGGTCATAATAGCGCTTGAGTTTACCACTAGGGGCGGCGCGCCTGTGGTTTCAAAACTTGCAAGAGGCACAAATTTTTAAATAGTGTAAAAAAAATTAGTTGGCCCCATCATCAGTCTAGTCTACATTATAGAGGTCAGGGGAAAGCGAAATTCCAGTCCATTTCAATAATCGATTGAAACTCAGGTCGTAGACTGGTACTTCGATTCACTCAATGGCCGGCGATGTCAAAAATCGATTGAAACTCAGGCACTCAACGCCCGACGGCCGGGGATCACTCTGAGCGGTCATCGTTTGACTTTGATCGGTAATTAAGCAGTACTCTCACTACTTTGTACTCCATGTAGGGTTTCTTGAAGTTGAAATCAGTTTGTCATTTGTCAAGAACTCAAGATAAAACTGTAACTGTAAATCATTTACAATAAATGATGGGTCATTGGGTTGTGACTTGTTTGAACCATTGAATGTTTAGGGTTTTTTGAAATTGAAATCAATTGATTTCAAATCAGTAAGTTGTTTGAATGTTTTTTCTGTCCAAATCCATTGGAAAAGATTCATGATATTGAATGATTTTTCTGTTCAAATCCATTGAAATCAGTTGTTTGAATGGGTTTCTTAAATTGTAACTGTAAATGATTTTCTTGATTTGTTTTTCATTGATGGGTTTCTTGAAGTTGTTTGAAATTGAATGTTTTTCATTGATGGGTTTCTTCAAATTGTAATGGTAGTAAATGATTTTCACATAATATGATATTCTTGATTTGTTTCTCTAACTAACAGTCACAGTAAGACTCTAACTCTAACTCTGTTATTGCAGATTTGCAATTGCAGTATTCAATGGAAGAGGAACCAAATCAGGGGCAAAATCCTCCAATCCAAATGAAATCCCAAGTTTTTTTAACTTCATCTTTATCAAACAATTTTCCAACGGCCCTTAAATCACAAGTTTTTTTCCATTTTATTCAAGTTTTAATTTTAAAGTGTCATTGCTATTTGTTCATAATCTCATTACTTGTTTAATTTTATTTGAAATTATTTGATTAGCTAGGTTTAACTTTATTTGAAATTGTTTGAATTGTTGATAGAACATAGACATTAGACAATTAGAAATTAGAAGTAGATATTCCTGACTTGTCTTCTTCCTACTACAGTAGAGAGGCTCGGGCTCGAAATGAGCATAGTGATCATACACTTGAGCATCATTACCGAGTGGATATCTTTTATGAAGCGATTTGTTGTCAATTAATGGAACTAGATCATCGTTTCAGTGATAGTTCCATGGAGATGCTTCGTCTTACTTCAACTCTGGATCCTAAAAATGCGTATGAGACTTTTAGAAGTGTTGATGTACGTCAACTAGTAGAGCAGTTCTATCCTTGAGATTTCAGTGATCATGAGAAAACAATTATGAAGATGCAACTTCAGCATTATGTTATTGATGTAGTTCAGCATGAAGATTATAAGCAATTGACATCTATTGCGGAGTTGTGTCAATGGTTGGTAACAACCGGAAGAGAAACCACTTTTGATCTTATTTATCGATTACTCAGTGATCTTATTTATCGATTACTCAGCCTACTACTTATTCTCCCAGTTTCTACCGCGACGACCGAGAGATCATTTTCAGCCATGAATATTGTGAAAATAAGAATACAGAATAAAATGGACGATGAGTTTCTAAACGACTCGTTGATTTTGTTTATAGAAAGGGAAATTGCTGAAAAGATTAGCTTGGAGGAAATTGTGGAAGACTTCAAGGCCGCAAAAGATCGGGGGGTTCCACTTTGATGAACGATGTTTAACATTTTCATATTTCATGTCTAGTTTTAGAGTTTTTAATACGTTATAACCTTGGATAATGTATTTTTTTTTTTGTATTTTGGAAATTATATAATATATTAGGCTCGGCCTGCAGTTTTAAAGCTTGTGTTCGACCCTGTTTACCACGTATAAAGACTCTGAGCTTTCTAAGTCTCAGGATGACTAATTAACTCATATCGTATGCACGCACCTTAAACTAGAAAAATAAGATCACTAGTTGGAAAAGAAAACATAAAGAATAAAGAGAACACTAATAAAAAACTATACACTAGCTAATGTATTGAAATTTGTTACAAAGTATTAAAAATTTTATATTGATCACAGATTTACGTATTTGAAGGTTACTCATATAAACCTTGGAGAGCAAACGATTTTCTATTAACATCGCAGTAACATCTGATTTCATTGTTAAAAAAGTGACTATTCGAGTATTCATCCATAGCACATGTTTGATCAGCCAAGCTTCATGCTTTGTTCGTCTGTTGTGACCTAAACTTGCTAACGTGTAGCATCAAAAGGTGGCCAAATCAATGAGCGAATGTGCATTAATAAAACAACTTATGTTACCCAAAATCACGTACAAATCATAAATATAGTTATTTCGTAATCATCGGTACTTTTTATGTTGTACATTATAGTACATCTTTCGGTCCCCTTCAAGTACTAATAATTTAAGAAAGTGTACGACTATCTTTTGGAGGACATTTAGGTTGATGCAGCGTATAGTACCTATAAACCTACACACACAACTATTTAAGAAAACAAGAAAAAAGCAAATCATGTACAAAATAATATGTGATTTTACTTTAACCGGCATAATTGGATGTGGGCGACTTTGGCCGCGACTTAAGTCGCATGAATCATATATGATTTTGTATGTACTCGGCTGTTCTCATGTTTTTATTAAATAAATATTGTTCTCCTATAAACTCATCTCTAAGTATATATATATATATATATATATATATATATATATATAACATAATTTTTAACTTATATATATATATAGAGAGAGAAAGAGGGGTTCAAATGCAACCCCTCTATAAAAAACTGAAAATAAAATGAGTAGTGGATAGAGGGGGTTGAATGGGTTGCACAATGTAAAGGGGTTGCATAATAACCTACCTACCTCTCTCTCTCTCTCTCTCTCTCTATATATATATATATATATATATATATATATATATATATATATATATATATATAGGTTATAGGATCATGCGAGACGCTAAACAATTTCCAAGAAGACAGGAAGTATGAAATCATATATGATTACACGGCATGTGAGTGTGTTTAATCATATATGATTAAACTTGTCTATCATATATGATATCATACTTCTCGCCTTATCGCGTAATGTTTAGCCTCTCGTATGGACCTGCCCTTATATATATATATATATAAAGAAATATTTATAATGGATGCTGGTATATGTATATAAAGAAACATTTCAATAAAGCAAGCATTTAAAATATTGAAACTTATGATTATGGATGCAGGCAGGGCCGGCCCAAATGCTGGGCAACAACCTGGGCCATCGCCCAGGACATCATATCCCAATACCCTTCTATACATTAATAGGTTCAGTTTCTGTTTTTTTTTTGTAATTATTATTTTACAACGGCTTACCTCGATTACTCAAACGATTCCCAATTCCCAAATCAGGATTAGTCATTAGTCGATGTCGATTACAGCCTCAACTTCACGATTACAGATTACAAACGATTGAAATCAGATTACAGATCTATTGATTCATGAATTTATCGATTACAAATCAAATCAGTGCTATGCAACGACCTCTCCACTCTCCAGCTCTGTTAATCGACGCTAAACTCGAGTTGCTGCCTTGCTGGTTCTGTTAATCGACACTCGACAGCTCGAGTACTCGAGTTACTGGTTCTGTTAATCGACATTCGACGCCTGCAATCAACGGCTGGACGGCTGCCCTGCGCCCCTGCCCCTTCTGCCTTTCAATCATTCCAACTAATTTTGCTCCATCCAGGTGTTTTCTTTCTTGCTTTTAGTTTCTTATCTAGTATTTAACCATTTACTTGTCTATGTGTTAAATATTTGGTGATTTCCAATTGCATTTGCATATTTGGTCTTGAAATTCTTTGGACCCATAAGTTTGATGCAGTGATATTTCTAATTGGCTAATCTCCTAAATTTGTTTGTAATTTCATAATGCTTCTAATCGCCTAATCTCCTAAATTAGTGTATAATTTCATAATGCTAAATTAGTGATTTCCAATTGATTTTGCATATATGGTCTTGAATGAACCTTGGTGATTTCCATTTGATTTTGCATATTTGGTCTTAGAATCTCGGTTATTTCATTATTTTAATATTTGGTGGTTGTTTGGTACATTCGGTGGTTAGTGGTTGCTTGTTTATTGAACAATTTGGTTAAATATGTTTTCATTATCGCAATTTGAGCATCAAAAGTAAGTCTTTAGAAAATATTGACTATGATAGGTTAATTGAAGATTTTGCTTGAAGAAATACACAGACACCATTTTACGTGGTGTTATTTTTGTTTTGTTGTTTGAGTTTTGATTTATGTCCCCCATTGTAACTTTTTTTTCCAATAATAAATCGGCGCAGGGATGAGCCACCTGACTTGATTAGGTTCTAAACCCATTTAAAAGAATTGTATTCTTAGTACATAGGATTAATAGGAGCATATTTTTTGCTTTCCGCCCAGGGCATCCAAAACCATTGGACCGGCCCTGGATGCAGGTATATATATATATAAAGAAATATTTCAATAAAGCAAGCATTTAAAATATTGAAACTTACGATTATGAAAAGGAAGTACCTTCTTTGATTAAATAATCTTTTGAACACTTGTCTTTGAAACCATCAGAACATACATCTCGAGATATGAAAATTTGAAAATCTAAAGATTTTGAACATTGAGAGGTAGAAAATCTAAGAGAAGGTTTCTTAGGGTTTTGCATAACATTTTCAGAGAAAGAAAAAACTTTGCCTTCCCAATGAGAACTAGAGTCTTCTTATATAGGCCTTTTTCTCGAGAGAATAACCGGCAACTGGTCTTGAAGAGGAACAATAATTGAGAAGCTTTTGACCGGTAACCGGTTGCGAAATTCAAACTTGATTTTTTTTTTTGAATTATTGCCTTTGAAAATATCTTCAGTTGGCAGACAAACCTTTTGAAAAGAGGGAGCATCTTTTAACTATCTTGCTAAAGTATTTTGTCTTCATTTCTGCGTGCCCCATATCTTTTGAAAAGAAAGCGTATTTGAAGCATTATTGAGCACCTTCGTCTTTTGGATTTTGATAAACTTTTGTTTTGAACAATATACCATCTGAAATACATAATCATAACGATTTACATCTGGATAAGGATCTTGAGCGTCTTGAAGTAAAGATTCTTTAGGAACTTCTTGAGCAATCGAGCTTGTTGGAGAGATCTGTTTGATTTCTTGAATGAGTCTTCTAATTTCTTCTTTAGAATTAGATGCCATGAATTGAGCAATTTCTTCGTCTTCATATAATGGAAGTGGACTTGGGGGTGGAGCGATGGTGGCTGGTACTCTGAAGTTGATTGAATAATAATTTGATACACCTTAGACTGTCATTTTTTCAGTTTGTTCTGCAGGAAGCTTGTCCCACCATTTGACTCTCACAGTCCGTTGTAGTAAAGGCGGAGAGGGTCCGTTTGCAGAAGTAATTGTAAAAGACCACGAAATAATCCATGGAATTTTGAACAAAACTGTGAACTAAAGAAGATATTCGAACTATGGGATATCTTGAACAAATATTTCTTTGAATTTGATAAAACCTTCTTTAATACATAGAGGAAAGGTATCAAGAATGTTTCCCATGTACTTGAACCATTTGACAAACCATCGAGGATAGTTACAATCAAAATTCTTATCAAAGAATGAAAACCAAGAATGAGAATAACTTCTTAGATAAAGAAAATTGAACCAGGCATCTTGATAATCATAATAATTATATGAAGAATTTTGTGGGAAATTTGAGAGGGTCTTTTCGGTGTATGGACGGGATTTCCAATCTTGAATAGAGAGAATATGAAAAATCTGAGCTTTGTTGAAGTCAACTTGAATTCGATTTGAAGAATTATAATTATGAATAATTTTGATGGATCCAGTGTCTATCAAAATTGCTTGATAATATTCTCTTGTCTTATGAATACTTCAAATGAACAAAGAATCTTTTGGAAATAAAAAGTCAGTGAGAATATGAAATCCTTTGTTTTGAAGTTGTAATTCATATTCTTCAAGTATCTTGACAAGCTGCTGATTTGGATTGAGCACATAGGAACTATTAGTAGATTTAGAAGAAGAAGAGGCAGATGCTTTTTGAAAGGGAGAGGTAAGGGATTTTGTGTTTGAAGTAGAACTTAAAGAAAGAATTGTTACTGGTTTTTGAATTAAAGATGAATAAGATGGTCTGTGTAACACCCTAAAATAGGGATAACAAAAATCCGAAAAACGGACATGCGGTATTTAAAATTGCCAAAGCAAGAGCCTCCCAAAAAATGGGGAAAGTACACAAACCTGTTTAAATACAAACGTAATTAAACGAATATTAAATAACAACCAACTAATCTAATTTCTATAACCAGAAAGGAGATTACAATCAAGGGTGTCATTTATAGATCCAAAGGATTCTCTACCAAGAAGTCCAACAGCGATATTCCCAAATCTCTCACTCAAGCAATATGCCCGCTTAGAACCGGTGCCGCTAAAACCTGAGATACACATCGACACCAAACAAGTGTTAGGCCAGAAAGCCTAGTGAGTTGAACAATAATAAGCATGCATGATCAGTTACAATTCTTATCAGCAGTTAACCAGAGTTCTACAAATGTGGAGTCAATAGGGGAGACCCATAGCACCAATCAATTCCACTCCAAAGAGTCGATGCACCTTGATGCCCTTAACAAGGAACACCCCAAAGGCCCGGCCCACTCGGAGATCAGACCGTGCAGGAAACTTTCCGAGTGGCGGAGGTCTACTGGGCACATACTTTCACAGTGGCACCCCGAGACTACATCCTCCTAGTGAATTTGCCTTGGTTCGTCCAACATAATGCATATAGGAGGTCCTAAGGTATATTTCAACCAAGTATAATTCACTACCAACCATGGGTATGCTATCTCCCTCCTAATAGCATGAGGCCAATATAATGCATATAGGAGGTCCTTAGGTATATTTCAACCAAATGTAATTCAATACCAACTGTGGGTACAAGATATCCCTCCTAATAGCACGAGTCCAACATATAGCACCTCGGAGGTCCTTAGGTATATTTCAACCAAGTGTAATTCACCCTCCCAATAGCTCGAGTCCAACATAGGACTTAAATATCCACATAAACACATTGTAGATACAATATCACCAAGAGTATATTCTACATGGAAATCATCATATTAACCAAATATATACTCATTAAACATGTCAAAATATCCATATTGATTACATATCGTGGAAACCCCAAATAATTCCACAAAATAGGATAAATCATGGGATGATACTTCTACATCATATTTCTCACATAGTCTCATGAAAATACCATCAATTACTTAAACCCGTAAAGATGAACAATTTGAGCATTTATGCGAAAATAACAACAATTAAGCAAATATGATGTGTATCCAGTTTTAACAAAAGTTTAGTAAACTCACCTTGCTAGATTTAGACTAAATCTAGATTTTACCCACTTAGAGCTTCCCTTGAAAAACTTGGTTCTTCAAACCAAATCTTTCAAAACCTAGATCCACAAGGTTCCAACCATAAATATACATAATCAACCACAAAGAATCGTTTCCCAAACCATATACATGGATACCTCAACTAATACCGAAACCCTAACTTCCATAACCGAAGAGAATAGAAGATTACCTTAACCCAAGCTTGTATTCACCAACCAAAACACTTCTAGCTCACCAAAATGGTTACAAACCTTCAATCTATGAAAGGGAGCACAAAGGTTGGATGAAACCCTAGAAAACTTTGGGGAAGAAGATGAATAGTGAGAGATGAGAATCTTACCACCACAAAATACTCTAGTATACTTAAATAGACTTCCAATATCTTTCCATATCCTTGAAAAGCTCTCAAAAACGAAACCATAGCAACTTGAATCACCCAAATCGGAGCTCTAGATCAAAAGATATGAAGAAATGAAGTTTTGGGTGAGAAATGCGGCTGAATCAGGTTTTAAATCAAGCCTTCTGACCCCAACGCACGACCCGTGCGTTTTTGTGAAGGTCCCACACACGGCCCGTGCGCCCCATTCAGTGAGCCCATGATTTCCCCCGAAAACCGTTTTGGTCATAACTTCTTCGTTATAGCTCCGTTTTTGCTCCGGAAAGAACCGTTGGACTCGTAATTGAATCCTTCATCCATCTAGACTATAAAATCAAGGATTTAAGTCCAAAATCAAAAATCTTAATATTCCTTAATATCTCGGTTTCTGTATTAACTTGGATTGATACCTTTCGAAAATCGAGGTGTTATAATCCTCCTAACCTTAAAAGAGATTTCGTCCTCGAAATCCAACAGCAACCAATCATCCAATATCGCCCTTGGCGAGGTCAAATGATCCCCTGTCCAAGATGAATACCTTATATACGAACCCGATTACATCCTGATTGAGGTTATCGTTTCGTTCCTTATAACGAACCATCGCCAACTCAACCTTAACCTTCCCTATAACTCACCCAAAGCAGGATAAACGTTAAGTTCTAACTTAATCACATTCTTAACTGTAAATCTCGGTCGCCTCCCAACCTTATGTTGTTCATATTACCTCAAGAGTAACTTACGACCTTATTTAGTCGTTTCCACCAAGAATACTCCAAAGCAAACATTTCCCTTAGTTACTTTTAAATACGACTCATCAAGGTCTCTTCAATAATAGATTTGTACTTAAAGTCTACCTCGACATTCTCGCCAAATGTCTCCAATAAACATTACCACTAAACTCCCACCATGAACTCAAGCATCGATTTCCAAATCAGCGAAAGTCCTGACAATTATCAAAATACCAATGATTGATTTCTTAATTATCGACATCTAATTTCCTTAAGTTTACCGCTCGTCCTGCTGATGCACCAGATCTAACGGAAATACATTGAAGCACACCAACAGTCATTGTCCTCAAAATCACGCGCTAACACCAAACCTCGAGGCGACCATTTTGCAAACGTGAGTATACTACCAATATTTCATTCCCGATTAGCAATGTCGATTCAAAGCTGACACCTACTCTTGGAAGTAGTCGCCCAAATCCAACATCCTTACCAGTCAACCATAACATCATCATTATTCACAATTACCAAACAATATAATACACCACCGATACACAACATGTCGTCGTACCAAATTCTCACCATTCCAAAACCAACCATACCCAAACAAGCGAACACGATCTTAATCCGCAGGTTTAACGAAGCATAAAGATCGTTACTTAACTAACTGGGAGAAAGCACCTGTCTAACGCCTCAAACTCCGAGGACTCTTTTAAATCCTTAATATCGACTTCTAACACGAGGGGGCTTACACCGATAGCCCAATGAGTTCAAGTTTTTTTTCACACTACTATGCCAAGTTGAAATTTATAAAACTCTAAAATACATAAGTTTTATAACAATTAAACGTGCGGTAAAAATACGCTATCATGCATTTGATAGGTTTCAAAATTGATCACCAATTCCACACCTATAAAAACAATTTTCCAAAACTCATTTGATCAGTACTTACGCTAATAAAACGATAACGAAAGATGCGTAACAAAATTTTCAAACAACTACCCGGGTCTTAGTATGCATCAATTTATGCTATGCGTATGAAAATAACTTTCCGTCCCAAAACATGTGCAATAAAAGTTTGTACAATTCTCAAAAGAGAATTTCACAACTTTAACTTTAAAAATATTTTACTTTAGCACAAGACGTCGGAAGATAAAACTTCCAACAAGACCTATATACATCCAAAATAACATAAATCTTTTATACGATTACTCACACCAACAGTATAATTTGTGTAAAGAACGAGAAATAGTTTCATATACTAAAACAGTGTATAACAAGACTTTCATACAAAACTACAGAAGGGAAATTCACAAAATCGAATCCCAAAATTTCTGTAAATGAACCATGAAATGTCATTAAATAAAATTTCTCATTGTGGCTCGCATACATCGATTTATTCCCCAAAATTTAGTAAAGACATATGCATGCGATTTGAACAATTGTAAGAGCATTTAGTTTAATTCCAAACTGTATAAACAAAATGTTTGCAAAATCCAATACCACATGCTCATAATATCGAACTTTTAAAGTTCTCTCTTTTAGTCACAATGTGGCATGAAATCAGATTTCACAACAAAACTTGCATGCGACCGTTTATTTCACAAAGCTAGTAGATTGATATGCGTATGCAACCGGTTAAAACATGAAATAATTTGTGTCATTTTCGAGTTCAAAGCCAAATATAAACATGCTCTCATCGTTCTCAAACATTGGCTAAAATACCATGACGAAAATTTCCAATAAAATATGCATACATGATATGTGCAACTGAACTGTTCCCACTAAACTCAAAGGGAAACAAAACCACTGTTTTTAAACCGGACCAATTTCTTCAAGACTCTATTTAGCTCAAACCGATCTAACGACCCAACGGTTTACATAAATACCCAAAGATTCCAAAATGGATGTCTCGATATGTTCATAAAACTAAACATTTCCAAAATAACCAAAATTATTCATTGGTTGAGACAAAATGTTTTTCAAATGAACTCTTTCTCTTCACGTTGCCAAAATGACTCCTAGTTCAATGATATGCATTTTCCAACGGTTTATAAAATTTATATGCATCAAATGGACAATTAAATATCCAACTTATAGCGGCCGACAACGGGGAATACCCGTATCCGTTGAGAGCGGAAGAGCACGAAGTATGCCACTCCTACAACGTTCATCGTATGACACCTAGCGATATAAAAGTCTAAGTGTCCCTACGAATCCTTGACAAGTTTCACCCAAGAGACGAGATACCTTGGTGCCACAAAGGACACCCGAAAGGCCCGGCACGTCCGGGGACTACAACTGAGGAAATTCCCCTACGACGGAGATCTAAGCACCCACCCACATTGTGTCGCCCTAGACTATCTCCTCCTAGTGCCTACTTGTCAAGTTTGGTCATAAAACATGAGTCCCGAAATCCAACCCCGTACCACCCAATTGACCATCAATTAAGACTGACTCATGTGCCTATGGATCCAATGCAACACAGTCTAAAAATATGCGATTACACATGAATGACAAAAGCACTCGAGCCTGTAAGGAATTTAAATATGCAATGAAATGCTTTAAGATGTACATCATAAATTATATTCTAAATCGAGCCATTAAAACCGGAAAAATGTCCTCAATACTCTTTAAGTCGACACCGAGAGCTAAAATGCTCAAAATCCATTTGACCACAATTATCGGTCCCCCAAATAATGAAATGTCTTTAAACAACGTTTATGAAGACAAAAACTTCAAAGACGAGATTAACCCCAAAACTCAATACATAATGGGACCAAAGAATTTCAAAAGGGTTTATGAATGCAAATATGCCAAAATGCATATAACATGTAATAGACTTTATTTGTACCAAAAATTACCAAGATGCTTAAGTCATGAAATGGACTCTATTTGTACAAAATCCCAAAATGTTATAATCATGCTATTACTTATTAAGATGTCCAAATTCCAAATATGAGTATTTTATGGAACTAAAATAAGCCAAGTATATCAAATATGAAAACTCATTAAAATACTCACACTTTGACAATACCAAGTAAAATATATTTTTACTTCAAAATATTCAGAACTTAACAGTAGTTAACCATCTCATGTAAAACACTTTAAAAATAACCATTTTGGCATGTACACCGTTTTAACAAATCGACTTGAACTCACGCTCCTCGACTTCTATAGTTACACAATCGTCAACCAGATGTTCAATGCCTTTAGGCAAAGATCACAGACTTCATAGGTTCACCTCACAAATTCCCCTCGAATACGTCGATTCAAAAAGTCTATGGTTCTAATCCAACCAAATAATCCGATTCGAAACTGTCCAGATAATGCGATCACCATACCTACCGCTACTCCAAGTAACGAATAATAAAATCATCACTTTTTCTAATAGTTACCCGTTCAGAGATTTCCTACTACTCCAACGGTCGACATACCAAGGAAGTTCATACAAGCACGATGATGAATAAGAAGGATATTAACAGAATTGAACACGAAGGAAACGTACTACTACGTCTACCAAATATTATAACGTTAGATAAACCAAGCACAAGAGAGCGTATTACTACCTTACCAATTGTCACAGTAACGGCATTTCAAGTACCATCACGTATAAATATCCTCATAATCACATTAGCTAGGTGAGATTATGAACATATAATACATAAAGGTTCTCGTTACCATCGCCACAACGCTTGATAACCATAGTTTCCGTCGACTCTAAGACTAACCCATCTTAGAAATTCTACCCATCTCACAATCATTGCTTAACATACTTAGTCTAAGTCTAGACATCTTACATTCATGCCTAGTTCACTTAAACTAGAGCTCTGATACCAACTTGTAACACCCTAAAATAGGGATAACAAAAATCCGAAAAACGGACATGCGGTATTTAAAACTGCCAAAGCAAGAGCCTCCCAAAAAATGGGGAAAGTACAAAAACTTGTTTAAATACAAACGTAATTAAACGGATAATAAATAACAACCAACTAATCTAATTTCTATAACCAGAAAGGAGATTACAATCAAGGGTGTCATTTATAGATCCAAAGGATTCTCTACCAAGAAGTCCAAAAGCGATATTCCCAAATCTCTCACTCAAGCAATATGCCCGCTTAGAACCGGTGCCACTAAAACCTGAGATACACATCGACACCAAACAAGTGTTAGGCCAGAAAGCCTAGTGAGTTGAACAATAATAAGCATGCATGATCAGTTACAATTCTTATCAGCAGTTAACCAAAGTTCAACAAATGTGGAGTCAATAGGGGAGACCCATAGCACCAATCAATTCCACTTCAAAGAGTCAATGCACCTTGATGCCCTTAACAAGGAACACCCCAAAGGCCCGGCCCACTCGGAGATCAGACCGTGCAGGAAACTTTCCGAGTGGCGGAGGTCTACTGGGCACATACTTTCATAGTGGCACCCCGAGACTACATCCTCCTAGTGAATTTGCCTTGGTTCGTCCAACATAATGCATATAGGAGGTCCTTAGGTATATTTCAACCAAGTATAATTCACTACCAACCATGGGTATGATATCTCCCTCCTAATAGCATGAGGCCAATATAATGCATATAGGAGGTCCTTAGGTATATTTCAACCAAATGTAATTCAATACCAACTGTGGGTACAAGATATCCCTCCTAATAGCACGAGTCCAACATATAGCACCTCGGAGGTCCTTAGGTATATTTCAACCAAGTGTAATTCACCCTCCCAATAGCTCGAGTCCAACATAGGACTTAAATATTCACATAAACACATTGTAGATACAATATCACCAAGAGTATATTCTACATGGAAATCATCATATTAACCAAATATATACTCATTAAACATGTCAAAATATCCATATTGATTACACATCATGGAAACCCCAAATAATTCCACAAAATAGGATAAATCATGGGATGATACTTCTACATCATATTTCTCACATAGTCTCATGAAAATACCATCAATTACTTAAACCCGTAAAGATGAACAATTTGAGCATTTATGCGAAAATAACAACAATTAAGCAAATATGATGTGTATCCAGTTTTAACAAAAGTTTAGTAAACTCACCTTGCTAGATTTAGACTAAGTCTAGATTTTACCCACTTAGAGCTTCCCTTGAAGAAACTTGGTTCTTCAAACCAAATCTTTCAAAACCTAGATCCACAAGGTTCCAACCATAAATATACATAATCAACCACAAAGAATCGTTTCCCAAACCATATACATGGATACCTCAACTAATACCGAAACCCTAACTTCCATAACTGAAGAGAATAGAAGATTACCTTAACCCAAGCTTGTATTCACCAACCAAAACACTTCTAGCTCACCAAAATGGTTACAAACCTTCAATCTATGAAAGGGAGCACAAAGGTTGGATGAAACCCTAGAAAACTTTGGGGAAGAAGATGAATAGTGAGAGATGAGAAGCTTACCACCACAAAATACTCTAGTATACTTCAATAGACTTCCAATATCTTTCCATATCCTTGAAAATCTCTCAAAAACGAAACCATAGCAACTTGAATCACCCAAATCGGAGCTCTAGATCAAAAGATATGAAGAAATGAAGTTTTGGGGTGAGAAATGCGGCTGAATCAGGTTTTAACTCGAGCCTTCTGACCCCAACGCACGGCCCGTGCGTTTTTGTGAAGGGCCCGTGCACGGCCCGTGCGCCCCATCCAGTGAGCCCATGATTTCCCCCGAAAACCGTTTTGGTCATAACTTCTTCGTTATATCTCCGTTTTTGCTCCGGAAAGAACCGTTGAACTCGTAATTGAATCATTCATCCATCTAGACTATAAAATAAAGGATTTAAGTCCAAAATCAAAAATATTAATTTTCCTTAATATCTCGGTTTCTTTATTAACTTGGATTGATACCTTTCGAAAATCGGGGTGTTACAGTCTGTTTGAAGGAGGAGTGATCGGAGAGTATTTGTTTTGAATAGTAAGAGGATGAGAAGAATTTGAAGTACTAGGTGTTTTGAATGGCGAAAGAATCATCTTTTTCTTTTGATTTGGGGTTTGAGAAGAATTTGGTTGAGAACTCATTTGCCTTGTAAAAATTCTCTTGATAAGAAATCAGTAAATAATTATCTTTGCCTTTTATAATATCAACTTGAAAATTAAAATTGCTGAGCAAGGCTTGCCATCTTGCAAAATATTGTTTTGAAATTATATTTTTGATGTCGTTTTCAAGAATTGGTTTTGCAGATTGACAATCAATTCTTAATAATAATAAAAAAAGGTTTCATGTATAAATCATCTTCAAACTTCTTAATGCATAAAACAAAGCTTAAAACTTTCTTTTTAAGAGTTGAATAATTTTTTGAGTATCGTTCCAGGCGCTAGAGAAAAATCTAACTAATTGTTCACTTGATTGATCATTAATTTTTTGTTTAAGAATTCCTCCGAAACCTAAATCACTAGCATCAGTTTCTACAGTGATTTTAGCATTAGGTTGAGGTAATACTTAACCTTTTGTTTGATATGCTTAACAATATTAGTATGTTCTTGAGACCAAGGTTCAAGTTCTTTTTAAGTCTTTGATAAAGAGGTTTACGGACTATTCCTAGATCTTGAAAGAAATCATGAAGATAATTTAAGCATTCTAAAAATTTTTGAAGTTGGGTTTTATCTTTTATTTCATCAAGGAATTTATTAGCAAACTCTAAGCTTCTCTGAATAGGTTTTATAGTTCCTTGGACGATTTCGTGTCCTAGAAATCTAATCTGTGTTTGAAATAGGCTCATCTTTGGAGCAGAAACTACGAGTCCATTTTTATGAATTAGATCATAAAATATATTTAAATGTTTGAAATGTTGATCTACTGATTTTGAAAAAATTAAGACATCATCAATGTAGACAATAGAGAAATTACTTATAAGCATAATAATGTCATTCGTGATATTTTGAATTTCAGAGGGAGCATTTTTTAGTCCAAAAGGCATAACATTCCATTCATAGTGTCTGAAAGGAACATTAAAACCAGTTTTATATTTGTTTTGTTCATGAATCTGTATTTGCCAAAATCCAGATTTCATGTCAAATTTTGAAAAGATATTTGAATCATAAAGTCTCTTTAGTAAATCTCTTTTGTTTGTGATTGGATATCGAATCCATTCTAAAGGTTTATAATTGATAACAAGTCTTGGAGATCCTCTTTCTAATTCAGCTGCATTTATTACATAAAAGGTTGAACAAGACCAAGGAGATTTGGAAGATCTTATAAGTTTCTTTTCTAACAATTCTTGTATTTTTTTTACAGTGTTCTTGTAATTCTATTAACATATGAATTGCTCTTGATTTTCAAGGGATATCTCTTTCATTGAAATCTTTTACATAGGGTAATTTGACAATATGTTGTTTTCTGTTCCAGAAAGCGTTTGAAATATTTGAACAAACATTGTTTTCAAAATTTTCTTTTATTTGTTTAATTTTATTTTTGACAATTTGATTTTATAGTTGGTCAGTAAATTTTAAACTACTTATTTCGTTGATTAAATATTTTGCTTGATTAACTTTATTATTTAGATTATTTAATTCTGAAAAAGAGATTGGATTGGTAAATTTGAAAAATATTTCTTTATCTAAAATTTTTGTACAAATTTCTTCTTCATTACTTGTAAAAGGGTATAATTTAGAAATGAATTGGGTTCCTAATATCAAAGAGGTTAGGTTTTTTGCTAGAATTAAAGAGGTTTTATAAAAATAGTCATTGTTACATATATGAACATTTGAAACTTTATACTTGATATTTAATGAAGATCAGTTTGTTGTTGATAAGCGATTAACAAATTTTTCATAGTATTTGGTAGGGATGATTCCTTCTTGAATGCAGTTCATGTCTGCACCACTATCTATTAAAGCTAAAACTGTTATTTTGAAATCATTTGAAATACAAAGATTTATATATGTATTCCATCTTTGAAATGATATATTTTTTGAAATTTTTACTATCTCTTTTGATTCTTTATTATCAATTTTATTGATCTTTTCTTCTGTATTAATAATGATTTATTTACCCTTTTCTACTTTAGATATTCTTTCTTTGATTAGTCTAATTTATGTCTTAAAAGATCTTAATTCTTCTTGCAAGTCTTGAACAGATACATGGGTATTTGTTTTTTAGAATCGTTTTTATATTTCTTGAAGGTTAAATGGTTCATTTGAATCTATAGGTTCATCTTTTTTATAATTAAAAAATTTATTAGAAACTTCCTCTTTTAGAGCTTTGTCTTGAATTTTATCTAAAAGGTCTAAGACTTCTTTATCTTCATTGGTAATGACATTTATTTTATTACAGATGCAATTACCTATACATTCACAATATGATTCTGACTCTTCTATTATCGAATAAGCTTTGACAGCATTTAAATCATTATCTTCGTAATCTGATAAACTATACTCATTACTAGAGCTATCATCGTTAAGAATTAATTTGCTTATTTGGGATTTTAACTCAACAGAAATATCTAATTCATTAATTTTCTTTTTAACATAACAATTCTTTACCATATGACCAGTCTTCCCACATCTGTAACAAATTATAATATCCCTAGAATCCTTTTGATTAAAATTGGGTTTTTATTAGGTTTTTTGTAATTTTTTCTTTTCTTATATTCATTATATCTTTCTTCTTTATTTTCTTTAGGTATGTACCTTTTATTTAAATATCTTTTCTTGGAAAAATGTTTTTTATTCTTGGAAAAAGAGGGACTAGAGAGGGGTTGATAACCAATTAACCGTATTGTTGACAAAAATCTCCTAACTCATTTTTACCGGTAATTCTATCCCTTTTGAGTTTAGCTCTTAATCTTAAGGCTGAACATATGGATAATCCTTCTATATTAACATGGCTAATAATCTCGCCATAGGTAAGGTCTTTATAAGGAACTTGGTTATCATATTTTTCTCTTAAATTATTTCTAACTTTCTCTGCAAATAAATTTGGTAATCCGGCTATAAATCATTCTTTCCAATAAGCTTCTTTACAGTCTGGTCTTAACATAACTTTTGTTAGGAACATATCTTTATACCATCGAAAATCTTGAAGTTTTCGACAAGTAAGATTTAAAAGTATTTCTCCACTTCTTTCTTGAAATATTGTTGGATCTCCTATATAATTTTTTATTATAGCGTATATGAGAGTGTTAACAATATCATCTTCTTGAGTAGTAAGAGTTTGATTATTTTCTTGTTTTACTACTGTTTTCTTAGCGGTGAGTATATGATCTTTCTCTTCCTTAGTAACATATAAATCCCACCATCCTTTTAGATTGCCAGTGAATCCGGAAGTTGATAAATCTGCAATTTGTTTTTGATTATTTCCTTTGATTAATTAAGCATTTGAGGCCATATTTATTTCTTGAAGCATATTTAAAATTTGATGTTCTTAAAGTCCATCTATGTTCCATTCATGTACAGATGAACCATCATATTGACTTCGATTTAGAGCAAAATCTCTATCTTCGTATTGAACATCTGAAAAAGTTGGTTGTGAATAGAAATTGAATGTATTTGGTCTATTTGTTGAGACCGAATTTCTTCTAAATTTAACTTTATTAATATTATTAGAAAATTGTTCTTGAAGTTGAGAAATTTTATTGTAATCATTTGATTCATTATCAGAAGAACATTAATTTTATTAAGAACATTAATTTTCATTCCATATAATTTGTGCTCTAATTCGTTAACTAATTTCTTATTATAACCTAGATTTGTTGTTGAGTCTATTTGTTGTCGTGTAAAAATTGGTTTTTCCATATTTCTTTCAGAAAATTTGGAAGTTTGAGGATCATTATTTTGATCTCTTTGATCTTTGTTATTAATATTTTCTTCTATTATATTTAATTGTTGACTCATAGTATTTAGTATTTCATTTGAATAATTGTTTTGGAAAATAATTTGTTTGATTAAATCTTCTTTAGTTGATTTTTCAGTGGTTGTAATAATAGGTGTAGCTATATGTTTGTTTTGGATTTATATAGAAACTTTTGGTGGATGAATAACTATTATTTTTTCATCGTTAGATATATCTTTATATTCTTGGGTTATTTTTGGGGAATTATATATATATATATATATATATATTTAAAAAATGATTATTAATGTTGAATTGTTTACAATATATTTCATACCATTCGAAAAATGTTACATGAACATCATTTTTATTAATATATTTTCTGCAAAGGAGTTGATGTCTAAATTCTTCTTTACTATTATTAACAAATTTGTAATACCAGTCTCTTTTATCTTTATTATGATCAGCATAGAATTCGTTTAGAAGATATTCCATATTAATTGTTGGATGTCATATTAACAAGTAAATTGAGATAGTTCTGAAGAATGAAATTTTATCCAAAAGTTATGTCTTTTAACAAAAAAATTTAAACCCATTAATAAGTTGATCTTATGTTTATAATTATTATTATTTTGATTATAAGGATCTTGTATAGGGATAGAATTTTAAAAATTATCCTCTAAATTTTTAATTTCCTTTTGTATCTCATCTATTGCTTTTAGGCATTGTTCTAATTGAATCCAATTCTTTCTTAGATAATTTTTTCTTATTTTATTATCTTGATTATAGTTTATTTGAATTTTATTTCTCATTTTTAACAAATTATTAATTCAGATTTTATTTCTTTAATCCATTCTAACATTAATTTAATACGTTCTTTAAGTTGATTAATTCTTATCAAAGTTCTTCCTAAACGTACTATTTCAATAGCCATTCTATCTTTTTTAAATTGTAGTTCTCGAATCCTTTTATTTATTATGATTTCTTCTTGTTTGAGTATAAGTATTTCGTTGGAATATTTAATAATTACTTTCCAACAAAGCTTGATTATTTTGACTTTAGTATTATTAATATTATTGCACAAGATTTGAGTTTTATTGCTCATATTATTTGACTTTTGAATTTGCTAACTTCTGTCATAACGTCTGATCTAGTTGGGCTATAACCATCAGATTCACTTCTTTTATCTTCTTGATAAATTGGTTTCGGAATATTTTGATTAAAATCTACATATTTTAGTGATTTAGATTTTGATATTGAAGGATTTCTTAGATCAATTGTGCTACTAATTGAGCCTGTTGAGAATCTTGATGAGATAGATTGAGGGTTTTCGAAACTTATATCTACTGAACCATCTTCGTGTTCAACTACTCTAGATATTTGACTAGAATCGCCTATAGGTTTTGGCATATTAATATCTTGTAAATTCCAATTGTAAGATTGAGTAATTTCATTCCATTTGAGTCGTTTTGGAGTTAGAACTTTAGTATGTTGGGGGTTTGATTCAAATATTCTAGTCTCATTCTTAAGGCTTGATATTCTAGTTTTGGGCTCTATTGTTGAAGACATAGTCTTGTAAAAGATTATATATATTATAGCAACAACTTTTGTATCTTCTTTAAATTCTAAATTCTTAGTTTTAATTGTTAAAACTAAAGTATCTATAATATTTGGATCAAATAATCCTACTGAGAAGTTTGGATAACAATTAAAATATATAGGGTCGTTTGAGATATTGGTTTCTGCTATAGCTAATATTGAGTTTTGAAAGTTTGTATGCCTAGCATCTCTTAATATTAAAAGGACTGGAGCATCTATTCCTAGTCTAAAAAGAGGTTTGATCGCTACTTGAACTAGTCCAACATGTAAAAATTTATATTTCTTTCTATGTTGTATGATTGAAGATTTTGATAAAAGATTTAAATTATCATAATCTTTATTAATCGATACAGTTTGTTCAGTTGCTTTGATTGAATACCCTTGTAAAAAAATCAAAAGTTCCAATTTTATAAATTGTATTAAAATCTTGTTTTGGAATAGTCCAATTTGACAGACTTTGTTCAATATCTGAAATATGAACTTCAGCAGAATTCACATGAAGATCATTTTCTTTATTGATTTCATTGTTTGAATTATGTTTTTTAGAAAACAAATTCATCATCTTATCTATAAACTAAAACGTGTTTAAGAATAATTTGAATTAGTGAGAAAATTAGGTATATCTAATGGTTGTTGATCTATTATCGGGACCACCTTTTCACCGTCCAAGTCTTATCTCCAACTGCGCCAATGCTACTCCAACGGACAAGGTTAACTAACGTCGACAATAATAGGCTGACTGTAACACCTTAGGCATATCCCATATCGGTCGTGGACAGGAGTGATGTTGGGTGTTATAAGTAATATCTTGGCCTTCCTAACAACAACGCGTTTTGGGGCCACAAGCACGTCAGGTTCTGGGAACTCTGAGGTTAAGCGTGCTTGGGTGGGAGTAGTCCCAGGATGGGTGACCCCCTGTGAAGTTTCTCACCAGGTCGCCAGAAACAAATCCGTGCGCTACACGTTGGTTAAATCCAGGGGCAAAGCGGACAATATTGTTGTCGAGGTAGGCGGGATGTTACAGATGGTATCAGAGCCACTCCTGTGCCGTTCGGGATATGGGGCAAACCTCATCGAGGACGATGAGTCCCAAGGGGGGGTATTTGTAACACCTTAGGCATATCCCATATCGGCCGTGGACAGGAGTGATGCTGGGTGTTATAAGTAATATCTTGGTCTTCCTAACAACAACGCGTTTTGGGGCCACAAGCACGTCAGGTTCTGGGAACTCTGAGGTTAAGCGTGCTTGGGTGGGAGTAGTCCCAGGATGGGTGACCCCCTGAGAAGTTTCTCACCAGGTCGCCAGAAACAAATCTGTGCGCTACACGTTGGTTAAATCCAGGGGCAAAGTGGACAATATTGTTGTCGAGGTAAGCGGTATGTTACACTGACCAACGCTAAGATACAACCATCATCAGAAAACTTTATTTTCTTACTATTCAAACTTATCACTAAATAGCTTTGGTTTAAACACATAGGATAAGATTTCATCTTCTATATATAATTAAGACAACATGGATGCAATAAAGAATATGATAACCATACCATCCTCTAAAGAACATGGCTCTGATACCAAATGAATGCAGGTATATATATATATATATATATATATATATATATATATATATATAAAGAAATATTTATAATGGATGTAGGTATATATATATATATATAGACTTGGGTTCACGTGAGACAATCATGTTTTCGTGAGACCCCGATTTTGCACTTGAAACTTCACAGCAAAACACTGTGAAGGTAAATTGTTTTTATGACATGTTTAGCTCGAAAAAGTGAATTCTCGAATGGCTCAGATCGATTCGGATCGACTCGAACTCTCAAACTAGTCGAGTCGAACATTGGTCTTATGGAGCTCGACTCGTTAAGTACTTAAACAAGTTTTAGTGTGTGTTTGAGAGCAACTCGAGCTTGACAATTATGAAGCTAGAGCTCGAGATAAACGAGCTTGAGCTCGAGTAACTCGTGAAAAACTTGACTCTTTAATACCCCAACCTACTGAACTATATGACATCCTTCAGGAATTTTAGTTACATTTATTATTAATAAATGAATAACTCAAATTTGGTTCCTATGGTTTGTCAAAAATAACACTTTTTGTTCTTGCAGTTTCGAAATTACAAGATGGACATCATGGTTTACAAATTGTCTGGATTTGCTTCCTCCCTCTAATAGTCGTTAAAAACCATAAGGACCAAAATTGTGGTTTACTCTTTTCACTTTTTTGTCTTTTTATTTTTTCTTTCTTTATGATATTTTAATACTATATATATATATGTATATATATGTATATACATATATATATATATATATATATACATAGAGAGAGAGAGAGAGAGGTGGTTTGTTATGCAACCTATGTCATTGTTACAACCCTTCGACGGGAAGTTCGTTTATTTAATAAATGAACGAACATGAACACGTTTTTTTGTTCATTTAGATCGTATGTTCGTTTTGTCCGTCGGTTTGACGATAATAAGTTGTGCTCAAATTCACCCTCGTTCCCAATTCTTTTTGCAGTCCATCCCAGAAATTCGAAGGGAAACGACTATCTTGGTCTGAGACGATCGATAAAAGCACCCTGTGTCTATACACTACCTCATCAATGTAGAGTTTTGCCAACTTTTCCATTGGTAGGGTCCCTCGCATAGCCAAGAAGTGGGCACTTTTGGTCAGTCGGTCCACCACCACCCATATACCTCACAAAGTTCTTGGTAACTTGGTTACGAAGTCTACAGTGATGTGCTCCTATTTACACTTGGGGATTTCCAAAGATTGGAGGCTCCCATATAGGCGCTGATGCTCTGCTTTTACTTGAAGGCACGTCAGGCATTTCTCCACACGTAGTTAGCTACATCCAACTTCAGAACGGACCACCAATTATTCAGTTTCAAGTCCCTATACATCTTCTTACTCCCCGGGTGTATAGAGTATTTGAACTTGTGGGCGTCCTCTAAGAGTAGTGTCCGGTTCCCTCCCACCTTGGGTACCCATATCTGACCTTGGAATAGTTTTACTCCATGTACATCTTCCGTTAGATGAAGGCATTGCTTTACCATCAATTCATCCTTAAGATTCTCTTCCTTCAAGGCTTCAGTCTGAGATGTCTTAATTTTCTCGATCAAGCCTGACACTACGTCAATCCTTGAAACTGAGGCTTTGATGCTCCCGCTATACTCCTTCCCGCTTAAAGCATCGTCCACAACGTTCACCTTACCCGGGTGGTAAAGCAACTCGCAGTCGTAGTCCGTGAGTAGCTCTAACCACCGATGTTGTTACATATTCAGATCTTTCTAGTCGAAAACGTACTTCAGACCCTTGTGATCGGTGAAGAGAGTGCATTTTGTCCCGTAAAGGTAGTGCCACCATAACTTTGGGGCGAATACCATCGCCGCTAGTTCCAAGTCATGGGTAGGGTAATTATTCTTATGCTCTTTGAGTTGCTTCAAATCATATGCAATTACTTTGCCTCGTTGCATTAGCACGCAACCCAGACCCATCTTTGAGGCGTCATTATAGACCACAAAGTCTTTCGTTCCTTCAAGCAAGGAAAGAATCGGTGCTTCACACAGTTTCTTTTGAAGAGTCCGGAAAGCTTTTTC
Source organism: Arctium lappa (assembly GCA_023525745.1). Classification (NCBI taxonomy): domain Eukaryota; kingdom Viridiplantae; phylum Streptophyta; class Magnoliopsida; order Asterales; family Asteraceae; genus Arctium; species Arctium lappa. The sequence continues at coordinate 28,236,816 of CM042051.1, read as the reverse complement.
TTGAGTCGCTGTCCACACAAATTTTACATTCTTTCGTGTCAAGGCCGTCAGGACCAAGGCGAAATTTGAGAAATCTTGAATGAATTTCCTATAGTACCCTGCCAAGCCCAAGAAGCTTCTAATCTTTGATGGGCTCTTAGGTGGTTCCCAATTCATCATTGTTTCAATCTTCGCTGGATCCACCTTGATACCGTCTTGGGTGACTATGTGGCCCATAAATTATACTTCCTTTAACCAAGTCATACTTTGAAAATTTTGCGTACAACTTCTCTTTTCTCAAGACTTCCAGTACTTCATGTAGGTGTTGTTCGTGCTCCTCTTCGTTCTTTGAGTAGATGACTATGTCATCGACAAACGTGACTACCGACTTATCAAGGAAGGGTCGGTACACTCGGTCCATCAAGTCCATAAACACGACCGGAGTGTTTGTTAATCCAAACAACATCACTAGACTCTCATAGTGGCCATAATGTGTCATGAACGTTGTCTTGTGCATGTCCTATATCTTTACGTTCACTTGATGGTAGCCAGAACGCAAGTCGACCTTGGAGAAACACCCGGCGCCTTGAAGTCATCGATTCTAGGGATGGGTACTTGTTTTTGATGCTTACTTTGTTCAACTATCGGTAATCGATGCACATTCTCATTGTGCCATCCTTCTTCTTTACAAATAGCACTGGTGCTCCCCATGGCGATGAACTTGGTTTTACAAACTATAACACCCCGATTTTTTAAAGGTATAATTTCAAGTTAATACAGAAATCGATATATTAAGGAAAAATAAGATATTTGATTTTGGACTTGAATCCTTGATTTTATAGTTTTGATAGATGAAGGATTCGATTATGAGTCCAACGGTTCTTTCCAGAGCGAAAACGGAGCTATAACGAATAAGTTATGACCAAACCAATATTCGGGAAAAATTTGGGGCGGCAGTGCTCCGCGCGGATCTCCGTGCAGAAGGACCAGCACGGCCACCCACGCGGAGCCGCTGGGCGCACAAAAAGGGAAAAAATCGGCCCCAAACTCCATTTTCACCCTAAAACTTCATTCCTTCATAACTTTTGCATCACAACTCCGATTTTGGTGATTCAAGTTGCCATGCTTTCGTTTTTGAGATCTATTCAAGGATTTGGCAAGAGATTTGGATGTCTATTGGAGTATAAAAGAGTATTTGTGGTGGTAAGCTCTTCATCTCTCTCAATGTTAAGCTAGGGTTAGATGGTTTCACCCTTTTTCCTTTCATCCTTCAACTTAGGTGTGATTTTGGTGACTTGTATGTTGAAGAAACCTTGTAGATGTGTTGGATCTAAGATCTAGAGAAGTTTCTTGGGATTCAAGTGTTCTTCAAAGGAGCTCAAGTTGGGGTAAAATCTAGATTTAGCCTGAATCTAGCAAGGTGAGTTCAAGTTGATTTGTGAAAACGTTGTACATGCCAAAATGTCTATTTTATAGCATTTATGTGTTTTACATGAAATTATCAACTGTTGAGTTATTTTCTTATTAAACTTTGTAAAACACCCACATTTGGGACTTTTGGGCATTTTGATAAATAAGTCATAAATTATAGCGTGTTATTATTTCATTTCATGCATGAAGATTATTTGGTAAAATGCATTTCTGTGTTGGTTGGAAATAGGCATAATTTGGGTTATGAGAGGTTTTGAAAACAACAATGGATGAGTCCTTGGGTTTTGGTCATTTCCGACCTTGTGAATCATTTTGGAAACTTCAAACTTTTGTTTTGGGGAAAAGATGCATTTTAAGTATTTCAAAGAGTAAATTCCGAAAAATTGAACACGTGTCTTTGGTATAATCTTGTTTGGGGAAATGATCTATCTTGTTCTAAGTTGTGTTGGAGTTGGTCGTGTACTTTGGAGCACGTGTTTTTCATAAATGTTGGTCGAGTTCGTTTTATTGCATTTGATTTCCTTTGACAATGAGTCATTTGGTTGTTTGAGCTTGTGGCTCGGTATTTTATTATGATTGGGTTTTAGAACATTTGTCCAGTTTTGATAACTTGACTTCGAGCTTTGGTTGCGATATTAGATGAGGGACTCAACGTAAGGATCTTCCGCGGTTGAAGTTGATATCCCATGGGTGTACGTTTAAAGCCATTGAGCCTGACATCCCTTGCGCTTGGAATCATTATGTCTAATGATGGAACGATAGTTTTCCACATTGAGGCACGTTTAGGCATCAAATTAGGCTATAAGTCCTACGTGCTAAGTATTACGATATTGGATGAGGGACTCAACGTAAGGACCTTTCATGGTTGAAGTTGATATCCCGTGGGTGTACGTTTAAAGCCACTGGGTCTGACATCCCTTGCGTGTACTTCTATTTATATGACTAGTCTTAACAACATAAAATGGGCTTACTTTGTGTACCGTCATATTTTATGGAATCGAGTCTCCCCCGTCACTGAAAAGTGTTACTTTGGGTATTGAGTTTTATTATCCATGTTTTCGGTGACGTTTTACGATTTTGCGGATTATATACATGATTATGGGTTGAGTATTACGCCCCACCCGTGTTTGGGTGTTTTGGGATATAAAATTTTATCCGCTTTTCTTCTATTGGGAGTTTGATTTCTATTCTCATTTGGAGTGAGTTTTGGGTTTAATTTAATATACGAAAGAACGATATATGTTAGAATCTTGTCCCCGAAGTAGCTTGGATTTGAAAATGTTTATATTGGTGTTCCTTTACCCAAAATGCATATTATTGGAAAACAAGTCGTTTACATATACAAAGCTTATCATTTTGAAAGATTATGATTTAAACTGTACTACCTCTTTCCAAAGATATTTTATTCATGTGGAAAACTCTTGAACTCACTAGGCGTTAGCCTAACCTTTTTATTTGTTGGCATGTACAACAGGTTCCGTTGGGAATAGCTCTAGTGACACTGTGCCGAGAGGAGTGCTAGTCGTGTGCTCAAGAGGTGGATATCTTAGTGAAGTGTTCCGTACTAGTTTTCGGGAAGAGCAACTAATAGTTTGGATTATGTAACACCGACTTCGATCTAGCCCTTGTATATAAGGCTGTAGTTTTATAATTGTGGTGGTTAATTTTGGAATTTTAAATTGAGGTATTTGGGGATTGATGTATATGTGGAAGTTTCGTCCTTTAATTGATATTATATCGAGATTTTTAATTAGTTGCTCTTACCAAATTTGAGGGTGTTACACAAACCCTTTCTCAAGCAGGTCTTGAAGTTGATTCATCATTTCTTGCATCTTGATCGGGGCTAGATGGATGGGTGCGCATGCTATCGGGGTTGCTCCCAGGATGAGTTCAATTTGAAATTCTACTTGGCGATCGAGTGGTAAACCGGGAAGGTTCTCGAGAAAGACGTCAGGGTAGTCACACACCACTCTTACCTTCTCTAGTTGTTTATTTTCCAATTTGGCATCTAGTACATATGCTAGATACGAAGAACATCCCTTTACTAGGCACTTACGCGCTTTTGCCATAGAAATGATATCGACATCCCCTTTCCTTCCCTCCCCATAGATAAGCACCGCATGCTCTTCGCAAACGGGAATGCATATCAACTTCTTGGCGCAAAGGATTTTTGCTTTTTGTGAATAAACAAATCCATGCCAATAACTATAGCGAACCCTCCTATCGCCATAGGTAACAAACCTACCGGGAACTCCCTTCCTTCTATCGTAATCACACACCCTTTGAGGATTTCACGAATTATGACTTGGCTACCATTAGCTATCTCAACTACTAAGGCATCTCCTAGGGTATTGGTAGGCGCAGACAATTGATGTGAGAAAGATTGTGATACAAAAGATAAATTTTCACCGTAATCAAATAAGATGCGCATAAGTACGGAATTCACAATAAATGTACCCGAAACCACATCCGTCGACGCTTTTGCCTCCTCCATCGTCATGCGAAAATCTCTACCCGGTGCTCTCGACAATTTTCCTTCTTTCCTTGGTTCCCACCGGTTTTCAGCTTGGGGCAGTGCTTTCGATAGTGACCGGGTTCCTTGCATTCGTAGCACGTCACTCCCTGGATGGGACAGTCTTTGACGGTGTGTCCAATATTTTTGTACTTGACACATTCACTCGAGGTCACATGACAAGCACCAAAATGTTTGCTCTTGCATTTCGGGCACCAACTAGGTTCCCGACGAGGTTCAAATCTCGGATTCCCAAGGAAAGGTTTTGATCTTTGAGGAGATCCTGACAGACCCTCCCACCTTCTCTTCTAACCCACCCGGGCCATCTCGCTTACTTTGGACAATGCCATCTTCCACCAATTGCCTTTCTTTGATCGCCTCTTGCAAGGTGGTCACCTTTGCGTTTCTCATGGTGGTCTTCATTTCCGCTGCCAATCCTTTGTGATATGCTTTGATTTTGGCCTTCTCGTCAAGGGCTAGGTACCCCAAGAAGTTTAACTTCTCAACAAAAAATCTTGAATACTTGGCTATCGTTCGACCTCCCTTCGTCAAGCTCAGAAACTCATCCTCTATCTTATCAAACACCCTCTCATTACAATTTTTATCTATTACCTTCTTCTTAAAGTGTTCCCAAGAGATTCGAGCCAAGATCTCCGGCTCGAAGGTCGACCGCAAAACATTCCATCACTCTAAGGCATCTCCCCGAAACATCTGAAAGGAAAAATGGACTTCCTGGGCCTCTCAGCATTGACAAGGCTCAAAAGTCGGCTCCAATTCTCTTAGCCAATTCATGCAGACTACCAGGCTAGTGGTACCCGAAAATTCGGATAGTTTGCAACATAGAAATGATTTGAACAAGCAAGTTCTCTTCGCTCGTCTTGCGTCGTTTGCCACTAGCTTTATCATTGGGATCACATTCCTAGTATCCCCGGACCCCGCAACTATCACATTCTCGGCCACAGTCTTGTGCCTGCGGTGGCTAGTATCTCTATATTCCGATAGCTTCATGAAAAGTTCCTGTTGTTTGGCCATTGCCTCGTTCATAACTCGCATCATGTTGTCCATCATCCTTGATTCAGGAGTTGCTTCGGTCAAGACCGGGTTTAAGGATGCCAGATTATTCCTCGGTATGTTTTCCGGTCCCCCACTCAATAAATTAGGTATGGGTGGAATCACTCTTGCCTCAACCCCTTCTGGTTGATCGGCAATGGATGCAATCGCCTCATGACTGTAACACCCTAAAAATAGGGATAACAAAAACTTTCCATAAATGGAGAAGTGGTATAAAGTTGTCATAGCAAGAGCCTCCCAAAAAGGGGAAATATACAAACAACCTGTTTAATCACAAATCTGTAATTTAACGAATAAATAAACAACAACCAACTAATCTAATTTCTACATCTAGAAAAGAGATTACAAAAGGGGTGTCATCTATAAACCCAAATTTTTCCAAGAATAGTTCAAGTGCTAAAATCCCCAAGCTCTTGCCCAAAGCATCTAGACTTGCCTAGGAGCCGCGCCGCTAACACCTGAGATACACATCGACACCAAACAAGTGTTAGGCCAAAAAGCCTAGTGAGTTTGACAATAATAAGCATGTATGAACAATTACAATTTCTTATCAACAGTTAACTAGTGTCCAAATATATGTGGAGTCATTAGGAGAGACCCAAAGCACCAATCAATTCCACTCCAAAGAGTCAATGCACCTTGATGCCCTTAACAAGGAACACGCCAAAGGCCCGACACACCCGGAGATCAGACCGTAAAGGAAACTTTCCGAGTGGCGGAGGTCTAGGCACATACCATCCCGGTGGTGCCCCAAGACTACATCCTCCTAGTGAACTTGCCTTGATTCATCCAACATAATGCATATAGGAGGTCCTTTGGTATATTTCAACCTAACATGTTTCCATACCGACTACGGGTACAATGTTACCATCCTATCCTCATGGAGTACAACAAAAGTCCCAAACGACAATTATACTCATCATGCATATAAAAATGTCACCAAAGTGATATTCCAACTAAAACCATCATAACACACATATATGCATACACTTAACATATCAAGGTATCTATTTTATATATCCATGGGAAAAGCCCCAAATAATGGTACACATAACATAAAACATAGCATATCACCAATATTCATATTTCTAACCATTTTCATCAAGAAATCCCAAATACTTGAACACATAGAGAATGAAATAACAAATAGAAGATTATGATGTGTATCTAGTTTTAACAAAGGTTTAGTAAACTCACAATCTAGGTTTTCTACCAAAACCTAGAAAAGATGAAAACCCTAGATTTGAGGAGATGAGACTTGAAGTGGAGAAGTTGAGCTTTATGAACCCTAGAAATTTGTCCTTGAGAGGAGTTATTGCAAGTGTGAAGATCCAACCACCAAGGAGAGTTGTATTTATGAGGGGATGGGTTTTGAGAGGAAAAGTTCGATTTGGAAGTCTCCAAAATCACCAAAGAAAAGAGAGGGTTTGAGAGAAATGAGGTTAAAATCTGATAAGGATTCATTTAAAGCACTGCCCCCCCCCCCCCGACGGCGATAGTGCCATTGGCAATGGCACTATCGCGAGTCACAATCGCGAGCACCAGAAGACCTACGGTACCAACCGCGCGATAGTGCCCTCCGCGATAGTGCCATGGCACAATCGCGTGGCATAATCGCGACCATCCCCGAACTCTCGGTACACATTAGGCGATAGTGCCCAGGGCACAATCGCGGGGCACACGAAAACAACCCGAAACTCAACCGAAAACGATAACGAGCACAAGAATTAAACATACGCAAACGTACTACTACATTCATCAATCATCGCAAAAATAGTGAATGAAAGTACGCTCACGTAACAACATATCCATAATAACGTTACCTAAGTGAAATTATGAACACATCAGTCGTTACCATCGTCACAATTCTCAATTAGTGTAATTTCCTTCGACTCTATAACTAACATATCTTAGAAAATCTACCCAATTCTCACAGATCATATCTAACTAATTCAGCTTAAGTCTAGGTATCTTACGTTCATACATAATTTGCTTAAAGTAAAGCTATGATACCAACTTGTAACACCCTAAAAATAGAGGTAAATTATAACCTGAACAAACACATGATACAAATATCTAGTAGTAAATAAATTAAATCACCCAATATGATGGGATAGGTATAACTGGAGTTTACAACCAATAAATGGACTCTTAAACAACAACCTACTAATCTAGACCAAACACAAATCTAGATTATTGACGGGTGTCGCTATGATCACCAAAAATGCATCTATTCAACCAAAAATCTCCAAAAGTCTCGTTCAAGAACTTGTGTGACAAAAGTTGCCCTAGTACTTCACTCACAAGCCAGTCGCCCCGCTATTCCTTATATCCTTATATACATGCCACATTTAAGAAAAAGTGTTAGACTAACGCCTAGTGAGAACCAACGGTTATAATCAAAATAAAGTAAGTAACAATTTCCAGAAAATATGGACTTTATTCATTTCCGAAAGAAAATCCCTTTTCCATGCCAAACATTCTTACACATATACATCTCGCAATGACAGGGAGACCCGATTTCCATGTTGGTGAGGGAACACCAAAGTAGGTTACACATTCATGTTCAAGAGCCTACACTACGAATTTAATAGCCAACCTATTAATTCTATATTTTGCCCATTCACAAGAAATTACAATTCACGGTCATTGGTCGTTGCCCGACTAATAAGTCCACAACTATTACCCTTCTTGACCCCATGCCTATTTCTTGGTACATTACGGGAATACAAACATCCCAACCATTCCGAATAAAAAGACTCGTATGCCTATGGATCCATTACATATAGTCTAGTATACATATAGTCTCTTTGCATATACATATAAGTATTTACATATCCATGTATACACTTACACACAATGACCCTTATTAGCCCAACATTAACGGGAAACACACATAACAAGTTCAAAGAAATGATCAAAACAAATTTATGAGAAATTAATCCATGAGATTTTAGCATGTATATGGTTTAGTAAAAGAAGGACTCACAAGTGCTAGGTTTTGATTAAAACCTAAGAACCACCAACTCTAGCAATGGGATGATCAAGGGAACTTGCCCAAGATTTAAATCCCTTTTTCCTTGAACACTAGCAACCCTAGATGATCTTGGAGTGCTAGCTTGAACTTAAAGATGAGAAAAGAGAAGTTGTTGAAAAACGTCTTTGATGCAGAGAGAAATCGGACCTAATCCTAATTTGAAGTTAATGCCCAAAGAAAAGTCGTTCAAGGCATTAAATACCCAAAGTTGGCCGACAGCGAGAGTGCCTTATGGCACAATTGTAACACCCCTGAAATTTGAAAATAGCAGGCAAATTAAAACTACCAAAATTTCCTTAAATGCATAGCTCGAAATAACATATATCTAAAGTTTACAAAGGAAGAAACACTACAACATGCATCAGAGTTCTAAAGGAACTATCTAGTCCCATAACCGGGGGCAAAGTCTGTCGGATGTTGCTAAAACCACCAAATCTGCTATCTTCTCAAAATCGAATGTCGTCTCTAAATCTATCATACCAGAACTTCTACCAAGCTCCACTAGTCACTCAGATCCATCTAAGGCTGACATAAATTCCCTAGATTAAGAGCGACTAAAAAATGTAGCATTTCGGCCTAAGCATTGACCTTCCTTACGAGGCTCTCAAGCAAGGCTAGAGCATAGAGATATCTCCCAATTCTCTAAGTTTACTCTTGGAGTAACTATTGATTTCATCTTAACGTTCGCTCTGACAAGTTGCATGAAGGTCTACCACACTAGCATAAAATATCAATCTTAACCTTAAGGAAAAATCCTTAACACGAATCATTTAACAAAATCACAAAGGTCTTCTAACCCTTCTTAGAGTCAACTATCCTCTTTTTCCTCATTACAACACTCTACGGGCCTCTACATTCTTACTCCCAAAAGCCTTTGGGTATAACCTGGCCCAAAACAACGTTAGACCCAATATTTCTCGTAGCTCGAATTACATTTTGGCCTAGAAAGCATTATTGGGCTCTTAGTCGGCTACACACCCACCCATTTACTTGGTCTGAACTGACCGAGCATTGGTTCTACTTAAGAAGTGATTCGGGATTATCGCACTTGAAGACGTCAATTCTTCCGATACATCAAAATTTTAGCTTAGGATCTGATTGATCCACAAAATCACGTTAGTCTCGAATTGTCCGATTCACAGACGTTATAAAGAATCTCAATCATCAGAAGTCTCTAAAGTGATACCTAAACGTCCCTTGTAGGGTACACCAAACCATTCTCTACCACAATCTTACTATCTCCTTTGGAAAGGCGCAACAATCCCCTTGACGGTCGATTACAAGAGTCAGGGTGTGTCAACAATACATGATACCAAATCCCTCACAATTCTTCCTACGAGCATGGGTGGAAAACTTTTGTCAGGATCGAATTCTCAACAAGAATTAATTCTCAGAAACAATATCAAAGAAGTTTGCGGAATAACACTTTGATATTTAATGAAGCAGTAAATTAACACAGAAAATATGAAGAACAAACTGTAAACTTGTATTAAATGCTTGAAGTTACAAGATTACACACTCAACCTCAATATTGATGAACAGACTCACCAATACGAATTCTACTTCTCTAGAATTAGGATCTATGCCTTGAGGTTGTTTTTCTCTCTTTTAAAAATTTTCAAAAGTTAATTCTATCTATTCTATACATTCTATACATATACTAATCAAAAGATAATTACAAAGAATAAACAAATCTTCAGTATATCTTCCATGTATATCTCTAAGCTTCCATATGTATCTTCAGAATATCCAGCTGTCATTCTTTCCATTCGGATCTCTTAAGCAGCACTAATTATGTTCAACAGCATTAACTTCATCTAGCAGCATTAACTACTAAGCAGTACTAACTACTAACAGTACTAACTAGCTAAGCAGTACTAACTTTGTTCAAGCAGCACTAACTTTGACTAGCAGTATTAATTCTACTAGCAGTAGTAATACTCAGCAGTATTAATCTTCAAAGTACTCTGGCAGTACTAACTATGAACTAGCAGTAGTAATCAGCAGTAGTAATTCTGTAATAGAATCTTCAGTTCCCAACAATCTCCCCCTAACTTGACTTTTAGGAAGAGAAGTCAAGTTCTTCAGATACTCTTCCAGATGCTCTCCAAGATGCTCCCAAAACTTCATAGTGGCCTACATTCCAGTATTTGCATCCAATCCCAAACTCTGGTTGATGGTTCTTTGGATCAAGTATTTAGCCATCTCTGAATCTGGAACACACCCTAGCTTTTTCTTCAGCATGGCATGAAGCTTCAATCTGCTATGATTGTACACTCTATCCACTAGGAAGTACTCAGTGTGATTTAAATCCAAAGTCACTGCATATACTCCACTAGTTTCATATAGAGTCCAATTATTCACTGTTTGAAAAACATTTCTTATTACCTCCTCTACTTCATCAGGTTTGAACATCATACACAGATACTCCATTACCAGCTTTTTAATTGAAATCTCTGGAGCTTTCAGTTCATCTGCATATGACTTCATCCCTATTGCAAACATTTCTTCAATATCAGACCTTGAACATGTTCTGACAATCTTACTCCAAGTGCTATACACTTCATATTTCTCATCTTTTCTCTTCAGTCTGATGTACTCCTTTCCATCCACTGTCAATGTATCCCAGTGAATGACCTCAGGAGGCTTTATACCAACAGGTTCTGCTGAAATAGGCTTTGGAATTTTATCCATTACCACCATGTACATGTTTACATTTGAACTCTGTGATACTTCCTGAGAGTTAGCTTCATTCTGAGGTGCCTCTTCTTCTTCAGCAACCTTTGGCTCTTCTTCTACTCTAGGCTTCTTTATATTTTTCTTTCTTTTAGCCATCATTTTGGTTCTTTTCAAAGTCTTTTGAACCTGCACTAGAGTAGCTTCCTTCTTGTTTTCTGCCTTTTCTTTGATAGGAGTTCCCTCTTCACTTTCAGGGAATGGTTGATTCATATTCATATCATTACTCTCCTTGGCCTTCTTTTCAAATTCCACTCTATCCTTTTCATTACTCTTTAGCTTCCCCATTTCTTTCTCATAGAGATCCCTGATTTGATCAAAATTCATCTTCACAAACATTTCTTTCTTTACTGTAACACCCTAAATTCTGGAAATAGCAACTAATTAAAAATTTTCTAAATACATCAATAAATGATTCATCTACAACCATAATTTAAGATTTAACCTCCATACATACATTCATTCTATACCTACAGTCTATAATAAGGACATGTGTTACTAAAACCCAATAAGTATCGCTATCTCCAGACTGCGGAAGACTTCGTCAAGCTACTCACTCTCACGCAAGCTAGTGCTCATCTCTTCATAGCACCGCTAGGACCAACCCCAACTGAAACCTGATGCACATGCCGACAAATAAAAGGTTAGGCTAACGCCTAGTGAGTTCAAGAGTTTTAACATGAATAGATATATCTTTAAAAGAAAGGAAATCAATCCAAAACTCACTCAAAACATGAATATAAATCGACTCCCAATTGTGATACCGTGAATAACACTTCACATCCCACAACACCCAAAACACGGGTGGGTCATAACACTCAACCCATAAATCATGGTTAATAAATCCCATATACAATATATCACCGAAAACATGACAACAAGACTCAGTACCCAAAACAACACCTTTCGGTGACGGGGAAGACCCGATTCCATTGAATGTGGCGGGTACACAAAGTTAGGCCACATATGTATGTTATAAGCGTATCTTCAAGGATAAACAACCATTGACATCAACCCTATCCAGGTCTTTAGTCACGGTAGACATCAACCCTATCCAGGTCTTTAGTCATGATAGACATCAACCCTATCCAGGTCTTTAGTCATGATAGACATCAACCCTATCCAGGTCTTTAGTCATGATAGACATCAACCCTCTCTGGGTCTTTAGTCATGATAGACATCAACCCTATCCAGGTCTTTAGTCATGATAGACATCAACCCTCTCTGGGTCTTTAGTCATGATAGACATCAACCCTATCCAGGTCTTTAGTCATGATAGACATCAACCCTCTCTGGGTCTTTATTCATGATAGACATCAACCCTATCCAGGTCTTTAGTCATAATAGACATCAACCCTCTCTGGGTCTTTAGTCCTTTGAACATCAACTCTATCCAAGTCTTTAGTTCCAAAGAATCACCAAGTTCAACCCTATCCAGATCTTTACCTTGGGATATCTCCATCCTTGACACACTTGATTATGTAGGACTTACATCGTATCATCAACGCCTATTTCCAGATTAAAACACAGGAATCTTATCCCATTTACACCATAAAATCAACCTCTATGCCTATGGATCCATTGCATTACAACCTAACACGTTACATGACTCCAACGGATGAACTAACGCATCCAATACACGTAACTCACAAATGGATGCAACTAGGTACACCATACGACAAGGCTCCTCAACGAGCTACCAAAACTGAACAAATGTTCCAAAGACTCCAACGAGTACAAATCAAGCCCCAAGAGGTTTAATAAACGTTTGGCTAAAACACGAGAGCCAATATGGTTACACAACCCAAATACACATTTTCCCAAAATATTCGATTCTCAAATTATCATTGGCCTTCGGCCCAAAACCCAAAAGGTTTTCCATTTCTAAAGCGTTTTCCCAAAGCCGGGAATGACTCGAAACCAAGGGACTCACGCATGTGTGATTTTCCAAATATTCCAATTCATGAATGATGCATAAAACCCGACAAACACATAAAGGTGTATTTTCGACCAATAACCCATTCATGCAATAAACCACCAAAACATGTTCCTTTGTGACACATTTATCAACATATCTTAAAAATCCCAAATGTGGTGTTTTACAAGATTTAATAAGCTAAACACTTCAATTAATCAAAAGTTACCAAATAACCCAACAATTGATAATTTCATGTAAAACACATAAATGCTTTAAAATAAACATTTTGGCATGTACAACGTTTTCACAAATCAACTTGAACTCACCTTGCTAGATTTAGGCTAAATCTAGATTTTCCCCCCCAACTAGAGCTCCTTTGAAGAACACTTGGATTCTCAAGACAAAACTTCCAAAACCTAAATCCATACATATTCAACCATACATAAACATAATCAACCACAAAGAATCATTTCCCAAACCGTATACATGGATGCCTCAACTAATACCGAAACCCTAACTTCCATAACCGAAGAGGATAGAAGATTACCTTAACCCAAGCTTGAATCCACCAACCAAAACATTCCTAGATCACCAAAATGACTACAAACCTTCAATCTATGAAAGGGAGAACAAAGGATGGATGAAACCCTAAAAAACTTTGGGGAAGAAGATGAATAGTGAGAGATGAGAAGCTTACCACCACAAAATACTATAGTATACTTCAATAGATTTCCAATCTCTTGTTAGATCCTTGAAGAGCTCTCAAAAACGAAATCGTAGCAACTTGAATCACCCAAATCGGAGTTGTGGATCAAAAGATATGAAGAAATGAAGAAATGAGGAAAAAGTCGGATTTAAGTAAAATTCACAGTGCAAATGCTCGCGGGCGCGCTCAATATTTTGCGTGGGTGCGAGCAATAGTGAAGGAATTCACAGCGCGTATGCTCGCGGGCGCGCACAATATGTTGCGCGGCCGCGAGCGATGGTACTTCCGACCGAAATATACCCGAACACTGTTTTGGTCATAACTTCTTCGTTATAGCTCCGTTTTTGCTCCGGAAAGAACCGTTGGACTCGTAATTGAATCCTTCATCCATCTAGGCTATAAAATCCAGGATCCAAGTCCAAAATTAAATATCTTATTTTTCCTCGATATATCGGTTTCTGTATTAACTTGAAATGGTATCTTTCAAGAATCGGGGTGTTACAATCCTCCCAACCTTAAAAGAGATTTCGTCCTCGAAATCTGGAACCACCAAACACCCAACATCACACTTGGAAAGATCGATTGATTTTCTATCCAAAAGGAATGCCTTCACTTAAACTTCACCTCATATACAAACCCGATTACATTCCGGTTGAGGTTGTAGCTGTGTTTCTCATAACGTGCCGTTACAAACTAAACCTCAACGTTCAATATATTTCACCGATGCCAGGATGAACGTTGCGTCATTGATTAATCCTTTTCTAAATCGTTCATTCTCGGTTGCCTCCCAACCTTAGATTTCTCGTAATACCCCGAAAGCAACTTACGACCTTATCTAGACATTTCCATCAAGAATACCCCAATCCGAACTATTCCCTTAGACCCATGAATCCTCAGATTCCTACAGATCCACTCCTAATATTGATGAAGATGTCCTTCCAAGGCGCACCAATGAGTCCTTTAGGTAACTGGTTAACCCAAATTCGGCTGTCACTCAACTCCGTTCCAACCCCAACCACACAACATTCCTTTAACAAAATCTTTATCACCACGGGGATACTTATACCCATCGGTACTTAAACATCAACACTTAACCTTCTTTTAATTTCTATCACTGAAAGGTCATTATTTCCCATAATCCAACCGGAATACTTCCAAACATTCCAAGATCCATTGACTTCAAGAAAACAAGTCGACACCTAAAACTAAACGGTGACCTCGAAAATGTGGACATCCCGCCCACGATTCCATTCCAGACGGATCGTCGCACTAAGGCTGACACCTAACAAAATGCTAAAATTCCAAATCACGCATTTCTAACAAACAGATCACCAAAATTTCCTTTTAATCGCGGAACCCACCAAGACGGTATGCCGACAACACAGCCCATGATGTGACACCGACTAGCAATCCATCACAACGAATCCCAAAAGAAGCGCAGATAGTCACATAAGACCTTATCCCGCATGATTACCGAAGTACAAAATCACCCCTTAACTAGCGGAGAAGACTTAAATCTACTACTTCCATAAAACAAATGCGCACAGATTCAAAACTGAAACTCAAACTTTCACGACTGACCGCAAGTCGGAACATCCGACGCCTCCAATTCCAAGGACTCCCTTAGTCCCTAATTACAACTTCTCTTACGCATGGTTAAAATCTGTAGGTCTAATGAGTTCAAGGTTTTCAACTACTATGCCAATTTAAACTTTTATAAGAACTTTTAAATACGTACGCTTTATAACGATTAACCGTACAGTGACAACACACTATCGTCCATCCGATAGGTTTCAAAACTGGTTACCAACACAACGCATATAAAAACCATTTCCAAAACTCGTTTGATCAGTAATTACGTTAATAAAAACGGTAACAAGATATGCGCAACAAAATTTTCAAACGGACTACCATGGTCCTAGTAATGCATCAATTTATACTATGCATATGAAAGATAACTTTCCGCACTGTAACATGTGCAATAAAAGTTTGTACAATTCCCAAAAGAGGCATTCACAAATTAATTTTTAAAGTTCTGACTTCCCAACCCAAAAGTCGTTGCGACATAAAATTATTAACAACTCCATATGCAACAGTTTATTCCCCAAAGTTCGATGAAATGATAAGAATGCAAATAATTCTCAAATCGAGTTTAAAACTTGAAGCCGCCTCGATAAGACACATTTGACCAAGATGGTAACTACAACGACTTGAAATCCGATGCTCGTTTAACGCATTGCGGAAAATTTCAAACAATAAAATCAATAGCTGAAACAACATAAATCCTTTATGTGCCTACTCAAACCAACCGTATAATTTAATCCAATGTCAATAGTATCCAATGATTGACATTTGTATAAATCCCGAAGGTAATTCACATAATAATGAAACCTCCCCAAAACAACATGAGGGACGACATCTATTAACAAAACTCATCAGTCAACGCACCCAAGATGCATATGTACACGTACCCAGAATTTGCTTACGCGACGCAAAATGTCGTACAATAAGACACCATAAAACTAACTGAATTTTAATAAAACTCATTAACGCTAAAATCAAGCGGTGTCAAAACTTTCACTTCCCAACATAAAAGCATAAAACGTCAACATGTCTAAAAATGTCAGAATTCTAAAACCACCTCGCACGATAAAGTGACCCCTTTCAACAAAACTTTCCTGAGACACGACGCCCAAAAAGCTCGTAAATTTACACGCAACAAAAATAAAACACACGCATTTCGAAGTACACTCACGCGCCCAAAACGTCGCAAAACAATATTCCATAAAATTCAACGCGACTCATACCGACCCAAAATTCCCAATGAAGTTCAGACTCAAAAACATGGGAACAACTCTTCCTTTAAAACCTTAACATACGTGGAGGAGATCCAATGTCAAGGTTAAAATTTTACAGTTACTTGCCCAATGCCCCATATGGCAATAAAACACGGATCTTAAGATGTCCAAAATAGCGTTAAACACAAAACATGGACGGAGAGATTTTTCAATATAACTTGCAACCACGTGCAATCAAAAAATTTCATGCAAGATTAAGCTCACGGATCAAAATCTGATGAGTGCTAAATGTTTTACCAAGACTTCGCAACATAACTCACTTTATACTTTGAAAACGTGAGAAACAATTTATGCAAACTGATTTAGAATAAATTTTGTGCATGAATTTGGTCGGCACTCAGCATCTTAGGACCACACTTCTCAATCCATACTATTATCATCCGGATGCTTAACATCCTAAGGCAATACTCGAATATCTCATCGATTCACCTTATAATTTTCTCCTCGACTAACATCAATTCCATAAGTCTAAGGTTCTGCTCCAACCAATTATCCTGACCCACCATGGTCAACTTCCAGCATTCATCATGTCTTAACTGTCCTTCCAAAGTGACATTGCTATAAACGCCAACCCTCCTTAGATCACTCGCTTAGAAACTTTCTCACTACCCCAACGGTAATCATACCAAGGTAGTTCAAGTACACACATGTAGCATGTAGGTTCACCATAACACTGGCCATGTGCCATTATGAACGTACCGTACAAGTTCATCCTTGCGACCCTCGACAAGTTTCCCGTTTCTAACGACTCGATCAACTCCAAAATATCTTATCTTAAGGTTCCTAATATGCAACTTCACTTACAATCACTAATAAAAACGCTAGTTTGAGTCTAGGCATCCAAAAATCAATACCTAATTCTCTCAAACTTAAGCTCTGATACCAACTTGTAACACCCTAAATTCTGGAAATAGCAACTAATTAAAAATTTTCTAAATACATCAATAAATGATTCATCTACAACCATAATTTAAGATTTAACCTCCATACATACATTCATTCTATACCTACAGTCTATAATAAGGACATGTGTTACTAAAACCCAATAAGTATCGCTATCTCCAGACTGCGGAAGACTTCGTCAAGCTACTCACTCTCACGCAAGCTAGTGCTCATCTCTTCATAGCACCGCTAGGACCAACCCCAACTGAAACCTGATGCACATGCCGACAAATAAAAGGTTAGGCTAACGCCTAGTGAGTTCAAGAGTTTTAACATGAATAGATATATCTTTAAAAGAAAGGAAATCAATCCAAAACTCACTCAAAACATGAATATAAATCGACTCCCAATTGTGATACCGTGAATAACACTTCACATCCCACAACACCCAAAACACGGGTGGGTCATAACACTCAACCCATAAATCATGGTTAATAAATCCCATATACAATATATCACCGAAAACATGACAACAAGACTCAGTACCCAAAACAACACCTTTCGGTGACGGGGAAGACCCGATTCCATTGAATGTGGCGGGTACACAAAGTTAGGCCACATATGTATGTTATAAGCGTATCTTCAAGGATAAACAACCATTGACATCAACCCTATCCAGGTCTTTAGTCACGGTAGACATCAACCCTATCCAGGTCTTTAGTCATGATAGACATCAACCCTATCCAGGTCTTTAGTCATGATAGACATCAACCCTATCCAGGTCTTTAGTCATGATAGACATCAACCCTCTCTGGGTCTTTAGTCATGATAGACATCAACCCTATCCAGGTCTTTAGTCATGATAGACATCAACCCTCTCTGGGTCTTTAGTCATGATAGACATCAACCCTATCCAGGTCTTTAGTCATGATAGACATCAACCCTCTCTGGGTCTTTATTCATGATAGACATCAACCCTATCCAGGTCTTTAGTCATAATAGACATCAACCCTCTCTGGGTCTTTAGTCCTTTGAACATCAACTCTATCCAAGTCTTTAGTTCCAAAGAATCACCAAGTTCAACCCTATCCAGATCTTTACCTTGGGATATCTCCATCCTTGACACACTTGATTATGTAGGACTTACATCGTATCATCAACGCCTATTTCCAGATTAAAACACAGGAATCTTATCCCATTTACACCATAAAATCAACCTCTATGCCTATGGATCCATTGCATTACAACCTAACACGTTACATGACTCCAACGGATGAACTAACGCATCCAATACACGTAACTCACAAATGGATGCAACTAGGTACACCATACGACAAGGCTCCTCAACGAGCTACCAAAACTGAACAAATGTTCCAAAGACTCCAACGAGTACAAATCAAGCCCCAAGAGGTTTAATAAACGTTTGGCTAAAACACGAGAGCCAATATGGTTACACAACCCAAATACACATTTTCCCAAAATATTCGATTCTCAAATTATCATTGGCCTTCGGCCCAAAACCCAAAAGGTTTTCCATTTCTAAAGCGTTTTCCCAAAGCCGGGAATGACTCGAAACCAAGGGACTCACGCATGTGTGATTTTCCAAATATTCCAATTCATGAATGATGCATAAAACCCGACAAACACATAAAGGTGTATTTTCGACCAATAACCCATTCATGCAATAAACCACCAAAACATGTTCCTTTGTGACACATTTATCAACATATCTTAAAAATCCCAAATGTGGTGTTTTACAAGATTTAATAAGCTAAACACTTCAATTAATCAAAAGTTACCAAATAACCCAACAATTGATAATTTCATGTAAAACACATAAATGCTTTAAAATAAACATTTTGGCATGTACAACGTTTTCACAAATCAACTTGAACTCACCTTGCTAGATTTAGGCTAAATCTAGATTTTCCCCCCCAACTAGAGCTCCTTTGAAGAACACTTGGATTCTCAAGACAAAACTTCCAAAACCTAAATCCATACATATTCAACCATACATAAACATAATCAACCACAAAGAATCATTTCCCAAACCGTATACATGGATGCCTCAACTAATACCGAAACCCTAACTTCCATAACCGAAGAGGATAGAAGATTACCTTAACCCAAGCTTGAATCCACCAACCAAAACATTCCTAGATCACCAAAATGACTACAAACCTTCAATCTATGAAAGGGAGAACAAAGGATGGATGAAACCCTAAAAAACTTTGGGGAAGAAGATGAATAGTGAGAGATGAGAAGCTTACCACCACAAAATACTATAGTATACTTCAATAGATTTCCAATCTCTTGTTAGATCCTTGAAGAGCTCTCAAAAACGAAACCGTAGCAACTTGAATCACCCAAATCGGAGTTGTGGATCAAAAGATATGAAGAAATGAAGAAATGAGGAAAAAGTCGGATTTAAGTAAAATTCACAGTGCAAATGCTCGCGGGCGCGCTCAATATTTTGCGTGGGCGCGAGCAATAGTGAAGGAATTCACAGCGCGTATGCTCGCGGGCGCGCTCAATATGTTGCGCGGCCGCGAGCGATGGTACTTCCGACCGAAATATACCCGAACACTGTTTTGGTCATAACTTCTTCGTTATAGCTCCGTTTTTGCTCCGGAAAGAACCGTTGGACTCGTAATTGAATCCTTCATCCATCTAGGCTATAAAATCCAGGATCCAAGTCCAAAATTAAATATCTTATTTTTCCTCGATATATCGGTTTCTATATTAACTTGAAATGGTATCTTTCAAGAATCGGGGTGTTACATTTACCCCAATTGCACTTCTCAAGAAAGTTATCATTTTGTTTCTTTCCTGAGTGGCAAGGTAAGTTTGTGAAGATCTTCTTTTCTTTGCACTTGATTTTACTATCATAGCCTTTCTCAAGCTTATGGCCCTTTGTTTAGCTTTCTCAGTTTCAAGCCCTTTCTGATATGCTTCATTTAATTCAGCAGCTAAAGCCTTTGCCATCTCCCTGTCCTTTTCTACCTGAACTCTTTCTTCTTTTTCAATCTCCTCCTGCATTTTCCTTGCTAAGGCTTCATCTGATTCAACCAACCTTTGCTTCTTGACTGGTTGATCAGATTCCACTATTTTTGCTTTTCCCTTATTCTTTGCTTCTGCTTCCATTTCTTTCTTTTCTCTTTTCTTTGCTCCCCCTTCATTTATGATCACTCCCTTTGCTTTGGGAGTGTCATTCTTTGCTTTGATTAGCATTTCAGCTACTTCAATTTCTGTTGGTGATAACTCTGTTACTGCTGCTTGTGAGGTTTCAGCAGCATTAACAGTTTCTGCTTCTAGTTGTACTGAATTTCTTTCTGTTTCTGCTTCCTTCTCCCTCTCAACATCAACTTTCTCTCCATTAAGCTCCCTCTCTCTTGTTGCTTCTTCCATGTTGATCTCCCCCTTTTTGGGAGCATCCTTCTCAAATTCCCTTCTCCTTAGCACAAAATGTTTCTTCTTCTGTTTTTGTACTAGTTTCATCACCAATTTCTTGAGCTTGGTAATCTGCACTTGTTGAGATAGGATAACCAGCTTCATCTCCTCTATTTCTTTTCCTTGCTTGATGACATCCTGGTTGATGTTTCCCATGGTTTCCATCAATTCATCATAGTTATATCTGTCCTCACCTTCTCCAGGAGTGTTACCCCCTATTGAAGGATCATTGGATCTTTTGTTAGTAGATGTCTTCTGCCTAGCAGAAGCACTATCCACCCCCGTGGTTTCTTGGCACCCGGGACCTTCAAATGATTGCTCATTTAAAGTTGCCATGGGGGAGGTCTTATTGATGTTACCACTTTCCTCCTCTGTGTTAGCAGAAGTAGTGGCAACCTCATCACCCATATGCTCTTCCTCCTCCTTAGAGAACACCTCCTTGGGGTTGGGAGACACCCCTTTGGTTTCCCTATGGATATTCTCTAAAGGAGAATTTTCTTTTAGAGGGCTTAAAGGTTTGGGGAATGCTGGTACAAGAAGGGAAGGAGCCTTCTTTACCTGTTTCCTCTTGTAAGTTTGGGTAATAGGAGAGGTTGGTTTTGCAAGAAGGGACTGGGGGATTGTTTTTGAGTGGGAAGGTTGGGCTTGGCTAGCAGTGGGATAGTCTAATGGGGGCCTTGACCCTGCTGCCATACCTTCAGTGGTTTGGGACACCACCATCATTGTAGAGAACAATGGGGTGTCAACTCCTTCAGAGTCCCCAGCAGATCTCCTCATATTTGAGAAAACCTTGCCTTTGGGGGGTTTAGGTACATATACCCCAACAGGTTGTGGTATGTCCGTCAATTTATTAGTAATAACTTCTTGGACAAACCTGGGATACATAAAGAAACTCTTTTTGTTTCCCATGTTTGATACAAGATCACTGAATATCATTTTTGAAAAATTGTACCTTCTGGCAGTAGCCAAACAGACCAAAGCATAAGCAATGGGACTGCTGAACTCACTCCATCCAGTAGTCTTTTTAGAGATGCAATGCATCAAGGTATGAACAAGAAAACGCCATTGGGGTGAAAATTTTGCTTTAGAGAATTTGAAAACACCCAATGGGCCTCCATACCCCATTCTTGTAAGGGAAGAGAACAGTTCATCATTGGGGATAGAAGTTATACCAGAAGCATCGTCTAGACGTAGACTGATGCGAATAACTTCTTCAGAAACAGTTAAGGGTTGGTCACACACCCTGGTCTTGATCATCTGCACACCATTCTCAGCAACAATGGTGGCATTAGCCCAGAACTGCCTTTGATGCTCGATATAGATGGTTGGGGACACCGTGAGTGCATGAGCGATGTGACTTGTCCTCAGAAAGTCGACAATCTGGTGAAATCCTTCAGCTTGCATTGGCTTTTGTAGCATTGCGATCTCATTGTGCTCGTCGATGAATGCCATGGATGCCATTGAGCAGGGATGTTCTTGCCTGAAAGACTTGGTACTTGAGAGAAAAAGGTTTAGAGAGCAAGTGAACAGTATGCAAAGAGTCGTTATGAACGATTGGGCGGGCAAAGGGTATTTATAGTATTTGGGACATAAGCAGTATTAACCGCGAGCAATATTAACTGTGAGCAGTATTAACTAACTAGCAGTATTAACTGCGAGCAGTATTAACTGCGAGCAGTATTAACTAACTAGCAGTATTAACTGCGAGAAGTATTAACTGTGAGCAGTATTAACTGTGAGCAGTATTAACTAACTAGAAGTATTAACTGCGAGCAGTATTAACTGTGAGCAGTATTAACTGCGAGCAGTATTAACTAACTAGCAGTATTAACTGCGAGCAGTATTAACTGCGAGCAGTATTAACTAACTAGCAGTATTAACTGACTAGCAGTATTAACCATACTTACTCTTTGAAGCTTAGGCTGAATTGAGTACTGCTATGTGTGCCCTGTAAATGAGGATTAGTAACACCAAGAAACTATAATATACAGATATTTAACCACTTTTTGAGAGAATGCTTATTCAGAGTTGATCATTCCCACACTTGTTACCAAGAAAGTGAATCTACCCACATCAAAAGCTTTGGTGAATAGATCAGCAAACTGGTTGTCAGTATGAACTTTCACAACTTGAACAAGTTTCTTTTCATTACAGTCTCTTATGAAGTGATACCTGATCTCAATGTGCTTTGTCTTAGAGTGCTTGACAGGATTATTTACAATGCTGATAGCACTGCTATTATCAATAAAGATGGGAGTGTGTAGAAAGGTTACCCATAGTCCAACATTTGATTCTGAATCCATAAGACCTGAGCACAGCAACTTGCAGCTGCTATGTACTCTGCTTCTGTTGTAGATGTGGACACTGTGGTTTGTTTCTTGCACTGCCATGAAACTAGTCTAGCACCCAAAAACTGACATCCTCCAGAAGTAGATTTTCTGTCCAAGTTTGCCCCACCTAGATCACTGTCTGAGTATGCTATTAGGTCAAAGGGTGAGTCATGAGGATACCATAGTCCCAATCTGGGTCGCCCTTTGAGATATCTGAATATCCTCTTGACAGCTTGAAAGTGAGATTGCTTTGGCCTAACTTGGAATCTTGCACACACACAGACTGGAAACATTATATCAGGCCTTGATGCTGTGAGATACATGAGAGAGCCAATCATGGATCTATAATGATGCACATCCATCTCCTCCCCCTCAAGATCTGCTGTTATCTGCTTGTGTGTCTCCATAGGTGTGCTAGCAGGTTTTGAATCTGAGAAGCCAAACTTGGTTAGAATGTCCTGCACATACTTGGATTGACAGATGAAGATACCATCTGACTTCTGTTGAACTTGGAGTCCAAGGAAGAAAGTAAGTTCCCCCATGGAACTCATTTTAAACCTTTGATGCATTAGGTCCTCAAACTCCTTGCACATGTTGTCTCTTGTGGATCCAAATATAATATCATCAACATAGATTTGGACCAATAAGATATCCTTCTTCTTTCTTTTGATAAGTAGAGTCTTATCAATGACTCCTCTTTCAAAGCCATTTTCCAAGAGATAGGATGACAGAGTGTCATACCATGCTCTTGGAGCTTGATGTAGTTCATAAAGTGCTTTCTTCAGTTTGTATACCCTGTCTGGATAGCTTGGGTTTTCAAACCCTGGTGGTTAACAGACATATACCTCTTCTTCAATTGAGCCATAGAGAAAAGCACTCTTTACATCCATTTGGTAGACTTTGAAGTTCATGTAAGAAGCATAGGCTAGGAATAATCTGATTGCTTCTATCCTAGCCACAGGTGCAAAAACTTCTTCATAATCTATACCCTCTTCTTGAGTATACCCTTGAGCCACTAGCCTTGCTTTGTTCCTTATGACAATTCCTCTTTCATCTCTCTTGTTCCTGAAGATCCACTTTGTGCCAATTGCTCTGTGACCTTTAGGAAGATCTACTAGATCCCATACTTCTTGTAGTTTAAACTGCAACAGTTCTTCTTGCATTGCTTCTATCCAGCTGGATTCTTTCATTGCATCATGTGCCTTTTTAGGCTCAAGCTGGGATAGAAAGCAAGAAAGCACTGTATGCTGTTGATCTTGCATTTCTTGAAGTCTGCTTTGATGTCTAGTCATCATAGGAGAGGATATATCTCCTATTACCAGCTTTGGAGGATGATTCTTTTGAACTCTGGTGTTATGACTAGGTTCTTCATTAAGTCCAGCCTCTAGATTAGAGTCATTCAACTCAACTGAAGGGTTCTCATCAGCTTCTTCTGATTATTTATCTTCTTGATTCTCTTCATCTCTACTTTCTTCTTCACTCTGACTTGGTCCAGTAGATGGTTCCTTTTCACAGTCTTCAAAAGAATTCACTGTGGGTATGGGAAAGATCACTGATTTAGATATACTTTCTTGAACTTGAGTAGTCCCTGACCCTTCACATCCTGAACCTGCATAATCATCACTACTGAAACCAAAAGAGTTAGTTAGTGAATCAATGTCAAATAGCCACTGAGGACCAGTTCCAATAGGATTTGGTGTGTTCTCATTGCATTTGACATTGTCACTTTCTTCAATTATTCTAGAGGATGAGTTAAAAACTCTGTAGGCCTTACTCTGAGATGAATATCCAACAAGAAATCCATCATCTGCTTTGCTATCAAACTTACCTAAGTGAGATTTGGTATTGAGAATTGTACAAGGACACCCAAAAGGTTTGAAAAATCCAATGAAAGGTTTTCTTTTATTTAAAAGCTCATATGGTGTCTTGTTCTTTGGCTTAACTACTAGAACTCTGTTTTGGACATAACAGGCAGTATTAACTGCTTCAGCCCAGAAGGTAATTGGCAGTTTTGAATCAGCCAACAGAGATCTAGCAGCCTCTATTAGTGTTCTATTTCTCCTTTCAGCAACACCATTCTGTTGAGGAGTCCTAGGAGCACTATACTGTCTCTCAATCCCTTTCTCTTCACAAAAGGTGTTTAGATCAATATTTTTGAATTCAGTCCCATTATCTGATCTAATGACTTTTACTTTTTGATTAGTTTGGTTTTCAATTCTCAGGATAAAGGACTTGATCAGTCCACTTGTCTCATCCTTAGTCCTTAGAAAATATACCAATGTGAATCTAGAGTAATCATCAACAATAACCAAGCAGTAAGATTTCTTGCCAATACTCATAACATTTGTAGGACCAAACAGATCCATATGCAATAATTGGAGACAAGAAGAAATTGAATTTATTTCTTTGGTCTTATGAGAAGTTTTATGTTGTTTGCCTTTAAGACAAGCAACACAATGATCATCACATGAAAAGACTTTAGATGGTAAACCTCTTACAAGATTGTTTTTAACAAGTTTGTTCATAGTCTTAAAATTCATGTGACACATCCTTCTGTGCCAGAGAGAGGATTCATCTACAGAAGCTTTTGAAACAAGACAATTTAGAGATGAATCACTTTCAACATTGTCCATATCTAGGCAGTAAATATTGTCCTTTCTTGGAGTTCTTAGTAGTATCATGCTTTCATCAACTACCTTGAACCCTGGAGCAAGGATCATACACTCAGTATTTGTAAATAATATACTATGTTGTTTGTCACATACCTGTGATACACTTAACAGGTTGTACTTCAATTGATCAACATAGTAGACATCCTCAAATGTCATCTTACCTTTGGTGACATTACCTTTTCCACTTATCTTACCACCAGTAAGATTATCTCCAAATGCAACATGTCCTCCATTGATATGCTTGAAATCCTGAAGGCATGACATGTTGCCTGTCATGTGCCTAGAGCAACCACTATCAACATGCCATATGCTCCTTCCCTTGAGCTGTTGGTTGCCCTGCACATAAGATAGATCAGTTAGTTTGAATTAGGAACCCAAGCCAAAGTGGTCTTGGGTACCCCTTTCTCATCAAAATACTTGCATTCTTTCTTGACAAGATTTTTAAAATCAGAACACTTAGTATTTGAATACTTTGTCAAGATTATTGGCTTTGTAGCACTAACACTAGAAGCAGCACTATCTTTAGAAGTACTAACAGAGTTAGCAGTACTAACAGGTTTGGCAGTATTAACCTTGTTGGCAACACTAACAGAGTTAGCAGTATTAACATTTATAGAAGTACTAACAATGTCAGCAGTACTAACATTGTTAGCAGCAGTATTGCTTCTAGCAGTACTATCACTGTTAGCAACACTATTTGTAGTAGCAGTACTAACAGTTTTAGTACATTTTGGAATCCACATCTTGACATTATCTTCCATATTATGTTTCTTCATGTGGCTTTTAGTTTTAACAACTTTCTTAGCCACATGGTTCTTTTCTTTCTTCCTATAACCAAAGGATTTTTGAGTAGGTCTTTGAAAATTCATCCTTTGGTTCATAGGATTAAAGTAGCAGTATTTGGCAATGTGGTTCAGCTTTCCACAGATAAAACAGGGTTTTGGTCTATTAATTTTTTTCAGATCAACCCCTTGTTTTTGTGCCCATTGATTGTTCCAGTTTCTCTGATTTCCCCTTGGTTTATCATGTTTTTGGGGCTCAGATTTATTGCATGCACACTGCTTGCAAGGGATAGGGTTCACAACAGTGGTCTGCTTATAGTGAACCTTCTTGTTCTTTCCCTCAGTCTTTTCTATCTCTTTGGACTTGATCCAGTGCTTTCCACATCCCTCATTGGTGATTATGTGGTTTTCTATAGGAACCTCACCACTCACAGTATTGTTCTTATCCTTGACAACTTCTTTCTCAGTGTTATCCTTAACAACCACTTTATCTAAGGGATCTATCTCAGTTGCTCCCTTAGGTAGATCCTTCCTATCCTTTGTTTCTAACAAATCTGAACTAGGAGGGATGTAGTTGTTGTTATAGGGTGGTGGTGTGTTATTGTACCCTATTCCTCTTCTCAGTTTATCATGAATCTGAGTTTGTAACAAAGAATCCATTGCTTTGGAAGCATTAGAAAACTTTTCTACATCAAGTTTGACTTTAGCTAGCTCTCCTCTTAGCTTTTCACTCTCTTCTTTAGATCTGGTCAGTTGAAGCTCTAAGTCCTTCTTCTCCCACTTCCAGTAATTTGTGTCATAAGAGTGTTGAAGCTCATTAGCTTGAAAACCCTTAATCTGCTCTTCAAATCTCTCAACAATCCTCACATAATCTTTTATGTCTTTTTCCAATCTTTTAAGATCATCACTCATGTTCTGGTTGTGATCCCTATACCTTTTAACAGTGTTAATGCAATTTTGAGTACAAAGATTGGAAGTTACCTCTGTTGGGAGATCGGACACCTCTGCCATTAGAGCTTGATTCTGGATGGCCTCTTCAGCTTGATCACTCCAATCAAACCCCATCCCTTGTTGAGAGACAAGAGCTTGTACAGAGTTTCTATTATTATTGAAGCTTCCAGATTGAGCTTGTTGATGGTTGTTATTCTGAGACATTCCACTTCTGCATTCTCTGGCAAAGTGTCCCTTTTGATGGCATTTGTAGCATTCCACCTTAGACTTGTCAAATCCTGCTCCATCTTCTCTTCTTTGGGAGAAGGTGTTCCTCCCAGTTCTTTTGATGAACTTTTTAACTCTCATGGAGAGCATGGCCATCTGCCATTTAATGTCCATCTCTTCAAGATCATCTGGATGTATTTGTTCCAAGTCATCATTAATGAGAGAAGAGTTTCCATGACTTGCTAGAAAGGCCTCAAACACAGTTTCAGTGCCTTTCTCTTGATTTGTTCCATTGGCAGCACTAACTGATTCAGGGTTGGATGTAGAATCAGTTGATGCTGAGAGGAGTGCAGCATTGTGAACATACCCAGAAGGCCTCTTTTTGGCCTCTACCTCAGATTCAAAAACTCTTAGATCATTATAGAGATCATCAAGTTCCTTTTCTTCCAGTTGATCATTCTGTCTGAAAGACACAGTATACATGGTCCATTCATCACTCAAGGACCTTAGAAACTTTCTGTTCAGATCATCTTGATCAATTTGTACTCCCACTTTCTGTTGAACCTATCAAAAGTTTGAGTCATGGACTCATTCTTGGTTGACATAAAGTTCTCATATTGTTGCTTCAGAATGGCTTTCTGATTTCTCTTGGTACTTTTGGTACCAGAGAATCTCTTCTCCAGAGCATTCCAGAGCATCTCTGCATCAGTGCAGTTACAGAACTGATGTTGATATTCATTGGGAATAGCCAGGAGCAAGGTGATCAAGGCTTTCATCTCTGTCTGTCTGATCTTTCTGTCTGCATCAGTTTTTGGTGGTGTTCTCTTTCCATCTGCACCAATCTTTCCTTCTTCAGAAGGACCATTCTCTATGATGTCCCACATAGAATAGTCAGTAAGGAGTATGTACTGCTTGATTCTGATCTTCCACATATTGAATTCATTAGGTCTAAGCATTGGAACCTTTGAGACCAAAGTACTGCTTGATTCTGCAAGATTTTCCATGATGACTAGATGTTTCTGAGAAATCAGGCTCTGATACCACTTGTCAGGATCGAATTATCAACAAGAATTAATTCTCAGAAACAATATCAAAGAAGTTTGCGGAATAACACTTTGATATTTAATGAAGCAGTAAATTAACACAGAAAATATGAAGAACAAACTGTAAACTTGTATTAAATGCTTGAAGTTACAAGATTACACACTCAACCTCAATATTGATGAATAGACTCACCAATACGAATTCTACTTCTCTAGAATTAGGATCTATGCCTTGAGGTTGTTTTTCTCTCTTTTAAAAATTTTCAAAAGTTAATTCTATCTATTCTATACATTCTATACATATACTAATCAAAAGATAATTACAAAGAATAAACAAATCTTCAGTATATCTTCCATGTATATCTCTAAGCTTCCATATGTATCTTCAGAATATCCAGCTGTCATTCTTTCCATTCGGATCTCTTAAGCAGCACTAATTATGTTCAGCAGCATTAACTTCATCTAGCAGCATTAACTACTAAGCAGTACTAACTACTAGCAGTACTAACTAGCTAAGAAGTACTAACTTTGTTCAAGCAGCACTAACTTTGACTAGCAGTATTAATTCTACTAGCAGTAGTAATACTCAGCAGTATTAATCTTCAAAGTACTCTGGCAGTACTAGCTATGAACTAGCAGTAGTAATCAGCAGTAGTAATTCTGTAATAGAATCTTCAGTTCCCAACAACTTTCCTTTGTTTCCCTTAGGCATACAGACACCCGGCTCGTCTCATGTAAACTTTCCTTAAGACACCCCAATACTCTTTAACCTCGATTATCAATATTCTTCAATTTACAATTCTCATATTTAACTCTTAAGCTAAACCAGACAATATCGGTCGGTCACCAATCTCCTGAACTTGTCTTTTAAAATCCCAACGTTTCCCAATATTAACTCTAGCTCTAATCTCATGACTTAACTCCCAATGATTCTTACCGGATTCTCTAAGATTCCTTGGAACGTTAACAACATCGGTCTCTAGCATAAATTCCAAGAAGTTGGCAATACTTCTATCATCAATCGAGGTAGCGACAAACAACACTAACAACGTAACGATTCGTACAGAAACAACAACACTAACAATTAGAATGCAACTAATGGGGAACGTACATGTTGTTACCGACATGCCACCCTACCCCATAAATCCTCATTAGTGGCTCACATCCTTTTTAGTGGCCAAAATGGCCAATAACATATCGTAAATCTTTTATAAGTATTTGACAACTCAATACGCTCAAGAATACCAAAATCACAAAACTCATTAAATATAAAGTGAGAACATAAAAGTATATTCAAAACCCAAAATATTTATATTTTGACATGTATATAGTTTTATAAAGCAACTAGAATCATTTTGCTAGATTTAGACTAAATCTAGATTTTACCCCTAAACTTGAGTTCCTTAGATGAGATCTTGAATCCTTCCACTAGCTCCAAATTTTTCCACAACAATCCTTAGCTACAAACATTTCTAAGATATACCAAGTTACAAAAAATGGAAAGGAAATGAGAATCATAAACCCTAATTTCTTAGGTGAAGGAAAATAGAAGGTTACCTTAACCACAACTTGTATCCACCAACAATACACCTCTAGGGTCACTAATGTGAACCTCAAACTCCAAATCTTCAAGAGAATGAAGGGTTTTGAAGAGGGTTTGATGAAACCCTAGAAACTTGACGATGAAGATGAAAATGAAGATATCTTAGTTCTAGCTTCCAAAACCTTGCTAGATTTATGAAGAATCACTTGGAATCCTAGGTCTTGGTGTCTCAAAATCTTAACAACAACAATGGAAGCAAAGGGTTTCTGTTTAGAGAGAAGAGGAGAGGGTATGGTTGAAGTGAATAATGAAAATAGGCTGAATTTCACGTTTTTAACTTACTGGACCCCGAGTACGACCTTACCCGGCGATATTGCCCATGGCATAATCGTCGGCATACTCGCCATGAGCGTACCAAAGCTCTCCCCTGGCCTGCGACAATACCCGCGAGAGTGCCCCATGGCACAATCGCGGGCATAATCGTCGTGATTGTACTGAGAGGGTGGTCTCCCCGCGAGAGTGCCCCATGGCACAATCGCGAGCATAGTCACTGAACCCACACCGAAGCCCGAAAAATCCCATTTCTCACCCGAAACACTTTCTACACTTCCAAGGATTTAAAGTAGGTCTTTACATGCCCAAAACTTACTTTTGTAACCCATAAAAATGGATTTGACATTGTCTTTAATTGCTTGGATTTATGGGTGTTACAACAATCGCCAGGAATGTACCGCGGTTTTTCCCCTGTTGCGAGAGTGACTCACGATTGTGTCCTCTAACACTCTCACTTGTCACAATCGGGTGACCTGTATCGAAGGCCTTTGCCCACAATCGCTTGGCACTATTGCTTAACTAGTCCCAAGCCTAAATTTTTCCCCTTAACGAGCGAGACTAAAATTTTCCCCTTATCGAGCGAGAAGCTTCCAAATTCCAAATACGTACAAGGAGGTAACTTGACTTATCAAAATACGACAATTAATAAAGATTGGGATTAGGTGAACTTACTGAAATTATGAATAACACGGGCTTCGGAAGCATACTTGACATGAAAATTGATTCAATTCCTTCAAAGTTGGCACATTACATTGTAGACAACTTTGACACATAAACATGGTCATTATAACAAGAAGGGGACCAATTCAAGTAACAAAGGAGTCAGTGAATCACATTTTAGGACTGACAAATGATGGACTTGATATAAACAATCTTGAGATAGATATGGAGTGGGATGCAATAGTTAAAGATTGGATAACATAGTTTGAGAAATCATTGATTCGACCAAAGGACATTCTCAAAAAGATAATTGAATCAAATAGTGCAGATTGGAATTTCAAATTGAACTTCATCATTATGTTTGTAAATACAATGGGTATGTCAATGAAGATGGGCACATGCAAATTTACCATTCTCTCACACCATGGAAAAGATTTGCAATTTAAAGATATCAATTGGTGCAGTTATATTGTAGATGGTCCACAGGAAAGTAATATTAGCTGGAATAGTGAATCTAATTTTACAGATGGCGAATCACATTTTGAACGGTATGTATTCAACATTAATATATCTTTTTATTAATTTTGCATATCACTTAAAAAAATGAATGTCAAGGTTACTTTTTATTATATACATTACATTATTGTATGAACATGAATAATTTCATTATTCAGTTTGAATAAACAGCATATGATTGATAAATGATAGAAGACAAACGTATTCAACATGAATACTTTCATTATTCAGTTTGAATAAACAGCATATGATTGATAAATGATAGAAGACAAACGTATTCAACATGAATACTTTCATTATTCAGTTGGAATAAAGAGCATATGATTGTTAAATGATAGAAAATGAAATGTATTCAACATGAATACTTCCATTATTCAGTTCGAATAAAGAGCATATGATTGTTAAATGATAGAAGATGAAATGTATTCAACATGAATACTTTCATTATTCAGTTTGAATAAAGAGCATATGACCGATAAATAATAGAAGATGAAATGTATTCAACGTGAATACTTCCATTATTTAGTTTGAATAAAGAGCCTATGATCATAGAAGATGGAATGTATTGAACATGAATAATTCCCCTATTCAGTTTGAATAAAACATATGTGATAAATGATAGAAGATGAAATGTATCGAACATGAATACTTTCCTTATTCAATTTGAATAACAACATATGTTTGATAAATGATAGAAAATGAAATGTTGTCAAATTTCAATTAGGACTTCACAATCATAATATAACATTTTCTAAATTACATATTTGTAAATTACAAATGCAACTTTTTTACCTTGATTCAACAAATTGCAAAGGAATTGAGCATGAGAATGTGAGACCTACATTGAGAGGGTAGACAACTAAGAAGATGAAGATAATAGAGAAAAATGAACTACGCATTGGAGGATTTGGAAGAGGAGAAATGAATGAATATGTTGAAGGAAAAGGAAATAAATAAAGTTCTAGAAAAAAGAAGACACCTAAGGTACTAAAATAAGATTACAATCTATACTATATTATAAAGCATTTATAAAAAAAACTTTTAAAAATAATTGCTAAAACTTAATGTACCGCTATTTAATGTTAATTACTTAAAATCTCTTAAAAACAACCATTAAAACTTTATGTACTACATTTAATGCTATTTATTAACTTTCAATCCTTATCTCTAACCACTTTAACTCCCTAAAATCACTCATCGCATAACTAAATACAAGATAAAAATCAAACTTTAAATATAAAACATCCAAAATATAATTAAGAAAATATAACAGAATATTTAATGTTTATTTTATATAAAAAAACATTATATTATTAAACCTAAAATAAATTGCATTATTATTAAACTATCGAATAAACTCTTAAAAACAAGCTTTTATGCATTAAGTACTGTTTATTGATACACATTAATTAAAATTCAAGATTACAGGTCATGATGTATGACTATAAATTTCTAAAGTTATATGTTTGAATTCATAACTAACCGATAAACTTAATCAAAACAGAATAAACATCTCAATTTAAATACAAAAAATTTAAAATATATAAGATAATCATTGAATTCTAACAAAATACTTAATTTTTTTATATAAAAATCATTATATTATTAAGCCTAAATTAAATAAGTTTATAAAAAAGTCATTATCACTCTCTCCAAACCAACCAAAATCGTACCGGAAATCGATAAAAAAACAAAAAATAAAAGGAAACATTAAAATCGTGATGTATCTTGTTGCATTACGTGAATACGTTTCTAGTATATATTTATATGTGGATCATAGTACTCACTTTACTAAGTAAAATATATATATAAAAAATAACAAACAGGAGTACTTGAATATGCTTGATGAAGCTTTGGAAGAACTACATGCAAATAAGGCTGAATTAGAATACAACTTCATGCAAGCCATAAAGATATATCTAGATGATGAATCATTTAAATATTGGAAAGAAAGTTATGAGAGATCATTTGAATTCACATCAGTACTGATTGAAACTTACACAGATAAAGAAGAAGAGGATAAGGTAAATATGGTTATTGAGAAAGGTGTTGATGTTGGTGAAGAAAGAGAGAAAGATGTTGAAGATAATAAGAATGAAGAACATGAAGAAAATATTGTTTCTGAAGTAGTAGAGAAAGAAGATGATGTCGCCACGAATGAAACAACAGAAAAGAATAAGAAGATACGAGAGAAAGTTGTTTCAACATAAATTGAAAAAGAGGATAATGTTGCAGTGGATGCAACAAGAAATGAGAATGAAGGAGGGTAAGAACAGGTTCTTTGGCCTGAAAACACTCAATTTTGTGATAAGTAAGCAATTCAACAGAAATTGAAAATGCGTTTATTATAGTTGGTGCGGAAAAGAATGATCAAATGCAAGAGAATATGGACATTATAGTTGTGGAAATTATAGAGAATGTAATTGGTGATATTCAAATTGGTGAGAGTATTTTTGATGAGGAGGATGTTGGTAAAAATGTAGAGGTGAATAAGATTCAAGATGAGAATGTTGAGAAAGGTGAAGTGAATGACACACATGTTGTTTCTGAGGTCAATGAGGAGAAAGAGGAGAAAAGGGAGAATAACGAAAAATAGGTGAATGAGGAGGATGTTTCGGATATTCCAAGCTTCAAACTTGGGATATCACAGGTAGATACTCCAACAAAACAAAAGAACAAGATGTTACAGACAGTGAAAAAAATGTGAGCAAGAAAGGGTTACTTGTAATTCGATTAAAACAAAAGGATGTCAATGACCCTGATAAAAAAGGAAAAATAATAGAAAAGATAGTGACCAACTCAAATTACCTTATGTCAAAAGAAAAGTGGATGCAAACAAGAAGATCACAGCTATAAAGAACAAGATTGATAACTGTATATTCTCATTCGTGGGAGATAAATTGTAAGTTTAAAAATTAATATTTAATCATACTCTTTATTGAGCATGAACAACAAAGTGATGATCATTTATTATTATATATCAATGAAAACTTCAAATAGTGTATATCATGTAGCAAAAACTGTTTATGAAGTACTTTGAAAGCCTTGGGGATGGAAGATAAAAAAAATAGTCGAATATCTGCTAAAAGAGAAGCGATGAAATGGAGAACATTTGAATATCACAAAGATTATATTGTCTTTATGATGAGACATATGGAAACTTTCATGGGAGGTTCTATGAAGAATTGGGATTGTGGATTAGAAGAGGAATCATCGGTAAAATATCTCAGCTCAAAAAACTACGATATAAGTATGTGACAAAAATGCTTTTGTTAGATTTAAACCAAAAAAGAGACCGGATGATGAAAGAGGCTACTACATTTGATGAATTGCCATTTGATGAATTGCCACAAGATCAGGTAAAAGCTATACTAGATAATACATAAAATATCAAGGATGAACACCTCAGCAATATTGTGTAGGGTTTAAGAAAATCGAAGAAGATTAGTGATGTTATCGTAGATGGATATCATTTTCATGAACATTTGGTTTTGGTTGTTTTATTGTGTCTAGGTTTTCAAGTACAACATTATAAATGTTGAATTTTGGTGGATGAACAAGTATAATAATATTAATGTTGGTTTTGGTTGTTTTCATGTGTCTAGCTCCACAAGTATAACTTTGTTAATATTGTGATGTTTATTTTTTGCACATCATATCTTATATGAACATGTAAGGTTTGAAATAACAAGTGTCATAATCTTGATTAAATGTTAAATTTAGATAATAGTTAATATTCAACATGAATATAATTTATTGTTAGGACTGAATAAGAATATATATTCATGGTGGATATTGTCTTTTCTTCATACTGATTACATCTATTTTATTCATCTTGAATTTTCTTCATACTAAATACATTTATTTCATTCATT
Source organism: Arctium lappa (assembly GCA_023525745.1). Classification (NCBI taxonomy): domain Eukaryota; kingdom Viridiplantae; phylum Streptophyta; class Magnoliopsida; order Asterales; family Asteraceae; genus Arctium; species Arctium lappa. Next base: position 28,201,324 of record CM042051.1, on the reverse strand, counting down.
CTGAGTAACATTGTGATTTCCAAGAGAATACATATGGTGCATAAATATGTTCCAAACGAATACATATGGGTACAACAATGATTATCATAATATATAAACATGCACTTGAAAAAAAAAGATACCATTTGTTGAACAAATTACTGAATTTGAGAAATAAAATGAAAATATACTTTGCGGAGGAGAAGTTTGTCGGAGAGGTGAAGGCATGGGAAAGAGGAGTTGCAGGCGGAAGGATTATGATACCTTAGAGAAAATTACTTTTTTAGTCACTCTAATTTACACGTTTAATTTTTTTAGTCCCTCTGAATTTACACATTTATTACAAAAAAATGAAATAAGAGTGTAAAAAGACTAAAATGCCCTTCACTTAACATATTTTTTTAACATCCACAAGAGGCAAGAACCAAATCCGGTCGTTTTTGCATACCACAATGGCAAAACTGTAATTTCGAAACTGTAGGTAACAAAAGTGTTATATGTAACAAAACACAGGGACCACATTTGTAGTTACTCAAAATAAAAAGACAAACCGTAAAAAGAGTAAACTATGATTTTGGTCCTTGTCACTTTATTTGATTTAGTAAAAGACAAAAAAATTCGATAGAATGAGGAAAATGCCCCTCATTTAAGGATAACTAGAGGAAGGGATCAAATCCGTTCGTTTTTAAACCATGATGGTCATCTTATAATTTTGAAACTGCAGGGACAAAAAACGTTATTTTCAACAAACCTAAAAGACCAAATTTATAGTTTACTCAATGTTTTAATAAATGTTACACTAAACTACAAATTTAGTCTCTACGGTTGTTTGGTGGTCATAACACATTTAGCCCCTATAGTTTTAAAATTACAATATAGCCATCGTGGTTTGCAAAATTGATTGGATTTGATCCATCCCTTTAACGACTGTTAAAAAAACAGTTAGATAAGGGGTGTTTTAGTTTTTTTTCCCCATTTTTATATAATAAATAATCAAATATATAAATAACATTATTATAGGGACTAAAAATGTAATTATATATATATATATATATATAGAGAGAGAGAGAGAGAGAGAGAGGTTCAAGGGAAAACCTCAAATAAATGAAAAACTAAAAAACATCTTATCAACCGTTAGATTAGATAATTTGATGGATGTGATTAATCAGGCGGTTATAACAATATTTTTTAAATTAAAAAGCCTCCACCCCCTATTTTTTATTCGAAAAAATACGAAAAATGAACAAATTTCGAGCGAAATAAATTACACCAAATAAACGATCATATTTTTCTCGTTAATTTGACATCCATATTCATATACTTTTTCATTCGTTTTTTCGTGGTTTTTCGGTTTTCCATTTATTTAGAGTTTTCTCCTGAACCTGACCCTATATATTTAATCTCCATTGTGTGTTCTGAATCCCCCCACTCCTGTACGGTCGCCTTTTATGAGTTATGAATCCCCTACCCTTGTTATGGTCCGCCTCCTGCTACCCCTTTCCTTACACCGTCAATCTTATCCGGTGAAAACTTCGGCCGCCGATGTACCCCTACCCTACCTCTCCATCATCAAACCACCACCAACATCCGCCTCCTTACACGATAGGATGTCACCCCTCCCCCCCCCCCCCCCCTCTTTCGAACTCTCCGACCGAGGGGGGTCCAACGATGGGGTGTCGTGGGTAGGTATCCAACGACCGGGGGTTTAGGGTTTGAGGTTATTTTTAGATTTCCAAAAATCGACGGGGAATAAGGGATGGTGAAGAAGCTATCGAAATCCATATCTATTTTTTTTTCCGTTTCGCTATTTTCAGATTTGTAAGTTTTTGTGTCTAGGGTTTGAGGTTACTGTTTTTTGATTTGGGTTTGGGTTTGATTTTGAGGCCAAAGTTTGGGTTTGATATTATTTTTGATTTTGAGGTTTAGATTTGATTTAGATTTTACGTGGTGGATAATGACGGGTGGTGGCAGTAACTGCGGGAGATGGCGGAGTTGGGTGACATCGGTGGCGGTAGGTGCAAATCAAGGAGGGAGGTGCGATCAATAATGATAAAAAAAGACAATAATGTTTAATAAAATAAATAGAAAAAAGAAAAAATTTAAAAAAAATTATAAAGACCTAAACTTGGTCCTTGTGGTTTTTGATTAGGTAAAAGACAAAAAATTTTTGGTAAAAAGACTAAAATACCCCACATCTAACGGTTTTTTTTTAATGGTTGAGGGATCAAATCCAGTCGATTTTGCAAACCACGATGACCATCTTGTAATTTCGAAATTGCAGAGACTAAAAATGTTATTCTATATATAAATTGGGACTCAATTAAATAATTTTAATAAAAATATATGTTTAATATAAAGTTAAAATAAATACGAAAATGTAATAAAATTTACAGAGATTTTATAAAATTAGCCACATATTTTAAATCTAAATTACACATGTTCCATTAATTATCATTACCAGGATGAATACATATACAATTTCATTGTTTGTTTTTTAAAATGTTTTTTCTTTAATTTTGCAAACATCAAACATTTAATTAAATCATATGCTAAATCAAATTAGTTAATTTTTAGATGACAAATAAACAAAATTATTATTATACTTATAATTGTTTTTATCTTAAAAGTTGAATAAGTCAGAGGAGTATTAATGAATAATACTGATGAAGTTAATATTGGTTCACATCTTGATCTCCCCTAAAGTCTTGTGGTAGGCCTAATTAAGTTGGCATATAATTGCCTCACACTATTTCAAATAGCATTTTGTAATTAATATCAACAGATTCAGGTGTCGTTTGTTTTTTAAAAGGTCTAAAGTCTGAAGTCTTATTTTAGCTATGATTAATAAGAGGTGGTGTGTAAAAATGTCTGAACGATTTAGACTTAAAAGCCATTAAGAGATTTTTTAGAAAAAACAAACAACCCCTCAATCTCACTTTCAATCAAAATTTCCATTATTGATGATGATGATGAATTGAACTCTAGTTAGGTCCTAATGAAACTTCAAAAGCATGTACCCACACTTATCAAGATAAATGAAATAGATCCCACCATTCACATTTGAAAAAAAAGTGTGAGATGTGTATTAAAGATTGTTGAATCACATATAAATTATTAATCTTTTTCTTAAAGGAAATAAAAAAAGAAGCAAAGGAAGAAGCCAAAGACCAGGGCTTTGCAAGGAGTAGAAGTTGATCATGATTTTTTTTAATATAAGTATCAAAGTGTTTCTACTTGAAGTCTGTAATGAGTCACAAGAAATCTGCAAAATAAGATAAATCATTTAGAAAAGTTTGAAAAAAAAGTACAATTATGGAAGTCGAACTTACGAATAAGCATTAAAGAAGAGCATGATGCAAAACCTTCATAACAAACTTCCTAACATATCTTATTCACCTCAAGTATAATTAGAAACATTCCCCAACCATTTGTGGGGGAGAATTACAAGAGCAGTAGCGTAGCTATGGCGACTCGTGGAGTATTCCTCCTTTTGGCTTTTGGCTTAATGCTCACATTGGTAAGGTTGTCGACTCCGAACGAATGGAGCTATACTATCACGAAGGGTTTAACAATTATAAGCTAAATCCGATGTTATTGATTAATGTTGCCACATTAGGTTTGACATATTACCTAACTAAAGACACACCTTTAGGAGAAATGTGCAAAAACAAGAAACAAGGCTTTAAGAGATGTTGACACACTGTGGGATCTCATAGAAATCAATTGTAACACCCATAAAATAAGAGGAATTTCAACTTACAATAATTTGGTATTTAAATATCAAAATACGAGCTTCACCTATTATAAGGGATAAACACTAGTCAAATACATTAAAAAATAATGGGTTTAATGTTAACAACCCCTTAATCTAACTTATACAAGAATCAGATTACATATGTGTGTTACTAAACCATCAAAAGTGTCTAAACTACGAACTTGGAAGGTGCTCCAAAAAATGCTAACCCGACTAGTGCCTCGAAGAAGCACCCAATGCTCAAACTCAAGTGTTCTTAGATCCACCACTAAAAGGACTTGATTTACATGTTGAAAAGAAAAAAATGTTAGGCTTAGAGTCTATGAGTTCAAACAGTTCAGAATCACAGTTATAAAATAAATACTTCGAAAGCAATAATTTTGCAAGTGTTAATGTTATAAAGATGACCAGTCTTTATAAAGACGATAAAGTAAATCTTTTGATAACGGATACCCGATTTTCATTGAAAGTGATGGAATACAAAGTAAGTCAAATGTCTATGTTCATGAACATCGCTAGAGATCAATGGTCATCCATTTCCAAAATCCAATGTCTATGACATGAGACTCCCAATGATCCTAGTTTCTACATGTTCACCAAAAAAATTACACCCCAAGAGCCAATGACCGGTGGTTGACTCCACCCGAGTTCCCAACACAATGCCCCCGATGACTCGATGTCCATATCTAGTTACAAAGTGGGGACGATAATTCCCTTAGCCGACAATCAAAACCAACTCATATGCTTATGGATTCAATGCATTACAGAATTACATGACTTAAAATTTAGGATACTCAACCATACCCAAAACATGTAAATTACCAACAATGAACTATTTATGCAACAATGACCATTATCTCATATGGAACATTTATGGTTGGGCAAAACTTCAATAACTTATTTGAACATGCTCTTGTTCCCCAAAACCATTTACAACATAACACAAAAGCCCATATAAAGCATAAAAATAAATTTTCTCAAGGAGTATGTGTTTCATATATTCCAAAGGTAAAAGAAGGTTAACCAAAACTCCATTTATACCACAAGATTAAAGAGGCTCCAAGGCCTTTATGATTTATGTATCAATAGACTCCATAGTTTCAACATAAGCATTTTGTAGTGATTCAAACATAGTTTTTCAAGCTTCAAGGATGTCAAATGACTCAAAATCCCTAAATAGTTAATATCATCAGAATAACCAAAATCACCAAATACTGAAATAGATCATAGGAAAACCTTTAAGGACTCAAATATGACATATTTGACATGTATATATAGTTTTAAAAAGGGTAAGACGAACTTATAGTGCTAGGTTGTTAGATTTAACCAAGAAATTTAAGTAAAACTCTAGATCTTGAGGAGGGAAACTTCAAACTTCAAACTTCAATCCAACCACAAAATCAAGATTTGAATGCTTTTGAAGCCTTTGAAATATTCCTTAAATGTTCTACCAACCGGATTTTAATGAAGAGACAATAGTATGGGAGTATAGATGAGAAGAACCTAGTGAAAAAGGGCTTTTAATTAATTCGATCTGTGGATTCCTCGCGGCCCAGTTAGCCTGTGCCTTAGACCTTGTGCCTCAGTGTTCTACGGGACCTTGGTGGCGACCTATTCCGCGGGCCAAGCCGCATAACTCTCTACTAATTATGGCATCCAATGCTCTACGCGACCTTGGCAGTGACTCTGGCTCACATGCCAAGTTGTTTGGACTCGTAAAGTACCCAATTCTCCTTTTCTTTTTTCTAATTCAAGACCCCGCAATAAAACATAAATAATTATTAACCATTGGGATCTATAAAATGACTTTGTTGTCTTATATATAGAGACTTGATTATCGGTTAAACCTAATCTTTAAAATTCACGGGTGTCACTTGGAATACAAATTATCACCAACTTATGAGACACAATCTTATAGAGATAAGTGATTAATTACTCCTAGCTACTATATTGTACTTTGATGAAAATATAGTGAATTGGTTTTCCATCTAGACATGGCCTTATAGACTAGGTAATGATACACCTAGGGGTGTAAATGATGCGAGTCGAGCTCGAGTATCATTATACTCGACTCGAACTCGAAAGCTAATACTCGAGCTCGAACTCGACTCGAAAACTCGCGAGTAGTGAAAACCCAAGCTCGACTCGAACTCGAAAGCTAATACTTGAGCTCGAACTCGACTCGAACTCGTTTCGAGTATCTCACGAGCTTATCGAGTCGAGTATCAGGTCGTTCGACTCGACTCGTTACTATGTCGAGTCGAGCTTGAGTTCGAGCCGAGCCTATTCGAGTCAAGTGTTGACCGAGTTTTGACCGAGTCGATCTCGAGTAGCTCGCGAGTTGTCTCGTCTCATTTACACCCCTAGATACACCAAACTACTTTAAGAATTTCCGTGTCATTTGTTTGGTTGTCTTAATTTTGCAGTACTATATATAACTTGATGTTGCAACACTTCCTACACTATGTTATAGTACCACAAAATTTCAACGTAGATGATAAATATTTTTTATTGGTAGTCTATTGATAAATAAAACTACATTGAAATGTCAATTCTTGATCTAACAAGTATATTAATGGACCATTGATATAAATGCATGTTGGAAATTGATGGGCCTTTTTTAGGGTTAGGTTTCCAATTTGTATGTAGGATCCCTAGATTAGAATTAAAACTGATTAATTATAGTCAAGTGTTTCCTTGGTTACATTAGTTTTGAGTGGGGTTATGTTTAGGTTTATGATCAATCTAAAAAATCAAGATGTGAATTACCATAATTATAATTATTAAGCTTTATGGATTACAGTCGAAGGTTAGATATTTAGGTGGTGTTTGTGTTTGTTTTTTAATAGGTGCTGAAGGTGTTGAAATCTGAAGTCTTATTTCATTTCTGATTGATAAGAGGTGGTGCTGAATTCTGAAATCTGAACCAATAAGACTGTCTGTTTTTGTAAACTGAAAAACATCTGAATATGCATAATTTTTTATTTTATCCCTTAAAATGTTATACAGTTGAATTTATAAAACCATCAATTCATTTTAACTAAAATATACTACAATCCATTTTTAATACATTCAAAAATTCAACTAAAATACATCAATTAATTCAAACATAATAGAAAATATGAACAAAGTCTCATGACAATAATATTTGCAGTGTATTATAAGATAGTGTTCATTTAACAATACCCTTGTTCATATGAATTGCCAACCTTGTTCTGTTCTAATGGAGTAACTGAAACCAATAAACCTAAAGCAAGAATAAACTTCATATTTTGAATAGGCAAAAATTATGCATGATGTGTGATATATATACCTAATGTTGTACCCATGGTTGGTATTGTGAACATTTCAAGTGAACTAAGTGCCATGAGGCCTACTAATGATATTGTTGGATGAACCAAGTCAGTAGACACTAGGAGGATATAGTCTTGGGTGCCACCATGATGCACCTAGACCACCGCCATTCAGGGTAATGTCATGGTTGTAGTCCTCAGATGTGCCGGGCCTTTTGGATGTCGCTCATGGTAGTTGACATCAAGGTGTATCGACTCTTTGGGTGGAACTTGATTGGTGCTATGGGTCTCCCCCATTGACTCTACATATGGAAACTTATCTTATATTTGTCTCGTGCATATTTCTCTTATTGATTGTCTATTATTTGTTCAAACTCACTAAGCTTTTTAGCCTAACACTTGTTTGGTGTCGGTGTGTATCTCAGGTTCTAGCGGGGCCGGTCTTAAGAAGATTTAGCCGTGTAACACCCGTAATTTTCAGTAAGTAAAGGCCACTTGGACGTTTTTGTATCTTGCTAATAGTTGGATTTTTTGTGGGAAACCATTAT